>JANBXD010000001.1:4800000-6199650 GCA_024472245.1 Beauveria sp. NWAFU-1 | reverse complement strand
TGTACTTCGTTCAGTTACGTATTGCTAAGGTTAACTTACTACCCAGTGAACCTCCTCGCAGCACCTAACCCTTAACCCTTAACCCTTAACCCTTAACCCTTAACCCTTAACCCTTAACCCTTAACCCTTAACCCTTAACCCTTAACCCTTAACCCTAACCCTTAACCCTTAACCCTTAACCCTTAACCCTTAACCCTTAACCCTAATGATATTATCACCTATAATAACCTTTTTATATTATAATAGAATTCTAGCTACCCTATATAATATATAATAATTCTAAATATATTATAGTCTTAACTAGGAGATAATAATTAAATTAAATATATATATATACCCTAAGAGGGATAATAACTTTAGAAATATATTATTACTAAACCTAATAACCTTATATATACCTTATAATATTATAGGCTTTTTATAGTTCTCCCTGAATATTATAATACCCTTAACGTTATTATAATAAATACTAAAAATAGTTAATTTATTATAATTAAAATAGTTTTTATAATAAAATATATAATTACTTTATTTAAGTATTTATTATATAGGAATATAAGTAAAGCTAGTTAGTTAAAGGCTATTATAATTATAGAAGAACCTTTCTCTTAACTAATTATATATATATCTTTTAAAGATAATAAAAACATATTTTTAAGTAAATTAGTAAGTATTAAAAGCCTTAATTAATTAAGAGCCTTAAGAAGTAGGCGGTAGTAATAGTCCTAGTAGTAGTACTAGTAGGAATTAGTATAGAAGAATTATTAATCTAGGTCTAATATATATAGAATTATTAAAAATAGTAAAAATATATTGTTTAAGTAAATTAGTAAATATTAAGAGCTTTAAGAGATAATAGTAGTAGTAAGAAGGTTAGTTTTAATAGTAGGAATACTTAGTTTAGCTAAATATATTATATTTTAAAAAGATACCTCTATCTATATATAACTTATACTAAGAAATAAGTACCTTTATAACCTTACTAGTAACGTCACATGAGGCTCGTCTAGCTAGTAAAAAGCTCTTATCTATATAGTAAAATTGGTCGTCCGAATAGCACTACTCTAAAAGTATGCTTCTTAGCATTTGTTAAGGCCCCTTGGTGCAGTAGGCATGAGACCTCGCTCGTCGCAGATGCGACACCGCTGCTTTTCTGGTAGCGGCGCTGGGCTGAACAATTTGGCCAATGCGATCATTTGGATGCCGAATAACTCGTTCTATCGTTAAGAGCAGGCCGTGCAACTCCACGCTCGCGCCCCATAATACGAATTTAAAATTCCGCTTTCAATAAGAAATGCCATCTATGGCCTTGACATCGCAACTAGGTGCTATGTCCCTGCGTTACGTTGAGCCATTTCTGCTGCAGCTGATTATACATGTCCTTTAATTCTCGCACCCTCTCCAGCAACGTCTCCTTCTCCGTCCCATTCTCGACACCCTCAACTAATCCCACAATCGACCTCCCACTAAAATACATATTCTCCCTATTATACAGCTCCCGCTCTGCCATCTCCTCTGCCGTATCATGTCCTTGCACCCGAAACACCTGCTCCAGTATGTCAATATCACCGCCAAACCCAAACAGATCCCTCGTCTCTTGATGCGTAAATAAATAATAAAACTCGCTAAACCCCGACCATGCAATTGCGCTCAGACACAATGCACATGGCTCATGGGTGGAGAGAAAAATCGTATCGTTGGCAGGATCAGGGCGGCACTTTGGCTTCGGGAAAGTGACGGTGAAGAAGCGCTGGATGCAGTTGACTTCGCCGTGGAGAAGGGGCGAGACAGTGCCCATGTTGTTGGCGATGGTGAGGGGGCGGAGGGTGCCGCGCGAGAGAATGGCGGCGCCAAAGAGGGGGTTTCCGAAGGATATGGCCTGCTTGGTGACGGGAACGATGGAGTCTTGGATGGTAGCAAGAAGAGTAAGGAGGAAGTCTGGTGATGGTTTCATGATGAGATTGGCAGATAGAGTGGGCGAAGAGATGGTCGTTGACGCCAGCTGTCGGGGTGTAGAGAGCTATATACTACTCCGCTCGGACCGTTTCTGGTTCTTTCTTCAGCTGGGAAATCGAACCACGCTATTCAAACGGTGCCGACACAGGACATCCAACTCAGGACACGATCAGGCCTATAGAACCTATATGCAGCCATCTCAAGCAGCAAAAAACAATTGTCTAGATCGGAGTTGAGTTCCAGCCTAAGTACAATGATATACTCGCCTACCTGGGCAGAGGCGGGTGTGGGTCGCGACCTACTTGCTCCTTCCGGATTCACAAAACCTCCGGATGTGGTTTGGCACAAACAATGGCAGAGCCTGTCGGGCAGCCGGCGCCATCGAAAAAGGAGTAATCATTCTGTTAGTTCCCTCCTTACGTCTATATGAATATATATCACGTTCCTTTGGAAGTTGCGTATAAAAACATGTCTGCGAACCCCAAATATCCAGCCGATTAGCATTGATCAATAGCCTCGCCAAACGCGGCAATCATGGCTCTTTGTAGTAGCCAGTCAGGTAGTAGCCAGTCAGGTAGTAGCAGAGACAACGGTGGCAGTGCAGGCAATGGCAGCAGAGACATTAACAGCGCAAAAGCTCAGGTACAGTGAGCCAAGAGCCTTCTATCAAAGATATGTCGATGCAAGAGAGGCTTGGTACAATACGCAGCCGCGTGGTAGTCAAGCAATGCAGAATGCAAACAGGACGGCGAGACTGGACTAAGGAAGAGATGATGGCATATCTAGATTGGGACAAGGCAGAAGAAGATCGGGTGGAGGCGATTGTAGCGGCTGGGATGGAGGGCAACGCGCCGTCCAAAAGAAGAGGAATGCGTGAGATCTAGGAGGCTGCAGCAGCTGATTGTGCGGCACAGGAGGCCTAAATTTGGCAACTAGAGGACTAGAAATCTATAATCTGAATATCACAAAATCCACTATGACTGCAATGTGGCTAAGGTCGCGCGAAATTTAGTCTGCAGGGCGCGCAACTTTAATAAATGCGCACCCGGTAACCCCTACATTCGCTGCCGGATTGGCTTCATTTGGAGGCGGGACTGTTGGCATCAATCCAATTGGTCGGCTGGCCTGACATGCCACAGCCAAAAAGCCACTAATGGACCGCCGATGGCAGCGGCTTGCGGGGTGCAGGCCGAAGGCTGGCACCACAAGAAAGGGAACAGCCAGGCAAATCCGACAGTGTCAATCAAAAGACGAAATCCTCTGGCCACTGTCAAGATACAATGGGCTGAGACAAGTCAGCAAAAAGAGAAGAAAGGGTTCAGGGTTAAGTTAAACTCTGTTTCGTGGCTGAGATGTCATTTCGACGGAGTCTGTGCGATGCCATGGCGATGATTAGGTTGGAGCGAAGAAGGCCGTATCGTAAGGCATAAAAGAAGGCTCGCGCTCTATATAGCCATGTCTTGTAGGCTTTCGAGACTCGGCGGACCAACGCCGACGTAGATACTTTACAAAACAAGAAAGGCGCCTGAGTTTTCAAGGTCGACACTGAAGCTAATAGTGCCACGACTACCCGTGCGGATATGAAGCCACGTTATTTCCGTACGTACCACGTACAGCACATACACCTGCTTAGTCAGAACCAGCCACCTTTAAATAGTCTAATAGTACTAAAATTATAGATTCATTCCCTGTTAAGGCATTATTCCATTAGCTCTCCGGTTCTCAAAGGGACCACAGGCTTAACTCCGACTTTCCGGGAGAGAACCACCCAGCTTGCCACATAACATATGATTCGAAAGGACTCATCATCGGCAGCATCTCCAAATGCCAAATCTAGGGCCTGAGCTACCGTATCGTAGTTGATAAACCCGAGTTGCGAAATAGCTTCTTTGGTAAGCAAATCACTAAACATTAAGTGTAACCGCCCACCCCTCGGCCATCTGTTTGGCGCCCAAAATGTCACCTTGCGTCGGTTGTACAGCTCATCAGTGAGGTACGGCCGTCCAGCCTCACGAAGAATCCACTTTTCCGTTAGGTAGTCAAACGCCGACGCAGAAGCTTCCCCATCCGTATGACAGTTCTTTGGAGACTCGAGTTTGAGTTTCACCGACGGGGGGAGGCTGTTGACATACTCGGCCAGGTGGTGATCCAAGAACGGTGTGCGCCCTTCCAGACTATTTGCCATCTCTGTCCTGTCTCCGAGGCAGGCCAAGAGGATATTGGGCAGTATGCTCTTGTTCCACATATACATGGCCGAGTGGCTTGGGTGCCATACAGCGCGCATCTTTTCACGCACTTCAGATGAGTGACTGAAGATGAGGGTATTGCAGCTGTTCCAGTCCTCATCATATTGGTCGCGAATCCATGCCTCGTATACCGATTTGGGAGGCTGCCAACGTAGAATGCTGGCGGGCATTGATGAGCTATGGGCACTGTCACTGCGGTCGCCATTGCTGCCTGTAATGCCTAATGGCTGTGCTTGCGAGCGCCAAACCGCACTCGCCTTTGCATCGACGGTCAGGAAGAGTTTGCGGCGTAGCTCTTCTAGCGACGGCGAAACAAGCTCTGCAACTGTCGCATCCGGCTCTCGGAGGTACTCGGTTGCGAAGCTGGGGTAGCCACAGAAATGCTCATCGGATCCTTCGCCTGTAAGAACGACCTTGACTCCGTGTTGGCGCGCAAACTTCGAAAGCGCAAACTTAGAGACGGCGTTAAGGTCGAAATGATGGTGCTCGGAATGAAGAACAGCGTCTTCAAAATTGTCTGCCAGACAGTCTTCATCAATGTAAAGCTTGTGGCACTTTATGCCGAGCCACGCAGCAGTGCGATCCGCAATATCTGTTCTTCTTTAGCTGCAATTCTTCCTGAGTATGTTGGTGACTCTTACCTGTTTCATTATAGCCAGATTCGTGCCCAAATTGCATACTGAAACACGAGATTTGCGTGTTCGTGGAAGAGCCTACTTGGATGTGCTTTTGTCGGGCAAGGTCAACCGCTATACCTGCGATGACTGAAGAATCGATGCCGCCAGACAAGTAGATACCAACCGGAACGTCTGCTCGCAAACGCTGCTCTACAGCATCTACGAGACGCTTGCGAACCTCCAGAACCATGTCGTCAATAGTTCTAGTCTCGGTGGTATTCTATCGCAATAAGTACAGAACATGCTGTCAGCCTGAAACAAGGCACGTACCTTATCTGGGTATTCTGCATCCCAATACTGATGAATTTCGATAGTTCCATCACGACGCATCTCCATCCAGTGGCCTGGCATCAGTTTCTTGACATTTTTGAATAGGGTTCGGTCGTCGATTAGCCAGTGACAGTCGCATATCGCACCCACATCCCATTCTGGCTCCCAGCCCATGGCCACAAACGCCTTTGCCTCGGAGGCTAGGGCAAGCTTGCCATCTATCATTGTCCAAAAGAGTGGTTTTATCCCGAATCGGTCGCGGGCAGCAATCATTGTACCGGGACTCTCTGTCTCGTCGATGATCACAAACGCAAATTCTCCACGCAAGTGCTGAAACATGGCCGGAGCCCCAAACACTTTATAGAGTCCAACGACGAGCTCACTGTCACTATCGCTTGTAAAGTTGTACCCGTGTTCTGTTTCGAGAATTGCCCTGAGTCTGCCATAGTCATATAACTCACCATTGACGACTGCATGGATTGTCTCCTCCTTGTCGTGCAATGGCTGCGACCCCCTGGCTGAGAGATCATTGATTGCCAAGCGACAGTGGGCGAGGCCGAAGCCGGCGCCGTCACTGACCCAAACTGCCGAGCCGTCCGGACCTCGATGTTGAATGGCGTCAACTCCACGCTGAAGTCGTTCTTGCAAGTCACCTGTTGCCCCTTTTAGCGTCATAGTGCAAGTCTTTACGAGCTGTTCGGTTTTACCAGAAAGCATCTGGACATTTGCTGCAGCCTTGTTTCTGTTCTCCGAGACGGGACATCTCAGTGATGAGTCGCAAATACCCAGAAACCCACACATGGTGATAAAGATTGAAGATAAAACTTGGAGCTTTTGAACTGATTGCCACTTGAAGATTGAAGGTCAAACGCAAAGACTTGTAATAAAGTTACTTGAATGTGATTTAGGAATCTCTTATATTACTACATCGCTCCAGTGCGACAATTTGCCTATTGCCTCCGCTTGCCCGTTTAGTTTAGTCCAAGTGCCGAAATGTATAGCTGGTCACCTAGATTCTACTCTAGAAAAAGTCTGTATTGTCCCGAGGCATTGAGGTTCTGATACTAGCTCATGCGCATGGGAGAATTCGGGGCATTCCTGAATCAAGCCCAAGTCAAGTCGACAGATTGTCGTTACACCGGTAGCTGCATAGAACCTAACTATCGTAGACCTGACTAGCTAACCGTACTAGGGTTTTACTAGTTTTCTATGATAAGTTATATATATTATATTTTTATTTATTAGAAATAATAAAAATAAGGCTTTTTTAGTCTTTTTTAATTCTTTTTTTATAAATAATTATCTTTTTCTTAAATTTAATATACTAAAGATTATTTATATATAATAATAATATATTTATTTTAATATAATTAAGAAAGTAGAGTATAGTCTATATAAGTAATAAAGTAAGTTAAGTATTAATATAATAATATACTAGTAAAATCCTAGTAAAATACTAGTATAATTAGCTAGTTAGGTCTCTAGTAGTTAGGTTATTTCTATTTATATTATACTAAGTTCTAAGTTATAGTCCCCTGGTAAAACACTAGTGTAGTTAGCTAGTTAGGTGTCCGCTAGTTAGGTTATCTCTGCCTACGTTATACCATATTCCGAGTCACGGTCTCCTAGCAAAACACTAGTATAGTCAGCTAGTCAGGTCTCCAGTAGTTAGGTAATCCCTGCCCACGTTACACCGAGTTCCGAGTCACGGTCCCCTGGTAAGACGCTAGTTATTGTGGTCAGCTAGTCAGGTCTCAGTGGTTAGGTTATCCCTCCCACGTTACACCGAGTTCCGAGTCACGGTTCCCCGGCCCTATATCCTTGCGGCATGAAATAGCGAGTCATCGTGCCTACCCACCCCTATCTATAGGCGAGCGAATTTACCTCTTAAGTCTTTGACTGAGTCTTGAGCTTCAAGGTGAAGTTTGCCAATCATTTCCTCATTCGGCAGTCTTTTGTGCCCCGTCTTGAGCACTTTGCATCAAGCTACTGTCAAAGCCAATTCCACCCGTGCCGTGCCCCCACCTTTCAGGATTGTGACACCTTTGGTGCTCCCGCAAGAGAGGGTGTTCATCAGCAAAACGCTCCATCAACAAAACGCTCCATCAACAAAACGATCCATCAGCAAAACGATCCATCAGCAAAACGATCCATCAACAAAACGCGCCACTTTCAGTCATTCAGTCTTTAAAAGGCCACGTTTAGTAATCTATCTATCTATTTATGTACTAGAAGACCTTAAGGGGTGGGCCTATGCACCGTGCAAGACCAATACAACAACGCGCTTCTAATCCACTTCTGCAATGACGTGCGACGCTATGTTTGAGATAGCCCCCCGCCGCCTCCCCTTGTCTCTTACCTTCTGTCTTGTTTCTGCTCAAGGGTTTGCTGTTCTCAGTTATGGCATCGACTCTGCGAAGCTGCTCATGGAACGAAGCTTTGTTCCAGAGTAGTAGAGTATCCAGATGCCTATAATCCCTATGACACTAAGACCGCCCAACACACTGACACCGCAGGCGACGCCCAAGTTGGAAAACAATGGCTGTGCAAAGAGCACACTACCACAGGCGAGGGCGCTGCGGAAGAAATCGTTGGCCGCAAAAAGGCTCGCAGCATAACGCGGGTAGCTGATAGGAATGTAGATGAAAAGACACTGAAACACAACAAAAACGCTCGATCCGTATATTGTGATTCCAATCGTCGGCACAATCCAGTGTATGGATGATCGGGCGCTCCAAGCAAACAGGAATAGGCCAATCGTTGGTCCAAAGGAGAAAAACAGAGCCGGAACAAGCCGTCGTTCGGGAGTTGCAAAGTCACAGCCTCTCATCAGATAAAGCCATAAAATGTAGACAATAACCCCAATAAGACAGGCGCAAAGTATGCAGAGAAACACCAACCCGAGCTGCCCCGAATTCATGCCGTATTGAACTGGGTATACCAAAGGAAAAACTTCGAAAACTAAAAGGGTAAGCGTTAGCAGCAAAAGCCAGAACCGTCGAAATAAGTTCTTACATGAGTAGTATATGCCGTAGATGATAGAAGTATAGAGCTGAACAAATAAGACGGCTGGGTCTTTGATGGTGATTTCAATCGGCTTTATGAGTGCTCTCAACAATGTGCCAAGAAGCACAGGTTTCCCCTCACTGGGTTGCTGGCCACTCTGTTTCTGCGAGTACAGCACTTCCTTACCTGTGACTTTCGTGATTCTTTTGCCTCGACGAAAAAGGATGCTCTCCGGGTTGGTTTCTGGGAGCAAGAGTATCATGACAGCGAACACTGGCACAGAAGCCCACAAGATTTCATAAAGTGACCACCTCCAATTCATTGCGGGCACGGAAAACCCACTGAGGAGAGGCCCTAGAGCAGCTGCACGGGAAAGGGAAGTGTTAGTGATATAGCACGCCACAGACTAAACAAGATGAATTCGTTCTTACGGCCACAGTAGGAAGCGGATACCCACGCCAGCATGGCGTAGGGCAGCGTTTCCATACTATACATATCAGCAATCGTTGCTCCGCCGGACGCTAGGCAAGGAGAGCCAAAAAACCCCTGAAAGAATCGCAGAACGAGAAGGGAGCGTATATCTGGTGCAAATGCAGTCGGTATGGAAATGAGGACAAAAAGGAGCATGGTGACAATATAGACAGGGTTGCGACCAATGGCTGGTATCTCACTCAACGGGGAGAATAGTAGCGGCCCGACACCGTAACCCAAGACATAGAGCGACAGCCCCAGGGTCGCCTCAATCTGTCCCACGCGGAATTCTTCCATGATTCCCGGCAGAGAGTTTGTATATATCGCGGACGACGTATATACCACGAACGTATAGATGCAAATGATGAAGGTAACGGTGAGCTTTTTGCCAGTCGACCAGTTCTGGGGATTTTCTGGATCCCTCTCCCCGTACCAGTGAACAGCGAATGGCTCAGTCTCGGCTACGTCTGCTGCCTGATCGTGCCCTTTGGGGGCTCGCGCTGGAGTACCATCGCGAGTCGTCGTCTCTGCACAAGCAGAGTTGTCGAGTCCCGTAGAGTTCGGTCGTTCCTCCGGGTATTGTAGACAGGGATGCTTGCTCACGAGCCGTAGTAACTGGCCAAGTGGTGCATCACGGATCAGGTCGGCCATCTCCTTCTCAATTCGGCGTGCAGGAAATGTTGTATAGATGTTGAAGAACTTGAAAAAGTAAAAAACGCTATACTGAACAGGCGATGTCTGGCCCTGCAATACAGCGACGACTCTAAATAGGCGGAATGATTACAGCGGGTCGCTTAAAGGAAGCTTGTAACGCATATCTGTGCACGTGCATTGACTGAATAATTAAATGTGGCCTATATAGGATTATAGCGCATTTTCGTATCGTAATGAGGAGGATGCTGAGGTGGAGGTCAAAATAGTAAGGCTCTCATCTACGGTTAACAATCAGTTGAACTCTATCAAGATCCTAATAGGATAGTCAGATACAACATAGATAATATCAGAATAGAAACTACAGCTAAAAGCCCTCGGTAGTCTTATACTTTTACCTATTTACCTAAGGGACCTAGGCCAGGTTTTTCTAGCTTTATACTCAGCAAGGAGGATTTATACATCAAGTCTACGAGTTAGTTAAGCTAGGTTCATTTACTAACAAATTTAACCTTTAACCCTTATATATATTCTTATAAAACTTAACTACGTCTATATCTTTTTATATAAGCTATTCTAAATTATATATTAGTTTTAACTTATATTCTATTTTAACCTACTAAATACTTAAGTAAAATTATAACTAGTCTTACTTAGATAAATATAATAGTAAAAGTATTAAGAGTAAGTATAATTAAGTTTCCCTAGTATATTATAAGTAAATATAATTTATCTAAAGATATAATAATAATATTTAATTCTATTTATCTAACTAATAAGTACTTAAACTCTATACTACTTATTACTTATATAGTTAACTTTTCTTAGCTAGTACTAATATTAGACTCTAGCCTTAGTAATTCTTTTTTCTATTATTTATTTTAGTTAAAGTATTATAAACTATATATAAATTTATTAAGTTTAGTTATAATATATTTAAAGTTATTATCTTTATAAAGATATATATATATTAAGTTATAGACTTTTAATTAAGATTATTATATAATTAATATAATTATATAATTAAAATAATTATATTATAATTATACTATTAAAGAGTTATTATAAGTTATAATATTGTTATTAATTAAATATAATAAGAAAAGAATTTATAATTATAAAATAATAAATAAATAATATATAATAAATAATAAATAATAAAAAAAGTTATTTTTTTTTAAAAAATTACTAAAAGTAATCTTTTTTATATAATATAGTTAATAAGTAAGTTATATAGATAAGTAAGTTATATACTTACCCTAACCCTATAATATTTAACTATTAATAATTTAACTATAATATAGAAAAAAGATCTAAAACTAATTAAAATCTTCTTCTTTATTAATTTCTATATTTATAATATTAGTATATATATTATATTTAGTCTAACTATATATATTATATTACTAATTATATATTTTAACCCTTACCTTATAACTATTATAAACTTATATTTTATTTTTTACTTAACTATTTATATTTATTTACTTCTTTAAATCTCTTATATCTTATATAAAAAGTAATCTTTTAGTTTATAGTCTAGTTTTTTTAACCTACTAATACTTACTAATTAGCTAAATTATAGCCTTAAGCCTATATACTTAAGTATATAAGAATATAACCTTATATATAATAATTATTATATTTTTTTAAAACTATTAAGTATATTAAAACTTTTAATTAAAAAGTTATTTAGATAATTAGTAATCTACTTTTTTAGAATTAAGGACTATAAAACTACTTTAGTTATAATACTTAGTATTTAAGAGACCTAAGAATTAGTTAAACCTAGATATAAGTTTAAAGGACTTAGTATTATAAACTTAAGTTCTAAAATAAAAATAACCTTTTTAAGATTAAAAAGAATAATTCTAATACCTTAAAAACTACCCTAGATATTTTCTTTTATAATAAACTTATTAAAAGTATTAAAAAATATAAGAAAAAAGCTTTTTTTAGTAATATATATAATATTAGTCTTTATAAGATTCTTAATTTATTACTTATAAGTTTTTTTAAGTAAACTAAAATAACTAATATCTAAAGACTAAAGTATATAAGAAGAATAAGTAAGTATATAAAAGGTAATAATCTTATTTTCTTAATAAAAAAGCTTAAATATAATTAAATAGTAAGTTTTATAACTATTTAAGATAAGAAGATAATAAGTACCTTTATTTTAATCTTTTATATATTAATAAAAAATACCTTATTTAATTTATACTAATTTTATTTATTATTTAGTTATTTAAGCTTATATTAATATACTAATCTAATAATAAATACTTATCTTTATACTAAGGTATAAGATAATTTTAGCTCTTTATTATAATATATAATAATATTATTAAGCCTTAGGAATTTATTATTTAAATTATAATAACTTATTCCTTATTATTAAGCTATATTACTTTTACTTTTCTAACTTAATTAGAGCTTATAATAATTATTTTTTATTATAATAAAGTCTATTAAAAACTTAATCTTATTAAAGTTATAAATATTAGACTTTATAATATTATATTTTATAATTATATTCTTTAAGAGTATAAATTAGTTATAAATTATAATTAAATCTTTATATTTTAATCTTTAATAATTATATTTTTTATTAAAAAATATATAATAAACTTTAATTATTATTATATAAGGTTTTTTACCTAATATACTTTAATATATTTATTATTATATTTAATTAGTAATTAGTTTATTATATCTTTTATATTTATATATTATAAGAGTAGGCCTTATAAATTTAACTAAAAAATATATTTAATTATAGCCTTTTTTTTTAAATTAGTAAGCTTTTTTAAATTAGGTCTAGAATTATATTAATTAATTTAACTATTATATTAGTTATATATTATTATTAGAGGTATACTATAGATTATTATAGCCTTCTTAATACTTAGTTTAGGGTCTTTTTTAAGAGCTTAAAGGGTAAGAATAATTCTTAACTCCTTTAAAGTATTTTCTATTTAAAGATTATTAAGTAATTATAAAACTAAGGTAGGTTATAGTAAAGACTAGGTAGAGTATATAACTTACTTATCTATATAACTTACTTATTAACTATATTAATTTTAAATATATTAAAAAAAGATTAAATTTAATTAATATAATTTTTTATTATATAATAAATAAAAAAAATAATATAATAATATAAAAAAAAGTAAAATAAATAATAATTTTAAAATAATAATTTTAAACTTTAGATTATAATCTTTATTTATTTATATTATATTATTTACTTTTTTTTTAAAATATAGTTTTTTATCTTTATATATAAGTCTTTTTTATAACTTTTTTATTTTCTTTTTAGATTATTTTTCTATAATCTTTTAAGCTTTTAAAAAATGTATTTTTTTATCTTTAATTTTATAATTTACTTAAATAATATATTTAATTATTACTTAAGTAATCTCAAAATAATATAAAGAAATAACTTCTTTAACCTTTAGTTATATATTAATAAATAAAATTCATCTAAGATATAAAGCATTAAGATTATTACTCATATAATAAAGGCTAATAAAAACCTTCAGGCTTAGCTATACCGCTGAAATGCCCCGCTTCTCAGTCTGCTATAGGTGAGTCATGTTAAAGCTCAACTCGCACATGGAAATCTTGAATTCTTCCCTTTATTCAAACTTCCTAATAGCCAGACCCGTTTAAAATGACACACAACTTATTCAACGGTTTACGGATATTTTTCCGGCCGCTGCTGGTCGGGCTCTTCAACACCACCATCTCCTGGAGCATGAGATGGCGCGTCTTGGTCCTGCAACAGTTCATCTTCCTGACGTACACAATCCCAGCGGCACCATACCTATTTTCACGCCCCTTTGTCACTGAATACCTCCCCGTCTTTCCCAACCGCTCTGTCCGCGCACTTGTGTTCAAAGGCAGGGGAAAAGGAACCGGCCGCAAGCTGCGCCCGCTGCATATTGACATTCACGGAGGCGCCTTCATCGGCGGCCTGGCTGAACAAGATGCACGCATATGTGAGATGTGGGCTAATGAAACGGGAGCCATTGTTCTTAGTATCACCTACCGTTTTGCTCCCGAGCATGTGTTCCCGGCGGCCATCGACGATGTTGATGCGACGGTGCAGTGGATCAAAGACAACGCAGAGAGCCGATGGGGAGCAGATCCTACACTCTTGACAGTTTCTGGCGCATCTGCCGGGGGAAATATGGCTGTGGCATCGGCTCATCGGCCAAACTGCCACGGCGCCTCACCCACCGCGTACAAGGGCATCATCACATCTTATGGCGTGTATGAGCTAAGGCTGTCACCCTGGCAGAAGCCTATTTCTGAGAAGATGCCAAAGAGTGATCCAACATCCTTCCTTCAGCCACTCTTTGATTCATACGCGGCCCAAGCCCGGGCTAAGCACATTGACGATCCACGACTGAGTCCTATTCTCGCCAAGAGGGAAACACTGCCGAACCGTATGCTGATGGTTATTGCCGAGATTGATATTCTTCTCGAAGAGCAAACACAGTCTGCAAAGCGCATCAATGAAGAAGACCAGCGTGCTGGTTGGTTAGGCAAGTCTCGCATCGAAACCATGTTTGCACCTGAAGGCTTTCACGGGTGGCTTGAGTGTGAGTCGTCTCCGTTTCGGTATCTATTCAATTGTCTGAACCATGAGCAGTGCCGGACTCGATCATAAAGAAGGAGCTTAAAGAATCGTATTGGATGCGCTACGTCGAATTCCTGAAAGAAATTCACCAGTCCGAGGGCTGGATCTGGGAAAAGCAGACATAGGGCTACTCTGATGGTGCGCTGCGGGTCTGTACTAACACCGTTGATACTTGACCTGTGACTCTTTGCTGTTGGCGTTGATGATGTCGTTCCTTCACTCCGCATTTACTATTCCATGTTCAATTCCACCCCCGAGGTAAACACTTGCAAGTTAACGTACACCCCTCAGCTATACGTTACTGTTACTACGTCATTCCTTGCACCCTCTGTTGGGTATCAACTCTATCACTACGCCTTGTCAGTGTTTTGTGGAGCGGAGCGCGGCAGTCCCTGAAGATGGTGATAGCTTGGGCGCATGCCTAATTTTGGGAAATCGATGGCAAGGGATGCTCAAACACACTCAGACTAGTGCATGATAGGATGGGTAAAGTGAAACGCCGAAAGTGAGGCTGTACTAAGTGTGCCTGGTGCCGGTGAGGTCATCATCAGTGAGGATCCTGACCAGCGGAGAAGGCCTGTAGAACGGAGCTGTATTAAGGCATTGATAACGTATAATGTCGCTTAGTGACATTTGACGATATCGTATCTAAGGACATATAGTTGAAATGGCATGTTAATATAACCTGTGAATTGCCGCGAAGTTTAGAAAACCAAGGAATTCCTTCGCGTGCCTACGCATACCATAGTAAATCGATTAGTATCTTGCATCGGAGCGGCTGATTCCCTGTTCAACTACGATAGACTTCCTCGTGGTTTCTATACTTGCTAGAAATATCAATTAAACGGGAAAATTGATGAGAAGCCGCAAGGCCGGCAAACGATATATAACGGTCTATGGGATAATAGGTAAAACCTAACGAACTACCAACCTAGTCTAGTATAAATGCTGTAGAGTAAGATTAAATATCAGTAGTAATAGGGGGTTTCTAAGGTATAGAACAAGGTTCGAGAGATATGCGACCGACGTAGGCTATTTAGAGCTATAGGAGACGGATATTACGGACGTCGAATGTTCTGTTGATGCATTTATATGTTAAAGAACGTGGCTAGTACGAAGAAGGTAGAAGGAGAGATAGTAAGAGGGTCGCTATAGTATAGGTAAATAATCGCAAGTAGTTCCTAATAATGACTTTATTAATCACTAGAAGAGGGAATTCCCCCCCTAGTAGTACTTCGCTATATTCTCGCTCTTTTATAGCTACTTCTTCACACGTAACTAAAAATAGGTCGTGACATTATACCGCAACCCAAGCCTGATTCTAAGGACATGCGGTTCAAAGTGCGTGCTTAGGAGTAGACATTAATAGATACGACTGCCATCAAGTTATGAATTATTAGATATGCTTAAATACACGCTTCTAGACATATTGAAGAAATAGAAACCGTTTCATCTAACTCCGCTACACTCTATTTCCGACTGCTTTTACGAATATCGATCTCTCTGGAGAACCATGAGGCTCGACGCTCCCTGACAGTTTACATAACACACATTCAATCAACTTCCGACTTGCGCCTTTGACGTTCTGTTGGTGTATAAGTTCCAGAACCTGGCCGGATTTCCTGGTGACCGTTAATATGCTCCTTAAAGATGAGGCCGGGGTGTCCAAGCATGAGCGCAAAAGCAGAGGCTAAAACTAACCTATAATTTTGTGAGTGTCGTTAGCAAGAAATAAGACTAAGATAAGAGGAGTTAACAATTTGGGAAAATACTGACACTCCCTCCAGCGCAATGAAGAGCGTTTCTTCACGGACCAAAGCCCCGCGATAGCCCTGGCGCAGCTCGACCACACGGAACACGCAGCGAATAGTGATGAGTAGAATGGCAAGAGATAAGAATATAAAGAAGGTGTACAACCTCCAACCATACTTGCCTATACCGACACCGGATCGGAAGTATCGGTACATGTACTCGCCCATGAAACCGCAGAAAATGCAGATGGTAAAGACCTGGAAAGAGAGACCAGACAGCGCAAGATCAACCCCAATCTGGCTGGTTCCCTTTGATGCGACGGACAAAGCGCCACCAGCTGCCTGGATGATCAGCGAGACGAAGTCACACGGAACAAAAATCCAGTAAAAGTAGCTTGGTTTAAAGCGGGAGAGGGCTGGTGAGAAGGTGGTGATGACCTGGGCGAGTGTGATGTAAATAGCGGCGCAAAAGTAGATGGGAGTAGTCGTGACGCAGACTTAAAAACGAGCATGTCAATTTAACGGCTTATGCACCGCCTTGCGTAGCCAGCTCCTTACTGATCTGAAGCATAAACGCTGAAAAGTTGAATGGGTTCGTATGCATCATGACACGGCCAATGTATCCCAGGATTGCAGAGACACAGCCAATAAGGATGCTACCCATAAATAGCCACGATTTCCAGCAAATACCTTGATAGAGATGAATAGCGCCCGCAGCGGCAAAAAGCGCAATAAATGCTGAGTTCGCTGCTAGGGAGGGACGGTAGCCGTAAACAGAATATTGCACGGGGCAGATAGCGAGTGTGCAATTACCCTTGGGCCCAAATACGATAGTGCCGTGTGGTATCCCATGCGGACCAGCAGGTCCATTTGGCGGTTCTTGGGACATTCTGGCGATGTTGGACGTTGCTGTCGCTGCTGTCGCTGTATGAAGAACGATGAAGTGCTGGAGCATGGCGTAAATTTGTAGACGGGCAACGACAAGGAAAAGTTGTGGGGAGCTGAGTAAATGAAGTATGACCGTCAAAGAAAATCTAAACAGAATCAAAACAAACTGCCAAGACGTGACGAGTGTTGTTCCGACTTGGGGCAACCACAACGGTGTTGGTACTGCACTTGTCGTGATCATAAGATCGGGACTTGGTGAAGCTGGATCTGAAAGGACCCCTGAAAAGGCTGAAAAGGCTGAAAGAGGGGATAGGATAGACGCCTAAAACCTTATTGATTACGCGAAAAGGTCGCAGCGCGTCGCATTCGGAATCCGACGAGACCAAGAGGTGGCGCTTTGGGGGCTGTTTCCTTTCGTCTGGCGAGGCTCGCTGGCGGGCAGGCACTACCAGCACGTTCTGCATGGAAGCCCAGGAGTGAATCGACGCCTAAACACATGACTGTGTCGGAATCTAAATCCGACATGACATTGCGCTTTTGACGGGCACTTTCCACTGTTTGGCGAGGCTTGCCTGCGGGCGCTTGTTAGTACGTTGAGCTTTTCGGCGACTTTGGCGGAGGCTGTGTAAGGCTGGCTGCGCTGACCTTGTCACTTGGTTACACATTGCAGGAACGCTGCTCATAGTGCAGAAGATGTATAGGTATCCGTACTTTGCCAGCCCTCCCCGCCGCCCGCTCTCCGACGGCGACTTATTGTATTTTCAACACGGCACTGAAGCCGAGTTCGAGGCAAGATGCAGGCCGCCGTTGAACGCGAATAAGCGAGACGTAGGGATGTATCCTCAACACAGTTATACCACTTGACAGACACTGTGCGTAACCTAAGGCCAGAAATCTGTTTTTGCCTCTTGCATCCGGGATAGACACCATATATCGGTAGCAAACACAATGCTGACTGTCTAGCCGGACCACTCATGCAAGGCCACCCATGCGCAGTCAATGTACAAATACGGCTGCCTAGGACCCTTCCAACGCCCTCACAGCGCCACTTTGACTCGGATACAAGTGGCTGTATTTTCTCGCCGTGGAGGGAGACCGTAAAACGGTGCAAGATTGCAAGAGAAGAGAGCAGCGTGAGCAGACTGGAACAACACAGGAGCAGACTAGAACAACACGAATTTACAAACACCAGATCGTAAACAAAGGGAGTGTTGCAAAGAGTATTCCAGAATGACTGCCAAGGAGATGACCGAGTTCGAAAATGCATGCGCGGCGAGGGCCATGGTGGTGCCCCGCTGGTTGCCTGGAAACAACGTCTTTTGGTACAGACGGAGTCTACCATCAGATAAGTGGCAATTCATCTTTGTTGACTGTGCACGAGGCACTGCGCAACCGGCATTTGACCATCCCGCTCTTGCGACCACGCTCAGCAGCGTTGACGGCGGCGCCAGCGATTCGCTAAGCTTCGACGCGGACCGGTTGCCCCTCACCTGGCTCAATGTCGACCCGGACGGCGCCTGGGTGCGCTTCCGCTACGCAGACAATATCTGGCAGTTTTATTCCGGGACCAAAGCGCTGGAGGTCTGGTATGGAGAGTTTGAGGAGGACCAGTTTGAACAAGACTACGACATAACGAAGCCCTCTCTGAGGACGTCGCCTGGTCAATCTTCAGTGACCATCGTTAACCTGACGGGCGTCATGCTCGGGTACTACTGGATCGACCACGACGGCAACAATGAGCGTCGCATTGATCAGGTGCTTCCCGGAGATTCTTTCCCGTTTACATCCCCAATTGGCTACAGATTCCGCTTCTGGGAAGCCTCTAGCGGGCGTAACGTGGTGCTGGAGCTGAAGCAAGAACGTGGCATCGTCAACATTGAGGACCGGCGTGAGGGTCTGGGAGTAAGCTGGGACAATGGTGCTGCGTGCGAGCCTGAGTCTGAGTCTCAAGCTACCAAAACCGTAAGCAAACCAGACTATGAGACGTTTATTCGACGGTACAATCTGTGGATGCGCCAAGATAAAATCGAATTGCAGGTCTCCTTCAACGGCTTTGAGGACAACCGCTACCAGAACGCCTCCGTGGCGCCGGCTGGGCGGTACGCTGTAGCGATGCAAACTAGAGAAGGATCTAGATACCCGTTGGAGCTCAAGAACTCTGTGCCAGATGACCAGCTCCGTCCCAAGGTGTTGAGCCACCACACTAACAAGAATGGCTGGCGGAGAGCCGGCGACCACCTTGACACGGACCGACCTCACCTCTTTGATATGCATGCACGACGTGAGATACCAATCGATGGTTCCTTATTTTCGAATCCCTATCAAATCCAACGCATCGGATGGTCTGACTGTGGCAACAAGTTTCACTTCGTTTTCAACGAGCGTGGACATAAGCATGTGCGACTGCTGGAAATCTCCACCGACGGCACCGTCAAGGTGCTGGTGGAGGACAGCAGTGACACGGTCGTCGACTATAACCAGAAACTCTGGTACAAGATGTTGCCTGCGACAAACGAGGTTCTTTGGGCCAGCGAGCGCGACGGATGGAACCACATTTACCGATTCGATTTGTCTGGAAGTCTCAAGAACCAGGTCACCAAGGGCGAGTGGGTGGTCAAGTCGGTGGAAAATGTCATCACAAAGGAGCAGAGGATTTGGTTTACGGCATGCGGCGTAATTCCTGGCCAAGATCCATACTATGAACAGTTAGCCTGCGTTAATTTCGACGGATCTGACTTCCGACTAGTGACGAGCGAGGACGGAATGCACAATTGGAAGTTCAGCCCCGACCGCCGATATGTTGTTGACACATGGTCCCGCGTTGATCTTTTACCGCATACAGCTGTGGTAGAGGTGGCTACTTCTAAGCAGGTTGCGTTCCTGCAGAAAGAAGTCGTGGACGTAAAGTATGTACCGCCAGAGCGGTTTACCACTAAGGGTAGAGATGGAGAGACGAATATTTACGGCGTCATCGTTCGCCCGCATAATATGGACGAGACGAAGAAGTATCCTATAATCGAGGTCATTTATGCTCATCCATTCCAATACTTTACGCCAAAGCGGTTTGCAAGCCTCGGCGGATCTCGGAAGAGGGCGGGCCATAGCTACGTGGTTGTCTTGATTGACGGCATGGGGACCAACGGGCGCTCCAAGCCGTTCCGGGACGTCGCGTACAAGAACCTCAACGACGCGGGCTTCCCCGACCGGATCAAGTGGATGCAGGCCGCAGCTAGGACGCGGCCCTGGATGGACATTTCCCGCGTCGGCATCACGGGAGGCTCCGCCGGCGGGCAAAATGCGGCCGCGGCGGTGCTGCACCACAACGATTTTTACAAGGCGGCCATTGCTCTCTCGGGCTCGCATGACAACCGCATGAGCGACTGTAAGTGGGCTGAGATGTTTATGAGCTGGCCGATAGACGAGAGCTACGAGAAAAATTCTAACTGCGTGAATGCGGGGAAGCTGGGCGGCGCGTTGATGTTGGTGACGGGTGAGGTGGATAATGTGGTTGATCCGTCGACGACGATGCGGATGGCGAGTGCGTTGATCGATGCGGACAAAGACTTTGACTTGGTGGTTATACCGAAGCAGGGTCATTTCATGAATGGCGTAGAGTGGCTGGCAAGAAAAGAGGCACAATTTTGGGCGAGACATTTGTTAAATTAGTAGTAAATGATACGGGAAGCAGGCGGTAGCCATGCTCTCCAGGGAGCCAAGTGCCCAAAATTTTAACAGTTAGCTGTGGAAGCAGCGAAGATGGAAGTTTAAGCCCAGCAAAGCTAGATAAATAAACTATCACGTATCAGATTGCAACAATAAACAACAATATTAATACATCAGATACCCAAGGTACAATACATCATCTTCTTCTCGGTCGTAGCATCTGAGCTTGAGGCGCGTGTTGTTTTATAAGGAATGGATGAGATGAATGTTACGGATGCATCCAATGAAAACAATCTAACGCGTTGAATAGTAGGTCATTCTAGTAGCATTGTTACATGCTCACGTATAAGACACCTATGAGAGTGGTAATTTCGGTCGTATAAGGCCGCCAACGCCCCAGATTTTATATCGCCCGCGGAGATTATAACACTATCATCCGGATTTAGCACATTAAAATCGCTGATTTTGACGGCAACACCAGAATGGGCTCAGTCATGGACGAGACTGCGTGCTTGCTGAGGTAGTGAAAGTTCCGGCGATTTTGGACTGTATAGCGCCCGAGGCATATATATTAGATGTTATTTTATTAAATCGAGATTAATTATATAATCAAAAACAATACTTCTAGTAATATAATAGTTTTAGTAGAGAGTTCCTTCTCTAGAGAGTACTTATATAAGCTACTAAAGGCTGGCTCTAAGAGGCGGCCTCTGAGAAGGGTAGGTATAAGTACTCTTGATTTAGTAGCCCGCGCCGGCGACGGCGGTATTAGCAGATATTTCCGAACTCGGAATCAGGGCCGAGGTCAGCGACTCATTCCCGCCGCTTAGGCCCAGAGCATAAAATTCGCCGATAATAGGCCCTCCATTATACACCCACTCGACGACTGCGCCTTCTTGCTAGAAGCCTTACGTATACCTATATATTTATAAGCTATACGATCTCCAGCCTACGTAAAAATTCTGCAGCGCGAGGGTGGGATAAGTGCTAAGCCGTGAGCTTAAGAATGTGTTCATAACTTTCGATGATAATTTTCAAGTGAATTAGCACAATGTAAAAGGGAGAGGTTCCGCTATTTCGGTCTGCCAGAAGTCTTTAAAGGTTATTCCGAATTCAAAGGATAAAAACCGGCCCTGCTCGGCCGACACACATATTCCCAAAGAGCTCTCTTGCAACTGTTTATCTCGCCATAAACTTCTCTTTTCTTCTCATCTATGACGCTGTTCCAGCTGCTCTCTATCATGACAAGATTTTTGACTCTTCTGCTTCCACTTTTCTGGCACAGGTTGGTGTTTCGAGCACCGCAGATCCGACTCTTGAAGATGGACAGATTTTTGGTGTCAAGGGGACCTTGAGCTCGAGTCTTCTGACCCGGCGCCCTTTTACGATTCTATACCTTCACATGACACCAGTCTTGGGCCGTCCCTAGAAAGCCGCCAAGCGCAGCAGTACCCCGATATCAACTTTCGAGTTTTCGGGCATGTGGTCTACGCGAACAAGACCGTCCAGGGAGGTTATGTAGCGGTACGTTGATGCTGCATTATGCAATGTTGCTGCCATCATCTCGTGCGCCAGGCTAATTCAGGGCAGAAAGAGGACGTTGTATTTGTAGTCGAAATGCTGAACCAGGACTTTGGGAGGTTTGGATTTTCATTCACCCATGTCAACACGAGCTATACCCAGAACAAGACCTTCGCCACCGTAACTGACCGCAAGGCAATATACCGCACACTGACACGTCCCATGCGAAGGGGCCAGTACGCGGACCTCAATCTCTTTTGGGTAGCTTACCTCCCCAATGCCGCTGGCAGTTGTACCATACCGGAACGCCGCTACTTGAACGGCGAGCTCTCATGGGAGTCTGTGGTTCCCACTGACGCATGCGCCATGCGTGCCACGACTATCAAGGCGGTCAGAGGCAAAATCATGACTCACGAAGTCGGTCATTGGCTGGGCCTGTTACACCCTTGGGCGAAGGGCTGTGACACTGGGGATTACATTGATGATACCTGGCCGCAGGAGATTGCGACAAAACATATTCCTATGGATCAGAGGAGAGAAGCGAACGGCGGGGAGGTCTTCCATTGTGGTGCTTGGCGACCGAGCAACTACCGTAATTTCATGATTTACTTGTGAGTCGGCCATCTACACCGTCCACGACGCCCGCACCCCATCTTCATCAGGCTCGCTAATTCCTCGCCACTCGGCTTTATCCAGTCCCCACCGCGACAGCTTTACAGATCTCCAGGCCCAGCGAATGAGGGCATATCGCTACCTGCGTCACAAGTACAGCACTGAACGTCCGCTTTCCACCGGCGAGTCCGAACTCTGGGCCGGCTGCCAGGTCAAGTGGAATGGTCCCAAGTCCTTTTCGCAAGGCTTCGCCTGCGAACTGAATACGACGGGCACCTTAACCTCTCGTGTGCTACGAAGTCAGACCCAGCCAGAGCTGCCGGTGGCCCTACGGAACAATTCGTGGTCGAAGCCCGATGCCCCCTTGAATGGGTTGGACCTCTCGAATTCCATACAGGGGTCGTCTGTGAGAAATTGAATCTCACTTATATCCGATGCAAGCCTGCTGCCGTCCCGCAAGTACCCAATCAAAGCAACCCGGTAGGCAACACCCTGAAGCGATAGCCATGGTCGAAGTCATTGTGTGAGAAAACTAACCCATATGATACGTCTGGGGAAACATAATGTCAGAGCCTAAGGAACGGGAAGAAGAAGAAATGTGGGTCTGGGCTATCACAGATAATCAAAAAACTAGTAATTCATCTTCATCTATATACCTATAAATATAAACTGCCACAGGGCAAAAGGCGGCTGTGGCGGTATAGCCAAGTCCTGGGGGGAGCTACACCGTGAATTCTACCAGTAAAACAACGCATATGACTTGTCTTTTTTTTAGAATCCGCACAAGCTTTTATTCACGATCTATTCCATTCCACTAGCGGTAAAGTCTTTGTACGGCACTCGTGCAATTCCCGTTGCTGGCAAACACCACCACCAGAAAAAAGCGCCACTATGCACATCTCCACAAGCTGAATAATCTAGATAAAATACAACACAGTAAAAGCGTCGAAATTGCGTCATGTCTGGTAAGAGAGCCATAACCGTGGCTATACCAACTGTTGTCTGATCGGGCAGTTGCTTTGCTGTCTGGTGGCAACAGCAGTATTTCGAAAAGATCAACTGTCTTGAGTTTCTGCCATGTAGGGAAGGAAAACGGAGACTCGAACACGCAAGAATTGAACCCGCGCACCGCGACAACTTATAGCTAGTGACGGATACTTTTAGTTGTGCCCGCCCCTTTTTACACCCGGACAGATTGCGTATTGTTTCTTTATCCCGTGGACAGCAAGTAATGTTCAGTAACACGGTCGCTGAGATTGTTTTTCTCGGATAAAGCTATGACCTGACTCGCGATTTACATCACTCTTTAACCTGCTCACTAGTTAGCAGTCTAGCGCCGATCCCGCGTTCTCGGTAAATAGACGTGCCAAGAGGTGTTGAACAGGGCATAGTGGATGAACGTTCATCCCTTCGCATGTCTGAAGGCGATCACAAGGACAATGGCCAGTTATAGTGATGGAGATTCTCGGTATTTTATTTCGAGAGGTCAATCTTGGCACGTTGATGTGCTTTACCAAAGTTACGTCCACACATGTGGAAAGGTTCCCTGGGACAGGGAGAATTACCCGAACCTCAGTGTACTTGAATGTATGTATGCCCTTGCCAGTGGATAAAAAGACTGGCTGGAGCCTGCGGGTATTGAAGGGGATAATGCAAACAGCAAGCCCGGACAATTCCGGCTTTTATCCTTCCATTGCCAAGGCTTCCTCCCCCCCTGGGCATTCAAGTACGCCGAATTTAAAGTTTGCGGAACAGGGATGACATGTTTTCTATTTCTATTTTTCAATTGTACACGGAAGCAATACACAGAATCGAGTCTAATTGTTTTCATCAAAAGGAGTCCTGCTCGTTTCATAAGCCTTTGCATCGAGAACAAGCCCGAGCCTACCTCGGTCTAGCGCTACGCCAACGACTTATTATGCTCGCACTAGGAATCTTTCGTAGCCAATCAGAATTTTGCATTTGCTGGACGCAATTCTACAGCCGTCAACTTCGCGACAATACCTCGACGGCTTCCTTTAAACAACAAGACACCCTCAGCGCCCGTTGCAGCCATGCATTGACATTACCGGCCCCAACACAGCCAGCATCAGCGCCGGAACGACTAGGGCAGGAGGGCAGGCATTATAGTATTACCATCTCCGGCCGCGATGGCAGCCTGCAAATACAAGAACCACTGAACCGTCTCGCCCGGCAATGCAAATCTGGTAAATGTAGTATTTACATACTATATTAGGTTAGGTATACATGGCATGTTCTCGGCCGTTTGAATAGCCTCGTCAATCGAGTACCCCGTTCTACAGATTCATATTCTCTCTCCGGTAGCTGTGCGCAATGTCTTATAGCAAGGATAAGCTGCACCCTCCATCTCCCCGACGGCTCACGCAAAGGAGAAAGCAACTCCCGACAATAGCTTATACTCTAGAGCTTTTCCAGCACTCTTCCCTTGAATTTTGATAGTCCACCGTCTTCTAGCAGTCTTAATTTCGGCTGTCACGACAGTAATACTTCGAGCTTCTTGGGCATCCCTCCACCAAGAGTGGTCATCTGCCGTCTTAAAGCAATCTCAACCTGAGCTCTTAACGACACATGAAACTTCAACATCGGCAAGTGCCTGTATGAGTCATGGTAATTTGCTGCCCTCGCTCCAGAGGCCCCAGTCCTCCTCACACGTTGCGTAGGCTAATTTACTTTGGCTAGATGCATGAGGTGATGATGATATAACTAGATGCGTGTCCGTCTGATATAGATCCACCGAGCCCTGCCATTCGCTCGCGGTCATGTCAATCAGCCGTGCAGGGCGTCTATTATCAGCCGACGGAATTCATCAGATGCCAAGTCTCAGCGAGTAGCTCCATGAGCCAGACACATCCATTTCACGAGAGCACAAAAGATGGCCGCATCCACCCCACGATTGTACTTGCCATCACCAATCATTCCATCCCGTCTTCTTTCGACCGGTCAATTATACAACCGCCCTACAAGACACAGCTACACTACGCCTCTTCTGTTCCCACCATGCGCCAATCCAGCGCCGCCGCCCTCCTGCTGGGCGCCCTGCAGCCGCTTCTCGTCACTTCTTCACCCGACGAGCCTGAGCTCCCACGCATCCCGATGGACGGAACTAAAAACGCGATTAGGACTCAGTGGCTCACCGCCACCGAGGTCATCATTAACTATTACGCCCCGGACCCCGGATGCGGCTCTCAGAAGGCCTGGGTCGGCGTCTGGCCCGTCGACGCCTGCAACCCCTACTACGCCGACTACAAGGCATGGTCATACGTGGAGCCTACTAGCGGTCCGGAATTGAGCAGTATCTCGTTCAAGGCCGCCAAGATCGGCGTCGGCGAGTTCAAGGCCGCCTTCGTCTGCGAGGACGGCAAAAGACAACCCTGGATGGTCTCCAAGACCATCAATATCGACGCTGCACTTCCGGCCCGAGACGGCCAATGTGCACACAGAAGGGCTTTATCCAACCCGGCTTGGACGTATACACCATGCGACAAGATCGCCGAACAACTTTGTTATGACTGCTCATTTGACAGTACCTGCTACGCATGCCGCGAATGCGAACAGCAGTGCAAGTGAGCCGGAATGGACAAATACGCTGGATAGAAGGAATACCTTGGATGGCAAAAAACAGCCTCAATCTTCACGCTTTACCTATGTGATTAGATATAGACAGCGGCTCTACTTTAGACTTAGATAGTTCCAGTCATTCGGAAGCTCTTACTCTCCTCATATTCCTCTAAACAACCGCTTAATCGAGTCGCACTGGGCCTTGTTTGTGCCCATGTACCATCATTAGCTCCCCAAAGAACCTGCCGGGTTCTACGTGGACTAATCATTAGACATGCCCAGTCTTTGCAGAAGAGGCGCGCTGCACCAAGAGTAGACGGCACCGCTACTTAGACAGTACTACTGGTAGGGATTGCCACAATAGAGCAAGCAAGAAAGCACCCAAAGGTAAGCATGAGCAAGTTTCAGCCAAAGCTAATGCGCCTGGCGATTTAGAATTTTATGAGTCTAACTAGATGTATCGCCACGGTCGGTAGCAGTTTATGCTTCCTGTCTCATTTTATTTCCCTGTCCCCAATGGACACGAACGGCATTACCATGCCCAATATACCTCATGTTCTGGACATTCTCCCATCCTGTATCGTAAAGTGTTCATTTCGCCCATCAACGCGTCTCACAGATGACAACTGAGCTTCCATGCCCCTGTGGCATACGTCGAAATTGGCCCATAATACGGCTCGCCGTCATATCGAGTCGTTTACAAATCGTCATCGGAGCCCTCATCAGGCAGGGCAGTGGTGGCGGCCTGGTTCATCTCTTCCTCGTATTTGGCGAGGAGGTCCTTGTCGACCTGGGCAGTGGGGGGGGCCAGAGCAGGGGCGGCAACGAACTCCTAAATACATAGTCAGCTTCATCACGCTTCATCGATAGCGACATGGATGGGGTTACGAACAAGCTGGGCATTGCCAACGAGCTTGCGGGCGAGCCACAGGAAGGGCTTTTCGAAGTTGTAGTTGGACTTGGCGGAGATATCGTAGTACTGGAGGTTCTTCTTGCGGTGGAAAGTGATCGTCTTGGCCTTGACCTTGCGCTCCTTCACGTCGACCTTGTTACCGCAGAGAACGATGGGAATGTTCTCGCAAACACGGACGAGATCACCTGCGACGAATCAGCATGCTTTGAGCTCTGGAGTTTGAAGACTGGTGTGCGCTTACGGTGCCAGTTGGGAACGTTCTTGTAGGTAATGCGGGAGGTAACATCAAACATGATGATACCGCACTGGCCGTTGATGTAGTAACCGTCACGGAGACCACCGAACTTCTCCTGGCCAGCAGTATCCCAGACATCGAACTGAATCTGACCAAAGTTCTGCTATTTGTCAGCTGCCGCGCTTCGTATTTGTTCGGTACGCGGCTGGCGACTTACGGTAGAGAAACCGAGGGGGTGGACCTCGACACCGAGGGTAGCAAGGTACTTCTTCTCGAATTCACCAGTCAAGTGGCGCTTGACAAAGGTGGTCTGATAAAAGGATTTCGTTAGTAAAAGCGATACATGAAGTGGGCAATGCGATCCAAACGAGCTGGGGGCAAAGTGGCGGCACGAAGCGGTGACATCATGCTGGCATCCATCTTCGCGGGGCAGCTTTCTTTTGCGACCAAAAAAAGTTGTTGCAGGAGGAGAACGCACCTTGCCTGTGCCACCATCACCGACAAGCACGAGCTTGAAGGTAGGAGTCTGCTGCTCAGCCATTTTGAGATGTAAAAGTCGGCGGTACAAGACCAGTGGTGAAGGAAGTAAACAAGGCGGGGTTCTGGAGGGGCGGTTAATATCTCGGGGACAGAAGAATTCAGGACCCTTGGCGCTTCGTTTGGATCGAATCGAAATCCGAGGAGCGTGGTGGAGCCGGCAGGAGACAAAGATTTACCTGGGGGTATCGTAAAGAGGTGGTTGTGCCGTAGAGGGTTGAAAATGCACAAATCGAATAACCTTGGTGTTTTTGCTGGCGGCGGGGAGGGACGGGCAAGGGAGTTGTTATCAAACGAAAAAATTCAGTCGCCCGGGGCGGGCTCGTGCACGTGACATCATTCAATAGGTAGGTACCAAGGTAGTACCAGGCACCTGGAGGCTGGCGGCACCTGGCACAGCACGGAGCCCACTGCCAATTGCGAATAATCCACTAAAGTGCCTGCAGGGCATTCTTTCACCATGAGAGTTGGGCTGTGCGTCTGGCCAAGACCTTGCGTCCTCATTAGCCCGTCGCGAAAAGGACCGATCTCGAACGAAGCACCTGATATTTTAATTGTCCGAGTTAGGCGCTGCTTGAACGCCAGTCAAACAGTCCTTCGCTTCAAGAGCTGCCAGCGACGAGGAGCCTCAGCCGCCCACACGAGTAGTCTAGCCTAAGGTTGGTGTACCTGGGTGACTACCTACCTAGGTACCTAGGTAGGGAGGCATCGACCTGCAGACCGCCTACGTACTTGAAGCCCATTGCATAACCATCGGCTACCTGCTTGGTCGAAGCAAACACACCGCCCGAGACATTCGAATTGGGTTGCTTTGCTGATAATATGAGCCTCAAAGACCTTACCTCAGCTAGCTATAGGCAGCTTGGCAGCTATCCCGCCTGACCTAAGCCTGATTACCAATCTTCGTTGGGCATTCTACTCTCGGGCTCCAAGGAGTCACTCTCATTCATTACCACGTCAGTCGATTATTTCATCACAGCCTCAAATTATCATACATACACTACGATTGTTCTTCACATCGGAATAATGTGGCAGCCCAACATGCCTCGCCCGCCCCAGTTTCGTCGTGGTGTGAGTGTTAACCGCAGTTCCTCCCGCGACGTAACACCAGAGGGCCGTGATATTCGAATAAATACGTTGCTCTACGTGTGACGTTAGATAAATCAGCATCGGTGATTGGCGGAAGACATACCCCTTCGTTGCCTTGAACACACTCTGCAACCTTCTTGAGACCGTCGTGGTTTGCTCCGCTGACATAGCCAAAGTTGCGAATCTCATCGCCCACCTTGAGACCTGCGAGTTCTGCCGGGCTACCGGAAGAAACGCTATCAATTTTGGCAAATGGCGGCTCAAGAGACCGCGTATCGCTGTCGGGTAATGATTCAGATGTACCGGCTGCCGTAGCTGGTGTGCTAGATTCTGCACTTTCCGCCGCGTTTGCAAAGTGCTCGTGAAGGAACTTTTCGGCATTCGCCATAATCTCCTTGTAGTCATTCTTTAGACGTATGATTCGCGCTCTTGTGGTTCGAACTACACACTGGTCAGAAGAGAACGCGCGTCGGTGAGATATTGCTTACTCTGGGCAACGTCGAGGTCTGAGCGTGGAAATCCATCTCTTGTAAGAAGAGGCGTGTTCATGTCGACGC
The DNA here is from genome assembly GCA_024472245.1 of Beauveria sp. NWAFU-1. Taxonomy (NCBI): domain Eukaryota; kingdom Fungi; phylum Ascomycota; class Sordariomycetes; order Hypocreales; family Cordycipitaceae; genus Beauveria; species Beauveria sp. NWAFU-1. Next base: position 6,170,380 of record JANBXD010000001.1, on the reverse strand, counting down.
CGTGCTGCATCCATCAGTAATGGCATTTCGCAACACTAGTGAACGATGCAGTGAGTTGACCTACGGAATCGAGAACGCCACTGAGGGCTCTCAGCTCAGCTTCAACAGTGTCCTTCTTTTGCTGTAGCTCAGCAAAGCTTAGATGGTTGCTGGTCCCGTTGGTAGACGGTAAGCTTGTAGGACCGGCGGGCACAGTTGGAGCATGTAAGTTATTCATGGTAAAGGCAAGCCCACGCTACATGCAAGTACAGCTGGGAGCGGTAGAAGATGATGATCGCAAGTTTTGCCGCCGCCTCCAAAGTTGCATGGTGTGGTGGGAGCTGCGGGGTGCTGAGTTACGTCGCCAAACTTGCCTGAGCGTGCTGAGCAAGCGTTGCCACTGTGGCATGACACAGCCCAGAAGCCGGGGTACAATTGGAAAAAAAAAAGACGATTCCATTCTTCTTCTATTTTCCAGATCTATGGCTTTATTCACTTGTCCTTCGTCTGCCTGCCAGTCTGTTAACTGCAACGCTGATAGCGGCTCCGGCCTCAGCACGCAGCGAGTCTCCCCACTTTTCGGAGCTGCAGCTAGGTGTCTGAGCCATCTTTCCATACTACAAACTAATCACTAAACTCTTCATCTTGCATCATATCCTTAACGAAAACCCCAGCAGTCATGGCTTCGAGAACTGATGCGCGGCTGTTGAAGTCCACTAAATTTCCACCAGAGTTTAGTAAGAAGGTGGACATGCAGAAAGTGAACCTCGGCGTCATGAAAAAGTCGGTGCATCTACGAGTGATCGACCAGCTCGTCGCGTGAGCTAACGTTTCAGCAGATGGATTGCCAGCCGCATTTCCGAAATTCTGGGCAACGAGGATGACGTCGTCATTGAAATGTGCTTTAATCTGATCGATGGACCTAGATACGTACGTACTTTGGCAAGAGCTCCCTCCATCTGCTGACCTCGTATCTTGATCCAGCCCGACATCAAAGCCATCCAGATTCAGCTTACCGGATTTCTCGACAAAGATACTCCTCCGTTTTGCAAGGAATTGTGGAAGCTGTTTCTTAGCGCGCAAGACAGCCCGCAAGGTGTCCCCAAAGAATTGCTAGAAGCAAAGAAGCTGGAGCTCATTCAAGAAAAGGTGGGTGAGAAACTGCAGCCAATCTGCCAAATACTAACATTTCGAAGCTTGAGCAGGGCAAAGCGGCCGACGATGCTAGAAATCGCCGCGATGAGCCCGACAGGCGCGTCCGCAATATGCCTCCTTCCTACGATCAAGACAGAAGGGACAGACCACGAGATCGAGGCGATAATCGCCAAGGCCGCTGGAATGACCGCGCGTTCGACAATCGCGGGGATGCCAGACCTAAGCAGAGATCGCGATCTCCCGATGCGCGAAATCGAGTACCCAGGGGTTCATTTAATGGCGATAGCTACGTACCACGCGGACGAGATGCACCACAGCGTGGACGAGGACGAGATCGCCGACCTGCGCGACCTCCATCAACGTCATCATCCAGAAGATCAAGTTCCTCATCACGCAGTCGCTCTCGTTCCCCTCCGCGCCGACGAAAAGATTCACTGCGAGGCGGAAACACGCAACGAAAGCGATCGAGGTCCAGATCACGCTCGCTCCGGCGCCGCCCAGATCGGTCACGCCGACATGAAGATAAAGATAGGTCACCTGCTGCAAAGAGAGCGCGCCGACAAGATTCAAGAAGCAGATCTCGTAGCAGAGGTCGATCTTCATCCGCATCATCTGCGTCTAGTCGTTCTAGAAGCTATTCATCGTCAAACAGCCGGAGCCGGAGCCGGGGCCGGAGCAAAAGCAAAAGCAGGAGTAGGAGCAGGATTGAAAGCAATAGCAAGAGCAAGAGCAAGAGCAAGAGCAAGAGTCGGAGTAGGAGCTCATCATCCGAGTCGCCCAAGAGACGAGACAATCGGGGATCAACAGCTCGAAGACGCAACAGCTCCTCAGCATCTGTATCGCCGCGCCGCGCTTGATAATCGTGCCTGTCTCAATATGGCAAATTGGAAAAGAAATCGAATTACCAATTATGGGATAAGACCATGGACATGGGATTGGCCAACTCCGGAACTAAAACCATCGCTAACGCGCATTTTTATCGCAGTATCCTTTCAGCAAGAAGAATCATGAGCCATCCATCTCAGTAAGCCATCATTCGGACAGATTGCAGGATACGAAGTAAGCACAATCCCACCGCGGTCAAGTTATAACAGTTGCATAGACACATTTGATCTGTAGCTGCTTAACTGAACGATGCTGGAGAGTCAGGCGTTGGAGTATTCTTGCTAGCTATTGTTGCGTAGAGCCAACACCTTGGATCAAGATTTGAATGGAAAATGCTGTATTCTTACTCTGTGCTGATTTGATTTTGCTTTCATCTTTATTCAAGCTCCGCTGTTAGTCGTCTGTGCCGGCTTCGTCTCTGCGCACTCGCCCCACATTGAGGTTCGATTGTCGATTGTACAGCCCGCCACTCCGACTTCTCCTGCATCACACAGCGAACCAAGCCCATCAAATACACCAAATTTTCGGGAGCCCTCAGACGTGCCCGCCTCTAGTGATACATAAATACTCTCTCATCCACCGAAATATCCGCGACACGACGGCGCGCGAGACGGAAATGGCAGACAACAAGCGCGCCGGCGCCGGCGAAGGCCCGCAGCCGACCATGACGGAATACAAAAAGTCGCAAGCGCGCGTGCGAGAACTGGTCGAGAAACGCCGTTTGTTGGAGAGACGCCTGGTACGAGGACTCCCGCCCGCGGCGGTTGAGCTTCATTGGGACGCTGCTGACTCGGCCACAAAAACAACAGAACCAGGTTGAGGAGGGCATCATCCAAAAGGAGTCTGCTTACCTAGAGAACACGCCGAGCGGGAACATCATCACCGGCTTCGACAACTACATGAAGGGCATCAGCGGCGCCGCGGCGCAGCGCCGCAAGACTGGCCCCATGGACCAGAATCGCGTGTTTTCGCGGTCCTCCATCTCCTACCGGCCCAATGTCAGTGTACGGCGCGCTTCATACCCGCAACTCTTCTGCATGTACTTTTTTGACGGCAATTACTGATACTGGAATATCGAATGTAGGAATCGACAACGCCGGGATCGACGCCGGGATCCCTCGCCCCGACGCCGGTGTCGGCATCCTTTTCCGGCTCGACGCCCAGCGCTGTCGGTGGTGGTGGCGCCGGCAGCAGCAAGGTCTCCAAGAAGAAGAAGCAGCTGCAGCAGCAGCAAGAGACGGAGGACAGCGAAAACGATGGACAGACGGCAAAGAAGCGTACCGCGTTTGGCGCTTCGAGAAAGTAACGTTTTGTTTTTCAACGAATTCATTGTACTCTACAGCATGGGCATGAGTTATGAAGGCGTTTGCGGATATACCAATATATTTTGAGGGTTTTTGCGGCAACTTCTTGTTTACTGTGTTAGGTATTCAATCGTTCAGCTGCCACAGTGACAGGCGTCATTTCGAGTATTGAGAGGCTGTCAGTCAAGCTGCAACTTGCCGAAGCGACCTCATCAGCGCCGCGAGTTTACAGCCGAGCTCCCTCTTTGGCTCGAATTGCACACATTGAGTGCTCTTTAATGTGTATTCGCACCTGTGTCTACCGGATCCACACTGGACCTCTGGGTCCAGTTCAGCAGTTGCGGTGGCGTGTCCGTTGTCTAAGTCTCCGGGCTGACGCTTGAAGGTGCATCGTGGCTACTGTGCTGCCAGTCAAGACTCGACGCCTCTAATGACTTACATTCCCCCGCAAGGCGGCCGAATTCAAGCTCACCCATGGTGACGTCGAAGAAGCCATCCAGCATGCAGCAGGCTAGTGCGAACTGTTGTTTGTGAATGCGTATGTTGCGTGAACTCTGAATAATTTGTTTTCATTGGCAATACCTTCAGCTTTCTCCCGAATGAGCCACAGGTGCAATGGCTCGCCGCCCTGGAAACTGCAAGGTCTTTCGAGGACAACGCGACATTGAGGACTTGCCGTGAGGCGCCCATGGAATACCATTTGTCGCAAATGGAGCTAGAAAGGTATATCAAAATGGCGCTCGTTTTTTCGCACGTACCGTGGAATGAATTAAGAACGCGGAGTAATGAATGAACGGCACGAATAAAGTCGCTGTGGAAGAGCCCATGACGTTTCATGTACCGCTCAGCATTCCCTCCTTGAACCATGATTTTGCTCGGTGACGCAATCAAATCCACAGCTTCCGATATCAATTGTACCCAGATCGCACGCATTGACTAATGTAAGGTGTAGATGAGGGGGATGGTGAGGGGCCCTCTACTGTGTCTCACGGTTTGATGCGGGGTCATCACCTTCCCAGGCAAGCAGGTACCTTGCTGGATTCCGCTTCGAAGCTAACTCGGCCACCTCGACTATTTCTTTACCTTATGAGATCCGCTACAGTCCAAGTCTGTCCTGAAACTTCTTGTTCCCCTGTTCTTTCCCTCTACCAACTCTCTCTGTATGACATTGACGAGCATTGCTTCGTCCAGCTAATCGCTATCTGGGTCCGCTTACACAATCACTCTCAGTCAACATGACCGTCCAAGCTTCCAAGTTCACCCCCGAGGTGCTCATCTCAGCTCCGCGCCGCTCTGCCGGTGTGCCCAATTCTAGAGGCGATATCGTTCTTTACACGGTAGGTTCGCCATGCTGACTCCATTGGGCGCTGAAACACCAGGGCCGCTAGAAACACGATCCAATAACTGATGCTTTGCAACAGGTGTCGACATACTCCTTTGAGACTCACTCCAAGTCTGCCCAAATTCGCATTCTCAGCCTCAAAGATGGAGCTTCACACCTCGTCTCCGAGGACACTGGAGCCAGCGATCCCGTCTGGATCAGCGACACCGAAGTTGCCTTTTTCAAGGGCAGTGACAAGGGCACCGATCTCTTTTACCAGAATGTTAAGGCTCCTACAGATGAGTATGTCATCAGACACAATACAACATTGTATTCACTGCCCAACTAACGCCTGTACCAGACCCAACCTAATTCACAGCTTTCACGGCTCCCTGTCCAGCGCCAAAACCAAGACTCTGTCTAGCGGCAAGGTCGCACTTGTCACTGCCGCCGTCACCACGCCTAACGGCAACCTCTTCCTCGCCGCCGACGAAAAGAAGCCGTTCTCTAGTGGCAGAATTTACGATTCGCTTTTTGTCCGTCACTGGGATACTTGGAAGACGAAGAACGAGAATGCGCTCTGGTACGGCCAGCTGGCGAATGAGGATGGCAAGTGGACGCTCGAGAACGAGAGTTTCAACCTGCTCGCCGGCATCAAGCTTGCGTCCCCCATCGGACCCTTTGGTGGCGCTTCCGATTTTGACATTCACGAGAAAGGCATCGCCTTTGTCGCCAAGGACCCCACGCTCAATCTGGCCCGCTACACCAAGACTGACTTGTACCTGGTGCCGCTCAAGTCCTTCACTGACCAGCCCGGCGCACCGGAAATTGTTAAGACCGGGAACCTGATCGGCTATACCCACAACCCTACCTTTTCTCGCGATGGCAAGTCTATTGCGTTCTTGCGAATGAAAGACAATCAGAACGAGGCCGACAAGCACCAACTTCTCGTCATTCCTGACATCAGCAATCTTCAAAAGGTTGAGACCTTCTACGCAACAAGCGATGACAGAGGCAGTTGGGACCGCAGCCCCTCGTCCATTCTTTGGACCGCCGACAATAAGCACCTGATTCTTTGCGCCGAGCAGCATGGCAGAGTTCTTCTGTGGAAGGTTCCTTCGTCTGCTTCCGAGGCCACGAACCTGCCAGCTCCCATTTTTGAGGACGGAGCTGTCTCTGACGCCTGCATCTTGGGTAATAGCGATACGCTTTTCATCACCACACGATCCCGTATCGAGAGCTCAAGATATTTGACCCTGAACCACGAGAACCAAAACATCACAGAGGTTTCTTCAAGCGCCAAGAACGGTAAGGCCTTTGGCTTGACCCAGAACCAGTGCTTTGACATTTGGTACCCTGGTTCTGCTGGCTATGATAACCACGCCCTGTGCATGACCCCCTCAAACTTCGACAAGAACAAGAAATATCCTCTTGCTTTTCTTGTCCACGGTGGACCGCAAAGTGCTTGGACCGACGACTGGAGCACCCGCTGGAACCCGGCTATTTTTGCTGAGCAGGGTTACATAGTCGTCTGCCCCAACCCTACCGGCAGTACTGGTTATGGCCATGCTCACACTGATGCCATTGCTTGTGACTGGGGCGGTGCGCCTTACCAAGATCTCGTCAAGGCTTTTGAATACATTGAGAAGGAAATGCCACATGTCGACATTGATCGTTCTGTTGCCCTCGGCGCATCCTACGGTGGCTACATGATGAGTAAGTTTCTCTGCCAGCTTTCACGACTTATACTCCTAACAAATATATAGACTGGATTCAGGGCCACCCTCTTGGACGACGATTCAAGGCCATTGTTTGCCATGATGGTGTCTTTTCTACTCTGAGCCAGTGGTCCACCGAGGAATTATTTTTCCCCGAGCACGACTTTGGAGGCACTCTCTGGGACAAGCGTGAAAATTACGAGAAGTGGGATCCTGCTAGATATACTGGCAACTGGAAGACACCCATGCTGGTTATCCACAACGAACTGGACTACCGCCTCAGTGTCGCCGAGGGCTTGGCCATGTTCAATGTGCTGCAAGCGCGGAACATCCCCAGCAAGCTTCTAGTGTTCCCCGACGAGAACCATGTAAGTGTTGGAAACGGGGAATTCCCATCACTTTTTCCTTACTGACATGAATACAGTGGGTTCTGAAGCCGGAAAACTCTCTCGTCTGGCACAGAGAGGTGCTGAACTGGATCAACCAGTTCAGCGGTGTTTCATCGTAATTGAGGGCGGAGTCAAGTTTTGAAGAGTTCAAAGGTTATTCTGGAATAAAAACATTTTATAGATTCAGTCTTTTTGTTACTATAATGCTTCCGGAGCAAATTGAACCGTTGTCGACTGATTGCTTCTTGTAAGCGCACAGTGCGGAGTACGAATACTATCCTATTAACACAGTGCCATCTAGCAGCGGCTCTGTACAGCTCTCTGTGCGTGCGACCAAGCAGAGCTCCAGTGAGCCTTGTGCACAACTTCAAGTACGACCATCGCCGACACAACCGACGCCCTCCGACACACTTGGCTGCAGGGAGCTCTAGAACATGACTTACAACGATCCCCTTTCATTTTAACCGGTCAAAATCTTTCCTCCCCCCTCGGCGTCAACAGCAACAAATCAGCGAGCAAACCACGAGCACCGAATTCCATTCTTTCAACACCCCTCCAAACGCTTCCCAAACACCTTTCTTCCCCTCTCCGCCCTCCCGATCATGGCGACACCGCCCGCCTTCTTCCACGCGCTGCTGCGGCCGGCCATTCTTCAAATCCTGCGCGCAACGGGCTACCACGCGACGCGGCCCGCGGTGCTCGACTCCCTGACGGACCTGGCGGCGCGGTACATGCTGTTGCTGTGCCAGAACACGGCCCACCACGCGGCCATTAACCACGCGGGCGTCAGCGGCGGCGACGACGACGACGACGACAGCGAGGGCGAGGGCGAGGGCAACGGTGGCAGCGCGGCGCCGGCGCAAGCCGACGACTTTACGCTGACGGACGTGCGGCTCGCGCTGCAGGACGCGGGCGCATTTGGCGCTGAGCGGACAGTAACGGAGGAGACGTGGCGCGGCGAGGAGGATACGCGCGGTGTGGAGGAGTTTATCGCGTGGTTTGCGGGATCCCGCATGAAGGAGCTCATGGAGTTTGGCAATGCGGACGGCGAGTCGGAGGCGACGGATTACCTATCTGGTGAGTTTTTGTCTTCTTTTATTTTCGGCGGCTACGTGTCGGAAAGAAGCAGAAGAAGAAGAAGAAAGGGGACAAAGCTAATTCGAGGAAAATTACTCAGCGCTCAAGAAAAAACACAACCAGGCGGCGGGCGACGCCAAGTTTCAGGGCACGATACTCGGCCGCCCCGGCGAGGGCTCGCAGGTGCTCGTCGAGGGCGGGCCCGTGACGACGATTGAGGAGTGGATCGCGCAGCGCAGTCCGGACCTGCTGCGCAGCCGCGGAAACGGCGATGAGAAGCGGCCCGCGTCTTCGGCGGGGAGCAGCAGCTCCGGCCTGAGCTCGGTCGACAGCGAGATGCGCGATGTGAGGCCGGATGGCGACATCATGGACTTGGCGTAGAGGCGAGGAGTCTAGCCTTTATATTTTCATGATTTCTTATGCATAGCGTTGGAGTTCTACGTTGTTGTTTATAAAAAAGGAAACGGCTATATCCTGTGATTGATTGGTTTTGCGTTAGGGTAACAGTAGAGAAAGTTTGGAGTCGACGGAGATGGCAGTGGGTTAGGAGCGAAATATTACACAGGCAAAGAAAGTACTGCTATAGTTTACGATCAAATCTCATGCCAGTCTGTACATTCTGTGACGAATAATTAAGAACCGGTGCTCGTTTAGATACAGTTTTAGTTCGGATGAGTATTTGGGTGTATTATACATGATGTCGCCGTGGATTATGAATACAGGATGCAAGCTCTATGCCAAAGAAAAACTAGTAAGACAGTATTGATACACGAAAAGGACTAAGCAGCTCCAGCCGTTGCCGGCCTCAACAATTCGTACACACCCATGTCCTTGGACGCCGTGGCAAGCGCCTCCCGCGCCTCGTCCTCGCCACCGCCCAACTGCGCCATGCCTGTTCGATGGAGATACTCGTACAGCGCGACGCCACGCTTCTCGCCTTCGAGCTTGTCGACGTCGCCCGCGCACCAGGTCACAAGATCGCGCTCCATGTCTCGCTTGGCCTGCAGCAGCTTGCGGCGCTGCGCGGGCGCGTCCCACGAGAGCTTGGTGGTGCCGAGCACGAGCTCGAGCACGAGCATCTCGGTCGGCGCAAACGCAAAAACGTCGCGCAGCGCCGTCAGCGCGACGAGGAAGCCGGCGGGGTCCCGCACGCGCCGAAAGGAGTGCAAAATCTTGCGCCCGAGCTGGCCGTCCATGCCGGCACCAAACACGGCGCGGTGGGCGGCCGTCTGCGCAAACAGCCGCCGCGTTTCCGCGATGGCGGCGGCCGACATGTCGGGCGCGATAATATGCAGTCGATTCACGGCGAGTGTCTTCCAGAGCGCGCTAAACGTGTAGGGGTCGGGCTGGACGCCGCGCTCCGCGACGAGAAACCCGTACAGCTCGAGCGCCTTGGCGTGCTGGCCCGCCTGGATGTGCGATTCCAGCAGCTGGTTCATCATGAAGGCGTCGGGGCTGATTTCTGACTCGCGAAACGCGTCCCACAGCGCCGCGAGCCGGTCGGGCATCGCGCGCAGGCGGTAGTTCTCCGCAAGGATGCAGAACGTCTCGAGCGTGGCGCGGGGCAGAGGCGCCGGCGCCGACCTGCTCGTTTTTTTGAGGTCCTTGTTCGACTGCACCTTGCGCGCCTGCACAAACTGGATGCGGTTCTGAATCATCTCCCACGCGACCTGCTCCGACTTGGCCAAGTGCTGGGCGCCGCCGGAGCGCTGCCAGGCGCCGACCAAACCGTTGAGGTGGATGGGCGACGCTTCGACGCCCTTTGCGCGCATAAACTCCACCACGCTGTGCGCGCCGTCCACGTCGCCGGCGCCAATCAGGCGCTTCAACCACTTGCCGACGAAGAACTTGTTGGCCACGACGGACGGCATGTACTTTTGCACGGTCAGATCGATCTGGCCGTCGCTCATCATGTCGACAAACGCGTACAGCGCATTCTCGGTTTGACCCGCCGTCAGAAAGTAGGCCACAACCTGGTCGTAATCGCCGAGTTTCATTGATCTTCCGAGCAGATCTCGCATTTGTCGGTAGGTTTCCCACGCCTGCTGCCGGCTCTCCTCTGTATTTTGCTCCGACAGCGAGCGAATGATGGGCATGAGGATGCGAGCATCCATGCGCTTCTCGACAAGCTTGCTGGCAGCTCGTTGGGCCTGCTCCAACTTTCCAGCCCGGCAGTGCATACCCACGCCAAGCTCCCAGAAGTCCTTGTACGTCTCGGAGCTCTCCTGGCCCAGCGTGCCCATGCTTCGCTTCCAGCTTTCTAGCGCCCTGTCTTCCCAGCCTTCATTGAACATTGCCTCAATCGCCAGAAGTTGTTGGGGCGGGCTAAATGGCACCTTGGCCTCGCTCATATCTCTAGCCAGCATGGAAATGTGCGCCAGCCGGTGCATATTAATGCTCTCATCGACAGAAAATACTTTCCAGAGAAAGTCCCACACATCTAGGGGCACATGACTCCAGCTATGAGCCAGAGTGAGCCTTGCCGCATGATATGCCTTGTATATGGACACGATTTCCTTCTTTGTCGGCCCAGGCACATCCTGCATGCCCTTATAAACTCGTGAAATAGCGTCGTTGAGCCGAACAATCTTGCGCCGCTGGTTGAGCGTCCAAGGGCCTTCAACAACTTGAGGGCTTGAGCTCTTCATGCCGCGAAGTGGAAGTGGGAGGTCCTCGGATAGCTCCGGTAGATCCAAGTTTATGGACTCTCGCATGTCTTGTGGTAAATCGCTCGTCACTTGTTCAATCTCACGGTCGATCGATCTTGAATATTCATCCATGTGCTCCGTGAACTTATCCAGGTCCTGGCTGCCCTGAATTTGGCCAAACACCTTTTCGAGCTGGCCCATGACTTCGCTAAACGCCTTCCTGTCCTCTTCACCCTTAATTGTGTTCTTCATATCCTCGAGAGCTCCTTTGAGCTGACTCGTATCGAATGCATCTATCGATTTCTGAAAAGCCGTCTCATCTGGGAGCTGCTGCCGCGTCTGTCCGCTTTGCTCAAAGAACCGAACTCCTCCTTCGGATCCTGAAAAGTTGGCGCCGACCGTTGTCGCATTTTTTGCCGCTGACATATATTCCCCCATCGCGGCATCTTCGATCTCGCGCTGTGCCGCTTGCTTGCGTGCCTCGCGCAAAGGAAAAGGTCTTCTGGCCGAGGCGCGCAGCGCTCGTCTGCGATTCGCGGCGGTGCTGTAGGCTGCTGTCCATGTCTGCGGTGTTGGCGTTGGTAGAGCTAGCAAGCAGGCCCTACATATTGTTCCCGTCGAACCGCGCAAGTCGAGAAGCAGCGGTCTGCCGGGCATGCTGCAGGTTTGTCGTGTCCAGCTTCCCCTGTTGAAGGCTTTCTGCCGACTGGCTATGGGCGAGGCGCCACTACAAAATTGTTATCGATAGGTTTCCTGAGGCAGCACTCTCGAATCCACGACACACCCTGCTACGTGTTCAAGAATCCAATGAACTGTAGTAAAGTTAAAAGTATATGTGCGAAATTCATCTATAGATGTTTTTTAACATCACCTTATGCAGATTGCCATGCTATGACTGGGATTGTTCAATGTTGTAAGTGTTACCGCCTGCCTCTTTGGTGGAGACAGCGGGATCAACCCGGCAGAATCTATTTTTTTTTCTTCCGCAAACCACTACTCAAGACAGGCCGTTTCCAAGCACGTCTATGCTACAAGTAGTTCCCCAAACTTGCAAGCAAAATGACAGACTCTGCGCCAGATTTTCTGCGTTTCACAGGACACCGCTCCTTTACGCGGCGATTAGTTCTCTCGACACTGACCGGTCGCCCTGTTCACATCTCCAAAATCCGAAGCTCGTCACCTACGAATCCTGGCTTGGCGCACCACGAAATTTCCTTTCTACGATTGCTTGAAGCAGTGACCAATGGCAGCTCCATGCAAATCTCATACACCGGTACCACAATCACGTATCACCCCGGCCTCATCACCGGCACGATCGCTGGGCAGGGTGCATCCGAAGGCAACATTATCGAGCACAGCCTGCCACCGACAGTCACGCGAGGCATCACCTACTTCCTACTCCCTCTTTGCCTCTTGGCTCCCTTCTCCAAGGCGCACATGAACGTGCGATTCTCAGGCGCTGGGGTCATTACCTCGGCGACGGAGACGGGCGACGTGTCTGTCGATACCTTCCGAACCGCCATCCTGCCTCTCTTTGGCCTGTTTGGCATCCCGCCCGCACGAATCGAATTGAGAGTTTTGCAAAGATCCTGCGCTGGGCCCGGAGGTAAGGGTGGTGGCGGCGTTGTTGAGCTACGATTCGCAAGCCAAGTCCGTCTGCCAAAGACGCTACACTTGAACAGAAACCCTGGCCGAGTCAAGAGAATTCGCGGTGTTGCGTACAGCACTGGTGTTTCGGCCTCGAATAATGGCCGCATGATTCATTCAGCGAGAGAGGTTCTAAATCCTCTTGTCAGTGATATTCACATTGCCGCGCAGTACGACCAAGCGCCACTGGTCCCGACCGGCGACAAGTCTGGCAGCAAGCGTCGTCTAGGCATTGGCTACGGATTGAGCCTGGTGGCAGAGTCCAACTCGGTTGGCGTGATTTACTCTGCCGATGTTGTTGTGCCACCTTCCGGCGGTCAGGTCCCCGAGGAAATTGGCAAGCAGTGCGCATATCAGTTGCTCGAGACAATCTCACAGGGTGGCTGCGTGACGCAAAGTACAGCAAGTAGCATGATGATACTCATGGCCATGGGCTCTGAAGATGTCGGCCGTATAAGAATCGGCAAGAGAGTGCTCGGGACGGAAGACATGATTACGTTGGCGAGGGATCTTAAAACATGTGGCGCAAGCAGCTGGGGACTGCGTGATGTGACTGAGGATGAGTCGGGTGACATTATTGTATCTGTAAAGGGAAGTGGAGTGGGCAATGTCGGCAGGAAGATAGCATAGTCGTCATGTTGCATGTAAATTCAATCAGCGATTTTTTCATTGTATTATCCACTATGCCCGAAAAGGATCGCTTGCGCTATATATTCTATACATTTACAGGTGTAGTCGTAAGCTCCGATACTGCTCGCCGCTGAGCATTTGCTCGTATCGCCGCAAAGGTTGCATTATAACCCATGCTCGTTAAAGAGTGCGCGGCTGTTCTGCGCACATCCATGACTGTATGGCGTATTGTGTGAAGCACATGATATGGTCCCAAGACCCCATTGCCCGAGCTCATGACATTGAACAAGTGTGTCGTGTTGTCGCCATCATTATTTGAGTTGCTGTTGCTGGGGCCAGCCTCATTCCCATCTCCCGCGCCGGAGCCTTGATTCAGAAGCCTCATTTCGACCTCGACTGCCTCATCTCCAGCCTCCTCATCCATCACGGCGGAAACGCCCCTTTCCTCTTCATCCAGCTCTCGTATCGTTCGGCCGGCGGCGGCTTGCTGAGCCAAATCTGTGGCCAAGGGACGGAATGTTTTGAGCGTAACGCGCATTTGTTCGCGTTCGGTATGTATCGTCAGCATTATGCACTGCAAGATCAATAGAAAGATGTCGGCAAGCACATAGTAGATTCTCGAAGTGGATGGTGTTTGCCCGATAAAGTCAATCACGAGACCGCCATGTTGGTATCCTCGCTGGTCGGCTCGTCCGACTGGAAGAGAAGTGAAGAGATGTAGGAGCATGCATATAAGATTGGGCGCGACGACGAGAAGGACGTGCACGCGGGTTGCGGTCAAGGCGACTGGAAACGATTCATCCTTGGGACTCAGGTAGAGGTATTGGCCAAAGGCGCGCAGGAGGAACCGAAACATGGAGCATCTAAAAGACAGCGTCGTCAGCGTTGCAATGCGATGATACAGAGCATAAGAGCGTACTCCATGTAATACAGGGCGCTCAATTCGGCAAAGACGACGAGATCGAGCGACTTAAGCAGGTGGGTGAGGAAGACGAGCTTCTTCTTGAGGCCGGGGCAGTGTTTCTTAATATCCTTCTTTGAAGACGCGCGTAGCTGCTGCGATGTAGGCTGCGGATGGGCGTCGTATTGTTGCGCAGGGCCAGCGCTGGCAGCGTCTCGCGATCGCGCCGGACCTGCGGCGGCGTCATCATCGTCCCAGAGCTCATCTCGCGCCGAGGAGCTGGGCGAAGCATCATCGTTCATAGTCGCAGGTATTCATTTGGGCAAGGGTCCAAGCGCGAGCTGTGTTGAAAAGAAGGTCAGTATTAGCGAGTCGCTTCCATGGGAGGCTGGCGATAGCCGATGGGCGTCGTGGCGTTGGGAGTTGAGGATGAAGGCTGCGGTGGTGGTTAGTTGCTCATTGGAGTATTAGTTTGCGGCCAGGGAGCAAGCGGCGAAGCTGTAAGGCGGATCAAAGCCGGCAGATGACGTGAACCAATAGCGAGACCACCTGTGAGGGGGAATTTTATTCAGTACGAAAGCTCAAATTTTGGACATTCAATCAATTGTTAACTAAAATAATTATTTCTCGAGCCGCATTTTGACATGTGTAATTTGGCCTAGTAAAAGACCCCTAAAATGCCGCTTCTGGGACATTTTATAGCGGGCAGTATAGTGACTGTTGTACGGCTGTTAACTACCCACTGCTGCACTGCAATGTCTGGATCAACATTAATTCCGGCCTCGCTCTTGTTGCTCAAACAGCCCCGCCATTTGCTTGGTGGGAGCCTGCTTGGTGGGCTGCGAGGTGGCATACAATTTGGTAGCCCACCACTTTGCTAAGGTGACTCAGAACATTTTCGACAAGACGGCCAGCATCACCACCTCCCCTCATAACGGGCCTCACAACGAGGACACCAAGATACACCGCACTCTGGCCGATTGCCCGAAGAAAAAGAACATGGCCACCTCTGGCGACCTCGCCACGCAGGTCCTGCTGGCCTTGGACGAGCAGAGCCCTATATTGACCGCCGAAGCATTCCCCGCGCTGGCCTCCCAGGATGTCAAGGCCGCGCTCGACAGGCTGGGCTCCCGCTCCATGATTACCTACAACACCATTGAGCGCGAGGAAGCCGTTCTTGAGCCCGAGGCGGAGCAGATTGCCGAGCACGGCAGTCACGAGGCCCGAGTCTTCGAGGCCCTGCGCAAGGCCATGGACGGCCTGTCTGTCCAAGAGCTCGAGGCCGCCATTGGCGACAAGAACGTTACCAAGCTGGGCCAGGGCAAGGCTTTTAGAGAAAAGTGGATTGCAAAGAACAAAGACGGAAAGCTAGTTGCTACTGTAAGCCTTTCGACAATGGGCTTCACGGCAACTGCATACTGACTGAGTGACCCCCACCACAGGCCGACTCTATTCAAGACGTTACCCAGACACAACTCCAAAAGATCAAGGAGACCCGAACCGGCGATGCCAAGACCCTTACCGACCTCAAGAAGCGCAAGCTCATCAAGATGCAAAAAATCATTAGCTTCAAGGTCGAAAAGGGCACCAAGTTCGCCCTCGAGATCCAAAAGGAAGAGACGGACCTGACCTCGGACATGATAATCTCGGGCGCTTGGAAGACGGCCAACTTCAAGCCGTACAACTTCAAAGCCCTCGGCGCCGATCAAAATGCCGGCGCCTTGCACCCCCTCAACAAGGTCCGCCAAGAATTTCGCCAAATCTTCTTCGAGATGGGCTTCGAGGAGATGCCCGCCAACAAATTTGTCGAGACGGGTTTCTGGAACTTTGATGCTCTCTTTGTGCCCCAACAGCACCCAGCGCGCGACCTACAGGATACCTTTTACATCTCGGACCCCAAGGTTGCCGACAAGCCGCGGCCGCAGGAGGACGGTCAGGACACCGAGGCGTACTGGAACAATGTCAAGGAGGTGCACCAGGACGGCAAATATGGCTCCATCGGATACAGATACCCCTGGGCCGCCGACGAGTCGCTACGACTGGTCCTGCGCACCCACACCACGTCCATCTCGGCTGCACTCCTCCACAAGCTCGCCTCGCAAAAGGGTCCCGACGGCCGCCCACCGCCCGCGCGCTACTTTTCCATCGACCGCGTCTTCCGCAACGAGACGGTCGACGCTACCCATCTCGCCGAGTTTCACCAGGTCGAGGGCGTCATTGCCGACTACGGCTTGACCCTCGGCGGCCTAATGGAATTCATGGAAATCTTTTTTGGCAAGATGGGCATTACCGACCTCAAGTTCAAGCCCGCCTACAACCCCTACACCGAACCTAGCATGGAAATCTTCAGCTATCACAAGGGCCTCGGCAAGCTCGTCGAGATTGGCAACAGCGGCATGTTCCGCCCAGAGATGCTTGAGGCCATGGGTCTGCCCAAGGAAATGCGCGTCTTTGGCTGGGGTCTGAGTCTGGAGCGTCCGACCATGATCAAGTACAAGATTTCCAACATTCGCGAGCTGCTCGGCCACAAGGTTGACCTCAATTTTATTGAGAGGAACCCGGCTGTCAGATTAGACAAGGAGTAGAGGCGGAGGTTGGAGAGAACAGCAAAAAAAAAGGGAAAATAAATGTATAAGGGATGAATACAAGGAAAAGAAAGTCCACGAAAAAAGAGTAATTCACATAGCGACAGGGATCTTCGCGAGCCGAGAAGGATAGATATCATTAAAATAAATTTGATCAAACACTTTCAGTGTGGATTTGCGATTACAAGTCACCATTACTTGCACAAGGACAGAACATGAGTTGACCTCGGTAGATTTTATATAAGAAAAACAATGTGTTCCATCACAGCCATGCCGTGTAGATGTGCCACTAATCGAAGCACTTGTAGACTTTTTGATATACCCCAAGGATGAAGAGAAAATGAGAAATGAAAAGACGCCATCGCCAATATGATGTATATGATACCTCCCCAGAAACCACATAACCAGACCCAAAGTGGTCAACGCCCAGAAAACAAAAGAACAGTCACGCAAGACCACATCTACGCCTTGATCATGAAGATTTGCGCCAGCGCCTTGGCGTCCATGACCGCCTGCCTCTTCTGCGCAATGTATCGCGACCGCACAAAGGTGCGGTGGCCCAGAGGTGTCGCCGTCCCTGAGGAGGAGCCAGCGGTGGCCGGCGTCGCAGAAGTGCCGGCGTCTGTATCATCCTTGTCGTCGTCGTCGTCGCTGCTGCTGCTGCTGCTGTTAGGGGTGTCGGCGGTAGCGGCAGCTGTTTTGGCGGCTTTGCGACGCCTCTTTTCCTCCTTCTTCTCGCGCTTCTCCTTTTTCTTTTCCTTCTTCTCCTGCTTGGCCTTTTTCTTCGCCGCTCTCTCGCTGAGCTCGTTGTCGTCAGAGTCGTCGGATTCGTTTCTGGATTTGGCCATGTTTTTCGTCTTTTTTGTCTCCTTCTTCTCCTTCTTGCGCTTCTTCTTTTCCGCCGCATCATCCTCGTCTCCTTCCTTGCGACGTCGCTTCTTGTCCTTCTTTCTCGCCGCCTCGCTGTCGACTTCTTCTTCCCCTTCCTCGTCCGCCTCCTCCACCTTGCGCTTCTTGCTCTTCTTCTGCTTTTTTCCTTTCTGCCCCTCCGTCTGCTTCGACTCCTCGTCCTCACCCGCCTCGCTCTCAGCGCCGCCGTCCTCCTCCAGCGTATCTCCCACCAGCAGCCCGCCGCGGACGAAGCGCATCGGCCCCCAGCGCATCTCGACGTAGCGGTGCGTCTTGACCGCTAGCCGCGCGTCCTGATCCTCGCGCACTGCCGCCTCGGACTTGCCGTTGAGGCGGCTCAGCAGGTCCGAGAAGACGTCGAGGCCCGTCACCTCGTCCTCCCGCGCTTTGTTGAACCCCAGCCCCTTCATGTCGTCCTTGAGCACCACGCGGATGTAAGAGGCGCTTGCTGCTGAGTGCAGCGCCGCGTGCGGCGCGTCCTGCGCACCCAGGAACTGGCCCGGCTGCCAGCCCTGCGAGCGCAGAATCTTTTGGCCAAAGGTGGTGGTGTCGCGAGTCCATTTCGTGTTGTTAGGATCGTTGGAAATTTTCCGGCGACTGAAGAGGAAGCGTCAGGTTAAAGGGCTTGTCAATATGATTAGCAGAAAATACCTCTTATTATCCTGTAGCAGGCCCATCTTGGCAGAATATCTAGAGTCTCAACGTCCCAGCACGGGTTGGTAGATGGTAATCGTGTCCGAATTTCGCTGGTAGAAAAAAAAAGTTCTGGAGGCGTGGGGCCAAAATGGTTGGCTGGCTGGCTTATCGGCCGCTGTGATTGGGCCGGGCTACACTCAGATTCGCTAATCTATGAGGAAAGATCACGAGGACATAGTCGAAAGAGGCGCAGTGCAGAAGATGCAGATTAAATAGACAATCCATTAATTTTGGTATGCAAGGAGCTAAATATTAACAATAAGAAAGTGTACATCAGGCCGAGCAGACAAGTAACCTTGTGCTGCATTAAATCTTTGCTCTACAGAGCAATATACTCCAACGCCACGCTATAGTAAAGACGTAATGACATGGAAAGTACCTGCCAGACAGTGTTCTGACACGGACGTTTCGTAATATGGAAGCAGGGGGCTTCTTTTTTTGCCAGTATCAAAGGCATGGTTGGTCATAATATATTTTGGTATAGACCGCAAGAGCACATGCTCTTCGGCTCTTGGCCAGATCGTTGAAATGGTGGGGTTATGACAAGAGGGAGAAGGGAATTAAAAAAAAAAGAATTGGCTCTTTGCCTTCGTCCTTTGCTTTTTTAGATTCTGTTCATGCCGAGCGGGTTCATGCTCTCGTACTTGTCGGTCCGAGTCCCTGTTTCAAAGCCCAGCTGTGGAGATCGCGGAGATCGCGGGGATTGCGGGGACCGAGGCTGCGACGGCGGCGGCGGCGGCGGTGGCGTCGGCGGCGGTGGTGAGTGAGGTCCACGCGGACTGGCAAATGTCTGTTGCACGTCCCAGGATCGCTGGACAGGCGAGCGCGGTGCCGAGAATGACCGTGAAGGGGCGTGGTATCGCGTGGCGGTTTGCTCATGGTAGGCGGCCGTCTTGCGGTCGTTGGGCGGGTAGTGCACTGCGGACGCGGGGGTTACCACGGTGCTGTTTTCGCGCGAGAGCATCTCATACGAACGTGAATCGACTTTGGTGTCGAGCCTGGCATCGGCAGACACGAATTCCTTCTTCTTGGTATCGCCTCGGCCGACCAGGGACTTGAAGAGGTCAACCCAGCCGATGATCATGGAGCGCCGGCCGAGGAGAAACATGAGCCATATTCCGTTTAGCTGCCAGCATGTTAGTATAAAATGGTGACAAGGCAGGGGAAAATGACAGTTTGGGTTTATACTCACTCCGAGCAGCAGCAGTACCGAGGCGAGGGTGGCTTGGCTGACAACAAACTTGCTGGCCTCTTTTAGGCACTTGTTCTTGTCGCCGCTGGAGCCAATGAGGCAGAGCACCCAGCTCTCTGCGATTTTAGGGTCTTTGGTGACGGACTCGACAATGTTGTCCTGGAAGACGAAGATGACGGAAAAGAAGATGACGTCGGCGGCGATGATGAGGACAATGGCGATGCCGCGCCACTGCAGAGCAATGACGCGCTTGACGCGGCGGTAGGCCTGGCGCGGGGTCATGGTGCGGATGCTGTTTGTGTACGAGGGAAGGCCAGAGCCCTCGGTGGAGGCGGAGCTGTCGGCCAGGGACGCCAGGTAGACCTTTACGCAGTAGCCAAAGGTGGCAAAGGTGGTGATGACAGTGATACCGGCAAAGATGAGCAACGGGACCCAGAGGTCGGCGAGGCTGTTGTCGTGGTTGATGTGGCAGATGGTGCCGAAGCGAAAGGAGACGCCGCTGAAGACGAGGGCGAGGACGATGCCGATGAGTGGGACGCCCCAGCCGGCGGCCTGGGCAAAGTACATGAAGGGGCGGCCGACGCTGACCTGCCAGCATATCTGCAGGTGCAGGGAGAGGGAGCGCAGAAAGGCCCACATGACGCCGCTCCAGCCGCCGAGGATGAGGAGGGCGCCCGAAGCGCCGCAGACGGAGCTGGTGCGCATGCCGTGCGGGGTGATGCGGTCGTAGCACTGGGCCGGGCGGGCGGCGAGCGGCACGACGAAGCCCATGTTCATGAGGAAGACGGCGCCGGTGAGGCAGATGCTGAGGTAGTGGCGATGCGTCTTATCGACGGGTAGCAGGGCCCACGAGAGGAGCAGGTAGAGGCAGCAGAGGGCGCTGAGGGCGGCGGTCCAGTTGGCGACGGTGCTGATGGTGCGGAAGCTGTCGGGGTAGACCCAGTCGGCGAGGGGGCAGGGCAGGCAGCAGGAGACGCCGTCGGCGATTTTCTGGCAGAGGCGGCCGTCTACGTCTGGAGGCCTGTTAGCGGGGGAGCAGGAGGGAGTTGAGGGATGCGGCCGAGAAAGGTCTTACATCCTTGACTGTTGGGGTAGAGTCTGGCGTCGTAGAAGGGTGGAGGACAGAGATTAGCCATGTTGACGGCCATGTTGGCGGATGGCTTGGTTGGATGGGCGATAATTGCGGGGGTATAAACAGGAAACGACGATGGTGTTTCAATATTTCGGTTCGAATCCAATAGGTGTATACGTTTACATGAATGCGCCGTTGCAAGTATATCGAGAATCGAGAATTGGCGGCTTCGTCAAGATGGCGTGCGTCGTATAAGACAATTCGCAACGAATAGACGTCAACGGCGCCAGTTGAAAAGTCAAATTCAGAGATGGAAAAGGTCGTCGAGAAAAGCGAGATTGAGAGCCAGAGTGCTAGAGTCAAAGTCAAACGAGCTGTGCCATGTTGTATCTGTATAAGTGGTCGACGGTGGTGCAAGTTGAACAGCCAATGCCAGCACAAGACTGAATGATGGAGATCAAACAGATGCGGCGGCGGTCCGTCTACACTCGCAGCAGACTAGCAAAAAGCATAGGCAGACGATTGAAAAGAGAGAGAGCGAGAGAGGAAGATGGGTAGAGAATAAGGTGGTGGATACATGCGGGGAGGAGAGACGACTTATACAAAGATGCGAGTGCGGCTGGGTTTGGGAAGTTGATGAGAGTGGAACGCCGTGCTGCGGTGCTCTTTTTTTTTTTAAAAAAAAAACATATATACTTGAATTTCTTGCACACCCGAGGAGAAAAAGGAAATGCGCCAAGTGGAATGTCAAAGGGGAGGGGGGGTGAGGGCATTGGCAGTCATGCAGGTCAAGAAGACGACGTCTACAGGCTGCAGGATGAAGTGGGATTACCTTGGAGGCTTGGACGGGAGCAGCCAAAGATGGATGGGGCTTGGCCAGGGGAAAGAGGCGTGCGCTAAGAGGACATCTGAGGACGCTAAGAGCTGGGCACCCCCTCCCCCCCTGGCTAGCCCTTTTTCGGGGGGTCGGGGCAACGATTACAGGCACCTTGCAGTGGGACAGCCCACCAACTCGTGTAGAGGCAGCAGCACGCACGGCCAGCACGATGAAGAAGAAATATCGCAAAAATTGTCGAGATGCACAGCGCCCTAATAAGGCTGTATCTGATGGCCAAGCAAGTCAATGGACCAAGAGTACAGGGATACGAGCTGGCCCTTGCTCTCTTGCATGGCCCTTGGCTCTAATGCTGCTGCAGCCAGCTGGACTCGGCAGCACCAAATATATTAAAAGAAGTCTTGAATACTGATTTCGAAAAGGGAAAAGGAACAAGGAATAAAAAATCCAAACCAATCAATTAGACAAGCCCATGCCGTTATCCGCGTCGGCCTATCCAGTCACATTCTCACACCCGCCATTGGCACAAGAATAAATCTACAACTCCCCTGCCAACCTGCCCTGCCAATCCCCTGTAAAGGCTGGGATATCCGGCACACGACAGAGGCTGAAAGACGTAAGCGAAGCGAGACAATATGTGCATTCTACTGGCCTGCAGCCCTGGCTCGCCACCGACGCATTTAATTGTTTGACTTGTCCAATGAGCCAGCGTAAAAAGAGACATTTTTGAGCTCTCATTGTTTTCTACCAGAGCTAGCGGGGCAGGCAGCACAATGATGGACGCACTGGGGCTATATAATATATACGATGCCAGCTGCAGACGCAATCGATCGCCCGTCGCCGTCGCCACTACTGTCTTTTTGTCTCTTCTTTTTTTTTTGTCCAGTCAAGACAGAGAATTGGTGCCCTTTTTTTTTTTTGTGCGCCGTCGCACAGAGAATCCCCCCCCCCCAGTCGACACAAGGAAGGGGTAAAAGGCTCATGGTGGCGGCGCCAGCTTTTGCATTGGTGGGGGGGGACGACGTCGCCTCGTCTTGTTCGCTCGCTCTTCTTCTTCGTCTTACTGGTACAGGGACCTGGTGGCGTCAATATTGAAGCCTGGAAGCCCTTTCTGGCAGGCCTTCTTGCGCTAGGAATAAAAGCTCAGAGGCTCGAACGCGTACCAGTAGAAAAAAAAGTCGCTGGACCCTCAGTTCTATTCAAGCCTCGTTCCCCTAGTCAGCGTCTTGCTAATAATTGCCTACCAACAGCAGCTTTAATATATATTAGTTGCCGCCAACTAACTAGTCCGACTACGTGCCATGGCTTCTTACCATCCACCAGACGAAAAACGCACGAAAAACAGATGGGCATACCAGATCCAGCTGCTCCGTACGAGGCAAAGTCCAACAAGCAAGGCACAAGCTCAATCTCAATAAATTGGTCAGTCATCTTACCAGTACACATCAAGAGCGGCTTTCGACCCGTCGCAGGCTCTCGCTCCCATGAATATAGCGACTTCCAGTCCCATATATACTGCCCACGCATAAACAACGTGGACGTACGGAGTAATAATAGCGCTCTTCCAATCCATCGTCACTACTCGCTGGAAAGGGCCACCAGACATGTCTCTGCGCCAGCCAATCGCATCCTCGCTTTGCAAAGCCCTGTCTCTCCCTGTCATGCAGAAAATAGGCCCAGCATTTGATGGAGTCAGCTGGGGCTGCCAACCAGTCACCAAGAGCCTCGTCTTATATACATGATAATATGCGCATGCGGAATGCTTCCAGATGTGTGCAGTTGCATATTATTTCTGTCTTGGTATATTAAGAGTGCCTTGCAGATTTTTGCTCCAATACAACGCTTTACACTTGTTGAATTATGGACCAATGAGCAAAAACGGTTCCGTTGCGACCACTTCTGCGTCCTCGGTCCATGTCCGTGTTGAATCCTCCAGTTACGAATGATGAAGATTATCAAACGATTTTTCTGCCAGTCTTCTTCTTCTCCCACCACCACCACCCGTACCCCGCTCGCCTGTGTGCCGCTCATTGTGCTACGATAGTTACTAAGTAGCAACAGGCAGCCTGCTGCAACAGCAAGGAGAGACAGCCACGCATACAAAGAATGACTCGATTCTCTTTCGAAGGCGGTCATCTCTAAATACACAGGCGATGGCACAGGTCAGTCGGTGCGCCATACTTTGGTAATCAGCGTGCGCTCAAAATGAAAAAGAAAAAGGCTCGGCTTACACAGGCCAAGAACGCCCGAAAAGAACAAGTAGCAGGGTCCGAGATCTGACTGGCTGGCACGGGATGTCCTGTTTTGGGCTCCAAGCCGCCTCGTGGCAAATAGCATCCTGTGTAACACTGTGTAACAGTCGTTTTTCTGTCCACTTTGTTTTCCTTTTTTTTTCCTGCCCCCGTCTCCCATCACACTTGTCAATTCTTTCACCTACCAGATTTCTGCAACACGCTCTTCCTCCAACGCCCCAAAAAAAAAACTGATCAGCAAACTCAGCCAAATCATTCTTGTCTGCAAGTATATCCCATTCTGTGCCTGGGCGGGGTCGCCCACCCGTTCCAGAGTTATGGGACCGCATGGAGCGTGTGACAGTGGCTGCGTGTCCCAAAGTAGTTGCAACCCACCAGTACTTGATGGCAACCGCGTGGTTCAAGACAACATCCGGCTCGCCAGCATCTTGACATCACCCCCGTTGAGCCGTTGGTGCCTCGTGCGCTGCAAGCGCACTGCCCACTAACGGCATGGCGAAACGGTCGTGAAGCAAGGTGAACCCTTCGAGGATCAGCGTTCCCTTCAATTTGCCGTGGTATAGACGGGCCCTGCTCTCCCGAGCTGCAACCTACTTCGCAGCGTTATTTCCATTCCTCTTCATCGAACCGTTCCGTCCGCAAGACTCCATCTGGCCACTTTCCTGCCCACTTACACTGTACCAATAGTTACCTCATAGCGCGGAGCGTGATATAACCCGCGCTCACTCTTATTAAATTCTTGACACCACCCACAAAGAAAAAAAAAGGCTCCAGAGATCCTCCTCCCCAGAGAGGAAGCTGTGGAAGTACTTGGCATCATGCATGACGGATCCTCGACAGCGGGAGGGGAGGACGCGTTTTCAACGGCGGCACTTTCCGCTGTAGTTCCCGCGACCAACATGGGACGCATAAACAGACGCACCTGGTGACGGCCGCGACCGGGATAATGAACAATGCAGCACCCTCCAGTGCATGAATCGTACTGGTAGAGCTGGTAGTTGACTACCTGGTACTTGTGAGACAGGTTCCTCCCCCGTTCGGGCATGGGCCCGTCTCGCTCGATAGGTGACCCCGCGGGTGATCGCGCTGGCGAACCTGCTGGGATAGCAGCAGCCCTTGCGTGTGGCCTGACACTAGGTTACTCGCGTGGTTGAACACTCTTGACTCGATGGTTGTTGAATATACTTGATAGTTCTGTTATACTTTTATTGATTTATCAATCTTAGAGTGTAATGTTGAGCTCGGCCAGGTCTGCCGAGATGCAGATATTGGGTGTAACTCTTCACAGATTGCCTAGGGCGAATGGAGTCGCTATCTACCAGTAGAGCATTGTAAATCTAGATTGCAATCGGTGTCCCTTTCCTCACTATCAGACTGTAGCCATCATCCCATTTACATAGCGGTGCGGGGGTCGTGCTTTGGCAATGGAGACAGCAACACAAGGATCGTCACAGCTTCACAAGCGGCCAAGCAACCCTTTGCAATGCTACTACTGCACTGAGAGCGGACCTTGGCTGCGCTTCGCCAAAAACTAGGTTCAGGGCGAGTTTCAGCTACACCGCAAGGCAAGCGAGAATCGCTTTTTAGATTAGACACGGAATGGCAGGTCAACGACTTTCACGACGTTTAGTTTTCGTCCATTGCCAACTGCCAACGTTGCGTTTTGCGACTCGCAGCCCTGTAGATTTCGTAACATGACGGCCTGCCCTCCTTGCACTTTGTGGCAACTTACCCCAGGAAACCCTTGCGAGCGGCTGGCTTTTCTTCCTGGTCGTCGGTTACATTGAGCGGCTCGTGCACGAGATGAAGATGGCCCTGTCACCTGTAACTACTTGTCGATGGTGGTTTGCGCTATTCGTATTTTGCGCGCAGCCGCTAGTGACAGTATTATTGTGCTGATTGGTGGTTGGCCAACTGTTTCGCGCTGGAGGGGCGTCCCGTAATAGTAGGCCAGATTTGGTTGATCGAGGTATGACAGGATAATTATATGATAGAATCTATACCAGGGACATGACAGGAAAGGCGGATGCAGCTCATGACTTGGCCTTTGCCGCGCCCGTCCTTCGCTCAGGCATTGCTCAAGCACGACAGAGGCGCTGTCGGCAGTTGTCGTTGTCCACAACTATCAGAGCTGGTCAGCAACCCACGCCACAGCGCCAGTCAGACACGAGGCCAAGTGACACTGCCAGATGGTAAAACGCAACGTCTCTGCCTGTTTGCAAATGTTGGATCACGAGGCTTGTGAGATGTTACCGGGCCTCTTCATAGGTGAGGCAGTAATTTAATTAATCGTTTCTAACCGCTGGGCTCTGATTAAGCCGTCTAGCGCGAATGAAGCAAACGGCATCCCGGCGCTGTGAGTGGCCGCTTGCCGGAAGGCCTGCCGGCTGCGCATACAAACGGTAAAAGGCCATACAGGCCCTGCAACCTGTATCTGGGCTCACGGGCCCCGCCACGGAAAGGCAAACGGGCGATCAAGTCTGCCCTCGACTGGGCCAAGGAGATTTCCTTGTGCATTATTTGACGTGATGGCCAATACTCGACAAAAGAAAATCACATTGTGACGAATATCAAAGTTCCGGAGCCCTTAACTTCTGTTAATCGCACACCATTGTCGGCACATCACCCGGCGCCCCAGTCCAAGTCGAAGCTGTCGTCTTGGCTGTCCACGGCCATGCTCGTCCTGACAGCCAGTGAGCTCCTCGATACCAGGCTTTTGGCATCACAAAACGACGTACCATGGCTGGCGGCATCTTGTCTTCATCATCTGACCTTTTTGCACCGCCAGATAAACGTCCTGATACGACCCTAGAATGCCCTTCGCGCAATGGATGGACGCACTAACACACGCAAACAGCCCGTCCCTGGAGTGCATGGCGCGTTGCAACCCACCACCATCCGAGATGCAGGCCTTGGCTTCTCCAAAAAGCCGTGTGTATAAGTCATCATCTCCTAAAGTACCCTTTCGTCGTCAATCATTAGCTAAGTGTATTCAATCGTTTGAATTATCACACTAGCAAGCAAGCCAGAAAGAAAGCCATCATGAGACGTGACAACACCACCAAACAGGACGGCAGTTGGCGGCGTTCCTCACCATGCTATTTCCGGTCCTCACTTGGCAGGTTGTCAGTTCCCTGACCTTCCGACAGTCCTCCAAGGATTCGAATTTACAAAAACATAACCCAACCCCTTCTTTTCCGTTTCGTTTATTTCAGCGCAAGAAATCCACCTTCAATGTCATTGTCATCAGCTTGACCGCTTAGACAATGCTGCAGCAACCGCTTCGCCCGCCTTTTTGGCGAATTGCAGGGGTCTCGGTCTGGCGTCTGTGGCACATGTCGTTCGGCGCAGCGGAGGTTTCGCCTCTGATCAGCCTCGGACGAGCTGCGCCGAGAAAGATGTACAGACGAATTCAGAAAAGCCAACGTAATCACTCGGCTATATAGTCACTGGATCGTCGTCAAATACGTTGGACAAGTGAGTGCATCCTGTCGCCAAACAAGGCAGCCTGGCTTCTCGCTTGTTAGCCACTCCAGCTCGGCCTAAAACGCCATCTTTAACGAATACGCCCAACATGTGAAGATTAGCCACCGGGCCCGTGAATTCCGCGAGCATATTCTTGTGACCTACATGGCAAGAGCTGATCCCGCTAACCCGAAGCACTAGCTCGCCGTCAGCTCCGTCTCGAGTTCGACTACGGCGCACACTTACACGATGAAGTCGTCACAACGCAGCAAGTTGGCACAAGTCAAGATCCCGTAAGATCCTACGATGCGTTTTCACTCGTCACGAGACACAAATGTCCCGCCTGCGCTGCAGCAATGCATTACGATGCCTTGACTGGCTGACAGGAATTGAGCTGCTTCCTTGCTGGCGACGCCTCCCGCGGTTAACCCCACAGCGCCACACGGACAGCCACCACGCAACAGGTGCAGAGTTAGGATGACACGATGGCAGGCTGCCTGCGGCGAAATTAAAGCCTGCTTCATACCAGCATATCAGAACCAAATGTCTTTTCCCCCATTTTTTCTGGCCATGGCCTTTTTTTGCTGGGCCAATGTTGATTATGAACCACGATGGCCGTAGCCCGTCCAGTGATGTCTTGGCCATGGCATTCAACTTTGCCAGGCTTTCCAGACAAAATCGATGGCTTGCAGTCCGGTCACCAATCCCAGGATCTGAACATTGAGCTCAGACCACTTCGTCTCCGTATCAGGCTCAACTATGAGCCCCCTCACAGTTAGCCTTCGTTCTGGAGGATAGCTTCGACGTCTCATCACTAGGGCTGCGCCTGATACTGCGCTAGAGACGCTACCCAGCTGGCGCACTTGCATTGGGACCGCGTCTGACTTCCATCAACGTTGCGGCGACCATTCTCGGAGCTCCATCACCGACACGCTTGAATGATCCTCGTGTATTTTATAGCGCAATGTTGCCGGCTCAAAGCTCCGACAGCCTGGTATGTTAGCTGTTGCATCATCCCCAGCACTCGTTGGGGAATAGCGCGGCTGCAGCATGCAAGTCTCACAGAACGGTTCCTTGCTGGACAGGGCTTGCGCTATTACCTTGCGCTATTACCAGCTTGCAGTTGCCACCTGCAACCAGCACGCAATTACTGTGCGCCACAGAACAAGTCAACAGATTTTCGATATTCTTCAAGCCAAGTCGCTAACCCATGAGATGGATTAATTCTCCGGCGTCATCACTCAGGGCCAATTTTAAGACCCCTGAGATCTATTGCTAGCCTCTTCACAGCCAGACCCAGCGGTCTACTTCCGCTCTTCAATCTTTTGCGGGACGTCGCGGGGTTCAACGGACGCCACGGGGCCTAATGGGGGCGGGATTGACACACCAGTGACACCACCCACACCCTCCTCGTTGGACATGTTTCCCAATTTCGATACAGGCCCGTGGTATGGGGTCTGGCGCGGTGCTAGACAACGCCATGCGCACGCCACGAGCAGGCTAGAGACTAGATTCATGGCGTCCACGCATATCGCAGTTGGGTTCCGTCCGCAGAAGTTCCTCAGCGCTCCGAACAGCTGGGTCTGGACTGTGCGCCGCCGGACCGATAATCTTGTTCGAAGTCTATGCAGCTTCCCGACGTTGCCAATCGGCTTAGCGGAAATGCCCTTGCCTTTGAGGCGGTGTCATCGGGCAACTATACGGTCGACTTGTGTTACGTGTCTCGACGCTCTGCCCACGTTTTAGGAGGCAAAACTTGGATGGGATTGGCCACTTCACTGCTTCAATAAACTGTGTTGAGCTACCTCGGGACACTTTCAGAAACGGCTCTCTCAAACGGACCGAATATCTCAGCGTCGACCGTACTGGCATCACAGCGTTGAGGAGTGCACCCACCACACGAACCTCCCTCAACCTAGAGAAGGACAAAAGGGCTTGTTCAAAAAAGTACGCCTGGACCTGCAGGCATTTGTGTTCTAAACATATGCAAGCAGGACCCGCGCAAATCCTCCGATTTAAATGGCCCTGTCTGAGACGGACAGTCGGGTAAGGTTGGTTGAGTTGACCCGTCGCCCGCTTGTACTTGCCGATACCACCAGGTAATTAATTACTTGCAAGTGGCATGCCAGTGAGCTTCACCGATGTCAGGAGAAATGTGTCTGCATGTCGTACACGATAGCACTGCCTGCATTTGATTGAACTTGACAATTCGACCGAAACCGAATCTGACTTGGGATTTCGGCTGTAATTCGAGTCCTATCAGTAGTGTAAGTGGTCGGCGGGTTACGCGTAATGTTTGCGATGATCGGGTCTGTTTGAGGACCCTAGTCTGTCAAGGTGGAGAATGACATTGGAAGCCAAATTGCGATGCTCGCGGTGTCTCGCAATTGTGTTGATGACGTAAATGCAGATCACTATGAGCGTGTTTAAAAGTAGATACAGAGTCTAATATTCGACCGATGCTCGATTTCAGGATGGCTAAATACTCCCCGTTGGCGAGTAGTATGGCAGTCGTGGAAGGTAGTTCTCAGACCAGAATTTTGCCAATGTAAAAACTTGTATCAGATTCAGGCACCATAGATCAAAATCAGCTTGTTTCTACATAGAAATGCAACACTATCCCTCCGTAGCTGCGTGAACTGTGCACATAGTTCTTAGAGCAGAAGTACGGAAGAGATGCTCCGAAAAGGATCCAGTGCTTGTAGTCTATCAGCCTTGCCGGACATTTCAGCCAAAATCACAGATTGTACCTTAAAGTCGAGGATGGAGCTGATTTTTAATGCCCCAAGTCGATCGACCCTAGTTGGAAGCCCAGTTCTCTGCACAGCCGCTGTTGCACTCGCAAGACCTTGTTTGATGCCGAACGCGTTGTTGGCATCTTATAAGCACGACTTCTGTTGGTGGTGGTTTTCCACAAGCCGTTGTAAATATAGATAACTGCCTCACCGTCAAGGAAATACTTATTTACCCACCAAGCCCAGGCTCTCTCACAGCATCTTCACTCGGCACAACTCGCAATATCGTGCGGTTTTTCCGTAACTAGGAGATGTCTTGATTATCGAAAATCTCATCAGGCCCGGAAAAGGCGATTCTCCAGCCAGCGCATCGTTCGATGGCTTGCTCTCCGAGGACCTCTCGAATCCTGTTACGTGACGCCGTCATAAGTGACGACGGCGGGGTGGCGGGCGGACTGACTCGTTTCCTGCCCTTGAGTCTCGTTATAGCCCGCAAAACACGATGGAAAAAGAAACACTCTCGTTCCACTATCCTAAGTGTTGAGAGTCTATCTGTCCTTTCAGATACAAGGTCTTGACGCAGCTGCATGTCTTGCCATGTCTGCACGCCGGGAAGTGGCTTTCGAATAGCATGTGAAAGCGCAACACGCCAACCTGGCGGGCCTGAGCCATACTTATTTGCGCAATACCTGAGAATATCCCGGCTTGAATTAGTAGCAATCATAGATATCACCAGATTTGGTTGCATGCGATGGCTGTGGTGTGGCATACAATGGCAGTGCCATGATATAGGTAGATTAAGTTTCTTGGCGGGTGGCCACGCAAATGCCGTAGGAGTCAGGAAAAAGTTATTCAAACACGTATCCAGAAAAGAAACGCGTGAACAAGAATATTTGCATGATTGACAAGGTAAAACAATGTAGATCATTCTATTTTGCCCAGTTGGCAGGGCTGGCTGTTTCTCTACCCACTCATTCGTATAAATTAACACTTGGCCCAGCGGCCGAGAACACGGACCAAAAAACCGTGACCCTGCAGACTAGGAGAATTAAAAGAGACAAGCACATTTGCCGAGCCAGGGCTCATTCTTTTTAATTGGGGCGCCCCTCTAGACTCTACACAACGTGGAGATTCTTCTGTACTGGTCGTAAAAACCGTTTCTACACCCACACCCTCTTCTCATATCCTTCTTTTTGGGGAAACATGTTTCAGTGCGTGTGAAAAAAAAAACATTTCCGACATGACAGCATCACAAACGTACGATTGCTAGAGCCGTTGGGGGCCAGAATATATCACAAAACCCTTTTCCGATATGCCGGGCATCTTGCATGGCGCTCACTTGATGAGAGAGATACTCCACCGCTGCGCAAAGCCACAGCCATCAAATGTACAGGCTCGGGGGCTGAAGTGCAGTGAATTTTAATACAAAACTGCGCCTTGTTTTCCTCTTGCATCGCGCTGTGACCGAGAACAATACTTTGTTGGTGGGTATGAACCCGGAGAACTGGGCAGGAAGCAGAGAAAACTCGGCAGCGTCACGCCAAAAGCTCTTTGCACACTCGACGGTGGGCAGCGATGCCATGGCCTCGCTTATTACCTCCTCGTCCGGTAGGCAGTGGTCCAAGTGCTGGATCTCGTTGCCGTCAATCTCAAAGTGGCTGGATCTTTCTGGCAACTGCAAGCGGGGTGGTAGTATATCGCCAGATAGGGTGCCTAGTACGTCGAATATACGAACACAATCGCCGAGCGGGGAGTCACCATCTTCAAACCAACACGTTGTGTATGGCTCGTTTTCCCATGATGGGCGTCCAAGTCAATACCGGCTAACATTAGACTCTGTGCGGTCAAGTTCAAAGTGTTCCTGGCCATGACTTAATCTTGTGTACGACTTGAGCTTTTAGTTGCAGTCACAGTGTGTTACAGCTGGCGCATTTTCAGGTCAGAGATCTAGGTCAGCAAGACCACATCCCTGACGTCGCCACGCCTGATAGAGATCGACGCCGTGATGCAGAGCATTGCGGAGGAGTGCCCTCAACCCACTTCCGGGGAAAAGAGAGTCAAGTTGTAGCGTCTTTGTTGATGGGCAAATGGCCCTGGGCTTTAATTCAACGGCTGCCGCCTTTCTTCGTATTATATGGGCGGACGCTGGAAGATGATTAGCGCAAATCTGTGAGCAATATGCGCATCACTCAGCATTATGCAAAAAGTACGAGAGGTCCCGCCGTATTCCCACCGCATGTCGGCATACGAAGTAACAATGCCAGAACGGCACACATGGGGCACAGAAACAGACTCGCTGCCAAGTTGGACATTGTTCCAGCTCCAGGGCAGCTGCCCTGTGCTTTTCCTTCTGCAGCAGATTTCTTCGCCGGCCACTTGTTAATATGATTTCGACATTCCTCCGCTGACACTTGTCCAGCCCTGTCTCGCATCCCGCGGCACACGGTCCTTCATTGCGGACCCTTCTCCTTCCTGCCATCCCACGATACCTAGCGTCAGGGGTTGGATCCCAGGCTCAATTGTGGCTGACATGGACTCGGCCGGGGGAGGGGTGTGGAAACGAGCAACGTTGAGTCAGTGGGGGTGCCGAGGCTACTGCATTTTGGCCGACTGAAGATCATTGGCATGTCTACAAACATTGGACAAATTCTTCGAGAGTAGCTGAATTTGTTGGGATTAGCCTTGTTTCCGCTCGGTTATTCGTAATGATGGCTGAGGTGCAAAGCAAAGCGCAACGGGCAGCTTTTTGTTGTGCTTGTCCAAAAGTCGCAGCAGCTAGTGGATTTTGCCTGCCCAAGCACTCCGACCACCTGCAGCAAATATAGCACCAGAAAACTTAAATTGGTTATAATCATCTTTACCTCGTATTTTTCCTACTTTTTAACTTTTTTTTAGTAAAAGCCGGCCTCCATGATATACAGCATCGTCCCTGAGCACACGGGAAAGGCGTCCCGCACCGCCCGACCAAAAGCTTATTCGTATCCTCAATGGCAGGACTAGCTTGTTTCAAGCCGTGTCCCCGACCTTTGATGATCTCCCTGCCTCCACTGAGAAATTTATGCTCGGCTGATCCGCCAAGAGGGCGAATTTATACCCGTGGTGATCTGATGCTTCATACTCGGCTATTTTAGTCCATGTCGTGTATTGCCGAGGAGCCGTGTGAGACGAGTGCATTCAAGGCGCCAAAAGGCACAACAAGTCTGGTTGGCGGGCGATCCTGGATTCGGCTCCGTGTCCAGATGATGTTTGATCTTGCGAGTCTCACAGAAATGAGCCAAAAAAAAGCTTCTGAAACCCATGAAGCCCAGGAAGCGAATGCGCTCTCGCGATCCATGATACAGGGTAGGCAGCTTTCGGGTTGGGAAAGCATTGGTGACGACGCTTCTGATCTGCGCCATGGACGGAATGCATTCGAGCATGGATTTTGTAAACGCCGAGGTTCCATCAAGTGCTGTTGCCAAGTCGCACGAAGACGTTGATCTTTGTGAACTGGTGAGCCGGTGAAGAGCTGCAGTTGACGACAAGTTACACACGATGGATGGTTGCCCCACCTCCATGATGGCCTTGATTCAACAATATCAACCCTCATCTGTCAGCAGCATCAACAGCAGTCCCCATCAGCACCAGCTAGCAAAAGGTCAATCGAAATCTTGAACGTCGAATTGGCAGCTACATGATAATCGAAACAGAGGTGTAAACGACTTCAGGTCGTATCACTAGGCCACGGCAACTCGCAAAAAATCTCATCTTCGACATCCCGCCGCAGTCATGGCGGTGCCGCTGGTATCAGCGCCCCAAATCGCACGCGATGCTCACCTTCCAGCGCCCTCCACCATCAAGGTCAAGAACCTGCACGCCACGATCCAGGGCCCGCAGGACGCATGGGGCCGACCCGACCGGCCGCAGCCCATTGCCATCACGGCGGCCGTGTCCCTCGACGCGCCGTTCAACGCATCCTCGGCCAGTGACACCGTCGCCGCGGATACCGTCCACTACGGGCTTCTCAGCAAGGCCATCCTGTCCATCCTCGCCGCGGCCGCGCCGGCCAAGAGCCTGCGACACCTGCTGGACACGACCTGGGCGCAGATGACGGGCGCGGACTCGCGCGGGCAGAGCGTCGAGGCGGACTCGTTGCTGCTGCAGGGGCAGGAGAGACAGCAGCAGCCGCCGCCGCCGTTTCTGCACTTTGCGCAGTTGCGGGCGCTGCAGATTTCGCTGCATCTGCCGAAGGCGACGCTTCTTGGGGACGGCGTCAGCTTGACGGTAATGGGCGGCTTTGAGCTGGTCGCGGCAGACGGCGGCGGCGGGCAGGTAAAGCCGGTCATGCGTCAGGGCGCAGTCTCGCTCAAGATTCACAGACTTCGAGTTCCGACTCTTATTGGCGTGAATAGCAATGAGAGGCTGGCGAAGCAGGTTGTGATTGCGAGCGTGGAGATTGATAGATTGGAGGACGATGCGGATGTTTACCCAGAACTGGAGCAGGTCGTGGTGACGGTAAGTCGATTGCAATATAGTGTCTCGGGCTTATTTTCGAGGTCATATTTCCTAACTGTGCTGCTAGGTCATGTCGGAGTCTTCGTACGAGACGCTCGAGGCTCTGGGGACTCAGATGACGGTGGTGATTGCCGCGCATCTTCATCGAAAGCACACGCCGCCTCGTGATGGCGCAGGATGGAACATTAACATTTCGTTGGAGAAGCCAATCGCGGTGCCACTCGCAGACGCGGCATGCGTCGAGATGAGCACCAACACGGTCAACGTACCAAATTAAGAGAAAAAAAAAAGAAGGACTCTTTAAAACCAAATGGGTATTGTTACATCTGAAATAAGTATATGACCTCTGGAGGCACTCTGAATATAAATCGAAAAGATGGCATACAGCGGGCAAACTATAAAAACAATAAGACAACGCCTAAAGCCTGTCCGGGATATGAGAAAAAGAACAAAGTCTCGCTGTGTATGGTTTTCATGTCACATAAAATACAGTATAAATCAAGTCGAAAAAGAGATTTGCCCCTCAAAGAGCACATGCACGCAATGCTACGAGCAAAGCAAACGACACCTGGTCTTTGCAATCGAGTCCTCGCGCTATACAGTGAGTTTGTTGCACTGAGGAATGTCGCCGTTGGTCACCTCGCGCATAAAGTCGGGATCAGGGTCGAAGAGCATGACGTGAAAGTGCTCGACGGCATGGATGGACTTGAGAGCGGCCCAATTCTTGAACCACATGACCTGTCGGGGTCAGTACACATTGCGCACTCACAAGAAAAAAGTCGCATAGATGGGCAAGATGCACAGCACAAGATGCAGAGGGAGAAAATATCAGAGGGTAGGCGACTTACATGATCCTTGGGCATCTTGGAGCGAAACGTCCTTGTAACATAGTCGTCAATCTCTGCGCGCGCCGTGTCGGTGAGGTCGCCGGTGGTCGGATTGGCGACTAATTCAAACTTTGTCCAGACGACGAGGTGAATGATGCGCGAGTCGAGACCGTACGGCCAGTCATTGTATAAGACCTTGTAGTCGTCGGGGTACTCAAACGGCCTGCCGCGGGGACGCACCGGCGCGGTCCAGCGCAGGCGCTCGTTGAGCACAAAGGCGGCAATGGTACCGTGGCGCTGCGCGGTGAGATAAGAAAACTTTTTGTAGCGGCGCAGCTGCGAGGGCACGCGTTGGAAGCGCTCGAGGCGGTTGGTGGTGACGATGCGGGCGACCTCGGCCCAGGGCAGGATCTCGTAGGCCGAGTCGGGCGTTGAGACGCCCATGAGGTCCTTTGGGTTGAGGCCGCGCAAGAACGCGGGGCAGTCGTCGGTGCGCTCCCGCTCAGGGACGTTGACGTGCCAGTAGGGAACGACGTCGAGGGAGCCCATGGTTTGGTGTGGCTGGTGGAGGGGATTCGTGGAATGTGATGTTTTTCCTTTCGTTTCTTTGCCGTCGCGATTTTGTCTTTTCGTTAGTCCAGAAAAAAGTCCGAGAGTCTTGATCCAATAGTCTTTTCGAGGGGTGCGCAACAGGTTTATATAACAGTGTAGATTTAAAGGCGTAACGGCGGAGTCGCCAGCGTGGCGGGACTGCCTATTTCGTAGACGGCCAACAGGCGAAGCGGGTTGGCTCTGGGGTTGGAAGAGCAAAGACGGCCAGCAGCAGTTTTTAATCCAGACAAAAGGAGATGAAAGAAAGTCTGGGCTTGGTCGAGAGAGGTTTAATACTGTTGAAATGAAAAATGGAAGGAGGAAAAAGAAAGAGGCAAAAAGTCGGAGACGGGAGCCAGGTCCATCTTATCCAGTGTCTAGGTCCACGATGTAAAAGGCAAAATGCTTACTGGTCAGGCGGGGTCGAAGTGTGCACTACAAAACGGGCATAAACAGTCCACCGGATCTGGACATTAGTGGTTGGAGAGGGCAGAGAGCGTTGCAATGAATGGTAAATGCTGCGTCGGGTTGAGTCATGGTCGCTAATTGCATCACGCCGGCAGCAAGACCAAACAAAAGTCTGTTTCGTAGTAAAAGGTCGGCGGGCGGCGCTCCATGGACCCGGAGCCAAGGGCCGGGCGGATGCAACGTTGTGGTCGGGCTGGGGAAGCTCTGGAATGGATGGACGGATGGATGGTGGGGGGCGAAATATGGCAAGGCGATGGCGAAAAAAAGATTGGCCGAGAACTAACCTAGCTGACAGGTATTAACTAATAAGCTCTGGTTTGCAGAGCCAGGGGGAAACCGCAAAAGCGTTTGTACTGACGCGATTAAGAGGGAAGTTCAAGTGCCTTTCCGTCTCGCCGCGTCGGTTCCGGCGCCGGCCGGGCCCCTCATGAAGAAAGGCGAGGGAGAGCCATGGTGGTGTCATGAAAGACAATTGGAACCCTTTTGGGCGGCGTTTTCTAGAAAGTCTTTGGGGCTCGTTAGTCGAAACTGTATTACAACGCCGTGCCACGCCACTTGGACCTGCACCAGAGGCGGGAATGGCTCAAGACAATCACAGACTGGACAGCATCATGTGCATCTCGTTGCTTATTATTATGACACCACCAACGGTCATGTGCCCGTGGGGTCGCTTGCTCGGCTTCATCTGCCAGCAATGCTGAGACTATCACAGCAAGGTCCGTAGGGCTCTCAAGGCGTGCCTCGGAGTTGCCTATTTAGTGTTGAGACCTTTACCTAATTATCAAGTTATGAACTGAGTGGCACGCAGGCGCTGGCATGTTTGGGCCCAGTCTGCAAGACAGGCGGCTTTCACGCAAATGGCGTTTTTGTTGGCACCTTAACTGGCTACTCACAGGCACCACAGTGCTTGGCCAATGCCAGCCCCACGTGTAGGGCAGGCAAAGAGCCGACTCGCTGGGCACCTTGGGGAGTACAAGGGCGACGTTCGACCAGGAGAAATGTGTGTTTGGCCAAAGGGGTGGTCAATGATTAAATAGTGACGTTTTCTGCGGTACGTGGAACAGACTGCTCAACAAGGTTGGCATTTTCGTGGACAAAGGCCGCTTAATCGGACGACTGGAAATAAACCTCCATTCAGCTCCCCAACGTGAGCTATCATGTATGGCTGGCGCCTGGTGTTGTCGCGCACTGCTGGTCTTGGCAGATGCCCGTTAGTAGGCACAGATCTTGAACCAACGGTTTCAAGAACTGCTGTGGTGGGCTCGACGAATGGTTGCGAATGGTTGGGACGAGTGGGAAACGAGGGATCTAGGCGCCGTACAAGGAAAGTTGGGATTCATCTTGATGAATTGAGGATGATTGGGATCAAGATTGGTACCTGGTGGCTGGCTGGAGATGGTGAGCAGGTGCTGAGCATGCCCAACTGAATACCCAAGTAAATATTGTTAGAGGCTGGAGCTGGACGGTGACAAACCAGGCCATCTTCACACGGGGGAAGCCGGAGAATGATTTTAGGTTGGAAAGAGTTTTCTAGATGGCGGCCAGAAGGCAAAGCCGGTGATCCAAGTTGGTTAGCATGAACGGCCATCTACAGCGCATCTAGCGCCGGCCTACTCCGTCACTACAGCGGGGAGAACGGTGCGATTTTTCTTCTTCCCCTAAAAAACTAAAGTACCTTGATTGTTTCGCAAGGCTAACCATGCCTGGGTATCCGTAGTTAGACTTCACCTTGACAAAAGAGTTTTCGTGCCTTGATTCTGCAAGCTTGCTGCAAGCCACACATTGTCTTTAGCTTGTGCTCAACGTGGCGCCCCAAGTCTGATTGGCCGTGGGTTGAGGAAGGGGGCATATCGCGGTTGGCAAAGGGCAATAATCGTTCTGTTGGGGATGATGAGGCAATTGAAGCTGATATTGCCCATCTTCGAGATGCAGACCCCTTCTTACTATTATGCCTGATCAAATAGGCCAGCCGGGCAGTGCAGACATGGGATGTAACTGTAATTAGAAGTTGGGTTATTATTGGAGAATTTGTGGCAGGGGGCTGATATTGGCTGCTGATTGATGTTCGCCGTAGCCAGCTCTCAGCCTCTCAATGATGAAGCAGCTCGCAATGGTAAATGGTGTACGCCGTTACTAGTAGACGCACATCGCCACCACCCAAGTCCAATTCAGCCCTCGTTTTCCCCGCCCTGCACACGCAACATCCATCTCTTCGAATACTTGCATTTAAATATATCATCTTCCCCCTTTAAATCCTCTGCCCGCGCCTCATAAATCAAAACCAAAAACCAGGGTTACGCTGCCGCCTCATTTGCTGCTAACAGGGGAAGCTCCAACCACCCCGCTGCCCTCATCGAACTAGCCCCGCCTCTGGTCGCCCCTTTCGTTTCTCTTGTTTCTTTGCCATTACAACCTCGTTCCTCTTTGTTTCTTATTTCAACCAACCTTGCTGCCGCCTGCGCTCGACTCTCCCTCCTCCTCTCTCTTGCTCTCCCCTCCATCGATTTGCACCGGACCTCGCTCCTCGACCGAATCGATCCCACTTGCACACTGTCGTACTATCAACGCTTCTCCATCATGGCGGAAGCTATCAAGAGTGCTCTCCCCTCCCACCTCCGTCCCACCGCCGGCAAGGATGAGGAGAACAATGGCTTCGAGAAGCGCCACCACGGCAAGACTCGCAGCCACATGGTAAGCTCTCTCCCTCCGTGATTCACAACCCCCCAAGTCTCCTTGTCACTGCACCCGCCGCTCTCGTGCCGTCGCTGGCTTGCCGACCGCCGTCCTGTCCGCCAGTAGCCTCACTGGCCAATTGACGGCACTCTTTCCCAGCCGTGTTGGAAATGCCGCCAAAGTCATGTCGTCACTTCACATCTCTTCTATGAAGAGATGCTGGGCTGCGTTTGCGACTCATTGTCTACTAGGTAGCTTGCGAATGTATGCACTGGGGTCGCACCTCGATGTCACTGGAAGGCAGCCCTTGGCTCACGCGAGAGCAAGCTGCGCCACCCTTGTCGTATTTCTTTCATGGATGCCTCTTCGCTCGCTCGCTCTTTCTCCATATCACTCGCAACAATCTTGAATCATGGAACAACAAGTAACCAAGCTTTCTCAGGCCTTCGAGAACACCTCTACCAACGTTGCCGCTGCCCAGATGCGCAATGCCCTCACAAACCTCGCCGAGACGGTCGAGGACCCCAAACAGAAGAAGGTATGGTTCAATTTGTTCCTGTATCCACGAGTAACCGCCCTGTGCTGACCAGCCCCAGCTCTTCGAGACTGAGATGGACAACTTCTTTGCCCTCTTCCGCCGCTACCTAAACGACAAGGCCAAGGGTAATGCTGTGTAAGCAACGCCTTCCCGCTTCCCGAACCCCTCACCTCGAGTCTAACAATGTCTAGTGATTGGGAACGCATCCGACCCCCTGCCGCCGGTCAGGTTGTCGACTACGAGGATCTCGCCAATTCCGAGTCGGTCCAGTTCCTCAACAAGCTCGCTGTCCTCAAGCTCAACGGTGGACTCGGTACCTCGATGGGCTGCGTCGGTCCCAAGTCCGTCATCGAGGTTCGTGATGGCATGTCCTTCCTCGACCTTTCTGTCCGTCAGATCGAGTATCTCAACCGTACATATGACGTCAACGTCCCCTTTCTCCTCATGAACTCATTCAACACCAACGACGATACCGCGGCCATTATCAAAAAGTACGAGGGTCACAATGTCGATATCCTCACATTCAACCAGTCTCGCTACCCCAGAATCTTCAAGGACTCTCAGCTCCCTGTCCCTAGCAACTACAACTCGTCCATTAGCGAGTGGTACCCCCCGGGCCACGGTGACGTCTTTGAATCTCTGTACAACTCTGGCATTCTCGACAAGCTCCTCGAGCGCGGTATCGAAATCATCTTCCTCTCCAATGTTGACAACCTGGGTGCCGTTGTTGACCTGCGCATCCTCCAGCACATGATGGAAACCAAGGCTGAGTACATTATGGAACTCACCAACAAGACAAAGGCCGACGTCAAGGGTGGTACCATTATCGACTACGAGGGCTCCGTCCGTCTCCTCGAAATCGCCCAGGTCCCCAAGGAGCACGTCAACGACTTCAAGTCGATCAAGAAGTTCAAGTACTTCAACACCAACAACATCTGGCTCAATCTCCGTGCCATCAAGCGCGTTGTCGAAAACGACGAGCTCGAGATGGAGATTATCCCCAACGCCAAGACCATCCCTGGCGACAAGAAGGGCGAGTCTGACATTTCCATTATGCAGCTCGAGACTGCTGTCGGTGCCGCCATTCGCCACTTCAACAACGCTCACGGTGTCAACGTCCCCCGCCGCCGCTTCCTTCCTGTCAAGACGTGCTCCGACCTTATGCTGGTCAAATCGGATCTCTACACTCTCAAGCACGGCCAGCTCCAGATGAGCGCCAACCGCTTCGGCGACGCTCCTCTTATCAAGCTAGGCAGTGACTTCAAGAAGGTGTCAGATTTCCAAAAGCATATTCCTTCCATCCCCAAGGTCCTTGAGCTGGATCACCTCACGATTACTGGTGCTGTGAACCTGGGCCGTGGCGTCACCCTCAAGGGCACCGTCATCATTGTCGCCACCGAGGGCAGCACCATTGATATCCCTCCTGGCTCCATTCTCGAGAACGTTGTCGTTCAGGGTTCGCTCCGCTTGCTCGAGCATTAAGCGTTTGCAGATTGTTTTTGGCTTCACAAAGAAAAAAAAATAAGGAAACATGTCTTGATAGTATTAGGCGGGAGCTTGCCTGTTCAACGCGCGATGCCGAGACTTTGAATCATTTACAAGTTCAATGCTAGCTGGTGTCAGCGTTGGCAGATGGATTGAACTAGGTGAAGGCATACCATCATTGAGTGATGCTGAGGAGATGGTTCTATTTCTCATAAGCCGGGTGATTTGCGAGTCGAGAGACTCGGGCACAGTATTGTATTTATTTAATATGTCCATGATACGAATGGCACGCTATTTTTTGTATGCAATGATGGTCTCTGTCGCGCCAAGTTGTCGATGAAGGTATTTCCAGCTGTTGGCATGTGCAGCGGCAGTTGGGTTCTGAAAGTTGTTACCACGGCCGTTGTTGTCAAACGTGCGTCTGCACTGATTGCCGTCTGCATAATGTGCTACGGATACAGCTCCGCAGACTTGCCCCTATATTGAAACATTTATTGCACATCTCTTGCCCACTCATCAACAAGGAATATTTGACACTGTTCCAGAGCAGCCAGATTGCCAGAGCAGTAGGAAGACTAGGCGCCGACTTGTACGCGCCACGCCGCGCTCTACTCTGTACAGCCCCCTTTTAGTTGTAATTTAGTGGCCTCCCACCTCCCTTAAGAGATGCAG
Source organism: Beauveria sp. NWAFU-1 (assembly GCA_024472245.1). Classification (NCBI taxonomy): domain Eukaryota; kingdom Fungi; phylum Ascomycota; class Sordariomycetes; order Hypocreales; family Cordycipitaceae; genus Beauveria; species Beauveria sp. NWAFU-1. The sequence goes on along the minus strand of JANBXD010000001.1, from coordinate 6,129,237 downwards.
CATGCGGGTGGCCAAGACAACTGGAGCATAGACTCATGTACACCATCTCTGATTAGCTGGCCACCGCTTCTCGCCTGGCCGGGGGCTTCCCAACTCACCCTTGACTTTTACTTCTTGTTCTTCCTCGTTTTCTTTCTTGGCCCTTCAGTCAATACCCGTCCTTGTCGCAAATCTGCGGCTTCGCATTGCCAAACGTCCAAGCGGGCACAACGCAACAAGCAAGGATCAGAGGGATCTGCAGCACGCCAAGAGACGTCAACCCGCGCATCCCCCTTAGAAAACCGGACAGAATTGAAAACCGCCATGATGCACCAGTTGCTTGTCCGGCGGCCGCTGTGGACCATCGTGGCAATCTTGCTCGCACTCGTCTTCTTCTTCACATGGACCAGCAACGCGCCTCTGAGCAGCCCCAGCCTTGCGCGCCGTGGTACCGACGCCGCGCTCGACAGCATCAATAATGCGACACTAGGGGTAGGAGACACTTTGCGCATTGAGGCAGCCTGATCTTCGTGTTGACACATAGTCTGCGCACAGTTTGAAAAGATATTCGTCGTGGGCTTGCCTGAAAGAACCGATCGTCGCGACGGTTTCAGGCTTCAGGCGGACCTGAGCAATCTCAGAATCGAATTCATTGACGGCGTCAAGGGCGATCAGATTGCGAACAAGGCGATTCCTGTGGACGAGCAAGGCATCAAAATCAAGCCGGCCGAGTTGGGCTGCTGGCGAGGCCACATGAACGCCATTGCCGAGTAAGTAACCGACTTTCGCCGCTCAAGCGGCTGTCTGCCCAGACAGATGCTGACCAGGCGCACAGGGTAATTCGCCAGAATCTGACTTCTGTTCTCATCCTCGAGGACGACGCCGATTGGGACGTCCGCATCCACCAACAGCTCCGCGATTTTGCACTGTCGACGCGCGCCCTCATTCAGCCACTTGCAGGCTCGTCGCCCAGCTCGCCGTCCTACGCCGATCCCACGTTCCTCGACCCTACCCAGCCCGACCCCCGCGAGATTTCCTTTGATAGCCTTCCAAATACCGCTCTCCCACACCACTCGCCCTACGGCGACGACTGGGACCTTCTTTGGGTCGGCAATTGCGGTCTGCACTTTCCTTTTCCAAAGTCCACGACCATTCCGAAGGGACGCGTCATACACCGCGGCGACAAGACGGTGGCGCCAAAGAAAAATCTATGGTCCATCAACAGACCGTTTACGCTCAAGGAAGAGTACCCGGCGCACACGCGTGCCGTCTCGCACGCGCAAGAGGGCGTCTGCACGCTGGGATACGCGCTGAGCCACCGCGGCGCGCGGCGCATCATGCAGGAAGTTGCGCTCAAGCCTGTGACCGATGCCTACGACATTCTGCTGCGCTTCTTTTGCGAGGGCACGCACGGCAGGAAGAAGGGATTGTGCCTCGCGCCGCAGCCACCTTACTTCCATCATCACAGGCCTGCTGGGCCAATGTCTTCCATGAGCGACATTGGCGATCATGAGGGCGAATTCAGAAAGGACCCCATGACCGACATGGTCCGCTGGAGTGTGCGATTGAACTCTGATCGTATCATTGATGGGCGCACGGATTTTGTCGAGCAGTACCCCGATGAACTATGATGGGCGAGCGCTGCGCATTCTCGAGATATTTTTTTTGGAGTTATTACCTTTGTTCTCCAGCCATTGTGTGATTCGCATTAAGGGTTTGTACATAGAATATCAGCATGATTTTGGCGTATTGCTGCTGTCGATGTCGGTATCGTTTGCATATGAATTTTTTCCAGAGGCCTTGGCTGCATCAAGTCGTGGATGATCGCGAGCATCAAATAATGCTTATATATGTTGCAGAGAAGAACGGTGTATGGCGAGTGTTGCAGGATGTACAGGTGCAAGTGGTGGCCATGATCTGGACTACGGCTTCCCTGACACCGACGTCTTGCCTTCCCACCAACCTTGATCAACGCCCGACACCGTGTTTTTGTTTCATTTGACGACACGCTATTTCATTTTCTGCGTTTGTAGCTGCCCGGTCAAGAACTTGTACCTGTCAAGTCTCGGCTTACGCTGCTTGTCTATTCTTGACTTTCGAGGAACCTCGAGGAAGTTACTACCTAGTCAGAAGAAAGGCACTTACTTCCCCCGGCCACTTGCCTTTTTTTCTTCAAAGGTGTCCCAGCAGCTGTATATGCCTTCTTCTATCATTGTCTTCGTGTGCATTTCATTTGACTTTACCCTTCCACCAACATATTCGCAATTCAGTACTGCTATCTATATACACAACTGTAAGTCTCTTTCATGGCACCGCGATGCATCGTGACGTCCTGACTGGCACTTCTTGATGCGGTTGCTTGATTTCGCGGACCACCTGAGTGATGTACAAGTGAAGATGGGCTCCCATGCTGCCGAGACAGCTTCCGACAGATCATTGGATCGTTGCCCCAGACAAGTCCGGTCGGTATGGGTGGTATATGCTGCTCCTCAACTGCGTTCCCCTGTGTTGCCAGATGGTGTTTTGTCCGCCGTCACGCAAACACTTGGATACAAACAAATCGCCGCCTCGAGTTGACTCATTCAAAACGAGATCGCTGCTTTGCCATCTAACAATTTTCTTCCTAGTTTCTCAATAGCTTACCACACATTTGACTCGTCAACATGAAGTTCACTGCTGCTACCATTGCTGCCGTCGTGGCCACTGGTGCCTTTGCCCAGCCTGAGTTTACCAACAGCCAAATCAACCCTCAGGAGGGCCAGCCCTTTACCCTCAGGTTCAATGGCTGCGATAATGGCTGCACCATCACTCTTCAAACCGGCCCCAGCCCCATGTCTCGCTCGGACATTCACACTTTAACCAGTATGTTGTTCGTCGAAGCAGCTATGCTAACAGCGATAGGGGCTTCTAAGTTTGTGCTAATATTGACTGCAGCTGATGCTACTGGTGGCTCTTTTGATGTCACCCTTAGCGGCCTTGACACAGGCTTCTACAACTTCAAGATTACCGACAACAGCGACGGCTCGTCTAATTACAGCATCCCATTTTTCTACGTTGACGCTAAAGCCACCTCCCCCGACTCCTCTGGAGGCACCTCGCCTACTCATGTATATGACGCTTCGACCGCTCCGAGCTCGAGTGATTCGGCCTGTTGCTCCAATCCCGACTCGACCACTTCGATCGACGCCTCTCCTACTGGCTTCGTCAGCTCCACGCGCTCTTCTCGTACGTCTTTCCGGAATCATTTACTCTGATTCAGCTACTAACCAGCCCTACAGAACCAAGCAGCACTGCCTATGCTGAAGCTAGCAGCGCTATACCTCACAATGCTGGCGCCGTTACTGGCTTTTCTCCCTTCGGCGTCATAGGTGCTGGTGTTGCTGGTCTATTCCTTGTAAGATAAAATGGATACGAATCGATGCGATGGAAATGGCTGCTGGGCTGCAATCCGGATTTGTTTGGTTTTTGGTGTGGATTTCTCGCGCCAATGATCGGTATGGGATGCGCAGGTCATATGAAGGTCGCCTGTGGTGCACTCTGGACCACAGCTATCGCGTCCTGTGTGAACTCTTTAGTTTCTTCAAAGTCCTTCTTATTACAAGTTTCCTAGAGCCACAATAAAACTATCTTGGCATTTCGCACCTGCAAATGAGACAATGGCGTATGAATAATGTGTGGCCACAAACGAATGAGTTACACAGAACGTATGTCCAATAAGTCCAAGAGTGACTAGTTGTAGGCTTGGCCTTCTTTATTCCTTGCTTTCTGAGAATATCAGCATTCATTGAAACCCCAATAATGCTCGTCATAAGGCTTCATGGCTAAGGTGTGGCAGGGCGCCGAACCAGACGAACCAGCCGAAAAGAGCACCGTTATCTGTCGTTGTAACTTTTGCATAAAAGAGCAATCTCTGACCTCGACCATACACGATGAACTGTGCGTAATAAGAAAATGGTATTATGTATGCAATGTGGGTATCTATCAGTTGATTGGTCGGCCGACCTCAGCGGCTGATATGCTTCCTTTTCTCCGTAAATCGCCTGCTTTCAGCTGCCGCACGACCTGGTAGGATCTATCCAGCTCATTCTCCACGGCGCAGCGGATACGCAGAGCAGCCACCGCCGGCCAGACACTCCTCTCGCCGCGCAGTATCCAGTAATTGAGCGCCTCTCTCGTCGGCGTTTCCAAAAGCCGCACAAAGTCGCCGGCCGTCACCTCTGGCACCAGCGTCATTGCTGCCGCGGGGATCTGCTCGTCGACCAGGAAGCGTCTGATGCTCCCAGGCAACAAGCGGAGCGTGTCGAGCTGGCGAAGGCGATGACGAAGTTCCAAACCAACCATGCGCACCAATGAGGCTGATAGCTGGGTTGTTTTGCTTCGAGTTTCGACGAGGGATGGGCCGTGCATGTCGGATTGCAGAAACGGAATCAAATACGGCCGAGCTTGGCTAACAATGAAATGATTGACGTTGAATAGTTCAGAGATGCGTTGTAGAGGTGAGTCGCGATCCGAGTACGACATGTCTGACCAGTGGTGAAAGTCGGTAGTGTTTGCAGGAGCCCAAGACCCGACGTTACCACGTGCGTCCTTGCAGAGGATTGTCGCCTTCCTTCGTCCATACAGAGCTGCAGATGAGGCATTGGATGCAACAGCAGCAGTCCAAATAAGCTGCAAGACGCAAAGGTTAGAAGAGTTTGCAAGGACCTGCCTCTAGTGTACTTACCACATTAGGAGCGGTGATGTAGTTGAGTAGCGTGGGAACGCCGCCCTGGCCTTCTGTTGCGACAGTAATATTCAGGATTCGCTTGCTGTAATTATAGGCTTCCTCAAATGTCAGGTCTCCGACATTGGCTCGGACACAGTCTTCAAGCACCGACACGTCGAGAAAGTAGCCTTCCCGAGAAAACCGACGAATACGTCGCATGAGGGTGTTCCATCTTGATCCGAATGTCTGTGGAGATTCGGCGGCTGTACTGAGTGATTTGCTTCGCGAAGTAAAGGCAGTCAAGTCGATACCATCCCCATTCAATACACCAGGCAGCTCTTCTTCCGTGTGTATGGCGACAAGTGAAGCAATCAAGGCCCCCGTTCCGGTTCCAGTAATTATGCGTGGCAGTAGGCCACGAAGAAACAATGCTTTAACGACACCGAGATGGCACATGCCAAATATGGCGCCACCTTGCAAAACTAGAGAGCTTCTCCCGAAAGCTTGTCGCGTATCGTGGATAAAATCGAGCTTCATCTGGTTTGTCAACGAGCCTCCGATGGACTGCACACCTGCGGATGCATTGGTAGGTAGGCTGCTTATGTCTTCGACTGTTTCGGCAACTTGTGTGATGTATTCTTCAATGAGATATTTCGTCCCGGAGAAGGAGCGGTTATAGAGCTTTGGCACGGTCAAGTTGCCAAGATTTCGCACGAGACCGGATCGCAGTAGGTTGACGAGCTGCTGAAAGTCATTTTCTTCTCTGGCTATGGCGAGCGAGTCGAGCCGTTCGGTAATAAGTCTCCAGTCGTAGTACTTTGAAGTTGGATTATTACGCCTGGAGTAAGAGGGTAAGTAGCTTTCGAGACATCGATAAGGAAGCGTCGACAAACGCACCAGAGGTCCAGGCCTAACAAGTTATCGAGGTGTAAAGCGGCTTCCTCCCAGTCTTCAAAGGCTTCCGCCTGGCGGAGAAGCTCGAGCCACAAGTCGATCGGGTTCTTGCGAGTATACCATCCAAACAGTTTCTGTGCCGGCGTTAGAGCGACCGCCATGATGGAGGTGCAGGTGGCGGTGTGGAAGAGCGACGAGGGGGTTCGTAATGGAATGAAGACGGAAATGACTTCCTACCTTGCGCCAGAAAGATATCACCTCAACAATTACTCGCCAAATGGCGAGCAAAGCGCCAAACATGCCGAGGGAACGGTATCACAAGCAGGGCCGGACACAAGCAGACAGTGGGTCGGCGTCGAGATCGAGAGCGCGAGGAGGGTAGCTAGGCGATCACTCTAGGGCGCGGGTGCATCTGGGCATTGGACCACGTCGGAGGGAACTAAAAAGAGAGCGTGCTCCTCGTGGCCAAGATCGTCTTTAGAGAGTGTGAGTGGTGCAGGCGAAATGGAGGCGCATGACGGGCCGCCACGCCGCCTTGGTGAGTAAATCAAGCATGTGACAGCCGCCAACTTGGGTGAGGTCAGAGGGCTCCACAGACCAGCTACCAAGAACAAACAGCAATTGTCTTCTGGCGAATGCACGCGACAAGTTACAACTTTGTTGAATGCCTGAAATTTTAAATGACTGATGGATTGATTAAATATTCAATAAACTCCCGCAGACTCCATTTTTGGTTTTATACAGCCGCATATTGTGTCATCAGATGAAATGCATCCACCGATTTCACGCTCAATCGTCGTCTTCGTCAACGACGTTGCGCCGTCTGGCGCGCCCAGACGTCTCAACCACTTCATCGCCAGAGGCATCCTCGTCCTCAGATTGACGGGTTCTGCGCTTCTTGGACTTGCGACGTCTATCATAATCCTCGTCATCATCCAACAGCTCTTCCTCATCCTCAGCGTCACTCTCCATCTCCTCGTCGTCGCTGCCGACAAGGAAGCCATCGTCCATGTCGTAGTCTTCCTGCCTGCGAACGCCTTGCGGCAAATCATCATCAGAGTCGTATTCTGGGTTTCTGCGCCTGGGTTTCGAGCCAGGGGGGCCTCTCTTCCTGCCAAATCCGGCCCCTCTTCGGCCGCCCTCCAGGTCGCCGATGGAGAGGCCTCCTCCTCTGTTGTACCGCCCAAGGCCGTCCATCTTTGCAGCTGCATTTTCTCGCCGTCTTTGTGCCTTCATGCGTTCCTTCTCTGCCATTTCGGCCTCCTTTTTCTGTAATTCCGGATCTCGAGTTGTGCGGATAATCATGTCGTCCTCGTTGACCGTCTTGCTAGCCTGCTGCATACGCGTAGCAAGAAGAGCCAGTGCATCGTCGCCACCTCCCTTGTTTGGCCGCACGTTGAACTGTTCAGCAACATGGCCAACTGTCATCAGTAAATTGCTGCTCAATTCTGCAGCGGCAGCGTAATAATGACCATCTTTGAGTTCGTCGTATGGCTGACCGGGCGCTGGTGCCAAAGCCTTCTTTTGGATTTCAAAGTGCTCTCCTCCGATACCGATAGTTATAGAACCATCACTCCATCGGTAGACATTGGTATTGCTGTGAAGGAGGCCCGTGCTATCGTTTCGACGCACCCTTGCAACGTGGGCAGGATGTTCTTGTTTGGCGTTGACGGTATCGAATTCGGTAGGCTCAAACTTTTCGGATACGTATTCCTCAGGCATGATTTTGATGAATTTGGGAACGCGCATGACGCGTAGCTACTTGCTGTGTTAGCTTTGAATCCCCCGATTGGCGAATCGCAGCTTGCTCACCATATTGTCTTTAGGCTTGGGAATGCGATGACGGTACGCTTGCACAGCCATGACAACTTTCTCTTTAGTTTCATGTTGAACTTGGTTATCCTCATCTTCATAAAGCCGGCGTTCACCCGAATCGTCGGGGTCTGAAGCTAGATCGTCGTCGTCGTCGTCGACAACGCGAGGCGCGGGCGAACCAGCATCGTCTTCATCGCCAAAGAGGTCGTCGCCGCCTTCGTCAATATGCTCGAGAGGATCCTCGGAGTCAGACATTGTAAGAGAAGTCGCGATCGTCAAGTTGTGCTTTTCGAAGGGATGCGACAGCGCTGATATTTGGGCTGCCTCAAGCTGCCGAGTCGGAAACTAAAGCTGGTCCTCAGATTTCGCAAGGCGCGCATCGGGATGGCCAGGGGAGCGAGCACCAGCCACAGTTGGGTGGGTCTGTTGCCTGGTGCACCATGTACTCAGACGATCGCCAGGGCGTTGTGACGTGTAAAAGGTGCTGTTGCACGGAGAAGAGATACCGACTGAAACTTCATTCTGAAAAATACTAGCTCAGTTTTTCCGATGAGACTATTCAGGTTCGTTCTCTGTAGAAATCACCATATACCATCGTCCTTGTGGCGCATTACACAGTTGCGAGAGACCCGGCGATTGGCACCAACGCACGGAACCTGGCAATTTCCACGGCGGCGGAATAATTATGTCCCGCTTCTGCCACGCCGCCGTTCGCAGCCCCGGTCGGCTGGTCAGCCACTAGCAGCTTCCCCAGCCACGTCTTTTTCGCCAGAGTACCTTGGTACCTGGCCGCCCCTCGACGCCCGACTTCCAACTTGCTGCTATCACCATCGTTACCTTGTATTCACGCCTCGCGCTTTTCCTCTGCGCGTCATTCGCTTTCGTCGCGATCTGAAATAATCGCCTCTGGCGACCAGATTTCATTGCTTCTAGACTTTGCGCGACCCAAACTTTTTTTTTGCGCGTTTTATACCCGCCGACACGCTCGCGCCGCTTGTTTACCTACTGACCGACGCGGACCGCCACGCTTCGTGTTTGGCCCCGGACCGCATTTTTAAATCCTTGACACTCGCCATCATCGCTTCTTTGCTTCACAGTTTCATTGACTTGCTTATAACACGCCCATTCTTCTGCCCTAGGCACCATGTTCTACTCAGAAACCCTTTTGCAGAAGTCCGGGCCCTTGGCCCGGGTCTGGCTTTCGGCCAACCTCGAGCGCAAACTCTCCAAGAATCACATTCTGCAATCCAATGTCACAGACAGCGTCGAAGCTATCATCACGCCGAATCAGGCGCCAATGGCTCTCCGTCTCTCTGGACAGCTTTTGCTTGGTGTTGTCAGAATTTATCAGCGCAAGACGCGTTACTTGCTCGACGATTGCAACGAGGCCATGATGAAGATAAAAATGGTGCGCTGATGCATGCACAACCCGAACATTAGACAGTTTGCTAACATACATCATAGGCTTTTCGCTCTAGTGGAAACAACGACCTTGCTTCTAATCTCCAGGTCTCCAACCGCGAGTCGCTGCTTTTGCCCGATCGCATCACGCCATATGACAATCTCGACCTGCCTCCCCCTCCAGATGCCTCATGGCTTCTTTCGCAAGTTGACGACGTCACTGCAACTCCCGTCGGCCGCAAGGGCCGAACAAACAACCGAGATATCAATCTCCAGGAAGACTTCGACAACAGCCAGTTCTTGAAAGGCCCAGGCGCCCTTGACGACGACCTGATGCCCACCATGGATGACCTTGACCTGGATCTTGATTTTGGCGATCTCGAGGGTGGTGTCAGCAATATGGAAATTGGTCGAGATGCACCCGCGCCCCGGGATGTAGAGGACGACATTTTCAGCGAAATGGAAGTTGGCCTTGGCAAAACTGCCGATGGCCCTTCTACATTCGATTTAGGTTCCGATAACATCCAGATAATTGATGGCGATGGCGATTTGCCTATGCCTGATGGCGACGATTTTGGCTTCAACCTAGAGGACATGTCCAATGTGCGTGATCTCTCTGCTCTACCACAGTCTCGCGCGAGAATTTCGGAATCGCCTCTGTCAGACATCGACGAACACTTTGCCCGGGAGATGGAGGAACAATACGCAACCATCACAGACATGTATGAGCCTGCCGACGAAACAGAGACCACGATTGTTCGCCGTCCTGCACAACGCTCCAGAAAGCAGAAGATTTTGATGCCCGACGAGGAAATTTCTCTTTCCAGCAGTCTCATCAAGCAACAGCAAGCCAACCGTGAAAATATCATCAAGCCAGCCCGTTATGTTCCCCGCGACCCTGTCATGCTTGCTCTCATGGACATGCACAGGAATGGTGGCTTCGTATCATCAATCATGATGGACGGCCGGAGCACTGCTTGGGCACCTGAGTTGCGCGGCATGCTCACGCTGGATATGCTACGCGACGACCTCAAGAGAAAACGCGATAGTGGCATTGCGGACGTCGACAGTGAGCGCGGTGCCGCCAAATCGCCTCGTCTGGAATTTGACGAAGACACCAACATTGGACTGGACCACAACTTTGGTGACCGCAGCATTGGCCCTGATGGCACCATCATTCAGCTCGATGATGATGGTGGCTTCGACATTGGAGGCGATGATAGTGGCTTCCCAGACTTTAACGACACAACCGTGCCCATTGTACACCCTGAAGAGAGCGGACCCGTTTCTATCGGCACCAAGCACGCCGTTCACATTCTACGAGATCTCTTTGGATCAGAAGCCGCTACTAGTGCCGAGAAGCGAACGCAGTCAACCGTTGTCTTCCAAGACCTCCTACCTGAGAAGCGCACAACCAAAGCCGAAGCCACGAAAATGTTTTTTGAGTGCCTTGTGTTGGCCACTAAGGACGCCATCAAGGTTGAGCAAGGTCCAGAGCTCGGGGATAATATCCGCGTGCGCGGCAAGCGCGGGCTTTGGGGCGAGTGGGCAGAGAGAGAGGCCGGCGGCGAGATTGCCCACAACGACAATGAATCGGCGCCTCTAGCTGCGCATACCGTGGCTGTCGGCGCTTAGACGGCGAACAAGAAAGCTGTTTGATTTTGGGCAATTTTTTTCGTTTTCCTCTTGGCGTTGAACTCATCATTGCGAGGGCTGGCTCTCCTCTTTACGGCCGGCTTGCTTGCTCACTTGCCTACTCGTGTAGGGCTCTGGTATATTGTGCATTTTCTTGCGTCTTGTTGGATTTGATCTTTGTTTTGGGCTTGAGCACGCACGCACGAAAAAGCAAACGGGATACCAGATCCAATGGCGTTGGTGGCGTTGACTTTTTGGTGGTTGGATACCATTTGCGCTTGGAGGTACATGCCAGGCTGGAGCTTGGGTGAAATTGGATTCATTGAGAATCATCAGTATGTAGAGACATTCATGTTAGATGACTTGCCTGGTACGGCTTGGTATAATTAGGCTTTGAATGATAACATTTTCAAGTAGACTTATGCTGGTTTTGTGAAGAGAGCTGTTCTTGGCGCTCCCGCATAATGATAGTTATCTGAGTTCCATGTCCCAGCCATGAATGGCATTGACTTCCTCTTCTACCAAGTTGATGTTGAAGTAGGTCTGTAGCGCCGTCAGTCTTTCGCTTTCGCTGCGCAATTGACAAACAACCTTTGTCTTGCCACCCAAGTTGACCTTGACCAGGTCATTCACAAGCATAACTTTTCCAGCAATGCAAGCATCGCCAGACTCTTCTGCCCCTTTAACGAGTTCCACTGGCTCTCCTTGTCGCAGAAAACGCACCACGAGCACCGTCCACCGATGCAGCGTGTGCGCGCACGCCCACCAATTCTGCACTTCAAAGTCCTCTTGGAAGAATTCGAGCTCCGGGAAGCTGTAAAACGAGTTCCATTCCCTTTTCGGGCCGTTTCGGTACTGGTAGATCCACAGACGCGGCTCACTGCGCTGCTGCTTGTCGATGTGGTCGTGGACGAGACGCACTTGTTGGCTGCCGAGGTTGTCATGAACCGTGGCCTCGTCGTTCATGGGCAGTGGCGCAGTCGGTCCATCGCCGCCAAAGGCGACATCGGCGCTGTATTCTGTCCCGTCTGGTAGGTATATTATGTTGTTGATGTGCGTCCTGTGACACGGCGGTCTTGTAAGTCGGGCAGTGGTCGGGGAAGGGCCGGGGCCTTACCATCCTTGGTATTCTCCGCTGGGGATGCCGTCTGTCCGCGTTCGGTTCCGTACGCCAGTCATGATGACCCGAAATCCTAGACCGCGAAGCATGTGGTGGAAGAAGATGCTCAGCTCCATGCAGTAGCCGCCTCTGCCTCGGCTGGGGTCTTGCATCATCTTACGGTAGAGAACTTCCGGCTTGATATTGACCAGGTGAGTGGTTGAATAATGCACTGTGAGATTTTCGTACGGGAAAACGCTGATCTGACACTTGAATAGGGTCTCGAGCGATTGGTAGGTTTTGGGAGTATTTGAAGGGTCGTCAATGTATTGACGATAGTGGACTGGTAAGCGTAGCCGTCGGAGCCATGATGAGAGTTGGTAGGTTGAGTAGGTTGGTTCGGCAGACACATTATGTCTGAACCCGGGCGCCTCCATTGCCTTCATGAGAGGTTTGATTGATCAGGAGCAAGTTTCTTTGAACATGATTTTCGAGAGACTCTGGTGCATGAGGCGAAGTGACTCAACATGAGTTGCGTGCTCGCCGTCCCGCGCCGCGCTCACAGTCAGCTCCACCAGCTTACGCCAGGAAGTGTATGCAATGACCGGCTATCATAACGTTGACATGTATTGAATCATAATCTATACGTCTATACATTGAAGCTTTTTACTCGCCGATCCCTTCAGACTTGGTATACGCGCAGAAACTGTATTGCAAAGACGTGCGCCTGCTGAACTGGTAGAGTGGGGGGCAGCAGCCCACCAAGTGTCCCGCCATTTCGATGAACCCCACGTTGCTCCCAGCTTCCTTGCGCAACCGACTCCTTTGCTGTTCTCCTCGTTGAAAGGAAGAAACTATACCCAAGCTTGTCAGGAAAGCTCACACCAAATACAACACAAAAACTTGATACCCCAGCAACTCGCCATCATGCCCGCCCCCTCAGCCCTCGCCATCACTACCAGCTCCGTGCAGCGCCTGCTCAAAGAGGAAACTTCGTACCACAAGGAGCTCGCCGACCAAGAAAAGACGGTTCAGGACCTCGAAGCCAAGGCCAAGGCCGGCGCCGCCGACGAGGACGGCAACGGCGCGTTTATGCTGAAGCAGCAGGTAAGAAAAAAAAGAAAAAACCGCGGGCGCGAACGCGGTACACGCAACTTTGTTATAAGCGCCTCAGACGGTTAACAGCGCCGCGTGTTAGAAAACCGCCATCGAGCAAACAAAGGCCGTCTTTGGACCCCTGAAGCAGCGCATCGCCGACGCGGTGGCCAAGCTCGAGGACCAGCTGGCGACCGCGGAGCAGGCGGCCGCCCCCGAGTCCGAGATTACTCAGGCCAAGACGGTGCTCGCCCAGGCAAAGGCTGCTGCTGCCTGAACACACGACAACGAACGATCCTGAAGGAGCGATACCAGATTAGAGAAAGAGGTTGAAGAAGGCAAGGAAAGCGACACATATTCGTACATAATTTTACTAGTCTCGGGGTATCTCGATTATACACCTGTGCATTCGCCTGTCCCAAAGGTATCGCTCGCAGAAAGCACCATAGTAGAAATGACGTCTTCGCTCTAATTCTACTCATCAACCTCCATTCTTTCATTTTCTGCTTCAGGTGAAGCACCCGGGTCATGCCCGTCCATATCCACATCTTCGCCAGATACCTCTCCGTCATCCCCGTCGTCATCTTCGCGGTCAATTTCTTCTTGCTCTGGCTTTGGTGTTGCAGCGGCACTGGCAGCGGCACTGGCAATTTTCGACGCCCGGCCGCTTTCCAGACGTGGAACTTGCAAGTGCTCCCCTGCCGGCGTAGCTGCAGAGCCATCCTCTCCCTTGACGCCTTCGTCGTCGTCCTTGTGTTGCCCGTCGCCATCCGGCCGTGGCGTGGCACTCCCGGTCAAATCAGGCCTCGGCGTCGGCGCGCCGTCATCCTCTGTGCCCTCGTTCATGCCCTCCCTCCTGTCCACCTCTTCCTTTTCATCTCGAATCTGCCGCCTAAGCAGCATCCCTTCGTCCATGATCTTGTTAAACTGGTCGCGGCGCTCCTTCCAAGTCTCCGTGTACGTCTCACTCTCGCGCTCCAGCTCGCGGCACTCCTCCTCCAACTTGGCGAGATTGGCCAGTTGATCCTCACGCGGGCGTAGCAGTCTGTTACTGGTGATCTTGTCCGCCAGCTCGTCAAATTTTTTGCGCTGCGCGAGCTTCGCCCGGGCGCCGTCCAGCTGCTCGCGGAGCTCGGCATTCTTTGCGCGAACGGCTTGGCACTCGTCCAATATTCTTTGCTTGTCGTCGTCGTATCGTGTTCTTTCGCGCTCATTGGCATCGTGGAGAAATTGTAGCCGCGCGATGCTGCTGTCAAAGGCGGCAAAGTCGAGCGTCAAGTCTTCCCGGAGCTGCTCTGTATTGGGTGCTGTCGTTGCTGATTGCTCCTCGTCGTCGGTAATTTTCGATACGATTGACGATACCGTGCTCAGTCGCTTTGTAATTCTCTTAAATGGCTTCTCTTCCACATTAAGGAGACGCGCCTTGTGAAGTTCCGTCTCGCTTCGCTCGTCAAGCAGATCCCAACTGGCCATTTCTTCTGCTGTTCCTGCTCCACCCGATTCGAGTCGAGCGCACAGTAAAGATGATAATTGAATCGGCCAGGAAAGGTTTGCTCGGCGAAATGTAAGATGATATTGGTTCCGAAAGAATTCAGTTTGTGCGACTATGTGGAAGTGATGCAGAGTGTTGTGTCCATGGTCGCGTCCTGGCACAGCACCAACAGCACATGACTAAGCTCATTCACAGTGATTCATGGCTGCCCTCCTCCAGCGCCACTCCATCATTTCCCCTTCCCTTCTACATCACACAACACCGGCACATTGCAACTCCCACATTCACACATCATGTCGGAAGAAGAGAGAGAGCTGCTAGATCGCATCAGCGCCCTTGCAGGTAAGCCGTCATGCACCTCACAAAAACAAAAGAAGAAAGCCCACCAGGTAGTACTAACTGGGCAGGACAAATAAATCGCCACAAAAACCAGCAAGCTGGCTTTCAACCGTCGCAGAGCTCGCGCAGCCTTCGCCGTACGTCTACAGCTGCATTTCTCACAGACTTCTGGTACTCATCAATTTCAACAGAACAAAATGCTCGCTATCGTGGCTCTTCGTATCGCGGCCGAGGCTATCGTATAGCCCACCCGCCTGTCCATCGCCACCGCACGTTGAATCTGAATGCGCACGCAAGCTCATCTGAATCGTCACCTTCAACGCCTGTGAGCGCCAGCGACAACGCGCAGTGGGTTTCCAAGACAGACCGCCACAAGCAGCTTATCAACGCGAACATCTATCAACAACAAGCGCAATCACGCGCTCAAGCGATAGAGGAAACTCGCAAGCGCAAACTAACACGGCAGCAAAACAGTGAAAGAGCGCGTTTCAACGAATTTCTTCAGCAGAGCCAAGGGAGCTCTATTCATAATCACGAGCAGCCAGAAATAATGATAGATAGCATCCGGTTCCTGGTCAGAGACGGGGGCAAGAAGCTCGTACGCGCAGCCGGTAAGTCAAAGAGGCCTTTCGAATCATGATGTCATCTAATGTCCGTGCAAGACAATTCTAGCGATGCGCCTTCGACGCCGAAAACTACAGCTGTTGCCGGTGTGCGATTTCATCGCACAAAGACTGGCAACCTTGTCGCGCACAGAGTCGTCAAGGACCACCGGTATGTAGACGCTCTATGTCTCGACAAGCATCTAACTTGGGTTACAAGACGCCCCGGGGCCGTCAAAAAAGTTGACGAGCTATGCAAGATTTTTTCTACGACCGGTAATTTCTCATTGAGCGCCACAGTCGGCGCAAACGCTACGATTCAGATTCGGAGGATACGTATGGGATGAACTAACTTCTGTCGCAGGATCATGCTCGAAAGGGCCGTCATGCCGATATCAGCATGACCCAAACAAGGTTGCCGTCTGCAAAGACTTTTTGAAAGAAGGTCGATGTATCAACGGCGAACATTGCGATCTCTCTCATGAACTCACTATGGAGCGAGTTCCGAACTGTTTACATTTTGCCAAGGGAAACTGCTCCAACCCCAACTGCCAGTATTCGCATTCTGCGGCCTTGCCAACTGCGCCTGTCTGCGAAGACTTTGGGTATCGTGGCTACTGTGGCAAAGGCGGCGAGTGCACCGAACGACACGTATACGAATGCCCCGCCTTTAGCAACACAGGCACCTGTAAGACCAAAGGTTGTAAACTCCCTCATCGTGAACGGGCTAGCTTGCTTCGCAACCAAGTGCGACAAGACCAAGACGCTACCATGCAGGACGTTTCCAGCGAAGAAGAGCCTGACAACTCGGACGACGTTGATTCGGACGATGTTGCAGAGTTTCTCAAAGCCGACGAGGATGACTCTGATTTTGAAAACAGCAAGGATTTTATCCCGTTGTAGCTGACATTGCAGAATGTACCGGTGCTGCAGGTGCTAGCCGACTATGGCAGCTTTGCCTTTTGCTTGAAGCCAGACCGTCTCCAACGTACAAGACTTGTCCGACATGCGAGTATTTTTTTGGTATAGCGAAATGACCCGGCATCATGAGGGGGATTTATTACTCGACTTATACCCAAGACGTCCACACTGCTGCGGGGTTATATCGTTAGACAATCGAGGAAATAGAAGAAGAGCGAAGTACATAATGCATTAGAGGAACAAATGAAAATAATGATGATTTGATATATCGCTTCGCATACAACTGTGTTGATGCATCTGGCGACGAAGCGGCTGTATTTTGAAGGGCGACTGACCCAATCGGCGTGGGCATGATACCGTACTATGAGTGGAAAACAGATGCCCTCAAAGCGTAAATCAAGTACAGGCTCCTTTCAGATGATGCAACTTGAGATAATCATACTACATATGCCGTCTACTGTATTAGCGCTACCGAAGATCGTCTGATGTTGAAAGGGAAGCCGCAGGGTGGTTTCTCGACCAAGCGGGGCATCCGAGTAGTGGCGGGCTCGGTTGAGACGTCAAAGAGACCCCGAATCGGGGACCCCTCCTTTGCCCCTCGCATCGGATTCTACTCGAAGCCTATCGGCACTGTATCCATCTCTATTGCGCAACACTGTGTGGTTTTGAAAGCCCGACTCGCCTCCAGAGTGTGGCCAATCTGTCCAGGCTGACCGCTGACACGTCCGGTTCCCCCCCGCCTACTCTCACCGTTGTTCAGTTTGCACCGCCCACCACCACCACCACCACTCTGGGCTTCTCCCAACAGCTCCGCCACACGAATCAAACGGCGCTTCCTCTTTGTGATGGATGGCCAATGAGCGACAAAAGGGGTGGCTCAGTACGCACGCATAGCTGGCAAAGACGCCAAATATAGAACAGTGCAGCAAGGCCCCTCCAAGGCTGACTTGGTATCGACGCGCCGCTGATCTGGGGCAACCTGTCAAGCACACAACGTCATTCTACTTGAAACAGCAGGTAGCCGCCAAACAGACGCCAACCTTTATGCGCTTTGAAGAAGAGAAGCCGGGGCACATTTAACAGACTTTCCATCCTTCTGGTTCTTCTAATCACGATATACTTATCAGCAGCTTTTTATTCAGACTATCCACAATGGGCCTGCGAGATAGGCTCATGAAGAGGGACGATGGCAGCCCAGAGCACAACGCCGCCGCCGCCACGGAAAAGCCCAACGACATTATCGGTCAAAACGGCTACGTCCCCGAATTTACCTTTGTACGGTCCGACACAGCTTCCATGGAGGTGATTCATCCTGGCGACGAAAAACTCAGCAACAGCAGGAGTCCTCCGCGGCATACCGCCCCCGCTTCCCACGACAACGACGATGACGATAACCCCGCGCAACACCTCTCTCCCTCCAAAGAACCCGGCAGCGGTCTGCGCCGTAGCCTGTCCATATTCCACTCGAACCGCTCGCGCAGCGCGTCTATGTCGTCGCAGGCCAGCACCCACTCGGGTAGCGGCACCCGCCGTCGGCGCCTCTCGGAGCGACTGCACCTGCGACACCACCAGCCGGAGTCGTCGGACAGCGTGCCCGACAACCTGCCAGCGATTGTGTTGGGGGCGGCCGACGAGGCGCAGTGGGAGCAGCGCGCCACGCTGCTGGCCGGGCAAAACGAGATTGCGCGCAGCGCGCCGGGGTCCCCCGGCCTGGAGGGCATTATGGCGAGCTTGAGTATTGCACCCACGGCGGCGGTGGGCAGTGGTAGTTCGGCGGCGGGAGGTGGTCGGAGTAGATCGCGGAGCAACTCGCCGGGGGTGACGCCGCCGAAAGCAGTATCGTCGAAAAAGATTGACGATGATATTCAAGAGGCGATTCGGCTGCACGAGCAGGGCGACCTGCAGCGGTCGACGGCCATCTTTGGGAATTTAGCTGACCCGCAGGGCGCGAATAATCCGCTGAGCCAGGTCATGTTCGGGCTAGCCTTGCGGTGCGTGTCGGAGAGTGATGAAACAGAAACGTTGTGGATGGTGTAACTTGACTGACAGAGTTAAACAGACACGGTTGGGGGTGTAAGCCAGACACGGAGCGGGCCGTCACATACCTCTCGGCCGCGGCGTCCAACGCGGCCGCCGTCGAGGCCATGGCCCTCCAGGCGGGCATCAAGCGCGGCGGCGCGTACAAGGGCGAGCTCATCATTGCCATCTATGAGCTTGCCAACTGCTTCCGCAACGGCTGGGGAATTCCCAAGGATCCCGTCGGCGCCAGGCAGGTACGTTGATCCTCTGTATTAGAGTGTGTGGCGTGAAGTGGGAGATGTAGTTAGTGCGCCCGATGGCTAACGATGCGCTCTCCTCGTGCGTATGTGTATAGTATTTCGAAACAGCGGCCAACCTCGGCGATGCTGGTGAGTGCTCGAGTGCCTTGTGTGCTATCAGAAAAGCAGCCTCCCCCACGCACAAGGAGACTGTGCAAGTTGTCATGCAGTGCTAATGCGAGAGGTGCAGATGCCATGAACGAGGCGGCCCGGTGCTACCTCGAAGGCTTTGGCTGCAAAAAGGACAAGGTGCGTTTTTTTGTCACTGCAACGAACTCCCCACATCGTAGGCTGCACCTATGCAGCTGCATACTGCCTGTCGAATCCCACCATGCTGCGCATTTATCTGCTGTATATTACTGCATGAGCCACGCGAGGACGGGGCCTTGATGCCCATGCTTTGGCAGTCCTCCCCCCCGGCCCCCTTGTTGCCCAACGCCGCCAGGACTGGCCGCAACACACCCAGCTCTCGTATCTCTTATGCTGACGCCACGGTCATGTGTCGTGTAGTTTACAGCAGCTCAGTACTACCGCTTAGCAGAAAAGGCGGGCAACAAGATCCTGGGCAACTCATGGTAAGCAAGAATCCCCCCCTCACGTCTTTCGTCCCCATGCAACCTCGCCACATGGTAGACTGTCGTGGATGCACCGTACTGGCTGTCAATCCGCTCCTTCATCTTTGCCACGACCAGTCAGCGTGCGCATTGCTGCGCGTCCGAGGGCGGGCCGCTGATGATGTGGCCATGCGGGCCGGCTGTGCGGCCTGTCCGAGGGTTCGCAGTAGCCCCAGCATTGCACCTTGTTGTGGCTTTTTGTTCAATCTATTCCAAATCGTGTGAACGCGGGAAAAGGCTAATGAGGTCGGTCTTGTCGTGATAGGATTTGGAAGGAAAAGTACAACCCGAGCGAGGAGGGTGGCGGCAAGAAGAAAAAGTAAACCCATGCCAGCCAGCCAGTCCGCACTGCTGCGTCCGTTGGATGGCTAGACAGGCGACGGAGCACTACGAGTATCTCGCTTGGTTGGTACGACCTTTTTTCTTTCGACGTTTCTCATGCCCCGATGGCGACGAGGGCTTACCTGACACCTTGCGGGCACTGGATGCCATCAGCCGCTGAGAAACAACTATATATTCTCTATATTTCCACCTCTGGGTGGGGAGGAGGATGAAGGAGATTTTGATGAATCTTTTCAAAGGGGCTCATTTCGTTTACTTTGTCGCCTTTTCATTTTCCCAGTATTCCTTTCTTCGCGACTTGGTCTCGGCCTGTATCCTCTATAGCAGCATCACTAAGCGTTATCAATATCCTGTATCTATTTTATTCTACATTCATATGTCTCTCTCCCGAGAACACTCTTCTTTACTCCGTACTTGCTGGTGCATCTATCACTACCCAGGTGACTCCGTCGTGTTGTTTTCTCCTGCCCACGCGACCTACATATCGCGATCGCATGCCGCGAGTCCATTTCCACCACCACCCCAAAAGCCCAAGAGTAATGAGAAGCACCACTGCGTAGTAGATGAATTTTATTTTTTTATTTATTTGTTTGTTTTTGTTTTTGCACTCGCGTCATGCTGCCTGCCCCGTGCTTGTTGCATCAATAACAGCAAAACCATGTTCTCTGCAAAGATTCCAGCCTCGTATCTTCCTCGTAACTAGCCTCATGGTGATGTTGATGGGCTCTCCCCCGCAGCAAGGGGGACAAAAGAGAGCACCGAGTTCAGCCCCCAATTCAATCACATAAAAAAGTTGTCAACGGAAAGTAGGGGTAAAACAAAAAGGGCAACCGCCACTTGACACCAAAAAAAGACATCAAGGGAGGCGCGCCAGTTCAGCGTAGCATTTGCCCGAATGTGGTGTGGTGTTTTGTGCTTCGGGAGCCAGCCCCCCCAGTTTTATAACCACACCGACGCCGCGGTGGCCGCCTCCTCCTCCTCCTCCTCCTCCTGCGGCTTGCTGCTACTGCTCTTCTTATTCTGATCGAATCGACAAGCCCTGGAAAGAGTTTCTGCGGCGGCCCTTTTCCATTGTCTGAGACTTTGGCCAAGACTGTCTGAGACATATGTGCTCGACGGCCCATCATGTTTCTGGTAAACTCTTCTTTTTGTACATGTGTATCCGTACGGAGTAAGCTCAACCAGAAAGCCGGAACTGACTGTTCTATTAGTCCGAGGCCCCGGTACAATGAAACGTACATTGGTTTTGTGTCGTTTGCAGTCGTTTCCTTCTCAGGTTAGTTGCTCAACACCGCTGCTATTCGTATACATCTTGCACATATCTGCTTGACAACTGGGGCAGTTCTCATTAGATCTTGACTTTCACAATCTTCACGGTAAATCGAGTACAGCAGAAAAGTGCACGGCCGAATTCGAATGCTAAATGTATTATTCATGAATCGTTCATCACACTCCCGCAAAAGCCCAAAGGCATATTCTCAACGCTAGCGGGGCTTCCGCGAGAGTCTGAAAGATAAAAAGAGTGTGAAGAGTTCATTCGAAAAGTTTCAAGGTCATTATAGTCATATCAGTCCACTCGTCCATCGCTGGTCCAAACATCAGAAAAAAGCGACGAGGTAATGCTTTCCCAGTCACAAGCACATCACTGCTTGCAAATAGAAACCATACCGCCCGTTCTCGCGAGAAACTTTCAAAGGGTTCAACAGAACCTGAGAAACGCGAAATTGGCATGGGGATTTCAACGCCCATAGAACCAGTCAAAAAACCACCAAAAAGGAAACCTGATTCGAGACCCTAAATGCACGCTCGAGTCGCTCGCTATTCAAAAATAAGAGAAAAGGAAATTCGAAAAGAAAACAAGGACGAAACAGTCAAGAAAATAAATGTGCCTCCAAGATTGTCAAATATTCAGATAAAAGGGACCCGTGGAGGCTTTTCTCTTGCGTGAGCAACAAATCTGAGAGTGTGGGTTGCGCAAGAGCGCTCGCATGTACCGCCGTGGTTGCTCGGCACAAAGGTAGCCACGGTTGTAGAAAAAGAAAGCATTATAAACGAGAATTGAAGAAGCAAAGAAATAGCAAGGTGGCCGTAAATTGTAGTCGTAATCGTGAGAGTATCGTCATTCTTCAGATATGAGAATGAATTTTGTAAACGTTTGTCATCAGGACATGATTTCGTTGCATTGCTGCGGGTCAATCTGTGCGGCATTATTTTCCGCAAACATCTTTATAAAGTCTCGCACGACTTCTCGTGGAATTTGATCCCAGAGAAGCGTGCGTGTGTACACATCAGCAGATCCAGATTGCTTGTTGGTCGCGCGAATCTCGGCGAGTGCTGCAGCCAGGTTCTTGCGACCCTGGCTCTGCTCAGACACTCTGTCCGGGTGCCCATTCTGCATGAAGGATTGGTCGCTCACACCATTATACTGTGCCGCAGACATGGAAAAGGCTTGCTCGTTGGTCTGCTCGCGACTAGGCTGAATAAAGTCATTCAGCTCGCCGAGCATCGGAGCAGCCACTCCGTCAGTCGATACACCAGCCATAGAAACACTATTGGACATGTCACCCCAGCTGGCGGAAGAGTGGAGGGGTTCGATGGCGGCAGTGGATGAGGGCATGCCAGCTTCCTTGAGGACGTTGTCGAGCAGCGCTGCCGAGGCGGACCGAACATCTTCGGAAACGCGGGGGATGGCCGGTGGGGAAGGACTAGACATGACAAAGGCACCAACAAGGAAGAGCATGAATAGTAGGCCACCTTGTGTGGCCGTCTTTTCGGCTTCGGCAGAGGAGCCCGAGTGAGCCTTTTTGGCTGCAGATGGCTGCATGCTCTGTTTGGGGAGCTCGGGCATCATGCCATACTGCGGAAGGAAGTTGGAATTATCCCAGCCGCCAGGCATGCACATGCTGTCGACCTCACCAAAGGGCCCGTTGATGGTGGTACCGCTGGGACCCGGCGTGGGCACAGAGTTGCTCTCGAGGGCAGCAATGTTTTCGGTGAGCACGCTGACTTTTTTGCGCAGCTCTCGGGACTCGATGGTGTGATTGCGAATCATCTCTTCCTTTTGAAGGGTAAGAGTTTCGCAGTATTGCATGTACATTTGACACTCGCGGCGGGACTCCTCCAGCTGCAGTCGTACCGAGTTCATTTCCATGTCCAGCTCTCCAATAGTTGCCGTATACTGCTTCTTTTCGTCCTCTAGTCGCTCGGTATGCTGCTTCTTGCGCTGCCGAGAATCCAGGGCGGCTTGGCGGTTGCGCAAAAGACGTTTTTGTTGCTTGAGCTCCTTGACTTCCAGCTCATTGGTAGATTCAGCAATGAGTTGGTCAATGTTGTTCAAGTTGTGGTCGGGAGGGATCTCAAAGCGCGCATTCCTCTTGCGGACACCATCGCGACGCAGGTCGCCGTGCGAGGCAAGCTGGTCGGTATCAGGAGCAGAAGCGGCGGCTGCAGTGGTCTGATGCATGGGCTGAGAAGTAGAAGCCCAGTCATTCTTTGGAGAGACGTGCTCGTGCTTGGATTCGGTGGGCATGGAGCCAAAGATGCTGGGGAAGGGCATGGGGGCATGAGCAGCATTCTGGTAGATGGAGGCCGGGACTTCAAAACCAGCAGCAACGGCAGGGTCGAACTGTGGAAGGGAAGTCTGGGCGGACATGCCCCACGAGCTAGTCGATGGCGTTGCAAAGCCATGGCTACTGTCGTGGTCCATTCGCAGGTATGCCGCGGGTTCGTGGTGGTCGGCATAGGGATTGCTCGAGGGAATAGACTGCATATCGACAGAGTGCCAGTCCTCGGCCTTGGGGGAGAAAAGCGGTGGTCCCGTAGCAAAGGATTCTCTGCGACTGTTTGTCATGTGCGGCGAGTGCTGTGAGGAATTGTCCAAGGTACTGGGGCTGAAGAAATTGACAAGCTGCTCATCGACGTTGGAGGCAGTTGCGGCAGAAACCACGGGGGCCTGAGAGTGTGCGAAGAGCTGCATAGGAGAGCCAGGCCAGTAAGGCGGATGGCAGGACAAGTCTTGTCGCGTCGCGAGCGAGGCGATGCGTGTTCCTCAAATATTAGGGAAGGACTTGTCGGCGCGAGACGGCGAATCAGACGGATCAGACGGGACGGACGGGAGCAAAAGACGCGGTGCCGAGACAGCAAAGGCTGAGCAGAGGAGGCGAATGCGCAGGCAAAGACAAAGAAGGGGGTCTGGGCGAAGCGGCGAGAGTGTTAGCTAGTCGAGGGAGATGAGGCGTATTGTGCGCAGAGGCTCGAGGTGAAGACGGTGCCGATGGTGGGACAGGAAGAGGCTGGTAGCGGGCGGGAGGGGAGGAACAAAGACAGCGGCCGTCTCGCTGCGTAAGGGTGCAGTGTCAAGGAGGTAGAAGATGGGAACAAGGGCTAAAGGGTGGTAAGAATGGTGAAAGAAGAAGAGGAAAAGGGAAAGGTGCTTTTGTGCAGAGTGATAAAGATGGGAGAAGAATAGGACGGCGGCGAGACAAGAGGCGCATGCATGAAGATGGATGAGGGAGATAAATATGGGATATGGACGGGCGGCAAGAAAGTGGAGAGGCAAGTAGACGAGGCAGGCCTTGTGGCGGGGGAGGGAAGCTTTAATGGAAAAGCAGCAGAGGCAGCGCCGACTTTTTGATGAGCAAAGTACCTCTTCACGGGAATTGGGGGAAGAGGTACCGGTAGTAGCAAGTGTAGGTAGTTGTTATAGCAGTCGCAGCGCTCAGGCCGACGAGCACATGGTGCTGTGGCTCCGGGTTGTAGTGGTCCTCTGTGCCCAAAGAAATCTGCTGCAATCAAGGAAAATGGCGCGAGGCCTTTTCCATTGTCTGGTGGTGGTGGTAGTGGTGGTGGTGTTGCTGGTGCTCATAGGTACTGGTGCTGAAGGTGCTGGTGGTGGTGGTGCTGGGAGGGGGCAGGGTGTTTTGTGGGTGGGCAGCTATCGAGGTGCTTGGGGGTTTTCCCTCTCCTCATCTATCGACACAAGCAGGCAGCATGGGAAACTCACTCACCCTCGCAGATCAGTCCAGATGATGTGCAGGCGGCTGCACCAGCGTCGTCGCTACAATCGTGCTTTTATCCGTTTCGTACCTTCGAGGCAGTCGGTCGAGGCAGCAATAGTTGGTCGTCGAGACAAACCAGCAACAAGACCCAGATGTCGTGGTTGGGCAAAGACGATGATGAAGAAGAAGAAGAAACAAAGACACACCAAAAAGACGCAAAGAAACTTCGAGAATCGAGAGATGAAGCAAGTCGTATATATCAGCAATGAAGCTGTATAGCTCGTCCGCAGGCAAAAAGTACAACAGGCAAACTCAACAACCATTGATCGAAAATCAACACGCAGCAAGAATATACAGCAGAATCTGGCAAACAAATACCACGGCTCTACTTTCAATGTAACAAAAATTGTCTTGTTCAAGAATGACACAGAAGAAAAGACCAGCCCAAGTCGGGACGAGCGAGCCTTGGACTATAATATCATACATCAGATGCTACCTACCTCTCTCTCCCTGCACCGCTCTTATTACAAGTCCTTATTATTAGCTGCCAGATCTTATCCATCACAACAAGTGGGTGGCACCAAAAGTCAACCGATAACAGTCGACGGGGTTTCAATGGCCTGTCCACCGGTCTCTGCGCCGCCGCAACCCATGGGTGACCATCAGGTACACTGTTGCATTCCCGCGTGCACAATCAGTCCTCGCGTAACTGCTCGACTGCCTGGCTCACTCACCAAAGACTGGAGAGGCACGGGATGCAAAGTACCTTGATTCTCAAGTCACACTCTTGATCTCTCCAAAACCCCGATCCGATCCACTCACAGACGAGAATGGCCTCTACCGTCGCGGACCCATGTCCAACAGGTCTCGTCCAAATTCAGCATTGGGCTTGCCTCTTCAATTATACGCGTGTTTCAAGCTCTCTATTCCAGTACTCGGGTCTAATTTGGGGTGTTCTTTCTTCTTCTTCCCGTCTTTGTAAAGGGGCCGTCGTTTGCCCCCCGGGGCCACCAAAGCAGGCCGCCCGAGTAACAGACCACTGATAACCAAAGATGCGGTCAGAAGCGGGCATCTTCCCCGACGCATCATGGAGACGACTGCTGACCCTCAACTCTACTCTAATCACCGATCAGGCACAAACGAGCTGATACAACGCCCAGCAAAAGGCACCCCCCTTTATTACTACGCGCGGTGGCAGTGTCATTCTGCGCCATTCATACAACAACCACCACTCATCACCTCATGTATCCAGCTTGGCTACCTATTGGTGTAGCCTCAAACCGCGAGCCGTATACCGCTGGGCTCTGCCAACATGCGCGGCGGAACGAGGTAACGAGGGCAGCTTTGGGCTTAATCGCTTCGCTCTGTGGCTGAACTCCTGGGCGAAGCCCACTCTCAGCCGGCAAGGCCCGTCCATTCCCGTAGTCACGCCCACAGCCACGGCACTCTATATACCATTCAACGCCAAGGGAGAGGGGCTTATTACAAACTCCCGATGGCAGCACAAGCGTAACAGTGAACCTCGTGGCCCATGGCTCACCAATGCATCGCGCCGTTTCCCTACAGCTACACACACAGACTTTGTGAATCAGGGCAGGCTGTACTCGGCCATGTAGCTTGCAGCGCTTTTTACCCTGTAGCACTTTGCTGCAGTTTGGCATTCCGTCGTGCCTGGCCAAGTGCGGCTTTTCTTCTTCTTTCTTTTTCCCTTTCCAACCACTCGTTTTCTTTTGCTATTACTTTAGTGTACAGGGGGGTTTGGAGCTGGTACTGCATCGCAGCAGACGAGGACACATGACATACGGAATCAGCAGCATTGTGGGAATGGGGTGGCGCGGCTCGTTTTCACTCCTTCAACAACGGTGTGAGAGGAACAGGCAGCAGCGTCATTCATTCATTCGGTTGGCTTCTTGGGCATCAAGAAATCAGAAGGATACTTCAGAGGGAATAGCGACGAAGCAGGTACCCGACGACCGGGACCGAGAGGGGGGGCGTGTGGCCCGCCGATGTACTTGCTATTCATACTCCGAAGCTGTTCAGATGCCCTGTGAGGAAAATAAAGTCCGATGTGCGTGCTGGGAAATGGACGAATGAGCATGCTCGAAATAAAGAAAAAAGAGAGAGAAAAAGGTTGCACGGCGTCGGACCATATGCGAGCATTGAGTTTTACGGGCAACGGTTTGACAGGCTGAGAGTGGCTTGTGATTCCAAGATGAGGTAGGCGAGTATGTAAGTATGTAGTCGAGGAGGGGGGGCGGCCACTCTAACTAGGTAGTTAGCACTGTAGGCCAAAACCCTGGTCGACAGCGCCAAATGATCAGTCAAGATAAAAGTCACACCATGGATAAAATAGAAAAAAATCCGGATTAATAAAGAATGAGAAATACAAGACGACATAACGTTTGATTCGCGGCAAAGTGACACAAGACATGCAAAAAAAACAGGAACCTCCACACTTTGTACTCCCTGGGGCAGCCTCCCATTCGTACTAGGCCAACCTTTGTCCCCGTGGTCACTAATTTAGAGAGAAAGAAAAAAAGAATTCAACCCCCCCAAAAAAAAGGCGGCAGCTAGACATGGCCACACCAGGGCCCACGCCTAGGCTTCCCGCGTGGAGTGGTGTGTGTGCATGTTGAAAGGACAGCTTCTACCTGTGCCCGTACGGAGTACTCCGTAACAATACATGAGAGAGCAATGTGGTCGTATCCAGTTAACGTTCTCCGCAGAGAGGGGAACCAAGGGAAAGTAATAAAAAAAAAGGTCGTCACAGGACCACAAAGTCGGCGAGACGCCATGAGGCAGAAATAAATGTCGTAGATGCATGGCGCTCATCAGGCGGCAGCTTTCCCCCTTGCCTGATTGGGTTGGATCTCCCGCTCTGCGGGCATGTCAGACATGGGGGGAGGGGGGATGATGGATGGAGGGAACGGTGGTACCGATTGATGTGTTGTGTAGAGAGTATCTCTTGTCATTCTGTGGTTTAGTCTTATTACGCTTGTGGTTACTTGTAGTCGTGTTGTTTTAGAGTTTGTCGTCTATTGCAGAGTTGTGATGCGTAGATACTTTGATGAACGGTGGTTGATGGGGGGAGGGGGAGGGGGGAGAAGGGATGAAAAAGAAGTCGTGGGGATAGATAGGTATCGCACACACTGTTTTTTGCGGTAAAGGGTACATGAGCAACAACGACTTTGTCCGCGCACCATCACGGATTAGTAGGTACGGAGTAATCAACCAGTGAACACCACCCACACTGCAAACCAACACCACCACACCGTTCGACGACAAACACATTTCGTCACCGCCACCTGACTACCTACATGCTCCGTACCTGTTATCCTTCCCCGTTCTAGCAATAACGCCGCTTTACTTTCCATCGTAGCAGCTCATTTTCATAGGTACGCTCTATTAACATGGCTACCACAATCTCCAGCCCGCCCCGCGATATCAAACCAAACAGCTTTTTGTTAGTTGGGCGCCAAGCATCCTACGCCTCCGCCGCCGCCGCCGCCGCCTCTCGATGGGCGCGGCAGTCATCCATCTCAACAACTTTTCAACCCTCCAACCAGCAGCCAGTTTATTTTTGATCATGAGTCTAGAGTCCATTTCACGCTGCCGAATAGAAACTCTGAAACTCGCCTTCCGCCGCTATAGCCAAGCCCCGTCCCTCTCTCCTCTTCCCACCGGCGGCCGCCGCTGCTACCACACGCACACCACATGCGGTCAACATCTCCACCCGGCCTGTTATGCGGCCATGTCTTTGTGGCCTCTCTTTGGTTGAATGCCACCCCTCCTTTCCTCCCCCGCCCTGGTTGAGCACAAGAAAAGGTGATGAGAAAATAACTAAAAAAGAGAGCCACTCCGTGAGAACAAAAAAACTCGGCTAGAACCTTGTTGCGGTAACCCGTTTCTCGGGCTTCTCATTGATGCCCAACAGCCCCAACCTTTCCTTTCCGCCTCCGGCTACGGCAAGTTATTACTCATGCCCACAGTGCTATTCTGGTTTTGCTCCTTTATTATCCAGGCTCTTTTGTCTACTGGTACCAAAGCACAGCTCCGTGACTGCCCCCCCAAGTTGGTATCAAGGTACTGTTTGGTACATTAGACCGGCCCGTCGTCGGCCTCTATACCACACCCAGCGGTTCTTCTTTTGCTCAAACCTCCGAACGCGGCGACTTCCTCTCCCTGCGCTGGATTTAACCACTTGTGCTCGACTGTGTAATGTAAAGACCAAGAATAAAAAAAAATTATGAAATTAAATCAAAAACTCATCACCGCGCAACTTCCTTTGCTACCTGAAACTCATCTCGCGGTGCAACGCCTGGAAGCTACGTTGAGGGGAGGAGGGGACGCTGTGTCACCTTGTTTGGGACGAAAAGACGAAAATCTACTCCGTACGGTCAATTTTTTTTCCTTCCTTGACGAGTCCATGATATCACGGCCCATGATGGCTTTGCATCCTCATCATAGAAAAAAAGAAGAAAGAAAAAAGATCAGCTCCAGTGGCCCATCTACACAATTTCCTCTTTGCTCCCTACCTGCTTGCGGCGCGGCGCGCACCTTGACCCTCCCTTCAAAAACGGAAACAAGAAAAAGAAGAGGAAGAAACGAGTCTTGCACCAAATCTACGTCGTGTCTTACAAAAGTCAGACGGTCATCTGCAAATTCCTCTGTTCAACCCCCCGTCCCTCTTTTGCCGTCCTTGGACTGCGTGAACGGGTACACCCGTCAACTTTCCCACGAGGGCAACGTCCGCAACCCGTGCAACTTTGGCGTAGCATGTTACCTGAATAGTGACCACCTCGGGACTGGCGGTCAAGTCCAGCCCCTCTCCCGAGTCAACATTTTTGAAGAAGAAGAAAAATAACAGAAAATGATGCACCATCTCACGGGTCTTTTTTTGTATTTTCTTGAGCGGCCGGCATGCATGTCGCAGCTCGCAGAGGAGCGCAAGACTAGACAAACTGGACGAAATATAACGAGCATGGCAGAAAGGAGGCGCCGACCGGAGCCCTGCACAGCTTTCTTTGAGATGCAAGACGTTGCAAAATTGTCACATTTCAGGCCAATTCCTGCCGTGCAAGTCTTGTTTTCTACTTGATGGGTTGGATGTGCCCAAAGGCCGAGGCGAACGAACCGTGCTTGCTTTGATGCCGGCTTCCCCGCCATCTCCCTACGGAAGCCCCGGCCAAAGGGCAGAGACATGCAGATGGCATATACAAATGACCGATGCACATGTCTGAGACGCACAGGTCCATATGAATTGCACTATCCGAATAGAAGAGAGGGAGAGAGGAGAACAAAAAAGAGAGCAAACAAAACGTCTCTGTAGTCAGATATTTCGACCTGCTTTTGTGTCTGGTATCGATGCAAGATCATCGCCATGCCATACCCTTCTCTCTTTTCCAGGATTCTTCTGTCTTGACAGTGATATACTGTGTTATATTGCATCTGAGACAATTCCCTGCATGCGTCGCTTCCGTCGCCTGCTCGACATGCAGCAGCTCCTCACTCTCCTGCTCTTCTTTTCGCTGCTGTGCAAGGCAGTGATTGAGTTTGAAACTGCAATCATCTGCAGCTTGCTGCCGAGCAACTCTATTGTGCATAAAAAACGTTCCAGAACAAAAAGACATCGTCAAGTTTTACAACATCTCGAGACAAATCGCCAGTGTAAGACAGACGCAGCAACACTGCAGGGGAAAGCACATGTTCGCTATTCAATGAGCCATGGTGGCAGTCGATGCGACCATCGAAGACAGCTTGCTAACCAGGGATGCACCAAAAACATTAGAGCTTTCACCTTCTCCTCATTGACACCGGCGCCAACTCGGTGCTTTTTCTAACTCTAATGGCACGTTTTATTCCGTAAATTCAAACTCCTTACTTCCTTACTAAAACTCATCGCTGTTGGCTGCCAAAACACATGCATGCAAACCAACACGACGTGCATGCACAAATGTAATCGTAGAGATGGTGCGGCATGGATATGGGTGCCCAATGAATGATTTCTATCATGCAAATACTACTGCACCATGCCGGCCAGCTGCAAAAGTCGCTCGCCGGCACGGAGGTTGGCATACTCGTAAGCCTTGGACTCCGGTGGGAATGTGCCGTTGGCTGCCCAAAGGTCGACAAGAGGCTGCATGGGCTCCAGCTCATGCGGGCCCAGCAGATCGAGAGCCGTGGCAGTAAGGATAAAGTGGGAGAAGCAACTGTTGAGCTGCTTCTCCAGGTTCAAGTGGTAGAATGGTTCCGTAAAGTGTGACCAGTATAGGTGCGAGTATACGCGGAACATTTGACGGAAAATCATCTGTGAGATCTCGAGAAACTTTTCGGGGAACCCAGATCGCTTGCCGAGCCATTCTTTTTCGCCAGGGTTCGACAGCTGTGACAGCGGCGTGGTAGTAATCGCGGGGTTGTGGGCGTACGAGACACCAGATGGGTCTGTAGGGAAATTGGCCGGGTCGTCAATCTTGCCGGAAATCCATCGCTGCATCAATGTCATGTATTCGTATGCGGGAAGCTCGACGGGCTCCCGGTCTCTGTTGAGCCAGGTAAAAGAGTGATTACTGCAAAGTTAGCAACTATCATAAGCTATACACAAGGGATGGTATTCTTACGCTCCGGCCGAGGTGCGGGGGCATGTTGTGGAGTTACAGATGGAAAGTCCATTGTCTTCTTTCTCGTGGACGACACGGACAAAGTTCCAAAGGTTTCGGTAGTGCTCGACAACTGCACATTCATTAGCCCTGCATGCTGCCTCTGCAGGTGACAGGACTTACCCTGATGAGCGATCCATTCTCCTTGCTCGACCGTCTTGGGTCTAGCACTTAGGGTCATGAAGTTGCCTTTGACAATGTGTTTGGTGCAGTTGGCGTTAAGCCATAATGGCAGCGGCCTCGGAAGGTGATAGGAGTTGACGACATCATCACCGCTTTGGATGCTACCGTTTTTCTCATCCATACCGATTGTCTGGGCGAGCGAGGGCGAGTTCGGCAGCGGAGGTACCTTGGGGGCCAGGCTGGCTGACGACTGGCTTCCTTGTGACTGGGAGTCGGAGACTGGCAGCTGGCCGGTTGAGGGGGTCGGGCTCTTTTGAGGACCGGGGGACTTGTTTGATCCGCCTCGAAAACGGGCGTTGCTAGAGACGGTTGATTAGCATGCTGAGCTCCTTTGGTATGACAGGCCACGGCAGCAGTCGACTGGTCGGAATACGCAACAAGACCAGAACAGAGCATTATACTGCTGCTACTGGGCACGGCGCGACATGTAACCGACAAGCTTTTGCACTATCGAGAAGCTGCAGGGCGTTGCAAAGACCCAGTCAGAAGTGAGGAAACTTGATGTGTTGGCGAGACATTGAATCACCAGTTTGTGCAAGAGCTTTGACAGCGAAACACCAACGCAGTGCATGATCGCAGGCTGCAGGACACAGGCAACAGGACACTGACGGCGGAACACCTTTGCATCGCCTGCGTTCCAAGTTTCCGGGAAAGTTGATTCGCAATGGCGTCAAATAGCCCCCAGAGTTACAAAGCTGCAGCCCCTCACTCACCGCTAAGGGTGAGATGGTGGCTTTGGCGGCTCGACATCCAGAGTGGCGGACAGAGGCAGACGACACCAAGGCAAGCAGATCAGGGCCGGGCAGGAGAGGCCGGGCACAGGCAGGACAAATCACGATATAGCAGGTAGAAGAACTTACATGCCAGAAAATAGATTGGACATGATGAACAGGAGAAACAAGTGGTGGAGCGGGATGCCAGTGCTCAGGTGCTGCCCAAAGGAGGGGCAGATGAGAGTCGCCCTGTCACGGGGTTTGGCGTCTGGAAGGAGTCTGAAAGGCAGTGCTAGACTGCTACCTAGCGAAGCAAACTTGCTGGGGGACCTGGCTAGAACGAGAGCGCGATGATACCGCGTCGAAGAGTAGCAGGGGAGACGCAGAGAGGGAAGGGAAGCGGTTGGCGGCTGTGATGGTTTGGGTAAAAGATGCAAGGGGCTGAGATGTAGCGTTTGCGGTTGAGAGTGCGAGCTTCTTGTCAGGCCCGACAAGTTCAGGGCGTCTGGGATAAGTGGGCTGCCAGTAATTGTTAGGTGGACGAGCAGACGGGTGCTGCTCAACTAGGGTACATGGTGCTGGAAGATGCTTATCGAAATGTGGAAAACTGTGGAAAAGGAAGTATTGTTCACTTGAGAACATCACTCAGGACTGCATAAAAAATCTAGTTAGATATCTGCAAATAGCTACCTACCCAGATACAAGCGAGCCTTGTTGCGTTTGTCGGCATCATGTTTGGTCCCCCACATCCCTGGTTTGCGGGTGAACAGCTCCGGCCAGCCCCTGTGTGGTAATGTTTACAGCGCTGCTTCAGGCGCTGTCGAGGTCAAAAGAGGTCTAGCGTCTCTTGCCTCGTCCGAGACCTGACAGTGCTGCATGTTGTAATTCTTATCTATCAGGGCCTCTTTCCCCGGTACTATGGTGCAGAAGAATTCCAAACTCGTTCTTGAATGTTTTCGAATTAATTTTTGGTTCCTGTTCCGGCAGAAGCTGCTTACCATGTCAGAACGCACTTTTACCACATCTCTTCAGAACCCCTCAGTAATCGAGCCCCAGCTTCACCAGAACCTTATTTCCGGGGACAAGTTGTGCAGTTATCACGCCGAATTGCAGCTTCAAATGGTTACGGCCTAGGCTCAGCATATCACCTTATCTCATTTGTCTCTGCTTTTTATGTTTATTCATGGTATACTGTCCCTCAGCATTTTGTTTTGTGCCGTTCAAGCACAGCTCGGCTTAGGCTAGTATTAGGTGCCTTGCAGCCTCCCGCCCCTTGCCGCCCCACCAAAAAAGGGACCGCCCAATCGGCCTATCCTTGTTGCCTTGGTATTGACCCAGCATTCAACCTTTGCGACGGACTCTCCTTTGCGAAGCTGTTGGATACTCTGTTTCCCAGCATCTGCGACTCGGTCTGCTTCTCATCCAGACCCCGCCTGGTCTGTACCCTCTGTACTTTTGTTGGCCCATATCGATCAAGAGAGGCAGAGCAGGTTCTGCAGCGCGCCATCACCCTACCCCCTGCGCTTCAATCTACGTCAAAGACGACACGTCGTTCATCAGCCCCCATGATATCGCGAGATCTGCAACACAGCGATTGACGCTCCCGCAACTCCCCTCGCGCCGATTAGCGCCAAGTGCAACCATGTCACTGCCATGGTCTGAACGAGGTCGTGCAGACAACGGCCCTCTGCTGCCAACTTCGTCAATGCCAACCATCACTGGCCCAGGCTCTGAGCTCGCCGACTATGATCAGCCACCGTCGCGGCCGCGCCACGCCAGAACCACATCGGCGCATGCCCGTGTTAGTATCCTGCCACTCCATGACTCTTCTTACTTAGTTAGCTAATTCCCTCGCAGAGTGTCGCAGATGAATTCTCGTTCATGACCCCAAGCGAAGCCGCCGCCCGCCTGCGTACCTCCCTAACTCACGGACTTACTCCCAACGAAGGTCTCACCAGACTCGGCAGCTATGGCCCCAACGAGATCCCCCACGACGACCCGGAGCCTCTTTGGCTGCGCTTTCTTAAGCAATTCCAAGAGCCCTTGATTGTGATGTTGTTGGTGTCTGCCGGCGCGTCGCTGCTCCTGGGAAATACCGACGATGCAATCAGCATCACAGTCGCTGTTACCATTGTTGTCAGCGTTGGCTTTATACAAGAATACAGATCAGAGAAATCAATTGAAGCACTAAATCATTTGGTTCCAAATCACGCTCACCTCCTGCGCAGCTCGCCGCACAAGTCTTCATCTCCGAAAGGACCCGCGCTGCCTTCCAACATCACGAATGCTCAAGACATCGGCGATCCTGGCACCAAGACACCCGAAGATAGCGTTCTAGATGCCACTTCTTCCAAGGTCATGGCTTCTCAGCTAGTGCCGGGCGACTTGGTTTTGTTCACCACTGGCGATCGCATTCCGGCTGATGTTCGCGTTATCAAGGCCGCCGATCTTACAATTGACGCTTCCAACCTTACTGGAGAAACCGATCCTGTTCGCGTCGGTACCGAAGCGAAGCGTCGCCATGTCATGCCCCAGTTTGGCAATGAGGTTTCCAACTCTTCGCTCGCGCCCAATGCCACCACAAGCGTGGAAAATGTTGCCTACATGGGAACTTTGGTTAAGTCTGGCCACGGCCAGGGTATTGTTTTCGCGACCGGCGGAGCCACACAGTTTGGTGCGATTGCAACAAGTGTGTCTGGAACCGAAAGTCCCCGCTCACCTTTGCAGCTCTCTATGGATGATCTAGGCTCGCAGCTTAGCAAGGCGTCGTTTGTTGTCATTGGCCTCATTTCTCTTGTTGGCCTATTGCAAGGCAAGAGACTGTTGGAAATATTCACCATTTCCATCTCCTTGGCTGTCGCCGCCATCCCCGAAGGTCTTCCCATTATCGTCACCGTTACTCTCGCTCTGGGCGTACACCGCATGGCAAAACACAATGCCATTGTGCGCCGCATGCCCAAGGTCGAGACGCTGGGCTCTGTCAATGTCGTCTGCACAGACAAGACGGGTACGCTCACAACCAACCATATGACTACAGCTGAGATGTGGTATTTTGGCCGAGAGGTAATCAATGTTGAGGAAGAAGCCGAAGCTATTGAATCCAGCCCCTCACAGGCCGCCTCTAGAATCCTACGCATTGGCAACATTGCCAACAATGCAAGACTTGTGCATAGCCATACAGAAGGCTCTGTTCCATCTCTGGCTGTCATGTCGTCGACTTTGGGTCGAGGTGATAGCCCCTCTTTTACACGATGGGCTGGTCAACCCACCGATGTTGCCATGATGGACCTCCTAGACAAGTTCAAGGAGCACGATGCTCGCGAATCTGTCGGGCTCCGTGCAAGCGATATTCCATTCAGCTCGGACAGAAAATGGATGGGTGTCATCATTGGTCAAGAGAAGGAATACGCCTACATGAAAGGGTCCATTGAGAAGGTTCTTGCAGCCTGTGACACATATCTCGACAAGGATGGTCGAGAAATTGTGCTCGACTCAGCTCGCAGACAAGAAGCACTCCAAGCCGCGGAATCAATGGCTTCAAAGGGCCTCCGTGTCCTTGCCTTTGCAAGTGGGCCAGTCTCACGTTTCGGCCGACCTAACGCACGAAGCAGCACGCCAGTAGTGGAAGCGTCCCCTACTCTTCCCGGAGAGGACGCCTTTAAAGGCCTAACATTCGCTGGACTTGTTGGCATGAGTGATCCCCCTAGACCCGGCGTTGGCAAATCTATCCGACGACTCATGCGCGGCGGTGTCCGAGTAATCATGATTACTGGAGATGCCGAAATGACGGCTCTCGCTATCGGCAAGCAGTTGGGCATGAATATCGCTACAGCCAGCTCGTATGCCGCTGGACAAACTACTGTCAGGCCAGTGCTGCGAGGCGACGAGATTGACAAAATGACGGATGAGGCTCTCGCAGACGCCATGCAGCACACGACTATTTTCGCTAGAACGACTCCCGATCATAAGCTCAAGATTATCCGCGCTCTTCAGTCTCGAGGCGATATCGTCGCCATGACTGGTGACGGCGTCAATGATGCGCCGGCACTGAAAAAGGCCGATATTGGTATCTCCATGGGCCGTCACGGCACCGACGTCGCCAAGGAAGCTGCGGATATGATTCTTACTGACGACGACTTTTCGACCATTCTGCGCGCCATCGAAGAGGGCAAGGGCATCTTCAGCAACATTCAGAATTTCCTCAGATTTCAGCTTTCTACTAGTGCCGCCGGTCTATCGCTTGTTTTTCTCTGCACTGTGCTTGGCTTCAAGAATCCGCTGAACCCAATGCAGATTCTCTGGATCAGTAAGTCGCAACACTCTAGCCGTCCCTTGAGGTTGCCTTGCTAACACTGTTCGAAGACATTATCATGGACGGTCCGCCGGCACAGTCTCTAGGCGTGGAAGCCGTCGACCCAGATGTTATGAACAAGCCTCCAAGAAAACGAAATGACCCTGTGCTTACACGTGGTGTCATTACGCGCGTATTGACATCAGCCTTTATTATCATGGTTGGAACCATGCTAATCTACAGCCATGAAATGCTTGCCGACGGCGAGGTGACGCGCCGTGACACGACCATGACCTTTACCTGCTTCGTTCTGTTTGACATGTTCAACGCGTTGAGCTGCCGGTCCGAAAGTAAATCAATTCTCCGCGGCGAAGTCGGCCTCTTCTCCAACAACCTTTTCAACTGGGCCGTGTCACTCAGCATCGTTGGCCAGATTCTTGTCATCTATCTGCCAGCGCTGCAGGAAGTCTTTCAGACGGTGCCGTTGACTTTGGGCGATCTCTTTCGTCTGACGGTTCTGTGTAGCACAGTATTTTGGGCAGACGAGTTGAGGAAATATCTAAAGTACGGGCAACGGCGGTTAGTGAGCGGTTATAGCCAAGCCGTATAGGTAGACTAGATGGCGATTAGAGCTTTATTACATGATTAGATGGCGCAAAGCAATGGTGGTATTAATCTATTCGTTTAAATGTCAAAAGTCACACTTGACGTGCGTTGATTGACTTGGTAGTCTATGTTGACCGGTCAAGGCCGGCGAGTCTAGATCTGTGACGCTGTAACTAGAGCGCTCGTCACCTCCCTATAGTTTAGTCTATAGCTATTGCCTCACGCACCTTCAACATTTCGTGTATGTGATCTTGGATCAAGTCAATAACATCTGAAAGGCTAAAATCCAACTGACGGATTGTCGACCGTTTATTTGCATTGCCATGAGTATTGTGAGGAACGACGGTTGAACTACTCGTCTCCCCGGGTAGAGTGAGCCCACCAGCCAGCCTGGACGGGCCCGCTGCTGGTGTGGCAGCGAGGCCAACAACCAGAGCTTCCCTCCGCCAAACTCCTAAGCACTCTAACACAACACAGAACGGGCCAGCTCGGCAGCGATGCGCGGTTCAAGCCAAACGTATCTGCGCCAATGTCCGCTCTAATGCACAGCGGTGCCAATCGCGCCCACAGCGACGACACGACGACAGCCTCAGCGAAACACCACAACTACCATGCCGCCGCCGCTGCGGGGTTCGAGAATGCCGCTACGCTGGCCGACGTGCGAGCCGCCCTCGATGCGCTGCATGTCCGCGAGGCGGGCATCACCCGACGCCTCGATAACCTGATTGCCTCGCAGACGGACCTCTCGCGGGACCTCGGCCGGCTGGACATGCTGCGCGCGGGGCTGGGCTCCCAGGTCATTGCCACACGCTCCATCGGCAACGAGATGCTGGCCACGGCCGCCGAGACGGCGGGCGACTTGAGCAGCAAGGTCAAGAAGCTGGACCTCGAAAAGAGCCGCGTCGAGGATACATTGCGCGTGGTGGAACAGGTGGCGGAGCTCAAGGCCTGCGTGCACGGCGTCGTGGGCTCTATGGGCGCTCCGCAGGACTGGGAGGCAGCCGCTGGGTATCTGTCCAGGGCGGGCCATGTTCCCGAGGAGATTATCAAGGGCCCCTTTGCCGCGGGTATTGTGCCCAGTGTCGAGGTGCCGGATGCGCCGTGGACGACGCTCGAAAACGCCAAGGAGAGCCTCTGCACATTGTTTCTGCGCGAGTTCGAAAAGGCCGCCGCCGACGGTGACGGGACCAAAGTCACTAGATTCTTCAAGCTGTTTCCTCTCATCGACCGCACAGAAGTCGGCCTCGACGTATATGGGAAATATGTCTGCCAGGGTGTCGCCGGGACAGCTAGGACGACGCTCAAGGACGGTATCGGTGGGCAGACACGCAAAGACGGCTTCTTCTACGCCAACGCTCTCACTAAACTGTTTGAGCACATTGCGCAGATTGTCGAAGGCCATGGAGGCTTGGTGGAGAGACACTATGGCGCGGGGAAAATGGTTCGCGTTATCGAGAGGCTCCAGATGGAAGCAGATGTGCAGGGCGGCATTATTCTCGACACTTGGACCGACGAGCGCAGCCTGGATAGGAAGATGACTGATGTGAAGAGCTATCCATTTTCATTCTTGGTACAAAGCTTTCTGCCACCACAATCACGAAGCAACACTCCCCGCATGAGTTCGCCAGCAGTGGGTACAGGGACCGACGGCCGCGCAAGTGAAGATGAAGGCGTGAATATGAAAGAAGTGGACGC
Organism: Beauveria sp. NWAFU-1; assembly: GCA_024472245.1. Classification (NCBI taxonomy): domain Eukaryota; kingdom Fungi; phylum Ascomycota; class Sordariomycetes; order Hypocreales; family Cordycipitaceae; genus Beauveria; species Beauveria sp. NWAFU-1. The sequence goes on along the minus strand of JANBXD010000001.1, from coordinate 6,090,845 downwards.
TCTGCTGAGCGAAATCGCAGTCATGCTTGGCCGTTGGTCGCTCTATACGAGGTTCATTTCTGGTAAATGTGTTGTACGTGCACGAAATCTCACCAAAGTGCAAAGCATACCAGCCAGACACTGGGCTAATATTATGATAGGTTCCCGACTCTGATGATTCCCCGCTCTCGACTGCGGAGGTAATAATAAAATCCAACTTGTACAAAAAGATTCTGGGGAAGCTCGTGTCCCCATACAATATCATGACGGGCTTCTTCTTTCGACGGTCTGTGGAAAAATCGTTTCAGCTGGACGAGTATCCGCCAGGGCTGACGTTGAAGATGAGCAAACCCATCTCAGGTGAGGCGCCATACATCATCTCGGCCGTGGATGATGTCATGTACATCATGAATTCTACGATACAAAAGTCCATTTCAACGTCCCAGAGAGACGTAGCATCGAATGTTATTCCCTCGATTGAGCGAATTCTGTCGGCGGATTTCATCGGTATGATACAACGCAAAATGCGTGATGAAACATATCCAAAGCCGGTAATACAAGGTGGATTTCCACCGGAAGACAAAATAGTTCAATTCATTGTCCTTATAAATAGTTTGGACACAGCAAATCAGTATCTTAACAGGATTATCGAGGGTCGCATAACACTCTCCGAGGAGAATTCGCTCATTGCAATTCCGGGTGAGGGGCTAAAGGGACCTTTTCCCTTTGAGAAAGACGCCATCATGGTCGCGAACCAGCTGCACAAGCTTCAACGGACATTTTTGGCGAAATCCAACGAATTGCTCGGTGAGGGGATCAATGTCTTATTTGAGCGAGTCATCAAGCTACGTTTGCGGCCGGTCCTTGCCGAGACATTCCGTGATGCCGATTATACGCTGACGGAGGAGGAGCTCGCCGAGTACGCTGAGCAGAACGAAGAAGACCCGGAGCAGGCCAACGAAATGGTGGCCCGCCGATTCGAGCGCGGATGGGACATGCTGATGAAGCCTATTGGCCGCATCATGACGCCAGCCACGTTTGGCATCTTGCTGGAAACGACGGCCAAGTACCTGTCCCGGGTTCTGGAAAAGAGAATCCTGAGCTATTCGGGCAAGACGAGCGAGTACGGCGCCATACGCATCGAGCGCGACTTTTCGGCCATTGTCAGCATCGTCGCCAAGGGCCATTATGGCATCCGGGAGGAGTTTGGCAAGGTGACGCAGCTCATGATGGTGGCCAACATGGAAGACGAAGAGTGGGAGGAGCTGGTTGCGCTCGACGGCGACGATGGCATCGAGTGGACGCTGACTGAGGATGAGAGGAAAAAGGCAAGGGCCCTTGTGCGTCGTGCATAAAAGGAGGCAACGGGTTTCTAGACGGAGAAAAATGCATCTGTTCCATATAGAAGACATAAAAGTACGATATCTGGGTATCAACTGTGTTCTACTGTATACTTGGGCATACCGCGATTTGAGTACACCGAACAGCCTGAATTCCAGGTCGTTAAATAGAGTCAGACGCCCGATGTTGCGCTGTACAACCTCTGAAAATTCTTAGGCCATGAAGTAGGAAAAGTTTCCTGCATATAAAAAGTCCCATTTGGATTTGTAAAATTCACACGACCAAAGGCTTCGAATGCTCCACTAAAAAGTGAAGCGGATCAAGCCGCATCATGAATTTTTTTGCTTTGAGTCATAAACCAACTCACAACTCATCTATAATTCAATATCGAATCAAATTTTTCCAAGTTCACTCATCAAGACTTGAAGCTATTGAGAAGCTATCCACTCAGGTGGCGGCAGCAGGCGTCCAGCCCTAAAGAGCAACATAAGAGCAGCAAATTTCACGCTGGCCATCACCACTGCGGCCCGTCGACTTATATCGACTACTCTCCGATCGCGCCTGGCCCGGACGCCGCTCACCATGCAGACGCACGTCGTCAGGGTCCCCGCGCGGGGATCCGAGCTGGGCCACTTTCGCGACTCCGAGGGTCCCAGCCGGTTGGAGGAGTGGTGCGTGAGCGACGCCGCCTCGTCGCGCGGCTCCGTCGAAGCGCTTGCCCAAGCCGGCGCTCACCTCCGAGACCGGGACACGCCGGTAGCCTTTCCGACTGAAACGGTGTACGGGCTGGGGGCTGACGCCACGCGCAGCGCGGCAGTCAAGGGCATCTACGCGGCCAAGGGGCGCCCGTCGGACAACCCCCTCATCGTGCACGTCTGCGACCTGCAGATGCTGCGGCGCCTGATGGGCACCGATGCCGCAGCGCGTGGAGGTCTCCCGGAGAGATACGAGATGTTGATTGATAGGTTCTGGCCCGGGCCGTTGACGATACTGCTGCCCAACGCGCAGCCGTCGCGGCTGGCGCCCGAGGTGACGGCCGGGCTGGCGACGTTTGGCGTGCGCATGCCGTCATCGCCGCTCGCGCTGTCGCTCATCAAGCTGGCGGGCGTGCCGCTGGCGGCACCGTCGGCCAACGCCTCGACGAAGCCTTCCCCGACGGCGGCGCACCACGTCCGGCACGACCTGGACGGGCGCATCGAGCTCATTCTGGATGGCGGGCCTAGCCAGGTCGGCGTCGAGAGCACCGTCGTCGACGGGCTGTGCGACCCGCCGGTTGTGTTGCGTCCAGGTGGGATCAGCATGGAGGAGCTGCGCGGCTGTTCCGGCTGGGAGCACGTCGTCAAAGCATACAAAGATCACAGCGAAGAGGGCAAGGCGGCGCCGAGAGCGCCCGGCATGAAATATAAGCATTATAGCCCCAAGGCGCGCGTCGTATTATATGAAGCGTCGTATGACGCTGCCGAGAATGGCATCGCAGCTGCGGATATAGAGGCCGCGTGTGCGTCGCAGAATGGGCACGCGCAAGACGACGGAGCGCGACCGGCGAGAAGGATCGGCGTCGTTCGAACGGAACGGTGGAAAGCGGCTGCCGGTTTACAGGTGCAAAACTGGCGCGAGGCGTCACCAGTGGCGACGGAAATCGACAAGCCTTCGTATGAAGTGTATACAGGTAACCTTGTTGGTCCGGGAGGCCGAGTGATTGGCGAGGTGTTTGATGTGAACCTGGGCAAGGACGCAAAGAGAATTGCGCAAGGGCTCTTTGCGGCGCTGCGTGAGCTCGATAACCGAGGCGCCGACACGATATTTGTCGACGGTATAGACGGAGAATTAGACATTGCGGCGGCGGTCATGAACCGCTTGCGCAAAGCAGCATCAGAACTTAGATCGTGATGCACCCATTATAGAAGACAAATATAATTTTATACCCTCTAAAAGATAGCGTATTGCGCCCTGCGTAATTCGTCGTCACCTTACGGACACAGTTTCTTTGGTGTCGGTTGATTACCCTGCCCCTGCCTGCCCCTGTCTCATGATGCCTTGATATTCGTTTTTCTTGTGTTCTGCCACCAAGGCAGAAGGTCGCTCGCCCCCTGACGTCTAGTATACTTTCACAGTTGAAACTACAAGCCTTGTCGCAACCAGTCGGCGAGTTTCGACTTGCCGAGTTGTGCAAGGTTGTTGACACCCTGTTCGCTAAGATCAATGCGGCCGACCTGGAGGTCCTGAGTGGGTGCGCGGCTAACGCGCTGCACGACAATCGTGGGGTCGGTCTCGAGGATGATGCCGTCGTCAACAATCTCGTCAATGGCGAGCGAAACAAGATCGTAGTTTTCGACAATGGTGCGCTTATCGACAGATTGCCTAAGAAGCAGAGGTTAGCATTATCTGACACGCGCATCCGAGTGGGCGCGCGCAAGCTTGTTGGCGGCAAGACGGGCTCGTACTTGAACAGCAGATGCAGAGAATCTCTGAAAGCAAGCAAGGTATTATATAGCAAGACTTCGTTCTCGTCGGCAGCACCGACAAGATAGATCATGACGTCGGACTCGGGCTTGTAGAGAACGATGCGGTTGTCGTAGAGAATAATGTCGCCAGTTTGCTTGGCCGTCTTCTCAATAAGACCCTTTTCAAAGGCCTTTTGTGACTTGGTATCGGGGTAAGGGTTTACAGAAGCACCTGCGACAAGGCAAGCTCAAGTCAGTCGGCTGTGCGGTGAAGGTCCCCATTGGACAAGGGGCACGAGTGGAAGCGCATTGTTACCTGTAGAAGTGGCGTGGGGAGGTGTGAAGTATTTGGCGAATATTCTTGAGCCGTCTTCGGTGCTCAGGACCAGGATGGCCTGGACCGAGAACAGGGTCATTCCGGGAGACATTTTGGGCGGGCTTGACGTGGTCAATCAGTCAGTCAATGAAGCTATTGCCTACCACACACAATGGCGCACTAGCAAGTTCACCAGGTGTCCCTGCGAGCCCCTCCAGCCCGCAATCTGCGGCGTAACCTTTTGCCGTTCCGGTCTTGAGTGTCGCGTGCGCACGGGCCACAGCATCTCGCCGTTAATGGGAAACGCGTCTTGAGCAACCACTTTACGCGTCCCCATCTATACGTGCCTGACGCGACCCGCCCCGATTTGCTGCTCCCTTGCCCCTCGCTGGGTGCTACAAACAAATTATTTGTGGCCACTGCATCTCTTCCATCAAAGCTGGTTTCGACGCTTTTCCTCTTTTCGCTCCTTGACAAATTGCATTCTCAACAATGTCGTCGCCGTCACATCGTAGGCAACGAAACTCGGAGTCTGCGACACCTCGTCGCTCTGCGCGCCAGTCCTCTGCCAATGTGCCGAGCGATCCTCCTTCCCAGCGGGCTTCTAGCCCCATCTTCTTCCAATCCTCGTCACCCGGCCGCGATGATGTCCAGCGCGATGCCATAGGCGACGTGTCGTCGCCTTTGCGCCAGATGACGGACAGCCAAAGCACGCATGCTCGCAATGATGCTCCTTCGAGCTCACCGCTCCGCCAGATGAGCGACACACAGTCAGTCGTGGACGAGCAGGCTACCCCACGAGCCAGACACACCGTTATCGGAGGTATTTTTGCCTTGCGTCTCCTTTTAGGCAACATCAGACCTAATATTCTCATGTATAGAATCATCCCCGATCAGATACGAACCGAGCTCGAGCCCTGGACGCTCACTACGACATCAATCTGAGCTACGCAGTGAGAGCAGTGGATTGTTCCTCGGATCTGACGCCGGCAGCACTGCATCGCGCAGACGTGGTGACATCAATTCTGATGCCCTCCGAACCCCTCGTGTGCCACGCCGCGTCATTCTTGATGACAGTGGGCGAGTCATTCGCGAGGGTCCTGTTGACGGTTCCGATGCTCCCTCTTACGCTAATCGCGACACAAACACCTCCGAAGCCGACATCCTTGGTGGACAGGGCCAGAGTCTCATCTGGGGAACGACAGTTTCTATTGATGACACTTTCGCTGCTTTCAAAGAATTTTTACGCAATTTTTCCCAAAAGTACCGCCTGTACCGTGACGGTCTCTCAGACGCGGAAGTGCGCGCCGACCCAGACGCCGAGGTCAAGCCTTATCAGGAAGCTCTTGAGAACATGCTTCTTCTTGGCACTACGCGACTCTACATTGACATCTCCGACCTGAATCTCTATCCTCCTACAAGGAAACTCTGGCACCAGATCCAGGCCTATCCCCAAGAAATCGTTCCTGTCATGGATCAGTCTGTGCACGATCTAATGGTTGAAATTGCCCGTGCTGAGGGTCTTCGAAACAGACCGACTCAGAGTAGCAACGGGCAGGGCGAGTCTCAGCAGAGCAGACAGAGTTCGGAACCAGTCTTTCCAAGCTCTGATAGACCAGATGAGCCTGCTACTCCCCGGCCAACGCAAGACCCTCAGCCCTCGCTCGAAGACCAGGTTGCTTCGTCTATTTACGTTGTTCGTCCTTTTGGTTTGGATAAGACCACCAATCTGAGAGATCTCAACCCATCCGGTGAGGACCTCAACTCCCGCCCTCTTTTGACTCAAAGCTAATTTGTTCAGACATGGACCGCCTTATCTGCGTCAAGGGACTTGTCATTCGTACGACGCCCGTCATTCCCGATATGAAGGATGCCTTCTTCCGATGCAACGTTTGCAACCACTCTGTCAACGTCGGCCTTGACCGTGGAAAAATTCGCGAACCCACCGAGTGCCCACGCCCCATCTGCAGTTCCAAAAACTCGATGCAAATCGTGCACAACCGCTGCTCTTTCGAAGATAAGCAGGTTATAAAGCTGCAAGAGACTCCCGATGCTGTGCCTGCAGGTCAGACACCCCACTCGGTCTCTGTCTGCGTCTACAATGAACTGGTCGACTTTTGCAAGGCTGGTGACCGCGTTGAGCTTACTGGCATTTTCCGCGTCAGTCCTGTCCGCGTGAACCCTCGCCAACGCGCTGTCAAGAGTGTGTACAAGACTTATGTCGACGTTCTTCACGTGCAAAAGGTAGACAAGAAGCGCATGGGCGTCGACGCATCAACCCTTGGCGTCGAGGGCGATGAAGACGCTGATAGAGGCGCGAATGACATTCAAGAGACTCGCACCATCTCTCCGGAGAATGAGCAAAAGATCCGTGAGACTGGCGCGCGAGAAGACATCTACGACCTTCTCTCCAGATCTCTCGCCCCATCTGTCTACGAATTGGACGATGTCAAGAAGGGCATTCTCCTCCAGCTCTTTGGTGGCACAAACAAGACCTTCAAAAAGGGCGGTAGCCCCAAATACAGAGGCGACATCAACGTCTTGCTTTGTGGTGATCCCTCAACGTCCAAGTCTCAGATTCTTGCATACGTCCACAGAATCGCTCCGCGCGGTGTCTACACCAGTGGCAAAGGCTCTTCGGCTGTTGGTTTGACTGCGTACGTCACTCGTGACCCTGAAACTAAGCAGCTCGTCCTTGAATCTGGTGCTCTGGTCCTGTCTGATGGTGGCGTCTGCTGCATTGACGAGTTTGACAAGATGTCCGACGCTACTCGTTCCGTTCTTCACGAGGTGATGGAGCAGCAGACTGTTTCCGTCGCCAAGGCTGGTATCATTACCACTCTCAATGCCAGAACTAGCATTCTTGCCTCTGCCAACCCTATTGGCAGCAGATATAACCCCGACATGTCGGTGCCTCAGAACATCGACCTGCCGCCTACGCTTCTTTCCCGTTTTGATCTTGTGTATCTGATGCTGGACCGAGTCGATGAGAAGATGGACAGACGTCTGGCTAAGCACTTGCTGTCTCTGTACATTGAAGACAAGCCTCAGTCTGCCCCGTCCGACCTGGACATTCTTCCCGTCGAGTTCCTCACCATGTACATTTCCTATGCCCGCTCTAACATTCAGCCCACCATCTCTGACGAGGCAGGCAAGGAGCTCGTTGAGTGCTATATTGCCATGCGTGCTCTCGGCCAGGACGTTCGCGCCGCTGAGAAGCGCATTACAGCCACCACCCGACAGCTCGAGTCGATGATTCGTCTCGCCGAGGCCCATGCCAAGATGCGCCTGTCCGAGGTTGTGACGCGCGAAGATGTCCAGGAAGCGAACCGTCTCATTCAGAGCGCGCTCAAGACGGCCGCCACTGATGCCCAGGGCCGTATCGACATGAGCCTCCTAACTGAGGGCACCAGCGCCGTCGACCGCAAGCGCAAGGCCGAGCTCAAGGAAGCGGCTCTCCGACTACTTGACGAGATGACCTCGGCGGGCAACGCCGTTCGCTGGAGCGACGTGGCGCGCCGTTTGAGCGAGAACTCGAGTGTCCCTGTTGAGCAGGCCGATTTTAGCGAGGCCATGCGGGCACTGGAGGCGGAGAACGCCATCACCATTACTGGTGACGGTGCCAGAAGAAGTGTCCGACGAGTCACTGCTGTGGTCTGAAACGAATGGGCTGAAAATATGTCAAAAGCATTGAAGATATACCATGAATGATTGTTATGAGGGAAGCGGGATCAAGTTGTCAGACATTTTCGGGGAGAGGTTCATACGTGTTTGGGATGACGAGGGACATTGGGTTGATCAAATTGGAGGTAGTTGTGGTTAATATTCTGTCACGGCGTTTATGATGTACTGGTGCTATTTTCTATAGATGTTTGTAAATGGGCCAATTACAATTTGCTAATTTCGTTCGAAGTGTTCTTTTCATGCGCATCGCATCGCGCATGTCACATCATGTCACCTTGCAGTTTTGGGAGTTGGCAATTTAGTTGAATTTTAATTGATTTGTTATCCTCCACATTAAGTTTTCTGACATGTCCTAATTCAAGCGAAGTAAAGCAACTGTTCATCTATCCCGTTTGTGGCTTCATCAGTGCCATTCTAGACGCCGTTGTGGTGGTTGCTGTCTCTTTCACTCTCTGGTTTTTCTTTTTTTTCTCGTTTTTTTTTTCTTTTTTTCTTCGTGGTTGTGCTGTCATGTCCAGGAAATCATACCGCAAGGTACTCTCACAAAATGTCCACCTTGCGGACCTCTGTCCACTCCTTTTCCACCTTGGGCACCATGATGACCAGGACGCCGTCGTCCAACTTGGCCGCGATGCCGTCGGCATCAACGTCCTCCTTCAGCTGCTGCTCCCCCGCGCCCAAGTCCCGCGGCGGCAGCACAATCTTCTTGGAAAAGACACCAACGCGGCGCTCCGCCGAGTGCAGCGACTGCAAAAAGGCCTCGTCGCCGGGGCGGTGCACGACGCCCGTGACGGAGAGCGTGCCGTGCTCCGGGTCCCAGTGAACGCCGACGTCCTCGCGCTTGGCGCCGGGCAGGGCGACGTGCAGGACGTAGGCGCGGAGCGTGTTGAAGAGGTCGACGGGCGGCGAGAAGGAGTCGACGTCGTCGTGGTTATCGGTCGTGTTGTCGGGGTTGAAGCCGCGCGCGGCGGCGGCGCCCATCTGCTGCACAAAGGGGTGGCTCATGAGGCCGCGCATCATGTCGGGGAAGCTAAAGGCGTTGTTGGGGCCGCCGGCGCCGGGAGCGGCGGCATCAAAGGGCCAGCCGCTGCGATCGTGGTGATTGTGGCGACTGTGCGAGCCTCTGCGACCGCCGCGGCCGCGACGACCACCTCCGCAGCCGCGGCCGAAGCCACCGAAGCCGCCGGTGAAGGGCTCGCTGTGGTGATGGTTGTTTGCCTCTTCGTACTCGGGCACCATTTCATCGGGATCGGGAACATCGTCTCTCACAGTATCGGGAGAGGCATTCTTCTCATCTCCGGGTGAATTCGCCTTCTTCTCGTCAGAAGACCTGGTATTCTTCTCCTCGTCAGGAACGCTGACGGGTCTGTCGCGGGTGCCCTCTTCATCGCTGTCGTGGTGGTGACGACGACCACGTCCGTGGCGTCCGTGGCGCCCGTAGCCACGGCCTCCCCAGTAATCGCCCCGGTGATGGTCGTCGCTAAAGTAAAAGTCGCCATCGTCTGCAGCCCAGCCACCGCCTCCGCGGCCGCCCCAACCCCAAGCTCCGGGAGGATGGTGGTGGCGATGGCGACCGTGGCGGCCGGGGCCGGGAGGAGGATGAGGAGGACGGCCAAAGGGGAAGCCAGGCCAAAAGGTGGGATAGCTGGGGTTGTCGGAGCCGCTATGGTCGACACCACGGCTGGTAGCGCCAAAACGACTGGGATCCATACCCATCATCTGTTCGAAGAAGGCGGCAGCGTCTGGGTTTGGTTGTTGCGGGGGGGCCATGATTTCGGTATAAACTTGCTATGTCGAATATGGTTGGTGCAGTGTAAGGGAAATGGTGTTGAAGGAGTGGGAGATAGAGCGATACTCTGAAGAAGAAAAAGGTCAAAGTGAATCGAAAGCCCGACTGGTCATGAACCACATATATATACAAATGGGCATTACGCAATAGCCACGCAATAGGTAGGCAGCCGCTCAGCCGTGTAAGTCAAACACGCAATTCTAGGCAGCCGGGTGCCTGAGCGGCTGAAACGGTTCGGTATACGCACGTAATCGAAACGACTAGAAAATGACTGTTGCTGGTCAAAGAACAAGTAATGCGCATTTCGCCACATGCCAAAAAGAGTCCCAGTTGCTGCTTGCGGCGCATGTGAGTGCTCACTAGGTTGGCAAAGCCGCGCGGCCAGCCCTACGGGCCTACGCAAGCCAAGAATAAATCGGGGGGCGAATAGCGGCGAGGCCTTGTTCCCCGGCCCCGATCCCTCCGGGGGTAGTTTTTCGGGACCGAGGGAAACACTTCTGGTAGGAGACTTTCGTAATGATTTTTTAAGAAAAAGCTTAATGACCTAGGCGAAGATGGGCTGATGCTGCTTCTTTTTTCCTTGACTGTCGTCGGGATATGCCCGTTGCACACTGCGCTAACTATAATTTACCACTTACACGAGGCGACGAGTAACATTGGTGGGTGCCTTATCCGGTGGCGGATTTCGAGTCTTGGAAAATCGACCCTTTTCAAACCTTAACCACGCGAACTTTAGAGTCACAGAAAACAGCAGGAAAATAGGATGCGGTGCGGCAATAACAAGACTTCAATGATATCCTTATTGAGATGATATGCTTGCCAAGGCAGTAACCCGACAACAGTCGGCCGAGCTTAAACTCTCACGAGAACTCCTTACAACGACTGCCTCTTTCCAAGATGCCGATTTTTCTTTGTTCTCCCTCTATTTGACGCAGCAGCCACACCTCTGTCTCTTTGCTTTGCCACGTGAACCGTCGTCGTCGTCGTCGGGAAGGCAGCAGTTCTCCCTAAAGTTGCATTTGAGACCACCGCAGCAGTCCCTTTGGCTGTAACAGCCGACATTCGGAATTGCGCATGTTTGTCGCTGCTCCAGGCTCTGTATCTCGGGAGGCGCTGCCGCTGCGGTAGCAAGATCCAGACCAGCGAGAACGGTCATGAAGATGGTTGTGATTTTCATGGTTTCTGGGCTGTGTAGCTCGTGTAGATGTAATCGATAATGTAGAAGGGGAAGTTGGATGGAGACTGGAGCACCAAGTTATCCCAGATGATAGTACTGACCAAGGGTTCTTATACTTCTGGACAACAGTGCTACTTGAACACATATATCGTGTCTTGGATTACGGAGTACATAGTCGGCATGAGAAACATGTATCATCAGACCGTGATATTGCGGGCATGGTGGCAGGACTGGGCGCCGAGACAGAGCGCTGTAGGAATAGTGGTCGGGTTACCGCGGCGATTCAGCTGAACACACTTGGATGGCAGGGGCATGCATTCTCGTAGCTGAGGCGATCCGGAGTGGTGATGAACGCTCGCAGTGCCTGGGGGCTCTGCTGATGATGATGCAGGTGCCGGCTTGCATACAAGCGCACGAGATGCGCAATAATATAAGGTAGTTGCAAAATCGCAGCAGTCTTACCCTAATCATAGCCATTTCATGTGACGGAATCCTGTACCGTCACGCCAACTAGCAAAAGACTAGGCATTGATCTCAGTACGAACATTAACCAGGATCCCAACCAAGGCTTATATAGTGTACGCGTTTCATTTCAGCCGTGGTGCTTGACCAAAAGGTCTGACTCAAATACGTGTACTCGGTACAACATGCTGTCGTTGTCGTAGCCGATGCTCTGCGTCGGGAAGGAGACTTCTGAGACAACAACTGGCTAGTTGCACGCGAAAAAACAATGAGGATCTGCGAATCAAACTTGAATTGGCAGCATTCTTCGGGCCATGTCTTATAACAGGTCTAGCGTAGCAGAGAGAAAGATGGAACGAATCATGATCTACAAAGGTTGTACTCGCAACTAGGTATGGATTAAGGCAATGGAGCTTGACTGAGTATCATGACGCCGGAGAAATGCAGATCCACACCTTTGTTGATGTGAAACAGGATACTCGAGTATTCTCATTGTGGTTTGTCCCCCCGCCGCTCACTTCGTGTTAGCCTGACCATTGTGGTGAATTCTACTGGCGGACTCATGTATGATCAACGGTTGGCAGTATACATAGATATATACATTTAGTTAAAAAAATACTCTACATAATTATTATGGGTAAAATAGCCTTTTAACATATTTATTTTACAGTGGTTATTGTTTTGGTTCCTCCTACTCTAGAAAAACTCCATACTGGTCAGGTCAATTTTGTAACTAGGCCATGTGCAGCAGGGCGTCTTTTTTCCACTGTGCGCCGTAACTCACTGACAATTTTCGACGTTATCAAGATATTCTGCACCGCTATCCGCCTTCTCACAGCTGAATTCTTAGCCCGCACCGTCAAACAGAATCTCATCATCGATACCGACCTTTCCAGTGATGCCAAGTAAGCAATCGCCTGTCATCCCAGTTGCGTTCTATGAGAGGATGCACCATGATGAATGCTGATAGATGCTATATTGCGATGCTGTACGGCCGCGCCTTGGTATGTACCGCGAACTTCACAAAAACAACGCCGGCTAACCTGCTGTCGTCAGCTACTTTACACCTCATTATATCGTTAGTAATGCTTCAAGAAGGCGAGCTGGCTTTCAACGACTTGTGTTTCAAGGAACAGCATCTCTCCAAGTCTGAGCCCTGCATGTGGTGAAGCTCAGTTAGCTGCCCGCTGCGAATATGCACGAATAATAAGCACACGCCAAAATTGCGGCCTCCTTGGGCTGGGCCAAGTAACCCGTAGCCTTCTTCCAATTCCGCACTCGTCGCACTCGTGCATCTACGCTTCTTGCTCAGTTCTGCTGTCCCCATTTTGGGAGGGCCATGTCGATGCGCACTTCCTTATCACCATTTTGATTATCTGGCGCCATGAACCTGTTGGACCCAGAGGCATACACCATCGCATGGATCGCTCCGCTCCAGATCGAGGCGCGCGCTGCCCTGCTACTGCTTGACAAGCGAGCACATGTTGACATCACCAGTACTAATTTGGTCGCGGCCCAGACGCGCGGGCGATGGAGTAATTTCAGGGTAAAGTATCGCTACTCGTGTAAAGCGCTTCCACTGCTACCATCACACGACATCTACAACAACGAGTACAACAATCCGATATATTCTCACTACAACCTCATGCTGTATGTTCCAGCCACCGCAAGAGCTCCCAAGATCTTGAGCGATTTGTCATCTGTCTTTCCTACGGACATACGGAAGTTCTGCTTTCCCTTTTTCGGGAATTCGGCGACAAATCTCAAAAGTGTCGTCGAGAGCAGCAATTAGGCCGGTAAGCTTCCTATGTCCATAATTGCGAGGATCAAAGTCTGGATGTCTCCTCACCATGATATTGCCTATTTCACTAACGCTTGCCCATCCATCATGGTCTGAAGTTGCCTCTGCAGCCGTCCGAAGTGAATTAGCAATATTTTCGAGATTCTCGCCGCCATTTTCAGTGCTTCCACCACTCGTTTCGTCCTCAACCTGTTCGATCATGTGGCTGTTCGGTGTCAGGTTTTCCACATAGATAAACTTGTCGCATGCAGAAACGAATGGTTTCGGTGTAGCGCGAACTCCACAACCGTAAACAGCTAATCCGGACTCTCGAATTCGTGATGCAAGGCGTGTAAAGTCGCTATCGCTAGACACCAGGCAGAAGCCGTTCAGTCGCCGTGAATGCAACAGATCCATCGCGTCAATGATCATGGCGGCATCTGTCGAGTTTTTGCCTTTGGTATAGGAAAACTGTTGTATCGGCAATATTGAATTCTGTAGCAGCTGGTCTTTCCACCCTCTCAGGTTCGGCCCCGTCCAATCACCGTACGCTCTCTTGACACTCGCTGTGCCATATTTCGCGACTTCTGCCAACACAAGACTCGCTTTGCAAGGCTGTGCGTTATCCGCGTCAACTAATACAGCAATTTTGTCTGACATGACGGTTATTGTTTGTTGAATTGTCGAACCTTTGTAGTCTTACCCAAGGATGGCGAGATTTGACCATTGACTGCCAGTCCGCTTTCGCCGGAATTGGAAACCATCGCGTACTACGCAATAAGGCTGCACTCTGCATCCTATCTGCATCATGTTTGCCATCTTATCGAGAGTATCATTTGACGTTTCCGGCGTTGTTGGGTGTAGTGCGGGGTAGCATCCCTTGAGCTCGCGCGACGTGCCTAACAGAGTTTTACAGGCCTTATGCTGGTCGCCATCGCCTCGACATTGGTGTCTGCACACAAGGCGTAGTCTGCAAACAGTCCACGCTCAATCGAGTCAATGCTATCAACTGACGTAAAACTCCTCTAAGGAATCGTTGGCTGAAGGTGAAGCATTGAATTGCCGGGGGGGGATACTGTTTTAGTTCAGTCAATAATACTTCGAATCAGCCTAGCCTTGATATGGTGTATCTAGGTAATTCCGCTTATGGCGTTACTTTCCACTATATTGCCTACTTTTAAACTATCAGTATAAGTGGTTTAAGGGTATTGATTCACGTTGATTTCTAGTAATATTATTAGTTAGGTTCTAGCTACAACTTTTGAAGCTCTAATCCTGGCCTTGCAGCTCATGTAGTAAATACATGGGACGGGCGTATAGTATTTGTTGGCGACGACGTCGGCAACTTCGTCAGGACTGGTGGCCTACTTATGGCCGACGGTCCTCAGAGCGGTCCCGTACGAAAGGCATATATATGCTCTATCTTCCTCCCACCGCATTGTTCTTTGGAACCTTTGACTGTTCTATACGCGATGCACAGACTAGGCGATATATTCCAGTTTGGCAATGAGTATAGGTATACCCATATTGGGGCTAATGGCTCAAATCATTGGGCTTGGGACAAGGAAGCGCGAAACGAATTCTTCGTTAGGCTGAAAGTCAACAATGCTACAGCAGCTGCCGAGCTAGACCGCCTGTTTCCTCGCGCTGCTTTATCTGTACAAGAGAAGCTGACTGACGATGCAAATCGTGGAAAACATCCTTTCCAAAGGCACTGAGAATTATAGCTTTTCCTTTTGACGAGTGTTTTGTTAAGCTCGATTCGCTTCTTCGTTCCCTTTTCGCCGGTTAATAGGCCTTTGACTGGATCAACAGCTCCTGCGAGGAATTTGACGGTGACATGCTGCTTGCAGGCTCATCCGTAGATCCTTCTGGACTAAGATATACTTTAAACTTTATCTTTCCTTGTAAATGTTATCAACTTGATACAGAATATCAACAATTTAGTGAATCAATCTACTATCTATTCTTTCTAATTTCTATCATGTGCTAACTAGTCTTTTTCGTTATCAAACCCCTTTTCTGTTCTACTGTTAGCAAGTGCCTCGACTATCTTCAAAATCTAAGCCTAAAACATACTTTTGATACCCAGCACCCTCCACGGAGGGCCAGGGACTGGCTCCGTGTAAACTGGCGGCGTCGCATGAGTAGCTGCCACACGGAAGCCCGCTTCAAGCCTGGTCGAGTGAGCGAGATCACACCAGCGTCGGAACATCTACTGGCAATGCTAGCTGACCGAACCATGGTCATTGTTCGCGCCAATCCGCAGCAACGAATCCACATGATGTGTCCACTTAACCACTGCACGGAGTTCGATATGCCAGCAATGAAAGATCTCTGCCAACACCCACCCTACAGTATTCTCCCCTTCCGTGGGAAGAAGCTCACACCCGCACGTGTATAGCTCAAACATCGCACGCTGCACCGTGGCATCTTCCATGCTGTTATATGCCGACCTCACCACCGATAGCAATTCTCCAATGTACCGGAGTGTCTCCTTCTTGACGTATGGCCTGAGTCGCTGCCTGATCTGATCACTGTTGGCCGTGAACTCTGCCCATGTGACCTCTCTCACGGGCTTGACTTTCCAGGAGCGTAACATGCCACTTGTCCCGTTGATGGTGACGACCGGGTCTGTTGCCGCTATGCAATCGGCTACTCGTGTCTTCTCCGCCGCGCCGCTGTACCTCGGAAGTGACTCGTACATGAGCGCACCGGCACAAAACATTCTCACACATGCGGCAAGTTGCTCGTCATTCTCAGGGCTTGCCGTCGCCATGATGTAGTCGCCATACACTCGCAGGAGCGCTCCCGAAGCTCCCATGTTTCTGGCAGTTGGCGTCCACAGCACCGAGTTCATCGCCTCACGCGTAGCATACGCTAAAGCGATTGAGTACAACTCATTAGGCTTGGTCGTCGCTAAAATGGCGATGGCTGCCCCGACGTCGTCAATCCAAGGCTGAAGGGCGTATGCAGGCTCGCCATCTATAGCCCCGACATAATCGGCCATGATTGTGCCCATCAGTGCTCGGCCAGTCACCTTGCAGCAGGCCACTTGACCAGATGGGCATGTCCATGCCAGGTATCCCACAAATAGACTCCGTGTTCCTACCTGCGCCACCGTCTTCCATGCATCGCGGCTTATCCTGGAGCTGTTGGCTTTCAAGCCATCAAGCTTTAACGGCCGCTCCGTCTTGACAAGACTGCTTGCTTCCGCTTCCCAGTCATGCGTGTCAGCAACTAAACCGCCGATGATGTCATGTGCCGGGTCTACATCATCATATACTGGGATCTGTCCAGCACAAAAAGCTCCGAGAATCTCTAGCGTCCTTGCATACTCGCTCTCCGTAGGTGCGTAGTCTGCCAACGCCAACTGCTCATACTTTTCAATGCCGACTACCCCATATCCTAGCGCTTTCTCCCAGTATGTATCAGCCTCTGTATCACGGTGTTCTGCAGACTCCGCCTCGCCGATCAACCGCGCGGCTGCCACCGCTCCTTGGGCTCGCCAACCGGCTGTTTCGCGTGACCACGCCGTAGTTACTCCGATTCGGTTCCCTACTGCGGTTGCTGCTGTTGCCATAGCATTCTTTATGAAATGCGCCTCTGCCCTCAGTTGCGCAGCCCCTTGTCCCTCTCTAGGTTCAGTGCTTCCAAGAGTTGCGGCAAATCGTGGTCGGGGTTCTGAGACTTGCCCCATCACGGCGTCGATGTCGGCCATTTCGTTGAATCTGTATATATCACCACTCTGTGCTATTTTAATCAGATCGTTAGCCGGTGCTTCTGTATCGTAATTGAGCAACTCACTGGTAGGCTATGCTATGGACCTCGATTGTCCAACTTCGCTGCCTGCTATGGTTCTGATCGGCCGTCGGCTTGCACAGATACTCGCGCGGATATAATGGCTTGGTCACCGCTCTTGTAAAGACTCAGATATGGCTTTGAATGTGTATGCTGTATTCGTTGCTGGAAGTAGGCGTCGTAGTTCCTGGTGAGTCTCGTAATTCTAACTGTCGCCAGTTACTAGATTCGCTGTACCAGCCAGTTGCTTGATCAACCTCTTTAACTGAGTTATACTGCTTTTCAAATAGTGTCAGCACTATCGGGCTCTCAATGGCCATTCTCGTTGCGGTATTTCAAGTAACTTACTGTACGCAGTCCGTCCCTTGATTGTGATATAAGATTCTATGCTCAGGACAGTAACACAATCGTCGAGAGATATGATGAGCTCGGAAACCCTCTTGAAGGTCAAGATATACTATATATGACTCACAAGAGATCAGACTACTGTAGTAAAGGACTATCACTTCTAAGATCACCACATCCAAATCTGCGGGGATGAAGTTGGCCACGCCCAAGTCTGCCACGTCCAAGTTTTGCCACTTCCAAGATTCCACGTTCAAGATCGCAACGTACAAGATCAAAATGTAATGATCATGACGTTCAAGACTACCACGTCCAATATTGCCACGTCCGAGATCATCACGTCCGACACTGATACGTCCGAAACCGTTACGTCCGACATTGTCACGTCCCATGCGGCACGGCCGAGAATACCACTTCATGACGGAGAGACATCTTAAGACTGAGTGTTCAAAGTGCGGCGGTATCAAGTTCAGTCAGATGACAGATGTCAGACGTGTTATGACTGATTGATGGTATCGACCTATCTAAAACTCCCGTTAACGGGAAAGCACTCTCTCGAAACTAGTTCTGATATTGTACAAGGTGGAGGCTTGTTGGGCGGCGATGCCTCAGTATGCCATCGTCGCCGCTGACCTTGAGAGCCAACTGCTAACAAGACATAGAATAGTTGCCATATGTCACGACTCATTATTAGTCACATGCGAATACGTAGCTATAAAAAGGCGAGAACGTAGCGAAGAGCCACTGGAGGAGGACTTCTCTCCTCTAGTGATCAATAAAGTCATTATTGGGAACTATCTGCTATTCTCCCATTATATTACAGCGATTCTCTTGCTATCTCTCTTTTCACCCTCTTCGTACTAGCCGCATTCTTTAACACCACCCAACCGCCTTGCTGCCTTGATGCCGACTCGCAGCCTGCAGATGATTAGATGTGACATAGTTTTTTTCCGTCACGTTTTTCACCGACCATGTGCCAATTTGAGATGTACTGAGTGAATCCCGCGACTTGCCCCCTCCATTTTACTTACATGGTCAACGAGACTGTCTCCCACTTCCACATTGACACTTGACCGCAGGCGCCGATTACTGATATCAATCGCCCTCACATTGCCCTTATCCGAGCACAAGCACCCAGCATGCTCCTTGTCAACGTCAACAGCTACGAGGTCGTTTTCATCATGACTCAAAACTTTCCCCATACAGAGAGGGGCCCAAGGCCTTTCCGCGCCTCCAGGAGGAAATTTTGAAGCAGTCGGACGACGAGACGATATTAGCGTGGGGATACACACGCGAGACGCCTGAACTTTACAGCCAACAGTCTTCTGGCGGCGTCGTGCCTTTTAAGCATGGGTTTCCTGGCGACGGAGCCAGCTCCATTCGCAGCTTGTGGCAGTCTTTGGCCATGGACGAGCCGAGAGGAAGCAGGAACTACTATTTCCATCTCCAATAGAGGGCTCACTTTGCACATCCCTGTCAAGTCCAAGGACGAGATTCACTATGCTATGTTGCGGTGCAGCGGGGGCGGAGATGACCAAAGGGCCGTCTTCTTTCCACTGGTCAAAGTCGGCGGTAGCGATCGGCGACCAGGCGACGGCCCTTACTTTTGCTGGTCAGACAAGTAAGTACCCGTGTGTAGAGTCTTGGTGCTACGCGTCTAGGACCACACGCAAGACCACGTGCATACCTCGTGAGCCGTGGTGGCCACAGGAGATGATGGAACCGAATTGGGGCCAGGGCTTCTGGATTCGTAGGCTGCCTGCTGGCTGCTACATAGTCCATATCAGTCACCCCGAGGAGTGGTCGCCACTAGGCAGGGTGCTCTCCCTTCGAGGTGACTCCCTCAAGCCTCGCATCCTCTTTGGCACGTATCTAGACGGGCGATTTCTAATTAAAATGCAAATTGTGGCTGGAGAATGGGAGTGCGGTATATCCTTTGGACATCTTTCTATGTACCAAGAGCTGCTCAAGCACAAGTGCGCTATCAAAGCCAAACACAATGCTTATATCGCTGTCGTTACAATGTAAAAGAGCAAGGTTTTTGGTAGAGAGATGATGAGTATTGATGTCGACCATGACAACTTTTTGGCCAATGTGTTACAATACAAACAGATATTAGTAGGTGCTTGGGTCGCTATGGTTGCTGTTTTTGCATTAGGTCCGTTACTTGTACCTAGAAGAAGCTTGCGTTGGGTTATAACGAGTTAATCCGATAAATGAATCAAGCATTGAGTAGTTTAGTAGCGTAATTCAATATAACTTGAAGTTTACGGTGCTTTCTTGTTTTTTCCAAAAAAAAAAAAACAAAAAAAAAAACAAAAAAAAATTGATACCTAGGTAGCCATAACTAGTGAGACGATATATATCTAATCCGCTATGACAAACCCAAGGCGCAGTATAGCCTAATCAGAATGTAACCGGTAACTAAGTAATCGGGATACAAGTCTAGTCAAATAAATAGAATAGTTTCCATATTACATACCCTTTAAAATTATCCCTTCTACCGCTGCTCTTTAAGAAGACGTATCGGCAAATTTCCACCTCAAAGCTATATGTTTTAGCTCGGTATACTGCCACCAGAAGAAACCAGTGGGTAACAATTCCAACTTTTACAACCTGCAGCAATAACTAGTGGCCCTCCGTTGGCTGCGGCGACTGCTGGCCGGCAATTGCTTCTCTTTCAACATCCAACCCTGGCAAGTGGCGCACAATACCCATGTATCAAGCATCATGGGATCAGTGACGGACAATCCAAGGCCCATCAATGTCGCCATCATTGGTGGTGGCATTGGCGGCCTGGCACTGTCAATTGGCCTGCAGCAGTACAGCCACATCAAAGTCCGCATCTTTGAAGCCGCGCCGCAATTCTTCGACATTGGAGGTAACTGCACAATCCAAAAACCTCTGCCAAAGGTTTATTGCATGACTGACTTTTCCGTCGCAGGGGGCGTTTTCTTTGGCGCCAACGCCATCCGCGCCATGTCGCTTATCGACCCAGCCATCGGCGAGGCTTATGCCCGCATCTCAACCACTGCCGGCTGGGCGTCCAAGCAGGACACCTACTTTGACTTTGTCCTCGGCCAGGACCTGCACGGCCAGCCTGCGGGTACGCCCGTCTGCTCGCCCCAGCTCCGCCCGCATGAGAGGCACAGCACCGCCCACCGCGCGCGCTTCATCGACGAGCTGGCCCGCCTTGTGCCTGAGGAAATTGCCGAGTTTGGCAAGCGCCTCATTGGCCTCACGCGGGATGAGGCGCGGGGCCGCACACTGATGAAGTTTGCCGACGGCGTGACGTACGAAGCCGATGCCGTTATCGGATGCGATGGCATTCGCTCCGTGTGCAGGAACTTTGTCTTGGGAAAAGACAACCCGCTGGCGCAGCCGATGTATACGGGCAAGTATGCGTACAGAGGACTGGTTCCGATGGACAAGGCCGTTGCGGCGATTGGAGAGGAAAAGGCACGCAATCGCTACATGTTTCTCGGGAAAGGGGGCCATGTTCTCATAGTTCCGATTGCAAAAGGCAAGTTTATGAATGTCTTTGCCTTTGGCACTTCCAAGGATGGAAATTGGGAGGGCAATTGGATCAAACCAATGAAGAAAGAGGACATGGAAGAGAATTTCAAAAACTTTGGCCCAGACTGCCAAAAGATCTTTTCGGTAAGCTAGTTCCAGCACTGCAATACCATGTTCGCTGACGTGACTTGACAAGGTCATGGAGAATACCGATCAACGGGGCATCTTTGACCTCTCCCAAGATATTCCCACCTTTACGTCTGAGCCGCTGCGTCTGCTACTCCTCGGCGACAGCGCCCACGCCTGCGCGCCACACCAAGGCGCCGACGCCGGCCAGGCCCTCGAGGACGCGCACATCCTCTCCCACATGCTTGGCGGGTGCCGCTCCAGCGATGACTTGCTACCCGCCTTTGCGGCGTACGAGTCGGTGCGCCGCCCGCGCACCAAGTTTGCGCAGCAGCACGGCCGCCGCCAGGGCGAGCTGCTGGACCTGCACTGTCCCAGGGTGGAGGATGACCTAGATAAGCTCCGCGAGGTTGTTGTCGGGTCTATCCATGACATTTGGAACTGCGATTTGGAGGCGGAGCTAGCAAAGGCGCAGGCGAGGATGACGGAGTTGCTCGCTCGGGCTGATGCGGCCAAAGGCTCGTGAGGGTTGCAGATGATAACAGCCACATAAGTTTGAATGAAGAAATGAGGGTTACTTTTTTCTTTCTCAAAGTCTCCTTGATCAACAGCTGCAAATAGAATTGTTGGAGTTGTAAAAGGTTCAGCGGCTTGACGCCATCGACAAGCCACAAAACGCTGTCAGGTTCATTATTATTTCTTCGTCTATATTTAATGCGACTCCCTTGCCAAAAGTCAATCCAAATCTCCTGGAAATTCAATTCGTTCTTCATAATACTACTGTAAGAGGCAGACCATTGCATCTCGCTACACTTGATCCAGCCTTCATCAACCTCTCAACACCATCAATCACCACACACACACACACGACCACAACTCGGAAAAGGGATACAAACATGGCGCAACATCTGTGCTACTTGCCCTATATACCAATCGATATTATTCTCAAGTCTTTTGACACAACTCGGGATCTCGTGAATCTCATTTCAGCATCACCGGGATTCTACCGAGTCTATCAACACAACCCGACATCTTACCAGCTCGCCACGATTCAAAATGTTATTCCCGTGCCCCTCTGGCCAGACTTTTGTGCTCTCAACTTGGCCACGCAGTACTTTAGTGGTCCTGACAGGAGCAGCGTGGCCGCCACAGACAGGGCCGAGGTGACTTCTTTCCTCGACCAGTACTTCCACGGTGCCTGCCCTACCGATTTGCCAGTCTCGGAAGAAAGCATTCAGTTGGCCCGAGGTCTCGTGCACAAAATCAAGTGGTTCATCAAAGATTTCACCGAGACTGTGGGAGCAGAGGCATGGTGTCTTGAAAAGATGTACAGTTACAGATTCACCCAGCAAGTTTGCCACGGCTCTCCCGGTCTTGGTGGAAAAGACACAATGATGCCCTACGGAACATTCGGCCCAAGACAGCCAGTGCAAAATGATGCCCCATTTCCAGAGTTTGCTCTCTCAGCTGCCGAGAGGGTCCGGCTTTATCGAGCCTTTATCCAATTCGAGCTGGTCTGCGTACTCCTTCACCCTCTACCTACGCGCTCTCAGCTTCTTCAACCATACAGTGGCACGGACCAACATCGTCTCTTTCTCTCGAGACTAGAAATCTGGGAAGTAGAGGCAATTGCCTGCATCCACCAGTATCTGACGGGCATTATCCGTTCCGCATGTGACGGTCTGGACATTGTATTTGAAAATTTCGCGCGAGGCCTCGTGGTAGAGCCACATCTCAACACATCCGCTCATCACATCTCTACAGAACACCGGACGTTTGTATGCTTGTCTTTGCTACAGTATGGGAGTTTTCATCACTTCTCATCCGTGTTTCGGAAAGACGGCGACTGCGGCGAGGGCGCCAAGATTTCTGCCGGACTGGGGTTCATGCTCGACTTTGCTCAAAGCGACCAGTTCACGCAGCTAAACCTGCTTCGAAAATATGTCGAGAAGCGAGATCCTCTCTATACAGCAATTTCCCATTTGCGCCAAGATCAGGCTCTTTGCTCCCTAAAAGAGCCGTCGACAGATGACGGTTCACAGCCGAGTGCCAGCTACATCAAGCACTATGCGTCCAAGGTTGGGGGCTTTCCGGACGAAGCAGTCTACTTGCCTATGAGAGCCCTCGGCTGCGTATTCTGGGACTCTAAACGGCTCGAATCAAGGCTCTTTGCAGATGCGCGCTATGAAACATGCCTCATGGACCAGGAACCGGGTCACGATTGGGCCATAGACCGCTACACTCGCAAGAATCGACCCAGCCCAGAACAGAAGCTTCGGAATGTGTATATCCCACAACTTTTAGAACATGTTCTCAAGGGGTATTTCGGTTTGGACGATGGCTCATCTTGAATTACATTTTTGAGTCTAGATCATGAAGCACATGTTAATCAGGACATTGGGGGATGCTTCTCGTTGGGAGGGATGCGCAGTAAGGTTTTCCTACTACTCTGTCTTTTCTTTCTACTACTCTTTCTTGTCCTTTTGACCACTCTGTCTTTTTTTTCCTACTGCTGTCTCTTTTCCTTCCTACCACTCTACCTTGTCTTTCCTACTACTCTGTCTTTTCTTTCTACTACTCTGTCTTTTCTTTCTACTACTCTATCTTGTCTTTTTACTACTCTGTCTTGTATAATATTCTTAGGCTGCTCGAAATGTTTTTTGAAATTCAATAAATCATCATAACCCATCTGTTTTCTGTCGTCTTTGCTCAAACACATGCAACCCCGTCGTTTTCGTCAAGCCCCCAATAGGCACTATACCCAAGTAGAAGGGCTAATATGCCCGTGGCACGAGACAACAGCTTCAACAGAAACAAAATATTCGGGAATTCAGCTCATTCTATTCTCACTTCTTCTGATACCCCCCTCCTATAGATACCATAAAGACAGGGGCGCCAAAGGCCTGATACACATCAACCCATGCTCGCAGACTCAGTCTTTCCTTTGGCCGCTCAATTTCGCATCTTTGCTGCCATTTCACGTTTTCGCTGCCGCCTTGCCCAATCTCACTTTTCCAAACAAAGTTTGGCATAGAGGCGTCCTCGTCCTCGGCACCACCACCCTCTCCGCCGTAGCCAGGATGCATGCCTTGCATGAACAGAGCCATGGCTGCCCACGGATTATGCCCAGTCTCTCCCGGAGCAGCTTGTTTTGCATGTACTTGACGCTCTCCCCTCTGCTTTGCCTTTTCCTGTTTGGAAATGGCGGCGTAATCGGTGATGAGGTCCTCGATGCACTGGTTCTCGGACGACGCCCACGTATCGGAGAGGTCCAGCAGGCGCACGCCGTGATCGGTGTTGCCAGCCCTAGCTCGCATAAACTCGAGCGCCCATACTTTTCCCGGTGCAGTTTTGAAACCAAAAGTGGCAACACCGTGTACTCTTTTGTTCTCGAGCAATGTCGAATCAGGCCCGAGAGTGAATGTGAGTCCGCCAGTGGCGTCGCTTCGCTGCAAGAGACTCTTCGGATAGAAGTCGATCCAATGCAGGTCCGTCGGCGCGCCTTTCTCTTTGTCGTGAGGCTCTATATAACGTACAACGCCTCGAAGCTGACTGGTCTGCTGGGAGACGGCGCGGGTCTGCTTGGCGAGCTTGATGCGCTGCGTGTGTCTGTTCTCGACATATAAAGGCACATATTCAAGCTTGGCAGACGTTCGCACATGGAATCCTCCCCTCTTGTCGTCTTCCAGCAGCCAGATTCCCACTCTTGTGCTGATATCGCCTCCGACGTCGCAACACAGCGTGATTCTACGATCCTGGCGGTGATTGACCCAGTCCTGCGCCTTTTCAACACACAAGTCGATTTCGATGCCCTTGTTCGAGATTGTCGCGTCGCCGCCGCTTTGGTATGGTAGACAGCCAAAGTTGCCGCTATCGGCAAAGTAGCGAGGTGATGGTGACAAAACGCCGATTTGAACTTTGTCAGTGTCAAACGATGAAGAGTCCCACGCGAAAATTGATTGATCTTCCGATTCCCTGATAATCTCTTCTTGCAAGCGTATGAAAGACTTTTCTCCTTCGCCGTACAGCATCGGCATGTTGACGTCAAACATGCCGAGCAGGCAGTAGGCGATGTCTTCCAGACGGGTTGTCTGTCTTGTCGAGGCCCATGACATCTTTTGCGCGATGCTGCATCCTTCCAACGAGCCGTCTAGAAGCACCCTCACGGGTATCTTTGTGATTTTTGTAATAATCTCTGCCAGTGTTGTTCTCGTTCCGAGGTACACCCAATTCTTGTCAAAAAACTTGACCTCTGTCGGCGCAAGCAGCTCCTGCAGCGTCCAGCCTCGCGTAAACCACCTCGAGTTTTCAATGCGCTGCCCCAGCACCTCGACATCTGCTGTATGCTCTACGTCTTCCAAAACAGCGTAGCAGCAGGCCGCTTCTCTGTACCATCTAAACATGGAATTGATCGACTCACTCAGCTCGGCGCTGCTCGTCTTGTCGATGCAGCAGGTGTCGACCCAGCCATGTTCAATTATCGGGCCCAGCTCGGCGTCGGCCGTTTTGCAAAATTGGGTGATTTTACGCCATCCGTGCCTATATTCAGCCTCGGTCCGACCGAATTCCTGAAATGACACTTCTTCAGCCCCCCATGTGTGGGAGAGAATGGCGTATGGCGGTGGCTGCAAGAACTCGGCGAGCTTTAGCGTCTTGTTGTGCAGCAGCCTCATTCTTCTTGAACTGCAGCTCAGCTAAACGATGTTGGGGAACTTCCGCGTCACGGGGGGTGAATTTTATTCTCTCAATTGATTGTAGGATCAGAAATAGCATATTACGCCGCAAGGATTGGTGGATGGACTACAAGCAGGGTTGGTTCAGCCGCACGCCAATTTCGCAGGTTCCCCATTGTTGTCTTGGCTCACACGTCGTGATTTCGGAGTCAGGATTTAAAGTGATTTCCCGACCATGAAGCTGATGCTCGAATATTGCTTCCCTTTATCTGCCCTCAGCTGATGCAATTCTCCTTCGTTGCGTTCGAAGGTGGTGTAGATGCGCCAGCAATGGAGACTAACAGGACATCAGCTTCAATTTGCACCAAGTAGCTTGATGTATAGGCTGAAGGGAGAACAATGGAAAAAAATATTTCTGACTAATTAATCATTTATTGGATATTTGCTTGTGTCTTTGACTTTGGTTCCTCACGATTAATATCCTCCATTAGATCTCTGCGCGGTTTCAAACTGATCAGACTGGAGAACAAGAGACTGCACCATGACACAAGACCTTTGAGCATCCCACTTTCTACCAGCTTGGGCAATAGCACACTTCAATATTAGATCCTAGCTTGTACTGCTTAGTTCCTGCATAACTATATACCAAATGTGACTTTGACGGATAAAAATATTCCAATGCATCATGGCCCGTGAAGCGCTTGTTTGCAAAGTTCCATATGTGCAATTACGGGCTTGAACAAGCGCATCGTCGTGAATTATGTACATGAAGGTGAACGTTGAGAGCAACGTTGCTCCTTATAGAGAAAGGTTGATTATCTTGGCGACACTCGGGACGCCATTGCTGTTCATGACAAACAACATCCAGTAGCCTGGCAAGAGGATGCCAGGGTCCGTAGGCAACGAGGCAGTGTATGACCTGTTTGTCCGACGGGTGAGCTTCAGCGGGATGCGACGCTGGTCGGTGTTGATGGTGTGCGTAGACGTGCCCACGCGGATCAGCGAGGCCGAGGATACGGCGCCATCAGTGCCAATGTTAATGCGGCCAGAGTTGACATCCGCCGATGTAATCGTGGGCCGAGCAGCAGGAGAGCCATCCCTGTTGAGCAGATAGCTGGGAGTGAATACCTGGCCGTCGAAATGATTCGTGTTGCAGTCGCCACACAGACCGCCACCCGCATTAAAGACGCGGGCATCGGGCATCAGCAGCGAAATGCTGTGGTAGGTTCGGGGAATCGCATTCGGTGCCTGCTGTCGGAAGCTGTCTTGCTCCGGGTCGTATAGCTCTGGCGTCAGCTGCGCGGTGCTGTCCTCAAAGGGGATCGCGTAGCTTTGGCCGCCGGTGATAAAGGTCTGGCCGTTGGGCAGAAGCGTGGCTGTGGCAAAGGAGCGCGCGGAAAACATGCCGTTGCTCGCAAACTTGACGTTGGGCTGATCGCCCGGTCTTCCGAGCGTGATGATGTGTGCGTTGGTGTGAGCCGGGCTGTTCTGGTACGAGGGCGCACCACCGGCGGTGAGAATCTTGCCGGCTGTGGCATCGTACATGACGGCAATACCGCACATGGAGTCCGGGTCGTCACCACGGTTCGAGGTGCGTTTGCCAGCCGACCTCACGTTACCATTGCCGTTGGTTTCGTACCAGTTCATGGCGGTGCTGGGGCCAGCCTGAAAGACGGTGCCATTCGTCCATCCAAACAGCCAGGCGTGGTTATCGGAGCGGTAGATTCCCTGGGCGTCCTGTGTCAGCAGATTGGCGACTTTGGCGCCTGGCAGATCCGTCCATCCGTTTGACCGAAAGTCGTAGATTTCGCCATTCTTTGGCTGAACCTCTTGGCCACTCCACGAGCCGCCAATAGTGAAGACGCGACCGTCGGAGCAGGTTGCTGAAGCTTGGTAGCCGCGAGGGACATGCATGTCAGGGCCAGGATTCCATCTTTGGGATGGAAAGTCGTAGATTGTAGTCTTGAACTTGGAATTACCGCCAGTGACAATTACCTGTCCCTTTCCGTCAATGGAGATGCCCGGACAAAACATGTCGTGGTCGGTGTCGTCGACAATCTTGGGCTCAACATTGTTGGTGGCTGGATCCCAGATGGAGGTAAAGACTCGGTCCCAGCTTGAACCGAGGTAGTTGTTATAGGCATATGCAGACCAAATGGTGATTTTCCCAGTCAGAGGGTCAATCATACCGGCCACGGGAACGGTTGGGAAGTTGATGGTCGGTCCCCATTTCCCAAGGCCGGCGTACGGCGTCGGCTCTGCGTTGGCGTCGTAGACCTGGAGATCTGCAATACTCGTCCACGCATTGCCTTCCGTCTCGCTCACGGCCTTGATGCGAACGTAGCGGGCTCTTCGTGTTTCGAAATTGGCATACTTGATCAGCGCATCAGCAGGCCAGTTGCCCATGGCCACAACTTCCCAGTTGTCGCCACCCTCGCTGACGGAGATCTCGTGCCGAGCGATCCAGCCATTCTTATTGTTGTCTTGTCGCGGCAGGACTGAAATACCATTAATGTTGTGCATGGTGCGCATGTCCAGCGTAATGCTGTGAGGCGGACCAGGAGCTGTGCCAGACCATTGCGTGTGCCAGACTGTGTTGTTGTCTCCGTCAATTGCTTTCCAACATTCATTGCCAGGCTCCACACTGTCACAGTAAACTCCCCATCCTTGACGATCAATAAATCGTCCATTCGTTGGCGGTGCGGCAAAGAGCTGGTTAGCATTGGGGTTCTCTCCGAAATGTTCCTTGATCGCCCTAGCATCCGGGCGAGAACGCGGCATGACGCCGTGGACCACGGAGACACTCAGTCCATAGAGAAGCCATGAGTACAACTTGACAGTCTTCATATTGGCTAGAGATGAATTATGCGGATTATCTCATTGGAAACAAAACGCTGAACGGGTAGAGCCAAGCAAGATCGGGGGGGCAGAGGAGGGAGGGGACTGGATGAGACTTATAATAGCCAAGCAAGGGACTAATAATGTCAACTGGTGTCGGGCCCTAGCAAGCAAGGGACATGTACAAGACAAAGGGAGCTGGGGCGGTTTTCGTACGGCAATAAACAACATGGGCACAAGATGGAATGACGGGAGCTAGTCCATTCCTTTTGTTGCCTTGTTAGCCGGCTGAATGCCATGCGCGGACGGACGGCTCTCTATTGTGTCTCCCCCGGGAATTGGGCTGCATGAGGCTGAGGCATGGACCATAACTGGGGCTGAATTGAATACTGCGGGTTATAGAAGAACCGCATGACTGGGGCTTTCATTGATGCTTCAGGTGTTTGGGTCTCTTGTTGTCGGTCTTGTCCGCCTTTGCTCGTATAATATGCCACTGGTATGAGCTGATGGCAGGGGACTTGCCCATGTCTATTCAAATAACGAGAGCTATTTCATCCGATCGATTGGGCATCGCCCCTCACTAGTAGGGGATTTCTGACGTGTCTAGTGTGCTATTATCCAAGCATCCAAGCACCCAAACAAGTAAAATGCTCTTCGTAAAATAAAAAATGGACAAAGGGGCAAGAACCACAAGTTGGCCCGTATCGACTCCGTCGTTAGTCGGGCACGGCCACTCCCGGCAAAGACGGAACTCGGAGCGCTGTAACCTGCCAGCACCTGCTTCACCGAGACTCTGGTTCTTGACTCAGCCTATGACGACAATCAATGCCTACCTGGTCCAAACGACGATTCAATCGAGGACCCAGTGAGGAGAAGTCGGTGCAGCACACGAGCAATTTGGTGGGCCAAGTCCACCAAGCTAGCATGGCACCAAGGGTGTCGTGGCTTGAAATAAGATAACGTTGCTAACTCCCAACTGAATAGCCTGTAGGGCCGCTCAGGTGCCAAGTCGGTATTAACTGCAGCCAGTCTGCAGGTCGCGTCGAGGCTGCAGAGGAAAAAGTCCTCTTACAGTTTGGCAAGTACCGAGATGCCTCAGGTGTCAAATGCTCTTTATTTCATACCACCGTTGATGATACTTGTTCCTTTTGGCGCAACACTTATTAACTACCATCAGTGGTTATGCCAGGGGCTCAACCGTTTCAAGCGCTTCAGAACAGAAGCATACACACCTTGACACCACAATAAAGGAACAACCGCAAGAACGAACGGAATGTGTCATGTACCTAGAGATGGCGCTGTGCTGGTGGTGCTGATCGCTGCTTTCCAAAAGTCTGGCTAATGCATGTCTTTGCAGCCAGAAGGAAATTGTAGGACATGACCCGAATGGGCTTGGCACCCGTTGGCCATTGCACCCTCCCAAACTCCTTGCTTGACTGGCGCCTTCTTACGCCTGAACAGCCAATACCAGTACCTTTACTTTGTACGGAGAACCGGCTACTGCTTTGGATTTGTAATTTCACGGTCCGTACGGAGTAACCATCTACCGAGTACGGAGTAGTGAGGAGCAATATTCCGCACCACGGGCACCCACACAACCACAACTGGCAAGCTGGGCTGCTACCAATAACAACTTGTCGTCGCGTTCAAAGTCGCATCCTCCACGGGGCCACGGGTATTGGGATTAGCGAAAGCTCCCAGGGCGATCCAAGCTAGCCAAGGCTGGGAATACGAAAGCCCCCAAGTTATTAATAGACTAACTTGTAATAATCTGTCAAGAGGCCGAGCGTCGTTTTGACATTTAGTAGCTCCAGCGTCCTGGGCAATTACCAACATGGCCCGGGGAAGGGATCGACCCTCAAATCCACCACTGTGAATATTTGGCTGCAGTTCAGCCAGCCCAGAGGACCTCTGCTGTGTGCAAGGATGATCGGATGCCGGATGCGCGTTGCGCGCACCAATGTCACACGGCACAGCCGTGTCATTCATGAAATTGAGATTGGCAGTGGCATTTTTCTTGTCATTCTTCAGCTGTCACTCGGACCTTTGTTCCTCTCCAACCCTCCTCAACCCAGCCCGACGTGATTCCCAGCTGACGCTGCCGTCTCGGGCGAGTCACCAAGAAGGAAATTCCAAGGGATCAACTTTTTCTGACCGCGTCCAATTAGCTTCTGCCCTGTGCCTCAACTCGACGCGGCATGACTGCTTTCTTTGTCTTGTTATTTTTCCCCCCTCGAGGCGCGGTGTCGCGTCGAGGTGAGACCGAGACATGTTTTTCATTTCTGCTTTGGTCTCATCTAGACACAAACTACGGAGTACTAGCTGACAGTTCGAAGATCTAATGTCGACTAGCGTCAAAGCCCCAAGGCCATCTGATCCCGTCTGATGCTGAGTGCATTCCTGGGTCAGACGAACGAGCAGCGCATAACTAAGGATTCCAGCAATCTGAGCAACAGATGGGTCAATCTGAAAATGGTGAGACATGCGCGTAGATGTTAGTGCCCGCCATGTTACTGGTACTGGCAGAGAAACTCTAAAAAATTGCTACCGCCTCGCGCTGTTGCGGCAATCGGCAGATTCTCATAAGCCACTTCTTATTTTTACGTAGTGAAACCCTTTGGAGTTTTTAGCGTGCGTCGTGAATAAACTGTCTGTACGGATTATGGGATAACTAATCTGTACCAGTACGGTTGAGACATTCACGGTTGGTACTGATCAATACTGGAACTCATCAACATGTAATTGGTATTCAGCTTTCATAAAGGCTAGCCACACGCGCCAAGACCTGCACCTACAGCCGTGCATACGGATTGCCTAGGCCAACTCTCACAGCCCAGATGCTTATGTGTTTCCCGCCTCAACGCAAACTACCACCAGGCATGGAAAACGCCCGATTCAACACCCAACATGTCATCCTCGTTTAATCTGGCCTGACTATAGCATATTACCACCTTCAGCCAGGCCAAGAACAGAAAAAAAAAAAAAAAAAAGCCTCCCACCTTCAGTTCAGTCCGCGCACGGTTCTTCAGGCCAAGCATGTCGCCACATCAGCTGTAACAGCAGCTTGGCCTGGCAACCCACCCAGGTGGTCCACGTAGGCCGGGATAGCGAAAGTTCTCAGCGTGGCTTGTGAGGTGGAATTTCAGCAGCAAATTGGCAAGCAAGAGAGTGTAATTGGGCTTCAAGGTTCATCGCAATCTTTCTGCATGACGAAAAGGCTTGCTAAGTTTTTCGCCGATGGGCCCGCGCCGCTACGGCTACTTGGCTATAGCATGATCAACTATACGAGATCGGCGTCGTCTACTTGTCATATTGGAGCAATTCAGCGCAGCTGGCGAACCTACGAACTTGCATATCCCTCACAGAGGCGTTTCGGACCTTTTCATCTAGTAGAAACCTTTCATTCATTTGTATCCTTTATTTACTTAATGTCAATTTTGGAGAGCTGTTTATTCGCAACGAGTAATATTCTTGCCCATGTCCCATCGCAAATTGAGGAAACGCATATACAGCCCATTTTCAGGCAGATTAATTGTTCATGTATTCGAGGGATAGAAACTTGCGATTTTTCTTTGCAAATATTCCCATGGCTATTATAGAACGGAAGGGGTTGATGCGCGACAACATTGACTCAACAAACTGCCCTTGCTCCTAGGGTTCATGCTTGCCACGGTTCATGCCTGAAACACGTTCCTAGTCGTGAATTCCCTTTGCTTTTCCACGATGCAATCTCAAAATTGATCCAGCCAGAAACAGCAGTTTTGCATCTTGCACACACAGCAGTCTTGCATCTCGCACACATGCACCCACGTTGAAACCCTGCCCTGCATACAATACCCTTTGCGACTGAACAAAGTCTCACAAGGCGGAATTCGCAATATCCGGCTTCATTTGCATCTCCACTTTGCTTTACAAAAGGCCAGCAAAATGGTGCATGCTCTTGAATCGGAAATGAAGAGCCCGGGCACCAGCGACTTTTCGGGTTTAGGGCTGTCTCGCCCGTCGTAACACGACTCTCTCCAGCATGAACGAGGACGGCCAAACAAGCGTGACGCAAAAAAGGACCAAACTCTTTTTACAATTCCAAAGTTTGAAACAGCCCATACATGCATGACTTTTGTCGGGGTCATTCTCGGTACATTTGCTTTGCCAGACCTCGTCAATTCCTTGACAAACTTGGGCGGTGAATGCAGTTGTCCATGACATGATGGCCAAGACACATGCCAAAGACCAATCCGATGGCCGTCCGTGACCGAGTTGAGTGATTTTCCATGGCTGTAGGCCGCATATAGTCGTATTCAAAAGAATGTTACACCTCCGCTGACCACGTCAAGCAGGCTAGCGGGACAGACAATTGCCATTTCACCGAAACATTGATAAAGAATACACGACATGGTCTTGGCTACAAGACACGATAGCTGGATTCAACTGTGGATAAGGTCATGAGGTTGTCAAGACTGGCGAATCACAGCGCTCAAGAAAACTCTGCGCGAGCAGGGTTGTCTTCGTTCTTTGCCTCCATTATGCGCAATCGATTCGGCATTGGCCAAGAAAGTACATCACTGCTGGAGCAGACGTCATTGGCAGCTGAATGAACGTCATCGTTGCCCATGTAGATACAGCAGCTTGGTGTGAGCGACCATCTCCTGCTAGGCAGCCAGTGCTGATACGAATTCAGTCGGGGAGGTGGACCCAGCCCATCGATTTGGCTTTATCAAAAGCTTCTTGGCCCTACTGGACGGTGCGACGAGCCAACGGCTACGACGGCAAGCGACGGCTCGGCCAGAAAGCGAGGGGGCAGCGTTCGCTCTTTTTGGCCTCAAAAAGTGGCTAGAAGACAGCGTTAATCACTCTGCTTTCCCACTACTGGTATAGCTTTCGCGTCAAGAAAAAGGGCGTGTGAGACAGTGCCGAGCGCATGACACAGACGACCGACGATGGCTGGACTATTACCCACGAATTTTCCCGGGTAGGGTGCGAAAGATGCAAAAAGGAGCAAGACCGAGGTAAAGGCTGGCGGCTTTGCTACCATCGCCAAGAGGCTTTGGCTTCACAGCCATGTCTGAATGGATGATGCAGCGAATCTCAAAGGATTTGAGTGGTCATGCTGCATAATGAGTCGCTTTGTCCCTCGATCAAAGACTCCGGTTGAGGTTACCGCGATGGCGGCTCGCCTTGGCTTTGGTGGGCGAGATCCCATCGGCGCATTCGTCTGTATTGACTGTCACGGCTGTGAACTTGAGGCAAATTTACTATACACATCCTATGGGATCAATAGTAATTAAAAGTGTGCATTCATACTCACATGTTGTGCGCTTTGCTGCAGCTGCACGATGACGAATAGGGCTTTGTTCGGGCAGCCATGTTCAGCCTGATCACAAATTTCGACTACAACAATAATCCAATACATCTTTACCTCGGATTCAGTGACCTTTTTGAAAGACACTATAACAATTCGATCCTGCACTTGTATCACAAAAGTCTTTACAATGAAGTGCCTCGAGTTTTTCGCAGTCTTGCCGAACCAACGTCTGTTGCGGCCCACCATTTTCTCATCTTGGTAGTCTTTCCCATCATATACCCGAGTACAACTTTAAACTGATGCGGGAGTAATAGGGGCGACGCCCATCCTCGCGTGACTGGATGCAAGTCAGAGGACAAGTGCTTTTCCAGCTTGGCAGAAGCCAGAGCATGGCTGAGGGAGCGGAGCCAGGAGGAGATACACGAGGTCCTCAAGGATCGCCACCCGTACCGAGGTAAAGGCGGCTTCTATGCAGTCGCAAACGGTAGGAAAGTGGGGGTTTTCCATAACTGGTGGTACGTTTTGCGCGTAGCTTGTGATGATAGATCTCGCTGGCTGACCTTGTACAAGTGACTGTCAACTCCAGACTTCAAATGTGGAGGGCGCATGCTTCAAAAAGTTTGAAACGGAGCAAGAGGCCGAGGCCTTTATTGAAGACTGGAAGCAGGCTGTCGCGGAGGTCTATCTGGTGGAAATCAAAACGGCTCTAGACAATGGTTTTCGGCCGGCGCACATGAAATTCAACGTCAAGAAGAAGCTGCTGCAGCGCGACACCAGAAAGGCAGAACCCGAGCCGGTGAAAGCCAAAGAGGAGACTTTGGAAGGCGGTGCAAGTTTGTCCCTCGAGGGCCTTGACCTTGAAGATGAACAAAAAGTGCCGACCTGTTGAAAGCCAATACTGCCAGTCCGCGGTCTTATTTGACAACTGAAGAGTTCTGGCAATGACACTTGCGACAAAGCCATGACAATACAATGTAATGCGCGTGTTGCGTCGAGGGCAGAGCTTCTACGCAGTCTTGGATTAGTACATATGTGTAACCAATGAATGTATTAAAAGTGTAAATCTCATGCGGTTTGCTCAATAACTGCCGTCAGACATAACCCCCAAGTCCAAGCACTCGCCTTTGTGTGCCTCCCTCGCTCCTCTTCTTCGTTTTGTTCCAGTGATCTGCAATATTCCCCATTAAAGTTTGGTTGGAAAACACTGTAGAGATTGCATCAATGAGCGAGGAGCCCTGATTTGTGCCATGACCGGTGTTAAGTTGCGGCATGAACAAACCACCGACAAGGTCCGCTAGCACAGTAGCAATCGAACCGTGAATGATGAGGCTGCGATGATTAAGAACGTTTTCGATGAGCGTCAATCTTTGACCATTAATGTAGCATTCCCTTCCCGTCACTGTCACTTCTATCATGCCGTCCGTGAGCGATAGAGCCATGCTCTTGATGATGGCGCCCAGGTTCGCGACCAAGACCTTGAGGTCGATGAACCCATCCAGTGCTTGGAAATTGTCTCCTGGGCTCAAGACCGTGTCCTTGATTGTAATGTAGCCAATATTCACACCAGCCGCAAACAC
The DNA here is from genome assembly GCA_024472245.1 of Beauveria sp. NWAFU-1. Taxonomy (NCBI): domain Eukaryota; kingdom Fungi; phylum Ascomycota; class Sordariomycetes; order Hypocreales; family Cordycipitaceae; genus Beauveria; species Beauveria sp. NWAFU-1. The sequence goes on along the minus strand of JANBXD010000001.1, from coordinate 6,055,695 downwards.
GTCCAAGGTATAATTGCCAATTCCAAAGGCGATGGGTGACTTGTTAGGAATCATCAACATGCCTTTGAGGTTATGGCCGTTAACGGGGGGCAAGACAAGCTGCGCGTGCTCCAGTCGAATACCACGATGAAGGTTGAGTCCTTTGAAAGTGATTGTCTTATCCAGCACCGGCCGTGACTCCAAAATGCCAAGGTTGATTGTAGCGGTATCAGCACGAACATCCAGATCGAGTTCCTCTTGATCGACAAACTTGCCAAACCACTTGGTAAACTCGTCGCCATCGGTAATGTGCTGTATCTGGTTGATGACTCGAATCTGCGTATTGCCATTGACTTTGATTTTACCAATCTGCATCGTAAGCCAAGGTGTAAACGTGGGTGTTGCTCTGTTATAGAGTTGTAGCGAAAAAGGTTGGATAGAGGCCGGGAGTGGTGATTTGAAAGAGGAGTTTAGATTGCAGAGCATTGAGTCGGGAGTCTGGAATAGAAAAGAACCGCCTAGGACAGGCAAAGGCTGCTGATTGACAATGAGCTGGACAATGGCCGGCAAGATGACTTTGAAGCTGCTAATAATCAGCGAGTACCCTGTCAAGTTGCGAGCAATGATGGCTTACACGATCGGCAGCAGAATAGCCAGAAAGATGAGCCCGCCAAGGAGATACCATTTCCAATTACTCTTGACATTGTTTATCGACTTTGTTCTTGCGTTCTTGATCTTTTGGGTCACCCTCTTTTGCGATGTTTCCGGCGTCTGCTTGGTGATATGATCATTGGACATGTCGGAGCCTCGCCGACTGTGGCTGGCGTCATCGCCGAGTCCGCCAGACGCGACTGGCTCGGTTGTTTTCGTAGACTTTAATTCAACCATTACGAGCCTTGGGCATGGAAACAGAATGCGACGATTAGCTACTGATTATACAGAGTCTTCTAATATAGTAAACAAGACAAAGCAGCCCCCCTCGGCCCGAGGGTCCCTGTCATTACTGCTAGGGTACAACTTCTCAAGCTGAGCGCAAGACGGGGACACTTGGGCTCCCTCCCCCTACCCAAGTGCCCGCACCAACTCAGATTCCATCGCTCATGGACCCACGTGGTAACCCTCTCATATAGATGAAAAGCCTGTGATGTGGGTAAGGTGTTTGGGCGGGAATCAGAGATAACACCAAGGGCTTGGTGATTGACGCCGGGGTTGATTAACATATCACATAACTAATGACATCAGGTTTAACTATCCAATCAAAATCTCATGCTACGCTCATCGGGTCTCTCCGTCTTGACTGAGGAAATAGAGGCTTCCCTCAGTGGGCTGATTCGACCGTTCACCCTGCCATTCATCACTATAGTGTTAGTGGGCCTTGGTAGACGACTGGTGATCTGTCGCACAATCCGTTGGCCGGTTTGGCTTATAAGGTGACTCACTGACTCGAAGGCTTCTTTTGTTTTATTCCCTATATTAGCTTGCGGTTCCGCGATACTCGGATCTCTGGTGTTGCATTTCCGCCCTGTGGAACCGGACTGGCAAGGCTGCATGCAGATCCCAGCCAAGGACGTAGGCCTGATATGTTGCGCCGAGGCGGCGGCCTATAGCGTCATCGTAACCATGACTGCCTATTATATACCCTACCTTTCCAGGCTAGAGTTTCTTTCTTGACCTTTTGAATGCATTTCATCTTGGTAATAATCGTCAAACGTCAAATTCTCAAAGATCAGAATTGTAGTACCAACTCGAATGAAACGGCTCCTGCATGAAAAAACGTTATTTCCAAAACGGAAAGCGCGCCTCGTGAAAATTTGGCTTAGCCTAAAGCTTTAACTAGTACGGCAACGGATAAGTATATAAGCCATATTTTCCCCGAAAAAGTCACCATTATTAGCCTCATTTGCGACTTTGTCAGGGCTCTGAAATCTGCCGTGGTTGGCGCACTGCAGACTGGGATGCTTCTGCCGCAAGGTCCAAGCTGGGCCAGGACCAAGTCACGCAAGTCCACCGGCGAACATTGTGCCGTCTCTAAAATCCGCAAAGCCGAAAAGCTCGGCATCTTGCGGCACACCAGCCGGCTGCCGGTACGGAGTAGAAGAGACGGAGAAATTGGCCCCCACCGAGCACCCGTCGGCGCGGCTTTAAGATAATGACCGGTAACTGTTTTTTATAGGTATAGAGGACTTTCGGCGAGGAGTTTATGAAGCTTTTTCACGGCCGGTCGATGGCTGCTCGCAGCAGCGAAGAGGCATGGCCTAGGTAGACGAGACCTCGGATCAGCCACCGCATTCTGATGGCGGCAGTGATCGGCAAAGTCAAGATGAGGCTTTGGTACGTTAGGCGAACTATGATTATAAGAGCCAGCTAGTTGGCTTCCTCTCTCGTCTTTGGGGGCAACAGGCAACCTAGGCTACGTAGACAGACAAAACCACAACTGCGAATCGAACCGAGACTTCTCACCACTCTGTTTCAGGAGATTTTTCTCGGGATTTTCCTAGCTGCATCTGATAATCAAGAGGCATTACAGGCATGCGGGCCTGTTGACAATTGGCCCCGGCCTAAGACAGATGTTAGTTGTTGGCGGGTTGCTAGTGCTGGTTGTTGCATTCGAAGAAACTGTATCCGTATCGCCATCTTGAGAAATTCAATAACTGGGATCAGAATCCAAAAAATATTATCTTCGAAAATAAGAAGGGCGTTGCAAGAAAGATCCCTTGCAATTGATGGGGCAACGTATGAGCAAGTTATCTTGTTAGGGGTATATTCCATCTCCACCAGTGCCACTCTGTTCGTCCGTTGTGCAGCATCAAGCGCAGCGTGATTGGTTGCGCAAAGCTTAGAAATCCAAGTCAGACGGTCCCTGTCGTCACCTCTTGAAATGAATCAAAACTTTGACAAGATTTCTTCCAGCAGCACAGCCAAAACTCCAATCGCGCTCCGCAATCGACACAATGGACGCCAAAACTTCTACCCTCTGTACGCTTCATTCTCTTTTGCCCTTTGACGCTTTCACAGTTGAACTCTTTACGCTGACTTTGGCCGACTTCTAGCTTCCGCCGCCCCGGCCGCCGCCTCGACCGAGAACGCTTCGCGCCCCAAGGTACATCACTTCCCCCCCCCCCCCAAAAAAGAACAAGATTGTCAAAACGTGGCGCGCGCTGACAATACATGGGATGCAGCCCTGCTGTGTATGCAAGGACGAAAAGGCCAAGCGCGACGAGTGCATGCTCTTTTCCGGTGCCCAGGACCCCCAGGCCGACTGCCAGTCGTTTGTGCAGCAGTACAAGAGCTGCATGCTCGGTTTCGGATACAAGGTTTAGAGATTTCAAAAGGGAAAAAAAAGCGACCGACTGCGAGACGATAGAACACTGCGCGATTCGAGAGCGGATCAACTTTTGGACACTGGCGATGGGAGCGCGGGAAACACCAAAATTCAGCCGCCGGTATATCCGGAACTGTGTACAACACTTGTGCAATTACGAATAGGCCGGTCAGCAATGGACCGGGAAGCAATCTCCTCTAACTCATGGAAGCATTGATACTAGCAACAGCCTGGCACAGGTCAGATCGGGTACCTGGATAATAGAGTAACAAAAAGTTTGTACATCTCCACCCGAAACGCGCCTCAGCCGCGAAATCGTGTCATGTCTTGTCTTCAATCCTCATCATCTTACAGCAATTGCTGCACTTCACGCTCCTTGGCATCGTAGACCTCCATCACACGAGTCTCCAACTGTATCATGGTGGTGTTGAGACCTGACACCACAGCCATCATGTCTTCTTCAATCGCGTTTCGCTTCTGCATCGACTTTGCAATATCCGACAATATCTTGGCCTTTTTCTGCTTTCTGAAGAATGGCTGGTCAGCACCGCACATGGCAATGTTTATCTCTTCTAGGAACTGTAGCCTACCTCCGCCGTTCGTGCTCCTCCCGTTCTTGCGACAACTGGCGCTTGATGTCATCCAAATCTGCTAAGACTTTTGCGACCACGTCCTTGACTTTTCCGTCGCGCTCCTTTTTAAGCTGCGAGGAGACGTCAGTAGCTCGGCTGGGAGATGACTTGCTAGAAGGCAGTCAGCACATACCTGCAGAATGCGCTGCTGTGCTACGATGGCTGCAGAAGTGTCGTCGGAATTCGTAGTGCGTCTTGCCATGGTGAAGTCTATATAGAATGGATTAACAACTTAGTAGCGAGTTCAGGTGCAATTGTATAGATCAAGGCGAAAGTCGTTTGCAAACAGCCAAGATCAGTGGACCAAACCTCTGCCAGCCGGCGGCTCGGCACCTTAATCCACAGCACAGGTTGGTCTTTCAACGGAAAGTCGTGTATTAAAATCATATTGTTGTGCCGCACTCCGGTTGTACTTTTTATTCCTTCTATATACTTCAGAAACACCTCTTTTGGGTATTATCATACATCATCCTAGTCAAAGGTTGATTCTCTATCTCGTAAGGGCAATGTCGTCTATTCTCAGAATCATCTTCACCGTCTCTGCCGCCAGCTCAATGGCGCTTGTGCTGACCAGCAGCGGCTGCAGCACGTTCTCCTTGGAAATGTTGGAGTTAACGCCGCCAGACTTGATGCTGACACCAGCGCTCTTCTCGCCCATCTCGTGACGGTGTCTTAGGTCAGTAACGACCTTGATGCTGTTGAGACCCGCATTCTCGGCCAGTGTTGTGGGGATGACTTCCATGGCGTCTGCAAAGGCCTTCCAGCAGATGGCCTCTGTGCCAGTTAGGCTGCGAGCCTGCTTGGCCAGCTGGGCGGCAATCTCAATCTCGGGAGCACCACCGCCGGCGATAAGGGCCTTCTTCTTGACGAGACAGCGGACAACGCAAAGAGCGTCGTGCAAGCTTCGCTCGGCCTCTTCCAGAATCAAGGAGTTGGCACCACGGACAACGATGGACACGGTCTTGCCGGTAGCCTTGGCACCCATGACCTTGACCATACGCGCTCCGGAAGACTGGACCTCCTCGACCAGGTCAGCTGTTCCTAGCTTGTCCTCGGTGAAAGAGTCGATATCGGCAACGGGCTTGCATCCAGTCGACTTGCAGATGAACTCAACCTCGTCGCGCTCAATCTCCTTGATGGCCATGATTCCAAGCTTGGCAAGAAAATGCAGCGACAGGTCGTTGACGGCATCTCTGAGGATAGACTTCTGGATTAGGAGGACATTGCACTTGGCCTTCTTGATTTTCTTGGCCAAGTTGAGCAGGTACAGGCGCTCCTCCTTGACAATCTTGTCCATTTGGCGGTAGTCGTTGACCTGGATCGTGTTTTCCATCTGCAGCGCATCAGTCAGTGTTTGCCATTCGACCACAGTGATGTTTGACGTACGTCGGGCTTGGGAGGGCTCAGCTGGAACTGGATGAGACCAATTCTGGCCTTTTCCATTCTAACAGGGCCGCCAGCATTTTTCAACACGGGCTGGTGGAGAACAAGGCCGTCCACCAGCTCGCTATCTTCGATAGTACCGCCGACTTTTTTACAGATACGAATGTTGTTGAGGTCGACATTCTCGGCCGTCTTGAGATCGATCGTCTTTGTTACCGCGTTAACGGCCATTGGGCCTAGAAGGTTCGAGTACTGGGAGACAATCTTGGACGAGAGCGATGTATTGGCAGCTTGTAGCAACGATGCAGTATCGGTCAGGGAGATGGGCTGCGACATGTCGTGAAGGACTTCGACGGCAGCGGCGGCAGCGCGCTGGAAAGACTCGGAGATGACGGAGGGGTGGATGCCTTTGGACAAGAGGCGGTCGGCCGCACCGAGCAAGCTACCGCAAATGACGACGACAGATGTGGTACCGTCACCAGCCTCAGCATCTTGAGCACCGGAGAGATTGACTAGCATCTTTGCGGTGGGATGCATAACTGACATGCTCTTGAGCATGGTGTTGCCGTCGTTTGTGATAATGGTCTCCCCCTTTCCACCGCGAATCATCTTGTCCATACCACGGGGACCGAGCGATGTGCGCACGGCATCAGCGACGGCTACCGTATAGCAATTAGTATATACAACATGTTCGGATTCGATGGCCTTGCGCTCATACCTCTAGCAGCGACAATGTTCGACGAGCGAACTGCCATGGGCTTCTCCCTATCCTACAAAACGGTTAGTGGGGGAGCTCTGGGAGCTTGCTGCGGCGCGTCAACTGACTCTGAAGGTAGCATTTCCGCCCTGGCCACCGCTTTGAACCTCAGCAGACATTGTCGAGAGATATCCTAAACCTGAATTCGTCGAAATATCTTGTCCAAGGCGTGCTTTTGATAGAACGCGGGAAACTCAGGTCCACAGGCAGCGTTCAATCGAAATATCCCACCTTGTACCCTACTCCGCCATTAGCACCACCGCCTAGAAATTTTGGGCTCGGAGGTGGGGATTATCCATCTTCCGCCACCTTCCATTCTGCACTTTGCCTGCACGGAGTACACCAGTACACGTAGTCCTGAAGCGGCCTAGCGCGCTTGGACAGGCACTCAGCCTGGCGCTGGAGCTCTCAGGCAACTGAGATTACGGAATGCTTCTCTGCCATTGCTCCAGCCAATTCATCACCAAACACCACCAGTTACGCCTCTGACGTCGCCGCACCTTCTGTCTCGATAACAATTACTGCTGCAGCTTGCGTTCAACTACTCAACAGCAAACCCTACGCTTCGAGACTGGTGGCGCGTCTATCGTGCGCATTTCATCATGGTGAGCGACCATAGCCGCTGACCTTACAAGGCACACCATGTCACTGACCGCTTCAGCCTTCCGCCACCGGACAAAACTGGGAGAAGTACCAGAAAACCTTTGCCGATGATGAAGTAGAAGAGAAGAAGATCACACCTCTTACCGATGAGTATGCGCTCCAGACTCCCTACGGCATGGCTGTCGCCCTGCTAATCCGCGACCAGGGATATCCAAGTCCTCAAGACCTATGGCGCCGCGCCGTACGGAGCCGCGATCAAGAAGCTCGAGAAACAGATCAAGGACAAGCAACAAAGTGTAGACGAGAAGATTGGCGTCAAGGTATGCGACATGCACTCTTGACGGCGCGGCAACATCGAATGCTGACATGCACAGGAATCCGATACTGGTCTGGCACCACCACATCTCTGGGACACTGCGGCCGACCGCCAACGAATGCAAGAGGAGCAGCCTTTCCAGGTTGCTAGATGCACAAAAATCATCTCAGACGAAAAGGGTGACGAATCTAAGAGCAAATACGTTATCAACGTCAAGCAAATCGCCAAGTTCGTCGTCCAGCTTGGCGACCGAGTCAGCCCCACTGATATTGAGGAGGGCATGCGAGTTGGTGTCGATAGAAATAAGTATCAGATCATGCTCCCACTTCCACCCAAGATTGACGCGAGCGTCACCATGATGACGGTCGAGGAGAAACCCGACGTTACCTACGGTGATGTTGGTGGTTGCAAGGAACAGGTTGAGAAGCTCAGAGAAGTTGTTGAGATGCCGCTGCTATCACCGGAGCGCTTTGTCAACCTCGGCATCGACCCTCCCAAGGGAGCACTGCTCTACGGTCCTCCCGGTACCGGAAAGACTCTCTGCGCCAGAGCTGTCGCCAACAGAACAGACGCCACCTTCATCCGTGTCATTGGAAGTGAGCTGGTGCAAAAGTATGTTGGTGAGGGCGCCCGGATGGTTCGGGAACTCTTCGAGATGGCCCGTACGAAGAAGGCGTGTATCATTTTCTTTGACGAAATCGATGCTGTTGGTGGTGCGCGTTTCGACGACGGCGCCGGTGGCGACAACGAAGTCCAAAGAACCATGCTGGAACTGATTACACAACTGGATGGTTTCGATGCGCGAGGCAATATCAAGGTCATGTTTGCAACCAACAGACCCTCGACTCTGGACCCTGCGCTGATGCGTCCCGGTCGTATCGACCGCAAGATTGAGTTCTCGTTGCCCGATCTGGAGGGTCGCGCCAATATCTTGCGTATCCACGCCAAGAGCATGTCGGTCGAGAGAGACATCCGATGGGAGCTCATTTCGCGACTGTGCCCCAACGCGACTGGTGCAGAGCTTCGCAGTGTGTGCACGGAAGCCGGCATGTTTGCCATTCGTGCCAGGAGAAAGGTGGCGACGGAAAAGGACTTTCTGAGCGCTGTCGACAAAGTCATCAAGGGTAACCTCAAGTTCAACTCCACTGCTACATACATGCAGTATAACTAGAATAGTGTATGGAATGCAGTCAATGTACGAGTACTGGATGGTGATGGTGCCGTGGGGTAGTGTCTATAGTTGAGTAGTTTTGAATTCGTTGCTACGGAATAGACACGGCGTTTTTCCAATGGCGGGATATGCTCTTTTTTTAAAAAGTGATTGGGTATTTATAAGCTATGTTATTAAATTTGCAATATCCTTTGTACAGCCAACCCCATAGAACAATGAGACACAAAATAATAACGCCATCCAAGTCTTACCACCCAAACGCCATCATGAAGGTAAAATTGCCGAGTCCTCGGCCAGTGTAAGTAATGAGGTAAAAATCGGTATAAAGGGCCATTTGGGCATCACAATGCCATATCGTTTGGTGATTCATCCCCAAATAAACATCCGAGGCAGACAACTTCGCCTTCAGGTCCTTTTTCCACGCAGCAGCGACTGCACACCACGGAGCGGTGCCCGCACGCCACCCAGTTCCGTGCCGCGCCTATCCTCTGATATGTCTTCTCCCGCTGCGGCGGCCCTGGCGGCCGGCCATCAGGGCCATTGCACGCGTCGTCGTCGGCGTCGGCGTCGGCATCCTCCATGTGGAACGACCGCGACAGGGCCTCCTGCTCGGACAGGACCGACGCCATATCGCCCCGGCCATGGCACTGACGGATGCAGACAAAGCACGTCTGCTCGTAGCAGCCCTCGCACTGGGCAAACGAGTCGAGGCCCGACTTTTTGGTCGGTCGTCGGTGGCAGATGTGGCACGGCGCTACCATGTTCTTGGCGGTTCGGTGCGGTGTCGAGATGAATGTAGTCTGCTGCGACTTGTGTTTTTGCGATTGTTGCGAGGACCGACGGCGATGGCATGGCGTGAAGCCAGGGTTGTTGTTGTTGGTGTTGTGTAGGTGGCTGGCGTCGTCGTCGTTGTCAAGCCGCGTGCGTTTGGATACAGGCGCGGCCATCTTCCGAGTCGAGAGAACAAAGGGGTGGCTACCGCCAAAGGAGCAAGTTTCGTCGCTACGATAGAGAGAGAGGACGCCGCGCGTGTCGTCGTTGTCGTGATCCTGCCATCGCCGCTTACGGGCGGGAAGAGGAGAGTCGCCGCCAACAAATGGCATGGCGATGCATCGGTCCCGTGAAACAATAGTCGTACGTGTGTCACGACCTAAGTCTGTACGATGTAGGACGAAAAAGAAAGAAGAAGAAAGCGTGCCCAACTCTGTGTAGTTTTACAGAGCGTCGACTTGACTGGGAGAGAGGCAAGGGAGGGGGACAGCGTCTCAATTTCAGATCGATCAGGAGAATGATTAGGCCGACAAACAAGAAGCTATTCTGCTTTGAGGTGGAGGTTGGAGTGGCGGCGCTGAAAGCCCATTCAGGCTGTCACTGCACACTGTGTGAATTGCGGGTCGTCTTGCCAGGCACCCGCCAGCACCATCCCTCACCTCACCGCAGAGAAAGTCTGACGAACATTGTTCCGCAACATTAATATCATCTGAGACAGGATATCTGTCAATAATTAACCTTTTGCGGTAGTTTACATAAGCACTGCCATGACAATATGGGTAATTCCTAGGAGGTGCTCACAATGCCACATCTCTTACCAAACCGCCGCCACCATCCCGGTGCATGCGCCAAGAACAACACAGGCGCAGATAATTTAGAAATTGTCGTTTCTGTCGACGTTCACAACGTGGGTGTACTTACCTACAGAGACCAGAACTCGTATCTCGAGCCATCTGCACGATCTGGGTTTACCCGGCGTCATCTTTCACGCTTCGCCAACCTGTACCAGTCCTGCTGCCCAAACATCCGCCAGCTCGTAGAGACCGTCCTGGCTGCGATCGTATATGCGGCCATGTCCGCGTGCTCTTTCGTCTGAATGCTATGGTTATCTCCGGCTCTGATTCGCTCCGGAACACTTCCCGTGCATTACGACCTTCACATCTACGAGAACGTCGCCTGCGAGGCCATGTGCTACCTCACGCGCTACCTCATGCCATTCATAGGCCATCTTCTGTCGCGAAGGGGCAAGCTTCCAGATCGTGTCAGTCGCGTGTACAGTTTCTACGGGACGCGAGATAAGTAGCGCTACTTATAAGTCCTACACGCTGGACATGGGCTGCACGCGTTAAGTCACAATAATAAAGGCAGGACACACACACCCGAGTACGTAGAGATTGGTTCGGTTGTCGGATACATTTAGCCATGTGACGGCGTGGACGCTGCCGCCCAATACAGAGGCGGATACCCTAAACTCGGAAGACCGAGACTCAGCACGTCCAAGCCAGTTCAAGTTCGCCTTCGCGCGACACATGACTAGAAGAACTCGTAAAACCGGCTTGTGGTGTTAACTTCTTTCTTCACGAATCGGGATCAACCTTTTAGAAGTGGCGAGTTTCACCCTTGTGCTCTATTTGGCCTCGTGTTTTGATCGGATGTTGGGTTGGCAAGCATAGTATAACGGTTCCTGTACCGCCACGCCAGCTGGCAAAAGACTACGCATTAATCTCAGTACGAGCACTGTTCAGGATCCCAACTGTGGCTTATACGGCTGTTCGATACATATAGGCTTTCTGGAGACCCCAACCTCGACCCTTGAGATTGTGCCCGGTCTGGCCGAAGTGGCTGGACAATCGCCGTGACCTCCAACATTAAGAAAATATCGTCCGTCATATGGATATTGGGCTCTGATATACATGCAAACGGCAGGTCAGCTCGGACACCTTGCAGTCAAACCCGCCAGGCCTTTTGCGTGAGGTAATATTAGTCCGTAAGAACGGCCAGTCCATACGAGCAGGGCTGGGGGAGACGGCTGCATGTGCAACTTCAAACATACAGCTTCAGCATATCTTCGCGCATCTTTATTAGAAACAGGCTGCGGTCAGAGGCATGATGCTGCCATTGCATTGCGAGGCGAATGTTGTCGCTGTCAGCCGATGGCAGTGATGCAGCCTGTTGGCAGTACGCGGTGGAATGCGGGCTTACAGAGAGCAAACACACCGCGCGTGACTCGTGCTTAAACACAAGCAACATACGGCATTCATGATGTACAACACTCCCTTACTGACAGGTCTATACTCTGGAGAAAAGAGAACTTTCGATGTGTTGCAGCGTGATCACTGTAGCGAGGATAGCGCGTAGAAGAAGCGCGCCGCCACGGCTCCTCCAATGTGCCCAATTGGCTAGCTTACATCTGCTCAACATCCCAGAAAGATTCAATGGCAAAATGGTCATGAATTAGCGTCATCGTCAAGTCGCCTGAGCACTTTGTCTCGGATAGCACGATAGCCGATGGCTTTGTGAATTCTGGCAGCGTAATGCCGACACTCTGCCAAAGGACGCTTGGTTTCTCAATGCTGATCAGCTTCTGATAGCACGTGAGAAGAACGTTGTTGACGATGTCCAGTGAATTCGAGGACGACATTGATGATCGGGAAAAGGGCGATAGTGTGGTGAATACTTGAACTTTTATTCCCACTGATTCGAAACTTGTCCATCGCACGACTTGAGGTCATGACCTTTTCGTTGGAGCCGATTGACGATCTAACCAGGCCGCAATTCACAAGACGAGAATTAATTGGATAGCGATAACATCTGCATGCTGAATTCTCCTAGATCGCCCCCTTGTGGTACGCTCTTTCGACCTTGCCGCAGAGGCCCCAGTTCTCGTACGACAGGCCATCACGTTGCGCTTTAGCTAGTTCAAGGTGGCCAACCTCCAATGCATGTGGACTTGCGGTATTCCTTGCCGCTAACTAGCCTGCCGTTCGTGACACGGTGATTAGCCAGAGTAGAAGATGACTTGTTCGAGAATTTGGCACACGTGCATCTGTCAGATACAGTGCTTTGTCAACCTTCGCACTGTACAAGTCTGCGTAATTCTAGCGCGACACAGTGCCTGCCGTGCACTCCATGACTCTTGCTTCCCCATACAATCTCAGCTTCAAACACGACCCACACACGCTCGACCAGTTTCCCGCCAACCTCCTTCAGCTTGATCTCTTCACAATCCAGACAGCTTCGCTTCCAGCGCAAGCCGCATCATTGCCGTGTTCTTCGAGCGGCCCGCATTATTTCAGTTCGTTGCCTACCTATTCCTTCTTCATTATCCCCAGCGTCTCGTCCCGTCATATTCAATCCTCCCCTGCCCTTGCCCGAATCTTCCCGTCTCGTTGAAAGCGTTCATTGCCTTTCCATTCAGCCTCTTGGGCCATCTTCCGCGTCCACTGCATTCAGCCACCCCCCTCTCTCTACGCGACTCTTTGCGGCGCTCTCTTTATGCCATCAATCTTGTTTCTCTCGCGCTTCTATTCACTCCTTCGGCCGCCTGCCTGCTCTGGAATTATCCTCGTCTCGTCTCTGAGTCTAACCATGGCGCCCCAGCCAATCGATAGGCCCCTCCGCGATTTGATTCAACCCCTGGCACGGCGCATTTCCTAGTTGGGACCGCGTTCGGTAGATATCAGCTTCGATTGTGTGCCGAAACACGGCGGCGTGTTCCTAGAGCAGCTAGCTCTCGTGTTGCAATGGACTCGTACTCGTCATACAGAGACTCCAGGGACTCTGGTCGCTCCCCAAATGTGGACCGACCGTCTCGCCTGCGTGACGACTCCCGAGGTAGAGACGACCGTTCGGATGGGTTCTACCGCAATAGATCACCAGGTAAGACACTCATTACCGACCGACGTCGGACTCAGTGCGCTAACCTCGTCATTCAGGCAACGAACGTCGTGAGCGTCGTCGTTCTCGCTCCCCTGCCGATAGATATGAACCTCGTGCCCGTCGAGATGGCCGCGACAGAGATGACAGAAGACGCGCGGTCTCTCCTCCTTCAAACATCGATCGTTATATCCCCAATCAGGACAGCGGCCCGCCTGGGACTCTCGTTAACCCCGTACCGAATCCCGCCCAGCTTCCTTACCAAGTCGGTTTCTCCTTCTTCAGCGAATGGTGGCGCATGAATGAGAAAGTCAAAGAAGAGAAGGAGCGCATTCGCACTGGGCGCCGGCGAGAGCCCGAACGTCCGCGTGGCACCCGCGAATCGCAAGAAGAACGGGAGAAAGAAAAGGCACAAATACAGTCGGCCTATGATACGTATAAGGAAGAACTTCAAGCCAAAATGGCTCGCGCTTTTGTCAGTGAGCATAAAAAGGAGCAATGGTTCAAGGAGCGATACGTCCCCGAAATTCGAGAGAACTTCAGAGCCAAGCTCAATGAAGTCCGACGCGGTGCCTATAGTCAATGGGAACAAGATCTAGAGTCTGGCACCTTTGATGAGTTCTCTTTGGAGGGCATTCCCAAAAGCGAAAGCAACGGCACAGGCGGCGTCATCGAAAAGGAGGAAGGCGAAGCTACCGCTACGAATGAGATTCTTGGCGTCAGCGATCTTGTCCCAGCCAATGGCGCGGACATCCGCGATGAAAATCAATTCCAGCCAACTCTTCTCATCAAGACGATTGCGCCTCATGTCAGTCGCCAGAACCTCGAGGAGTTTTGTAAGGAGCACCTTGGAGAGGAAGAGGGTGGTTTCAGGTGGTTGTCGCTTTCGGACCCGAACCCGAGCAAGAGGTATCACCGCATCGGTTGGGTGATGCTTCACCCTTCCTCTGAGTCTGCAATGCCTGTTGATCGGGCTGATCCCAAAGACGACGATGGCGAGGCTGATGCCACGCCACCCTTGGCCTCCACAGCTGAGAAGGCCTTGGAGGCTGTCAATGGCAAAACTGTCAAGGATGAGGCGAGAGGCGACTTTGTATGCCACGTTGGTGTGCACAATCCACCTGGTAACCCAAGAAAGAAGGCGCTTTGGGATCTTTTCTCTGCGCCTGAGCGTATTGACAAGGATCTGCTGCTTGTTCAGAGGCTCGTGAACAAGTACGAGGAGGATTTTGGCTCCGATTTCCAAGCCATCATCAAAGTCGAAGAGAAGGTCGAGAGTCTCAGGAACTCGGGCCAACTGAAGCCCGCAATTCCTCCTGCGCCACGCAACAAGACCACCAAGACAAAGGAGGTGTCTCTGGACGAGGCCATGGATGGCGAGGATGACGGTTTGGCTGCGGAAGACGATGACGATGAGGGTGTCGTGGATGAAGACGAAGTGGACGATGAGGACATGCTAGTTAAGAAGAAGCAGCTTGATCTTCTCATCGAGTATTTGCGACGCGTCTTTAATTTTTGCTTTTTCTGCGTCTTCGAGAGCGACTCTATTCACGAACTCACACGCAAGTGCGCTGGTGGCCATTTGCGCCGCCCTCGCAGCACGCTTTCGATCTCGGCTAGAGAGGTTGCCAAGGCTAGTGCAGACGGCAGCCCTTTCCCTGAGAAGAAGCGTGCCGACGGTGATGAGGATCTCGACATGGACAGCCAGGAGAACGACAAAAAATTCCGCAATACGTCGAACAAGACCGAGCAGCAGCTTATGCGAGCCTTTAACTGGGTGAAGACGTTCGAGGACAAGTTACAGCAGATTCTGGAGCCTCAAGCGTCGGATCTCCGAAAGCTGGGCGGACGTCCCGCGGAAGAGGCGGTTGAGGCTGAGCTCATGAAGCACGTCAAACAGGAAGATGAGCACAAATGGCGTTGCAAGGTTCCAGAGTGCAGCAAACTATTTAAGGAAGAGCATTTTTGGAAGAAGCACATCGAGAAGAGACATGCTGAGTGGCTCGATGGACTGAAGGAGGAGTTTGAACTCATCAACGCATATGTCCTCGATCCCTCACATATTGCGCCGTCGCGCACTGACGCAAACTCGAACGGACATTTCCCGCAGCCCAATGGTAACTCTACAGCCGGAACACCTCGTGGCTTTAGCCTGCAGAATTTCTCCAACCCGATGATGATGCCAGGCTTCTCAGCTGGTGGTGCCCCCAGCGGCTTTCCAGGTATGCACGGCAATGGATGGAACGGGATGGACCATGACCGGTCCGGTGGCCCTGTTCGACGCGGAGGCATGTACAACAGGGGACAGCACCGGACTGGTCCGTATGACCGACGTGGTGGTCGCTCCGACGGCGGTCGAAACAGAATGGGGGGTTCGCGCTGGGGCGACGGTGCTGGTGCCGGTGCTGGCGGACCACGCGAGGCTGTGCAGGGACGGAGCTTGAAGAGTTACGAGGATCTTGATCAAGTCTCTGGCAGTGGCGGTGGTGAATTGAACTACTAAAAATGCGTCATCTTTTCGGTGTCGAGGTTGCACGATGAGCACCTGAAGTTGCGGCGCCACTGAAAACAGTCCAGCAGTTGCGAATGTATGGCGTTATCTATTTCTTCCATGGGAACTGCAAGTTATTTGGATCAAAGTTTGCCAGTCAACAGGCCAAAATCAGCCGTGTATTTCTAACTAGTTCTTTCAAACGCATCATGAAAAATACACCTTTGTTTGACTGAAGCTGGTGCTGTAAAGTCGTTTCTCAAGCTATATAAAATGCTCGACGATTTGGACGCACCATCAGGCAAAAGTGCAAGCATTAAAAGACACAGTTTCCGCGAATGTCGAGGCACAGCCACTTCCATCGTCAACTGCGTGGAAAGATAGGCGGAAGCCTGCCAAGCCGACGACTCTACGTCTACAGGATGAGGTTAACGCTCTCAAAATAGAAAAGCTGCGAGAGCAACAGGGCACGCCCGGGGATGAGATTGAGCAATTGCTGGCGTGGAGTTGGATCACGGTACAATTTATTCGGCTCTACTGGTATATCGCCCAGAAATTCCCTGCAGCCAGTATCTTTGAAATTTCATGCGAGCCATTGCCCCATGCAATCGCGGTCAAAATTGTTGGTCGCTCTGTTATAAAGCTAGCCGACAGTCGGCGACACGAAACGCTATCGGGCAGTAAAATAGCGACCAACCTTTCTTATCGATAAGCCACCCGCCCAAAAAAAATCTACGCCGTCGCACCCCAACCAGCCATGAGCTCTCAGCAGCGCAGACATTGCTTGCCACCGACAACATCTTTAAATCTTCAACATGGCGGGCTCTCAGCTGAAGCGTCTGAAAGCGTCGCTGAGGGAGCAGGGCGTCATTGGGCCCCAGAAATCCAAAAAGCAAAAGCGCCGCGATGCCGAAGAGCAGAAGGGTCGCAACGAAAAAAGACTGCAACGCGGCGCAGTCTTGTCCGGCATTCGTGAGCAGTTCAACCCCTTCGATCTCAAACACGCCGCAAGAGGGCCCAAGTTCGATGTCACCAGCAATGTACCCAAGAGCGCGAGTGCTGCCAAGGGCATCCAGGGCCGCCCTGGTGCTGCCAAAGCTGCCGGCGAAGAGCGGGTAAGCCGAGTTCAGTCATCATTATTCTCTATGCCACTAATCATACCTTCACCAGCGTCGTGAGACTCTTCTAGTCGACATGCAGCACCGTAACAAAGTTGGCGGTATTCTCGATCGGCGATTCGGAGAAAATGACCCGACCATGGCCCCAGAGGACAAGATGCTCGAGCGCTTTGCCCATGAGAAGCAGCGAGCGCACAAGAAGAGTTCTATGTTTGACCTCGAAGATGACGGTCCACTAGATGGAGGTCTTACACACGGCGGAAAGTCTCTTTCCTTTGACGATGACGACTCACTTGTCGACGACTTCGAAGAAGACCTCGATGCAAACGATAGCGATGGCTCCGTTCGTGAGCGACAACGCCTAAAACGACTTCGAGGTTTAGCAGGAGAAGATCATAGCGACACCAGTGATAAGGAACCCGAGCGCAAAAAGTCTAAGAAAGAGGTCATGGAGGAAATTATCGCCAAGTCTAAACTACACAAGTACGAACGCCAGGCCGCCAAAGAAGGCGATGACGAGATGCGAGCCACAATCGACAAGGACCTTGCCAGCATTCAAAAGCTACTATCATCATCAGCGAGGAACAAGCGCTCAGGAGAGGCGGAGGCAGCTAGCATCGCAGGCTTCGAGCGCGGAGAATTTGACAGAAATTTCGATATGCAAGTGAAACGTCTGGCGCAGGATCGCCGCGCACAACCTCAAGATCGCACAAAGACGGAAGAAGAAAAGCTAGAGGAAGAATCAAAACGCTTACGCGAGTTGGAAGAGAAGCGCCAAAAGCGCATGCGCGGAGAGGAAGTTTCCGACAGCAACGACAGCGAAGATGATAAGAGTAAAAATGCGTCTGCCAACGACGAGGACGTCGAAGATGATGACGATGAATTCGGGCTTGGCGAAGGCATTCGCACACGCACAACAGCTGCCGACATTGGACTCGACGATGAAGATGACTTCATCATTGACGATGACTTGGTTGCGAGCGGTTCTGATCTAGATCTGGATCTCGGTGATAGTGGTGATGAGTCCGACGATGAGTCTGGCAACTCTGACGCTGAAGACGAAATTGACGAAGATGACGAGTTTACAAAGGGTCTTTTGAATGAAGAAGAGACTAAGAATCCCGTCTTTCATGTGCCGTCTGCTGCCAAGACGTCGGCTCTTGAAAAGGGAGACGAGCACGGCCTTCCATTTACATTTCCATGCCCAGAGACTGTCGACGCCTTGCAAGCCATCACGTCACAGTACCCCCACGAGAGCACGCCCAAGATTGTTCAGCGCGTGCGTGCGCTGTACCATCCTAAGCTCGACGCCAAGAATAAAGAGCGCTTAGGAAACTTTTCAAAGGCCTTGATCGATTATATCGCTTCTCCATGGGACCCTGCCACAGCGCCACCGCCGTCGGTCACCGAGAGCATTGTTCGTCACATTCACTCTCTCGCCAAGATGTTCCCTATTGAGATCAGTAATCGTTTTCGTCATCACCTCAAGGAAATCGGAGAACAAAGGACTCTGACTCTGGAGCCGTCTGATCTTTTACTTTTGAGTGCCATTGGAAGCATCTTTCCTACTTCCGACCACTTCCATCAGGTCGTCACGCCGGCCATGCTGACTATCGGTCGATATCTTGGCCAAAAGGTGCCAAAGCAGCTCGCCGATTTCGCTACTGGCACGTTACTCTGCATTCTCTCCCTTCAATACCAACAGCTTGCCAAACGCTACGTTCCCGAAGTCATCAACTTTACCATTAACACTCTCTGCGCGCTGGCTCCTATTGCTCCATCTACACAAATCACAACTACAATCCCCATACACAAGAATCCCCAACGACGCTTTGTTTCAGCCGCGGCCACGGTTCGCAGGCTGCGCTTTACCGATTGTATCCCCGGGGATGCTGACGACTCAGTGCCAGCCGCTGAAGCCGTCGTCGTCTCTGCTGCCATCCTTGCTACAACGCTGCAGGTTCTCGACGCAGCTGCGGACTTGTGGACCGGAAAGCCCGCATTCATCGAAACATTTGCACCTGCCCTCTGCGCCTCCAAGCATCTCGTCTCAAAATCGTGCCGCAGCAAGCTACCGTCGTCTGTCGCACAGCAGGCCGAAAAGCTGGCCACTAAACTGGAGCGCATGTCACGTCTCGCCCACATAGCCCGTCGGCCGCTCGAGCTGCATCACCACCGCCGGCTGGCCATCAAGTCCTTTATTCCCAAATTCGAGGAGACGTTTGATCCATCCAAGCACTACGACCACGACCGGGAGCGCGCGGAGCTGGCCAAGCTGCAAAAGGAACACAAGCGCGAGCGCAAGGGGGCCATGCGGGAGCTACGCAAGGATGCCAACTTTATGGCGCGCGAGAAGCTCCGCACCAAGATTGCCAAGGATGAGGCGTACGAGAAGAAGTTTAAGCGCCTAGTGTCTGAGATTCAGAGTGAGGAGGGCCGCGAGTCGAATGTGTACGAGAGAGAAAAGTCGGCGCGGAAGCGGGCCAATAACAGGTAGACGAGAGTTGTGTCTCGTGCGCTATGATACGGCTGAATGTATATAAAACAATCATCATTTCATCGAACATCCAAGTGATATAAATTTGATCAAGCAGAGCGCCGGCAATGCTGCATTGCTTGCCAAAAACATAGTCTAGGATCATTCATGATTATAGTTTTGTATTGCTGAATCACAGGGAACAGAAGTCACAATAGCACTACAATATGGGAAAAAGCCAACCGACATCAAAGTTTGGTTTACATTGTCTCGGCAAGTGCGTTCTCCATGACCTTGCGCCACTTTGGGCCATTACGTTGGAGTAAAAAGACACAAATGTAACTAATGACCATGCAAAAAAGGGCTGTTGCAGTAAATACCCAGCCAGGTCCAATGGCGTCTAGCCACGGCGCAGCGACAACAGTGCCGATACAGCTGAGGAGATTGCGCACAAAATTATTCACAGCAACACCCGCCGAGCTCTTTTTGCGTATAAACTCGGTAAGCATGGTAGTGGCTGCGGACTGTTTTACTATCCATTAGCCCCAGACTGCGGTGCGACAAGGTTGCCTTGCGGGTGTTACGGTGCAAAGGACAAGGATAAATACTTACAAAGACAAGCATAGATGTGATTCCAAAAACAAATGCGCCAGCGGCTGGCGCAAGCCACATGACGCCGTAGTTGATGGTCCAGCCAAACAAGAGCAGGCCGCAAGGGTATACTGTAACAGCGATCCAGGCATTCTCACGAAGACGATCTTCGGGTAGATAGACTAATTTTCCCTTGTCGTTGTAGCGGTTTGCCTTGACAGCCTCTCGCGCCATAATGTAGTCAAGCCAGCGGCCGCCGACCAGCGAACCGACAATGTAACCAAGTCCGGATGGAATGTAGAGCAGACCAACAGTGAGCTGTGGGTACGAATACGGCGGCTTGGCAAACTGCTGCTGAACAGTAATGTTCATGACAAAGAGGCTTCCAAAGGCAAATGCAGCCAAAATGACGGTAATGAGGACAGGAGGGAATCGTAGGATCAGCAGAACTTTGAGGGGAGCAAAGATGAAGCGGTAGATGGCGCTCGCGAATTTCTTGGTATGCAGTGTGGTCGATTCCCTCGTCGACAAGCGCCTAAGCGGAGCCGTATCACCGCTGATGAGCGGCGGCGGCGGCGGCGGCGGCGGCGGCGGATCTCGAGCCAAGGTCTCGGGAAGGAGGAGCGTCAGCATGACGACAATGACGCCGCCGTAAATGGCCAGGAACCACATGGTCGACTTCCAGCCAAACGCCTGCGACAAGGCACCGCCGATGATGGGGGCAAACAGGGGCCCGAGCAGCGGACCAAGGTAAAACATGCTCATGGCGAGGCCGCGCTCACGCGGCTCCCAAATGTCGGCAATGGTGCCGGCGCCGACGGCTTGGACGCTCGCAGAGGCGCCGCCGACGCCGATGCGCATGACGATGAGCATGGAAATGTCGACGCTCAGAGCGCTGGCAATGGAAAAGAGGACAAATAGTGTAAAGGACGCGAGGTAGATGGACCGACGACCGAATTCTTCAGAAAAGGCGGACCACCAGATGGGGAATATGGACATGGCTACCATGTACATTGCAACAGCCAGATTGGTAATGGTTGAAGTCGTGTTGAATTCATCAGATATGGTGTTTAAAGCGGCTAGTAAATTAAAAAAAAAAGTCAGCTTTTCACGTTTGCTTCTTGTTTGAACAAGGGCGAAAAGTAAAAACAAACGATAAAAGATGGAGGACCCGAGCGGCGCTGCAGCAGTCGCAACGGCAATGGTAGCCGTAATGCCCCATTTCGTCACCCTTTTGTAATCGTAGGGATTTACGACTTCGGGCAAAATAGTAAAGCGACTCAAGAGGCCACGGCGCTGACCACGCGGCACAACCACAGCAGGCCTCGTGCGAGTCGACGATGCCCTCGACTGGCTTCTCGACATCATGCCGAGCTCCGCCGTGTTCTGGGGGTCGACGGCGCCATGGTCCAGGTCATCTAGCCCAGACCAGACGCCATTTTTTTCTTTCTCTTCTTCATGTGCGCGCGACTCTTGCGAGTCGGATCTTTCCGAGCGAATCGACAAGGTGCTCGACCGAGTTCTGCGGCGCCGCTCCTGCTCTTCGGGAGACTCTTGTCTGGATGCCGGGGCCGCATCCGAGGCAGTAGGAGCCATTGGCCGGAAAAAAACGCGGTTCAGCTGCGAGAGCCGGTTAGGATGTTAAAGGGGGCAATGCAGCCCTGAGACATGTCCGCAGCTGGGTGCAGAAGAACCGAGGAACGTGTGTTTTTTTGCTCAGGGATTTCTGCAGTCTTTTTGGTCGCCAACTCTCTGCCAACAAGAGGACGCAAGTTGGCATCTCTAGATATTTCTGGACAAGGAATGGGTAATAATGATGGGGGGGGGCCGAATCGGCCTCAAGAAGCCGAGGGCAGATATTACGGTGCACTTTTCCATGGAGAATATTACTCAAAGCCTGCTTGTTACTGGCTGCTCGGGACATTTCCAGCGAGCCCCGCCGATGGGCGGCCCCGTACGGCTTCCCTACTCGGCTTCTTGGCTTATTATTCCCTATGATTACTCAGTGACAATAGAACTTGTTCGGGGCCGGTTCGCGGACTAATTTGGTGGTCAATTGTTGTACTAGTGGTTGTTTGTGGTTTACCGCCGAGGTTTGCGTCAAAGAGTCAAGACAAAGGTCCTGCATTGATTAAAAATCCGGCAGCATCTACTTTCTACAGTCAGAAACAATAGATGCAAAACTCAACAACTACAATGTTCAAGTACAGATGATGGACCAAGGTGTAAAATCTTGGCTAGATTTAGCGCTAGGCTTCAGCAAAGGGTGGGCGCGCCGTACAGAGACAAAGTCCTGGTTGGAGATCCACAGTCATATGGACAGGCATATTACAAGAACGATTAAACTCCGAGATTCATGCTAGCGGTCAAAGATATTCATCTTGTTCGTTATATCTAAACTATCATCTCTTCATGTGCTAACCGAACCAACACTCCAACACAAGACTTTAAACAAACCGTGCTGCAGACTACTCTAGTTTCACTGTACTTGAGCGCCCTCTGCGGGGTTGATCCAGGCCAATTCCCCGAACCAATGAGCAATCGGTTCATTATTTACCCCAGCCCATCGTATCACTCCAAACGGCACATGCTCGGCGACAGTGAGCTCTGCTGCAAAAGGCAATGGCGCGAGAGACCTAGTCCGACAAAACAGCCACGATTTCATGCCTATAGAACAGAAACCGGCGTATTCCCAATCAATCAGCCGCTGTGACTTGGAGCACCATCACGATGATGTGGGGTGCTAGATCACCATCCATCGCCGGGGTTACCCTAATCCTGAGCCTCGGGACCGGAATCGGCGTTGTCTATGCCCCCATTCACAGAGCTCCAACATGATTACACTACGGTTCCATGTTTTCAAAGGCCCATAGTTGAAAGAATCCACCTCCTAGCCATTGCAGTGTAGCCAAATCAAGCCGTCTTATTATTTTTCGTATTTTTGCGTATTCATTAACGTGGAGAGTACATTAACAGGCTAGGATCCAATCAAGTACCTGGCATCTCTGCCGTTGACATTAGCCATCATCCTTGCGAATGACTGACTGTTGAATCAGTCGCTGTATCATACTCTCTCCAGCTGCTGCCTGAATTTCCAAAACAACGCTGAAAACATTCATAGTTCTTATCCTCATAAAACCAACTGTACAATATCACTGCATCTGACCGCACCTTCGTGCGCACATCTTGACCCGTCGACTCCACCGTCATTCTTCCACCTTTGGCCTTTGCTCTTTCTTGCTCTCCGTCTCGAGCATCTTTCGCAGAGTAGCCGCCAAAACTACAAGTAACGTATCGCCAGCCGCCGCAGTGCCCGAGAAAGGGTGACCGTATAGACCGCGGAGAGCAAAGAGTACAAGCAAAAATTGTTGACGCCCGGGCCAAAGAGAAACAGGTTGATGACATGATGCGCAATACATTCGTCGAGCGTACTCGTCATCAATCCTAAATGACCCCCAAACCCCCGTCTGTCAGTTCAGCCGTAATGAGAAACTTTTGCCGCGCACACAACCATGAACCTACTCTCAGCATCGCCCTGGTACCATGGGGACAAGCAACGGAGAATTGCCACCATGAGCCAAAAGTTGGTCACCGTCGCGTAGCAAAACGAAAATATAGGGCTCGGAATCTGGGGACGTATAATCTATGCCGTTCCCTCGCGGGCCCACGCGCCGACTGTCGTGAGGCATGGCTGGAGCGCGCAGCTCTCGTTCCTCAACATCTTGAACAGGCAGTCTCCCACGCCCACGCCAAAGAGCGACTGCAAGCGTTCCAAACTTGCATTTAGAAGCTCCTGGCCGGTGCCGGCTCCCCACTGCGCCGCAGCCTCGGTCGCGTCGTCGGCGCTCTGGCAGAACTTGGTCACGAGGAGGTCTGCCACATGTCGCTGTACTTCGCTGGCCGACCAGTCAGCCGAGGGGACAGTGCTGGTGCTTGACATTCCGATTCCCAACAGCTTGGCGACAAATCTCATGTTATAAAATATCGGCAGAAAGCTTGGCTGAAAAGATGATGGAGGATATGTAGACCAGAAGTCAAAATTTTGGAGCGCCTGTTGGAGAGCTTCATCGACTTTACCTCGGCGAGCAGGAACTACCGCAACAGCACTCGGCACCAAGCAAGGCCGCCACTTTCGATACATGGCATCTACTACTATAAATTAGCTTTTTTTTTTTCGAGGGCTCTGATCTATTGCGCTGATACATTATCCCTTTATACTGAGACTGTGCGCTTTCACTAATGTCATAAACTTGGCCAAAAGGATTCCCAACATCAGAATTGATATTCTGTAAGCAGTCATTGAACCTGCGAGCCAAAACTATCACCATGCAAAGAAACGAGGTACAAACTCGGTCGCATCACAGTCAGCCAAATCTAGATATTGATTTATTTTCAATCCATCTCTATTCGTGTTTCGAATACGTTGCCAGTTCTATAATATCTAATCGCTCCTGCTCACACTGCTGGAGCGGCGACTCTTTGCTTCTCTTTCTGCCAACCCGTCAAGTCTCCATCATCCAAATCCAATGTGCGCGCCTGATTAAAAAGAAACATGTGTGCTTATAGAAAATGCGCAAAACTCAACTCCATTGTAAAAGAATAATTACCCAGTTGCTCTTCCGCGTGCCCAATACAGAAAAAGTGCCATGCAATCTCTAGAGGGACTGCTGAGCACATCAAAAATTTGCCATCTTTTACGAACCAACAAGTGATACAAGCAGGACCAAAAGGCTTGCTGAGAAATTTGTTCGAGACCGCAACGTGGTCGGTTTTGCTAAGACAGCAAGTTTCGAAGCGATGGGTTCGCGCTAGCACCGCCTGGGCGCCCGTCAGACCGTGGTGGCATGGAATCCCGCGACGGATGGGGTGGCATCGCGTTGAGGGGTCCGGGAGGAGGTCCCGAGGGACTCACGTGTACCGACGAGTGGTACTGTGATCGCTGCGGATGAAGCCCGTGGGCAAAAGAGTCCCGCGGAGGCGGCAGAGGCGGACCACCATTTAGATTGCGGGGAGGCGAGTGCGACGGGTGTCCTCCGTGTCCATGGTACGGCGGCACATACGCTGGGGGCGGAGGTGGAGGTGGCGGTCCTCGTAAGCTACGCGGCGAAGGCGGCAAGCTGCTCGAGTACATGGTTGAAGGCGAGTGCCGGTGGTTCATGCCAACTGGTGGAGGCGGACCAGACATTGGCGGCGGTCTCAGCGACGAGATTGGTGGAGGTGGTGGTACGCTGTGTATAGGAGGCGGGCCACCATTCAAGTGACGCGCCGGTGGTGAGTGATGGCTCGTGGGCGAGCTGCGATGCCAGTCGAAATGATTGCTCCGTGACGACGGTGGGGGCGCTGGAAATGCATGCGGGGATGAATGCGGCGGCCGGGCAGCAGTCATGTGCGACTGCGGAATAGTTGGCGCGTGAACCGGATGGGGTAGAGGCGGGGGAGGACCAGGATGCCCGTGGTGGTGGCTAGATGTAGGGCGTGGCCATTGGCTCACAGAGCGACGGTCACGATACTCAGGAACGAGCGCTGGAGGCGCAGGGGGGCTGCGCAGCGAGGGCTTTGAGATGGGAGCTTGCGTCGGATGATGCGGCCGCGATTCTGATGTCGACAGTGCTGCGGGCGTAGCATGCGCTCGAGGCGTCTTGGCGAGCTTCTTGCACTTGTGGCACTGAAACCTCCTCTGCTCAACAAACTTTTGCGCCTCGGATCCAATCGTTCCATAGTGGCCATTGGTGAGCTGTCTTTCCTGATGTGTGTCAATGGGCCACCATCGAGGCGTTACATCGACTCCACAGCTGATGCAAACCTTTTCGCCAGGCTCAGCAGCGTTGATAGCTGGGTTGGCGTGATCACCATTGGCTGCACCAGCAACACCAATCGCCGGCGGCATATTTGCGGCCGTTGTTGAAGATACTCTGCGAGTCGCGGGAAATGCAGCGCCGCCAACCTTAGCCGCCGTGGTTAGGAGGGTTGCCTTTCGTACAGTTCCCGTGAGCGTCAAATCAGCCTGTTTGAAATTTTGCGCGTAAAGCTGCAGTGCATTCAGGCCGCTGTCGCCGACAATCTCATGCATCCTGTGAGCAATGGTCTTGGTAGGAATGTGATCCTTACACCACAGCATGGCGGACATGGTGCCACTTTCACCATTGATTGTCACAATATTGAATTGATCACGCCGAGAGCTCTTGACTGGAGTAATGTCGAAAGCGAGGAGATGGCCAGCCTGTCGGGCACATTCCACATGAAATGTCGTGCGGCAGTGATGGCACGGAATACAAGCTCCGTTACCCGCCCGGTTGCATGCATGGCAAATCTCGTCGTATCGCAGCTTTGGTATGGAGGGAATGCCCTCCGACGGCTCCATAGCCTTGGAATTGCCAAACTTGACCTCTGGAGTCCAGACGGCACAGGTAACATGGACCCAATTGTTGTCCGCCGTGCGCTTCAATGGCTCTCGAGGGTTGGCGGGCCGATTAAGCTCTTCTTGACGCTTTCGATAAAACTCGGCAGCCTTACGAGCTTGTTGAACTTCCAACCTCTCGCGCTCACGATCCTTGTCCGACATCTTCTTCTTGTGATGGGTCAGCTTTGGTTGCTCGACAAACTCTTGCTCGGTATGTTCGACGGGACACAAGACGCATTTATACTGAATCGAGACCTGCGGGTTCTTGTCGTTGGTGCACATGTCACAAAGCCATTTGCCCTGGACTCGGCTGTCCATGATACCATAGCAGTTGCGGTGCACAGTGAGGCGGCATTCGCGGCAGGCAACGTGCTGGTCGCCGAGAGGCTCCATCTCATTACAAATGGCACAGGGCAAAGTTCGAGCCTGGGGCAATTCGGGCGCGGGAGTAGCCTCATTCGTTCTGTCCTTGTCCTTTTTCTTAGTCAGGGCAGTACCAGACGTGCTGCCACCGTCAGAATTTGCGGGGTCAAAATCTCTGTCGACGGGGACCTTGAGACGCTTCCTCGGAGGCTCTATCCCATTGGCACTGGTGGTGCCGCTTAGAGGTGTTGAGTCACGATCGGGGGTCATGAGGCCATGCTCCTGGGCAGCTTGAAGCTCCTTGAGAAGCTCCTCGTCCTGCTTGCGTTTCCAAGCCTTGCCGTTTTGGGTAACCTTTTTGGTCACCTCCTCAATGTCTTCCCATCGGACGCCATAGCGGCGCCAAATTTCGGCGCAACGTCGACAAAGCGCCACGACCGGCTGATTGTTTCTATCCTTGGGAGGTAGCTTGGCAACCCCGTTCTCGTCGAGCAAACCCTGCATAGAGTTGGGGGCTCTTCGCCACTGGCGGGAGTTGGTGGTCTCGCAAAACAGGCAGACAAAGCTTCGCTTCTTTTCGGCGGCCTTGACGGTATCGAAAGCAGAATCATCGTCGTTGTCGGCAACGTCATCAGCCATTTTGTTGGCAACAGCTTCTGCCCTTTTGGCCTGCTTCTTGCCCTTGCGACCTGAGAAATTCCCACAAATCTGCTTGCCGCGGTCCGACTTTTTCCAGGTGTAGTAGTAGCGGGTGACCTGGCCGGCGGTCATGGTCTTGACATGTTTCTTGACAAGGAACAGCTCAGAGCCATACTTGAGAATGGCTTCCTCCCAGCGCTTTTCTTCGGCGGCGGTCAGGCGAGGTTCCTTGAACTCGGCAATAGGTGTTTTGGCGAGCATAGCAAGAGCCTTTTCGTAATCATAGCCTTGGCGATAGAGGTCGTTGATGGCGACGTCCTGTAGGTTGGTGCACTGCTTGGGCAGGCCATGACTCTTGGCCGTGTCCCTCGCTTTGTCCATGTAAGCAATAGCGTCCTTGGTGGAAATGCCGTCCTTTTCGGCTGGAGGGATCCAGATCGGAGTGGAAGTGCAGTTGGGATCACCGGCATCGTGGTCCTCGCCTCGGGTGGTATATCCGGGTGGCTCATCTTGGACCCATTTTGGCCGCTTCCCACGCATAGCCTTTTCCTCCTGGATATCCTTGAGCTTGGCTCCGCCCTTGCCGCGCTTGATCTCGGGAGGCTTGACATATTCAACAGGACGTCCTGGCCAGGGATGTACAGCGGCTTGATTTCTAGGACCGATGCGGGTGCTGGCGCGAGGATATATGCGGTCGTCGTAGTCGAGAGCGTCCTCGGGCTTGCAGTGGATGCCGAGATAGCGATAGGGCCATAAACTTGCGTGGTATATCTGCTCGGCCGTGCCTTGATGGTGGACTTTGTCGTCATCGTCGGGGGTAGTTCGGTTGGTGTTGGGGTCCTGGGCGTCCTCTTCATCGTCGTCGAGAGGGTCTTGGTCATCTTCGCCGTCGGGTAGGGTGTGACGGTTTTCGAGCTTGCGTTCTTGGGCACGACTGCAAGCAGCACATGACCAGGCAAAACCTCGAGAGGGTTTTTTCAGGAGAGGAGGGCGGACACAATTCATGTGATAAGTGAAGCGGCAAACGGCGCAGTCGACGGAGTCGTTGCTTGGTAGCGTTAGTGGACGTCATGGTAGACATGGTAGAAATTTAGGGACGTAGGAGTTTGAGGAGTGGAAGAGCACGTGTGATGGCTGGTGGGTGACGGGATGTCAAGGAGCAACGATTGCGAATTGGGATAGCTGTGAAGTTGAAGGCATGGGTGGTGGTGATGGGATGTCGTGTAAGCAAGCATCTGGTAGTGCGTGCAGATGTTCCAGTAGCGTGGACATGGTGTGCAGGCGGCTGCCGTTCTTGGTATGTGGCCAGGTGGGGTGGTAAGAGGAAGTGGGTTTGGGGCTGACAAATGAGAAGCGCTGGCAGGCAGGGGCGGCCACTGAGAGAGACTGAGAGCCACTGAAAGGGACTGTGAGCCCAGTGCGAGCCACTGGGGTGAGCCGGGCTGCAGCTGGTTGGTTTGGAAGAGGTGGGATTGGCCCAGGGGCCGAGGGTGGAGTCGTGCAGGGGAAGGAGGATTAATCAGGAAGAAAAAACAGGGCCCAATAGAAGGACAAGAAGAACAAGTAAAGGGGAATGACGAGAACAAGGCAGCTGTCCATCTGCGGTATCAGATGCTGGTGTTGCTGACGGCTGACTGGTTGACGACTGAGGCTCTGGTGTGCGTGCAGCTTGGAAGGTATGTGGCGCGTGTGTGTGGCGACGATTCCATTGCGTCTGGTCTGTCGCCATAAAACACGCCCAACACACCCCCATGACGACCTCGCCGCCTCACCTCGCCTCGCCTCTCACCACTGTTTGCTTGCTGCCACCTGCATGCTGGGCCACACTTCGGCTGGGCCACACCAAACCCACATACTGCCACGCCACGCCACCCACACCACACCCACACCCAGCTAAAGCCTGCAGCTCTGCATCCGCCGCAGCACCCACACACCACGTCCCATCTGGTTCCCCCGGCCAAGGCGTTACTCGGTAAGCACAGAGACGCCGGCTCCAGGCTGGGCATCAAGGGTGAAAAAAAAAAAATTGGAGGACGGGTGAGGGAAAAGGAAGCATAGACTGAAGGAAAGAAGAGACATACCTTGCGCAATACCCGGTGCATCGCTTGCACGACTTGACCGCGCTAGTTAGCTCCTTGCCTCGTCCCTGCTCAACCAAGACAAATTTCCACCGCTCATCCAGCACCTTTTTCACCTTGTCTGGCACATTGACAATGAGATTGGTCGGAATCAGGTCGTAGTGTTTTTGAATGTACCGGTCATAGAGCTTCTCAAACCAGAAGCAGTCGGGCGATTTGCGGTACTCGTCAAAGTGTTCAATTTCCGCACGGTGCCGGATCTGACATTTTCCACGCAGCGCCGCCAGCGGGCTAATGTCGGAATGCATAGTCGCAATCACCAGTCGCGTGTCTAAAACCTTGCGTCCAATGTCCTTGGGCCGGTAGAACCAGTTAATGCGCACCGCATCCACCGGCCGCGCCGGTTCGTTGTGCGAGTGCAGAAATTCCATGATGCGACCCAAGTAGTATGGCTCGCCGGGCGGCTCGCACACCAGATAGACATGATCTAGTAAATTGTCAGTATTTTGCTCTCATTGACGGTCGTTTCACCCGCGTGCGGTGCCATGACAGCGTATGCCGCCGCGGTGTTGTGAAATTGCACAGGGGTGGAGCCACCGCGACTTACCATTCGCTTCCAGCACTGTGCCATCGTCGGCCACCAGGCGCCCATTCTGAGGGCGCGCCTTGCAATTGTCAAAACTGAGCATGTTGGTATCTGGCCAAACCGCTGGCGTTGAGTTTTGTGAGGTGGTGTTGGAGCTGGCGACACGTCGCGCTGACTGCGCTCCTGTCGTCGTCGCTGCGGCCACCTGTGCTGCTGGGCCGTTGGCTGCCTTGCGCTTGCGCGACGCCGGTGCTGACGATGCTGATGAGCCGGCGGATGCGTGTCCATTGCTGTTGCTAGCATCGGTATGAGTCTGCGATACGGGAGCCTTGGAATCGTCGCTGCCTGGCGCACTGCCCGTCAGAGGCTTGCGACCTCCAGCCGCGACGCGCCCTGACGTCTCGCCGCCATTCATGGCGGCGGCGGCGGCGGTGGTGATGGTGGCTAGGCGTGACGATTTCTTAGGCATTTCGCCCTGATTCTTGTCGTAGTAGTCATAATTGTCCATTTCAATATCCTTATCCTCGGCGTAATTAGGCCGCGCGTTGCCATTCCTGTTGCGGGAGCGCGTGCCATATGGCGCGGCGCCATCAGCGCCAGCGTCCTTGTCCACGACGGCACCAGACGGGTTAGTCATGGCGTCTGCGCTGATCTTGGAATCTGGATCTGATGATGGCGAAATCTGCAAAATGGAGGGTTTAAAAGTCAGTGTGCAAGCGAGAAAGTGCGCGACGTCAAGGTGAGGGCCGCTGGCAGGGGTCGGGACACGGGTGAGGCGTGGGATGTGAGGTTTGCAGGTTTTGAGTGAGACGTGTGGTATAAGAGAGCGATGGGCGAAAATGGAGGGAGAAGAGAGGTCTGAGTGAAAATCGGGGACAAGAGAGAAGAAGTAGGGCAGTAAAGAGGGGAGCAAAACTCACGGCTTGCTGGGCCATGGTGGCAGCACGCATTGAGCGTATCGGCCGCGATGAGATGAGGCAGACGTCGTGTGAATGGCATGCCCCAGGTACCAAGCACGAGGAGGAAGGGCCAGAAGCGAGAGGCGTGGTGGGGATGTGAATTTGCGTATGGCGTAGATGTTCAAGAATAGAAAATTGGGTTGGAGGAGTGGTCAGAGGGAGAAAGGGCGGGAGCGAATTCAGAATCTGGTGATGGGGGATGGATCATGGAAGAGAGGAAAAAGGTTTGGACAAGTGGAAGAAGGCGTGGATGTGATTCCCTGCTGGTGCCGAACAAGAAGAAACGTCCCCGAGGCGGCGTCGGCGGGCCCTTGGGTCTCGCCAGACGGGCCAGGACAAGGCCAGACAGGCTAGACAGGCTAGACGGGGCAGAGAGAGGCAAGGCTTGGCTTCCATGGCTTTGGTTCGATCAACAATTGCTTTGAGCCTTGGAGTGCCTGCCTATTAAACCCAAGGTACCTACCTACCTACCTGCCTGCCTGCCTGCCTGCTTGCCTGCCTACCTACCTTTGCCTCTATTATTACCCGTACTCCGTAGTTCCTTGAATAATTACTGTGCGTGCGTCCCTTGCACAAGTTGCACAACTTGCACTAGATGGCTTTTCTGTCTGGCCCTGTCGGAGCCTGTCGACGATGCTGCATGTGCTGCAAGCCCTTCTCGAGGTACTCTGCATCACCACACAAATCAACCCATCGTCTTTGTACTTTTCCGATTGTCCATCACATACAGGCGCATGACCCCCTGTAACTGCTCGCTATAAAATCACTCTGCCGCCACCCTTGACATGGGGGGTGGCGCACTTCCTAAAATCCTTGCCATGTACCTCTCAAGTCGCCACTATCATCTCCACCCCCATTCACCCAGTCATCCTCACCCAATTCTCGCAGATCCTAGATATCAACAACTTTATATCGACTTGGCACACCCTTGAGCCCAAGTGTTGCTTGAAAGGCCCCACTGGTCCCGCTGGGTCAGACACAGTCGAATGAAAGAGGCATCGTAACAACCCGACCAGACCTCTCACCTCTCTCTGCAAGGTCATTCTCGGCCTGTCCAGCCTTTTACTTGTTCTATTTCTTTTGTACAGTTCCTGTCCGTATTCCTCCTCGCTTGGCCCTTTCACTCCGTTGCATGTTAATTCCCACCTACCTACCTCCTCATTTACACGCGCCCTCATCTTCAGCCCCGTCCCGCATCCGCCGCCCATTCCATTTCCAACATCCTTGCTCGTTGCCAATATTGGCTCCCGTACAGTATTTGCGCTCCCATCAATCTGCCTCAATCATACCATTATTATCGTTTTCTTCCCACCCGCCGCTCCTTCTCTACCAAGGTTCGTTTTCCGTCGCCGTCACCGTCTTCGTCGCCGCCGTCGCCCAATAGCCGCCTCTGTGACAGTTGTTTGTCGCTCTTTGCCAGCTCTGCACCATACGCTGCCACTCTTGGTTGCCTCGTCTCGCCTCCCTCCCTCGCCATCCCACCCCTTCCCTCGACCCATTCCTCTCCAGATCATTTGCCGTCACCGCAGCCAGGTAGCAATAGTCCTGTAAACTTACCTAGCCGTTTTCCCAAGACAACCCAGTCAGTCGCTCCACGTTTCATCGGCATTATTTTCTCTCATTGCGACCATGGCTACGATAATATGACATCTGGTCGAGATAATGTCCCGTAGCAAGGCAAGGAACAAGCATTCGATATCGTCGCCATGCTGCACAATTTGGGTACTTCGTAGTCTTTACAAGCAGAAATAGCACTGATTAGGTCGGCGACAACATGATTCATCTAGCGAGCCATGGATCCGTACCCAATATAATCGCTTCGACAGCACCCGCCACGAGCGCTCGGCCACCAGTCGACCTACAAGCTTTCCGCGCCGGCCGAGATGCCCAGGCAACTTCGAGTAGAAATCACTAGTCACCGAGCGGCATTGCAGTTACGCTGTGTGCTTTTGGCAGCACACGATGTCCTCACGATATCATGCCCCGTCTTTCCCCTGCGCTTCTAGTCGTCTTACTCAAACAAACAGCTGCACGCGAGGTTACACCACGTTAGATTCCGGGAGGCCTCAAGCTCACACGTCGTTTTGCGAAACAGTCATCAGCATGGCCAGCATTGGTGCAAGAGCCTCGAGTGTGCCGTTGCATGACGCTGCTAGTTGGGCGCGGCTGGGCCGCTGGCCCGACCAAAAGAAAGCGCTAGAAGGTTTTAAAATAAAAAGCAGATCGAAGCTGCCGAGTAACGAGGTGGTGCCATTCAGAGAGCACCAGCAGCAAAGCCCATGTCAACGACGTAGCGGGCGCGGTGCTTCAACCTGGGGTGTGTGGAGGGCCGAAATCTCATTTAAGCTTTTGAGATTCGCCTTCTTTTAATTTCTAGCCGGTTTGTTTTTTCCATGAGCCGCAAAAAAAAGTATGTTCAATTCTACAGGAGCAAGGTTCGCGCCAGGCCCAAGCCGAGGCGTTAAAATGGTGAGAGCAGGCTTTTCTCCGGCAAGAAAAGACCCGCCCGCCCACAACGAGGTGACAACAGCCACGTAAATACTTTGTAAAGGGAAATATGGTTTTCTTATGATAGGTTAGAGGAGGGGAGAGCAGACGAACCCTTGATATTATTGCATGGACTTCCATTCAGTGGAAAAGAGCAGCCCCGTCAAAGCAGGTCTGGCGCGCCAACGGCCTGTAATTGAAGAAAATATCCTCGCCTCCATTGGGCTTGGACATGACGACATGGGGGTGTGTGGACATGGTCGCCCGCGAGATGGGAATTATTCAAGCCGACCGGGGTTGAGCCAGTCATCTACCCTATCGCTCCAGATGTCCAAGGATTGTCCATCTTTCCGACCATCAGCGCCTACTAAGTAGTAGTTCTCTCGCCCATGGCAATCATGGGGGGGCAGAACCATCCCGCTCGTCGTTGTGAAAAAGCTCAGGCGTGCCAGAGTGCGTGTCTCATGATAGGATGTACGCCCCCCCCCTCGTCCCCCCTTCCCTACCGGCCCGCAAAAGGGCTACGATTCGGTAATCGTGCCCCGTTGTCGCATTCTTGAGCCAACCTCACAGCAACAATCACCTTGTCCAGCGTTTTCAAATGGCCGGGTCGCAGGACTCTTGCCAATATTTTTTCCTGGAGATACAAGACGTCTTCTTTTTATACAAAGAATAGAAGTGTCTGAGATTCTGGTCTTGATGCCGTCGGCACGCATCAACGGCCCGCCTTATCCGTCGTGGCCCAAGTAGGGCAGTTATCGCTACATCACACAAGGCAGTCTGAGACACGGTACATTTTACGCTCTCTGTGCTCCGACTGCTACGCGGCGCTGTTCGGTACTTGATTCAAATGTTCTGCATAAGCTTTGATAAGGCCCAATTCCGCCTGCGAAAAACAATGCCGCCTTTTGAGAAATAAAACCCATCTCAAGTCTAACAGGGTCGGCTGCAGGGGTCATGAAGAATGCTATAAGCAGTCTTTTGCCCAGCGCGCTGGCGCAAGGTAGCTTCTCAAGCCTGGCAGCACTTGCCAGTACCTATTTATGTTGAGCGTGTCATTACCTATTTTCAAAGCCATTACCGTCGCATCTGGTCGCTTGGGTGATGAACGCCCTGTGGCTGACAACTTGCCACGATGGTATCGACGGCTACAGTCTTGGCCACCAGCCAGTTCTTGTCTCTATATAATTGTTTGTGCGTGTGCCTCTGCCTAGGCCGCGCCTTCTTTATTAAGCCGTAAAAGGATGCCTCAGAACTGGGCCGTGTTTGCAACCAGGTTTAGCGGCCGAGGATACGCAGCCGCAAACCACGTAATCAGGTAGGTACGTTGTACGGTACCTTGTGGTTTAGTCGTCTCCCTATCCAGAGTCCGCGTCAGAGGCTTGTCCACCACGCAACAAACTCTACCTTGCTTACATGCCCACTGACTTTTCTTCGCACTAGGTTTTGCTGTGCCTGGCAAACTATGCAGATATTTAGCAGCGCTTGTGCTCTTTGTGCAATTCGTGTGTCGCAATGCCAACGCCACTGGCGCAGCCACACCACGACATGTTGTTTTGAGTGTGCTTGGAAACGGGCCTTGACAAAGGGCCATGCACACAGGGCGGTCCCGCCGACTGCAAAAGAAGCGTTCTGCAGGCAAAACTTGTCAACCCTTATCGTGCTTGGCCCCTCTTTGGGCTTTGGGGAAGAAACAAAGGCATAAAACCGCCCGAGGCATCTCCCCTCCCCGAGTCGCACAGCTTATCCCATGGTGACACACGCTGGCGTTCCATCTCAAGTACCCGTGTGCCTGGCGTCAGCTGAAGCCGGACACGACGACGATCAGCTTAATTGAGGACAGCGTAATGTTGCGTGGCAGCCAACGGGCGGCTGCACCAAGGATCTAGGGGACAAGTGAGATGCTTGGGCAACGGAATTGACAGCGAGTGCCGTCTGTGATTCGAGAACAACCCAATACTCGGTAAAACATGTCCCCCAGGCAGATCGCTTATATGCGGCGCAAGCTCCGTTCTGTCCGTGGCACGGGGCGTGGGGGCATTGCAGTCAGTGGCAAAGTGAGAAATTGGGAATGGCTGCTGCCAAACGCCTTGTCCGCCTGCCAGGCACCCTCACTCTCCTGCATGAGAGTGAGCGACATGTAGCTTTGTACTTTTGCCAGCCCGTGATTGCAGCCAGTGATAATTGATACTTGCTGCATAAGCCACTTTGCCAATCCTCACTGCTCAGCCACATGCAGAAGCTGCACGTGTCAGCGTTGTAAATTCGTGCCGTGCCACTACATCGGGAGAGTTTCAGAAACAAAGTACATGGGCGGACGAGTTGCAATGATGCCTGCCGATCGCTTCG
Organism: Beauveria sp. NWAFU-1; assembly: GCA_024472245.1. Lineage (NCBI taxonomy): Eukaryota > Fungi > Ascomycota > Sordariomycetes > Hypocreales > Cordycipitaceae > Beauveria > Beauveria sp. NWAFU-1. Next base: position 6,020,348 of record JANBXD010000001.1, on the reverse strand, counting down.
CATCTCCGCAATCTTTTTGCTGCTTTCAAAATTAAGAGCGCACGGGCAACATATTAGTTGCTTGAGCTACTGAGTACGCCATCACTTGACACTCAGGCAATGTGGCCTTCGCTACCTACCCACTACCTAGTAATTTCGGCAGCAAAGCGACAATTGGATGAATTTGGTAGGCGAATAGATTCTCGAATTAAAAGAACCATTATCAACTATGCTGTGTAATCATTTCATTGCTTTGCATTTTTTCCTCCAGCCATGACCCCGGTACTTAATTAGAACGCTTTCCGCACGTGATAACGCGACCGTCTCGCCATCCCTCGGGTCGCGTGTATCAACGCGTCCTGCCTGCACCCCACTGTAGATATGCTGGCGAGGCGCCCGCCAAAAGGCACGCCAATGCCATCCCACCTGGCATTTACAAGCTGGCATTGCAGCCCAATGGACAGTGCATTTCCACCCTCTCTATTCATTGTCAACTTGTTTCTTGGACTGGTCATTAACAAAGGCAGGAACCCGGAAACATAGAAGCAGAGCGTCATGCAGCGCATGAATGGCCTACTGCACACCACATCGTTACAGCTCGCCCAGAATGACCATTCGCACTCACACACCAACCCCGTCATCGGCCAGAAGCGCTCCTGGACTGACGCTGCCCACAATGATATCAATCCAGGTCCACAATCAGCTGTCAACCCGGCGGTTCTCTTCAAGCGCTCCATCGCTCTGCCGCATGCCCCGTCCAAGCTAACCCCGAGCCTCATCACGACACTAGGGCCGCCGTCCCTGGGCGAGGGCGAGTATACGCAACGCCATAAACTTGCTGCGACGCCATCATCGTCGCTCGACCCCGAGCTTCACCTGTCGCATGCCGTCTACGACCTGCCGACGCAGCTCGTGGCCAATTTTGCATCGCTTGGCATCAACCACATTTATCCCTGGCAGCGAAACTGTCTTAAAGGTCCTGGACTGCTCTCCGGCGAGCGCAACCTAGTCTACTGTGCTCCAACTGGTGGTGGTAAATCTTTAGTCGCCGACTGTCAGTGGCCTCCATCCAACTAGTACCCTCATTGGAACAAACGCCCTGCTGATTCTTGTATCTTGCCTAGTGCTTATGTTGAAGCGCATCTTGCACTCGCGCGAATCCAAGGCTTTACTTGTCCTCCCCTACGTGGCTCTCGTCCAAGAAAAGGTGCGATGGCTGCGCCAGCTCGTTGAAGGCCTCAAATATCCGCCGACCGCTGAAAAAGACCCGCACGCTCCCTTCCGTTCTCGGCCTGCTCAGGATGGCTTGCGAGTGGTTGGCTTCTTTGGTGGCGGCAAAGTCCGGGCCACCTGGAACGATTTTGAGATTGGCGTCTGCACACTGGAAAAGGTATAAGCCGACGACATGTGAAATCATCCTAACCACGACTGATTATCATCTAATAGGCCAATATGCTTATCAATACAGCCATCGAAGACTGCTCCGTTGCCAAACTCCAGGCCGTAGTACTGGACGAATTGCACATGGTTGACGACGAACACCGAGGGTACACCTTGGAACTCATTGCTACAAAATTGCTCAGCCTAGAACACACTGTTCAAATAGTTGGCATGAGTGCCACCATTCCCGTAAGATGACGTATACCTGTTCCAGCTCCTCACTGACACCAGGTAGAACATGGACCTAATGGCCAAATGGCTCAACGCACACTCTTTCGAGACGCGATACAAACCTGTTCCCATTGAGGAGCACCTCGTCTGTAACGGCGCCGTATTTGCTGCCGATAACCCGCTCGGTCTCCCCGACACCATCCACCAGCTCGAGAATGGTGTTGTCAAGGCTGTTCAAACGATTGCTCCTTCTTCGCACAAAGAGCTGTCCGACCCTGTCCTGAATGCCGTCGTCACACTTGCTCATGAGACCGCGTCGGCGGGCTATGGTGTCCTCGTATTTGCGGGCAGTCGCGGCATGACCGAGTCGGTGGCACGATGCATCAGCCGAGTGATGCCAGACATTTCTGAGATGCACGAAACAATATTAGAGAAACGGACTGACTTGCTAGATGAACTCCGAAGTTTACCAACCGGCCTTGACCACATTTTGGAGGAGACGGTGTTGTTTGGTGTCGCATTTCATCGTATGTAAACCTCTTGACTTCATCTTTTGCCCTGCTAATCTTGTCCTAGATGTAAGTCCTGTGCTCGTTTTTGTGCTTAAATAATGCTAATTGAAAGGCTGGCATAACCGCTGAAGAAAGAGACCTGATAGCGGCTGCATACGACTCTGGCACCCTACTAGTCTGTGTCGCCACCTGCAGCCTTGCTGCCGGCATCAATCTGTGAGCAACTTACTCACCTCGACACACCAAGTTCCTAGGGGCTGCTAATTCTTGCAGTCCAGCACGACGTGTCATCTTGCACAATGCCAGAATGGGTCGTGACTTTGTGGGGCCAGCCATGCTGCGGCAGATGCGAGGGCGCGCCGGTCGCCAAGGCAAGTCACCCGTTGGTGAGACGTACCTGTGCTGCCGCGAGGCCGACCTAGAACCTGTCGTGCAGCTGATCAAGGCGGAGCTGCCCAAAGTTATGAGCTGTTTGACGTCGGAGAATCGCCGCGTTCAACGGTATGCTTCCTAACTCGTACAAGTACACGGCTTATACTGACTATTGCAGTGCTGTCTTGGAAGTAATTGCTGTACGCTTGGCTACTAGCTATGACTCTATTCGCTTCTACTTCGCAAAATCCCTCCTAGCCCTCACCCAAGACCTCGTCAGAGTCGATAACGATCTTAAGGCTAGCTTGAAAGACCTCGAGGGTCTAGAGCTCATCGAGTCGGACGCCTTTGGTAACTACGCGCCCACGCAGCTTGGAAGGGCTATTGTGGCGTCCGCCATTGACCCGGACGACGGCATATTTGTGCACCGCGAGCTCGTCAAGGCGCTACGGGCCTTCGTCATGGATGGCGAGCTACATATTCTCTACGTCTTCACGCCAGTGCAGGATCTGGGCGTCACGGTCAATTGGCAGGTATTTCGCAATGAGCTACAGCTTCTTGATGACAGCGGACTGCGCGTTCTCCGGTTCCTGGGCATAAAGCCGACTGCTATACTCAAGTTGTACGTCGACAACATAATCCCTCGATTACGGACGCTAATGTTGTACAGTGCGCAAGGCGTCTCGGTGCCTGAAAACACACCGGAAGAAAAGGAAATGTCCCGCGTATATAAGCGCTTCTATCTCGCACTTCAGCTTCGTGATTTGTGCAATGAAATGCCGATTCACATTGTCGCACGAAAGTATGACGCACCGCGAGGCTCCGTGCAAACACTGTCGCAAACCTGCCATGGATTCGCTGCCGGCGTGATTAAATTCTGCCAGTTCATGGACTGGGGGTACGTACTATGACGTGACTCCGGAGGCCGTACTAATAGCTGGTAGTCTTATGGCAGCCGCCCTGGATCATTTTTCCGATCGCCTCCTGGCAGGCGCTCGAACCGAGCTACTTAGTCTCGTAAAGATACCATTTATCAAGAGTCGCACAGCGTATGTTGCTGATCATACACTCTTGTTTACCTGCTCAGACACTAACGCATCAACAGGCGTGTATTCTGGGAAAATGGGTTCCGCACCGTGGGCACCATTGCCAATGCTGATCCCAAAGAGCTTGTGCCTATATTGAAACAGGTTTGTGTGCGCCAACGCCGTGATCGGCTGTTGTTGACCATCGATGTAGGCAAATCCTAGCAAGATACGAGTCAAGGGTCTAGATATTGCCAAGTACGAGGACAAGCTGTTGGCCAAGGCCAATATCATATCTGCCTCTGCCAACAGATTGTGGAGTGAGTTTAGAGAGGTGAATTTTTTATCAGTGAACAAAGCTGACGAATACAGGTATACACATGCAAGCAGAAATGGAACTGGAATGAAGGGTGCCAGGCAAAGTTCCCTCAGGACCTAGACAGGCTTGATCGATTCATCGGCCGTCTATCCTACAGCCAAACAATTCTATCGCAAGCTCCTACTTGCGGATGTTACGCACCGCAGCTAGCGTGTGGTCATTCATCTTACAATTATGCATAATATACAGGATCTCCTTCTATCTCTACAGCAGCAGCGCCATTAGACCCGCCTCTGCGAATGTCGGCATCCTGCCGAAGCCGCCCATCTGCTCATCAATGCCCTCCGCTGTGAATAGCCTTGAATTTGGCACCGACAGCTTCCTCTCGTCCGGAAGATCCATGTCGTTGCGCTCGTTGGGCGCTGCGACAAAGATACCTTTGCTTGACAGCGCGCCAAAGTGGCCGCCCATGAAGGGCTTCTCCGGCCGGGTTGACGATTCCTGGTGCGTGCCGGGTACGCCAAATACGATGCTCGGGGGCTGGTACTCGGGCATGCTGGGCACATCGTCGAGCGCCATGAGAAACTGAATGGTGCAGCCGGTCGGCGCAAAAGTCGATTCGCTCATCGACTGCGTAAAGCGGTGCATCTCTTCCTCTTCGGAAAGGGAAAAGTGTGTTCGCTGGGGATCAAGAGAGAGTAGACCCTTTTTCGCACCCCAACCTCCGCCACCACTCACTACAGTCTCGTTAGTAAATCTTGTCAAGGCCGAGGGTAAATTCGGTTGGACTTACAGACTTGGAGCAATTTTGCGCCGCGCTGGTGCGATTTGTGCAGATACTTTGCCGTTTTGCTCGCGAGGTTTTGCATGCTAGACTCACTCGTATCAACCGACAGCGGTATCGGACTGCCGTTGAGCCATGATGTTGCAGCGTCCGCAGAGTCGCTCTTGGGAGTGATGAGTGCCCAGATGCCTACAGGCCCCGTGTTGACGGCGCTGTTGCCACGCTTGCCGTAAAATGCATTGACGGCGTCCTCTAGCTCCGTTGAGGCCGGAATCGCCTGGCCGTCGATTTCAACACCACGGACGATGTTACCAAAGCTCGCTGCGACGAGACGGGGCGGCGTCACGGGCACCAACGGCGCCCACATCCCCAAATCTCCCATCTTCTGCGGTAGGTCACTGTCCGAGACGAACACCTCCTGCGTGTAGCGGTCCAACTGGTTCTCCATTCTAGAGCCAGTCCCAGATAGATCAAACGTCGAGGCTAGCAGCGTTGAGGTTCTGCTGTTCTGAAAAGTAGTCCTTGCCAGCGGCAGGGTGACTTTCGGCACACCTAGCGAAAAAGATAGCGCTGATAATGCATCCTTGTCTTCTGATAACCGCGGGGGCTCGGGCTGCCACAGATGCGGCAGCATATGGTCGAGATGTCCCCTCAAAACCGATATCCCTGGCGAGGTGTTGTAGCTGCCCAGCTGAGGCGCGATATTGTCCACAATGGCACATAGGACGTAGAACTTATCTGGGCGGCCGCCGCCGGCGAGTAGGGAGGCCAGACTCTCCATAAATTCGACATTCTCAAAATTCTTGGCAAATTCCGGAGTGGCAAGCACGACGGCGGCGTCGTGGCCGGAGGGATTTGCTGACAGAGTCTTGGAGGCAATATCATCCATCATCGACGAGATTGCATCCTAAAATATTGAATAAGTTAGGATAATTAAAATGCCTGGAGTTCATTGATCAAGTATGTTTGTTAGTCTTATTTGTACTCACTCTAGAGGTGTTTGTAATCGCATAGGTAAACTGCACTTGATCTTTTCTCGTTTCACTTGAGAATAGGCGCTTGGCTAGGGGGCGCCGCGCCAGCCACAACGCGCTGCGCCGACGAACTATCCCAAACATCCCTTGATGTCCTAATGTCACAGTCTCGAATAATTCTTGTCCGAATCCGGCTGTTGGTCCAATGTCATGAGTAACGAGGAGAGCAGTAGTTGTTCCTGGTTTCTTTAGCTAGAGAGGCTGATGTGGCGCAGACCTGTGGCGCAAGCTCTAGCCACCAAAAAAATGCCCCTCCCCTCATCCCACCTCACCTCATGCGATGACTCAAATTTGTAACCGAAACGGCGATTTCGCAACAAGCAGGCTTACTTTTGAGTCAGACGCAAGCTCGCCTGAGTTACTTCAAAAACTTATTTTGAAGCCCAGTTCTCGTAGGGCTTCAACATAATTCTTCAGGACGACGTTTAGACTCGCTGTTCGAGCACTTCGTGTGCGATCGGTTTCCCCACGACGACCCTTGACTACCACACGTGCAATCATGGCGGCCAATGCTGGGCGCCCTAACATTGGTATGCTTGGCTCTTTGGAACCTGTTTGGACTCTGCTAAGCGTCCATCGTTGCAGCTGAGGGCGCTTCTGTCCCAGCGCAAGCCTCATCTGCTAAAGCGCCGGCTGGCGAGGCCCCGAAAGTCAAGACTGAAAAAGAGTGTAAGTCAGAATCTTTACGTGATAAACACATGTTGTTGATATCACTATAGTAGAAAAGGAACGCCAAAAGGCCGAAAAGGCTGCCAAGCTCGAAGCGAAAAAGGCCAAGGCTGCTCTCCAAGCCGCCAATGCTGCTGCTAACAAGGAGAAGAAGGCCAAGAAGGAAAAGGCCGATGAACCTGAGGTCCCTCCTTACGTCGAAGATACACCGCCCGGCGAGAAGAAGCGCGTTCGATCATTCGAGGACCCGAACTTCAAGGCTTACGACCCCATTGCCGTCGAGTCCGCGTGGTATACTTGGTGGGAGAAGGAGGGCTTCTTCAAGCCTGAATTCAAGCCTAATGGCGATGTCAAAGACGAGGGCAGCTTCGTCATTGTCCACCCCCCGCCCAATGTTACTGGTGCCTTGCACATGGGCCACGCCCTAACCGACTCCCTACAAGACATGATGATTCGCTGGAGCCGCATGCACGGCAAGACGACACTGTGGCTTCCCGGCACAGACCACGCCGGCATCTCTACGCAATCCGTCGTCGAGAACATGCTGTGGCGCCGCAAGCAACAGACCCGCCACGATCTAGGTAGAGAAAAGTTCATCGAGACTGTTTGGGAGTGGAAGGAGGACTACCACCAGCGCATCAACAAGGCCCTCACCCGACTGGGTGGCTCCTTCGACTGGTCCCGCGAGGCCTTTACCATGGACGAGAGCCGCTATGCGGCTGTTGTGGAAAATTTTGTCCGTCTTCATGAGGAGGGCATCATTTACAGAGCCAACAGACTTGTCAACTGGTGCACAAGGCTTAACACTGCTCTGTCCAACCTCGAGGTCGACAATAAGGAGCTAACTGGCCGCACACTGCTGGAAGTTCCCGGCTACGACAAGAAGGTTGAGTTTGGTGTCATTGTCCACTTCAAATACCCTATTGAGGGCTCCGACGAAACCGTTGAGGTTGCTACTACCCGTATCGAGACTATGCTTGGTGATACTGGTATCGCCGTCCACCCTAAAGACACCCGCTACACTCACCTTATCGGAAAGAACGCCGTCCACCCATTTATTCCCAGCCGCAAGATGCCTATTGTCGCCGACGAATATGTCGAGATGGATTTTGGTACTGGTGCCGTGAAGCTCACTCCCGCCCACGACGCCAACGACTTTGCCCTCGGACAGCGCCACAAGCTCGAGTTTATCAACATTCTCAACGACGACGGCCTGATGAACGAGAATGCTGGACCTTTCAAAGGACAGAAGCGCTTCGACGTCCGCTATAGCATACAGGATGCCCTTAAGGAGAAGGGTCTGTACGTCGACAAAAAGGACAACGCTATGAAGGTACCCATGTGCAGCAAGTCAAAGGATGTCATTGAGCCTCTCATGAAGCCTCAGTGGTGGGTCAAGATGAAGGATATGGCTACCGAGGCTGCCAAGGTCGTCAAGAATGGCGAGATCAAGATCCGTCCTGAGAGCGCTGAGAAGGCCTACTACCGGTGGATGGAAGATATCCAAGACTGGTGCATTTCCAGACAGCTTTGGTGGGGGCACAGATGCCCTGTCTACTTTGCCAAGGTTGAGGGTGGCTCTAACTTGTCCGAGGAGGAGCTCTGGTTCTCTGGACGCACCAGGCAGGAGGCCGAGGCCAAGGCCAGCGCTAAGCTCTCTGGCAAGAAATTCACTCTCGAGCAGGACGAGGATGTTTTGGACAGTGAGTTTCTTTCCCTCGTCTTTTCAGTTGATGTTAAAGCATAGTCACTAATCTTTATTAGCCTGGTTTTCTTCTGGGCTGTGGCCTTTTAGCACTCTGGGCTGGCCTAACAAGACACACGACCTCGAGAAGCTCTTCCCCACCACCATTCTCGAGACCGGCTGGGATATCCTGTTCTTCTGGATTGCCCGCATGATTATGCTGAGCTTGAAATTGACTGGGAAGATTCCCTTTGAGGAAGTATTTTGCCACAGTTTGGTCCGCGATTCTGAGGGCCGTAAAATGTCCAAGAGCCTGGGCAATGTCATTGACCCTCTTGATGTCATTTCCGGCATTCCTCTGCAGACGTTGCACGACAAGCTTGCGCTTGGTAATCTGCACCCGACTGAGGTTGAGAGAGCGACCAAGTATCAAAAGACGTCTTTCCCCGACGGCATTCCCCAGTGCGGCGCTGACGCCCTTCGCTTCACGATGATCAACGCCACTACCGGCGGTAGCGATATCAACTTGGAGATTCGCTCCATTTACGGGTACCGCAAGTTCTGCAACAAGATCTTCCAGGCCACCAAGTACGTCCTCGGCAGCCTTCCCGCGGATTTTGTCCCCTCGAAACAGGGTGCAGTTTCCGGAAAGACTCTGGCCGAGCGCTGGATCCTTCACAAGATGAACCATGCAGCCAAGGAGGTCAACGTTGCTATTGCGGAACGAGAGTTCTCAAAGTCGACGGCAATCGTCTACAAGTACTGGTATAGCGAGCTTTGCGACGTCTACATTGAGAACTCCAAGTCTATTATTCGCGACGGCACACCCGAGGAGCGCGACTCGGCCATCCAGACGCTTTACACAGCCCTCGAAGCCGCTCTCACCATGATCCACCCATTCATGCCCTTTATCAGCGAGGAAATGTGGCAGAGAATGCCGCGCCGCCCCAGCGACGAAACCAAGTCCATTATGATTGCCAAGTACCCCGTCTACACCGCGACGCTGGACGACCCGCAGTCAGAGACTGCCTATGAGCTCGTTTTAGACTGCGTCAAGGCCGCGCGCTCGCTGACGTCTGAATATGCCATCAAGGAGAACGCGGATGGTAAGTCTCGTTGATCAAGCCACCACATCTCGACCCAAGCTAACGCCTCTTTAGTTATCATTCAAACCTTCACCGACGCCGCCGAGGAGACGTGCTCCAAGGAGCTTGTTTCTATCACATCGCTGGCAGGCAAGGCCGTCAACAAGATTAAGATGATTGGCGCCAACGCTACCCGACCCGCGGGCTGTGTCGCCTACCCTGTGTCGACCGCAGCGACGGTCTTTTTGCAAGTCAAGGGTCGTGTTGACATGGACGCTGAGATTGCCAAGGCCCAGAAGCGCCGTGACAAGGCTACGCAGAGCATCCAACGCCAGGAGAAGCTCCTTGCCGACCCAGTCTACCTGCAAAAGGCCTCTGAGGCTGTTCGCGATGCTGACGAAAAGAAGCTGGCCGACGCCAAGCAGGAGCTGGCCAGTTTTGAGGCGACGATTATGCAGTTTGTGCAGCTAAAGCTGGAGTAGAGTGGCTAGCGAAGAATAGAAAATGTGGAGGATGGGTCAAGATGTTATGATCTCTGATTATGTCTTGAATGATGTACAGTTGATAAATAAGACTATTTATCTAATGCTCACGAGACATGTTGTTGTTCTTGTTGGCTAAAAGACTTGTTCATGGGCCTTTGTCTTTGGTACATTTCTGGTTATTTGATGCCTCTGCGTTTTGCTCCGGTGTCGGGTGCGCTGCGTGATGTGTTTGTTTGTTTTGCTGCAAGTGCTGCAGCAACGCGATGTGCAGGTGGCACAGCGGGTGACGACTGACCCAAACGACTCCCAGAGAGCTTTCTTTGTCTCAAATTCAGACGGCAATCTACAAAGTTGATTGGACGCGCAAGTGCATAAGCTTATGATAACCGTCCGTTACGGTCAGCGCCCACCTCTGCTGGAAGCCAGGCCCTTCTTCCCACCTGTTTGCTTTGTTTTCTCTCTGCTTCTTCCTCCATTCATCTCTTCTCTTTTCCCGCCCAGCCCAACTTCTCTTTGTTTTTTTTCGTCAGTCTACATATTACATCTGCATAGCTTTTTGGCCAGCATTCTTTTTGTTTTGATTTTCTACTCGGCATTTGCAATTCAGCTGAAAGCGATTGCGCACTATCCGTACATTCATCTACATTGCGACTTCAAATAGTCGCTCTACCTGGGTAAGTACCAACCATGAACAAGGTTAGGTTAGCCCCTCCAATGCCGCCCCTCCCTCCCTCCCGTCCTCTTGGCCGACCATCCGGCCGTGTCGTGGCAAATTTTCAGCGGGTGGTTTGGCCTGTCGCAGCAACAACCAGCCCTGCAACCCTGCTAACAGGAATTCCTAGCAGCTAATCGCACTGGGCGCGCCACGCTGGAACGTTAAACGGTTGCAGCCACTGGCCGGATCCAATCAAGCCACTCAAGCCATCCTTGGCGGGGAGCGAGCGACTTTGAACCATCCTGCTAGCACCCAGTTCTTCTTTGGGGGGGCCAAAATCGGCCAAGCAGGGGCATCATGGCCACAACAATTACTTCAACTTCCACCACCCTCCGTACCCGCAAGTCTTTTGGTCGCGCCCTGCGCAGGCCTGTCGCCCCCTCCGCTTCCACTCCCAATCTCAACGCCGCATTTACCGCTCATTCCAGGCTGTCGGCTGCCTTGTCGCGTAAGACGTCGCTTGCCGCTCTCACATCCAGCACCCTCGCCAGTATTCCCGATGTCAGCGAAACCTACGCGATAGACTCTGTCCTTGCCGATTCCAACATGATCCCCGCCACCCCCGGCAGGCCTGCCGCCCCTGACGATGCTGTCGTCGTCGGCGACAGCGTCGAGGTCCCTGGCGGCCTCAAGGGCACCGTTCGCTTCGTCGGTTCCGTCCAAGGGAAAAAGGGCCAATTCGTCGGCATCGAGCTAAACCGCGAGTTTGCCGCCCGAGGTAAAAACAATGGCGATGTCGATGGGTGAGTCTACCTCGGCCTGATATTTACTGCCGCTGGCTAACATGGCGGCCCTGTAGCATCTCCTACTTCAACACTAGTGTGCCGGGCTCTGGTATCTTCGTTCCTGTCACAAAAGCTGTCCGCCGCGAGTCACCCAGTCATGCAGCCTATCCAGCGACACCAATCCCGGCTGCGAATCGAAGAGCTCCTGGCCAAAGCTCGGGGTATACGCCGCCAATGCCGGCTTTGCCCAAACTCAGCGCCTCAATTGGGCCCGCCGCCAGAGCGTCCAGCCCGCATCTCAGACAGCGCCCTCGAATGTCCCTTCCGCGTCCCGAATCGCCCCTTCGCCGAACTCAAATGACACCGGGACCACGACCGTCTATTCCGTCGCCGTCTAAAGCCGCAAGACAAGCCAGCCCGGTCAATCGATTTGCTCAAAGTGTTAGGGGTACCGCCGGCGATCCAAACAAAAAATTCGGCCGGCTCGATCAGAGTCTAAACCTGGGCCAGCGCAGCACTTCTGCTATGGGTGGCGGCGGCGTCATGGATTTTGACGACGACCCTGCGCCTCTACCACAAAGGCCTGCGAGACAGCCCGCACTTTCCACCTCGGCCTCGGCCTTTAATCTGCGACGACCGGGTTCACGCGCAAACAATGCCAACGAAGAGGAGATTGAGCGTCTAAAGGCTCAGCTGGAAGACCGGGACAATCAGTTGAAAGATCAAGCTAGTACCCTGGCTGAGATGGAGAGCAGTTTGGTTGAGCTGCAGTCCCTGATCGATCAATCTGACGGTCCCAGGCACGCAAGGAATAGCATGGACGACAAGGACTCTGCACAGCTGCGCCTTCTGCTGCGCGAAAAGACGGAAAAGATTGCTATGCTCACGGCAGAGTTCGATTCTCACCGCGCCGATTTTCGAAGCACAATCGATACTTTAGAACTTGCCAGTACAGAGACGGAGCGTGTGTATGAAAAGCGCATGGAGGAGCTCATGGCCGACATTCGAGAGCTCGAGTCAAGGAACGTTGATGTTGATTCTGTCGCCAATCAACTCAAGCAACTAGAAGAGCTAGTGCAAGAACTAGAAGAGGGGCTCGAAGATGCGCGCCGTGGAGAAGCCGAAGCCAGGGGCGAGGCTGAGTTTTTACGAGGAGAGGTTGAGAGGACCAGATCCGAACTGCGTCGCCACCGGAGCAAATCCGGCTCGCCAGATGGGCAGACCGTTGGCGGCGGCGATTTTGCCATGTCGAAAGAGCTGGAACAAAAGGAGGACGAGATTCGCGGTCTCAAGGCTATTATCCATTCGCTGAGCCGCGATTCAGTTCCTGGCCAAGACGAGCACAATTCAACGCTACGCGATTCGTTCAACGTCCAGGCCGCTTCTACAATCAATGGAGCGGGTCACGATCATTTGGAGCGTCGCGTTGCAGAACTCCAGGCGCTCCTCGACAAGAAGAACAGCAAGCAAGAGGAGCTGGAGCAAGAGATCGAACATCTACGCCGCGGTACCGGTGCAGATCAAGCGCAAAACAGCTCCCAAAACCACAGATCTTCTCTAAGGGACTCTCGCGATACTGTCATTCCCGCACGCGCGGAGCCACGTTCTCCCGAAACCACATCGCACCGTCGGGGCAACACGTTGGATACCATGCCCGAGAGTGACTCCTTTTCCTCTGAGACTAGCGCTCTGTGGTGCGAAATTTGCGAGACAAGCGGCCATGACATCCTCACATGCACAAACATGTTTGGTCCGGAAGGCGTCAAGAGCGCGTCTCATGCAGACACCGGCGTCGACACGGCCGGGAATCGCGAAACGCTCAAGGCACCGCCCACTTTGCAGTATACTAACGGTGGCGACGATGTTGACCGGCCCGCTCCCCTGACTACGATTCGATCAAAGCCGGCGACCCAGACGACGCCACCTATCAGAATCATGCCGAACCCTATGGAGTCTGGTCCCGTGGCGGGCAAGGAGAGCGGCATTATGGATCCGGAAAAGTGGTGTGCCGTGTGCGAACGAGACGGGCATGACAGCGTCGACTGTCCCTTTGAGGATGCGTTTTGATAGGATCACGTATATAAGCAACACGAAGGACGATGGGATGACGACTGCATGGTGCAAATGAGGAGGCGATGGCAAGGTCGTAGGTCACTGCTGGTATTGTCGAGGTTACATATTTGGGTGCTTTTTCGGTACCGGGCTTCTTGTTGTTGAGCAATATACCCCTCTTTTTTTTGTACTTCTTTTCCCTCTTGTTCTCTTTTCGCCACGGCTGGCTAACAACTGCTGAACGAGTACATTTTTGACGGGAAACTCTAATTACCCATTTCAAGACTGTCTCTGGAGTGAGTGACGAGAAACGTTGGCGTGCCTGGCACGGCGCAAGGTGGCACCTGGCACCCAAGTACCTTGATACGATGAGAGAGGTACCTGACTCATCCAATCCCGCGAGGCAACCTAGCAAGTACTCATGTACAAAATTGGGCATGCGCCTGCCCCGCCAAAAATGGCGAAAGCACTTCCACAATGCGCAAGTACCTAGGTGGCTCGGTACGTACTGCGGAGTAAGCACCATTGAAAAGGTCGCTCCGATTGGCTAAACGTTGAGCACCGCCGCAGGGTCGACGTTCTTCGATGGAATTCCATGGGGCGCAGAAGAAAGGCCGGAGCGTCACCCCAAGATTCCACTCCCTGCTGGAGCAAGCGCTAAAGGGCCCTGTAAATAGAGCGGACTTTGTTGCAAGCACCAACACTGGCCAATCCCGCCAACTTTGGCTATTTACCTACCACGGCTTCGTTTGCAACTTTTCTTCGATTTCATTCTACTCGACTTCTCCCTCCCTTCATCTTCTTGGTCATTCTCGAGAAGAACAAGAATCTTGCACCCCAAGTCACGCAACTTGCTCTCGGCCACCGATCAGAATCATCTTGCATTACCCCGAGATTTTTCTGCCTCTGAGTTCTTCTCGAATCTGGCGATCACCATATCAAACGACGACTGACAGAAATTTCCGAAAGCTAAATTTTTGGTATTCTCGACTTGCCGACGCGCCACTTAGGCTTCATATTTGTCTAGGTATGTTGCACTTGAACGAGGCTGTGAAACGCTGCACGCCATCGTCGCGCATTCTTCACTCTTCCTCCCTCCCTCGTCCCATCTCAGCTCCCTTCGCGACTCAACGAGGCAAATCAGCGTCTGCGACTCCAGTCACTGCGTCCCATGTCACTGGTAGCGTCTCCCATGCTTGCCTGTTCTGGCAGCCATTCGCTTTCCACCCTTTGTTTTTTTCTACTCCTGAACGCGTCTCACAGCCTCGCGCAACACAACCTCGTTCTGCATCGTGACTAATTCGTGCCAACAGTCTTTGCGTCGACAGTCTCTCAACGTTGACCCTGGTGGCCGGTCTTGCCCCGCTTATTATCTTTGACTTCAATTGCATAATCGATTTTTCGCGGCGCGAACACCATCATGGCGGTAGAAACCAAGTACTATGACGCCCTCGGCGTACGTTATCGAATCAGTCTGTGCTGTGCAGCGCCATACTGACATGAGAAACAGGTCTCTCCACAGGCTACTGACACCGAGCTGAAGAAGGCATATAAAATCGGTGCTCTCAAGTATCATCCCGGTACGCACAAAGCGCCCAACCCGAACATATAAGCATCGACGAAACTTACAAACGCGCAGACAAGAACGCCAACAACCCCGCTGCTGAGGAAAAGTTCAAGGAAATCTCCCACGCTTACGAAATCCTTTCCGATAGCCGTAAGCGCGAGATTTACGATCAGTATGGCGAAGCTGGCCTTGAAGGTGGCGCTGGCGGCGGCGAAGGCTTGAATGCTGAGGACCTCTTTGCTCAACTCTTCGGCTTTAGGAACAGCAATGGCAGCAGAGGTGTCCGCAAGGCCCCCACCATTACCCACAAGCACATGGTCTCTCTTGAGGACATTTACCGCGGCAAGATCTCTAAACTCGCTCTTCAGCGCTCCATCATCTGTCCCAAGTGCGACGGCCGCGGCGGTAAGGAGGGCGCCTCCAAGACATGCGCAGGCTGTCACGGCAACGGCAGAAGGCAGGTAGAGCGCAACCTAGGTTTCAGGGTTCAAATTTTCGAGATCGAGTGCCCTGACTGTGAAGGAGAGGGCCAATCCATCAGGGATAAGGATCGTTGCAAGCAGTGCCACGGCAAGAAGACCATTGTCGACCGCAAGGTTCTACATGTTCACGTCGACAAGGGTGTTCAGCATGGCACTCGTGTGGAATTTCGCGGCGACGGTGACCAAGCGCCCGGCATTCAGGCCGGCGACGTCGTTTTCGAAATTCTAGAAAAGGACCACGCTCGCTTCAAGCGCATAGGAGACGATCTTGTTTACAAGTGCAAGATCGATCTTGTCACTGCCCTTGCCGGCGGTACCATCTACATTGAGCACTTGGACGATCGCTGGCTGAGCGTTGATATCCTCCCGGGCGAGGCTATCACAACAGGTATATAGTTTCCACATCTCGAGAGAACAAATCCAGAACCTGAGCTAACTCGCGAAAGCTTCTATGAAAGTCATACCCGGTCAGGGTATGCCCTCTCACCGTCATCACGACTTCGGCAACTTGTACATCGATTTCGAAGTCATAATGCCCGAGAAGAACTGGACTCAAGACCCCACTGCCTTTGAGGCCCTCCGCAAAGCTCTGCCTTCGCCAGCCGTGCAGAACATCCCTCCAGCCGAGTCTATGACCGAACCAAATGATTTTGAAGACGTCTCGAACGATTTGAGGACCGGGATCGTAAAGGCTCTTGCACAGCAATATCAAATCAGGGAAGAAGAGAAGCAGCGTTCAGCGCAACGCGGCCGCCATCCGGCTGGATTTGGTGGTGCCGAGAACGTTCAGTGTTCCTCGCAGTAAAGCGCACCTGCTTTTTTTTCTCCAAACCAGACCGGTCGCATCAAGTCCGGCGAAAACAGTCCCCATCGTCGGAAGGCTCAGGCCATTTTCGCAAAGGATGGCAAGTGACGTCAATATTACTGCGTTAAATCCTTCGGGGATTGGGAGCACTCCAAACGTATGCTGCCAAATCTCTTCTTTGCTGCGAGTGTTGCGCTGTTGGCGAGCGCATTTTGCTTTTCACGATGCTTCCTATTACGAGGCAGGTAGCCATCAAACCAGAGAGGGTAGACGACAACGAGCATCCAGAAAGGAGCGACAAAATAAATGGCCAGGTTGCTGGCCTGCATTCGCTTCTCGCCAATGGATGGCTTATGAGGGTAATGAAGAGAGGATTGACGTGTATCTGGCGTTCTTTTATAGAGAAGATAGATTATTTCCTAAACACATTCAGCTTGTTGCACGAATCAGACCATGACTGCGATTATGACTGCTCGGTCTTTGTCTCTGTCCTGTCGCTAACAACGCCATGGTTCACTTGCTGAAGTTTTCTCTACGGTCAGAGTCGTAACCGGTTGAAGAAAGCGGACATCAAATCCTGCTCGCGGTGCTGGGGTATCATAGCGCTTCATTCTTATTCTTCAGTTGCGTCTCCTTGTTGGCTCCCCTCGCGTTCTTCCGGTCCGCTCGCCTGCTGTTTGCGCAGATGCTCCACCGTGTAGAACAACGTGTGCACCTCTGCCTCGGTGACATCCTGCTCCTGCTCCTGCTCCTTGACCTCTTGCGGGTCGTCGCGGACAGGCGCAATGGTGTCGACGGCAAGGCGGCCATGGTCGTCAGTCATGAGCTGGATGAGGTGCGGGCTCTGCGCAGCGGTCTCGGATCCTTCAGGGATGTGCAGCGCAACGGCAAGGCTCGCAGTGCTGCTGGTTGTACTAGTGGTGATGTCGAGAGGATTTCCGGGGAGTTGGATGATGCTTGGTTTGGTCAGGGTGTTGTCGGCGAGGAGCTGCCACGTGAAAATGGCGGAGATGCTGCGAGGGCAATGTACGTCAGTCACAGTGGGGAAGAGGATGAGCGCGGATTTTTGGCGATTTGCAAACTTACCCTTCGCAGATTGCGACGACGTGCGTCTGCGTGCCGGATTCAGAAGGGTAATCGAGAGCGAGAAGCCTGGACACGGCCACCTTTGCTGCTTGCGGCGAGACTTGCTGAGCCGGCGTCAGGATGCTCGTCCTCGACAGTAGCGCGCCGTTGATCCAGTCCCAGACGAGTAGGTCCTCGTCGCCGCCGCCCGAGACGAGGAGTCCACGGCGCGCGGGCGGGATCGTCATGGCGCCGACAAACTCGCCGTGACCGAGGCAGTACCCGTGGATGATGTGCGCCTGCGGCATGTACCGCGACACGCGAATGTGCTCGTCGCGGTCGCCCGTGATGATGTACCGGCGGCCTTGGGCGTCCTCGCCGAGGACGAGGGCCGTCAGCATGGAGACGTGGCCCAGCAGCAGCGTGTGCGCAAAGTCTGGGCTCACGGCGGCCTTGGCGCCCGAGGACGCGCCGTTGGTCGGGTTCTCAATCTCGCGCTGCTGCGCGGCCAGCGCGGCGCGGTTGCCCTTGGAGTGCACGGTGAGGACCGTGGCGGCGGGCTTTGTCCGGGGCTTCCTGGCGATGGAGGAAGCGGGCGTCTGCTGCTGCGGCGGCGGCGTGTAGGCCTCAGAGCTCTTGATGAGTGGTACGGCGTAGACGTCCCCAAACTTGTCGGCCACGATGATCTGGTCATCAGATGACACCGCAATGGACGAGGGCCGCTTGGGCATGACTCTGGATACGATTTTAGCTTTCGTTAATCAAAGGGCGGGAGTTTTTTTGTTTCATGGAGTCCTCGAAAGGCCCTACCTCTTGCTAAGCTGTGTGAGCTGGCCGCTGCCATTGTGTGAAAAGACCCAAACCGCCTTGTCATGGGCCGACACGGCAACGAGGTGGCTTCCATCGACAGTGGTTGTCAATTGAATAATGACGGGACGATCAGGGACAGGAATGGGCTTGGGCTTCCGGTGTTCCTTGCTCCGGGTTCTTTTGCCGCCTGCCTCGTCCTCATCGCCCATGTTCTTTGGCGCGTCGTCTTCGGCCACTTTTTGGCGCTTCGACGGGGGCTGCTCTGCCTCGTCCACCATGGCAGAGCCTCCTACACGCTCGGCCTCATTTTCAACCGTCGTAGGAGCTTCGGAGCCTGCGGCAGTACAAGTCTCCAGCTCCGGGTGCTTCCATGCGGCAATGTGAGCGCCATCGGCAAGGCTGAATGTGTGAATCTTGCCGCCACGAGCTCCAAAGAGTACACCGCCGCGAGCGTGGAGGCAGTTGTAAGGAATCTTCATTTGTTTTTTTGAGTCTGCTATGCTAGCCTGTCAGGGTGCGGGAAATTTCTTCTTCTTTCCGATGCGCGGCGCCAGATGCAAATGAAGGCGTCTATTTTTTTCATATAAGAAGTCAGGCCAAACTTGAAGAATGCTTTTCTAACTTGAAGGGCAAAAAGGTACATCAGCAATGTACCTTTTTTTCTGATTGAAAAGGTACGTACCGACCTGTTCGTTATTATTCTTACTTGCCACTAATCCAAAAATGGACACTAGCTCAAGACTTCCTTGAAAAGCCCTAGAAAGGAAAACGCGAGTGGGGCGTCCACACATTTCTCGCTAACGAAGCGGTATTCGTTGGCGCAAAAGAAAAATTGAAGAAAACCATTGTGTGGGCTAACGTGACGGCAGACGGCTCTTTTTCCTGCACAACGTCCGACGACAACCATCACCATCACCTAACCACTCATTTTAGTTCCTTTTTGCCCTTAAACAACCTGCCTTACACAATAAGAAGTCATGGGGGGCAAAACCGCAAACAAGGCCGGCTACTTCGACAAGCTCAAGGGCTTGCTCGAGGAGTACAAGTCCATCTTCATCGTCGAGATTGACAATGTCACGTCTCAGCAGATGCACGAGATCCGCCACTCCCTCCGCGGCAAGGGTGTTGTGCTGATGGGCAAGAACACCATGGTATGGCTCAATTCGTCCAATGCGTGCCCATGCGAAAAGCCGTGGCGCGTGCGCAAGTTCGTGGTGTTTTCCTGCTAACAATTCTTGATAGGTTCGTCGTGCCCTCAAGGGTTTCATCAACGACACCCCCGAGTACGAGCGTCTCCTGCCCTTTGTCAAGGGCAACGTCGGTTTCGTCTTCACCAACGACGACCTGAAGGAGATCCGCGATATCGTCCTCTCCAACCGCGTCGCCGCGCCCGCCCGCGCTGGTGCCCTCGCCCCCATCGACGTCTGGGTGCCCGCCGGCAACACCGGCATGGAGCCCGGCAAGACATCCTTCTTCCAGGCCCTCAACGTTCCCACCAAGATTGCGCGTGGTACCATTGAAATCACGACCGATCTCAAGCTCGTCGAGAAGGGCCTCAAGGTCGGCCCCTCCGAGGCCACCCTGCTCAACATGCTCAACATCTCGCCCTTTACCTTTGGCATGGGCATCGCGCAGGTCTACGACGATGGCCAGTGCTTCGAGCCCAGCGTGCTCGACGTCGGCGAGGAGCAGCTCCTCAAGACCCTGACCAGCTGCATCAGCTCCATTGCCTGCATCTCCCTCGCCATCAACTTCCCCACCATGCCCTCGGTCATGCACTCCGTCGTCAACGCGTACAAGAACCTCATCGCCGTTGCCATTGAGACCGAGTTCTCCTGGCCCGAGATTGAGGAGCTCAAGGACCGCATCGCCAACCCCGACGCGTACGCCTCTGCTGCTCCCGCTGCCGCTGCTGGCGGCGCCGCCGCCGAGGCCCCCAAGGAGGCTGCCAAGGAGGAGTCCGAGGCTGAGGATTCCGATGCCGATTTCGGTGGTCTCTTGTTCGTGCACCTACAGCTTTTGTGTGTGAATCTATGGCTAACCTGTTTTGTAGCGACTAAATGCTGTCACTTGACCTCGGCGAACGACAGACTCGGGATTTTCGGTTGGAATTGCATCAGGAAGATGAATGGTATCGAGGCCACATGTCACCGCCAGCTCTATAATATGCTGTCGACACGATGATATGATGACACGAAACAAAATACAATCGAAGTCTGCGAGGCGGGTTTCCTCGAGAGGATTTGTCCCATGTCGCCAATTGCCCTGAGTGCATGTTGAAGCCTTATGGATGGATTCGCGACGTACCACTCTACAAAGGTCAGTTTATATCTCCTTTTGCACAATGGTTCCCAAAATCTCGGAAAGATTATGAAAACGTTCAAGAGCTTTTTAACCCTGAATCTTCTTGATGACACACACATCACCACCCTATGACCGATTACCCACGCGCCCTTTTTCTCAATCATGCCGTTTACATGACAGGGTATCATTGCTAACCTGGAAAAGATGTTATAGTACATACCAGACAGACGCCATTGCGTCGCCAAATTCCATCCCATTTCCAACAAGTACACTGCGTAGGCCCACCTCACTGTGCATCCATATTCTCTAAAACTCGTTCTGCTGTTCGTAGCACCGTCTCCGGCATCCCAGCTCGTCTGGCGGCTTTGAGCGCATGGCTCTTGCGGTTGATGCCCCTTTGCAGCCTGTGAACGTAGACAAAGCCGCCGTCCGCGTCCTCTTCGATATCTGTACAATACAGCTGCACCGCGCCGTAGTTGGGGTCGCAGAGTCCGTCGGCTGCGGCGAGATCCGCGACGGAATGAAAATGTGTCGCAAAGAGCGTGCGGCACTGATTGACTGCGACGAGATGGTGCAGGCAAGCGTATGACACGGCCGTGCCGTCCTCTGGTGTGGTGCCCCGTCCAATCTCGTCCATGATGACAAAGGACCTGGGGGTCGCGTGCTTCAAAATGTGCGCCGTCTCGAGCATCTCGACCATGAAAGTGCTCTGGTCGCGGTACAAGTCGTCTGCGGAGCCGACGCGGCTGAAGATGGCGTCGACAATGCCGAGCTCGGCGTACGATGCCGGCACGTAGCACCCAATCTGCGCCAAGATGGTGATGAGCGCATTCTGGCGCAGGAATGTGCTTTTGCCAGCCATGTTTGGTCCGGTGATGAGCCAGAGAGAGCCGGCGGCGGGATTCCCGACCAAGCAGTCGTTTTCAACGAAGCTCCGACCCTGCTCCACCAGTCCACCCTCGACGGTGGGATGCCTGCCGCCAATGATGGTGTGTGCTGTGGAATTGTTGAGAATGGGACGCAGCAGATTCTGCTCGACGGCCAGCCGGGCAAAGGATGTGGCAATGTCAAGCTCGTCAAGGACAGCTGCGTTGCGGCGCAGCTTGACGAGGTTGATGACGACGTGCTCTCTGAGCGACTGGAAAACGCGTTGTTCCTCGCGCCGGATTTGAAAGCGCGTCTGGTCGAGACGCTGACCGAGGGCCGTCCATTCAGCCAGGTGAAAGGAGCGCGTCGAGCGACTAGAAGATAAGGCGTGAATGTCAGTGAGGTTTTTTGCGTCTTTACCCTTGATGTGCGCAATGTGGCCCAGACCAGGCGTCCATTTCAGAGTGAGGCTTGGTGCGCTAAGACGCTCCCGAAGAGTCTCGCCGAGAGCTTCGCGTTCTTCCAAAAGCGAAGCCAGCTGCACATGTAGTCTGCTCAGGTTCGGGCTTGCTTCCGGTTTCATAATCCATGCATCGTTGTCTTCGGCGTAGTATTCCTTGATGGACGTTGGCCGCTTCTTCTTACCCTTTGGCAATGACGAGGCGTCTTCGGCGGACCCCTCTGCGGCCACGATGCCTTCTGCGAGGGCCATGAGTTGACTCGCTTCTGATTCTGCAGCCTCGTGCTGCATCACAATGCCATCTTCGTCGATGGCCTCTGTGATGCGACGGGCCAGTGTGAGAGGCTCCTGAAGATCCATGCGCTTTGTGAGAGTCGCCAGACACTGCGAAGAAGGCTCCACGACTGCTTTCTCGAGAAGACGAACAATATCTGCAGTGGCTTGGATTGTGTTTGCCAAACCCATGAGATCGTCCGCGTCCCCCCTTCCGAGCGCAAACTTTTGCACCAGCCGCTGCGAATCGTGACTACGTCGAAGTAGTGTCACGATAAGGTCGCAGAGATCGGGCGATGCAACAAAGCGGGCAACCAAGTCTTGTCGGGAAGTAATGACGTCTGTGGAAGTGGACGGCGCGCTGAGCCATTCGTTGAGCAGTCGTGAGCCACTCTTGGTGACAGTCCGACGGATTGCGTGCAGGAGGCTGCCGCGAAAGAAGCCGTCGCGGGTTGTCTGCTTGATTTCCAAAGCGCGCAAGCTGTTTTTATCAATCGTCATGATTTGCATGTTTTCATGGCGTAGGGGAGGCTGTAATTTGATGCTCATGCCCCGTAGTCTGTCTTTGACATAATTGAGGACCAAGTGTCCAGCGCTGACCTCGTCTGGGGTGAAGCTTTCGCGAGTTGCCTGGGGGATGTCGGATTCGAGCATATCACTCCAGTCTGTGATGCTATTCAGCTCGCCTGGAGAAGAGTAGGTGATGAGATGTCTGTCCTCGGCGAGGATGGCGAAAATGTCGTGCTCCCTTTGCGATTCGAGGTCCGCATTCAGGACAATCTCCCTGGGAGCGATTCGAGACAAGACTGAGCCGAGCGATGCTAGCTCAGTCTGCTGTGTAAAGAAGTGGCCGGTGGAGAGATCCAACCATGCTAAGCCCAGGGAAACGCTGTCATCAGATGCAGCACCAACTTGGTTGGACACATGGACAGCCATGACGTAGTTGTTGACATGGGGGTCGATGAAATTTTCGTCGATGAGAGTGCCAGGCGTAATGATGCGAGCAACTCTTCTATCGTGCAGGAGGCCTCCTGATTTGATCTTTTCTTCCGCATTGTTGGGGAATTCCTCGGCCACAGCCACGTACTTGTTTAGGTCCTGGACAAGAATCTTGAGGTAGCGGTCCAGTTGGAAAAAGGGGAAACCAGCCTGCGGCTTATCAGTTGTCGTGTTTGGCGTTGAAAAAGCTGGGAGAGGAAGAGGAGAATTACCATGGAGACTGGACCGGCACTCGTTTTTTTGCTGGCCAGCTTCAGATTGAGCAAGGGCGCATACTCATCGGCATGTTCAAAGTACAGCTCGTAGAAGCCACCCACGCGAGTCAAGAGCACGCAATTATCGAACTTGTCCATGCTACGCCTTGCCTGCAGCACCACGGTAGGGTATGCCGGCACATTCTTGTCTTCCTCTACAGATACGGGGTCCGACTGCACGGCGCCCTGGGGTAGATCGGACAGCTGCATCCTTGTGATGGTCTTTTTGCCCCTGACGTGCGTCACGACGGGAACGGCAGGCGACCAGCAGCACGAAGATTGTACGCAGGCTGAGGACCTGCGTGCTGTTATCCGCGGTCGACGACTTGACAGAGTCCGGATCGCATGGCTACTACGTCTGCGGAACATGAAATCGATGATACGCGACGAGGTCCCCGTGTGATGTTGCTGGTGAGTTTTTCAGTGGTGTGTGGCGGCCAAGACCCGCTGAAGCGATGTTTGGTGGGAGGTTTGGGACCGTTGCCGCCGTTCTGGGGAGGTAGATCCAACATGTTCCAGCGATGATGTTGCAGCCTCAATATTGGTTTGGCATTCGAATGAAATGCCTGGGCCAATCTTTATGGAGGTTCTTTCGCGAGGTAGCTTTCAGTAGTGACTCCAGGCCTGAAAGTTGCATGACCGTGGTTAATATGGAACCAAAGCCCCGCGCGAGGGATACAGATTGATCAATAAGTATGCAGTTAAGTGTAGGTTCATGTGGATTAAAGGGCAAAGTTGAAGTCAGTTTGTATTGACTTGACAACGTTGTAGGTGCGCGATTGATCTCGTGTTCTAAATAGTAGAGCAACATGCCCGTGTAGAACTCGCTTCACGGCAAAATGGCCACGATTTACCTAGCTTCCTTTGTAGCTTGCACAAATCAGAGTCTCCATCCCGAGTCAATAACTAGAGTGCGTCGAGTACGCAGTGTTTCGTTCCTGCTCGCGAAATAGCGAAATGTGCAATAAAGGTAGGTAGTATGGTAGCTGGTAGGCTCGCCTGCCGCGATGAAAGGGAATTACAGCGGTGCAATTCCGCAACGGAGGAGAAGGTAGTTACATTTTAGACAAAGCACCATCTCCTCACCGGTACCTCTCTGTCATTTCCCTTTATCATTCATCTTTTTCTTTGCCGTCTTTCTGTCATGCTCATGCTGCCTTTCATCAACGCTGCGTGGCACTGATCGATGACTTGTATCCCTACCCCGCTACCCTAACTCGACAGCCACGACTTGGACCGACGGCCGAATATTGCTATCCTTGGACATTTTTCATCAGAACTCTCTTGGTCAAAATGACGGCTATCGATATGCTTGAGCGGATTGCGATGAGGTAGGTCGAACAAGATGCCATTGCGACGAATCCCGACCCGTCACCTCACCGCCCTGGTCCAGACTAGCACTGCGGAACGCCACTGTTCGGGTACCGGAACAGATAGGTAGTTTCGGGGCGCTACCGCAGCCACCGGAGCTACAGTCGTGCGCCGTCATGGTGGCCTTTACCAGCGAAGAGCAAGCCACGCAACCATGTTTAGCAACTGCGAGAGAGAAGTCTCTCTTTGGCCTGAAAGTCCCGACGGGTCAATTCCCAGCAACAGGGACAAGCTGAAGCCATTTTTGATGTACCTGGCTCCCGCTCACTGGCCCCCCACTCAACCACCAGCCATGCTACTATTACAAGTTTACAGCCCAAAGCCTGTTGACTCGGAGCAAATCACCACCAAATCACGACAAATCCTCGATATATTGCTGCTCGCAACTATTTCCTCCCATGAAACAGTCAGTTTCGACTGCCACCACAATGCCACCACACGGCTTGATCCACTCACTGTGAAGCCCACTGATCCGCTCGGCCTAGTGGCCCCGCATCTCCCTTCCCCAGCTTGTTCCCCTCTCGGCCCCTCCACAATGGTTCACAAGGGCCCCATGGCTTATTCGTATTACCACCACCTCATGACTTGTCTTCTTCCAACCTCTCCCTCCTCTAGGTTCCTAGGCTCAGTGGCGTGATATTAAGCCACTATAAGCCGCTCTCTTTTCTCAGTCTTAATATCATCCGAATCTGCACTCACGGCCAATTGCTTACTTGACCTCTTGACTGGACAGTTCAAACGCCGCCTTCAGCACCGCCTTACCAGCCGACTGCCCGCGCCATTCTACCGCCTCTGGCCTTTCGCATCCTTTACCGCCACGACTTCGTCGTCTTTCCAACCGATCTGCTCCTCCTGCACCCGGCCACGCTTTCGAAGCTGATACTATGGGCGGCGGCCACGATCACAACAGCAGGGGTGCCTACCCTGTCTACGCCGACAAGCCGGTCGGCGTAGCAAAGACGAGCATCCTTCAAGGCCGAATCGAGCCCTTTTACAAGCCTGGACAATACGAAAAGGTCAATCTCTTGGCGTAAGTTGACCAGCCGGTGCCTTGACACCTGCCCCTATTGACACTCTTCAGCAACATGTACAATGCCCGCTACTCGGGTGAACCCAACATCAAGCTCGCCGTTTGGTCTGCTCCTGGCCAGGACCGTCCCTCATTTCAGGAAGCCGTGTCCCACGAGTTCAAGAAAGCTCGTATTGGTGATGCTTTCGGCCCCTCTTGGACCACGCATTGGTTCCACGTCACAATCACCATTCCTCAAGCGCTCCACGATGAGGAGTTTGTCATTCTCGAATGGGATGCCAACAATGAGGGCATGATATGGACCGACGATGGAATGCCCCTCCAGGGCCTAACTGGAAACGGCGATCGTATCGAGTGGGTCATCCCCGACGAGTTTCGCGACGGCAAGGAGCATGTCATTTACATTGAGATGGCCTGCAACGGCATGTTTGGCAACGCCCCCGACGGCACCACCGACAACACCCCCCCTGATCCCAACAGATACTTTACCATTTCCAAAGCCAACATTGCCGCCGTCAACTATCAGGCCCGCATGCTTCTATTCGACATCTGGCAGATTGGTGATGCTGCCCGCGAGCTTCCCGGGGACTCGGCTGAACAGAACAAGGCTTTGGCTGTCGCCATGAAGATTATTGATACTTTCCAGGTCGATAACCAGGACTCTATTCTCAAGTGCCGCAAGATTGCTCAGCAAGTCATCGGCCCCGATGTCGACTCTCACCGCGTCTACGAGGTGGGCAAGGACCCCACCGTTTTTGGCATCGGCCACTGTCACATTGACAGCTGCTGGCTCTGGCCTTTTGCTGAGACTAAACGCAAGGTTGCCAGATCTTGGTCCAGCCAGTGCGATCTCATGGACCGCTACCCCGAAGCTCACTTTGCCTGCTCCCAGGCCCAGCAGTTCAAGTGGCTAAAAACTCTCTACCCTCGTGCCTTTGAACGTGTCAAGGCCAAGGTTAGGGAGGGCCAGTTCCATCCCATCGGTGGCAGCTGGGTTGAGCACGACACCAATATGCCCAGCGGCGAATCACTCCTTCGCCAATTCTTCTACGGCCAACGCTTCTTCGAGTCCGAGTTTGGCTCCCGCAGCCGCACCTTTTGGTTGCCCGACACCTTTGGCTACTCCAGCCAGCTGCCACAGCTCTGCCGCCTTGCCGGAATGGACCGCTTCATGACCCAAAAGCTAAGCTGGAACAACATCAACACTTTCCCACATACCACGTTCATGTGGGTCAGCCCAGACGGCAGCCAAGTCATCTGCCACATGCCTCCTTCGGAGACGTACACCTCCGAGGCCAACTTGAGCGACCTTCGCAAGAGCATCTCCAAGCATAAGACGATGCGCACAGACAGTTCTTCGCTCCTCGTCTTCGGCAAAGGTGATGGTGGTGGTGGCCCCACCTGGCAACACCTCGAGAAGCTGCGCCGTTGCGCCGGCATCAGCAACACCATTGGCGGCATTCCCAAGCTCAAGCTCGGTCTTTCTGTCGATGACTTTTTCGATCGCCTTACGGCAAAGGCCGACGCTTTCCCCACATGGTACGGCGAGCTGTACTTTGAGCTCCATCGCGGCACCTACACCACCCAGGCCAACAACAAGTACTACAACCGCAAGGCCGAGGTCATGCTTCGCGATATCGAGCAGCTCGCCACCATTGCCTCGATTAAGAATAAGTCCTACAAGTATCCTACCGAAGATATTGATGACATGTGGGAGACGGTCCTGCTCTGCCAGTTCCACGATTGCCTTCCCGGCAGCTCCATCGAGATGTGCTATGACGACACGGACAAGCTCTACGCTGAAGTTTTCAAGACTGGTCACAATCTTTTGAAGGAGATTTACCAGAGCCTCAACATCTCCGATGTCCGTTCTCCATCTGCCCACGAAACCGTCGTTCTCAACACACTACCCTGGCACCGTAAGGAAATTGTCGAGATTTCTGAGACCGAAGTTGGCGTCGCCTGCGGAGATGGCCAGCTGCTTCCCGTCCGCGCCTTCAAGACCCAGGGCGCTGAACCTGCTGTTACCCTCCGCCAAGTATCCAAGGATCAATTCGTCCTCCAGAACGAGCACTTCCGGGTGGAAGTCGAGGGTGGCTGCATCACGTCTCTCCATGATCGCCTCAACGACCGCGAGATTGTCGAAAAGGGCGGCAAGGCAAACAAGTATGTCATTTTTGATGATATCCCCATCTACTGGGAGGCCTGGGATGTCGAGGTTTATCATCTCAATACCAAGAAAAACTTGCAATATGGCGAGACTCGCGTCCACGAAATCAAGCCTCACCGGGTGACGCTGGTAACGGACATTCAGATAAGCAAGGAAAGCTCCATCAAAGCCTACATTAGCCTCTCCGCTTCACTAAAGGGACAGCCCTCGTGGATTGAGTGCTCAGCCGAGGTTGACTGGCATGAAAATTCCAAGTTCCTCAAAGTCGAGTTTCCCGTCAACATTGTCAACAATGAGGCCTCTTATGAGACTGCATACAGTATCACCAAGCGTCCCACCCACTACAACACCAGCTGGGATATGGCCAAGTTTGAGGTGTGCTGCCACAGGTTTGCCGATTTGTCGGAGCACAACTATGGTGTTTCGATTCTCAACGACAGTAAATACGGCTTTGCCACGGCAGGCAAGGTGATGCGCCTGTCTCTTCTGCGCTCGCCAAAATCGCCTGATGAGCATGCTGACATGGGCAAGCATACTATTCGCTGGGCCATCTTCCCTCACAAGGGTGCACTCTCGTCAGCCACCGTTCGAGCCGGCTATGCCTTCAATACGCCCCTTAAAGTCCTCTCGGCGCCCAAGGCCACTGTTGACAAGCTCGGCAGCGCCCCAATCAGACTGGTTAATGTCGATGAGTCTGCTTCGCTGATTTTGGATACCATCAAACGCGGCCACGATGACGAGGATGTGAGCCGCCGCGAGGGTCTTTGCGTCAACCCGGGAAAGAGCGTCATTGTCAGAGTGTACGAGTCGCTCGGTGGTCACAGCCGAGGCACTATTGAGACGACTTTTGATGTCAAGCGCGTGTCCAAGTGCAACCTTCTCGAGGACGAAGGCGACGACGTGCCTTTTAGCGGCGGCAAGTTTGCAATTAAACTGCGACCGTTTGAGGTGGCCACCTTTAAGCTTCAGCTGTAGGGCGACAATGAAGTAGGGTGCGCATGTATGGAAGTTGAAGCAGCACTGCCCTGAGAAAGCGGAATGAAGCATGAATTGAATGTTGTATCATTGTTAGGCCTTTATCCCGAGTAAATATGATCAATACACATTCCTAAAGGCTATTGTGGTTATCCTGGATAACAAAAAACAAGTAAACGCTCGTGATGGGCCATTCGAAAGGCTACTATGGGTTCGCGAAAGAAAAAGGCAGCTATGTTAATATACTTGTACAATGGATGTACGCTGATCAAATCACGAGTTTACATCTCCACCAGGCAGGTTTTGAATAACATTTTCCACCATGGTGATGAGCTGATGTATATCGGGCCGCTCCGCCGGCTCAACCTTGAGACAAGCGCGGACAATTTCGCGAATGGGCTCGCTAATAACGGCCTCTCCGGATGAGGAGCCCTCTCCCGCCCCTGCTGCACCTGCGCCAGGTGCACCGGCGGCCTTTGCCTTGGCGACCTGGATGCTATTGACGCGCCTGGCGCCGTTGGGCGACTGATCGGGAAAACGCCAGTCGCCGCCCATGACGCACAGCGACAGGGTACCGCCCGTCTCGTCGGAGCGCATCTCAAAGGGCGACTTGCCGACGAGGCAGGCAAAGAGGGTGCAGCCGAGAGACCAAATGTCGACCTTTGTGTCAACGACGGTGCCGGTCTGCACGTCAAAGAGCTCGGGGGCGCGGTAGGGCATGGTGGAGTGCTCGGCGGCGGTTTCTTGAATCTGTAGCGCGACGGACTGCGAGGTGACGGGCATGGGCGAGGGCGCGACGGAGCCGAGGTCCATGAGTATGGGGTTCGAGCCGGAGTCGTCAATCATTATGTTGCCTATCGGAGAGGCGAGGAAGTGTGAGTTGATGCTGTTTAACGTTGAAAGGGGGAGGGGGGGACAAACCTGGCTTGATGTCGCGATGCGCATACGACTTGATCTTGCCGCCCTGCCCAATCTGATTTTCCGCCTCCATCAGAGGCCGCTCCTGCTCCGTCTCCTCGTCTTCCTCTGTGCGTTTCGTAGACGCACGAGCGCCGCCTCTGCTTCTGCTGCTGCTACTTGGACCCGGATCATTGTCAGCTTCGTGGCCCATTTCCATGCGCTCCGCCGGCGGGGCATGATGATCGTGCATGGCGCGCAGGGCCCTGCACACGCCGAGAAACAGCGCCATGAGATGGCGCTCAGGAAAGCGCGCGTGGTTGACGAGGTTGGCGTTGATCATGTCCTGGAGGTTGCCGCGGCGGTAGTACGGCAGCAGGACGTAGACGGTCTTGTTGGCGGCCTCGTCGGCGCTGCCGCCGCCACCGCGTTCAGTCGCGACGGCGTGGTCAATGGCGGAGATTATGTTGGGAACGTGTTGGAAGAGGCGGTACGCTTCGACTTCGCGCATGGCTTGCTGGACCGACTCGGCGCCAAAGGGGCAGCGAATCTTTTTGAGGGCAAAGTGTTCCTTGGTGGACAAGTCCTGGACGAGATAGACGTACGAGAAGCCTCCCTGGTTTTATTTTGATGCGAGTTAGTTTTATGATAAACACTGCGCGCGCGCGAGAATACAAAAAGAAAAAAAAAAGAGAAAAAGAAGAGCTCACCTCGCCGAGTAATTGCAAAATCTTGAAACTGCGGCTGTTGACTTTGAGTGTGGGGGAGCCCGGGAAGCAGCTCAGGCAATTGCCCAACGAGTAAATAAGATCCTGGAGTATTTGCGCCATGACGAAACGAATGCTATATGTTTATCGGACAGAGTTTGTGACGCGCGCGCGTTTTCGTCTTTCCGTAGGAAAATTGATCGAGTGAGAGGAGCAAAGCAAAAGTATGGAGGGAGATGCGACAAAAAGGACGAGCGAGCGAGGCTCAGCTACAAGTACCTTACCGCCAGCGTAAGCTTGAACTACTGGACAAAGATGTGGCGCATGCAGGCTTGGCTTCGAAATTGAGCGTTGGCGCGCGCGCGCGGGGTGCAGAGGCGCTGTTGTCTTTGGCAAAAGGGAGGGAAGAATTCGTAATTGAAGCAATGAGAACCGAGTTGACTTGTTGTAATCTTGAATAGCAAAATAAGTCATGTCATGTCATCTGTGGCAATGTCGAAAGCTGGGGGACCACGTAGTGTTGTGAGGGTGGCCCATCCTGGCGGCGGTTAGTCAGCCTTTCATTGATGATCAGTACGGCTCGAGGCGCCCACCGTCATTTCTAGTCTTTGACGTTGATAGACTTTTAGATGGGAAAAAGAGAAAAAAAAAAGGAACAAATATATCACAGCATCAGGAAGTGCAGCATCAGGAAAGTGCAGCTAAATGGCACACTACCTGTAAGCAAACGAAGCCATTGAAGAGATGGCTCAGCTTTACCTCGGGATACTCCAAACAGCGCCTCCTCCTGCGGTTGCAGTATTCAGTTCAAGTCACAGTACATTACCCCATTACCCCATTTCTGCATTAATAATATTAATAATATTTTTGAATTAATACAGTTTACTAATTAAACTGCGCTGATAAAACCAAGCAAGCAAGCGCAAGCCGCCAGCACATCATTGCCAAAGGACCTCATTGCTGCAACTCTGGCATCATGAATCCGCCTGGAGGCATTCGTCGCCACGAGTATCCCATAAATGCCGACGACTTTCTCACTTCCATCACCACATCCTTGATCTTGCCATCTCGCAGCAGCACGTCGCGCGGCCGTTTTCGCTGTCGCCGTCCATACAACCTGATGAAGCGCTTGAGCATTTGCTTTTCGCCCTCTGATAATTCTGGCGAATTCTCCAACTCGGAATCAATCATTCGGAGGCTAGACGAGTTATACGGCTCAGCCACAAGTCCCACTGCCACTTGCTGCACGTACAGGCGAAAGTCTTGCAGAATATTGTGCACTTCGTCGGGGCTCGGGCAAGCACCCGCGTTCGACTCAGTCCAGTCGCTAAATGGCTCCGACTCCTCAAAATAATGCGTGTCTTCGGGACTGGATATATTGGGCACAAACGGTGGCGTCATGTTTTGTACCTGGTCCCAAGCAAAATGCTTAAACCATCTGTGATCTTTAATGTCCTCGGCATCATCTGGAAACACGTGTCGCCTAAACAAATCCGTCATTCGATTTGGCCCGGGTGGACATCGGTCTTTGTGCTGATACCGCTTCGAGCAGATTCGGTTTTCTTTCTCATGAATCATCCAAAAGAGCAAGTCTTTGCACCGATCACTGACAGCTGGTCGGCATGGAAAACAGAATATCTCCTTGTGTTTCTTGCACACAGTCAGCTCAGTTCACCCGGCAGGCAACACTACTTACCGCAATGTTCTGCTTTGTTTCCTTTCTGCCCTTGCCTGCTCCAAATGGCGTGAAGCCATACAGACACTCAAACAGAATGATGCCAATGCTCCACTAGTCGCATCTTCCGTCGTAGCCTCCGCCCGCAATTACCTCTGGCGCCATGTATTGGCTCGTGCCCACGACCGAGTATGCGGTTGCACGGCATCTGGTGCTACTTCGCGGGTTGAAGTGGTTCAAATCGTTGTATGCAGTGTGGTAGCCTTTGTTTTGCTCATGCGGTGCAAGCTTCTTCGCCCGGCCTTTGCTGGCATTTGCATCGCCAGTCGGCGCATCCCCGTCTGTTGATAGACGAAAGTGCTGAAACAAAGAATGTCTATGCCAGCTGTAGAATGCCGCGTCGTGGGACCAGTGACCGTCAAAGGCGAGGCCAAAGTCGGATATCTTGAGATGCCCAGAAGCTGATATCAAAAAATTGTCTGGCTTAATGTCGCGGTGAATAAACTTGAGTCGATGCGTTTCTTCCACAGCCAAAATCATTTCCGCAATGTAAAATCGAGCAATCGTTTCGTGCAGCACATTCTCACGCATCAGCATGCCGAGAAAGTCACCACCGGGCATATACTCCATCACGAGATAGAGATTGGTAAAGTCTTGAAAGCTCGTTACAAGTGGTACAATCCTACCAACGTCAGCTTCATCAAGATTGCTACCTGCTAAACCTACCAGTTTGACCCCTCTGCTGCCACAAGGAAATCCCGTTCTGCGCGCAAATGACCCTCTTGACTGCTCAAAAGCATCTCAGACTTTCGAATCACCTTCATGGCAAACACTTGCGACGGCGCATGAGTGCCCGTCTTCTTCTCGCGCACTAGTCGCACCACCCCAAAGCTGCCCTTGCCCAAGACTTGAAGGGGCTCAAAGTTTTGCCGGGAATGCGCGTTCATTTTCATCCTTCGTCTTACTTGACTTTGCGCCTTTAGAACACGGCAATGTCGGAGGTAGCATGATTCTTGGTAGAAGAATGCTCGCCGGATGCCGTCCTTCTCCTCCATGGACATTTGGGGACGGTAGTAGAGCTGCGCCTCCAAATAATGTCGCCGATGGAGTCGTGAGTTTGGTATAGTCAACAATTCGTTGTAGTAAGTTTCCACACTAACCTTGATGGCAGCGGCTTTTTCCGTCGTTAGAATCGTGGGCTTGAAAGTATCCTGACATGACTCCTTGATCGTGGTTAGGGTTTCTGGGTTCGACCTGGCACGTAGAAACCTGTGCGTGCTGCGCTGCTTCAGTCTCTCTCGATTCGAGGTAGATAGAAGCGACCCCATCGATGCCTTGCGAGACGAGGCAGTATCTTCAGCTACCTGGTTGACAATACTGTTCGTTGGCGGCGTCAACGAGTCAGCTTCAACTTGCGTATACATGTTATTGAGGGCTTGCGCCGAGCTGCGTCGACGCCGGTTTCGCGACGGGGAACTGCGAAGAATGACTGTAGTGCTGGGTGTCATGCCAAAAGTGTCGATTCGTAGCCGCTTCACTAATTCACTGGGCGTCATGGCCTTTTCCTTGTTTGATGAGTGCAGCTCCTGGATTCTGTCATCTCGTTTCATCGGCACCAGCTGAGCGTCCTCGGGTCGGTATTCGATAGTGTTTGAGTTATGAGAGCCTGCTACTTGAATTAGACTTGTCGCTTGTCCTTCATCGTCATACCCCGTACTTTTGCCAATTGCCTTGAAAGCTCCTCGCAAATCTGACCATACGCGGGAACTGGCTCGTCGCAGCTTGAGCATCTCCGAGTCCACAGAAACCAAGCCATAGTTGGGCGAATCGACCGAGACTGCCTCTGTAGTCTCCATTGTGACACAAAAAAATGGCCTCGGGTTGACGAGACTGTGCTTAGCGAAACTCCCATACAATCAATATTGGTTGCCCACAAGCGCCATGCGCCGACATGTGGGCGATTCTGGACGGTGGACTATAACTATTGAATAGAAAAGGAATGACGATTATTGGAATGACTTGAAGAAAGCAAGCAATGCGTCATGTCAAGAGTGTTGGAAGTAGGTAGTGCCACGCGGAATGACTTCATGGAAGGAACGAGGTGCGTAAGCAGCTCTTGCACTGCGGAATAAAACCACTGACAGAACGCTGTTGAGCGCGACAGACCAAATACAAAAATGCTGGGCAAACGGTCAAGTCAATCAAAACATCAAAATTCAGCTTTTATTCATGACAGCATGCGTCTAGACAAGGCTAGCAGCCTACTATCAGGATAGATGATACACAAAGTAATGACTTATACGCCAACCCATGCAATGCCAGTCCTCGCCTTGACACCATCTCGGAACCTTGGAGCCCCTTGATGCACGCGCCAGGCTCTTGATTGCATGATAGATAACAACATGTAAAACTCCAAGCCCGAAAATGTCCAGCCTAAACTCAGCGATTCTGGTGAGAAGGCTATAAATACAAAGGAAACACGAGATTACAAAACAGACGCTATGCGTTTACTTGATCTCGAGCAGCTTGACGTCAAAGGTCAGCGTGCTGTTGGCGGGGATTCCGGGCAGAGCCTGGCGGCCGTAGGCGAGGCTGGCAGGGATAGTCAGGCGACGCTCGCCACCAATCGACATGCCGACGACACCGACGTCCCAGCCCTTGATGACCTGGCCCTTACCAACCTTGAAGGTAAAGGGCTTGCCTTTCTTGTTGGCATCGAACTGCTTGCCGTTCTGGAGCTTGCCAATGTAGCGGACACCGACGCTGTCACCGTTCTTGACAACGCGGCCGGAGCCAATCTTGCGGTCGTCAACGGTGACGCCCTGAACGACCTTGACACCAACAGCAGCCTTGGTAGAGCCGCTAGGACCCTGCTCAAGGTTCTTGGCGAATTGAACCTTCTTAGCGTCCTTCTTGTCGTCAGCAGCGACAGCCTCGCCCTGGTTGTTCTTGAGCTTCTTTTGCTGCTTCTTGGAGAGCTTGGCGCCGTCCTTGGAAATCAGCTCGTCAAGGTTCTCAACCTCCTCGGCAGAGCGCTTGTTCTTGCCCTTCTTGGTGGTATCGACCAGCTGAGGCGCATCCTCATCCTCCGAGTCGAGCTCGGTGACACGGGGATCGGCAACATCGTCGAGGTCGTCGCTCTCATCGTCGTCCTCACCCAGGCCGTACTCGAGCTCGTCGGGAGAGTGGTCGTAGTCGTCCTCGTCATCATCATCCTCATCGTAGTCGTCATCCATGATGTAGTTACCAGTAAGGTAAACAGTGTGGGTGCCGGACACGACAAAGAAGACCTTTTCGCCCTGGTTGACGGTGATATCGAGGGGCTGCTGATAGTTCTGTAAAAAGTTAGTGGGGATAGGTGGCTAGGCTGTGGCTTTCAGGCTTACCTTCTCGGTGTCGAGGGTGCACATAACAAAGTTTTCGAGGTCAGCACCCTCCTCGTCATCGGAGTCATCCTCATCATCCTCGTCGTCCTCATCATCATCGTCTTCCTCAGCGGCCTTACCCTTGCCCTTGGACTTGGACTTGGACTTGGTGGGGGCATCCTCCATGTCCTCATCATCATCATCATCATCGTCCTGGGTGGCGGCAAGGAGCTTCTTGATGGCAGCGGCTTGGCTAGACTTCTTGGACTTGGCGGGGTCGCTGGGGCCGCCGTTATCCTCCTCCTCATCATCCTCATCATCGTCGTCAGAGGCAGCGAGAAGAGCCTTCAGGTACTCATCATCAATCTCGTCGTCCTCGTCTTCGTCGAGGCCAGGGAAAGCGCGCTTGACAAGACGGAGGGTAGAACGAGGAATCTTGGGGATATTGCCCTCCTCATCAGCCTCGGGCTCCTCAGTAGGATCAACAGCAGCCATGGTGATGCGGAACTATCAGGTTTCGAGTTAGCTTCGGATCTAAACGGCGACGCAAAGGTTGTGCCACAGGCCAATGCAGCGGCATCAGATGCTCAATGCAAACGCAATTGCGGCCGGACTACTATAATCAACTTACCGAGGCAGGGAAGTCCATGGAGGCGGGAATCAGGATCTCGCCAGGAGGGACCTCGAGGCCATAGACGGGACCAGAAATGCCAGCCATTTTGAAGATGGGGATGTGAAGAAGATGAAGGAAAGAAGAGAGAAGATCTAGAAGTGATTCGTATATAGAGGGTCAAGTCTACAACGAAACAGAATCCAAGATCGAGTACGGAAAAAAAGAGGTGGTAGTAAGGGTGTGAAGTAGGATGGAGGGAAAAGAAGCTGGAAGGGCGTCACTTTTTTTTTCCACATTGCGCCGTCGCGGCCTCTGGAAAAAATCTTTGTCCAGCAGTTTTCTGCCACCCACCTACAGCCAGGAACTGCCCCTCCAAAAAGCACAGTGAGCCAATCCGAGGCTGCGATAAGGCCTTATCAGGGCTCCGCAAAGCTGCTGTCTCAGCAACCAAAGAAATCCCCGCCAGAATTTAAGTGGGCACTACAATTCTGTTCCTCCACCGCCTTCAACGTTTTCATGTTAATATTATGTATGTACTGAGCATACATGCGTAGGACGTGTCAGTCAAGGGACAAAGCTATTTCGATCTCGAAAATATTCCGATTCAAGGCCCCAAAATCATGCATCTCGGACATTGTGGGATAAATATACTGTTCTTGGATAGGTATCTAACCGCGGGCCACTTGAAGACTACCTACAAAGTGCGACACACAGTAATATCAACTGTTCACACACTAAAAATTATAGCGTCCTACTTAGGTAGCCATTGGTTGCAAGACCTTTCGGTAGACGGCAAGTATCTGGTGTAAAGAAAGTAGACAAGATAGACGGTGCCAAGTGTACAGTCGGTGGGCTGAGAAATGAGTCTACAGGAGGGTGGAGGCCCTGTACTTGGGGTCCTGCGCGGTGGCGGTACCTGTCGAGCATGCACTCTCTGCCGCCCAGCACTATCGGCGGCATCAAACTTGTGACAGCTCGGAAACCTATTTCTTGACGTTGATTGGTAAGCTTTTGAGCACATGAATAGCTGGTGGCAGGAAACAGCGACGAGCAATTGGGTTCGAATCACGGTTGTTGCGCCTTGCCCCGTGTAAGTCGACTAACGGGAATGCTGGTGGGCAACTGCAAGCGGTAGAGGATCATACTTGACATAGGTGGGTGTTAGGCTTGCTTGTTGATGTGTGTAAAGAGTAGTGATCAATATATATGTAGATACTTAGAAAGTTTGGCACGTGGTCGTTTGGCAATTCGTTTCCGCTCGCACGACACTGCCCTCCTCTGCCGTTGGAAAGAGACTCTAATTGAACAAGTGTCTTGTGAATATTCAATGCTAGTAATAGGAAAGACCTGGGTTTCCGCGGCTTGACGTGATGCGAGTCCGGAGAATCGGCGTCCGGCCTCGCTCACGGCACACAACTGAACCATAGCTGGTTTGCTGGCCTGTTTTGTTTCATGACGTTTCTTCTATATCACCTTTGCAGCGCCAAGATCAATATTGTCTAATTTCTTTTGACAAGCAAAAAGTCAGTGCCAAGGCTACCGAGTAGCCATCACTCTCACCAGGTACACTCGGCGCCAAAACATACCAGTACGAGCAACACGAGCATTTTTACCGCAGACTAAAGATTGAATAAGAAAGAGAAAACGACCTCCTCTGCCAGGTTCTGATTGCTACATATGAACCACAATCTCAGTTGGAGAGGTGCAGCAGAGGCTGCGGGCATAGCAGACCTGCACCTCGTCTCAATATCAAACAGGACCCGAGATTATATCCAAGCATGGACTAGTTAGTTGCGAGGCTCGAAACTCAACTTTCTGCTCCTTCACCGACGTACACATCGCAGCTCCAAACTCAAGTCCTCCACCACATCTCGCCAATCTTGAAAGATTCGAAGCCTTGCTGGGAAACGAAAAAGGTACATGGCAACCAACTAGCGCAACTCCAGCCCGACCTAGCCTGTGCCACAAACGACGCCGACAACGTTTTTCGGGGTCCTCTTCTTAATAAGTGGCCGGATTGTCTACGGCCCTCATCGAAGCCAATTCCGATCGGGCGTCTTTTTGCAACGAGGGCCGCCCAGTTCTTTTGAGATTCGCCGAAAGGGGTACGAACTTTTGGATCAGCCAAGCAGTTCAGCTGAAGAGGCATTACAATTATGTTTCACTCAAGTAATTGGGAACGAAAAAAGATGGCCAGACAAACAAATGTAAATCTATTCATAGAACGAATTTGTTTTGGTGAGAAACGTAGAAGCGTAGTCCCACCTGAACGCTTATAGTTGACGATTGGTATGCCGGGAAACGATAGTGTGAGAGCCAATATCAGCTATCTTGCGGCGGGATCAGCTGAAGTTAGAGCGTATACTTGCGTATGCTTCCAGACTGCGCCTCTAATTCAAGCTTGTAGTCTCTGCGCCCACCCATCGCTATCCTTGGCCCCGAAACTCGCATCCACTCGAGAGCCTATAGATTTTGGAGTGCTTCTTGCGCAATGGTTGCCAAGTAGGTTGCCACTTTCCGCCAGAGCTATAGGGCATTGACCTCCATTGACCGTCTGGTCTAAAGTGGCTGTGCTCACCGCATCATATCCAAAATCTGGTTCCCACAAGACAATGTTGGCTCACGTGCCTTCCTTTGTGCAGACTCAGCCTTGCTAATATAGATTAGACCAGCACCGAGCTGAATCTGCTTGGCGTAGCTGTCGTTGGCACCACGCCTGGCTTGCCCAGTTTCATATGCGACCAAAGTGGCTCTAGCTTCGCAAGCACGCGATGATTGATCATGGGCCCTTTGCATGTCACAATTTCGATGTGCTTTGATCGTGTCCTGGTCACTTCCTCAAGGAGCCTTTTCAAAGAGCTCCAGAATAGGTTTGGCAGCCTATCTCCGTGTTAGCACGCTCGAATTGCCCTGCAGCTGCAGCCCACTTACGTCGATGAACTTTTCAAGGTTCTGGTCCAGATTGGCAAGATCCTCCTTGCGGCGCATATTTTCGGCAATCAGCTTCTGCTTCCTCTTGAGCAGCTCTTGTCGACGCTGCTCCAAGCCCTCGCGTTCGGCTCTCTCATGCTCAATTCTCGCATACATGAGCTCATTTTCGTCATCGGTGGCGCGGTCTGGGTTCTGCGCGAGAAAGTCCTCTACCGGAATCAACGGCAGCTGCTGGTATTTATGACTAACAAAGTATTAGCCCAGCCATATGCAACAACAGTGGAGCTGGGCTCGTGAGAGTCAGCTTGTCAACACATACTCGTACGACTCGCAGGCAACAATCTCGCCCTGGAGGTGACGCTGCTCATAGTACAGGTTCTGCAGCTGCAGATGGAGGCGGTCGACGTCCTGGCGGCGCTCAGCCGTCTGCGTCTTGGTGCCGCGCGCCGCAAACGACGCGTTTCGTTGCAGGCCGCGCAGGTGCGAGATGCTCGTCAGGAGGCGCTTCTGCTGCTTGGCAATCTCGACCTGGTTTCCGGGCGTCGGGCGCGTGCTGGCCTGAGCGACTAGTTGCAGCAAGTCGAGAGCCTGATCGCGTGCCTGGTCTGACACCTGCAGGACAGCGGCGAGGCTGGGGTCGCTGATAATTTTATCGACAGTCATTTGGACGATGGCTTCGGTGCAATGATCTGGTCGTTGCGTCGATCCCCAAATGTTGGTGGTAATCTGGGGTGTGATGCAAACAGAGACCAGCAGCAGGTTAACAATCGAGCTGGGTCAACTTCGGAATGCAAGGCCGCCAAGCTAGCCACCACAAGCTAGCCACACTTGCACAAGCCACAGCAGCCTCATCAAGTACGGCAATTTGGCAGTGCTGTTGCGCCGAATCCAGCGGCCGAGGCAATGATAATGATATTAATTGGGTCAGTCACCGTCAGCATCTCCACGCCACACTTGAGCTTATTACAAACGGGGGCTGCCGCCAAGGTTCTCACGTCACGACAGTTTCCGGCGTGCATTCAATAGCTAGTACAAAATCCCTCTTCTTTCGCTCTTCTACTCGTCCCGACATATCAGTGCATGCGTAGATTCCCCGTGCTCCGACACTTTATCTTTGCCGCTTCATCATCGGTACTTTGTAATACACGTTGGCCTTGACCGAAATCCAGCACCCGCATTTCCCCTGGGCGAATCGCCTCGCATCGCTCTTCTCCACCCACGTTGGCTTTGTTGAGAAAGTTGGCATCCATTATTAAACCGCAAGGACCCCCATTTCTCCTTCACCTTACCCAACCAATTGCTGCAGAGGCCGACTGCTCGTGCCGCATCCCATTCGACGTCGATCCGAAAATATTTCGCTGCACCGCCTCACGTCCTCTGCAGCTCAGCCAGCCAGCCGCAGCAGCAGCAGCAACCCTTTGGACACCTGCGCGCGCCCGGCCTCCTCTTTCTCCCCTCATGAGTTGCATCTAGCCCCAACCCACCCCGCGGCCATTTCATCACCATGCCGACCGTCACAGCTTTGACACCAACATGCTCCGGCAGGCCGAGCAAAAGCGAAGACGCCCTCACGTCCGCGACGACATCCGGCGCCGACACCGTTGTCAACGACCGGCCGACCCTCAACCGCCGCCGCCACTCCTTTTCCCTCCCGCGCCGCAAGTCCATCGTCGGCCAAATCATGGATACCGAGGAGAGCCTGCTGCTCAAGGTCGACCTCTTCCTCTCGGAGCTGGAGCGCCGCCTCGAGTTCATCGAGCGCTACGGCGACATGGGCCGCGACTACAACTTTTCCCGCGCCTTTTCCACCCTCCAGGCCGTCCGTACCCGCTGCTCCCAGGCATCCGAGGAAGTCATTGGCGCCGGTCGCCGCCGTCTGCATGTCATGGTTGAGACGCTAGAGACCCGGTACCAGGAGACGCTGGCGGCGACCGAGTCGCTCCACGAAAAGGCGTGCGTCGGTATTGATCTGCTCGAGGGCATGCTGGCCGAGTTTGAGGAGCGTGCTCACAAGCTGCGCGAGCAGAGCTTTGCCAATGCCGCCACCGCCGCTGGGGCCTTTATGGGCGAGGGTCGTCGTGTGGCCACGGAAAGCATCGAGCGTGCCAGGGAAGTCATGGATGAGG
This sequence comes from Beauveria sp. NWAFU-1, assembly GCA_024472245.1. Taxonomy (NCBI): domain Eukaryota; kingdom Fungi; phylum Ascomycota; class Sordariomycetes; order Hypocreales; family Cordycipitaceae; genus Beauveria; species Beauveria sp. NWAFU-1. Next base: position 5,979,551 of record JANBXD010000001.1, on the reverse strand, counting down.
GTTTCGAGCGCGCCAAGCGTGCCGCCTTGTCTCTGGAGGAGCACATCCAGCAAGCCATCCTTTTGGCAAAGGAAAGACGACTCTTGGCGTACCATGAGTTGCCCGTTCCGTGGCGCAACAACCCCCACATCCACAAAGGCTATCGCTTTACCGAGACGAAGCTCGAGTGCGTGTGCTCCATGTTTAACATTTCCAACGAGTTCATCAACATCTGGTCTCACGCTCTCGGCTTGGTGCTGGTGCTTGCCGTCGCCTGCTACTTTTACCCAACCAGCACCAACTTTTCGCTCAGCACCAAGAGCGACGTCTTTGTGGCGGCCGTCTTCTTCATCATGGCCTGCCTCACGCTCGTGTGCTCCGTCATCTGGCACACGATGAACTCTGTCGCCGACGTCAATGCCATCTCCATCTTTGCCTGCGTCGATTACACGGGCATCTCTCTGCTCATCGCAGCGTCCATCATGACGACCGAGTACACGGCATTTTACTGCGACCCCATCAGCCGCTGGACCTACATGCTGCTGACGGCTTCTCTCGGCGTGGGCGGCGTCATTTTGCCCTGGCATCCCAAGTTTAACGGACCGGAGATGGCTTGGGCGCGCGTCGCCTTCTTCGTCGGCTTGGCCTTGACGGGCTTTATGCCTATTCTGCAGCTGCTCTACACGCACGGCTCCGAGTTTGTCATTGACTTTTACTCGCCCATTCTCAAGTCGGTGCTCGTCTACTTCGGCGGCGCCATCGTGTACGCGAGCAAGATCCCCGAGTGCTGGTGGCCCGGCATGTTTGACTACATTGGCGGCAGCCACAACCTCTGGCACGCTGCCGTGCTCGGCGGTATCATGTTTCACTACACGGCCATGCAGCAGTTCTTTGCCAATGCTTTTGGCCGCGCTCTCGGCGGTTGCCCTGCCTACTAGACGACTTGTATCTGCCGCATACATGATGATCACAGCCGCAGGTGGCACTTTTATATATGTACGATGTTGACGCGGAGGATATGATGGATGTGGGTTATGCGGACGGATATATGATTGACGACAGACGTCGCCTCGCTAGGCGTCTAGTAAACTGTCCATCGGCGGACGGCAGATGAGATGCATCAGGATGCTGCATACATTTACCGCATCATACATACGGGCGTTTGGGACACATTTGATATTTGGCATTTTCACATTCGTTTCTTTAGCATACATTACTCGTTAGATGAGTACACCGCACAAGTTTTCAGGACGACTGCGTGGATGCTACACGAGCCTTTTCACATGTTTATAAATCAAAGACATTAGATTTCACTCTTTTAGAGCCGTCCTGATGTATCCCAATGCACTCGTAAACGTGTATGCGTTATAAAGAATAATATTCGTTCCAATGAAATGACAGCCGATCCGAAACCACATAAAAATTAAAAACCGTAAATTCGTGACGACGTCGAAAGCGTCTGCCTAGCAAAGAGCAAGGCTTGTATTCATTAAAACTCCTCAAGTACAATACCTTTGAGAAACGAAATTAAGCAGCCAGTACAGACAGGCCCGTGCTACTGCGCGTGGACGACAATGTCGGCGTAGACATCGTCGGGAATCTGCTTGATGATGCCAATGGTGACACTCTTGATGAGGTCGGCATTGAGCGGCGGAAACGACCGCAGGACCTTGTTCGGGCTACGCGCATCCGCATTAGAAACCAAACGAGTTTAACAAAAACATCCATAAAGACCCCGGCGGGCACATACCTGGGAGACTGGAGAATCTGCGCACGCATAATGGTGAGCTGCGCCACGATGCACAGGATATTCAGGTGCGGCCCGTACGCGAACAAGAAATCCCAGAGCTTGAGCACCTCGGGCAGGGGCGGAGTGCAGGCACAGAGCGTCAGTACCGAGGGAAAGGCGTAAATCTCGGCCGACAGCCCCTTGGCGGTGAGGTACATGCTGAGACGGGGGTCGACGACCGCGAGCACGCGGTCGACGAGCGCGAGGCCGCGGTGCACGCCCGTCATGGCGCCGCGAATGTAGGCGGGGCACTCGCGCGTGAGGAGTGTGTGAAAGGCGGCGAAAGCCTCCCCTTCGCTGCGCGCCGCGTACAAGAACGGCGCGGCGAGCACGTTCATGCCCTGCACGTAGGTGCCGGGTTCCGGCGCGCCGGACCGCGACGCCGTCCCGGACATGCTGCCACCGGTGAGCGATTCCAGTGTCGGCCGCGCCGACGAGTGGCTACTGCCGGGCCGGCTGGGCACCGCCGCGTCGTCGCCTCCTCCGCGCGCCGTCTGCCGCTCCTCCGCGCGCGCATCGTGCAGCTTCCAGGCGACGGCGTTGAGGAGCCGAATGAGGCTCGCCTCGCTGACGCGCCGCCGGAAGAGCGGGTCCGTCGTCAGCGTGCGAAAGGTGTCGTTGCGAATCTTGGCGTAGGCGGGCGACGCACCACGGTGGATGAGGGCGAGGTAGTCGTCGGTGGGCGTGATGGGGGCGTCGAGCAGGACGAGCCAGACGTAGATGCGGAGGGTGGACTGTCATGTTTCCCACACGGCTGCGTCAGTTTTCTGCGTCCCATCTGGAATATATGATACATGCTTGCGCGGGAGAAAGAACAACACGTACCATGCCGTCTTCGGCACTCTTGACGCCTTCGTCGACGACTTTCCACCGCGCGCTCTCCAGCGCTCCGATAAAGTCACCGTCGTTGGGGCCCTCGCGGATAATCTGCTGCAGCGAGAGGTGGCCGTGCGAGAAGACGGGCTTGCTGCTCCCCGTCCGTCGCGCCGCGCCCACGGCGTTCATCTGGTGCATCATTGGCGAGATGGCATCGCTATTGGCGCGGCCTCGGGTCTGCCTCTGCTGCGTCGTCGTTGTCGTCGCCGGCACAACCACTGGTGTTGTCGCCGGCGGCATCAGCGGCGGCGGCGCGGTAGGACCGCCTGGATTCCGCACCGGAGAGGCATTGCGGTGCAGCGCATCGCGGTAGTGCGGCGAGATGAGCAAGCTCCCTTGGCTCGCGGCTTTGGCGCCGAGCGTGTGAGCGGATTGCAGCCGGCGTAGGGCGCGGTGCGTGCGCGGCGATGGCGGCGGCTGAAGGTCCGTGTGGAGGAGGGAGTTGTGCTGCGTCGGTTGCTGAAAGTGGTGGTAGGCGGTCGGCGTTGTGCCCTCGCGAGAGGGACTGGTGGTCATTGTGAGTCTTGGGCAGGGCCCGAGAGGGGGGGGGATATGAGGAAGAGAGGCAGAAGATACATAGTGGTCGCGAAACCGCGTAAAGTGGTGGCGGTTTAGTGGGGTGGCTGGTATGGTGGCATGGTGAGACAGGTGAGGCAAAGCTGGCTCAGCCTTGCATATTGAGGAATGCTGTTTCAGATATGTGTTATTAAAAATTATTAATCGTACCTGTCTTCAATTGAAGAGGGCTTTTCAACTCAGGCTTTGAGGGATAGCAATTCGGTGCTAGCATGGTTTGCATATGTACGTTGTTATGTGGTGGTCATACCTGACCAACTAGTACGAGCTGTGCTTTCTCCTGAGGTACGCCGTACTCTATCGCCGTACTCTAGAAACTGGCAATTGATCAAATACCAATCATGTCTGAGCCGGCTCTGAATAGGGGCCTAGGCTCATACTTCAGACAGCAGCTTATATTTAGAATGTGAAAGAGTGTTTGATGAGACATGGCAAAGACCTCAAGCAGTACTCCTTAGACAATCCGGCTGATCGGCAGGCCTAGAACGGTGTCAAGATGCTGCCAGAGCTGGTGGTGGCTATGTGTGTGCGAAAGAGTGGCATTTCTGTAGTCACATTTACAGTTGCGTCATGTTTTCACAATCAAAATCTCCTCCTTCCTAGACTGAGAGCTGATGTGGTCTTGCGATGGTGGAAATACAAGCAGTGTCGCTCCGCTCAAGCGTGGTATCGTGGGTCTGGACAACAAACAGCTTTGAGCACAACATGTACCAATAAAGGTATGCCGGACGGCACATCGGTGCCGTGAAAACTGCCGGGCCCTCGCCGGGCCATTTGGATGTAGCTTGGCCTTGGGGCGCCGGTTTTGCCGGCGAAGGTCTGGTGTGCCACGTTGGGGTAGGATTACATTGGAGGGTCGCAAAGGTCGGAATTTGAAAGTGACGTCTACGACGTGGGACCAAAGGAAAGATGGGGTGGAAGAAGAAACTCAATGGATAGCATAAAGAGGATAAAGAGGATAAAGAGTATAAAAATTGGATAAAAATTGGAATACGAGATGAAATATGGTGCTGATGGCACCGGATCGTCGGGCGGTCGGTCATGATGAAAGAAATCGAGGTCCAAGATCTTCTAGCCGGCTGGTCAAGGGCCGCGTTTGTAAGCAAACGTCGCCTATAATTGCAGAATCCAGAAGGGTCGTGCGCCTGGAACGAGGCAGAGGCGCGCTGGAAATGATGCTGCAGCACATCTTTAGCGCCTTCACTGCTTTGGTTCCCCATGATATAAATAGCAGCTACGCGTAAGAGGTATCATTCACATGATCTTTTCGGCAATTCTCCCCACCACATTGGGTACTCGCGACCTCGCTCAACATCCACTGAAAGCTGTGGATGGCCTTTGCTGCTCCAGGCTAGAGCCGATGGCGACATCTGTCCATGTGGACCTACAACGACATCCTGATGTCGTGATTCTCCAGCGTCTCCGGCGTCGATGAACAAAACAGCCGACGACAAGGAAAAGAGAAGAACAAAAAAGGCTCGTCGGGGCGGACAAGGCAATCATGGAACCGCACTTGGCCAAGGCATCTCTCCCCTCCATCAAAACAACAACCCCGCCACCTCGCGATTCCGTCCTCGCCCACCACACCAACACCAACCAATTTCTCCTCTCCTGGGCATCGTCTCGTCCCGACCACCGCAATTCCCGATCTAGCAGCCTTTCCGCTGCCCCCAACGCCTCTTTTTTTGTCTCTTCTCCGGCTTTCTTCGCTCCCTGACAAGTCACACACGTTTCCGCCGTCGCCCTGCTGACCCCACGCCGACAAGCCGCGTCTGACGCAGAACTCAACGTCGACTGGTTGGGCGTGTGTCTCGTGGCTCGTCGGCTTACACAACGCTACTCCCTCACCCGGACAAGCCACAACATCCACGGCGCCATTGCTAAATACCTTTGTGTTCCCTGTCTACGTCGGCGGCGTGGGGAGCGTGGCCTCGACGGTTTTCTTCTTTTCGTCTAGCTTGCTGTTGCGCCCAGTCTCATCTCTGCCAGAGACGCTTCGCACACTTCCTCGACGTCCAAAAGGGCAGCCTCGGCCCTGACTTGGCCGGCACCTACCGTACCGGACTGTCTCTTATTTTTTTCATGCCGTCATTTATCAACATCGACATGACGGCGTAGCTTCGGCATCACCTCTTGCGATATAAGGCCCTCCCCCTTCCGCTCTCCTCGCTTCGTCTTCCTCCGCCTCCACACGGAAGTCTCACGCTACAGCCATGCCGGGCATCTCCAGCAAGATCGGCCATGGCCTCGCCAAGGGTCTTGGCATCCAGGTGGAGGACCCTGACCGCGGCCGCGATACCATCACCAGAGGCGAGTCTGTCATGTCCACCCAGACCAGCGACTCCTTCTTCGAAGGCCCTCCCACCTCTCTCGAGTGGATTCAGGAGCAGATTCCTACACGTGGAGAGACGGCCGCCTACATCAAATCTCTCTTCCCCTTTCTCTCATGGATCACGCATTACAATCTGCAGTGGTTCGCTGGTGATCTCATCGCCGGCATCACTATCGGTGCTATCCTCGTCCCTCAGGGCATGGCCTATGCCATGCTGGCTAATCTAGATCCCCAATTTGGTCTCTACTCTTCTTTCATGGGCGTCATCATCTACTGGATCTTTGGTACCTCGAAAGATATATCCATCGGTCCCGTCGCTGTGCTGTCCACCGTCGTCGGCACCGTCGTGGCAGATCTGACGTCTTCTGGCTTACCTTACTCGGCCAACATCATTGCCTCTGCCCTGTCCATCATTGCAGGCTGTATTGTGTTGGGCATGGGTCTACTTCGTCTCGGCTGGCTGGTTGATTTGATCTCCATCACATCCCTGTCTGCCTTCATGACAGGTTCTGCCATCACCATTGCCGTCAGCCAGTTGCCTGCTCTCCTCGGTCTTCACAGCTTCTCCAACAGAGATGCCACGTATAAAGTGTTCATCAATTCCTTAAAAAACCTCCCTCACATCAAGCTCGATGCCGCTCTCGGTCTTACCGCTTTATTTCAACTCTATCTCATCCGATATACGCTGACCCGCGCCGCCGAACGATGGCCCAACAAGAAGCGCCTCATCTTCTTTGCCAACACCATGAGAACTGTCTTTGCCATTTTACTCTACACCATGATCTCGTGGCTCGTCAATCGAAACCGCCGTGAGCACCCGGCCTTCAGCGTCCTTGGCGCCGTCCCCAAGGGCTTCCAGAACGTCGGCTCTCCTCACTTGGACACCGCGCTCATTTCCAAATTTGCCATGCACTTGCCCGCCACAGTCATTGTCATGCTCGTCGAGCACATTGCCATTTCCAAGTCTTTCGGCCGTGTAAATAACTACACAATCGACCCTTCTCAGGAGATGGTTGCCATTGGCATGACCAACATTCTCGGACCCTTTCTCGGCGGTTATCCCTCCACTGGCTCCTTCAGCCGTACTGCTGTCAATTCCAAGGCCGGCGTTCGCACGCCTGCTGCCAGCATCATTACTGGTCTTGTAGTACTAATTGCCACCTATCTCCTCACGACCGTCTTCTTCTACATTCCGAGCGCAACTTTGGCTGCCGTCATTATCCACGCCGTCGGTGATCTCGTTACACCTCCCAACACTATCTACCAGTTTTGGAGGGTCTCGCCTCTCGAGGTTCTTGTCTTCTTCATTGGTGTCTTTGTTAGTATCTTTGTCCACCTTGAAGAAGGCCTGTATGCCACGGTCAGTCTTTCAGCGGCTATTCTTCTCTTCCGTATTCTCAAGGCACGTGGCCGATTCATGGGCAAGGTCCGCGTTCACTCCGTTCTCGGCGACCACGTCATTGGAGCCGACCACTCGGAGGTTGTTGGCGAGTACGGCACATTTACTGAGACGTTGGAGAGCTCTTCACGCAACGTATTCTTGCCTCTGGACCACGGCGACGGCTCCAACCCCGAGGTTGAGCTCGAGAACCCGTACCCTGGCGTCTTCATCTACCGCTTCTCCGAGGGTTTCAACTACCCCAACGCCAACCACTCTCTGGAGTACCTTGTCGACTTTATCAAGGGCCAGACACAGCGCACCAGCCCCGAAATGTTTGACCGCAAGGGTGACCGACCGTGGAACAATCCCGGCCCCCGCAAGACGGCCAAGAGCCGCGAGACCCACGAGGATCGGCTGCCGACCCTTAAGGCCATTATTCTCGATTTCAGCTCCGTGAACAATGTAGACATCACATCGGTCCAACGCCTCATTGATGTCCGCAACCAGCTTGACAAGTACACGGCCCCTGAGGTGGTGGACTGGCACATTTCCTGCATCAACAACCGCTGGACCAAGCGCGCTCTCATGGCCGGCGGCTTTGGCGTGCCCACGACGCCCTCTGATGGCGTTCCGCACCGCTGGCGCTCCATTTTCAGCGTGGCCGAGATCGGCGGCAAAGACTCTGCCGCTGCTGTCGCCGAGGAAAGCGCACACGACTTGGCTTTTCGCCACAGCCGAGCGGTTGACGAAGAGATGGGCAAGGCGGGCGATTTGGGCGACTCGGACTTGGACTCGCCCGTCTCTACGGCATTCGACGACGAGAAGCCACCGAATTTGGCAGGGACGCTTCGCCAGCGCCGCAAGGGTGCCGTCGTTAGCGGCTTAGACAGGCCACTCTTCCATGTTGACCTGACGAGCGCCGTACAGAGTGCCATCTCCAACGTTCAGGCGAGGGAAGAACTTCGCGCCGCGTCTAGGACAGAAGCGTCTTGATTATGGGCATCTTCATGCATTTGTGATTTAGCGAGCATAGTTCTGCATTAGCGTTTTGTTATCTTACTGAGGCTGGTGCATTTGAGCAAACCATGACATGCATTCGACATGAAGGATACCATTTTTTAAATAAACTTCTATAAGCATCTGACACCTATACTTTTCGCATCAGAATCTCAAAAATAGCAAGTGATATAGATGTGGCGATGGTGATGGCAATTGAAATCACGTGATTTCGCGACAAGAAACTCGCGTCCAGTCACGCTGCATCTTTAGCCTTTTGTCAACTACACCACGTCAACTGTCCCAGCCTACTGAAAGAAGGCCTGTTTCTTGCCGGAAAAGCCCAATCTCAACTGCCACGGAGACATCATCTTGTGCGCGGCGCCACCACTGCTATGCCGGTGGGCATTCAGCGGCTTAATGCCCGGCGAACGCAGCCCAACCCCAAGATTGTCTTTATAAAGCCTCTGCCCGGGCCCGATTCCTCTACCGCCGAGAGATTCCTCGAGCGAATCGCCGCGCAATGCCGTACGCTCCCCCGCCTCCCCTTTGCCTCCCCTTTGCTAACAATTCCGTCAGTCCCCATCATGAAGGAGCACCACCTCTCCGTCGTCACACTCGAAGAGTACGAGCCCAACCGCGAATTCGTCGGCCGCAACTTCAACGCCGGCGAGGTCATCCAGCTCGTTCTGAAATCGGTGCACGCGCCGCACCGGTGGCTACCGTTTCGGTACGTGCAAATGGTCATGATGCACGAGCTCGCGCACTGCACGCACATGCACCACGCGCGCGCGTTCTGGGCCGTCCGGGACGCCTACGCAGCCGCCATGACGGCGCTCTGGGAAAAGGGGTACACGGGGGAGGGGATCTGGGGCCGGGGCGCGACGCTCGATACCGGCGCGTGGGAGCGGGATGTCGTGGGGGAGGAAGAGCCGCTCCCGGCGCATCTCTGCGGGGGCACGTATAGATCGCGGGGGGGCCGAGGACGCAAGCGGAAACCGAAGCGGTCGTGGAAGGAGCAAAAGGAAAGACGGATTGCGAAAAAGTTTGGCGTGAATGGAATGGCGCTCGGCGCGGACGAGGCGGAAAAGGTGAAATTGGAGGGTGGGAAAAAGGTGGTCGGGCGGCCGCGCGTGGCGGGGAGCGGGAGGGGGAGGGAGCTGAGAGCGGCGGCGGCGCTGGCGAGGTTTGACAAGCAAAAGGTGGAGGATGTGAAGAGTCAGGGAGAGGATGAGGAGGGTGAGGAGACGGAAAGTGGTAGCGAGTATGAGGTGGACTTGGAGGAGAAGGAGGATGCGGTGGACTTGGATGGGAAGAAGATGAAGGACGGAGATGGCGGCGCCATGGTCAAGGTGTGTGAGGACGAGGACGGCAACGATCCATCGGCGCGCAACGAGCGCGACGAACTGCGGAGCGTGTTTACGCGGCCGTCGGATTTCAAGGCTGAAGGGGACGCCGGGAAGAATGCGGCGGACGCCGGGCGGCCGCGCGTCAAGACCGAGCCGGAAAGCAGCAGCAGCAGCAGCAGCAGAGGCAGAAGCACCGGGACGAATGTGCTGCGCGAGGTACCCCCCGTTACCGCGCGGCCGCTGCGTCTACACGACATTCCGCACATCCGCGACGCTGCGCCACCCCCCAAGTCAACACTACCAACCCGGAAAGAAGCATCATCAAGACCAGTCGCAGCGCCGTCGTCGTCGTCGTCGTCGTCGTTGCGGCCGATTGCAGCCACACCAACCACAACGCCAACCACGCGACCAGCCATTACAATCCATCGCCTTGCCGCGCCGGCCCCGAAGCGGCAACGTTCGGCAGCAGCAGCAGCAGCGGGCAAGGAAGAAGGAGCAGCGCCGTTGAAGGAGAATGGCGACGCGGCGAGCGCCGGGACGTGCCCGCTGTGCTCTCTGGAGAATGATGTGACGGCGCTGTGCTGCGCGGCGTGCGGCAACGTGCTGAGGGCGGACGCGGTGCAGGGCGCGTGGAGGTGCGGCGGCGCCGGGTGCGAGGGCACGGGGTATATGAATGCGGGGGACTGCGGCGTGTGCGGTCTCTGTGGTAGGCGGAAGCCGTGATGTTGATTATGATGGATGAACATAACGATTGTCTTATGAACAGGGCTACATTATAGTGTTTTTATTACTGCGATGGTTGTAGCTACTATGGCATATTTGGAGTTTGGGGTTGGCTTATACGAGCCATGGCTGCTGTCTTGATACACATTTTCAGCTTCTGCACATTTGCAGATTTACACACGTTCAAATTCTACAATGTCCCATTTCTACAAATCTTGCCGATTCTGCCATGGCCACTCACTAGGCAAGATGCGTGGGATAGTTGCGGCAGGTTGCCTACCGATGCACCTTGTCCATCTCTACACTGCTGGCCGTCACATTCAAGCAAACGAGTTGCAAACAAGGGCGCAGAAACAACCTTGACCATCGCTCTGTCAAAGGACTGTTTGCTGCTCTATGTTAACCAACATCACCAGCCTCAAGCACCATGCGAAGCTTCTGTGCTGTACTGTGCTCCTACCGCATCGGGCAGCCTGGCGGGGAGCCGGACCTGCACGTCTCCGGGGCGAAGACATCTGAGGCCGGGCTTGGCCAATGGGGTTGCTGCCAATGCGTCGCAGGGTGTTGTCGTCGTCTGCCCATGTGCCCCTCTCCACTTTGGCCAAGGCGGCAGCTTACAACCGACTTCAAGGTGGTGGGAGGGGGGAGGTTGTCGTGCGAGAGGAGCATGCGCCCAGCGGACCATGATGGCCGGCCCAGTATTTCTCGACAAAGAGGATCCGGTAGTTAGGAGTTGTGTCCGATCTACCAATAGCTTCAAAGGCGCCACCCCTCTACCCAATGCTCTCCGCAACCCAGCGTCATGGTTTGCGAGCCGGACAGCAGACAAGTGCTGTACACCTGGCGGTAGGCTTGAAACAGAGTGCCATCGCGCGGGCGGGGTATTCAGTCTGTGCACACTCTGGGGAAAATGCCAGACTGGAAAGCCTAGTTCGGTTCGGCTGGTGGTTTTTTTAAAGCATTACCCCGCAAAGTCAATGAAGGAGCCACGTCCTCTAGCGCCAGTGTTGACGAGAGAGGTGCGCAGTGGCAGTCAACACGGTTGGGTTGGTGAGGCCAGACTCCAGAGGTTGGATCTTGCCTGTTGCGTATGAATGTGGCTTTTCTGATAACGCAAGTCTTGCAAACTGTCAGGCATTTGGTTGGACGGTTCGGGGTGCAAGTGCCGGGGTAAAAGACTGGTTGGCAGAGGAGGGTGGTGGGGGGAAATGCAGTTCTAGATGCATCTTGCGTCGTAGTGTGTTCGCAACCGAGACTTCTGAAGGAAGGAAAAAGAAGGGGGAAAAAAGCCTGGCAAAGTCGTGCCAGGCTGTCTGTTCCGTAAGCCGTTATCTATTGCGGGGAGGATTGAGACACGGTAAAGTTGGACCCCGGCAGCCCGGGACTCGGTGAACGTTGAATGGTGTGTTGTCTGTCACTGTGATGCCAGCATTTCGCGTGCGCTGTTGTTGCACCTGTGTACAGTCGCATTACCACGGCGCACGGGCTAGATGTCTCGGTTAGCAGGTTGGCGCAGAAGAGTCGGAGATGGCCTGAGGAGCATGAGAATTGGCAATGCATGGGCAGGCGAGCATGACGCAAAGTGGTGCTGGGCGAGAGAGCGGATGGGCTGACCTGGGGAGGGGAGGTTATCGGGGAGGAGAGGGCGGGTAGTGGACCAGGCGAGATCTGAAGCGGAGAGGGCATGGAATGGGACGATGCATGCTGGCGCATTGATTACATTGTCTAAAGATATGCACCAGTGATGGTCAATATTGGCGTGTTTCAAGGTAGTGGGAAAGGATCTTGATACCTGATGGGTTGACGAGAGCAGTGTGGTGTTTGCACGAGATGTGCATCTCCGGTTGGGCAGCTGGCAGACGGCAACTTGCAAACAAAACAGCTGTCGGCAGCCGGCGTCATGGAGCGCCAATGTCTGCAGCCTTGTGGGCTCGGAGCCAGAAACGCAATATTGGAGCTGACAATGTATTTCTCTAGTACCTTTGATGAATTGAACCTCGTTCACGAATCAATACAGTCAAGTACGGATATCCTCGTCTTGCCCGCACCACGCTCCAAGTCCACTCTGTGCGAGTGAGGCCCCACCGATCGCGGCGGCCCCCTGGGCTGCGGTGCGTGCCAGCGCTCGAGTCCACTGTATCATGCAGGGCTTCTGTGCGGTACCTTCCAGTATCCTCTTCACTATATTCGCCCGTTAAGCTACTTCCATCTACTCAAGTTCCCCGCAACAGGGTCTACGTCACGGATTCAAGCTTTCATGGCTGATCGACAAGTGGCAGAACCAGTTGTCGGCCGCTGGCTGATGATTTGTACACTGCCGTACGGAGGTTGCACTACATGGTGCCGACCAATCATCCAGTCGTTTGAGTGTGACGTCGACGTGCTGCAGTGCTGTTGTCGTCGTCTAGGTGGTTGGCGTGTCGCTGGTACTACCAGTCGCTGGAACCACAAAGCGCAAGAATGGGCACACCACCGCACAGGCAGTAGAGGCAAATGCACACTTTATTCCGTGGCTTGACTTTTCGCTCTATTCTACGGATACGGATACTGGTACTGCCACCCATCCAAGTTGGGGTTGCAGCCTCGTACGTCGTGTCTGGGAGGTACATATCGTCTTGTCCGTTTTCGTCGTCGGAATGTCTGGGAACCACTGCCAAATGTTGTTATTACTGGTGTTTCTGCCCTGTCACAGAGAGAGACAGTGAAGTGACACCGGGCAACCGGGGATTTGAAACAAGACTTGGCTTGGACGACCTAGGGTCCATGTGGACCATACGTCAGGGACAAGCGAAGAGCGAGACAAATGCGGTCAATAATACGCACTTTTTCCCTTTTTTCCAAGAACAAGACAGACATTCGAACCCCTATTTCTGTTGATTTTTCATGAATCATCCCTGTTTTTTTGCAAGACCTTTGGCGCCACGCATGTGCGGATAGTGTCTCGTGTGCCTGTTTGTGGTAGCATTCCCACCCGGCCGTCTCCTCTGCAACGTGCTGCAGCCTTTTCCGTACGTCATGGCCGACTTCTCATCCTTTTCTGTGCTGCACTGTACCCTTCAAGTCGTAGACTTGATGACGATATTTTAGAGTTGCACCGTGTCTCGACTGGATTGCGGCAGTCTGTCTCCGTACCTTGACGGGGATATCCTTGGCTGCAGAACAAGTGGCACAATCGAGATGGTGAGCTCCACAGCAGCAGCCAAGTACCCCAGAAACGGGCGGTACTTGTGTTTACTGGTCAGGGTGCGTCGCTGACGAAGTACCGCATCACGGCTCCGGCGTCGGACCTAGTGTGGCTGAGACCCGAAACGGCCTAGTTGCGTTTGCTCTGGCTGTCAGCCTTTAGGTAGTTCACGTCGCCACTGAAATTGATGTCACTGATGCCACTAAACGCCGATGTGAATGGCGACCTGCACCGCTGCGACACGCTAAATTGTCTGCTAGAAGCCACTAACCAGGCCTATCACCACTTCTCTTTTTGTCCTTTTTGTCCTCTAGTCTCCTCTCGTCTCTTCCCCTCACTCATTCCCGCTGCCACCCTCCGCTTCTCCCATCGTTCCATTTCTCCCAACTCTTTCCTCCCACACCCTCTTAATACTTGTCTTCTTTCTTTCCCTACCGTATTCTCATCTCACCGTTGCCACGTCCCACCATCTCACGCCATTCTCATCTAGTCACGCTCTGTGTTGACTAGCCAGGCCCCCTCATCATTCCACTTCTGCCGGCGCCCGCCAAATCATCGTATATAATACCACCACCACCAGCGCGTCCTTCCCCTCTCACTCCTGCTGATTTTACCACTTTTTTTGCCTTCCCCGTTCATCGACTCATCTCACTCGGCCTTTTCCAACTCGATCTTTGACTCCTTTTTCTTTTCTGACCGTTTACTGCCGCAAACGTCGCTAGCTTGCGCTGCTCAAGCCGAGCCCACTCAATTGTCCATAGTTAACGTCCGCCGGCTGTCACAAGCCCGCTCGGCATTCGGCCAACCAGACACCATCACCGCATCACACTCTCGCACCTCTCAACACAACGCCCACCCTTTGGCATGTCCGACAACGCTCCCAACGCCGGCATTGCCCATCGCCGCAGCTCCATCACCCAGGCTGCCCTCTCCAACCTCTTCCAACGCGGGCCCTCCAACGGAAATGTTCCCCCGCTGCCCGGCGCCCCAAGCATGACGGACCCCCGCGGTCGCCGCCTATCCGTGAGCACCATTGGCCTCTCCGGCAGCTCGCCCACGAACCCTGCCGCCTTTGTCCGCCGCGAGAGCGTCTCGACCACTTCCAACGCCGGCTCCAACGCCGGCTCCATTGACGAGTCGGCCGTCGAGGATGACGACTGTGTCCCAGGCAGCGCTAGAACCACGCCCAACACGCCTTTCACTCGACGCATGAGCTTCGGTGCTTCGGCCGGCTCTGGCTCTTTGAGGGGTTATCGCCCCTCCAACAGCCCTGGCAACGGTAATACCAACCCAACAACTCCTCCTGCCCACTCGCAGCAGGCCCAGCCCCAACCTGCCCTCGCCCGCCGGCTCTCCACCAACAAGTCGCCTCCCGTGGCGGCCTCGTCGGGCTGGTCCGTCTCCGGGCGCCGCCCAAGCACCGTCCTGTCGTCGTCTCTACCACAGGCAAGCTTCACCATGCACAAAAGAGCCCCTTCTGACTATGCAAATTCTCGAGCAGACCAGCAAGGCTTCAACTGGTCCGAACAGTTGAGATCTCGCGCAGAGAGCTCCGTCGCCAGCGCCCGACCCTCCTTTTCCCTCGCTACTGGCTCGCCTCCCAGGATGGCCCATGACCGTGCCAGGTCTGTCTCCGAGATGTCTTCGCCTCCCAGTCAGGCGCCTCCTCCTGTGCAGCCCAGGCAAAATAAGCCTAAGCCCGATGCGTTCCAGGAGAGGATTCTCAAGGGAGATTTCTACATGGATTGATTGAAGTGTCAATCATTTTGATGCAATCAACTTGTGCAATACATTGGGCGCAATCACTCTGATGCACTTTGTTAACGCAACACATTGATGCAATCGATGTCAATGTCATCTGATTTTCATCGACCCATCAAATCTTTCATGAACCAACCAAAAGCAGACAGACTCGGTCTGCAGGCTGAGTCAGTCGAGCAGCTCATCAATTTGCTCATACTCGTTCTATGGCGATGGACTTGCTTGACACGAGCACCTCATTTGCACTGTACCGGCGGATATTAATGGCGCAACACAAAATGTGGAAAACATGGCCCTTCGTTTCTACAGTGCTGGTCCTTCCAGCGTTTTTTTTGTTATCCCCTTGTTCTCTTTTTTTGTTAAGCGATGGCATCATGCCGTCTCGGGGCAGACGGCTTTACGAACACAACCCACGCATTTGACCCTTGCGACACATGGCTTTGATTCATGTACACTATTTGGCCTAGGTGGGTCACGGTGAATATACGATATTGACTGTTGCATTTATGATATTGAAGGGGCTCTTGTTGAAACTGATGGATTTACTGGGTGGCGGCTTGAATGGATGCAAACAAGACTGGTCCAGTTTGCAGCGTAACGGATTGTTCGCTTAAAATGTTTATTTACGCGCTGTATTGTCAGATGTGTCTTAGTTTTTCGACAAGAGCCGGCGACGTATCAAGATTGGCTGGCATAATAGCTACAAATGGAACTTGACAACTGCTTCTGTCGTAAAAATGAGTGACGGTGCGGTAGACGTTGATGACGCAATGGTTGACTTTGGTCGTGTAGATATCCAACTCTTGAAAAGCTCATCTTCCAAAAGGCCACAACGCTAGATTTGTAGAAGCGAAATAATGATACAAACTACCAACATACATACATCATGACAGCTGATTCCGTTTACGCAGCCATATATCCTCGTTACTTTTCCTTTCCCTCATCATATACCCGTCTTTCTCTGGTAGATTCCCACACGCCTAACCAAACAACAATATTGTACAGTTCAATCCCGTCTTCTGCTTCCCTCCTCACTACTATACAAACATTTCCTCCCCCTTTTTTTTCCCCCTCCTCGCCATAGCTCATCAAAACGTAAACATGTTTGGGTCCGGAATTCCCTGAAACATGTCCGTCCAAAACTGATCATTCGTCGCCGCGCTCATCTCGGCTCCTCCACGTCCCCCCACCGCGGCCGCCGCATCGAATCCTTCAATTGCGCCGATGCCCATGGCTGTCGGAAACTCGCCCCCGATCCCGTCGTAGAAATTGCCGCCGACCCCGCCCCCGCTGCCCGACATGACGGCCTCGGCGAGCCATGGCGGGTAGTCCATGCTGCTGCTACTACTACCGCCGGCGTTGGGGTCAATGAAGAAGGATTGTTGTGGTGGTTGCTGCTGCTGGCGGTAGTAACCTAATGGGTCCGACGCGCTTCCTGGATTACTCGGGTCGCTGCCAGTCGCAACTTCGGAGAGGAGCTGCAGCGGCGTGTTTACCCTCTGTGTCTGCATCTGCGTCTGCACCGGCTGCTGATACTGCGTCTGCGTCTGCGTCTGCGTCTGCGTCTGCGTCTGCATCTGCATCTGCGGCGTCTGCTGCTGCTGCTGCTGCTGCTGCTGCTGCTGTCGTGTCCCACCACCACTACCCTCCGTCCTGCCTTGCTTCACAAACCAGCTCCTCAGCATCGCCAGCACCACCAAAAACTTGCTCGCCGGCCTGCACTTGTCCTCCTTTGCCGTCAGCCTAAACTTTTGCAGCAGCGCATCCAGATGCTCCTGCACACGCATGCTCTCCCGCAACGACGACGACGACGACGACGACGACCCGGCCGCCGCCGACGCCGACGATGCCGAAAAGTACATTTTCAGTAGCACCACGACCGCGTACGCGACGCGCACAAAGTTGAACACGGGCAGACACCGAATGCTTTCCACGTCCAGGGCCAGAAATGTTGCAAAGATGCCGTTGATGGCCGCGAGACACGCCGTCCGCGCCTCGTCGTCGTAATCGTCAATGTGCTGCTGCTGCTGCTGCTGCTGCTGCTGCGACGCTGATGATGCGCCAAGTCCTCCGTCGTCGCCGTCGCCGAAATTGTCCGCGTGCAGCACCGTCTCGTGCATGTACAGCTTCAGCAGATCAAACGCGATGCGCAGAGTAGCCTGCATGCGCGCCGGCGGCACGCCCGCCTTGTACCGCTCCAAATCGCCGCCCAGCGCGCGCAGCGCCTGCTGCGTGCGCGCGTCGGCACCCACGTCCACCGCCGCCGCCGCGTCTGGGTCGTCCATGGAGAGCTGGGCGCCGATTTGCTCGCCGAGACGGTGCGTCCAGACCAAGTGGCAAAAGTACTTGTCGGTGGGCGCCGCGTCGGCGGAGCTCTCCAGCAGCGCCATGGACTCGCCCATAAACGCCGTCCACCGAATCAGGTTCGGCCGGTGCAGCGACATGGCCGTGTTGGACGCCAGGTAGTAGCACGTCAGCCAGGTGCGCCGCGCCTCGAGGCTCGTCGGGTCCGGCGGCGGCGCCTTGTTGCGCAACAACGGATCGCCGCGCCACCCAGCACCACCACCACCACCAACACCACCAAAGCTCATCCCCCCCGCCATTCCCTGGTTCCTCCTCATCCGGCCATTCGTCCTCCTCCCGAGCCCAATGTCAATCGCCATGACGGCCGCCGTGTGGATCAGCTGATAAAACTTGAGCTCCTCAAAGTATTCCGGCGGCCAGTACCAAATCACCGCCACGTTGAGCGCCTGCACGAGCTCCAGGCTCTTCTCCCCCGTCATCATGACCTTTTGCGCAAAAATCTGCATCAGCTCCTTTTGCAGCACCCGCTGCAGCGCGTGGTCTTCGCCCGCCGCCGCCGCCATCAGCGCCAGGAACAGCACCGGCTTCGCTCGCCGGAGCTCCGATATCGTCGTGCTTGGCGGGAACACGACGCCGGGGAGGTGCTGCACCATTTGCGTCTTGTACCGCGAAAAGAGCCGTGCTGCGAGGGGGAGCGGCACGAGCCCGCGATCAACGACGTCGCCGTCGGTGGAGCGCGATGTGTACGCCGGCCAGCCGACCGAGGCCGCCGCCGTCGAGGGCTGTCTGTCGTCGGTCTCTGCATCGGCCGCCGCCGCGCTGCCGCCAACGTCGGGGGTGGTGGTGGTGGCGGTCGTGCTCTCTTCCATGGCCTTGCGTTTGCGGCCCGCCATGGTAATCAGCTGTTGAAAGGGGCTGTCCTGGTCCGCCGGGCGACCAGTATCCCACGGCGCCACCTCTCTCTCCCAGCTACCACGTTCCTGTTGTCCGCCGCCGGCCCTCCTCCGCCCCGGCGCCACGTCCTGCTGCGTTGCGCCCGCCGCACCACCACCACCTGTTCTCGCCTGCAGACTCGCCGTCAGAGCGTCAATCTTCTTTTCCAGCTCCGACACGCGACTGTCCGTCTTTCTTTGCCGCTTGCGCGTCGGCGCCGTCACCACGCAGCGGCGGTTCGCCTTTTTGCAGCGTCTGCAGGGTCCGTCGTCCGGATCCGGCTCGCACCGCACCTTGAGACCGCGGCAGGCCTCGCACGCGCGCAGCTTTTTAGGGTCGGTGCCGGCGCTACCGTCTGCGGCGGCGGCAGCTTGTGGAGGGGAGCCGGTGGATGGGCCGCCGCCGCCGGTGCCGTGCGATGCGACTGACGACGGGGACGAGTCCTCTCCGCTGGACGCATAGTCCCCGGCTGCGCCCGAGCCACTCTCCTCCATTATATCAGGGTAGGAAGCCCTCTTACTTGGTAATAAGCCAAGATGGGGGGTAGAGATTTGTTCACCCCAGATTATTGGCGCCACAGAATAAAAAATAATAATAAAAAACGCCCGCCCACCGATGGGACGTTTTCAAATCGGTGCACCTAGACGCGCCCGCAGATCAAAGATGGCGGCTGGCCAATGTCCTATCAGATTTTAGGGCGAATTATCTGTAAGCTTATTGGCGCGCTATGCTCACCCGCGGGCAGGGATAAACTCGGTTTATTTCTCAAGGCAACTTTTTTTCGTTTCCTTCTTCAGATTTGGGAAGCCCACGGAGGTTTGCAAGCGCCGATATACCGACCTTGTTCTTGCGGGGTTTCGTAGCTCCGTTGCCTCCGACTAATTTTTTTTTTCTGTAGAGGGAGGGAGGGGTTGTGATGATGAGTCAGCGCAATTCACTTTTGAGGAATTGGTTGGCCTTGATTCTTGTCAAAAGAGTTAAAGACCGACAGGAACTGTAGAGACATGGACAAAAATGGTATTAAAAGTGCATCGTGGCTCGGACGAAAGGCATCGATTCGCGCTCGGCGCAGCGTAGGGATGGACAGCTCCGAGGTCGACATGCGTTCGCGGCAACAGGGCTGACAAACGCTGCAGCCTGTCGGTATTGATTATTCAGAACGCCTGCGCTTAGCCAATGCAAGTTCACAACTTCAAAAGTGAAAGCAGTGCGATTTGGGAGGCGAAAAAGTGGTCAGTTGTGAATTCACAATGCTTATTTGTAAGCCATTTCCTTGGCCGAATGCGTCACACGGACGGCGTCTCCGTTTTGACTGGGCTCTTTACACGAGCATCATTGGCAGGCCATTCTCGAAGCATCGAAAAAATCAAGTGTCATTACTCTATGAGCGTTCTCGTTTCCACGTGTTGAACAAAAATCCATGAAAGAAAATCCGAGTCCAGTAGAAAGTAGAACCCCGTCAGAACATCGCAAAGTATGGCATGTGCTACTAATAGTCCTATGCACGTTGAATCGTTTCTCCAATTCAAAGAAACCGCAGTAGGACAATATACCGAAAAACTTCCCAAATACCAAAAGAGAACCTGCCGAGAAGACTAAACTCGACCAGTCGAGCATCATCCGACAGTACAAAACGCCGCGCTCATCCTAACCCAAAACAATCCATTAAGTGTAGCCTCCCAATTTGCGCGTAAATGGCATTTCGTTCCTCCTTGCATAAAATCCAAATCCAGTCAAATTCCTGAACAGAGTGGTATAGCTGTGCGCCACAGGTGCTTGGGTATGGGAGTAGTCGTGAGGCAGAAACCTGCCAACAATAAAATCATTCTGGTATCATATAAAAACGCCAATTCCCGCAATCGTGTTAGAAAAATGGTTCTAGTACAGAGAGCGACTGTTGCTTCCGCCGCCGCTCGCGTAGATGGAACTCTCTCGCCGCTTATTTCCCCGCTCATTCGGCACCAGGTTCGAACTGCTACCAGGTCCATGGGGAAGCTGGAAAACTACTCTGTCGTAAGCAGCCGGAGGTCGAGAACCTGTACCGCCCGCTTGCTCCAGACCGTGGTTGTTCTCGTATGCAAGCCGCTGTACTGCCGCGCCCGAAACCATGCCTGCGTTTTGCTGAGCAAGATGGGCTGGTTCATACGCCGGACGGGTAGACCCCGTGGACGGTGTCGGCGACTGCCGGGCAGGAACCCTGCTCTGTGCAAGTGGCGGCGTGGGAGTCGATCTCGACGGCCCCCGTACCGCCTCCACTCTCGCCTGTCTGTGAGGCGAAGAGGCACTTCCCGACGATGTTGATGGTCGAGGTGCTGTTTCCTGGCGCAATGGACCGTCAGAACGCGATGAACTTTCCGCATGCGTCCGCTGCACAGACTCTGTCGCCAACGCTGTCGAAAGCTCGTATTCTTCAGGGTCGATGCCGAAAATCCCTTCAAAGTTTTGCAGAAATGTAGCAAAAACTGGCGCCGGAATGTTGAGCGTTGGTGAAAAGACAATGCCAACATTTCGGACCGTCATCTTATTTACCGCAGAATTGTTAATGATTCGAATGAGGAACGAAATGAGGTACTTGAGAAGAGTCAGGTTGGCTTCCGGAAGTCGCTGAACAAGGTGGGCCATGACCGCAATCTTTTCGTCGCGATCTTGGATCTCCGTCGTGTTTAAAAAGTCGAGGTGCAGATCGCGCGTGAGGATGGTCGAGGGCAGCTCTCTCAGGTACAACTTGAGCAGCGATGCCACGGCATGAATGTCATAGTAGTTCTCATCAGTGATGAGATTAATGTCCGATTCGTGGTTAAATCGTTCGCGGATTTGCTTGATGACGGTATTCGAACCACTGAGGCGAAATATTCCCTCTTCGTTGAGAGCATTATGAGCCTCCAGATACTGAATGCAGCGATAGATGACTGATGGCAACGGCACATCCACGTCGCGTGGCGGGTGAAACTGGACCGCTTCGGCCAGAGACGATCCAAAGACATGCCCAACGTGGTATGTCGGGCCTTGCGACACTATCGCCGATCCGCTTTCGCTGCCAGCCAGAGATTCCTGGCCATCCGACGACAACCTTGTCTTAGGTCCAAATCCGAAAAAGCTACGCTTCCTCTGCTTCTTGTCCTCAGCAGACGGCTGAGGAGGCCCGAGCCTGTTACCCCACATAGAGGCGTCCGAGATCAAGTGAAGGTCCTTGGGAGCAGAAATCACCTTGGGGGTAGAGGTGGCGGGTGTATCACTCATGTTCTGCAGGCTAGGCTGCTCGGGTAGACCAGGTGCAGCGTTGGGTCGCGCGGCAGAAGTACCATGCTGTGGCGCATCCCCAGCATTGGTCGAATCATAACGCACGCCAATGAGTCCATCAGACTCTCCAGCCTGTTGAGGGGCAGCTCGTGCCTGCGAAGACTTTTTGAGCTTATTTGCGCCGCTCGACTCTTGGTGCGGTCGGTCATGAGTAGCGGACTTGGCTGCGTGGCTGTCAGTCCCTTCAGTATCCCGAATCTCGATCCACTGGAGCAGAGCATCAACCCAGGAATCGCGCTCTACGTCGTCTTCGGCGCAAAGTACGTGCTTGACATGGCTCGTTGAGTCCTTTCTCTTTGGTTCGAGAATCAAAAAGGCATGTCTATACTGGTTATCAAAATCGTCTCCGGTGCTGCTCGGGATAGGCGACTGATTGTCGGCACTATGCGACTGCTTTCCAATCTGCGCGCCTTGCAGCTTGATGGTCCCAAGGTGGGGTCCGCCTGGAGTCTCGTAGTATTTCAGGTTGGGACCGTCCAGAACAAAGAATCTGACCTTCCAGCCTCCAAAGTTCTTGCCCTTTTTTGTGAGGTAACCACTGCGCACTACGCGTCCATCAGGCGCAAAGCTCTGCGCGCTGTGATCTGGCGTCAACCTGGAAACGGCACCAATTTCGTCATCATTGGGGGCAAGAGCATTGGTGGAAAGGTATTTGCACAGTTCCAGAGCCGTAGCTTCATCAAGCTCAGTGTTGAGCAGTTCGTCCATGTAGTGCTCCAAAGCCTGTCGACGGGCATCAAGCTTAGCTGGCGAATGCCCGTTGAAAAGTGACTTTTCTGGTGTCTTGGCAGTAAAGACCTGGCATTGTTTCATGCGCTGATCAAGCTTGGAGAGAGACAAAGTGTCCTTTTCTACCCGCCACAGCTCACCGCGGTCAGCTCTAGAGATGACGGCAAGAGTAAAGACGGGGTCTTCTTCCAGTTGGGTTAGGGAGAGCAAGCTAGCGCGAGATGGCTTCATGCGGGAAGATGCAACTTTGATGTCGATGGACGGGAGGGCATTGGGTGGCAGGAGCAGGTCAGGATATTCGTCCGTGGCTAAGCCCTTAAGTTTTTGCTTGTGCTCCATCGGGCTTGACTGCGCGTCTGTAGGCGGTTTCTCGTCCAAGTCGATTTGGCGTATACTAGGTACGTTTAGTGGTGAATCTTGCAGAGGCTGAGAAGGTGCCGTGGAGGAGGCGCTGGATGTCGCAGCAAGAGGAGTGTTTGGGGGTAGAGGAATAGGCTGGCGAGGCGGTCTCGGTGAGAGTGGCATTTGACTTGGTGGTGAATGCGGTGGGGATTGGGCGCGGGTCTTTGTAGGTCGCGGGCTCAATGGCAAGCCAGGGCTCGGCATGGGCGGTGCCAGTACCTGGCCTCGCTCAGTGTTCAGAACAGCAGCAAGAGATGCGGTAGCAGCTTCAGGCCCTTGTCCTTTGGAAGCAGCCTCGAGCGGATTTGGCTCGTCGATTTCAGGTATGGGTGCGGAGCGACGATCATGGTCCGAAGTGCCCGTATGTTCAACTGTGCTGGAATTCAGAGTCGCATCGCCGGCAGCCCCTTTCTGAAGACGTTGATCCCGGTGAGCAAGGCCAGGCTTATTCACATTCAACAAATCATCATATTCTGATTCAGAGTCGGAACCTTGACCGACGGGAGGTAAGGATTGCGTTGGACGACCCTTGGGCAACTGCAGAGGTGCAGGTGGGCCTTTTCGGGATGGCGCAGCAGGCTTTGGGGTGGCTTCTTTCTTGCGGGACGGGGACTCTGGACGGGATGGGACCCGTGGTGGTGGCATCTTGGGAGGTTCAGTTGGGAGGCTTCGCGACGGCGGCATCTTGGGGGATTCAGTTGGGACACTTCGCGACGGCGGTAACTGTACGTTGAATGGAATCTCACGCAGCGTTTCTTCGCCGCGCTTTTTTCGCGCCTGCTCTTCGACTCTTTCCTCGGCTTCGTGATCGTAGTTGTTGAGGGCGTGTTCCCGAGACTTTGGCATGGAACGAGAAGGATTGAGAACATCGGCAACGCCGGCGGTCGAAGCTTGGTGTTGGTGTGGGCGGTCGGCCGGCGGTGTAATGGGATAGGGCGCCATTGTTAGATCGATGGGAGAGTCCTTTTGACTGTCTGATTCGAGCACTGGGGAATCAGGGTTCATGACGTTGTGCGTGTCCACATCCACCCGAGGAGTAGGGCGAGGTTCCCGTGCACCACCTTGGGGGGCGCTGCCTGCGGCTGCGCGAACGGAAGAATTCTTGATGATATCCTTGAGCTTTTGCCTATAACGTTGTTTATCTTCGATGGCCGCCTCGAGATCAGTTTTGAAGCCGATGATCATGGCTCGCTGCTTGTCAACTATTCTCCATAGTTGGCTATTCTGCTGCGACTGGGAATGCCTCTCTTTCAACAAGTGCTTGATGAGGGCTTCTGGGCTGCCGGCAATTTGGATCAGATGAGCAATGTCATGAGACTGTAGATCTGAGCTGGAGGTGCTTCCGTCTGGGCGTTGGTTTGACATGGTGGAGATGGCTGTATCAAGAGAAGAGTTTCTCGGCGCGGGCATGGCGCGGGCTAGAGCCGCTACAACGGGTGCATCCATGGAAAGATTGGACGATCCTGGAGCCGCAGGAAGTTCCTCGGAAGTTATTGGCTGAGATACGCTGCGGTTGACGCTTGAAACATTGGGAACGCTTTGGCTGCTGCGGGAGATGATTAGCACCGTCAGACTGGGAAATTGCACAGCGTGGGCATGTAGAGCAAGGCTGTACATACTTTGCAATAGCTCGATCTGGACTCGAAGGGCTTGACGAATCCGAATAGAAGGTCGTCTGCGCAGCAGGCTGGTTGTGACGACCAGACCTACGAGGGGTGCCTCTGGAGTGCTCTCGCAATTTGCTCGTGGCTGGAGGATCGTATTGCTGTGTTACGGAAAGTGGACTCGGGGCGGCAGGACGGGGTGATCTAGACCGGGAACAAAAGGTCAGCGCCTGGGAAAGAAAGCAAGAGAGGAAGAGAGAGAAGGAAGAAGGATAGCGGGAAGGCGGGTAAAAAGAGGTGTAGTGTGTTGCAGACTGTGGCTAGCACTATGTGATGGGACGAATGGAGGCGCCGGGGGTGGACACGCGGGCAAGTACTGACCTGGGACCAGGGCCAAGAGCTGCTGGCAGGGGAAGCAAAGGCTTTGCAGATTGTGGTGAGCGAGGTCCTGCGGCGTGGAGGTGCTGCAAAGGTTGGGATTCGTGAGGGGAGGCGTGATGCGGACGCGAATCGTGCGTGGGGGCCGCGGCGACGTCGTGTTGCTGGGAGTCGAGGCGACGAGAGGTTGGAGGAGGCGGAGGGCGTCGTCGAGGGCTAGCAGGCGGGGAAGAGGAGTACTGGGAGTAGAGACGTGCGTCGGTATTGACGTCGACGTGGGCGTCTGTTGAAGGAGGAGCCGTGGTGGTGACAGCAGCGGCAGCAGCAGGAAGCCGGCCACGGGTAGATGCAGGCTGCGACATGATGCTGACTGGCGAGAGAGTCAGGGTCGACCAATTGGTGGGGGGCTCCGTGTGAGGAAGAGGGTCTGCAGGGCCGCTCTCGCGTAGGAGGGTTTCGAGATGGCTGTCCCGTCACCCTGATCAACGACGCATGAACGGAGGCGTGGCCAGCTCGGCAGGGGCGCGATGATGGGACGGGGTCGGCTGTTGGAATTGCGGTCGAGGCTAGTAGGGGCGGTGACTAGACATGTGTAGAGTTGTCGATTGTTGAAGAAGGATTACGAGCCGTCGACGACGAGGAACGAGGAAGGATTGAAAAGTTGGTGACTCGTTTTCTGCCTGGGGCCGGAAGTGCTGGGACGAGCACCGTTGATAAGAGCAGAGCAGTTGAAGGGAAAAAAAAACGTCGTGAGTGGATATGATGGCACAGAGGATGGCACAGAGAGGGCCCGCGGCGGCAAGAGAGCAGGATGAGAGAGTCGTCGGGCGGAGAATAGGAAAAGAAAAAAGTGAGGCAGGCGTAGGACAGAGGAGAGAAGAGCCGTGATAATATCACCAGCGCGTGTTTGGTGGAGTGGAGGAGCGACAGCAGCAGCAGAAGCCCAAGACGGAAGAGGGGGGGGAGGGGTGGCAAAAGGCGGCGGGCGGGTGGGGATGGATTAGAGGGGTGCAAGCGTGCAAGGGCAAGAAGGGGTGGACGAACAGCCGGGAAAGGGTACCTACTGATAGGTGGTTATTGGTACATGCGGATATTTGGGGGGCCAAAGAGAGGATGGAAGAGGTTTTGGGTTTGATTAGCGGCTTGACTGGGCTATTTTCTGGGTTTATCTTCTGGGTTTATCCGTGTTTTCTGAGTCTATTCTCTCGATTTATCTTGTCGATTCATCTTCTCCATTTATTTTACCGGTGACTTGCAGCGTCTAGGCGCTCTGTGGCCTGTTAGTGTTGTGGTGCGAGCGTGTACAGAGTACAGATACAGATACAAAGAACCAAGGTCCCGTCTTATGTCTGGACAAAACATGGATGAAATAAATTGCTCGGGTACAATTTGATTATGACATTATTTGTGCAGCGGCCCCCTCAACCAGTGGCCACCGATGAACTGATGTAACGGCTGTAAGTCTAGAAGAGACAGGTGACGGGCCAGCACGGGCCAGCAGTCAGGGCCTTGCAATCAAGCAAGGTTGTACCTGAGGTTACAAGTACCTACTGTACAACGAGGCAGCGCCAACAACACTTGCAGGGTTTGGGTGGCAACTGCTTGTCCCCGTTGCAGAGAATCAATGAGGGAAAAGCAATGTTTATCGAAATCTGTTGAATCGAGGCATCGCCAGGCGAAGCCAGATAAACACAAGCGAGGGGCGTGCGACAACAGCCTGCCGTGCGTCTGCAGACTGCAGTGCGCTTGCAGCCGGCGCAGCAAGGATGTCCTCCCGGGGCCGGTGGCAGGCAGCCTGGTGGCAGTTGGCAGGCCACAATCCCAGGCCTGTCGGGTGTGGTCTTTTTTTCCCCCAGCGGGTCTCGGGCGGCATCTACCATGGTCCGTTGGAGACTTTGTCGTGGCTTTCCGGGGGCCAGTGTTTCTGACAGCACATTGATGATTGATATATTGATTTAACGGGAATTCTAATCGTTGGTGGTCTTGATTGATAGAAGCTAGAATAGAAAATAAAATTAAAAAAAGAGGCAATTCAAGACAAGAGGGTGGTCAAGTTCCCCCCTCTCCCCGCCACTGCTACTGGTAATATTACCGGTAGAACCCCCAGCATCACCCCTGGGCCCTGGCCTGCCTGCACCCAGTCCCTCTCGTGATCCGCTGCAGCACACCTCATTTCCCTGCGATCAGACGTTCATGTCATTTCCCCTTTTTTGCCAATATCCATCTATCTGCTACCAGTACTGCAAGGATTCAGGGCATTTAAACGAATGCAACAGGAACAAACATGCTGCGTATGGAAAAGTCATCATTCCTCATCCCCAACCCTAGCCCAGATCCCGTATACCCGGCCCATGTGCCCTTGATTTCGATTCAGACATTGCCTGTGATAGTCCTCAATTTCCACCTCTCCTTTCGTACTGGTAGAGTTCTTTTGATGAACAAAGCCCTACGTTGGCTCCTGCCCTATTCTGTACGCCTGAGCGGCCGGCCTCGCCACCCGACTTCCGGCGTGGAGCCAACTCACAGACTCTTTTAATTTCGCATCCCGTCAAAAGAAAAAAAATTGAACAACCAGACAGGTCCGCAACACTGCAAAGTAAATCGCCAATCCATCAGTCGCCAAGCCCTGCAACTCGACCCATCATGTTCAGCCCACAAGTCCCTGCCCGCTGGCTTGTTTCCACCTTGCTGCCCGGTCCCTGAACAATCCCACCTCGACATCCATCACGCTTCACTGCAGGTAAATAGTAAATAACCTCCGTATTATCACCTTTTTAAAAGAAACACGTTCGTCAAGGTTGGTTCCTGGCTCGACTCGTGCTACACACAAACATGCCCCCTTCTCTCCCTTCATCTACCTGTACTCAGTACACAGTTCAACCCCTACCAGTACATCGAACCAAGTACATGTTATCAGTACATGCTTCCGACGCACAAACCGGCATCTCTCCGGATCAGCCACACCCATCTATCACTGCGTAGTCATCTACGGGAGTACTCCGTAGTTGATACATGGTTGCATGGTAAATACAACTCCCTCGCTAGCGCTGCTTCCATCACACCGCGCCGCCTTGCGTTCCAGGGATCAGAATCCAGTTTCACGGGGCTTTTTTCTTCCTCCCTGTCGCTCTCGCTCTCTCTCTTTCTCTTTGGGCGTTTTGGGCGTCTAACAATCTCGTGTCCCGCTTTGCACCGAAAAGCACTGGCCAGCCTGGGGGACCTGGCAGCCTGGGTCTCTTTTTTTCTCCATACTTTTAAATTACTGAGTAGCAACCACCGAGGGGCGCGGGGGGGCGTGCGGTGTCTATCCCGTAGCCATTTTCAAGCATTTATAAAATCTTGGCCATTTCGCTAAATATTTTGTGCAAGTTCAGGAACCCAGACAAACTGCCAGGCCTTTTCCAATCGCATCCGCCCGCCTAGACGCCTCGTTAATCAAGCTCCCGTTCGCGGGACACTAATAGTACAGAGTAAACAAAACACAGCCTATTCGTAAAGGGACACAGCCAACGCGCTAAAACTAGAGAGTACCTAGTGTTGGTCACTCTGGCTGCTCTGGCTGCTCTGGCTGCTCTGGCTGCTCTGGCGGTAGTTGGAGGGTGACCTGGATCTTGTCAGATTCGGCATCTCGCTTCTATCGGCCAAGCTTTCTGCATGCTCCCTATTCATGCCAACATGTCGTCAGCAGACCTTCTTCGCCAGAACACCACTCCCATTCGACTGCCGTGATGCATCACCGTCCATGCGCTCTGCCCCCACCCTTCCCCCAGACGGCTTCTCATACTGATACGCAATTTCTTGACACTAAAAATTCGGTAGTACCCGTTGACTGAGTTGAATCGATCTCTTTGTCGTAAACACTCTCTTTACAGACTTTTTTTCTTTTTTTTTTTTTCCTTTTTTTCCCTTGATTATCCTTCATCTCTGCGCTCTCACTTGCATGGAGATGCCTGCATTCGACATCCTGCAGGTCTCTCCCCCGCTTACACCATTGACCGAGCAATGCGTTTCACCTGGTCAATGGCATCCCCTGTATCATATCATGGTGAAATTTGTCAACCGTCTTCTTTTTCTACTCCTTCCTTACTATAAATAAGAAGCTCTCTAAATACCGCATGTCCCACCTTGCAACGTGGGGATTTGCAGCTCGCTTGGCGCAAAGGGGTTGCCAAACGAAATAGAGTTGACAACTGCTTGCTATTTTGAGTTCCTGGTTGCAACGTTTCCGTTATCAAGGCATTCGATGAGCCGAAGGTTGCTCGTCTTTGGCATGATACGTTTGTGCTCCCTGGCATGATTCGTTTGTTGCTTCTCTGGCATGATGCAGTGTCTCTCGCCCCCATCATCTTGATTTGCGATGAACAGCCATCTGTCCTTTACCAGTATTACCCGTACCAATATCCGAGTACATTGTTCCACTCGCATGTTTCTCTTTTCAACGCCTTTTTTCTGTAGTTAAAAAAATTCCAGCCGTCTAATTCATCCCTGGCCTGTTCCACCTGACATGACAATGATTCAGACTCATTACCAGAACGTGTCCAACTCTCGTAACCAGCATTCCCCCAGCATCTTGCGCAATCACACACATACGAATATAAAGGGGCATAAAATATGTTTTCTTGTTTTATTCTTGTTACGTATATTCAAAGCGCCATTCCACAGCTCACCCCGGCCGGCAAGGTGATTCAGTCAAGAGCGCGCCTTTTGATAAAAATAGACTCTACATTTCATAAAACAAAAAAGTTTCGCAATTTCACCATACCTGAACAACAGTCGTGCACATATATGCACAGCAGGCGCCTGCACGACATGCCAGGCACAACCGGTCGTGGCGCGCCGTGTAACCTTTATACCAAAATGACGACGTCTTGCACAATTCGGCATGGCATTCTTCTTTCCCGTCACCTTTTTTTCATTTGGCGCTCAAACCATGTCACACCAACTAGCCTTGGCGTCTCGACAAACGATGTTTGCGTGTGCGTGCAAGTCCACCCTGTTTCATACACCAGCGCTCAACTTTTCTCTGAGCAACTTGACGTCGCAATGCGTATCAACAAGTACCGTCACCATTGATTGACTGGTATGGAATTGAGGCCTCAAAAATCAGTTGGATTATTGTCTTGGTGCCAGTATTCGTTTTAGATCGCTCCCGTGCTTGACCGTTTCTTCGCGATGTGAAACAAAAAGTGGTAGACGATTAAATTAGCCACATTTTCCCACATCAACTCAAACATAATGACCAACTTTTCTTTCAAGAGTACATGTGTTTTAAAAACCAAGCATAGTTTATATCGTCACGACTGTTACTCGGTGCATTTTACATGGCCATGAATCGAGCCAGCACAATGCAGTCGGAACATTTTGCACCCATGTCCTTTTCACCTATAACTCCCAAGTCATTATCACGTCTGATATCGCTGACCCTGTTTCCAACTATAGACTCCTTGTCAAGTGACCCTTTTTTCCTTTTCCCCAGGCGCCCACTGCAAGACGACACCTTTGTTTCAGAGCTGCCCCGTCATGCGTAGCGCGCCCCTGGGACTCGTTAATTATGCCCTCCACCGCAAGGCCGGGAAAGCCCTTGCTCTTGACGTCACCGGGCTTTCTTCTTGGCCGGGGCGGCATAAATACTTCCGTGCCTGATTCCCAGCCGCCGGGCTCGTGAGTCGTCTGATGACTGTCATTGCAAGTCGCAGTGTCGCGTTTCACATGTAGCACTCCCCGCCACGAGTCTATTTATTTTTTCAGACCTATATCTTGACTTGATATACCTCTTTCTTTATTAGTCTCTTTTCCCCTTTTTTGTTTCCTCCTTGTTGTTTCTTCGCCCGGTTTTCAGTGCGCTTTTTTCGATGTATGCATAGTGTTCAGGCAGCTATTCGTAAATACACACAAGCCCGGGCTACCCAGCGCCGAGTGCCGGAGACGGTGCCGCCGGAGCGCCCGGCGGCCCACGTTGGGCGCCAACAATTCGAGGGATTTACCGCGCATTGACACCAACTCAAACCCAAAGGCAAAGGCAAAGGGAAAAAATCGCCATCGTCAAGAGATGGGTTTGCTGAATTTTGTGTTACGGGACGAGCCGCGCGCCTCATAATTCTTTCTTCATCTCGTCTTTCTTCAGCAGATATTCGGTCCTTGTGCGCCAAGTGGCCCCTCGTGTGACATTCGCCTTGTCTCACCCATCCCACGTGGACACGACGACACCAAAAGGACTTATCAACCGTACTCGGTTTGCGCAGCTTAAGCGCATGGACAGCAGGGGTGCATGCCTGGCGCTGGATGCCCAACCTGTTATGCAGCTGAAGAGCTGACCCAGACAAGAAGAATGGCCGTTTTCCACATTTGGGCATACATCTTTGGGCCAGTGTTACGGGCATGATCCTCGGCATGATCCTCGTGACCCGTGGGCAGACAAAGTCTCAATCAGGCCCAGGCTTGAGAGCCAATAAAAAAGCCGATGTCACTTGTCATGAATGATGAGGGACACCTTGGCTGAATGTATTCGTATACTTCCACAGCCCCCTCTAGAAAGATGCCCGCTGAAAAAAAAAAATCCTTGGCAGACACTGCTATTCGTGCATGTAGCTCGTGGAGTCGTGATCCATTAATCGACTTCCCCTCCCTCCTCCTCCTGCCTTGCTTTTCGGCAAGCAAATACCGTTCCCACCCATCTCGCGCCATGTCTTGCATTCTTCTTTATTTAGTCCTGTGAGCTTATCTCGTACTACCCAGTGTTTCCAGTTTTTTTTTTCCTTTCCTTTCCTTCTTCTTCTTCACCTTCATTTTCCAGCCGTCTCTACGAGGTAATCATCATCGCATCGCGGGCCGCGGTCGCGCAGCCCTCAAATACGTAGCCTCAGCCGCACGGGGGACTCGTGACATCATCATCAACGGCTCAGACGACACTGTACATACATCTTGCACAACACACTTGCAAACCTAAAAAAAATCACAGTTCACCATGGGTAAGCTCTAATTCTTCATAACCAACTCCTCTCGGCCTAGTCTTCCTCACTACCATACCCAACAAAGTCTAACAACTCTTTTGCTTTCAGGTCGTCACTCCAAAAAGAAACTCTATCTTGAGCGTCCGCCGCCCGACGAGCTCCGCAAGCGCACCCGCGTCACCCGCATCGCGCCGCCCTCACCACCTCCTCC
Source organism: Beauveria sp. NWAFU-1 (assembly GCA_024472245.1). Lineage (NCBI taxonomy): Eukaryota > Fungi > Ascomycota > Sordariomycetes > Hypocreales > Cordycipitaceae > Beauveria > Beauveria sp. NWAFU-1. The sequence continues at coordinate 5,947,794 of JANBXD010000001.1, read as the reverse complement.
ATGCCGCGTGCCCGAGCCCGCGCCCGTCATTGTCTGCCCCCCTCCTCCCCCTCCGCCGTGCCCGCCGCCGCCATGCCTGCCAGAGCCCGAACCTGAGCCCATCGACGTCATCGCCGTCGACGTGGACCCCCCGTCACCCCGCCCGCGCCATCGCCACCGCCCGCGTCGCGACAAGGAAACCATCATCGAGCGCGACCGCTTCATCCCCGTCCCGTACCCCGTCCCGTACCCCGTCCGCGAGCCTGTGCCCTATCCCGTCCGCGAGCCCGCCCCGGCGCAACCCGCCCCCGTCCACGTCCACGTGTCCGCCATAGAGACCAAGCCCCCGTCGCCGCCACCACCGCCGCCGCCGCCGCAGTTTCGCTACGTCGATGCGCCAAGGAGGTGTTCGCCGTCGCCCCCGAGCACCTCGTGCGAATCTGATGACGTGGACCGCATTCACATAAACATTGAGGATCGCCACCGTCATCAGCATCGCATCAAGGAGCAACCTGAGAGTTATTACGACCAAGTGCACTACGACCGCCGCCGCAGCGATCGCCCAGTCTACCGGTACTGAGGGGAGGAATACGCCTGACGACCTTTAATGATGAATGAGAATGCAATCATCTCGACAGCCAGCGGCAGCAACCTATCATCAGCCAGTTCACCAGCTTCCAATATGTTTATTAGGAAAGGCGTGATGGAACCTGTTTTGCTTTTTTTCGGTGTCTATTTAGTCCAACAAGTTGTATAATTTTGTTACTCTCTAAATCATGTCCTTCGTGCTCGTCGCCGCATTTCCCATCGTCCATCATCATACGGGCTGAATGCCTTCTCCGTCAAAGTCTGCCTCCTACTGTAGCGTTGGGGCTTATCCTCTTCCACGTCCGAATAGTATCGAACCTCTACCGGCTCTGCCGTGACGCCTCCGTATCCCGTCATGACAGCGCCGCCGGCGTCGGGCTGCCGTCCAGTGAGCCACCGCACCACGTTGCCGAGCTCATTCATCCACCAGAGTCCGACGACAATCACCAAGATGGTGACCGGCAGTGCCACCACCCAAAACAGCCATTGGCTGTAGTCCATGTCCCGAACATCCGACGTGTTCATGCCAAAGACGCTGGCGACCGCGCTCAACGGCAGAAAAATGATGGTGACAATGGTGAATGCGTATACGGCATTCTCCTGTCGATCCTTGGTCCAGTTCATCTTAAAGGCAATGGTCCGTTCCAAGTCATCGACGTATTCAACGTATCGTCGAAACTCAAAGTCGCGCTGGTCCAGTTGTCTCGAGTTTTCCGTCAAGAGCAGACCCCGGAAGCCAGTTTCGTCTGTAGGAGACACTTTCAAAGTCGCATCAAAGCTAGTGTGCTCTTCTCCCTTTCGACCTTCCTTGTAGTACTCGGTGCGTGTGCCTCTAAGATGGTGAGCATACCTGGCCGGAGGAATGTAAACATCATCGTCCGCGACTCCCAAGAAGTCCGCCAACACGGTTCGGTACATAGCTCGCTTCATAGTTGCAATAATGTGTCGCTGACGCGTTACCGTCCTTCGCACCGCCGAGAGCTCTCGCCTGACAAGGTCGATTCGATGTTGATACGATCTGTCAGACGGCTTCGTGGTAATATCATTGTCCTGTCACGTATAAGAATGAGCGTCGAGGACGGGGGGACGCCACCTTACCAAAGATGCCAGATACTGCGAGTACGTCTCATTGATGTCGTCGGGCTGTGACGCGCGGTCCTGCATCAACTTGAGTACTGCCAGACAGGCAATCTCAAAAGGTTGCAAAACGACGCTGTCGAGCAAGTTGTAGGCCGGAAGCGCCTGAATCATCCTGTCCATTCCCTCACTCAACAGTCTCCTTTCGACAATCGAAAAATGTGACTCCCATGAGGCGTCTCCGGCCCGACACAAGACCAGGCCGCTGACTATATGGAGCCATGCCGTAACAAACTGCCGCGGTGCCTCTAGTTTGAGCCGATATTCACTAGGTACATGCGACATGATGGCTTGAAAAGCTTTGATCTTGGGGTACATCAAGCGTAGTGACCTCAAAAGGGTCTCCTGGTGTGCTTGTAAATCGCGCCGTCCGCGTCGCGGGGGTGCATCTTCGGTCGTCTTGCCATGCGTGCTTCTAGCACCGCAGGCCAAGTCCAAAACAGCACCCCAAAACTTGCCCGTCGTGGGACCATCGCAATCCAGTGGAAGGAAGAGTTGGAATAGATACTCGGCAATGTTAAACAGCTCTATCCCATCTTCGTACTCACGCTTCCAAATATCATTCTTTTCGTCCTCAACTTGCACACCCTGCAATTTCAGCTTTTCTAGTATTGCCTTGTGCGAAATATCCGCGCAGCTGCTGTAAGCGGCTTGAGTGGCGTATGCTGGCTGCTCCATCAAGAACTTATCAGCTGCTTCCAGCTGCAGTCTCAGCTCGGAATCTGTCACAGGTGGTCTCTCCTCTCCCTCGCTGCTCTGGACAATGAGGGCCAAAGTGTGCAGCAGCGTGTCACTGGTAGTGGCGCTTACTTTCGCGGCCTCCTCCTCTGGAGTTCGAAGAACACGGGATGCAACAGGTCTTTCACGACTGTATCGTGTTAGACAAGTCCTGGTAAGCGACTGGCACTTTGGACACTTACTCTGTCGTCAGAGTCAGCACCACATTCTTGTGACGCTTGGTACTCAGAAATTTGAGAAGCTTTGGCCAATCTCGCGCATGCAAGACAGTATCTTCCTTTTTAAACTCCAACATCATAGGCCAGAATACCGTGAAATGGGCAAGAAAATCCTACATGTGTCAGTGTTCACTCAGAAACTGCGAACTGCATCGCTTACAAACCACGTGGGACACTGCTCGGGGCTGAAGCTCCAGGTCAGGGAGCTTCCGTGCTTGACGAGTATTCGTCCTGGTGCCGAAGCAGCCGACAATCCACGAGACGGTTCAGACGAAAGTTTGATCACATTGCCCTCGAGCTTCAACCGCGACATACTGCCGCAAGTAACAAGTAGACCTGAGCAAAATGGTCAGTATCAAACAAGAACCTGGAAGACAGCATCAGCCTTACTGTCGCCAACCATCAAGCACCACAGCTGCTCAATATGAAAGCATTCTCCTTTGCTTGCAATGCCCAACTCGCAGACTGCTTGCTGCATATCCCTCTGCTGTGTAGTCCTTGAGTACTGGGATTGTAGCAATGTCTGAGAAGGAAATAAAGCCAGACTTGAGCCCGCTAGGAGTCCAGAGTACTGCTTCAGTATAAAGAACGGCATGCAAAGCCATCTGACCATAGCCGGTGGAGGCTCGTCTCGATCTAGGTCGAATTTCTTCTTTGGGGGCTCAAGTGGTGTTTGCAAGAATTGAGGCTCCAGGTAGCCAACGTTAACACCCTTGGGATTGGATCGCGTTTTGACACACAGACGTGTGACATCGGCACGAAGTCGATTCGTGGCCCGTCTCTCCATGTCTGACACATGGACTCGGCGTGGGATCTCAGCCTAGGAATGTCAATCGACGAGTATTATTGCAGCTTGGGCTCAAATCTTACCCAGAACTCGTCAAAATTCATGACCTCTTGTTGTATATGTCTGCCTTCACATCAGTCATGGAGCCCGATAGCTGTTTAGCAGACATACAGCCATTTGAAGAGCTCGCCACTGCCGTTGTGTATCTCGGTAAGCTGGGCTGTGTGGCTACCTCCCGTTTCTGCATCTCCTGTGTAGCGTGAGTAATAAATTTGTTTGACTCTCGAGTCATCCATCAATCGATTTGCATCGGCTGGTGAAGTGTCTGGGTCAGCAGACGAGGTATCAAAGCTTAAGGAGTCGCTGTTCTTGGGCGCCTCGGATTTGCAATCGAAGCTAAAATCTTCGTAGTTTTCCCAATCTATCGCTTCTCGAGTAAACGGGTACATGGTTCGCACAGATGGTGATCTACTGTACGAGCGAGTCCTTGTTCTCACGCGGACAAGAGGACTGGGGGACCTGCCACGAGCACGATCTTCGACATCGCTTGCGTCCGAATCTGGGGATACAAATGCGTACCGCTTTTCCGCTGCTTGATGCTTTCTGTCCTGTCTACTTGAACGCTCCACGAATATTTGGCGAGGCTCCTGTATGCCAGGGGGTGAAGGGCTGGTCCTGAACCTGGTGGCGTACAGAGGAACTTCTTCCGCAAAAGCAGCTGGTCGCGGCTCTACCCTCGCTATTAGAGGGGTTGCGCTCGCCAGTGGCTCGTGCTGTGTCGTCATATAGCGACTGTAGCCAGCCACAGGACGTCGCCGCGGACGTGAGCTGCGGCGTGGAGGATGGTAATTGGCATTGTAGTTGGACGACAGCTGTGCACGCCGCCTGCTGGGCTCTCTTTCGTAGTAGCCACTTCGTTTCTTGAAGCGCCAGTTAGCATCTTTGCTGGAAGAGATAGCGATGAGCTGCCTACCGGCTCGACACGATACGTCCGATGGCGCGGCGGTCGTGTCCGACGGTCTTCTTCACTGCTGTAGAACGGGTCCATTTCCTATTATGACTGGATTCTCGCCCAGTAGATTGAAGATGTGGACGAAACCTCAGGGTTGAAATTTGGTCCCTGAGCGGGAGCGAGGGCCGGGCCGTTGGAAGAAGAGGCTGGGATGGTGGTGCTTACCAGTACCCAGTCAACCAGTCGAACCAATCTAGTTCGCCATGATGGCTCAGCCGCAGTACACAGCAGGACATGAGTGCGATGCCACGCAAAGTTCGAGCTTTGCATTTCATCGAGAAACATGAAAAATACTCGGTGTTTGAATTCTGACATTATTGTGATCTTAGGCTGTAATACAACGCTGGTCCTATCAAAATTCAAGGTTGTTCATCCCTTGGTTGTCAAGCCAAATTCAGCGGGGGCCACAACGCCAACGGCTCGCTATGTAGCTGCCACCTTGTGTGCCTGCAGCCAGGCACCACCTACATCACCATCACCCCGCCACCAACGTCCTTAATCAGCGCGCTCTGCCTAAACAATCTTGCAATTTCATTACAATGAGCAAGACAATATCCATCAGCTCTTCAGAGCAGCTTGGAACAGTTTTCCGATCGACCCCGATCGTCGTCGCCAACAGTAAGCCGCCGCCGCCGCCCAGCACCCCGCCAAACAGCTCTTGGTTTCGCGTCGCTAGACATGGAAACGCAGTCCCTTCATGCTCGACGCTGCTGACCGTCTGTCTCTTCTCTGTAGTATTTTCCGAGTCGTCTGATCTCAGCGGTCAATTGTCCACTGTTTACGAATCCCTCTCCAACTCCCTTTCGCGCGCCGGCCGGATCTCCTTTGTCAAGATCGATTTCGATAAAAATGGCGACCTCGCCAAGAGCCACGGCGTCACCAAGGCCCCCAGCTTTCTGATTTTCCGTGACGGCAAGGTCAGGGACAAGGCTCAGGGTACCAACCCCATCGAACTGAAAAAGTTTGCCGAGAAGATTGCCAAGGAGGCCCAGGCCCTCGAGTCGGGGTCCAGCAGCGCCGCCGCGTCCGGCTGGAGAGGAGCAGAGCTGCCCCGCGGCTATAGCGATATTACGGACCAGGTTGAGATCAGAGACTGCGAGGTCCTGAACGCCGACGATGGGGCCGGAACCGTTCGCACTCTGTTCGACACTGCGAAACCCAGTGGTCTTGACAAGAGCAAGGGCACAGCTGGCTCGGCAAAGGATTGGGTGCAGAGCGGTGCGGATGACCAACTGCTCCTCTACATTCCCTTCCAGTCTACCGTCAAGTTACATACCATCCAGGTAAGAAATGGTTCATGAAATTGACGGCTAGGGGCCTGTGCTGACGTTACGGTAGCTGACTTCGTTGCCCTCGGCCGACGACGAGGGCGAAGTTTCGAGACCCCACGTCATTCACCTTTTCATCAACCGTCCGCAAAACATGGACTTTGCCGAAGCCGACGACTCTGAGCCGACTCAGGTCATCAACCTCGGCCCTAGCGACTGGAATGAGGATGGAACTGCCAACATCCCCTTGCGCTTTGTCAAGTTCCAGAAGACCTCGACGGTCATTATATACGTGCAGCAGGGCGATGGCGAGGCAGAGGCTGTTCGTCTAGACAGGGTGAAGCTGATTGGCGAAGCTGGCACAAAGCGGGAATTGGGCAACCTCCAAAAGGTTGGAGATGAGGAATAAGATTCTGGGGCAGGTTCTCGAACTGAACAAACAGTCTGCCTGCCAATGGCGTTATGGGAATATTCAATGATGCGTGCATACGAAGGGACTAGTGATGTCTGCGAGATCGAGTGTAGTTAGAACTTTTGCATTCAGTCGATCCCAACTGAGACAATGATTATGAATTTCATTCGCGCTGCACCTTGCCGATGTATAATGGGAGCAAGTCATCCGCTCTAGTTCACCACGATAAATGATCAAATACGTTGAAGGTTAAAAAGTATGTCCAGCCTCCCTACCGCGACGTCTGTGGAATAACACGAGACACCAGTTTGGTAAGGTGGCCGGCTGCAATTAAATTTTCTCTGGGGCATAACTGACGCTTCGATCTATCCATTGAGTGGGATTCGAGCAACACGGGTAATATTTTCAAGTTATGCCAGCCGCACGAAGAAGAAAAAGAAAAAGAGAAGCGAAGCTCCGAGCGCCCGCGAATAATTTTATGTGTGGTCCAGCGCAGGTCGTGCTTAGTCATCGGATCCCTTTAATACAGGGTAGTATCCCGTCTCGTGATTTTGCAACATTCGCATGCAAGTCCCTCGTTTTCTCGTCTTTCGCCGGGGTGAACCCCCTTATAAGCACTGGTGGTACTTTCAGTGGTTTTTTTGATTATGGGGGAAAAGCATTCCGGGATTTGGATGGTATGGGTTGGATCGAAAAGTAATCGAAAACCAGATGCACAGCCCCCAAATACCAAAGATACAGATGCGGTACTAAAAGAGGACTCACCAAAAAGAAAAGTGTAAACAAGAAAAGCACAAACATGTGAAATCAAGTTTCAAGAAGATCAGTCACACCAATTTATTTCATCGTCTTTGGTGCGCCCCCAGCCTGGTGCACTCACATCTGCCAGGTGGCAACCTGCCAGGCAGCACTAACTAACAAGGCAGGCAGCGTGCTATGACTGGCACTAGCCACATGGCGTCACGATTGGCGCCACAGTGACGTCCGCCAAATAGCCTTCTACACATGAAGAGCTTCTGGATTTCCAACGGCGGGCGCTCTCTTTATCACTAAACCGCACATCGAAGCAGACAAGAAACCCTCGTCCGTGACTGTCAAGATGTCGACGCCACCCCCCAACTATTGTAAGTGTAGTAGTCGTCCCTCACGCTACACCCCCGTAGACTGACACCAGCCGACATAGATGCGATTCTGGAAGTCCCCAATGACGCGTCACTGGAACGTATTAGAGAGGCATACAAAAGGTATACTCCCACATGTACCCCATCAACACCCAAACCATGTACTAACCAGTTCAAATAGAGCTGCGTTGAAAACACACCCCGATCGTGTGCCCGAGGGTTCACCAGACCGGGCAGAGCGCACGCGCAAGTTCCAGCTCGTCAACGACGCCTACTACACGCTGTCGGATCCTACCCGCCGCCGCGACTACGATGCGCAGCGCAAAATGTTCAACCGCGCGCCGTCGAGCGACCCGTTTGCCGAGGCCGACGACGACGCGCCGCCCGGCTACTCGGCCGGTGGCGACGGCACCAGCCCGTTCTCGTGGGCGTGGAACTTCTTTACAAAGGGCAACGGCGGGGACGAGCGCGAGCGCACGGAGAATGCCCAGTTCCGGGACGTCTTTGAGGAGATGATGCGCGAGCAGGGCATGGCCGAGGACGGGACGAACCGCCCGACGGGCAAGTTTTGGAGCATTGTTGGAGGGCTGAGCGGTGGCGCGCTGGGCTTCATCTTGGCCAACGTGCCTGGGCTGGTGGCGGGTGCCGTGGCTGGAAATAGGCTCGGCGCGGTGCGGGATGCCAAAGGAAAAAGCGTTTTCGCGGTGTTCCAGGAACTACCGCAGGATGATCGTACCAGGTTGCTCAGCCAGCTCGCAGCCAAGGTGTTCAGCCATGCAACTGGAATCTAATTTTGCCCGCAAGCCGTCATGCGTACCGGCATTGACCTCTCGAAAACAGGGCAACTTGCTCTGTATAGGTAGCTTTTAATATATAGAATTGAAACTCGCGATACCCACACACGCACCCGTTATTCCGTGGAAATGGGTTTCGCAAGATTAGAACAGCAAGTGCGTGCTTGAACTGTTTCTTCATACCATTCAACGACGGTATATCAGCAAAGCATCGAATACAACATCATGGTATGAAAAAGAAACAAAGTACATTTTTACCCAGACACCGTATTTAAATCTCATAAACTCCCTGACCGAGATGTCCGATCTTCAGCGTAGCCATATCTTCTTGTAGTAAAGGTATCGTAAATCCAATCGCGGACCATTGACCAAGCCTCGTACTCATGTAATCATATATCCTATCGTCGGGGACCAGGGTTGAAGCCAGGGGGGCCGCCGCCGGGAGGAGGCTGGAAACCGTGAGGAGGGAAGCCACCAGGAGGAGCGCCGGGGAAACCAGCAGGAGGAGGGAATCCGCCAGGGAACTGTGGGGGGCCTGAATAGTTGTTAGACATGCGGTAGCCAACGTGTCGGCGTTTGGACCACTTACCGCCGCGACCAGCAAAGCCGGGAGGAGCGCCGGGGAATGCAGGTAGACCCGGAGGAGCACCGCCGCCAAGACCGGGAGCAGGGCCCTACAAAGAGTCAGTACAACGATTCGATTTGCAGTTTGCAGGCAGAGAATACTTACAGCGAGGGACGGAGCGGGGGCGCCTCGGCCAGCAGGTTTCGCAACACCAGGGCCAGCACTCAAAGCCGAGGCGATACCGCCGGGTGCGCTCTTTCCTAGTCGTGCGCTGGGGTCTGCGGGAGGAGGTGACTCGACGGAGAGCGATACGATGTACGCGCCGCGAACAATCGTGAGGCCGAGCGTGCGCTTCTCTTCGGACTCGACGACGCTGCCGCCTGCGCCGGGCGCGGATCTTTCTTGTCGTCGCTTCACGCGTCGAAACTCTTCTGTATCGGCGAGAACTAGGTTCATGTGCTATATAGGAAGTTAGCAAAAGAAGCATAGCTTTCAATATGCCCGCAATTACCTTGTCGAAAGCGAGCATCTGGCCCGTCATCGCCCGACCGTCGTTCAACGTCACTCGCATGCGCCAGTTAATCTAACCTCAGATGTTAGCTTTAACCTGTTGCATCGCACTCGCTGTAAGGGCCGCGCTGCAGGGACGCATTGCGCCTGTTGGAAAGGTAACGTACATAACCAGCCTAGGCAGACGTGGAGTTAGCAATTGTATATGAGCGGTGGGAGGTTGAAACGCGGTCTCAGCATACCATCTTGCCTTGCTTGTTCGACATCTTGAATGATTTGGCGAGAGCTTGCAGATGCAGCCTCTCAAATGTTTCAAAAAAATTGGTATATTCGCGGAGCTCTTACGCGACCGCGGCAAACTTCAATGCTTCAAGCTCAGAAGTTTAGGTATGACCCAGAATTTGCGGAGCCTGATTGGAGAGGCCAGAGAAAAAGGTACATCTGCCATGTACCATTCACCGCCCATCCAATTCAGGCATAGCGTACCCACCTTTTAATCGGCCACAGATGAGGGCAGACAAACCCTCGAATTTTCCTCGCTCTCACAAAATCTTTTGATCTTCCAACGCCAGTTTCAACCTCACGTCAAGACACCTCAACCACCGTCGACAATCAATACCGCAGCAATGGCGTCCGAGAAGGCTAACAACCCCATGAGGGAGCTCAAGATTCAGAAGCTCGTTCTGAACATTTGCGTCGGCGAGTCTGGTGACAGACTGACCCGTGCCGCCAAGGTGCTCGAGCAGCTTTCTGGTCAGACTCCTGTCTACAGTACGACTTATTCCGTTTCCTCGCGCTGCGCAACGCAATTGAGTCTAACACGCGACTACAGGCAAGGCCCGTTACACCGTCCGTACCTTTGGTATCCGTCGTAACGAAAAGATCTCCGTCCACGTCACCGTCCGTGGCCCCAAGGCCGAGGAGATTCTCGAGCGTGGCCTCAAGGTCAAGGAGTACGAGCTCCGCAAGCGCAACTTCTCTGAGACTGGCAACTTCGGCTTCGGTATCTCTGAGCACATCGATCTCGGTATCAAGTACGACCCCTCCATTGGTATCTACGGCATGGACTTCTACTGCTGCATGACCCGCCCTGGTGAGCGCGTCACCCGCCGCCGCCGCATGAAGTCCACCATCGGTGCCTCTCACCGCATCAAGCGCGACGAGACTGTCCGCTGGTTCAAGTCTCGCTTCGACGGCATTGTCCGATAAACGCAAAAAAAAAAGTACCTGGGAAGGGATTTTTACGGATTGTCATGGCGAATGTTTTTTTAAGGGTTTCAATGAAAACGGAACGGAACAGGCGATATTTGTATTCAAGTTATCTATGCATCAGCTCGACCTGCAATTTGAGTCGAGCTCGGCCCTAGAGACCGACCGGCGTCCTGCCGGCTTTATATCTGCTTGCGAATGTGATGAACACATTTCCCTTGGCCTATCTTTTCTCTGCTGTCTCATTGTGGTTGTAACCGACTGCAATGCCACGATTGAGCTTGGAAACGAGTGTGAGCAATCGTCTCTCCAGTGAAGCGATCGAATCGCCTGCCTGCCGTAAAATCGCAGAGCATTTCCATGTCCTTCAATTTGTCTACCAGTAGTTATCGAGTTATAACAACGGCTTATCGCTTGGGACATGTAGTCCCTCTCCCCCCACGTACCCAGTAACAAGATCCGCGAATATATCTTTGGAGGGGCCCTTTGCCTCATCAAATCCTTTGAGGAACGAGCCCACTCCAATCTCAACAAGACTCACCAGACTGGCCCATAACATCGCCAATTTAATACTCCTCGTTGAGCACGGCGAGTTCATTCAAAAATGATTTTTCATTTCTCAGTCACTATTTGGTTGCAGTGTCATTAATCGGCACGTTGATGTAGAGTCCCACGCTTGGTAATTGTGTGCGCTTCACCCACCAGATTTCCCATATTTTATGACCACATGTTGTAGCGGAATATGGACAATGATGTGCCGGGTGCTGGGGAGGAGTTTTTCAATCTACGAATCCCTCCTACTCGTCATCTAAGACGAGCTCAACCTTGCTCATCGAGAATGTAGGTATGCCGTACTGAAAGCTCGGGCATCTTTTGATACATGTCGTATGAACTTGTAGCCTTTTTGAGACGCTCCACCGTGGCTTTATGCTGTGAGGACGCATTGAGTACTATGGCTCAAGGCTTGTCATCGCTACCATGAATTGTAAGGCCATAATAATGCGTTAGTAAACATCCGCAATTATTATGGCGGGTGAAATTACCTAGGTAAGGATGAGGCGGCGCTTCCGCTTAGCCTCGTGAAACCATCATGAAGCGCAGGTGGTGACGAAGGCTCTCTCTGGTGTGCACATTCTCCAAATGTAATTGTTGCCAAATACGCAATTCACTGAACTGTTGGGTCCGTTTTGCGCGGGGTTTCATATACATTGAGCGAATGCTGCTGATTGTCTTGTGCCACAGCTGCCTGGCGTTAGCAATTGAGCGAAGGTTGTAATTAGACTCTATGCACGCCCTGTGTGCTCTCAGTAGCGATGCACCAGTCTTTGCAAGTCTATTCAGAAAATGCTAGTATGAGAGTGAAAACAGAAGCATGCTCGATCATCTACTGTTCCGTGCCGCTTCTGCTAACCCAGTCGCCGCCACCGGCAAAGACAGCTCTTGTGTGCCAGTCATGCTACCTGGGAGTGTGACAGATCGGATGCCACATAATTGCGGTAGAGTCACAAATTCTCACGGGAAGAGATATTTGGCTTGTACTAGAGGTGCAAGCCTGTCTGAGTGTTTCACGGGAACTAATTGGGTTGCTAATGCATCTCTACCGTTTTTGGTGTCAACACAGTGGGTGTTCCATACAAGCTTGCCGCCGGCGCAAGCGCCTGGCGTTGACCATTGAAGTTTTGGAGTGAAGTGGGAGTGCGAGCTATAAATGAATGAATTTGTAAGTGTCAAGAAAGCAGGCCAATACCGTAAAAATGAAGGGCAGGCGCAAATCCGGTGAGAGGAATGAGGTTTCTGCCGACGATGGCAAGTGTACGAGGTCCGAGGCGGAACTGGTCTTGCTGGTAAGCGAAATGCTCGGCGCGGGTGATATTGCTACCGATTGGAAATAGGCCTGGGTAGATTCTGGTAATGTATCATGTCCGACAAAGCTTCACTTTGGTAGTCTCTGTACCCTTGCATGTGATGCCAGCGATTGCAAGACAGCTGTCCGAGGCAATGAAAGGGAGACATCCTGACAGAATCGGAGTACGGAAGCTAGATTCGTGCATGATGCATCTTCCTAGGCCGGGAAGTCGTGTTTCTCAACCATGTGGCCTGTAATTGACTTAATCTCATCTCCGCCTGTGCTGAGAGGCCTAATTGGGATCGTGTAAGCGGGTGCCTTGAGGCGTGGCCTAATTACATCGCTCAACTGAGGTTGGCAACTTTCAAAAATTCCCAAAAATCAGAGTTAACGTGAAATGAAAGCTCCATGGTAGACATTGATCAAATTGGGGCCAAAGATGAATTGTGCAGTCGGCCAGCCGGGATCATGGCCGAGCATTGGTAGTAATAATGTTGCCTCAGGATTGTCAGGCGGGCGGTTTGGAGCGGTAAAATGAGACCGGAAATGGATTATTGTTGTCGCGGCAGCGGTTTTCTCGGGCAAAACCGCGCAGTTTCCCCTGATTGGGTGGCCTGTCAGCACGACTCCACTGCCTCCCTCACAGACTCTGTTCTGTCCTCCCGAAAATCTCCATTCGCTCTCCCCCAAAGGCAGCACTGCATCTCCCAATCTCCCCTCTCCCCAATTGCACGTTGCTGCAATTGCTTCTCTTTCACCTCAGACATCAATTACCTCCCTCAGCATGTTCCGCAACGCCCTCCGTCAGTCGACGCGCGCTGTCGGCGCTGTCAGTGCTGCCAGCCGAGTCTCCGTTGTGAGTACCTCCTCAACCCCCGACCCGACCGAGCAAGCCATCGAACCCGCCGCAAAACAGCACGCATCCATCAGAAAAATGCTTTGGGGACCCAATTGGATCGATATACCATAAGGACACCCATGCGAAAAGCTTTTTCAAGCTGTTTTGCTATTTTTTCGAGCTTCTCCGAGATTGCTCCTGGACCTTCGGCTAACTTGTTTTTCTTGCTAGATCCGAAATGCCGCACCCGCCATCCAGACCCGTACCTACGCCGAAGCCAAGGCCTCTCCCACCGAGGTCTCTTCTATTCTCGAGCAGCGTATCCGTGGTGTACAGGAGGAGGCCAACCTCGCTGAGACCGGCCGTGTTCTCTCCGTCGGGTATGTGGAGCAACGCATCCTCGCGCGTCAGGAGTTGCGAAAGCTCCGACCAGCTTCCACAGCAACGCCACTGCGCGAAACGACAACAGTCAAACGCATTGTGTGCTAACTGGCTTCCTATAGTGATGGTATCGCTCGTGTGCACGGTATGGCCAACGTCCAGGCTGAAGAGCTCGTCGAGTAAGCTATAACTCGGATCCCGATAACCAATTCGCACAAAGACTAATTCAACACTTCAAGGTTCGCTTCTGGCGTCAAGGGCATGTGCATGAACCTCGAGGCCGGCCAGGTCGGTGTCGTTCTGTTCGGTTCTGACCGTCTCGTTAAGGAGGGCGAGACTGTCAAGCGTACCGGTGAAATTGTGAGCATTCTTTGACAGGACAAAGAGGATTCTTGCCAATGCTAATTTACCAACTAGGTCGATGTCCCCGTCGGTATGGAAATGCTTGGTCGTGTCGTCGACGCTCTCGGCAACCCCATTGACGGCAAGGGCCCCATCAACACCAAGGAGAAGCGCCGTGCTCAGCTCAAGGCCCCCGGTATTCTGCCTCGCAAGTCTGTCAACGAGCCTGTCCAGACCGGCATGAAGTCGATCGACGCCATGGTTCCCGTTGGCCGTGGCCAGCGTGAGCTGATTATCGGTGATCGTCAGACTGGCAAGACTGCTGTTGGCCTCGATACCATTCTCAACCAGAAGCGCTGGAACGACGGCAATGATGAGAAGAAGAAGCTCTACTGCGTCTACGTCGCTGTTGGCCAGAAGCGCTCTACCGTTGCCCAGTTCGTCAAGACCCTGGAGGAGAACGACGCCATGAAGTACTCTGTCGTCGTCGCTGCTACCGCCTCTGAGGCCGCTCCCCTTCAGTACATTGCTCCCTTCACTGGTAAGTTCTGCTCTACGTTTGATCTATTACACTTTGCCTGTTTTCGGAGCCAGCGCTGCGCTTCCTCTTTTACCTCGTCTTGAAATTCTTCTCTTGTCTTTCCAACAGACTTCTCACTTATCGGCACCGCTGGCCCTCTTCTATCTTTACCCTCTCGTACCAAATTGTCTATCTTATTTGCATTCATTCTAATGATCGCTAGGTGCCTCAATCGGTGAGTACTTCCGTGACAACGGAATGCACTCTCTGGTCATTTACGACGATCTGTCGAAGCAGGCTGTCGCTTACCGTCAGATGTCTCTGCTGCTCCGTCGTCCTCCTGGCCGTGAGGCTTACCCCGGTGATGTTTTCTACCTGCACTCTCGTCTGCTCGAGCGTGCTGCCAAGCTCAGCGACAAGCACGGTGGCGGTTCCATGACTGCTCTGCCCATCATTGAGACCCAGGGTGGTGATGTGTCTGCCTATATTCCCACCAACGTCATTTCCATTACCGACGGCCAGATCTTCCTGGAGTCCGAGCTTTTCTACAAGGGTATCCGTCCTGCCATCAACGTCGGTCTCTCCGTCTCTCGTGTCGGTTCCGCTGCCCAGCTCAAGGCCATGAAGCAGGTCGCTGGTTCCCTGAAGCTCTACCTGGCCCAGTACCGTGAGGTCGCCGCTTTCGCCCAGTTCGGTTCCGATCTCGATGCCGCTACCAAGCAGGTCCTGGCCCGTGGTGAGCGTCTCACCGAGCTCCTGAAGCAGAAGCAGTACTCCCCCATGGCCGTCAACGAGATGGTTCCTCTCATCTTCGCCGGTGTCAACGGTTATCTCGATAACGTCCCCGTCAACCGCGTTTTGGAGTGGGAGGCCGACTACCTTGCTCACCTCAAGACCAACGAGTCCGAGCTCCTCGCTACTATTGACAAGGAGGGTGCCCTCAGCAAAGAGCTCGAGGCCAAGCTGAAGGACGTCACCCAGTCCTTCATCAAGAGCTTCCTTAACTAAGCCATAATCCGGAGAAGCTTTTGTGCAGATTAGAGATAGGGCTGTTGAGGTGTTGCTGTCTATACCGAAATCTTTGTAGTCTTTGTTTCCTCAAGCGGAGGAATAACCGAGGGGTTGCGCCTGACGGAGCGATGATGGCTGAAAAGAGGGAATTCGCCAGACGTGCCACCACTTGTAAAATAGAGTTGATAACTCAATTAACGCCCTCAATTCCTTTTGTTCTAATTAAAATTCATGACAAAATTATCTCGTTTGTGAACCAAATCTTGTGACCATCTGGGCGCTTCTAGAAACCTATCGGGAGATGCGCGTATCGTGCGCAACTCACTCTGCCGCCAGCTGCCAGAAAACTCTTAATTCAGAATCTCCTGCCCCTATCCATCTTTGCGACTGTAAAAAAATATTACGAACGCGCCGAACCGTTGCTGCCGTTGCTAATGGGGGGGTTGTCTTTGATAGCGGATCCAATAACGAGTCGTCGATGTCCCATCGCCATGACAGGCACGTTACGTCACTTTTCTCCAACAAAAACCAGAGCGGGAGCCCGGAGAGTGCAACAATCGCTCTAAAAGTCCATCCTTGCTCAAAAACCCTACCGTGTTCATCTTGAAAAGCATACGAGCAAACGATAAAGACGTAGTCCAGAGCATGCAGTTTCGCAGCGCCCGACGCAATTTGATGAACATGCCTGAAGCCATCTCAAGTTTGAGCATGTCAGCCACCACGAATGCCGTACTGTCAAAAGTGAGGCGTATGATTCCGCCAATGCTAGAAAAGTTTCACAAAGGTGAGGGGACTGGATGAAAATGCATGAAAGCACAGTCTTGTGTGTGGCGGGCTTTGGCTGAACGGGCCTACGCGCCATTTTTCTAGGACAACTCGGTCGAGTTGCCGTGATTGGCGGCAGCCAGGACTATACTGGTGCGCCGTATTTTTCGGCCATGGCAAGCGCAAGGTTGGGATGTGATATGGTATGTATTCTTCTGTCACTAGGTTCGAGAGGGCAACCACGGCGGATTATTTGATAGCTGACGTCGAGGAAACATCCAGTCGCACGTCATTTGCACACCAGCTGCCGGCGCTGTGATCAAAACATATTCTCCCAACTTGATGGTTCACCCGTTGATGCGGCAGAGTTCCTCCGAGGCAAATGAATCGGCTGCCTCGAAGGAGTCTACTACGGGTGCGGACAAGATTGCGTCCCCCATCATCGACATGCTTGCTCGTCTCCATGTTCTCGTCATCGGCCCAGGTCTAGGCCGCGATCCGCTCATGCAGGATACTGTAGAACATGTCATTCGAGCGGCAAAGGCCAAGGGCATTCCCATCGTTCTCGATGCCGATGCCCTTCAGCTTGTGCAGAGAGACTTGGGCCTCATCAAAGGCTATTCGCAGGCCGTGCTGACGCCAAATGTCGTGGAATTCGATCGCCTGTGGAAAGCAGCAGGCATCGATGATAGTGGGAGTGAGAAGAGTGAAACGCAGCGAGTAGAAGCCCTGGCCAATGCTCTCGGGGGTGTCACCATTATACAAAAGGGACAACAGGACCACATATCGAACGGCAAGGTCTCGCTGACAAACGATATCCAGGGTGGCAGGAAGAGAAGCGGCGGCCAAGGCGACACCCTCACTGGAAGCGTTGCCACGTTTCTTGCATGGAGGAAGGCATACCTTGACGAGTTATGGAAGGATACAGAGACGCCTCGTCTAGACAAGGAGGAGATGATTGGGCTGGCAGCTTTCGGAGGAAGCGCAATCACTAGAGTACGTGTTCTCTTCGCTGCATTCGAAGTTGTTTTGGCTTGCTGACCATATAGGAATGCTCTCGGATCGCCTTTTCGAAACATGGGAGGAGTCTCCAAGCGAGCGATCTCACAGACGAGATTCACAGCGCGTTCATGGGCCTCTTTGGGGAGGTCGATGACGATGACGGCTCCTCGAAGCTCTAACTCGACGAATACTTGGTGGCGGTCATGAATATGGCTTCAGTGTACAGCAGACTTGGCCTAATCCATCATTGTTACCAAACACTTACACCTTGTTACTATCCCTTCCTACTGCCATGTAAAGCACAGGCCTACTTTACTTTTCCATATTACCCTGTAATCAGGCCAAGGTTGGGGGCTTGCACTCTTCACAGGAACAAAACTTGGCATTTCCGACTGCTTGAGTGGATCCATCGTACATCATTCTCCATTTGTCGATCCTTTGCCTGTGCCTTTTTGACAATCTCGTCACTGCGTTGCATTGGGGTACAGGCCGCGGTTGAGCGGCATATCAACAGTGCGAAATGACCTGCATACTTTGCGTCATGCAGGCATGATACGCTGCGTGGCTGCTACTCAACTTTCCCATATCAATAACAGCAGTAGCCCAGCTGACCGCCCTGGGGGATGGGGGGCATGCATATACCAAGACTTGTTAAACGACGGTGATATTGCCACGGACGCCACTTACTCCGGTGATTCAGCCTCACCGGTGCAGCGAAGAGCTTTTTCTTTTCACCCGACAGCTGCGTGATATAACTGGGCAAGAACAAGAAAAAGAGTTGCATCCTTTATCACAACAATATATCCGGGCTGGGGCTGAAATTTCGCCGGCATTGCTACGCCGGGGGGGGGATCCGGATGGCCAAGACAGGAATTGGCAAAGGGCTTGCATGACAAAGGCGCCCCCCAGCGGGATGGCGAACACCGGACACTTGAGCAGGGGGGTGGCGGGATGATAAAATACTCTAATAATAACCGGCTGGGCTTGCGATGACGCGCCTCGCTGCAATAACTAATTGGGCTTGCAAGTTGCGCTGAACATGCAAGCCTCTCCCGCTCTTGCGCGCAGGTATGCAGGTCCTTCGGACGAATGGTAGACTGGGGGTTGGTTTTCCAGCGCAGCAAGGTAACAATCAAGAGTCAGTAACTGAAACTTGCATCGGCTGCCCCTCATATGGCGGTACCTTTTCTGTATTTTTTGCGAATCTTTCTTTCTTTCTTGTTCGTTACTGCCGAGGGGGCAAAATGACATTTTTTGTGTGAACCGTGCATCAATCAGGCCATATCACCCCCATCTTCCCAGGAACAAGGTGGGCGGACGCTCACCGGCTACTTTCCGATGCCCAATCCACGACAGGGGTAGAATTGCCGAACAACAGCATCTTCAGTCGTGCAGAAAAAAAAAGCGGTTCACGACCAAGTCAAAGCCGAAATTCATCACTCAGCGATGAGTGGATAACGAAAAAGGGAATATCCGTACGAGACGACGTAATGGGCCAAGAAAGAGGAGGCTTCGTGCCGACTGGTGAATCAGTAAGCCGCCCTAATCAGAGCGGTAGAGCAATATCGGGAATCCAAGTATTGCTGCGGCAATATATCTCTTCTCTGCAGACGGCTATAGAGCAATTTGCTTTTCATTGAGAAAGAGCTTGCACGCTTTTGCTCATAATATCGCAACGAGCCGAGTGGGAGGGCTACACAACATGCTCCCAACAATGCGCAGCTGCTCAACTTTTCTCCGCACATGACACACATTGTTTTTATCGATTTGTGTCGTGCAGAGAGTGTCGGGTCACGAAACCCGGACTCTCCAAACAATAGGCCATTCGTCATACGTAATACTGCAGCTCCCTCTCACAGCCAAGCATTGTATCTTGCCAAAGTGTACCGAGTAGTTGCACCCGCTGTTGCGCGGTGAGATACATGCGCCCTCCGCCCCCATATCCGTAAAGACAGTCTGGCGCCGCCGCGGCCGTGCATGTCTTGCAAAGGGACGGGACGAGCGAGCACGGACCGGGCCAAACTGCCGAGCTCCGAATCATGAACCGATATATCAGACTTTTGTCCTAGAAAGAATAACACCTAGACGCATGGGTGCTGCCCGCCCGGTCCCTTGGTGCCCGTGCGTGCCGCCGATAGATCAGACTGTCTCTGTGCCTCTGCCTCTTGCTTGCCTCTTTCGATTAGAGAAGCGCCGTCACCGCGGCGGCCGTCTTCGTCACATACACGCACACACATACTGCTTGTTCGGCCAAGAAGTGACAGCCTTAGCCCGCCCGTCTCCGATCTGGAATCAAATCAGAGACTGGCATCGGCGGGTGCGAATCTGAGATGATGCAGGCAGCGGGACTTCCCTTGTCGAACAATTCTTCTTCCCGCATCCTTCCCCAAAAACCTGCGGTTGTATGCTGGGCAGAAATCCGACGTATCACGCCGACACGCAAACACCACACATCGACTACCACCACCTTTCTAGGAGATAATATTGGACAAGGGGGGGCGAAACACTTCCCGTTGCGTAATGTAGTATGAAATAGTTGGTGCTGTAGCCGTCTTTCGAAAAAGAAAAAAAGCCTCATGCCAATCAGACTTTCGGAGACGAGTACCGTTGGACTGGCACGACTGGATACTGGGGCTGGGACTGCCTCCCTTGCCTTCGAGACTTTTGTGTGGCGAGTGCGCTCTAGTTTGGTGTCATTCATCACGATTCGTAGTGCAGGTCTCACACACCAGTAGGAGCAAAACAGGAGCAAAACTAGGAGCAAAAAGTAAACACCTCAGCCGACATGTGTCTTGCATGCAAATATCATACAAGCTCCTACACACTGTAACATAGGGCCTGTTCAGTTTCTCTTGGTATCTGCTGCGTATGATACTCATCATGGTGACGAGAAGAATAAGGTTTGCTCTCCCTTTACTCGCTTGTATAATTCTCCGCCTGGCGCTCGTAACATTACCATGTAGGGCAACGGCCGAGATGCGGGGCAGGTATTGCATAGTAACATCCAAGATCGCCTGCCCCCCACAAGATAATGCAGATCACCAGGAAACCTAGTAAGAGGATCAGAGGATGGGCAGGGCGACGACGTAGATGACTAAATTGAGCCAGCCGGCATAGCATAGAGAAAAGAGGAAAAAAAAGAAAGGCAGATTGCTCAAGTCAGTTTTCAGTTGCAAGACCACGTTGGTTTACAATGACGAACGAACGCACTGGCGTGGCCCGGATCCCATCGAGTGCGGCCGCTCTAGTCAAAAAGAACAGGCATTGGATGAGACGTCGGCAGGGTAGCATTCCCTCCTGGGCGAATGTGACGTCCCAGAAGCGAAGAGGAAAATAAATCAAGAAAAAGGAAAACGACAAAAAGAAAGTCAAAATATGACGGGTTGTCCCTTCAACGAGGGCGGAGCTCAAAGGTGGCGTGGTGTGTGCTCTCTAGCTTCTTGTTGCCTCACGCTAAGAATAAAACTGACACGGGGTGAGAAGAGGAAAGGGCAACAGGGGGTGTTTAATTTGTGACGAACTGGAAAGCCCGGGACAAAGCAATATATCATCAATTTTCACCATCTTGCCACGTTCAATTGAAGATAGTTGTGCCTTGGGGGAAGGGATCCATGTCCGACAATGACGAATGACGCCTTTTCAAGGAGTGTGCCGATCTGAACACTGAACGTCAACAACCCGACCCTTGACGCAAGAACGATGTCGTAAACTTAATCGAATATCGCACGTCCAGGGTTCAGGCAATCTGCCGCATCTCCTGGCACGACCTGGGATCGACATGGCAGGGTCGTCTGACGGCGACAATGGCGAAGCTAACCAAGTTGCAGGTAGATTGGAGTTCATCAGCAGACAGGGCCTGGTAGGCGAAATCTCGCAGCAGATGATCAGAGTTTCAGGACCCTGTACCCTGGATCGCCCCTACGCAGATATATGCCCATCGCATCACTCCTCGATGCTGAAGGGCGGCCTCAAAGGTGAACTATCTTCTAGATGGTGCTTCTGACGACGAGTGCAAGGGCGGAAGCCAAGTCCTAGTGGTGGATAGAAGGAAGTGACTAGATTGTGATAGCGTGTTCGAGGGCGCTGAGTAGGACAGCCATCGCGCCGAGTGGAAAAAGAAAACCTGGAACTTGTACTCCGTATGGCAGTCCTCCGTACGCCATACACAGCCGTCGGTCTGGACGAGAAAAATTCGATAGGCAGCCCCACGAATTCAATATTGCCTTTGAGTTTTCTAGTCGGTAGCAATTGACCTATTCCAGGCGGTGTCCTATGTTCGGATGAAACACGAACAAGGCAAGCCACGGTTTGCGTAACTGCCCATTGCCTCACCGTTGGTTTTGCGGCCGCAGTCGGCGTCGGGGCTCGTCGCGTAAGCCTCGGCGGAGCTTTGTGAGGAATCTAGGCCACTGTGTGAACAAGGGACTCCTGCCCGGATGCCACTGCAAGCAAGGTACCCGACAGCTAAACTGGCCAGATATTGCAGCCTGCTACAAGCATCAGACCCAAAAGAAAACAGCCATGACCGTGCGCAACGAGGGCTGACCGAATTCAGTTGTAACTTGTCACTGTCGAAGCGTCTGAGCCCCCGGGGCTGGACGGCTTGGTACGGGGTGATCCACCACAACAATGCTTGGGCTTGCCGGAATCACAACCGTATTGTGGGCGGGAATACTGCCAGGCGTTCCGTGTGGGGCAGAGAGAGAGAAAAGCCTGTTATTCATTAATGCCGACATGATAGAGTTGAGGCTCGCACCGCCCCAGGCCGTTGGCCATGGCGCCCGCTACCAGTATGTCCGTGTATCTGGTGGCCCAACGGCGGTATTCTGGTCATGTGCTTGGTAATGACTAGATGCTCTTTCATGACTCTATACGGAGTACGTAATTTGTATGCCAATGAGGCTTGTGTGCCACTCAGAAGCACCTGTGCCAGCAATCTGACAGACGACAGCCCGGATTTCCGTCTCATCGTCAAGTGCAGGAAGCCGAGAGGGGCCCTCTCCAGCTGGCTGGGAAAGTGATAGCTCGCGCGCAGGGAGGATTTGCTTTCTCAGCACGGCGACCCTCAACTGCTTCAGTCTAGCCATTGAGCTCTCTGGCCTGCCGGCCTGCCCGCTCGTCTCTCGCGTCATTTTTGCACATACCCTGGTTCAATTTCAGCGAGTGGACTCGTTGCGGAACCAGGTTCGTGGTACGCGGTGGTGCGCCTCATCAAGCTGCACATCTTTGCCGTTGGCGGGCCTTTTGGACTAATACGCGTTTCCCCTGCTTGTCACTATCACCGTTTTTCCCTCAAAGAACATCCTTGTAGGTTCGTTGAACGGGCGGAGAAGCGAAAAGGAAGGATTTGGTTAGGTAGGAAAGGTTCCGTAATAGAAAAGACTTATTAATAGACGCCTCGTGCGGAGCCTCAAGATTATGTTCTGGTGGCCAAATCCGGTTCTGAAGAGCAGTCTTGGACGAATTGTAGCAAAGGCAAGACCCCGCGCCAATTATAGACAAGAAGCAATACTATGAAGCCGTCCTTGAGCTCTAGCATCGTGTAGAAAGATATTCAATCGTTTTGCTGAGCAGCGATGGTGGCGGTCGGAGGCGCATCACCTGCGCGACAGGGCACTGGACTGTCCGTCAATCCCGTGCAGCAGATATTGCAGGTACTATTGCCTGGGGCTCTTGGTGCTCTGGAGACGAGTAATTCTGGGGCCCCGTAATGCCAATGTGGCGGCACACGAGAATGACAGAAAACAAGAGAGAAAAATGAGAGATGATGGCAAGGGGGCAAGTGATCGCCCGAACTGGTATGCTGGTGGTGCAGCCTGACCAATTGGAGCGCGGGCGTCCCACGACAAACCACCATTAGACCACTCTGCTGGCTCGAAAAAAGCAAGCTTGCAGTTGCATCAGCGCTGTTTAAGCATTCGTGCTGCTCGAATGAGCGAGCTTCGGGGA
Organism: Beauveria sp. NWAFU-1; assembly: GCA_024472245.1. Classification (NCBI taxonomy): domain Eukaryota; kingdom Fungi; phylum Ascomycota; class Sordariomycetes; order Hypocreales; family Cordycipitaceae; genus Beauveria; species Beauveria sp. NWAFU-1. The sequence continues at coordinate 5,924,802 of JANBXD010000001.1, read as the reverse complement.
CCTCTCTGATAATTAGAGTGTTAGCCTGTTAGGTGACGGATTGCTCTGTCTGTGGAATGTGTCTGTCCTCGTAATTTGGAAGCGAGCACGGCAAGCTCCGTAGAGGACTTGGAGCTTGCAGAAAACGATTCTTGGCTGATAAGGGAGCCTTGAAGGCGGCAGGCCTGATGAGTCGTGGCGTTGGTGGCTATTCAGAGATTGTGTCTCGGTGGTTTAGGGCCGTTGAGCGGGCGGGCGGGCGGGCGGGCGTGTGGTGACTGGGAGATGGGACCAGCTGGCGGCAGGCTTCTCAGGTGGTCAGTGGTGAATTGATCGTGGGCAGAGGCCGCAGAGCATTCGAAGCTCCTGTCGCCACCACCAGCCTGGGAGGAGAGACAGAGGTGGAGAGGTGGTGGAGGTTGTGCCGCCATCTCAACTCCCGCTGGTATTGGTGACCAATGGCGCGGCAGTCTAGGTCCAGGTCTGAAAGTCAATAGCCCCCTATCATATTAGCCACTGTCTTCAGTTTTTCGGCTGGTGTTTTGCTTATTGTTGCATTCTTGTTTCTTTGGCCGAGACGCTGCTTCTGCTGTACCACGCATCCACAACCATGGCACCCCTTCGACCCTTGTGCTGTGGCTTTTTCACCCCCACCCTGGCGCTCCTCCTTGGGATGCTGCTCCTTGCTTTTTGAGTGCGGTTGTGCAGTGCCCTTGCCTCGCTCTTAAAAGAATGGTACCCTCCGGCATGGGGTTTTGTGAGGAATGCTCTCCTTACGATGCGAAATTCTTCAAAGATTGTTTGAATTTGACGACGACGTCTGTTTGCCTCACGTTTTCGCCTATTTACCTTGCCAGCTGCCAACCAACTCGACTGCCAGCTGCCAGCTGCCAGCTGCTGGCCAACTTCCTCCTTGTGCGGATACCGAAAACGGTTCTCCAGAATTGGCAACTCCATCTGCCGCTTCCCTGCTAGGCACACGCACTTGCTTGAGCACGCGCCTCCTCTCTTACTTACACCTCCGCTGCCGCATAATAAGCTTCCATTTTGACCAACAACTTTCATTACATTGGCTTCAATTCGCCAAATTCACCATTTGATCCTCGAAAACAGCTTCTCCACAACCACTGCCGTTCACGAAATCCCTCCGCTTCAGCCCTTCCACTTCTAAGCTTCATCCCCGGGTTGTCGCCCCTTCTGGCGCTGAATCGCATGTCACTGCTCGTCTGACCGCACATCTGCGAATCCAGCTTTCTTTACCCGAGACAAATTTTCGACAATCTCTGAGCGTAGCCATCTTCGTGTCAATCGAGTTAAGCCGTTCAGTCCAAAGACTGCATCCCTGTCCGCCTCATCTTGCGACTCACTTTTGCCTCATCTCGGGACATTAGCGTGACCTGATGTTGCAAACGCCCGTCTTCGTGGACCATCAATAGCTGTCACTACTCTCCCGGACATTCATACCATTACAAGATATTGGAATTGCTTTGCAGCCACCCGTGGACATGTCAACTCGATTTGATCGCTTCGAAAGGCTCTTCGCCTACAAGCGCAAGGGCTCCCTATCTTCTGTTCCCTGCGAGCTTCCAAGCCCGACTGCACCTCCGATCGAGAATGGCCAACAATTTCCTTCACCATCATTCATCCGCCCTAAGAAGCTCCGGATGTGTGCACGAGACGAGGTTCGCCTCAGGGAAGCCGCCGGCCGCTCGCCATCTGTCCCCGACATATTCACCTCCCAGGGCTCCATCCGAGGCCACTCTCGCGACAACGGCTCGACAGGAAGCTCATGCTCGCAGAAAGCATCAGTCCGCTCGCCTTCCCTTAATGGCAGAAGGCAGGATCGTCTAGTTATCGGCCTACGCGATTTCCAATTTCCCAAGCCCACGTTCCAAAACGGCCAAGTCTCTCCCCAATTATCCACCTTTAGCGACAAGTCGAGTGAGACCCCTCGCATTTCGAGCCCACGATCGCGCTCGCCTCTTCACATCAAAATTCCTCCATACAGAACCGACACCCCGCCCTCTTCAGACCCTGAGGACAACTCGAAATCCTCAGAATCGTGGAGGACAAAGAAGCTTCCCGAATTGCCTCATCGCGCTCCGCCCACGCCTGAGGAGTCTCCCCAGCTGCGACCGTTGCCCGACCCACCGAGACTGCCTCAACTTCGGCACTCTCATTCAACTGGTGCCCTGAAAAAGACGACGTTCAGCGACATTACCTTGGACCTTGGCGACACTCTCGAAGGTGTGCCCATGCGCCGATCCAACAGCGAGCAGAGCCTCTCCCCGTCAGTGACGCCTTCGACCTCCAGCTCGATTCTCCGCGAGCCAGACGTCAACGAGTTCCTCAGTCTCAGTGATGATGACATTGCCGAGGAGGAACCTGATGAGCTCGAAAGATCTCAAACCACGCCCGTACCACAGCCGCTCGCCACCACTCTGCTGACCCTAACACCGCCCCGAGCAAGTCAGCCCGCCACAGCTGCAGCTTACGTGGCGGCCAGGATTGCTAAGAGTTACGACTTTGACCTGGTCTACATCGTCAACTTGTGGCCCGGCCCGATGGAGTCGAATGGCCAACGCCCGCTGATTGGACGCCTCCTCGCCGCCCATGGTCTGCACCACGTTCCCTCGCCTCTCCAAATTTCCTCCCTGGTTCACACTACCATACTACGCTCTGACGGCTGGATCGAGTATCGCAATGCCGATGCTCGTCCACACGACCTCGCACGCGGCTATGCTAGTGCCTTTTACACGGGCCAGTATGCCAGGAGCCTGTCTGGAAACACATCTTCTCCCGTCTCCGGCGTACGCCTCTCTGAGCAGATTGATCGCGGCATTGTCTTTGCCGCTTATCGCAAGCCTCGCTCCAACCCTGACCGCCTTGGTCGTTCTTTTGATGACAAGGAGCTTGGCGAGCTCCACCGCGAGGCAGAGAGCCTTGTTGAGATGCTCATCGACATTCACGTCACCAACCGCCTGCGTCAGCCGCCCACCAGCCCCCGCACAAGCGAGGAGACCGGCCCTATGCCGTCGCAGCAACTCGTTGCCGCATAGAAGAATATGGCACAAGCAATCCCACCAGGCCCTCACAACTCTGCAGCACCGCGCTGCCCCGACTTTCCTATGTCCTCACTCAATGATACCTCTTGGGAGCAGACACCTCACTTTTCCCATATGCAACGAAATATGATTATGACCTAGACATGTGTTGATATTACCCTTCATTTCTTTTACTTAATTCACTTGCCGCGCATATGTAGATAGTCAGTTCTTGATGGAACTCGAGACGTCGCTGCATATTTCTTTCTTTTTGTTGACTATCTGAAGTTTCTTTTTGTTGGAACGGTTAGGAAAAGAGAAGAAAAGCCCTCGCAAGGCGGCACATGGCATGGAAGGCGTCGGATTGTTGATGATTTACTTGAATTTTTTGGTTCGCACTTACAGAGATAGGAGAACAGTACATCACACTGCCATTGTTTTAAACATGGAAGAACATGAATTGAGTTGAACCTTACTTGAACACTAGTACCCACCCGTGATATAATTCGCTATCTACTATGAAAATGCTGGTGACTGAGAGTATGCTTGACTGCTGAGTCTATTTTACTATATTGTCTATGTGGTGTGTGCCCTGCCTAATCGAACGGGATCCTGCGCAACGAATCACCGCCTCCCAATTTCTTAATTTCCTGCGCGGCCGCTATGCTACTCGGCACCTTGATGCCACAACAGTCATCCCAGCCCTTGGCGTCGTGATTGTGGCCCTCGTGCCCTGCCTCCTCGCCGTGCTCACCCACCCCGGCCGCGACCTGGCTGTCCTCGCTCATGCCTTTTGCAGCCGGCACCAACGAGCCAAACAAAAAGTGCTGCATGACGGGGAGCTTGCCGAGAATCTCGGCGACAAACATGCGGCGCATGCCGCCGTCAATTTTGGCCCACGACTTGGCCGACGAGATGTCGTCGAGCATGGGGCTGTGCCAGCGGAGGCCCTTGACCGTCTTTGTGCTGTTGACAAAGGCGACCTGGCCGAGGTAGAGGTAGTCGGCGGCGGCCTCCTCGAGGGTGAGGTCGTGGTGGATGGCGCGCGGGGTGATGTAGGGGTGGTGGAGGAGCTGGGCGGCGCCAAAGAGGAACGGCAGGAACTGGTAGTCGTCGAGGCCCCAGACGCCGTGGGAGCCGGCGGGCTCGAGGTAATAGAGCATCTGGACGGTGCGCATGGCGGCCAGGTAGCGCGCAAACACGCGCAGCACAAGCGCGGGCAAGTCGGCGGCGCGCAGCACCCGCAGCCGGTACAGGCACAACAGCCACACGGCAAAGTTGAGCTCGTGTCCGGAGCCGTAGTCGATGCGGTTGCGGTTGCCAAAGGACTGCACGAGGTAGGCGGACGCTTCGGCAACGGCGGCAGCGGCACTGCCGCCGCTGTCGAGGCCGAGCTGCGCGTGCCACCTGTCGGAGCGCGCGCGCACCAGGTCGACGAAGCCCTGAAAGGCCTTATTGCCGAACCGCGAGCCGCCTTGCTCGTCGGGCGGGGACTGCCGCGTCAGGGACTCGACCTCGTCGAGTATGCGCAGCAGCGTCAGGACGGGTTCGCTGAGGGCGGTGTCACGGGCGACGGCCGCCGAGCACGGCGTGTCGACGACGGCCTCGGCGAGGCCAAACACCCACCCGACAATGACGTCGTACGACGGCGAGGCCAGAAAGAGCTCGTGGTCCTTTTTGGAGAGGATCCGGCGCGAGGGGGTCTCAAAGGTCCAGCTGGATATGTCGGGGATTTGCTCGGGGAGGGCAGGCGTCGCGGGGACGGGCGTCGAGCTGGAGGGCTGCGCGCGCCGTTTCCGGGGCTCGAGCTTGGGGAGACGGTCTTTGAGGTTCGGTATTGAGGATAGGTGCGGCGCGGATGGAGCGGCTTGGCTTTGTAGAGGCGCGTTAGAAGCCATTGCTGGGGTTGTGTAAGTGATGTAATAGGGAGATGGTGTGGATGGGTAGTCGAGAGTGGCAACTTGCACCTTGAGAGGAGAGGGGCAACGGCGGATTGGCGATCTTGAATTGCCCCACCATAGCTTTTAGAACGGGCCGCTGTAGGTAATTAGTTGATTAGTTAGCATATTCATGTGCCAGGTCGGTGAAGAGACAGTACGTTTAGGTATTTTTCTATCTACGGCTCCATTCTTGAACCAGATTTGCTCAAATCGACTCAACTTTCTCATGTTCCGCTAGCATTTGTGTTTTTCCCGTCTGTGATATGCCCATAACCGGCCTCTTTCACTACCGCCTTGTCTAGCTGCGAAGGCGGCCAACAACGATAGTTAGCACAGGTCGGCAATAAATATGAAAAGGAAGAAACTGTAGTTTGTATTTTTGGGACAACAGCTGGCAGAATCAGGATTATTCATGCCATCACTCAGCATGCAACGTCGAAGCTAGCTGCCACCATTCAGAATGCACCATTGTAGCACACAGGCGGCACACAAACAGGAAAACATATGGTAGTTGACAGAGAAAAGAGATACGTGCCTTCAAAAATACAAAAGGAAGAAATTTCGTCATGGATTTCCTACCTTTTACTCTTTCCACTGCTGTGCCATCCATCAGTGGTTGTTGAACGTGTAGCGAGGTTGATCTCACTGTTGGCGCCGAAGTACCTAAACACACTAAACAGCAGTAAAGATACTTTCTAGCAATAGGCCATACCCACCTGAAAATTACAAACTTGCCATCACTTGAAATTTCCCAGGCCGAGAAACCTTGCGGGAATCTCATCACGTTCACGAAAATGGCGCCAATTGCCGAACCCAGGGCCGAATTGGTTCCGCTGCCCAAGGCAGACGGCTCAGCAACATACTCTTACAGCGGCTACACCGTGACCGGAGCCGTCAACGGACCGATCGAGGCCCAACGGCGCGATGAGAATCCGTTTGAGGCTCTCATCGACGTCAACGTCCGCCCTGCGGCGGGTGTGGGAGGTAAGAAGCTCGATACGAATGCCTTGGCTGGCATTTTTATTTCATTTGCTTAAGTTCTCAGTAAGCTGACGAGGGCATCTGGCGGGATACAGGCACGGCGGAGAGGCTGCTCGAGTCGATTCTGCAGCGAGCGCTGCGGCAGCTCATCCCCATCAGAAACTTTCCGCGCTCCATGATTCAAATAACGCTGCAAGTCACGGAGACGCCCGAAAACGCTTACGCAAACACCAAAGTGGTCCAGGCTCAGCTGGTATGTCCGCGGAACCCTGTCCCACGCTCTACGACTTTTCCTCTTGCTAACTCGTTCTCCCCGCGCAAAAACAGAATCTGGCCATTATCCCCGCGCTGCTGCACGCCGCCATTCTCAGCCTGCTCACGGCGGCCATTCCTCTCAAGACGATTGCTACGGCCGTGACGCTCGCCGTGCCCGCCGCCGGCGGAGACGCCATCAGCAGCAGCAGCAGCAACATCGTCGTGGACCCCAGCGCGCGCGAGGCCGACACGGCCCGCTCGCTGCACGTCCTGGGCTACACGGCGGACAACGAGCTGCTGCTGGCGGAGAGCCAGGGCGCCTTCACCGTGGACGAGTGGGAGGCGGTGCTGCAGACGGGCCAGCAGGCGTGCTGCCAGGCGACGCGGCAGGGGCTCGGGGAGGACACGGCCATGGCGGACGGCGGGCTCGAGGCGCCGAGCATTCGGGCCTTTGTGCGGTCGGTGATGGAGACCAAGATTGCGGGGGATTTTGCTTGGAAGTGAAGAAGGGGGAAAAAGGAATTGGAAATAGTAAAGGAGAAGGACGGCGGGGGACTGGCAAGTCATTGAAAGAGAGGCTTGCTTCATGCAGTTTATGCAACGGAGCAGATTGAAGCTTCCAATGCCGTAAAAAAGGAATCACTGGTGTAGAGGCGTCGGATTCATTTCTTGTTAGTTTTACTTTTTCTTTTACTAGTCATTTGGGAATATAACGGCCATGTGGGTGAAACGTCGTCAGATGTAGCAATAACTCGTAGCAATAACAACAATGCTGGCTGAGCAAGCCTCAACCGCCAAGAGTCATGCTCCTTTTTGCCTCTTTCCCCCTCTCTTTCCTTGTCTTGCTTATTCCCTTTCGGCAATCCGCCTTTGCAGGATTGTCCCTCGGTCTGATCTAATTCGCCGAACTTCAAGAGATGTGTCGGCGTTTGAGTCGCAGACTGCGGGCGTTTCGAGTCCTGTCACTGACGCCCACAACGGAGGAGGCGTTTCACCTCGCCGTCAGGGCGTCCGCGCGCCGCGGCCGAGATCACGCGGCCTTGGCGATAAGGGAATGTCGAGAAGGATTTCGGTAGAGTTGAGGGGTACATGGTAATCAAGAAGGACGGAGATTTACCTGCAGGTTTCTTTTTTTTTTTTTTTTTTTTCCTGCGTGTAATGAGCCGAGGTCAGTACAAGGGCCGCATGGAGTAACATGTCCGTATAAGCTTAGGTACTAATCACCACAGCAGCAAGGCAACGGAGTCGGGGTCTCGCAAGTTGATTACAAGGTCAAATACGAATCAGATGGAATTCGAAAAGGGGTCATTGGATATTAACAGAATCGCAGTTATATCTCAGTCCGACAAAGCCAAGCCGTCTTGGCCGTCTTAGCAATGACAAGTCAACCGTCTTAGCAGTGACAAGTATGAACTTGGCGGATCATGAACCCCCTGGCCGACTGCGCACAGCGGGTCAGCCCTTTTTACATATTGCAACAGCTTCATCAACTCAGACCAAAAGACAAGGGCCATGACGAAGCCAAGGAAAAAGTTCATCCCTTGGCCCAGCCAGAACAGACGACTTGTTACAGAAACGCCCGCCCGCCGCGTCGCCGTCCACGTCCGGCGGAGGTTGCCGCCACCAGCACAAGGCGCTATTCCTCATTGCCATGGGCTTTTGTCACAGGCCGTGTAAGAGCTTCTTGATCTGGGTCGTCTGATGTTGGCGCCAAACGCCCCCCGTCCCTCCTCTCCCCGTCTCCAGATCCTGGCTCAGCGCTGTCGCTATCGGTCTTGTTCTGGCGACAGTCTGGCGACAGGAAAAAATGGCAATTGCTCCATCTTTCTTCATTCACAGGCGTCTCAGGTCCTATAATAGCGTGTAGAAGGGGGTCGATTTAGTCGCCGCCCCAGTCGTTGTTGTGTACTTTGCTCGCGCGCGCGAGACAGAGAGCGTTTGTATGAGAAGAAAAGCTTTTGCCCATGTTGGGAAAGAAGACAGGGCAAATACGACCCTTTGTTTCCATCTACGGAACCGACAAAACGCAATGCAATGCGTTTTGTGTCGGAAAATGAAGAAGAAGGGAAAAAAGATTGGGAAGCCCTTTTATTACTGGGTTAGGGCAAGCAAAGCAAGGTGCGTGGGAAAAAAAAGGCCAAGGTTCATATGCAGATGTCTGCCCACCACCCGTCATGACGGATAGTGTTCCCTTTCTTTGTCGTCGATCTATTCTGGTTGCTTAGACCCGACCGAGTTGCTGCTCACAAGATCTGTGCTTTTGCGCGTCACGTCATGCTAGAGTTGATCTCTGTTTAGCCTTCGCTTTCTTTTTGTTTGATTCTGCCGTGTCTTTTCACTGTTAAATAATCTCTTCGTTTCTCTTGTTCTGTTTGTGCATCATCATTACTCATTCGCTGGTCGAGGGCATTTTACACAACTTGGTGTCTTTGGCAACGGCTCAGCGACTGTACTTGTCTTTATTCTTCATTCACACAGTCTGTTCGCTTTTGTCTTCGGTGAGTCTATAAGCCGGGTTTCGAGCGCAAGGCTAATCGAGACCAGCAGCGAGCCTTTTATTTGGACTCATTGATCGGCATCGGCATCGTGAGGTGATTGCCAAATTCTTTGTCAAATTTTCTTTCAAAAGATACAACCTTTTTAATTCTTCCGCCAAACAAAAACCCCAGCTATCTTTAGAGGCAGCTTGTAGCCAGTCACACAAACGACGACGCAAGTTCCGCCCGGAAAGATTATCCCGCACCCGTTCCGAGTCTGACTGGGTTCTTCCCACCAGTCACTATACTAATCAGCAAGTGTAAGCCATGGTTGCAATTCAACCGTCTTCCAAACTCACCTTGATGAAGACTAACAACAAAGTGATAGGCTGACGGCTTGCCAAGTCATTTCGTCGCCAATTCCAGGCTTACGCTACCAAGTCCGACGCTCCAGCAACACAGACTCTCTCCCTCCCATGGACCCCGGAGTTTGATCACATTTCATACCCGCCGCTATTTTTAGTTTTACGAGAAAACAAGAAAAAAAAATGGTTCATCCACTCGCGTCACCAGCCTCTTTGGGCAAAACCACCCTTGGCTCGCCCACCACGACTCTCCACCCAGCACTGCAGGACCTCTGGCCCGCGACGGAAGGCGGCACCACATCCAGTACCATCTTGGACCGCCGGCCCAAAACCTCGTCCGCTCACCATCCCTCCTTCATCAACACGTCCAGGGCCCTGGACTATGAACAGCGGACTTACAAGACGCCCCTGTCCGCAGTGCCAGCACTAGGAGGTGCCGCCGCCGCCGCCACGACTGAAACAGCCGCTCTTACACCGTCGTCATCTCCAACGTGGGGCGGCCCATCAACCACCTCCGTCTCCTCCGCCGCCGTCGCCGCCGCCGCCGCCATTTCCGAATCCCAAGCAGACCTCGACGCTGACCTCTCCCCCGGAAGCAGCGCCTTTCCGCCTCGCAGCAGCAGCAGCAGAATCATTGCCGACGAGCAGCTGCCCAGCGCCCGCTTCGCCCCCGCGCCTCTCATGCTCCGCCAGCCGCAGGCGGCCGCCGAGGACGTCTCGGCGATTGGCACCACCACCAGCCGCAAGCCCGAGGCGCTCTCCCTCGACAGCATGCTCTCGCCGTCGTCATCGTCGTCGGCTTCTGCAGCCGCCGGTATGTACGGCACGCTGCCCAATCCTCCCCTCTCGGCCGCCTCGCTCAAGCTCGCCGACGCGCTGCACAACCTGGCTCGGCGGCGGCGGCGTTCCTCGGCGGCGACGACGACGACCACTGCCACGGCGCTCGCGGCTCTCAAGTCGCCGTGCTTCTACCACCAGCGCTTCGACGACGCCGTCGACATTGACAAGGTGCTCGAGGAGATCAAGAACGACTCGTCCATGTCGCACTCGCGCCTCGTGCAGACGGCCACGTCGGTCCGCGAAGTCTCCAAGCAGCTACAGCGGCGGCCCGTCAAGCGCGCCGTGCGCACCGTCATGATTGTAACCAAGGCCCGCGACAACCAGCTCGTCCACCTGACACGCGAGCTCGCCGCCTGGCTGCTGCGCACCCCGCGCTACGGCGCCCGCGCTGGCGTCACCGTCTACGTCGACGCCAAGCTGCGCGGCTCCCGCCGCTTCGACGCCCCGGCGTTCGTCGCCGAGAACCCGGCCTTTGCCGATACGCTGCGATACTGGACCCCGGACCTCTGCTGGAGCCAGCCTGAGATGTTTGACCTCGTCCTGACGCTCGGCGGCGACGGCACCGTGCTCTTCACCTCGTGGCTCTTTCAGCGCATCGTGCCCCCGGTGCTTTCCTTTTCCCTCGGCAGCCTCGGCTTCATGACGACGTTTGAGTTTGAAAAGTACCGCCAGCACCTCGACCGCATCATGGGCGACGACGGCATGAAGATTAATCTGCGCATGCGCTTCACCTGCACCGTCTGGCGACACGGAGCGCTGAACGCCGCCGCCGGCGAGGGCGAGCAGTTTGAGGTGCTCAACGAGCTCGTCATTGACCGCGGGCCCTCGCCGTACGTCTCCAACCTCGAGCTCTACGGCGACGACGAGCTCCTGACCGTCGTCCAGGCCGACGGCTGCATCTTCTCCACGCCCACTGGCTCCACGGCCTACTCGCTGTCCGCCGGCGGCTCGCTCGTGCACCCCGACATACCCGCCATTCTGCTGACGCCCATCTGCCCGCACACGCTGTCCTTTCGCCCCATGGTGCTCTCTGACACCATGGCCCTGCGCGTCGCCGTCCCGCGCGGCTCCCGCGCCACCGCCTACTGCGCCTTTGACGGCAAGGGCCGCGTCGAGCTGCGCCAGGGCGACCACGTAACCATCACCGCCTCCCAGTACCCGTTTCCCACCGTCACCCGCACCGACACGGAGTGGTTCGACAGCGTCAGCCGCACTCTCCGCTGGAACACGCGCGCCGCTGCCCAAAAGCCCTTTGAGGACGGTGACTGCGCCGCCGCCGAGGACGAGGACGAGGGCTGGGACATTGACACGGATAGCGCGTACTATGCGAGCGAAGAGGGTAGCGTCAGCACGAGTCCCATTCGCAGACAGATGAGCATGCTTGGGCTGTAAATTGGCAGTCTCAATACTTTTTTTAGAAGGCATTTTCGGATGATGAAAGTTGGCGCAAAGAGCATGTTAGCATGAAGCGACATTGAAAGACTTTTATTCATTTTGCATGGACTGTCAACTTCTTTTTCATAACAGGCGTTTTTTGTTTTTGGGTAGAGGGCAGTTGGATACAGCGGTTATATATATATATTGACTGTTCCTGGTGAACATTACTAAAGCATGAATATACTGGTCAGCCAGGTTCTTGGTCTAGGAAATATGTCACGAAACCGTGCTGCTTGTAGAACTTGACTGTGTCATCTCCGTGGGCAGCTCTCTTTCTTATTTTTCATCTTGGACATTTTGATTATTTTTTTTTATTTTCTTCTTTGAGCTCCTGCAGCTACAACTTTCGAGCACAAGAACTTGCTCACGCGATATCAAGAAAGTAAACCAGGCAAAAAAGCGAGAGCGAGCAACTTACTTACTCACCTCTTACCTCTTTCCCATCCTTTCTTATACACAGAATTGGCCAACCTCGTAGAATAGAAGAACTTGTCTGCTCTCACCTAACCATATACTACTTTACAAGTTATCTTGGCTGTACAATTTGTGCTGCTTCTCGCAGTGGCCATCAACCGTCCTCTTTCTTCCTAAAAGCACAGCTTGATTTGCATTGCACACAGGCCAGCTGTAAGCCGAAAAGCCGGTTCCCGTGTGGCACAAGTCCAGGCCGGATCTCACACACACTCGCTTTTATCCGGTCAAGACCTCGCACACAAGACAAATACGCGAGTTACATTTTATTGGCATACTCCGTGACCCAGTTTTCCCCGTGGACAAGTTAAAAGGCACCATCGTGTGGCTTCCTTGCTCAACCATGCTCTCTGTACGCAATAATAGAGCATTACTAGTAATTTAGAGAAGGAAAAGAAAAAATTGCACCACTCTCAAAAGACAACATGCACCCAGTTTACACCAATAGATCAAAGTGCCCCAATCGCACAATTTATTGTTCCCCATCTTGTTGCATCCGCAAAAAGACTCTCATACTTTTTTTCTGTCTCTCAACATGGCGCCCAAAAGTTTGTTCAAGATGAATAAAAGTACAATGCTGTCCTCGTGAAACAAAGGAAAGAGAAAAAACAGAGTTGTAAATGCATCTTCAAAACACAAAACCATGTGTCATGTACGCCAAAACACACACAAAAAAAGACGTTGCTGTTTCCATTTCATAGACCAAAAATGAAAAGAAAAAAACAAGGTAAAATGAGCAAACCCCAAACCAGTACCAAAAGCAAAAACAAATTATCCAACAGGTGCATACCATCAAGACAAGTATATCCACCATCTTGAATCGTGCCATGTTAAAACTTGACGCATTCTGCACCAGCAAAGCTGTCAATCCGTGAGAGAAGAATGTTGCCGTTTCGAAAAACACCACCACTTGTCGATTTGATATCAAGAAACAATGCTAAATCGACGCCTTTGAAACCCGAATTCGATTGAGAAAATTTTGAGTGATTTTTCGTTCCTTCGTGTCCTGTAGGAAGCGAGCTCGCTTCCCCAAAAGTTCTTGTCAACCAGTGACTTTTGCGTTTCCATCAAGCTTTGCCCCGTCTTCATCATTCGAGTGTTGAAATAGGCGAGCTATCGTCATCTCCAGGCACCCTGGCTCAGAGACAGCAGGCCGGCCACGCAGTCCATATCTGGCTTCTTGCTGGGGCTCACGTCGCCGCGCATAAACTTTTCGACATCGGCGTCGCGCGAGACACGCGTCGCCTCGTCCTCGAAAATATCAACGCTGTCCTTCATGCCGCGGGGTCGCGACGACGGGGCCGTGTTGGCGCGGCTGCCCAGCTTGCCTAGGCTGCGGCTCTGCAGGATGCTGCGACCCATGCGCCGCAGGTTTTTGGGCTTGGTTGACGCGGGCGGCGGCGGCGGCGGCACGGGGCGGCGGGAACCCACATCGGCAGCGTTGCCGTCCTCGTCAGGGCTCCAATTTTCCTTGTCTGAGTCGGTCGGCGACGCCAACAAGCTGACTTTGACTTTGCCCTTGCCCTTGCCAAACGGCTCGTCGTTCTCCTTGCCCGTGTGCTCCAGACGGGCAACGCTCGAAATGGTGCGGCTAAACTTGGCCTTTTTGGCAAAGTGGCCATCGCGGGGCGTCGTCACGGGGGTGTTGCGTTTTGAGTTGCTGGATTGCAGCACGCCGCTCGTGGAGCGGAGGAGGCTAATCGCCGCCACGGCGGACCCGTTGGATTCGTGCTCGGCGTGCGTCGTCAACTCATCGCGGGTTTCTGCATCAGCGCACGACTGCCAAGCCTGCACATCTCGTGAGCGACCACGGGCAAGACGCGGCGGCAGAAAGCTGGTCAGCGTGGAGATGGGAGGAAGTGTTACGGCAGGCAGCGCGCTGTAGCTTCGCTTCAGGCCGCGCGGACGAGAAAAGTCGGGCTCAGAAGAGTATTTTTGTGGAGAGGGACGCGTCGGGGAAGACGCGCTGTCAACGAGCTCGGCTTTGCCTTCCAGTGACAAAGATAGTCGAACATTGGATTGGCTCTGCCGTTGGCTAGCATTGTGAGTCGTGTCAGAAATGCAAGACGACGGGACGAAAAGTCTGTGGTGCATGGATTAGTACAAGCATTCACGCGTTCTGTGTACCGTATACATGCCTCGGAGAATCATCAGCGTCACGAGTTTGGCCGGCAGGAGTGGAAAACGAGCTGCCAATGTTCCATCTGTTGGCAAGATAGCCTACAGAGCCGGAAAACGAGTAGGCAACCGAAGACGGTCCGTCTTGGCTGCCCTGAGAGGAAGAGATGTGAAGTTTTTGAGGCGTCGTCTCTGGCAATTGAGTAATAGACGGAGCGGAGGCTCTGGGAGTTGCAGTAAGCAATGGTGCGGTGGGTGGGATCGGCTGAGAAGAAGTTTGTGGCGGCGAGACGGTAAGAGAGTCCGCGGGCGCGTGTGCGGGCAGAGTGACGGGTGCTTGGACATTGGAAACGGCGGCAGCAACGGCCATGGGATCAGTCGAGACGCCATGCAAGCCATTGAATCGGAGAGCGGCCAGTTCAGAAGGCGAAAGCGGACGCGACTTTCGTCTGTCGTTTTGGCGACGGTTCTGGAACCAAATCTGCCAAAACATGTCAGCAATTGTATAGTGGTGTGGTTCTTGGACGCGTGTATGGTGTGGTGATTGTGAAGAGGATTATGATTGATCCATACTTGAACTTCCTTTTCGTTGAGGGAAACGCGGTTCACAATATCGAGACGCGCTTGCTTGTCGGGCTTGGGATTGGCCTTGTAGGCTTCTTCGAGGACCATCTTGTCCTTGGCACTAAATCAAAGAAGGACGCGTGTCAGTTTTTACGCAAGAGGTAATGATAGTGTAGACAAGGGTCAATGGCCATGATGGGAAGTGGACATACGCGGTACGCTTCCGCTTTCCTTTTGGGTGCTTTTCCATGGCGGCCTCCGAGTCGAACGAGTCGTTGGCGGCGGCGGGCGGCATATCCTGGGAGAGAATGGAGGACTCATGTCGAGAAGGCGAGGTGGTGTCTATTTGAGATTCCGAGACGGCAAAGGAAGAGTCTGGGGACGAGTTGGACATGGCGGGGGATCGAGCTCGAGGGCGAGGTGGAAGAAGCGGTGCGGCTCGTGGGGATCAGGTCGAAATGGGTTGTTATAGGGCGCCAGGCATTACTTGAGGCGAATTGGAGATGCACGGGGAGGGCGTCACACTGCACGAGATCGAGGTGAGGAGGAAAGATGGAGAAGAGGTAAAAGAAAAGACGACAAGAATCAGGTAGAGGAATAGGAAGAGAAGTCGAGGTCAAATATCGAGTAGAAAAGAAACAAGAGAAGCATGGACGAGGTTCGAGGGTCCCACAAGACGTGTAGCAGCAGTGGGTCATTGGACGTGGACGTGAACGTGAGGAGGGTGTGGGATGGAGTGGGCGTGGGCGTGGGCGTGAGGCGTAGGAGAGGAATGGGAATTTGGTAGTAAATTATTTGAATTTACTTTTATTATGAACTGGTTACTGGAGAATATAAAGCGAACAATTCTTCAATCTCATTGAAGTTGTTGGTCAATGGTAAAACACGGCTACCTGCCTGCCTCGGAACCTGCCTACTACCGCGTCTATAGCTCTACAGCTCTAAATACAGCTCTACAGCTCTACAGCTCTACCAGTACAGCCTTTACAGGGCGTGTCAAGTCGTGTTTGGGCGTGTCCGCAGCGCCCAACCACCTGAAGCCTGCTATTGGACAATGGGCCCAAGATATCTCAAAGTAAATCACCACCAAAAACGTATACAATGCTGCTTGGAATTAAACACCTGGGTACCAACCAGCCTTTGTAAAATCTACCCGCGTGCCGCGTCAGTGGGCCTTTTGCCCCAGACACCGCTCGCGGTGCCATCTGAGGCCTGTCAGCTTGTCAATGACCCGTGGCCTGTGCTGTCGCTTGGCCTAATAGGCTAAATACAAAATAATAATACAGATTCACAAATCAGAAAACGTGTCAACACGCGTTGCACCCAGCCATTATACTAAATACAATGCCTTCCGTACTCGGTATAAAGCACTCGTTTATTTCCCTGCAACCACTCAACCGCCGTATATGATCTCTGCACGTATAAAGTCGGCTTTTCCTTGTTTGTTTTTAAGTTGTTTTTATATTGATTATTTCCCCATGCCCACCTCTTCCACACGTAAAATCTTGTCCTCTTCTTCAACGCGCCACCTCTGCTCACACCACAGCAACCACGCTAGGCATGCATACCGTGTCGTGCAGCAGTCAAAGGCTCAACACACACATGTTTACTCATCTGCCGTCTACTACCATTCAAGTGCCGGGTGGCCGATAGAAATGAGATATGAGATCGTTCCGAGTCGCTTTATGCCGTCTACACTGCCGATCTCGTCTACCAGTACGTTGCTCATCCTCAGCAACGCACTTTGGCCTCTGCCCCTCAACTTCGATCCAGCTCTGCGAGGCTACAGGTACATGCACCTGTCTGTATTTCAAACTTTATCCGCTGCATGTACTCCGTAAGAATAGTCATTTTGCTCCACCTCATAAATTTACTCATCTTCGTTTCTGCGCTGCCAATCAATGATAAGCACAACCCGCTCCTATGCCTTGCACACTCTACCACAACTTGTAGACAAAAAGCCGCCGACATGTCTCATGGCCCAAAGATCCGATCAAATCGCCAGATAATCATAAAAATAAAATAAGCATAGCCTCTTGTTGCGTCGCCAAAATTGACCATCACCTACCCCTCCACGTGCCCTCCTCTTAACATCGCCTCCCTCCGTCTCAAGTGCCGACTTTTGAAACAGCACGTCTCTGCTCAGTCATTTCTACGACAATGTTCGCTTCTCTACCGCAGAAACAAACCCACGGCGAGGCGAATACAAAAAGCCCGCCCTGAACATCGTTTGGCGAACCCTTTCTGTAAACCATGCACGCAACGTGGGAGATCCTGGGCCGTCTTGGCTTACTCTCGCTTGTATTCCGAGAATGCCTTATAACACCACCACGAAATAATGGACATATGCCAAGATGCGCCATTCATTGAAGTCATTAGTTTTTCACGCCAGCGAGATTTGACTTCTGTGGCGCCTAAGCCTTTCTCGTGGCGCTCGCTTGCTATTAAAGTTTTTTTGACTTGTTTAGTATATATATTCAACACTCAAGTACAGAACTGCAACAACAAACCAATATCTGAGTCTCTGCCGTCACTCATCCCACCTTAAGTGATTCTCACTCCTCGGTATCGACAATGAAGATTGCCGCTCTCCTACCTCTTCTCGCCTCGGCCTCGGCCGCTCCCCTCTCTCCGCGCGACGACCCTGTCCGCACAACGGCCAACGAGTTTGTCGAGGGCGGTTGCGCCGACAAGATTCTCTTCTACGCCCGCGGCTCCATGCAAGACGGCAACATGGTGACCATCTCCCCCTCTTTCCCTTCCCTCTACCCATTCCCTCTACCAGCAAACAAGAGCAAAAGAAAGAGAAAGACTGACGTCAGCTAGGGAATATCGCCCGGTCCCAAACTCGCCAGCCTGCTCGAGGCCAAGTACGGCGCGGACAAGGTCGCCGTCCAGGGCCTCGACTACAAGGCCGGCCTGGAGGAAAACTTTCTCGATGATGGCACTGACAACGCCGCCATTGCCGCCCTGCAGGCACACCTCGTCCGCGCGACCAGCCAGTGCCCGGCCGCCAAGATTGTCGTCGCCGGCTATAGTCAGGGCGCCGCCGTCATACACGCCGCCTTCAAGACGCTGGCCGCTGAAGCGGTTGCTCGCGTCAACGCCGTCGTGACATTTGGCGACACCCAGTACGTTGAACCCGTTGCGGGATTCGATACCCCGAAAACTGTTGCTAATGAAGCATGTTTGAATAATAGAAGCAAGAAGAATGCAGACAAGATCCCCAACTATCCTGCCAAGCACAGCATCTTCATCTGCAACAAAGGCGACACGATTTGCGAAGAGGGCAGACTCGAGTACGATGAAGCACACTCAGACTATGACAGACGCGCCGCCGAGGCCGCCGACTTTGTCATCAAAATACTCGCCGAGGTTTGAGCGACAACCTCGCAACCTTTACCAAGTCTTTTTTTGCGTTTGTGGTGGTTACTTTGCTCTTCTTTGTTGGTCTCCTTTCCTGGTTATTCGAACGAGATATGCTTACACGTTGTACGGGTATGCAATCCGCGATTGCTTTTTATCTCATCATGTGCCCTACATAATGAATAGCGGACCCAAACAGATAGAATAGAGGATAAAATAGAAAGTTAAATGGAAATAAAAACATCCGAGACCCCAGCCTCGCTTTAATTGATTTTGGATTACCTCTAATTGGACAAGGCATTGTGGAGGCGCGGGCAGGGGTGAGCTCACCGTTTCCTCTAATCACCTGCCTAAATAATTATTTAAAGAAGAAAAAAACATAGAGCGCCCCCGCAATCAACACGCGAGACGCGTTCGTCGGCCGTTGCTGAGCAATTCAGCCATTTTTTATTATCTCTATTCTGCCCCGGTCCCTTGTTTTCCACGAGGGCGTGTCGTTATGAATTGTCTCATGTACCTGCTCAGCCGCATGGGATGTCAACCTCTTTGTTTCCCTCTGTCTGTACCGAGTACGCAGTACGGAGGTCATTTTCAAACGTCGTGTCTGCCGCGATTCCAGAAGCAGAGATTTGACAATGTCTTGACAAGGCAGGTACACAATATACATAAGCTCTTATCAAGATAAATTTATAATGCAAGCAAAAACTTGCGATGGCCAGGTAACCAGGTCAGTGTGTGATGGCTTCAGTACTCCCTTGTATTGAGAAAGACGATTATGTGGTTGGTAGGCGGCTGAACGGATGTGATTCAGGCCGCAGAACGGCATATATTGTACCATATTGTGTAATGCGTAATTAATCCGAATACTGGGTCAAATGCGTTGTCAATCCAACTACAGCCTGCTGGCAGTTTTACCTGCCCGGAACCATCTTGATAACGAGCTTATTACTTATGTCTGCCAGCTAGGCATCGTGCGGTGACCCAATTTGCCGCCAGCGCTGGATGATAAATAGAAGAAAGGATGGGCATTTCGATTGAGATATATTCAACGAGCCGAAGAAGTGATTTTAATAAGAATGGGAAAATGAACAAGTACAGAGAAGCTTATCGTTGTCTTCCCTTCCCGAGGCCTTTCAATGCCAGAAACAAAGAGAGGGTCCGACGACACTACTTTTGATTGCTACCAGAATGAACAATGTAGAATGACACTTGACACACCCATTTCATGACAATTAAGTTTTTAGTTTGCCATTGACCAATGCATGGGCAACTCAAAAAAGCTAGAATTGTCCTTGTGCCCAAGCCTTCCACTGGAGTTCCCGGTAGCGCAGGTTGGACCCCTCTTGCGGGACACAAGCTGGTGGGCAGCTGAGCCGGGCTCTACAACGTAAATAATATGTAAATGAAGATGCACAGTTGGAGTACAGTAAATAGTCATTGTGTAAGAGTTAGTGTAAAACAAGTCTATCCTTGCAGTTTCTGAATTGACACTTTCTGGCCCACATACAGCGCCGCCAAAGTTGATCGGCCGCCGACATCTGTCTGCGCGGCACCCGAAACACAGCAGGACACAACTTTGTCAACAACATCCACCAGACGCACCTCTGCTTCCTCCGTTTGCCGCCATCTTGCCCTCGACTACAGACTGCCTGGAAACAGCGCACTGGCAACGTCGCCAAGGCGTACCGCGAAGGCGTACCGCGAAGGCGTACCGGAAAATGGTTCGGTGGTTATAACACTGAGCTCCCCGTATCCTGGCGCATCCGCCCCTTTTAACGACGACCCAAGTGCCCATCCCCAAACACACACCACGAGAGATCTACGCAACCACGGACCCGACAAGACGGTACGCAGCAGACGAGCCGGCGACAAGCCATGGATCAGGCCGACATCCCAGCGCTGCTGGCGCGCCTGTCGAGCGACGAGGATGCCGCGCGCAAAATGGCCGTCTTCAAGCTGCAGTCCTCCATCAACGACCCAGCGTTTGCCGACGTCTTTATATCCTCGGGCGGCCTCGTGATTTTGCGCCGCCTCATCATGGGTGCCGGCGGCAACACTTTAGCCTACTCGCTGCAGTCGCTCTCGCGCCTCCTCGAGGTTGACATGGGCTGGGACATTTTTGAGGGTCCCAGCGCGGGGGATCTCGTCGAGCGCATCGTCGAACTCATCGTCACGAACCCGCTGGTTAACATCCTTCGAGGCGCCATGTCGATCCTGGTCGCGCTCGTCAGTCATTCCCACTTTGCCAACGAGGCCCGCGGCTCCCTGAGCAGCTATGGCTTCCGCGCCCTACGGCCCGCCATTGCTGTGTATCCGCAGTTTTTCGAGCTCGTTGTCCAACAGCTGCAGAGCGCCGACCACGCCCTCTGCGCCAACGCCCTTATGCTCACAAACGCCTTGATTCGTGACGCCCTGTCAAGTAGCAATACGCCCCAAGGCACATTCGAGGGCACCGGAGAGGAGTGGACCAAGATCATCAAGCGCCTTCACGACCTGGGGCTGGTCAAGGCCGTCTACAAAATTATGCAGAGCTCGACGCTGCAGGATCTTGCGCATCCCGTACTGGAGTTCCAGGCCCTCAGCAAGCTGCTGCTCCGCCGTTGGAGAGAGGTGGCTGTCGACGTGGAGCGACCCGAACACAGACGCGCGCTCAAGGCGCTGCATCTCGCCAGCAACCCAGAAAAGAGCACCGAGGCTAATGGGCACGCGAGGGATGACTCTATGGAGGGAACGAAAAAGGAAGGCAAGCGCCGCAACCCCGACAAGTGGCGTCGGCTGGGGTTCGAATCAGAGAGCCCGGCCCAGGAATTCGAGACGAGCGGCTGTCTAGGTATGATGGACCTGGCTGACTACGTGCGCAAGTTTGAAGATAGCTACCAAAAGACACTGCTGGAGCAGGCCGTCAAGCCAATTCGAGAACGATGTCCGATTGCGCATGCGAGCACAGCCGTCACAATGATATTATACGACCACTTTGAAGTGGACAAGACAGACGTGGAAGACACCAAGGGATATCAAAACCTGGAGGGCAAGAACTACGACCAGCTGTTTCGTCCACTGCTGTTGCAATGGTCCCGACTACACACCTCTGCGCTGCAAGCTTTCTTTCGCATCTGGAAGAGCACCGGCGCCGAGACAGACGACTTTGACAAAGTAGGCGAGCTGGTGCGCATCCTCGTGGAGCACGTGGTGGGCCAATCGTCGCGCACACGAGACGTACTCGAAGTCGAAGACGACATGGCCGAGTTTGATGTGGCGCGCCTGCGCGAGCTGCAGATGGAGCTGCTGGAGCAGTCGTTTGACGACACCTGGGGTGAGCACCTGTACCAGGTCCGCGAAACCCTGCGACAGGAGGCCCTGCAGTTTGTCAAGGAGCAGCGCGTGCGATGCCTGCTGCAGGGCTCGTGGTCGATGCACCCAACGGCGGCCGCGGCGGCTCCCGAGCAGGGCGGCAAGACAGGCGACGGCGGCAAGGAACAGCAGCAGTGGCGCTTCGCCAAGCTGTCACACAACCGACGCTACCTGCACTATGCCGACTTTGACAAACAGACGCCGCAGGATCCGGGCCTGAACAGCCTGACTGAAAAGATTGACCTCAATACCATCAGCTCCGTCGTGTCCAACGTCTCGACCAACAATGACCAAGCTAGCCACAGCAGCAGCTCGACATTGCAGAGCCCACGTGCCCCGGCTTCGGGATCCCCCAAGACGCTCACAACCACCAAGATTACCATTTATAGCTACGTGCACGCGGCAGACGCGGCGCGCGGCGGCGACAGCAGCGAGTACCCGATCCTGGAGCTGTGGCCGGTCAACCACAGCCTGGCGTCGGAGTGGCTGGACGGCTTACTGATGCTGCTGAACCAGACGCCCATCACCTCTGAGACGAGCAAGCTGGTGAATCTGGTGGGTGATTACGGGCTCAAGATTCGGCTGCTGAATGTGCGAATGGACGGGGCGCTGGAGGGACCGCCACCGGGGGCGGGCGAGGTGCCGAGTCGGGATGGCTTGGATGAAGATTACTTTTACGAAATTTGAGGGGATGCGCCTTCTCCTCTGTGAATGTCAAAGGGAAAACGGCAAGCTTTCTTGGTTCTACTGCTTTCTCTCTGTTTTGCATATACCCTCTGTATATGGCGATGATGGTTTATATTCTGTATGTATATCAAATACCGCACATGTTTTTTAGATGAATTTTTTGAAAGTCACCCCCACTTTGAAATCGAAGAGTCGCAGACGCAACCAAGTCAAAGGTATGCTTTTTGAGAGGCTTGATCTAGCCAGCCAGCGAAAGGGCCAGCGAGGGGTTGAAGGGGTCGTGTGGTAGTGGGCGCTGGACGATTTGGTGAATGCTGTGAGCAGCCCTACAGGCAGTTATTGACTATTTCGAGTTTCTTGCGTCTACATTTGGATCATTTGCTATTGAAGAAACGGAATGTTGTATTGCATGTGACTACACGAGGTGTTTTTTACAAACGGAAAGAGGATATACTGAGATGTTGTGATTGGACACTTGGGTAAGCTTCTGTGATGGGCTAGAGTTGTGCGGATAAGCTAGCGAAATCTGACGTGCTGTTGGGGAGGTGTTTCAACCTTTGAATCATGCGGACATGTTTCTCGCCGAGGATAAGGTAGCCAGACACAGAGAAGCTTGCATGAGTATCCGTAGCGTGGAGTTTTGTCTAGTCGTACCTTGATTGTGTGCCGTTGAATCGTATCTGTGTGTCTCGGCTGACCGACTGTTCGGGGCCCGGAGTAATTATCAGTCCAGGTTCGGAACATGTGCGAGAGCCAACGCATCCATATCCTTCTGCTTTATCAGTATACCTGGGCCATGGTTGGATCGAAGCCTAATTCCCTGCACCCGAGCCCAGTTTTGGGGAGGGGAGGATATTCTTGCTTGTGAAAGCAATGCTAGCTCAGAGAGCCAGAAAAAATGATGATGCGGCGGCCCGTTGTAAGTGTGGAGCTGTCCAAACATCTGGGGCTTTTAGGCGGAGTCCGGCTTTGGGCAGGAATGGTGATTGCATTGTTCAAAACTTGGTTGTCGACTTGTATTATTCGGTGAATTGTGCGCCAAGAATAATTGACAGAAATGTCTCGGGATCTCGTTTTGACGATGAAGGATTTAGAATATCGCTTTTTTCTTCGTATCGAACAGCGGTGTCTTGCGGATTAGCAAGCCATGTCAGAAATATTTATTCAGCCTCGCTGGGATTCTGGGAGTTCTTTATATCCCCACTATTCAAGTACAGCTGCATCGCGGGTACTGGTAGATACTTGGGCGCAAAGGGCGGTGACTTGTTCGGCGCAGCGTTGATGCCTGGCAAGAGCCCCATGCTCACATGTAACTCTTTTTGCCTGGTTCGGTAGACAAATGGCGACAACTCCGGTGGGTTAGGAGAATGCCGATTTTTTTCTGGGCGTCCGATCCATTGGGCGCGTGGTATATCGTAAGCTAAGCGTGGGTTTGATCCGGATTTGCCGTTCCCGGGGACATAATATCTCGTCGCACTTCTTCTTCGTCTCTTGTTTACTTCCTTCCTTCTTCACCCTACTTTTTTCTTTTTTTTTTCTTTCCCATTTGTTGGTGGAAGGGGGAATAAGAGTAGAAGTTGGGGAAGAAACGACGACAGTCCATCACGGTACGTACCGGACGGACGTGCCACCAAGGGCTGGAGACACGCAGTGCCAGCGCCTTGCCTGTGACGGCAATTGGCGTCTGGCTTCTTGAAACGAGGCCTGTCTGGCGTATCGTTTCTGGCAAACAGCCTCGCCGACGAGCGAGATTCAGGTTCCCTGGCCGCATTGCGTTGCGTTGCGCTTTGGACCTCTTGTTCGCTGCTGTTGCACGCCAGCTGACTAAGGATCTGGCTGCGCGCTGGAGACTGCCACATTCTCAGGCACCTTTAGCGTGCTCCACGGATATCTACAGCGGGCATGACCTGCTGAAACCCGCTGGGAACCCACTGAAGCCAACCTCATTCCCGCTGTGGGCTCGCCCAAACGTTGCCCGAGTCTGGCCTGACCTGAGCCATCCACATCAAACCTTGGCGACACCTTCCCCCTGACAAGGACACTTGGACACGGAAAAGAAAAAAGTTTCAACAGTTTTCAAACGAAGAAGGATATTCAATTCAAATCTCCCGCCTCGACCAATTTCATAAACGGAAGCAACAAAAGGAAGAAAACCCAAACTACAGCCAATTGGAGCTCCCGTCAGTTTCACTCTTTCGCCTACCTACCAAACGCTGCATTCCTCCCTCGTAAAGACGGCCTTCGTCTACGACGCATTGCAGTCATCTCTTGATTCCCTCACGCAACCCACCATCTGCAGGTATGTGAATTGTGGCATAGTTCAGGCAAAGACCCCTTTCTACCCTCTGCGGGAGCCGCTCGCTTCATCCTCCCTCCCTCCCTCCCAGTCCCTGTGGCTTCCCGATAGGCTGGCCGCGTTTTGGTGGCGCCCTTGAGTTGCTTTTGCTGCCAGGCCAAGGTCACAGAGCGAACCAAAGACCAGCTAGCCAAGTCTGCCATATTAGCAATAAAGGACGCTTCATTCCCAGCTCCCGCACCCCTCGTCCTTCGTGCCCCTTCCGAGCCCACGACTGTCTGCCTTATCGCGAGGGCCGAGCGGGCACCCTTTGTCTGTCTGGCAACCACTTATCGGACGCAATGGCTAATTTTCTCTCCCACAGCATTTCTTAGCTCTTGTCAGCATCATTAAGCCTGCATCTTTGCGTCGCATCTTGACTCCCGTCTGCATCACCATGGCTCGCATCCAGATTCCCCTTGACGCCCTGACGTCGCGCCTCAACTTTGGCGAACGCTTCCAGGGCCTCCGCAACGGTCCCCTCTCCGGTCGCTTCTCAAATCTCAAGCCAATCTCCGAGTTCCTCGACTTCAAGCGTCTCTCCAAGCCCGCCAACTTTGGCGAGGCCCAGTCCCGCGTCAACTACAACCTCAGCCATTATTCCTCCAATTATGCTGTCGTCTTTTCCATGCTGAGCATCTACGCTCTCCTGACCAACTGGCTCCTTCTCTTCGACATCATCCTCGTCGTTTGCGGCATGTTCATCATCGGCCGCCTCGACGGCCGCGATCTCGAAATCGGCACCTTTCGTGCCACATCTTCGCAGCTCTACACGGGTCTGCTCATCGTCGCCATCCCATTGGGTCTGATTGCCTCGCCCTTCTCGACCCTTATGTGGCTCATTGGCGCATCTGGCGTGGCCATCCTCGGCCACGCTTCTTTCATGGACAAGCCCATCGATGAGGCTTTTTCCGGGGAGGCGGTCTAGGTGGTCGGCCGCAAGCTCCCAAATTTGCGCCCCAATGGGGAAGACCATCGAGGCGCGGGCGGAGGAAGACGGACGGCGATGCTGGTCTGTATGATATGATGTTTGGTGATGGCAGGGTGGAAGAGGTCAACTCAGACGACGAGAGTGATGGCCATGGAGTGGGTTTGTCTGCGCGCCGCCAAACCCGCTTCGTTAGCGATTCTTTGCAGTTCACGGGCACCGACTTGGGTGACCGCTCCGCCGGCGTCGTCCGCCGCGGACACCACCTCCTAGCTTCCAATGACGATTCCGAGGCAACGTCCGACAACAGTGAGAGCGATGATGATGATGAGACAGAGGGCAGCTACAGCGGAAGTTCTCAGCAACCCTCTAGTGCTCAAGAGGAGGCGCTAGTTCAGTCAGCCCTCAAACGCATCAGCCGCGCCCAGGCCCAAGGCCGTGCTGATGTCAAGCTCAATAAGAATGAGCTGGCTGCGCTTGAGCGCCGACGCAAGCGCATGCAAGAGGAGGCTGAACGAGCCGAAAGGGAGCGCGCCGCACGTGCATCCGGATCCAGTGGCAGCGATCGAAAAAAGAAGCGAAAGGAGCAGCGAGTTGCTGTGCCTCTGTCTCAGTTTGAGCCCGTATCGAGAAAGAAGCGCACCGACAGTAGTCACCCGCCACGCAAGGACTCGCTGCCCTCGCGCGCTGCCGTAGGAGACTCCCCAGACCAACAAGTGTATCCTCCCATGGGTTACTTTCCGCCGCCCGCGCAGTCGCGTTCTCGCAGCTCATCGCTTTTGCAACGCCCCGGCAGCCGAGCCCGTGACGTCAACAACAGCTCACCTCCAGTCTCTTATCATCAGCATGCTTCCGGGTCCAGTCATAGACATGCTTCCGACTCTATGGCGCGCCCTCACTCTCGCGGGCTTCCCCATGAGGACGCATGGGAGGTCAACTCGGCACCCAACCCGTTTCAGTACCAGACCGAGGGGCCACGTGTCATGTACCCGGCGTCTTCTAGGGGCAGCCGCTCCGAAGTGAGCTACAGACAGTCGTCGCACGGCCATGGCACCTCGTCACCGTCGACCAGGAGCCGTCACGGGTCAGCGCGCCCTAGTCTCAATAGGGTGCCTAGCAGCGAGACGAGCTCGGAGGACACGGCCAGCGATGAGCTCGGCAACGGCGCGCAGATCCGGGAGCAACAGCAGCAACGGCAGCCACCTGCACGAGGGAGGAGCAATAGAGAAATCGTCGTCGAAGTAGAGCCAGAACCACCAGCACCACCAGCACCAGCAAAGAAGAAGTCTTCGTCACCAATAAAGAGAAAGCCCGCACCGACTGGGAAGAAGAAGAAGAGGTAGAAGCTTGATATGGGAGCTTGAGAATAAAAGGAAATTGGGATTGGGATTAGAGAGAGGATGCTCAACAGGATGTTTTGAGGTTTGTATTTTTGTTTTGATTATTGATTCGTGTTCATTGATACCAATCTCGAGTGAGTGGAAGTGATCCAGCATGACACTATAATAAAGACTTGTTCTTTGCATTACCAACTATCGACAGTATGACCATAACAGGCAGCATGACACTTCTCTTCTTTTCTGATGTAGATTGCCACCTCGTCGAGCGAGTCATTCTCTGGCGGGGTGGGCACTTTGACATACTCGTCGCGAAGCATGTTTCTGACCCGCGACGACGTCGGATCACCACTATTACGTCCGGTCAGCAACTTTTCCACCCAGAACATAACCTGCCAAGAACAAGCACCTCGCCCGTCTCCAAACTTACCATTCGCCACCATTGCCTTGCCTCTCCGCGTCTTCATGCCACACCAGCACCGCCGGCCGCGCCACATCGCACACCACATCCCAGACGGGAACCTTTCCCGGCCACACCGCCACCACGATGGTCTCGTTGCCGACCTCGAGATAGCCGCGCGGGTCGTCAACCACCGCGACCCGCTCCCCCTCGAGGACAACCTTGTCCGACACCGTGTAGTAGCCCGCGTCCTGCGCCACGCACGCCACTCCGCCGCCGCCGCCGCCGAGCACGTCCCGCAGCGCCAACACCATCGCGTGCTGCGTGACGCTGCGACGACCGGCCACCGCCTTCATTGTCTTCGGGCTGCCGCACGCGAGCGCTACGATGTTGCGGATCCGCGGCAGCGGCGGCAGCGCGGAGACGAGCGCGCGTAGCAAGGGGTCGTGCGGCGAGCGCGCCCGGCACGTGTGCAGGCGGAGGCGCAGCGAGTTGGCGTCGTCGTCGGCGGGCAAGAGATCGTCCAGGAAGCGGCGCGGCAGCGGCGGGACGGCGAGTCGCTTCTCGACGAGGTGTGCGACTTCGAGAGGGAGATGGGCGCGGATAGGGTGAAATAGGGTGTCGTCGCGGCAGGCGTCGAGGAGGCGCGCGGCGTTTCTGTAGTGCGGCGTTGGCCGTGTGCTGTTCGTCGCGCCTCGCGTTTGAGTTAAAGTGTTTCACCACCGCAACTTGCCAAAGTTGTTTACTCTACTCACAGGACGCAAATGTGCGCATCGTCGACGTGGTGCGCGCGGCCAGTCAGCAGCGGGAATGCGACGACTTTGCCGTCTAGGCCCGTCACGCGCATCGGCTGCTGCGTGGGGTCGGCGACGGCGGCGTCGATTTGCGCGGCGAGGTCGGCGAGCGCGGCTTTGGTGAAGAGGGGCGCGCCGGAGTCGTAGATTTGCGCGAGGAGAGTTTGTGAGGCGGCCATGGAGCGGTAGAGCCGGCGCCGGGGGAGGGCGTGGGGTGCGAGGGCGGCGAGGCACCGGGTGATGCAGCGATGCTGCGTCTCCGGCGACGAGGGGGAGGCGTGGGAGGTAGGTCTGTAGGGCATCGTGGATGATGGAGAGGATAGGACGGGGTCGTTGTTTCCGCGGTCAGGGTTTAATCACAGAGTTATATAGCAAACATCGTCTTGTGGTACTATGTGTATTCGGTGCGACGGTTTGGTTGCCTCGGAGTTGTCCGTTGTACTAGGAACGGCTGCAGAACCCACGAGTCTCTGTATCATTTCAACATGGAGAAAAGAAGCGAGTGATGAGGGAGCTCGGGTCAATCACGAATAGCAGGAATCGTATCAAATTGTAACTGTATTGTTCATCGGCTTATCGATGCAAGACTGTGATTCATAACTGCCCAAGGCCGTCAGTTTTCTATCCGCACATGACCCAAGTTCCATGTGCGAATGGCGGATAGCTAACCGTATGGCTGTGCCGACTGCAGGGCAGAAGGAAGGCCTAGCGAGCAATCTAAAGATGCTGCTTCAAAGAAGAGCATCTCCAAAGGGCCCGTCAAAGGCAGCCAAGGTTCGCCTCAGCCGGTGATACGTTGTTGCGCTGGACAAGAGCAAAAGGGTGGATCGCACGAACTAGACAGCACGACCCTTTCTACCTTGTTACAGCAAGGACTTTCAGCTTATCACTTTCTGGGAAATCCTGTAAGGAATCTCGCACTGAGAGATCATTGGCCTTTTGTTGGAACATTGCGGTGATGCCGCGACAGAAAAGTCGATGCGTAGTGTCAGCCGACCAAAAAGCACGGCGTTCAGCAACCAGAGCCGTAGACATGTGATTCAGTGGTTCTTTATGGACGCATCATGAAACACGTATAAATCGTCAGCAATCTCGCATCTCCATCGAGAAGCACCGATTTCTTTCCAAGAACCATCCTAGCAGTTCACAGCACCTCGCTTCAGTGGCCAACCAACACCTCCCATCCATCTTCGCTCAGGTGAGAAGATATCATCATTTCTTCCGGGACCGTACTTGCCACTTCAGCAGTCAAATATCTCGTCATGTGCGTTTTCTACTACCACACGAATCTCTGTGGCCATGGTGCTACTCCTGTGGGCCGCGAGCCGATCTGCCCCCCGGCCTTGATGCCCTATCATGAGATTCAGCACATACATGTCGGCACGAACGAGTTTTGCGGCCCTTGCAAGCAGATTGATGACTGCTCCAAAGCGTCCAAGGAGTAGATGGACGAGTGCGACGAGCTGCGCGTGGATTTCTTCGCGAGCCCTCACTCTCGAGAGCTCTGCTGATGCAGATTATGAGATGTGACAAACTGGATAGTCATCTTTATGTACCGAGACCTTTTGTCTTGTGGGACGTTTACGCTTTTTGTTGCTCGCATGTGAAGCGCAAGGAGAGAATTGCAAGGCTGAGTGTATGGGCTGCCATTGACCTTGCGCGTCGCATCTTGATTTCCTGATATATAGTGTTACTACTAGCCACGCTTGGTGTGTGTTTTTCTCTGTTCCATCACTCTACCTGTGGCTTTTCAGCCTCTCCAAAGAGCCATTTCAAAGCCTGCGAAAGGAGGCAAGCCGATTACGAGATTCACAAGGGTCAGAGATGGAAAGGTACTCGAAAACACTCATCTATATCGAATAGCATGTTTTTCATAGGTATAAAGTCACATGTCCACGCACTGTCGAGGCCAGAAGATTAAGAAATTACATGAGAAATTACTAGTATTACATGTTCATCGCCTTAGACTCGAGTTCACCTTACAAAAGCAATGCATTCTTGTTTGTATAAAACATGGTTTGAGTGTGTTAGTGAGCATGCTCTCACCAGCATGACACGCCGCGATGTTGTATTTTTGGACAATCTTCTCACATTTACGTTGAATCTACCGCGCATGATGACAAGTATTGTCGTGTTGCTCATGTGTTGTCATTTATCGTGGGACTTGGGCTTGTCATGGGCCGACTTGTTTAGGCCGTACAGTGAGGCCGGCCTCGGCCCACGATCCGCGCGAACCCCTGTAGACCGACCGAGCTTCGCCGCCGCGTCTAGCGCCCTCGGCTTCTTCCTTCATCATAACCCAAGTCTCTTACCCTTTTCCCCGAACAAACCAACTTCTGCATTTCATCAACTACTGCGACAATACTGCAATTAGATACCCCTCCCATTTACCAGACCTCGCTCGCGACCGAGCGCCTCCCAGCAGAGGAGCTTCTTCCATTGCCGCAAACCCGACAGCTACTAACCCCGACCCCATCACCACCACCACCACCGCATCAAAATATCACACAATGCCTTCCTCCTCGCGCAAAGACAAGACTCCCACATCGTCCAACGTCTCAAAATCGAGCTCCAAGAAAGACTCGTCCTCGGGACGCACCGGCGCCCGGCGCCTGCTCAAAGAGCTCGAGACGTGGCGCGCCGAGCAGCCAGAGGAGCGCGGCATCGAGCGACTCGGCCCCGTGAGCGACGAGAGCCTGATGCAGTGGGAAGCTGTCATCAACGGCCGCGATGTCGGCCACGGCTACGACGGTACGTACATCCCCCAATCCCCCACCCCTTTCGTCAACGCCACTCAAAGCTAACGTTTTGCGCCAAGGCGGCCGCTGGCTCATCGCCATTGAAATACCCGACGAGTACCCCCTCAAGCCGCCCAAGATGCGCTTCGTCACGCAGGTCGTCCACCCTAATATTGCGCTGCAAAATGGAGAGATTTGCCTTGATCTGCTCAAGGATGCATGGACACCCACGTACAGCGTGCTGGAATGCGTCCGCGCCGTTCGCATGCTGCTCAGCTGTCCGGAGACGGACTCGCCTTTGAATGTGGACATTGCGGCGCTGTTGCGCGGCGGCGACGTCGTCGGCACGCGGAGGCTTGTCGAGCTGTGGTGCTCCGAAGACAAAGGACGCTATGAGGGACCGTAAACAGTGTGAACGATGAGGGTGTCACGCTGCTGTGAAGCGATCTTGTTGACGTTTTGGTAGTCTTGTTTTTGCTTCATGTTCCTTGGCAACTTGGGTCATGTGTATTGAGCGATGGAATGATTGTATGCTAGTGATGGAATGTCGAGATTGGATATAATCAGAGTCAGCATATTCTCGAATCTACAATTGGAAACATCTCAAGCTATCCAGTCTGTTTTGTTCAAGTAATTCCGTGGGCGGATGACATTGTCTTCGCTGCATCATCTACCTTGACCAAATCTAAGAGCATTTACCGCTTCCATGCAAGCCACATTCATTCTTTTATTTCGAGTGTCTAATCCAACCTTACTCCTTCCTTCCACCAGCTGCCTCAAGAAAAAGAAACGGGCCGCCGTGTCGTTAAAAAAAAATACAATGTATAAAGAAACACACAAAAAGTTTTGAAACATGGCAAAACCAAGAACCAGGACATACTCAAAAGAAACAGAAATATGCAACATCAAGACCAAGAGATCAGGAGAGAACAGAACAGGAACTGAAATTTGGAAAATCCCACTCTCTCGTCTCATCTTGATACACCCTTTTTTTCATCATCTTGCTGTTTCAATAATAAATGTTGGAAGAAAAAATTATGCGCACGGCTCCAAACCCGATGTTGTCCCAAATTGGGCAGGCGAGAGCAATGCTTGTCTAAAACGCCAAAGTGTCAACGTCTGCGGGCTGCCTTGTCGGCCTGGTTGGCTGTGTCACAGGCTCTCAGGCACGCCGACAATCAGCGCCGCAGAGATGCAAACCCCGAAATCATGCACCCCAACGAACCTCCTATTCATTACGCAAATGCGTTACTCATTATAATGGTAGACCTTGAGATCAAGTCAGTCTCTGTACACAGTTGCAAGCTCTTGGCGAGGACAAACCTTGTAGTTGGGTAAACCCCATGGTTGCTTTCCGAGACGCTTCGCCATCTTGGCAAAGCCCTCAGTCTCAATCAGATTGTAAAAGGAAAAGGGCGGGAACATGGCACCGTCACGGTGCACTTCGGCCTTGACTAGCAGAGCGGTGCCGCCGACGCCGTCCAGCGGCATCACCTGATTAATGTCGCCGTTGGGGTCAAACATTTTGGCCATGAGAGTGCGGTACGTGGGCATCTCGGCGTAGCCCTCGAGAAGGATGTCGTCGGGGCTCATCTTCTTGGCCAGCTCTTGGGCATTTTCGCTGTCCTGCCAGTTATTGAAGTCGTATGGGCGTTCCGACATCTGCTTGAGGTCTTCGTCGTAGTAGCGCTGCCAGCAGTTGGCGCTGACGAGATCCTTGTCAAAGGCGGCAAGGTCTTGTATGAGGCTTGCAGGGCTCTCGACAACGTCGGCGTCGAGCCAGAGAACCCACGAGGTCTTGGGGCCGAGAGTGGTGAAGAGCAGCGAGTTGCGGGCCTTGGACATGACCTCGCGGCGGGCCTTTTGGTTGGACATTTTGTGGCGCTCGCTCTCGTCCTGGGAGGTCAGGGCAGGATCAAAGTCCTGACGAAGGATGATTATGCTCTTGAAGCGGTCCTTGCCGGGGCCGCGCTTCTGTGTCTTTTGTATTTGCTTTTGCAGCGCGGCGGTAGCGGCGTTGCCGTCTTTGTCCTTGGGCAGGATGAAGCCGAGCGTGATGAGCTCGTGCGGGTAGTTGAGCCTCATCAGATTGTCCCAGTAGCCCTGATAGAAACGAGACATGGGCGTGAGGATGAGAATGTGCTCGTTATTGCGCATCGGCTGAGGCGTGACGGTGACCTGGTTGAGGTCGTAGCGGGACACGGGCGGCGGGCTCGACTTGCCGCCCTTGAGGCTCGATTTGCGGTACGGCGACGTCGGCGGCGACAGGTGGTGGTCGGCTGTCACACCAGCGAGGCGACTGGAGACGGAGGAGCCCGACGGCGAGATTAGGAAGATGATGATGAAGATGCACAGCACCGCGCCGAGGATGAGGGTCGAAGGGTTGGCCTTCTTTAGGCGGACGGACCCCATGGCTCGAGCCATGGCCGGAATGCGATTGTAGGATCCAGACGTAGAGAAGAAAAAGTAAAGTTGTGTGCGTCGAGTCGCGACGAGGATCGGAATTTCTTAAGGAAAGACGAGGGGTGAGAGCAGAGCTGCGGGAGAAAAGGCTGCACAGGATACTGTCGAAGCACACATAGAGGTACGTGCCCGTCGAGTCGCAGAATGTCGATAAAGGCGACTTTGGGCTGGGGAGAAAAGATGCCCGTCAACCGTCACGGGATGAAGAGAAGAATGGCAGTACCAGGTTGCGATGGAGAGCCAAGGCGAGTCCCTATTCGCACGGCGAGACTTGGTGTTCTTGGACTTTGAATAAAAGGGATGCGCGCTAGTAGAGAGATTTAGAGGCCAACTATGGAACAGTAGGGCCGACCAGATTTGGCCTAGCGTGTCAAGGTCCTCTGCAGCGCGCGCTGAGCGCGCTGTCCAGGGGTACTTTTGATGACTGCGCAGCACCGGCCAATAAGAGGTACCTCTGTGACAGCTACGCAAAACAGCAGGCTGGTCTATGTGCTAATTACACGCTCTTTGGCCGTGCACAATGAGCCTAGATCATCAAATCTATCGTTTTAATGTTTTGGGAAGGAAAGTTGCATTCTTTTATTCTTTATTTTGAGAACAATGGATCTGTGTTGCATTCCCCCCCCCCCTTCCCCCCCGGCCGCCATCCCCGCCACAGAGTACAAGCACTGCTCGGCAGAAGAAACAACCAACTAATCAAACAACCAACAAGACCTCGTGGACTGGGCCTTGGACTTAAGCTTTCCTACTCATTGCGCCCACCTACGCCTCCAATTCTATCTTTTTTTTTTTTTTCCATCTCTCTCAATTTCTATAACAGACTTTTGTGCTTTGATATCGGAGTCTTGCTTGCGCGCACTTCCTTCAAAGAGACCCTGACTTCACGTCGCCTCGGTCGAGCCCTTCCGTCTTGGGGAATTGTCCCTACTCTCTCACGCCTTTGGTGCCGTGATCCAGCAACATGTACATTACTCTGTTCGCTTCTACTGCCAAGACCCCTAGTAGTTCTCGTCATCATGCCTCGACGGTACCTGGGGCCTGTGCAGACACCCCCTCCCTCTTCCTCCCGCCCAGGCTGCATTCCGCCATGGGACTCTTGCTTCACAAGCCCAAAGAAACCTTGGCCTGCTTCCTAATTGGCTGCCAATCCTTCTCGTTTCTGTCAGGTATGTGCGATTCCGATTAAAGCCCCCATAAGTGGTCTTTTGTGGCGGATTGGCAAACCACCTCGGCAGTCGAACTATACGCCTCTCTGCCTCTCTGAGGCTCTGCCTCTTTTAAAACCCCCTGCCTCTTACACTCCTTCATTTCGAACTCACCACACCGCGTTCCCACGTGGCTGATCTAACCTTCCCAGTTTGTTCGCCTAGTGCCTCGATCCCCCCGGTATAGTTACCTCGATCCGCCTGTATAGTTACGCAGCCTTTTGGTGGCAGGCCCAGCCACGGTCCTGCCTTGGACAGGCACGCCTCCTCTTCGTCCTTAGTATTCCCGTGACAAATTTTATTCTTCCCCTCGTAATTTTTATTCTTTTCCTCGTAATTTTTCTTCTTCCCTTGACGCCGTTTGTCGTCCTGTTCGTATCCTCGCCTTGATCCTCGGTATCTTGCGCCGCTGTTATTGCAAAGACACGACAACATTTCGGCCGGTTTCCTCTTACATATGCTGTCTATCTATCGTCTCCTTGTTGCGGTGCTCTGAGCTCACATAATCCTTCGCCCTGGACGACTCGCAGAGACGTCGGCTTACACGCTCTGGGTCCGTCTGGCAGAAAACAGAAACACTCAAGCAGCAGTCATGGCCATTTTTGCGTGGTTCTCAAGACGGATAGGCGGCCTCAGTCTCATTTCTCTGCTAATCCTCACCTACTGGGTACTTTCACACGAGTACACCGCCGCTCGACGTCTCGTCAAACCCGGTTCTGCAGATAAAGCGCCGAGCTCGCGACTCATACATGGCGCTGGTGTTTGGTCCTTCGTTTTTGCCTACTACTCCCTCTTCATTCACTTCCTAGTATTTATTGCGCCGCTCCGCGCGTGCAAGGCCGTTTGGGACATTACTGCTTCTCTGAGAAAAGATGATAGGCTGCATGCAATTCGCGATTACAAGATGCATCGACCTCGATGTGAGTCGCAGGCATCCATCTCGAGCTCCGAAACCCTTCACACGGAGCGATTGAGCATTTCTACGTCATCGGTTGAGCCAATAAGCGATACTGAGCCGAGCTCCATGTCCGAATCTGAGGAGCCGATGGCGGTCAGTGTCATCCACGCCATCATCATTCCCAATTACAAGGAAGAAATCGATACCCTCAGAGAATCTTTGGACGTTCTAGCATGCCATCCACATGCCGCCATGACTTACGACGTAAGTTTCCTGAGTAACTACCTTGTCACATACGCCTTGCTAATTGTGGACTCTGCCTGTAGGTTTACCTTGGGATAGAACAGCGTGAAGCCAAGGGAGAATCCAAAGCTCTTGAGCTCATCCAAGAGTTTGGTAGAAAGTTTCGTCGTATGGACTATACTCTTCACCCCGGCGATATTCCTGGAGAAGCTGCTGGGAAGGGAAGCAACATGGCCTGGGTTGCCAAGAAGCTCAGTGAAAAGTATTCGATGAAAACTCGTAACAATGTGGTGCTCACGAGCATGGACTGTAAGTTCTAGCCATATGTTTTTCTTGTTCTCTATGCTGACAATTGAACAGCCGACAGCCACCTTGCCGCCAAGTACTTTGCCGAAGTCACCAACATGCATCTCTCCCACCCAGACACTGCCCTTTCCACGCTCTACGCTGCGCCCATCATCTTTGACCGCAATGCTCACAACGTTCCCGCACTCGTCCGTACGGCCGATATTCTGTGGTGCGCCGCCGGCATGTCCGGCCTGTATAATGGTTCTGTCCTCTCGCCACCCACTTCCGTCTACTCCGTCCCGCTGGCGCTCGTCGACCGGGTTGGCGGTTGGGACACGGATGCCGAAGCCATTGGGGAGGATCTGCACATGTTTGTCAAATGCTTCTTCGCCACCAACGGAAACCTGACGTGCCGCACTATCATGAGTCCCGTCAGTCAAAGCAACGTTACCTCTGGCAGCGGCACCAGCCTCCGCGGCGCGGCCCGCGACATCTGGGCGCGGTACAACCAAGCTCTGCGTCACATGTGGGGAGCGCTCGACTCTGGATTTGCGTTGCGACAGGGAGTCAAGCTATGGCAGGACAGAAAGCTGACAAGTCGAACTTACCGTCCTCTGCACCAGAATACGGGTCACGATTTCGACTTTTACGTCCCGGACAATCAGGTCAACGCCGGCGATGCCGAGACGTCGGTAGAGAGCGGCGTCTTTGCAGATGTAATTCAGGAGGCCATCAAGGAGCCACACTGGGGGCGCTTGTTTTATATGTACCATCGCCTGTTTGAGGCGCATTTTCTCCCTGTGCACATGGCTGTGCTTGTGGTTGCCTCTGGCATCTGGGCCTGGATCACGAACGGTAATGGTGACCCCCACGGTCTCAACTGGACGTTTACAGTGTCCGCTATTCTGCGTACCGTCGGCTTCATGGCTATTGGTGCCTTTCTATTCCTGTACGAGAGCTACCACCGCCTGGCTGTCAAGGCGCGTGAGCGCGATATGCATCACGCCGGCCTGAACTCGGGCATGTCATTCTCCCACCGCTCCTTCAAGAAGAACATCTTGGACTACTTCCTCATCCCTCTCGTTGCACCGCTGTACGGTACAGTGCCGGCTATGCAGGCCGCGGTGGCGCAGCTTTGGACCGTCGATCTTGAATACCAAGTCAGCAAGAAAGAGAGTCGACCAAAGACCGAATACCCGTCTGTCGTTGACATGGTGTGATCAAGTCGAGCAATATTGCGAAATTTAATAACTAATATAGCGCGCGTGAAGCTGTTTGTCGGGTAATTGTATAAGACTATGCAAAATCTTCTTCTTCTTTTTATTGGTGAGAATCTCTTCTTCTCACTGACGCGGTATAAGGACGGCGTATTGCCAGCCGACCTCTTCTTTTGATGAGACCTTCTTGGCCCTCGCTAACACCAGCAATGTGGGTTTCCTGCTGCTACATAGCATGGCATGTCTGTTACTGACAATTTTTGGGGTTGAAAGGGAATGGATCTATTTGAGAGCCCTCTCAACAGGCTGGTCCATTCTCATTCGCTTGATTGGAAGAGGAGTGGGTGTGGCAAAGCATATACTCGTGGATAATAATATTAATATTGAACTGCATGTCGTGAAAATGGGACAAGTATTGACACAAGTAATTCAAATAGTATCCTTGTTGGTCCAATGGATACAAAGTATAGGGTTCACAGAGGTTACATTAAGATACTCCCCGTAGAGAGCATCTCTTTACACGCAACATCGACAACACCAACAACAGCGACGACGCCGACGCCGACTCAGGATTCGATAAAGCCAAACCTCCGAGCATCAGGACCAAAACGTTCTCCGAAATCTACATTGATGGGGATGACGCCGCGTTTTTTCGTAAAGACCAAGTCACTCTCATGGGCTAAGAAACTGCGTTTGTACAACAAATCGCAAAGTCCAACGAAGGCACCGATTTGTTGCTCATAGATAAGCTGGACAAAGTACCTCGGCACCAGCACGTCAAAGACGGAGCAGCCCATTGACGTCAACTTGAAAATTATGTCTTTTTTTTCATCATTTGTTTAATATCACCTTCTAGTGCAGTTGTTTGGATACAAACGTCAAAATGAGAAAATCGCATCCTTTACCAACAACGACCGTTCAGATGCTTGGTATTCCTCCTTTTTGTCCGCTGAAAAACAACACGCCAACACCTTCTTTTTCTCTCGCAAAAAGCAGCTAGACAAAATACAACGGTCGTGTTCCTTTTTACCCACCATGTATCATGCACTTGTCCTGAATCCTTCATGTACACCACTGTTCAAATCCTTCCTCTGCGAACTCTCCGGCGAGAGGTGACGGCTGGGTGTGGCTAATGCCAGAACGGATGTCGTGATATTCATTGGACGCCCATTTGGTATCCTTGATTTTATTCGTTTCGTCATGCGTTGCATTTAGGAGCTGCTGGGCTCAAGAGTGACACCAGCAGCAATCGTGGCCCAACCGATCAGGCGCCAATGCTTCTCGATACGACGCGACAAAGCAACCTTCTCACCAATGCTTGTGCATGCGGGATTGGTAAGAATCAGCTTGGCAGCATCGTTCTTGATGGCAGCAACCTTGGCACCGGTTGACGTCGAGCCAATGTTGACCATAATGACTTCGTTCTTGGCCAGCTTGGCAACCTTGGCCTGCTTGCCATCCGCAGTCTTGACACCAAGCAGGCGGCGGAGGAGGTAGAAGTTGATTTCAATCTCGCTGTAAATTTCGGGAAGGCGACCCTTGAGACCGAGGACGAAACCGACGAGACGATCGGCGCGGCACAGGGTAGGATCGATACGGGTACCGACACCGATCAGACCACCAGGGACGGCGTACTTGAGTTCGTTGGATTCGGAGTTGAGCGACACAACGCGGCTGAAAATAGGCGTGCACTTGATGGCACCACTCTGATCGCGGGACACAATACCTGGGCGAATCTCGACCTCGTCGCCGAGCTTGACAACACCATGCAGAATGGAACCACCAGCGACACCACCCTTGAGTTCGTCAATTTCAGCACCTGGCTTGTTGACGTCGAATGATCGGATGATAATCATATGTGGGTGCTTGCTGAAATCACGGGGCGGCACAGGAATGGTGTTGACAATGGCCTCGTTGACCGCATCGACGTTGAACTTGAGCTGAGCAGAAATAGGAATGACAGGAGACTGGCCGGCAACGGTACCGCGGATGAACTTGAGAATGGAGTCGTAGTGTTGCTGAGCGGCCTCTTCTCGCATCAAATCGACCTTGTTTTGCAAAATGATGACCTTGTCAAGCTTCATGATCTCAATGGCTGCCAAATGCTCCGAGGTTTGAGGTTGGGGGCAGGGTTCATTGCCGGCAATGAGGAGCAGGGCGGCGTCCATGACGGCGGCACCTGACAACATTGTGCTCATGAGAATATCGTGACCAGGGCAATCGACAAAGCTAAATCTATTAGCATCATGGCAAGACGTATGGCTTCAATTGGGCATGCTTACGAAACGTGGCGTAGCAGTCTGTATGTGCCGCCGCAACCATCACGCTCACAGGCAGGGTCGACCTCCTTGTCACTCTTGTAGCTTCGGTAGCAGGTAGGGCGCGGGCAGGCTGAGTTGTCGCACTTGTAGATCTTGGCGTTGGCGTAGCCGAGCTTGATGGTAATGTTGCGAATCTGCTCGTTCTTGAAGCGGACCGTGTGGACGCCAGAAATGGCCTTGACAACGGTCGACTTGCCGTGAGCGACGTGACCAATGGTACCAATGTTGATGGTGGCCTGACGGGCAATAATTTCAGGCGTCAGCGGGGTCAGGCTGGCGACATCGAGGTCTTTGGGTTCGGTCTGTGGCGGGAGGTACGGCTTCGCGACGGTTTCCTGTGGGACGGGCTGGCTGCCCTTCTTGAGGGCCGACTTGAGGGGCTTGCTGTCAAAGCCATCACCAGGAGCGTTGTTAATGGACTCGCCCGAGTCGGACTCGGAGTCGATGTCGTATTTTCGGTCGCCGTTCGCAGACATGATGGCGGTAGGGAGGTGGTTTGTAGATGTAAAGTCGGCGAGGCGGGGCAAAATGCGCACGAGATTTGTGGTTTTCTCGACAAGCTACTGGGCGGGGTCTCTTGAAGGCACGCTCGAAACGAATGCAAGAAACGCGCGAGCCGTTCCTGTGTGTTCATAAGAAATGTGCCGCTCTGTATACACTGGCAATTTTTGGGGGATCACGTCGGCGTGGTCGCGATCTAGGAGTCACAGCTGGGTAATTCGCCTGAAGAGTATCAAAATTCAAAGTGTGCAGACCAAAGTATGACTCTTGCGCTAAGCCATTTAGGTGCTGATAACGATAGCTACATGCCCCTCCATGCCGCCCGATCTGCGAACGTCTCTGGCCCAACGCAAACGCTGCAAAAGACAAAGCTCACCGGGAGTGGTCCATTCTCTAGCCGATGCGAAGCATACGCCATGCTAGAACTCTAATACCGGAGTCGGCTGGCATACACGGAACATATCAGCCTCGAAAGACAGCCATTTCCTAACATGATGCGATTCAGCGTCTAGTCGGCGCTTTTTGTCAGCGGGTAGAAAGTCCCTCGCAAGACTGAACGATGCGGAGAGACGGTACTTGACGTCAGAAAATGGAATGCTTACAGTTATGCTGTCGTTACAAAATGGACAGGCTCATCGCGACATCAGTGTCTTTAATCGTGATATACGCCAAGCACAAAGGCGTTGAGGACTCGATGAGCTTAAGGAACAGCGTTCTCGAAGCGTCATTCGACCTGAAAGCACTTTCTTATTTTATCAAGTTCAGATGTGAGCTAGTATTACTTACCGACGTAATCTTGCGGATATAAAGGTCTTGCAGCACGAACCTTTCGTAGCAAATTCCGTCGTACAATCCCGGGAAAGGTTCTCATCATCGGGGAGCTTGTCTTGCACGACGTAAGCAATCATGATCTACACACTTAGGTATTCTCGAGAAATCCATGCAAAGACTGGGCATATTAGCCGTGAGAGCGTCAATACCAACTGACGGCAACTCAACGCGTGTTCCGGGCCTTCATTCGCTGCACGCAACAGTCGTCGGATCTCCTGTATGTAGATTCATTATTCAATGCTGCAGAACTGGAAACCCGCAGTTGCCAGGCATAAGCCAGTGGGCAACGTAGAGAAAGCACAACAAGGAAAACAGCCAACAGCCAGAATTAAAAGGCAACTACCGAACTCTCTAGCGACTAATAAAAGTTCGTCCCTGTTAGACTTGATTTGGAGTGGACAAACGAGGGTCAGTCGAGCATCGGCTTGCACATGTTGGCGCTGCTGCTAAGCTGTCACCGAGATTGATAGCGCTCGCAGATTTCAGAATGAGAATCATCGTTCAAAAGTTGACAGGAGGTAAACGTGCGACGAGCTTGTCTACGGGGCGCTGACGCCCAAAAAAAAACCATCAGCAGAAGAATCAAGTGGCGAAAAATCTGCCTAAAAAGAACGAGGACGAAGGGCAAAAAATATAGACTATGTAGCAATTGCACGTTTCGATCGTGCGACCTCCGGGTTATGAGCCCGGCGCGCTTCCACTGCGCCAAATTGCTTTCACTTGTTGTTGAGAAGGTCTGACTAATTTTCATATATCAAGGGCTCTCCACTGGCACTCCACAGTCCTGCAACCTGGCCAGGCCTGGGAGATTTCCCCAGTTTGTTGGGTTTTCTAAGGTATGTGCCTTAGAATTAGTTTGCCCGCAACGGAGAACTGTGACGCCTTTGAATGCAACTTCCCAAGATATCTTCATACTCATGAGCCTGGTTTATAAGTTGTATGCTGTTATGTATTAATATAATATTCATATGTGTATGTAGCCATGTAACCGAGGTATCTTCGCATCGCCCGAATATGCTCATTGTCCCTTATTTTCGTACTTTTCGCGCATGCTTGACTAAATTTTCTATGACCCCCTCGAAGGCCTCTCGATCACCAAGCTTCTCGTCTGTGCGCTTCTTCCAGTATTCTAATACATCGCTGGCAGAGCCCTGCATAGCCTCCAGTTTGCTAACGTGCGCCTTGAGCTCCTCGTCCGTCATGCCCGCCAGGGCCTCGTCCGTGGTATTGCAGAGATATCGCGCGGCGACAAGGTCCAGGTCTGGCTCCGTTGGTGGACCTCTACGTGTTTTCGCCGCAGATTGCTTGCCTTGGGAGTCGACAGACGTTGACGATGCGTTGCCATCGCCTTGTCTCAGCCGTGACACGCCGCCGCCGCGGGCGTCGCTGGATGCCCGCGGCGACGAGGATTTGAGGTTGAGTGAAGGCAGGATCAGTTTCTTTTGCTTCGAAGCCGGTAGGATCTCGTCAAGATCCACGGGAACGCCGAGCGACACGAGAAATAGACGTCGTGTTCGCGAACGAATCCAGTCGGGTGGTGCAAGGGGCGGAGGCGCGACTAGCTGCGACCATAGCGAGGCTGAACGTGGGTTGATAAATACGGACGCATCTTTTGGTAGTGCTTGAGGGGCGGGTACTTCGAGCGATTCAGGTGGGTATAATGTATTTAGTATGTCTTCTGTTGCTTCGAGGACTTCGTCGGGGTCGAGCCCATCGAAATCGGGAATGGCCTGGAAGCGTCAGTCATGGATCTCACCATGGGACTATTACACGTACAAATGGGGGGGACTTATGCTGAGAAGTCACTGGCGTCTGCGGCTGTGCTGCTGGTTCTGGCTGAGCAAAGTCGTTATCGTCGAAGTCATCGAAGCCATCGTCAACTTCCCCGCCCTCTTCGAAATCGTCAAAGTCGTCACCAAAATCGTCGTCTCCATTTTCCTTGTCTTCTCCGTCCTCGCTGTTTGCGGCCTTTTCCTCCGCCTTTTCCTTCGCCTTTTCCTTCGCCTTTTCCTCCGCCTTTTCTTTCGCCTTTTCCTCTGCCTTTTCCACTTCCTCGTCTACTTCGGCATGTAATTGCCTGGAAGTGACGTCCTCGGCAGGAGCTCCCTCTTCCTCCTCAGCCGGTGGTATATCCTCTTTTCGAGATGCCTCTTTCTGCTTTGTATTCACTTTTGGGGTGGGAGATCGAATATTGGGAGTGGTCGGGCCCGATCTTGCATCGCTGAACTGGTCGTCCGAGTCCGATGTGTCTTTCATGACTTGTTAGCACGGTTCTTGGGAAGCACACTTCTGCAAGCCCGCCACGATGATACTAACCATGGTTCGTCTCTGTGTTAGTGGAATCGGCCTGGTCAAATTGGTGTGGTGAACCCAAGCTTCTAGAGTCCGCCATGGTTGTCGAGGCGCTAGCCGCAGCGGTATGCGTTTAAAAGCTGCTGGGGGAAGGGTCGCCCAGGATAATCACCGTTACGACTCGCAGCTCAGGTTTCGTATGCGCCACAGTGAGATGTTCGCTCTCGGTATTCTGATATTCGTATAGATGATAAATTCACGACGAATCATTAAATGCAGGGGGAGTTGTAACCCACTTTGTAGACCTGCTCTATTTAGACCTTGGGCTAGCTCACTGCCACAGCTTCGTGGGGTGGAGGCACGTGATACTGCAGCTCTGCGTGCCATTGTAAAGTGACAGTTGGGCGAATTTTGGTTTGCCATTGTTTACAAGTAATTAGTATCTACATCGGAATCCCGCACATTTCCAAGTGATTGAATCGGTCACTGTGCTGCGTCAGCGGTCGTGTCTGAAAGATGTGTCGCCGCCCTTGTGTCGTCGCTACCCGGTATGGCCTTGTCACACAAGAAGAAGATGTCTTGAAGCGTTCTGATCGCATCATGCGACATTGAGCATGAATTGGCAGTTCCTTTGTTTCGGGCATTTAGTTATTTTATTATTTTCACTAGTTTTGTGTGCGATGACGCTTCCTGATCGTCAAAATACGAGGCTTTCCACCCTTACCCTTTCTCGTTGTATCTCCCGTTGCCTGAATCACACAAGGAAGGTACGCCAAATTGTGACAGAAGGCTGGACAGTAAAAAAAGGCCAAAGATAGAAGAATGTACGGAGAAAGAGGATTTAATGAATTGGCCAAAATAACTATAGTTGAGTATAATGAATCGCTACTTCATCGTGTACCTGGAGATTAATTATAACGTTCCTCACAGTATACTGACTCGGTCGACTGCGCAGGATGCAGGCTTAGTCGTCCAAACAAATCAAAACCAGTAATGCGTCTGCAGCACGAATCAAGCGAGTCCTGTACAAATGAAGAATGTCTTTAAAAACGGTCACCTTTACAGCCGTTGGCCACTTTGGTCGAGCCTGGGAGAAGGCAGCACTAAAGCGGCACCGCCAATATACCACTTTCGGCCTAGTGCATTGACGCGGCTTGCTTCGCGCCAGCTTCCAAGCTATCGGGAAAAAAAGCTCCTAACCGCTGTTTGGGCTACTGCATCCCTCCTCAAGCACACTCGGCTATTCCAAACGCCCTAAGCTGAGCTGGCCCGAGAAGAGACAAGAGCAATTGTCGCCACTACCCAGCCATCGAAATATCTACTGCGAGAAGAACACGGCCGACACCACTGAAGTTGCGCGATCGAGTAGCCCCGAACTCGACACCATCGAGGCTCATCAAACCATGGCTTCACCCTTTGCGTTTGGAACTCCGGCATCGAGCGGCGCGTCGAATAACAACACGACATCATCGGCACCCGCATCTGGAGGAGTGTTTGGCTCTACCAGCAGCGCTGGTGGTGCTGCGGCGCCCCTCAATTTTGGATTTGGTACCGCTGGTGCTGCGAACAACACAGATGGCGCACCCAAGGCTGCCGGCGTTTTTGGCAGTACCGCATCTCTGAGTCCCGCGACTCCTGCGGGAGGCATCTTCGGTGGCAACTCCACAACACCTGCTACTGCTGGCGGTATCTTCGGCGCGAAGCCTACTTCAACAACGCCCGCGAGCGGCGGTGTGTTTGGTGGCGGCGCTGCTGCTCCTGCTTCCGGTGCGCTGTTCGGCAGTGCAAACAATGCCCCAGCAAAGCCCGCGGGAAATCTCTTCGGAGGCGGTGTATCTACCCCGACTACCGCTGCGGGGGGCGGTATTTTCGGCCAGCCTGCGTCGACGAGCCAAGGTCAAGCTGCCACGCCCACCACAATAGCACCCGCAGCCTCAACTCCGTTTGGTGGCGGCGCTGCTGCAACGCCTTCATCTTCTGCTCCTTTATTCGGAAGCAACCTAGCTGCGCCTGGCGCAGCTGCAACTACTGCTACCCCGGCGAAGCCCATGTTCTCTCTCCCATCAACAACACCTGCTGGAGCACCGCCTGCTGCTGGCGGCGCTGGCGGCGGACTCTTTGG
The DNA here is from genome assembly GCA_024472245.1 of Beauveria sp. NWAFU-1. Lineage (NCBI taxonomy): Eukaryota > Fungi > Ascomycota > Sordariomycetes > Hypocreales > Cordycipitaceae > Beauveria > Beauveria sp. NWAFU-1. The sequence goes on along the minus strand of JANBXD010000001.1, from coordinate 5,880,014 downwards.
CGGTGCAAAACCTGCTGGTAGTGGTGGGTTGTTCGGTGCAAAGACCAGCAGTACTGATGCTGCAGCCACGTCTGCTACGACGGCACCTGCAAGCACCGGACTTTTCGGTGGCCAACAAGCCGCACCTAGTGCCGGAGGTCTTTTCGGCGGGGTAAAACCAGCTGCTCCTACTTCGTCTGGGTTCTTTGGCAATGCTGCTGGCGCCACTGCTACTACACAACCCGCAGCTACGCCAGCCGCCGCTGCATCGACCGGAGCTTCTTCCCTGTTTGGCGCTAAGCCTGCGGCTGGGTCTACATCTGCTGCGTCAACTCCCACAACCGCGACTGCGCCGCCTGGCTCCGGTGGCCTCTTCGGCGGTGGCGGTGCTGCTACTGCCACGACCACCACGGCCCCAGCTGCTACGACAACACCAGCAGCCGGTGGCCTTTTTGGCGCCAAGCCTGCTGCTACTGCGGCAACGACAACTGCAGCTCCGAGTACTGCTGGTGCCTTGTTTGGCGGCGCAAAGCCTGCCACGGACGCTGCCAAGCCTACTTCATCCCTTTTTGGAGGGCAGCCTGCGACTACTGCAGCCCCCGCGACTTCGACAACTACACCGGCTTCAACGACCGGCGCTTCTGCCCTGTTCGGCGGAGCTAAGCCAGATGCCGCAAAACCCGCCGCGCAGACACCAACAGGCACGACTTCTAGTAGTGCACTTGGCGCTTCTACTACTGGACCCCCCTCGCAAATCGCCAGACTCAAGAACAAGACAATGGAGGATATTGTCACTCGATGGGCATCAGACTTAACCAAGTATAAGAAGGAATTCAAGGAGCAGGCCGCAACAGTGTCTACTTGGGACAGGAACTTGGTTGACAATGGCGAGAAGATTCAGAAGCTATACCTAGACACATACGAAGCTGAGCGCGCCAGCCATGAAATTGAGAGGCAGCTTGCCGCCGTGGAGAGTCAACAAGAGGAATTGGAAGCTTGGCTCAGCCGCTACGAGTCCGAAGTTCAGGACATGTTTGCCAAGCAGCTTGGTCCTGGCGAGCATCTGGCCGGACCAGACCAAGAGCGGGAGCGCACATACAAGCTGGCCGAGAAGCTCACACAACAGCTGGACGAGAAGTCTCGCGACCTGTCCAAGATGGTTAAGGAGATCAATGATATTTCGGGAACTCTGAGCAAGGGTGCCAAGGCCGAGGACCCGGTACGTATCAACAATCACACTGAGTATGATAACGAAGCTAACTTGTCAATCCAGCTGAGCCAAATTGTGCGCGTCCTCAACGGCCACCTCACACAGCTTCAGTGGATCGACGCCAACGCGACGGCGCTACAAGTCAAGGTGGCGTCGGCGCAAAAGTCCAGCAACGGCATGGCCAACAACTATGCTGGTGTGGAGAGCGACGCTGCTGAGGGCTTCTATCGTGCTTACACGGGACGCAGGTGAAGGCAGCGTACGAATTGTTTTTGATACGCACATTGGAGTTATGGACAAACGGGAAACCAATTGGGATAGTAATTTTTAGCAAGATAAAGAACCAATGGCTCGTAAGGGAACTAAGACCCAAAAATAGTTTGAGAGGTGGATGATGTCACATTTCGTATGTAGTTGTACACTATTTTAGACGGAAATTCAGGACCGGCTCATCTTTTGTCACTCATGATGCTACATTTGTGATGCCATGTCGACAGAGGGGGGATCGCAGAACGCCGGGAAGCGTTTAGTTCTTCTCGCCACCCTGGTCCTTGGTGATCTCGTCGCTGCGGCGGACGGCGTCAGTGAATTGCAAACAACAAGCGAGGTAATGCGTGTATATAGGTAGGCCATCGCAGGATACCAAATGCCGCTGTGAAAATGACGTACATGTGCTCAGACAGGCGCTGGAGGTGCTCCTGCTGCTCGGCGAGCCTCTGCTTGAGCTCGAGGAGCTTCTCCTTCTCGCGCTGGCGGATGGCGTAATCTTCGGAAGCGCGCTCGCGGCGCTGGAAGGCGTCACTAATACAACCGGACGTATCAGAACAACAAATCCCGAACCAATTGCGTTGAATCAATCGGAATAGCAGAAAACGGCAAAACTGGGGACGTGAATGGGAGCTTGCTTACCCTTGGCCGCCGCCACGAGGAGGGGCGCCGGTGTCGCCCTCGGCCATGACGCGCACAGTGGTGGAAAAGGCGGCGGTGCGGATGGGACGGAGGGCCGCCGTCTTGGCGAAAGTTGTGCGAAGCATCGTGGGTGAAAGTGTTTTGATGGGAGTGGTGATCGATGGGTTCGATTGGAGATGGTGTTTGGAGAGGAGGTACCGAGCTAGGCGCTACAGCGGTAGAAATGAGCATAATTCTTCGCACCGCATCAATTGACTATGGGCACCAAACACGCGATTCCCCACAATATAATCGTCAGTGGCACTAAATGCATTGGGTGGTAGACAAATGGAATGGACAGAGAGTTAAGGAAAAAGCCTTTGTATTTGAAATTCATATAAACCTCATAGACCTATAGTTCATTTGTTTAGTTGAAGAACCCTAAGGTAATACTAAATCTTATTATCTAATAGAGAATCTAGTTCTTTTAGTATCCTTACATATCTCGCTATCTGAAGTGGCTACCATCACTTTTAGCTTGCTCCTGCAGAGCTCCAAGGCCCTTAGGCTGTAGCTCTGTTGAGCCCTAACGACTTCTCTCGTCTGATTTAGCGCATCAACTATGAAATGTCGACCATGGGGTGCATGGTTGCCTCGAGGTGCTCAAGTCTTGGTTCCCATTATTCGCTCCTGCAACTTCGGCCTCGATCCCATCTTACACCCGGCGAGATCTTGGTTCCAGACGCGAGATCTGCACGTCGAGAGGGTTTTGACCGAAAATAGAAGCTCGTCGCCTGCCATATAACGCGTGTCAAAGGTTGTGGCAAAGAAACCGGCGATGATGATTTTGCCACATCCTCACAAAACGCCTTTACACGCCATACGTCGCGCGGGGCGAATTAGCCGCTTTTCTGGTTCCATCAAGCTGAAGGAAGTAGCTCTGGAGCTGAACCTGGTGGTTTTATAGTCATTCACTTGACCTGCTTGAGCTACCTGAGGCACCTCAGTAGTAAGCTGAAGAGTAATATAGAGCATCGCATTATAATATTGTGAGTGTGCTGAGCGAGTGTCATTGTCTACTTGGATGGAAGAGCAAGTTTAAAGCGATCAATTGCCAGGCTCTTGAGCGCGTCTGGCTTACGTCGGCGAGATTGCGCATGAAGAAGGTTTCGGTCAACGTGTAACGTGCAGAAGAAGCGCAATTGAAACAGGGACACCAAAAGCGAAGCGCGCAGCAGCGGTATGACAGCTAAGTGAAGCCGTTTCATGGCTCATGAAACTAGTTATACCGATGCGGAATCAAACCTAGTCCTCTATCTTGACGGGGGTTCGCGTGCTGTGAAGATTGAATTGGCCAATGAGCAGTGAGAGAAAGGAAGAGGCACGGAAATGACACGCTGTTTCCGCTAACTCTGAGAGAGCCGGAGTCCTCCCAACTCCCTCAGTGGCATGGGAGGGCGTGTCTCGAGCGCGCGCATGCTCATCCTTATTTGCGCAATCTCTGCTGACTTTAAAAAATTGCCTTCTGGGCGCGTGCCTTGACAGGCTGCTGGCCCAATTGCCCAGCAAGGTGGCAGCCTCAAGATGACCAGCGATTTTACAGTGGGCTGAAGAGGTGCAGGCACGGCAGGCAAGTCGCCAGCGGGCACAGGGTCCAGCTGGAAGATCATGTTGTCTGTTGAGATGAAGCAACTGAGGGAGCGGGTGAAGGTACCGGTACATGCAGGTACAGTGCATGAGAGCAGTGGATGTGGCGCAGGATTCTGTATAACGATGGGTGTAAAAACGTCTGTCAGATAGAACAAGAACAAAACGCAACAAATAGAAGACAAATGTGCTTTTAGGAGATTGTATTCTTTGAGCCTCTCTGTCTTGTGATACATGCTCAACATCATGTCGTCGCCATACTGCCCGTGGCTGGTGGGCGGTCTGAGATTGTGTGAGACTTTTTATTTCAGGCGCACGTGATGTTTCGAGATAGGTGTTGGGCGTGAGGTGCCTGAGGCGTTCCATTGACTGTATTGCTGAGCCGTGTTGAGCTCATGTACCGGTACAGCGGCAGTGGGAGGTACTTGACTTGGGCACTTGGGTGGACCACTGGCCAGGCAGGTACCGAGCACTGGCAGTGGGAGCCAGAACCGCGCAAGCTGAACCAGGCCTGCAGCAGGTACCGGCACCCACTGTTGCAGCATTTTTTGGTGCCTCCAGCGCTCGGGGTACCTGTAGCGTGTACCTCGATAAGCCTGGGCCGCCTGTGACTTGTCCTCTCTCTCTGTCCGCCTCCCTCTCCTCATCACCTGCTTCGTCTGCTCTGCTCACTCGCGCTGCTACATAATCTCAACAAACAAACCAATTTCCACCTCCCGCATCGCATCGACTTTTCCACACACCATTCCGGAGAAGCTCCAACCGCCGAATCCTCCGATCTTGCTCATCCTATCAACAACTCGAATACTTTTTCTTCCTTTTTTGGTACGTCACCCAGATGAATGGCACTGGCCTCGCATCGTTCACCCTCTCTGCCTTTTCAACCCCTCCCGCCAGACCATGGTGCACTTTCGTCATCGCACCCGTCTTGCCTATACCCCCCTCCACAGAGCGCGCCCACCTCGACGACACGTCCCTTGCGGCGAGCCATCACCCAGTTTTCACGAGCGATGTTCTATATCTCGCCACATATTGCCTCGGTGCTGCCTCTTCCCATTCTGGCGCGTCGTCGACAACCAGCACGACAAGGTCAACCCCCACTAGGCCGCCCAAGGAGCGGGGGAGATTTGACGGCCTGAGCTGTCGCTGTCTCTCAGCGGCCGCGCGCGTTTTGCCGCGTCGATGTGATTCGCGATGCCTCGATCTTCAATTCAAATGTTGCTTGTCCTACGCTGCGCTCTTAGTCTTTATCCTTCTGCCGCCACACCTCCACTAGCACCTGCCTGCCCTTGATGAGATTGCCAGTGGCGACCCCTCTTCTCGGTCCCCCTTTTTCATACGACCTCGCTGCCCAGAGCTAGCTATCACGCTGCACGATCGTTGCCTCGCTAACCGCCATTCTCTCAAACAGACCTTAATCCTCCAAGATGGGTAACGATGATGCCGTTTATCTGGCCAAGCTCGCCGAGCAGGCCGAGCGCTACGAAGGTACGTTTCTAATCCGCTGGCTCCAGCACTACCCAAAGGGACCCCGTGCGCTGACCTGTCCCGCCTCCAGAGATGGTTGAGAACATGAAGATTGTCGCCTCCGAGGACCGCGACTTGACTGTCGAGGAGCGTAACCTTCTCTCCGTCGCCTACAAGAACGTCATCGGTGCCCGCCGTGCCTCCTGGAGAATAGTCACTTCTATCGAGCAGAAGGAGGAGTCCAAGGGAAACTCCTCCCAGGTTACCCTCATCAAGGAGTACCGTCAGAAGATTGAAGATGAGCTCGCCAAGATCTGCGAAGACATTCTCGACGTCCTTGACAAGCACCTGATTCCCTCTGCCAAGTCTGGCGAATCCAAGGTCTTCTACCACAAGATGTGAGTCGTTGATTATGCACTCCGACACGCTACTCGTTGCTGACTCCCATTCAAGGAAGGGTGACTACCACCGCTACCTTGCCGAGTTTGCGACTGGCGACAAGCGCAAGGATTCGGCCGACAAGTCCCTCGAGGCTTACAAGGGTGCCACCGATGTTGCCCAGAGCGAGCTTCCTCCTACCCACCCCATCCGTCTGGGTCTTGCCCTCAACTTCTCCGTCTTTTACTATGAGATCCTCAACGCTCCTGATCAGGCTTGCCACCTTGCCAAGCAGGCCTTCGACGATGCCATTGCTGGTAAGCCCGCCTCCTCGTCTTCAGCTCAACTAGTGCACCCGACTGACCTTCTCACAGAGCTTGATACCCTGAGCGAGGAGAGCTACAAGGACTCGACCCTCATCATGCAGCTCCTCCGCGACAACCTGGTAAGACTGCCTCCATCATTCCGTTTGTCAGTTTCGCTAACTCGTTAGACCCTCTGGACTTCCTCCGAGGCCGAGACTGCCCCTGCCGCCGAGGGTGCCCCCAAGGAGGAGCCCGTCGCTGCCGAGGAGCCCAAAGCCGAGGAGCCCAAGGCTGCCGAGTAAGCCTACCCACGTTTGGGACTAATTGGCTTTTTTCGCACTAAGGTTTTCGGGCGGACTGGTGTCTATGGAGTGACAGAAGACGTCGTTTTTATCCAAGAGCTTCGGCATTGTTTAGGTAAACACGCAGAAACAAAGAACGGGGTTATTGATTTTTTGTCTCCTATCTGTTTTCCCACGGACGCGAAGATGCTCACCAAGCCGTTACCAAATTGAGCTTGCTCTGGACTCTTAATGCCGTGTCCGTCGGGACAAATAAAAATTTATTAAAATTGCTTTCAATACCAATATCCTTTCTATGCCCTTTGTGATTCATAATCGTGCTGTCATATACAATTGTCATAAATCATGATTACTCCTCGACTACTGCAAAGTGCACCTTGAGCCACAGGCTGCAGTCCTGGCACCCCACTAGCAACACGCCGTCCTCGCTCGACTCGACAAGATCCTCTTCCTCAAACGAGTACCCGCGGTCGTTGCCGCATCGACACGACCTGTACCAGCGCTGTCCGGCCTCGTCAAAGTCTAAGTCGTCCAAATCGACATTTTCAATCCCCGTCTGAAATTTGGTTTCCTCGTCCTCCCCGCCGCCTGCTATCCTCGACATGCGCAGCCCGGCATCGTACTCTTTGCGCCGCTGCGGGGAGGACAGCACGGCATAGGCGTCACTGATTTGGTCCACTGTGAAAACGGACACGTCGTACTGCTTGCGTCCGGCCTCGGCAGCCTTGTCGGGGTGGTTGCGCAGCAGCGCCCGGTGATACGCTCGCTTGACGAGCGTGGACGCGTCTCGAGGCTCAGCGGCGCCGACGAGGGCCGGTTGTAGGTCGAGGACCTCGTAGTGCGTTGCGGTCCGCGATGGACGCCCCGCGGAGGGACTTGTCATTTGAACAGTGATGACAATGAAGAAAGCCCAGGAGAAAGAGGTCTGAAAGAAGGAGCATAGACAGAGGTAGAATTTTTCGCTGGTTGTGCTGTTGAAGGCGGATGAAGTCGAAGAGAGTCACGTGATGCACCTTCATCGAAAAGGAGGCAATGTTTCATTACTGATTATGTATGTATAAGAAATGCCGAAATATTCACTATCTTTGCATTCTCTTTTGATTAATGATTGTAGTGTGGTACAACGGTGTAGAGAGACGACGCCGAAGGGTTATCTTGAGAGAGACATCACAGTAGGCGGCGACAAAATTTGTTCAGTAACTGTATTGTAATAGTACATGGTGGTATATACACGCTCAACTCGATCGACAAGTTTTCTAGCCCTCTTAATGGTATTGTACAGGTGTCTATTTCGGGAACTTGGTCCAGTTTCGCTTTCCGACCTATTACGCATGATTAGCAGAGCTCTCGCACAGCCAATGAGCTCGCGAAGGACGTACCATTTTCCATTTCTTGATGAGATCTGGCATTTCCAGCATGGCCTTTCTTCTCGTCTCCATCCTGTCACGCACGCCATCGTTAGCATTTCACTACTCCCCAGCCGTCCTGGCCACGGCTGCGCTTCGCCCACGTACTTGGCAATCATGTGTCGCTCGTGAATATGTCCCTTGACCTTTTGTCCAACACCCGTGCCCTTGACGCGCAGGCCATACTCGACGCGGTGCGCTAGGCGCTGCGTCGGGTTCTTGCCTGACGGGGGCAGCAGCTCCGCGACGCCGTGATCGCGTGCCAGCTGGAAGAGCTGCGCCTGCCGCCGCGCCGAGTACACGGGGTCCTGTAGGCGGCCTGTCACGGGGTGCTTGTAGAATTCGAACGGGTTCGGACGCATCTCCTGGAACGAGGTCGGGGCGCTGCCCGGCGAGACGAGGGCGGCCGGCGGCCAGCGGGCAAAGAAGCGCTGCAGGGGCTCCGGCAGGCTCTTGGCTAGCTGTACGAAGTGCGACGTCGAGGTCATCGTGACGTTGGGTATGTCGGGTGACAAGTCAAGGATGATGAGTAAAGTCTCCGAAAATTGTCCGGTATTTCGTGTGCGACGAGGCGCAGCAAAGTTGACGATCACCGGGTTAAACGTTCGAGGCTTGACGATCCAAAATGTCCAGCGACTTTTGAGGCCCCATAATTTCGAGGGACAGGGGTCTGTGATTGGCCCCGCTTGCCTACCCATCCAAACTAAGGCCTTGGAAAGCTTCAAATACTTTTGACAGCTCATGCCGCGCATTTCCGGACGCCACCACACCTTTCATGATTTTGGATCTGGCGGCGCTGGCACTGATTTATGGTTTCTCGTGTTGTCTGGCCAATGCTATTCTTGACCATCTGAGGACTACCAAGACCACCCCAGAAAACCAGCAACAGCACCATGCCTCTCGACATCGAGGAAGTCCTACGCCAGAAAAAGGCAGCCGAAGCCGCCGCAGCAAAGCCTCGCTTCATACCGAAAGCGCAGCGTGAGCGTCTTGCTGCCGAAGCAGCCAAGCAGGAGGAGGAGCTGAAGCGGAAGAAGGCCGACGGCGACGCACACAAACGAGCCGAAGAAGAAAAGAAGTGGGAAGAGCGCGCAGGCGCTACACAGTCTAGAGCTCCGACGAATGGCGGTGCGAGAAACAGCGTGCCCACCGGGCCCCGGTCTATGAACGGTGCTGGCTCAACAGCCCCTCGAGACCGGGATGACAGAGACCGACGCGACGGCCGAGGAGGCGGAAAGGGTGGCAAAGAAGGCGGCAAAAAGGGCAACAAGGCCAACGCGGAGAAGCGCTCTGCCGAAGAAATTGAGGCCGAGCTGCTCCGATCACGATATCTGGGCCCCGAAGTGAATCAGCACTCCCACTTTTCCGCCCAGAAGAAGCGAATGCGGACGACGGAGAAGAAGTTCAACTTTGACTGGGACGCCGGCGAGGACACGTCGCGCGCCGACGAAGGGGGCTTCAGCGGTGGCGCGGGTGTCCGCGGCTTTTCGCTGGCCGGCGTCGGTGGCGAGTTTGACAAGGAGGCGGAAGAAAGGGCCAAGAAGCGCGCGCGTCTGATTGAGCAGCGCGACCTGGAACACGGCCGAGAGCGCGCCAAAGGCATCATGGAGGACTTTTACAGGGCCCGTGACAAGGCGCGGGATCGCGCCGAGAAGACGGGCCTCGGCCGCCGGTGGAACGAGAAGCGCCTCGACGAGATGCGCGAGCGTGACTGGCGCATCTTCAAAGAGGACTTTGGTATCTCGACAAAGGGCGGCACATTGCCGAATCCGATGCGCAACTGGAAGGAGTCGGGTCTGCCCCCGCGCCTGCTCAACATCATCGAGCAGGTTGGCTACGACGAGCCGTCGCCCATCCAGCGCGCCGCCATCCCGATTGCTTTGCAGGCACGCGATCTGATTGGTGTCGCCGTGACGGGTTCCGGTAAAACGGCCGCGTTTCTACTCCCGCTGCTCGTCTACATTTCGGATCTGCCGCCGCTGGGGGAAACCAACAAGAACGACGGGCCGTACGCGCTCATCCTTGCGCCGACGCGCGAATTGGTGCAGCAGATTGAAACGGAGGCCAAGAAGTTCGGCGACCCGCTCGGGTTCCGGAGCGTGAGCATTGTTGGCGGCCACTCCCTGGAGGAACAGGCGTACGCGCTGCGCAACGGCGCGGAGATTATCGTCGCGACGCCAGGCCGTCTCATCGACTGCATCGAGCGCCGCCTGCTCGTGCTCTCGCAGTGCTGCTACGTCATCATGGACGAGGCCGACCGTATGATTGACATGGGTTTCGAGGAGCCCGTCAACAAGATCCTCGACGCGCTGCCCGTCTCCAACGAGAAGCCCGACACGGAAGAAGCCGAGGACGGGCGCCTCATGCAGCGCTACGTCGGCGAAAAGGACCGCTACCGCCAGACCATGATGTTCACGGCCACGATGCCGCCCCTCGTCGAGAAGATTGCCAAGAAGTACCTGCGCCGGCCGGCCATGGCCATGATTGGCAACGTGGGCGAGGCCGTTGAGACCGTCGAGCAGCAGGTCGAGTTTGTCGCAGGCGAGGACGCCCGAAAGAAACGCCTGCAGCGCATCCTCGCGTCCAACATGTTTGCGCCGCCCATCATCGTCTTTGTCAACATCAAGCGCAACTGCGACGCCGTCGCCAAGGATGTCCGCTCCATGGGCTGGAGCGCCGTGCCGCTGCACGGTTCTAAAACCCAGGAGCAGCGTGAGGCGGCCCTCGCGTCCGTCCGCAGTGGCGAGACGCAGGTGCTCGTCGCGACGGACCTCGCGGGTCGCGGCATCGACGTCCCCGACGTCTCGCTCGTCGTCAACTTCAACATGGCGATGAGCATCGAGAGTTACACGCACAGAATCGGTCGTACGGGTCGCGCGGGCAAGAGCGGTACCGCGATTACGTTTCTTGGCAACGAGGACGCGGACGTCCTGTACGACCTGCGGCAGATGCTCAGCAAGAGCTCCATTTCAAAGGTGCCCGAGGAGCTCAAGAAGCACGAGGCCGCGCAGACGCGGCCCGTCAAGGGCGCAGGGCGAAGAGCCGCAGACAATGAGAATGAGGGCGGTCGGGGAGGCAGAGGAGGACGATAAAAGAGAGATACCAGGAATTAGCCATGTACAAAGAATACGATTATTTCATGAATACAAAACCAGCGCTTAAGAAAATCTGTACCAATATGCCTGTCCCGGATCTTCTTTTCTGATCATTGTACAAAGTCTTTCCACCGCAGAGGCTTAACGACAGTACGCGTAATGAGCACACCCTAGCGCCTTCTGCCACGGCACTGCATATACATACTTCAAGCCGGAGAACCGTGGTCTCGCTCGATAATGTCTTCGCGGGCCAGCGGCCGCGTCCCATCATTCAGCACCATCGCCTCCCGGTGCTGTCTCCTCAGCCGCCGCTCCTCGGCCGAATGCTCGCGCGCCCTCCGTAGCTGAGGGTCCGTGGGAGGCGCCTCGCCTATCACGTCGCCAACCTCCATCAGAAGGTCCGGCAGCTCGCGCATGCGCCGGCGCGAGTTGTCCTTATCCACCAGCCCGGCCCTCTCGAGCGCGCGCAGCCCGCGCCGACACTGCTCAACCCTGGTAAGGATGTCGACGATGCGGTTGCTGCGCGCCTCCTTGTAGGCCTTGTAGTGCTTCTTGCGCTTTTCCGGCGAGTCTCCCCAATTCTGCCTGGCGAGCCACTTTTCCACAAACTTTGCCTTGACGAGCAGGTTCGCGCCATACTTGCTCGTTAATTCCTGAAGGAACTTGAGACAGAACCGCTCCGCCGTGTCGCGGAGATAGTACTCGTCCCAGTGAATGTTTGTCACGACGGGCGCTTCTGCATCGTCGAGGCTCTGCTCTAGTGATCGGACAAGAGCTGAATAAGCTTTTGGAGTATTTAATTTGGATATCCCATCGAGCCCTGTATAACGGTTAGCCTTCTTCATCAAGCGGTCGAGCCATGCTGTCACTGACCAAAAGTCTGGTTTGTGAGCAGGGACAGAGCGCGCAAGCAATACAGACGCTCGTCGTAGCTCTTTACTGTGATGCCGTACAACAGGTATGTCATGGCGCTCGGGTCATTGACAGCTCTGTCGCAGAGGATCTTGGTGGCAATGTCCCGTATTGAGAAGTTGGGGTGCTCGAGGAGCTTCGTCAGCGTGGTCACCTGAAGAGCGTCCTCTGTGTCTTGTGTAATATATTGCGTTTTGGGCTCCGCAGGAGGTATCTCGTTGTCATCTCGAACCAGCCTCAAGCCTATCATTATGGTGTTGACTACACTGAATGCGGCCAAGCCAATGCCGAGCAACACGACACGATCATCGCGCGCAAAGGCCCAAAAGCCAGCTTTCCAGCTCATGGTTGTATGGGAGGCTATACTCAATATCAAGGTATGAAATATTGTAGTTAAGAACGTCGTTCATCTATATTGTTTCATGATGATAATCGTTGGAGTGATGGATGAAGTGGGAGGCCGAGATGAGATGAAGTAAGTTTGAAGAGCAGCGCCTGCCTACTGCAGGCACCTACAGTGGTTGAGTGGGTGCATGCAGAGGCTTACAGGGTCATTCGCCACGCTGTAGGTACTGTAGACAGGGCCTCAGCCAAGCCGCCAATCCACCCAAACCACCCTAGCGCCCAGCCTGCCTTGAAGACTCCGTCAGCCACGCCGAGTTCGCCAGCCGTTCGTCAGCCCAAACAAAACATCGCCAGAGCCTCACTCTCGAGTCTCTGCATCAACTCTTCTCATCCCCCGCCGGGCGCCGCATTTTCTTGGACATTTGCCACCGCATTTCTATCCACAGAGATTCCAGAAATCACGCCTTTCGCAATGGACAAAGGTCTGGACGAGATCATTTCTGACAAGGTTCGTCCTCACCACCACAAACTGTCCTCACAAATGGATAGCCCATACTAACCCTCCCGCCTCGCAGCGCAGCAATGGTCTTCGAAACAACCGCCGTGGCGGAGACAAGCGTCGTGATCGCCGCGACGGTCCTCGTGATGGCGTCAGAAAGGTGCGCAATAAAACCTGCTGCCCACGCCCGCCTTTTCTTATGCCACCTCTACTAACGCTGCGGCGCATTCAGGTTGCCTCACCCTCCCCATCGCTCCCTGCCTTTCGACTGTGTCAACGTACCGCGCGACGCCTCTGCCGAGCCGACAATCAGGCGTCCTGAATCACTGACAAGCTTGGGCAAGGCGCACACCTTGACAAACTCTTTGGCTAACCCGAGCTATTGCCAAACAGTCGTATCACGATGAGCCACGAAGCATAGATAGGTTTGTGTCACTGCCTCTGGCATATTTGAACGTTCTTTCTAACTGATGAAAGCGAATGGGTTCATGATCGATTTGAAGACGACGGTAATTCGGCTCCTGTTTGCCTAACACGACGATGTACTAAATGCTTTAGATCGCCGCCGCGCACCCGCCCCCCGACGACGTCGCGAAGAACCTCAAGCGTATGTGCCTCATCGATTCTCTATATACCACCTCGACTGACAAGTGAACAGCGAAGCTAAAGGAACCAAGATCAAGGTCGATAACCTCCACTGGGATCTCACCGAAGAGGACATTGGCGTACGTAGCCTCTGCTATCCTGCTTGCTTCATACTAACCCGACCTAGGAGCTTTTCCGCCGTATTGGACGTGTTGTTCGCCTGCAACTGAAATTTGACCGCGCGGGCCGCTCCGAGGGAATTGCTTATGTCACCTACGAGCACAAGGAAGACGCCAACGAAGCTGTCAAGCAATTTGACGGTGCTAATGCCAACGGTATGCCTAGACTATTCGGAAAACTGCACATTGACAACCTATTGACATCCTCAGGCCAACCCATTCGCTTGACCCTTCTTCCGAACCGAAACCCCTTCGACACCGCTGTTATGCCCGGCCGTCCTCTCTCCGAACGCGTCTCCGCTCCCCGTGGACGTTATACTGAAGACGATGCAGTCCGCAGAGGCATTGACAGATACATCCCCGGCGATGGCCGTGAGGGTGGACATGAGGGCGGCCGCGACCGCTCCAGAAGTCCCCGCGGCTCCCGCCGTCGTGGTGGTCGTCGCCCTGGCACGCGTCGTGAGGGCGGCGAGAATGGCAGAGATAGCAGAGATGGCAGGGAGGGCGGTCGTGGCGGTCGAGGTAATCCGCGCATCAAGAAGACCCAGGACGAGCTGGACGCTGAGATGGATAATTACTTTACCAAACAAGACGGCGACGCTCCCGCCGAGTCGGCCCCCAACGCAGAGGGTGGTGCCCCCGCTGCCGGTCCTGGCGATATTGATATGATTGAGTAAAGCTCATATTGTATAATTTATACGGTTATCGGTTAACTTAGTAACTGGGTCTGATCATTGTCTGTCTAGATGAATTACATTGCTATTGCAGTTTTCATCGCCAACAAAATTGCGCGTGGGCCTGGTGATTTGTGAGGGAGTTGAAGCTGGCAAATCCAGTTCGAGCCGCAACAATGTTCTGCGGAGATTGATGCGTGCCCGTGTAGCATGAAGTAGCGATGTTGAATTATTGGCGAGCTCTTTGGCTCAATCCCATGCCACTGGCCATGATTGCTCTCTCCATTTTCGATATCACACCAAGCCCCATGAAACTTGCACGAACTATGCTTGATCATTGATACGAACATATGCTACAGCTTCAGTCAACTACCGTCATTGAAGGGTATAGATTGTATATTTACAAATGCCCGCCAGCTGCTGGTGACAAAACGCTCCAGGGGTATTGTCTAACTAGAACAAAAACAAAGTCGAGTGCATACACCAAAAGAAGCCGCCTTTAGACAATGACGGCCCCGTTGACACCCACCGCCTCAACACGGTTCACCAGCTTCTTCATATTCGTCCACTCCTCATTTTTCAATCCCTCCTTGCCGCCAAGACCGCTCGCCACCTCAAACACCGTGAGCGAGCCGTCGATGCCGCCCGTCGCGATGCGCTTGCCCTCGTTGGGCTCCCAGGCCACCTTGTTCAAGCTCTTTGAGAGCATGGTGCGGCCGTCCTGGCGCTGGCTCGGCGTGATGCGCGAGATGGGCTCCTCCGTTTCCTTGCTGATATCCCAGAGCTCTAGCCAGCCGGCGCCGTCGACGAGCGCAAACACGCTCGGCTTGACGGGCGACCAGCGGGCGTCGTACACGACGTCCTCGCGCACAAAGTCGATCAGTGGCCGGATGAGGCCGTCGCCCGAGCCCGTTGTTGACGTGGCCGCCGGCGCGCGCACCTTCCACAGCTTGACGCTCCAGTCCAGCGACGACGAGAGGACGAGGTCGCCCAGGTCGACGGGGCCGCGCGACGGGTGGAAGTCGACCGACATGACGGGCGCCGTGTGGCCCTTGTAGCAAATCTTCTTGTCGACGCCCGCCTTGGCGCCCGCGCGGTCGTACCGGTGGCAGGGAAAGATGGTGCCCTCCTCGCTGCCCACCAGGAAAAAGGTCGGGTCCGTCTGGGGGAACGAGAGGCAGGTCGGGCTGACGTCCTCGACGGCCACCTTGGCCTGGGCAGGGTTCTTGAGCTCCAGAAGCTCCTGCGGCTGCGCAAAGACATCCATGCTCCAGCCGCAGACGACGCCGTCTGTAGAGCAAGAGATGATGTTGTTTGCGTTTTGCGTGCCGACAATGTCCACAGAGTAGATAGGATGCGCGTGGCCAAAGCCTGTCAGTGGCGTCTTTTGAACCGGTGCTGCCTTGGCGCGCGTATCCCAGAGCAGGACCTGGCCGCTGTACGAGCCTCCGATGATGAGGTTGGGGTGGTATGGCGAAAATTTGGCCGTTAGAATGTCCGACTGCGCGGTAAAGACGTATTCCGGTCGATCGTGCATGTGTGTATTCCAAACCTGCACAAGGCCGTCGGGTTCATGTGGTGCAGTCGGGTTCTTCGTGTAGGACGCCAGCAATAGCTCACTAAATTTTGGCGAGAAATCGATGCTGCTAATCATGCGTTTCTTGGACCACCGCTCGTCATAGAACTGAGCGACTTCTTTTATCCTGGTTTGACCGCGACCGCCGGTGTTGCCAGTCTCATCATCCTCCTTGTCCAGGTCCTTGCCCTGCAGGGAGTAGTCGGTAAGGATGTCGTATGTCTCCTGGTCAATGGCGCGTTCGATGACCTTGGTGGACTGCTCCAAGAATTCCACAAACTCATCAGATCGTGTTACAGCTCCGAGCTCTTCTGAAGTCAGTTCTCGGATCGGGTAGTTGCTTGCAGAACTCTGCTGAGCCTCAGCACCGTCCGCTAAACGTTCCCTAGTAGCTCTCAACTCCTCCTCTACCTCATCACGAATCTTTTGACGCAGCTCTTCCTCACGGTCGCGTTCTCGCCTGCTTAGTTTCTTTGATGGACTTGTCAGGGAGCCTGCCACATCATCTTGATCGGATTGTAGAGACTGCGCTCGTGGTCTCGTGGGCGACGTCCACCCATCGGTTGTCTGGACCCCCTTGCTGTATGAGAATATCTCTTTTACGGGCGAAGGAGGACACTCGTAGACGGTAGTGAGAGGAACTGTGCTCAGTTGTACAGGCGGCGGCGCGGGTGCTGATGGTGCTGAATGTCCGCTTGGGGGAGCTGCGTACTCGGAGGTTCCGTTGCTAATTTCTCCGGCACTGAGAACGCTGTTTGGGCGACTCCCGCGGGGCGCAGGCGACGCAGCGCCGCCAGTCGTCGTCGATCCCGGACGGCTTTCGCCAACCAGGCTGTTTATAAGAGACTCGATTTCGCGTCGACTGTCTGCTCTCCCGGGCGAGGGCGACACAAGCTGCAGTAGGGTGAGGTTAGCATCATCATCGCTCTAGCTACGTCTGTCGAACGCACCTCGCCAGGGCTGCCAATGCTCTGACGTCCCGCGAATGCTTGGCTGGCGCGCAGCTCTCTTTGTCGCTTCAGCTCCGCGAGCTTCGCTTTCTTGGCGAGGATTTCATCGCGGCGTTGCTGCATAATGCTGTTTGCTCTGGCCCATCACCAGCGACGAACTCAGGTGGATGGGATCCCCTCGCGTGCAGTGGCGCGGTTGAGATGCTTCAAATTCTCGATCTAGATGCCGTGGGAAGCTATCGCAAACTCGAAAGCAACGTCGTCTGGCCCAGGATGGGTTGAGAAGGTCGGCAAAAGTACAGTACAAGAAAAACGAAAGATGTTACGAGAATCATCCCCCAGTGTAGGTACGCGACCGTAGCTCTAGGTAGGTACACACTTACAGCGCTGGGCCACAGCTAATTAGTGCCACGGCAGCCCCTGGAAAGCTCCGTGTCACTGTGGCTGGTAACATTGTCTGGCGCGACTATCACGTGATTTCAACCGCCATTTTTGAGCCGCCTGTCACCTTGGCCGAGCTTGATGGCGAGCATTGGAAAATCTGCGACTTTTCCCGAGGAACAGCAAGCTTCTTCGCATCAATTCTCCACGCACTCCTCCAACACTCTGCGGACTGGGCCAATTGATCTCAGCCGACCACGCCAGTCTCTGTCCTACAATTCAACAAAGTTGCCGACCGCGACGCTCGAGTTTCTCGCAATGGCTTCGACAGGAGTAAACGTATGTTGCGCATCATCAATTGCCCTGCCCAACTTGGAAGCCGTCGTCAGACTTGCGGATCTTGATGCTGCGGCTGAAATCAACAGGAAATTATCGCAACAGTATACTGATACCACCTTCTAGGTTCTGCGGTGGTCCGCCCTTGCCGCCGGTCTGTTCTACGGCTTCAGCCACCAGCGCACTATTACTGCCACCCAGAAGGCCGCGCACAGCAAGCACGAGTACGAGAAGAAGTCGAAATTGATAGAGCAGGCCAGGGCCGAATATACCAAGCAGAAGAACCCGGCCTCGGCCTCTGCTGACAATGGTGCGTCTTGCGGCATTACTTTGTTGCCGATGTCGATGCCGACAGCGACATCTCGCGACCACACAACATGTACTGACCGATAATGCAGTTGTCACCGACGTCAACAGCCCTCAATTCGATCTCGAGAAGTTTTTGGTAAAGGTTGCCGAGGAGAACCCCTAATTTCGCCCAGCGTGGTTTGTAGTTGAAGAGAGAGCAGGAGGACGGGCTCAATCAGCCAGAAGGGCAATGCTTGAGCCAAGCCAATTCGACAAATGCCTGAACGCCATGCACAGGCTTGATGTATGATTTAAAGCACACTCGCGATGCTGCATAGAAGTTTCCTTGGGTTCGCGTTTACGCAATTGTACAGGTGTAAAATACGCGCAGTTAGACGGTACTAAGAGACCAAAAAGCAAAAATATCATCTGCATTCCTAATGCAAGACTATGACCTTTGAGGCAGGGGTTCCTTGTAAGATCCAAGCACGCTCGAGATGCTTTGGTGGGTGCAACGGACTTATAATGGTGGAGATGCTACATCACGATCAGTGACGACGTTTGCCAGTTAAATGATCAGTTACGACGTAACAGCTTCTGAAGCACAGCCATTGACAATGAAAGATATTTTAATGGCTGCTTCTTTACTACATGATAACGCGAAGGACAACACTAGTGGAGGTGGCGCCACCTGGGCCTCATCAGGGTTGACTGCATTCAGGAACGTGCCGCTTCGCAGATAATCCAAAGTAGCTGGACAATGGCAACTATAATAGTCAAAGGCTCTCAACTGCAAAAAATCCAGCTCCAGATCTATATTACTGCAACTACGTACAGTAGCGGGAAAAGCTCGGTTGGCGTAGATCGGGCAGACCCACAGCCCCCCCTGCCGTGGGCATTACGCAGTCTGGCTAAAGCTCCAAGCTGTCCTCAGCAGCAGGTGTGGGATGCCTGTGTGAACCTCCTCCATCAACATCCAGGTGCTCAAAATTCCCTTCTGCGCACCATGGCGGTCGAAAAACAGGGAACCGCATTGACTGCGGTCAACTCCCAAAGTACGAGAACTCTTCTGAGGACCATCATTCTTTTCTTGATCGCTGGCGCCGCCATTGCCAGCCGTTTGTTCTCGGTCATTCGTACGTCTCTACACTGCGCCCTTGACGTCGCGCACACAACGCGCAGCTTTTCCATCATTGCCAATTCAGCTAACACGAGAGTCAGGGTTCGAGAGTATCATCCACGAGTGTTAGTTTAGACGAAAATCACCAATGGCCGCTTCGACCGAATACTAACGATGTACAGTCGACCCCTGGTTCAACTTTCGCGCAACCAAGTACCTCGTTGCCAATGGTTTCTACAAGTTTTGGGACTGGTTCGATGACCGCACATGGCACCCTCTTGGCCGTGTCACTGGTGGTACTCTGTATCCCGGTCTCATGGTCACCTCGGGCGTCATCTACCACGCTCTAAAGGCCTTGACTGTCCCCGTCGATATTCGAAACATCTGTGTTCTTCTCGCTCCCGCCTTCTCCGGCTTGACGGCGTTCGCTTCGTACCTCCTCACCAATGAAATGACCACTTCGCCATCGGCTGGCCTATTGGCTGCGGTTTTCATGGGTATTGCCCCCGGTTACATCTCTCGATCCGTTGCCGGCAGTTACGACAACGAAGCCATCGCCATCTTCCTGTTAGTTTTCACCTTTTACCTCTGGATCAAGGCCCTGAAGCTAGGCTCTATGCTTTGGGGTGCTCTTTGCGCGCTCTTCTACGGATACATGGTGTCGTCTTGGGGTGGCTACGCCTTCATCACCTGTCTCCTGCCTATGCATGCGCTCGTTTTAATCTGCATGGGACGCTACAGCACTCGTCTCTATGTGAGCTACACCACCTGGTACGCTCTTGGAACGCTTGCTAGTATGCAGATTCCCTTTGTCGGCTTCCTGCCCGTCAAGACCAGCGAGCACATGCCCGCTCTTGGTATGTTGAGATGCAGTCAACGGCAACGATATCTTGCTAACATGTCTCAGGCATCTTTGGGTTTTTGCAGTTCATCGGCTTCATCCAGTACGTCCGTTCCGCCATCTCGGGAAAGCAGTTCCAGACTTTTCTGGCCACCCTTGTCATTGGCACGTTTGGTATCGGTCTCGTCGGTCTCGTCGCCCTCACCTCGCTCGGCTACATTGCTCCTTGGGGTGGTCGTTTCTACTCTCTGTGGGACACCAGCTACGCCAAGATTCACATTCCCATCATCGCATCCGTCTCTGAGCATCAGCCCACCGCCTGGCCTGCTTTCTTCTTTGACCTCAGCATGCTGATTTGGCTATTCCCTGCTGGTGTCTACCTGTGCTTCAACGACCTCAAGGATGAGCACGTCTTTGTTGTCGTCTACGCTCTGTTTGGCAGCTACTTTGCCGGTGTCATGGTCCGTCTCATGCTGACTCTGACTCCTGTTGTCTGCGTTGCTGCCGCCATTGCAGCTTCGCAGATTCTGGACTCTTATCTGTCCGTTGACTCCCCCACCGTGGCCGAAGTGGATAGCGCTGAGGCTGCTGCTAAGAAGCCGGCCAAGAACGGCGGCCTGCGTGGTAGCGAGAAGCCCATAATTGGTGTCTTTAGCAACTTCTCCAAGATTTCTGTTGTTTCCGCCATGACCATCTACCTACTGATGTTTGTGACTCACTGCACTTGGGTCACCTCCAACGCCTACTCGTCGCCTTCGGTTGTTCTGGCGAGCCGTATGCCTGACGGATCCCAGCACATCATCGATGACTATCGCGAGGCCTACCAATGGCTACGCCAAAACACCAAGGAGGATGCCAAGATCATGTCTTGGTGGGACTATGGTTATCAGATTGGTGGTATGGCTGATCGCCCCACCCTTGTCGACAATAACACCTGGAACAACACACACATTGCCACCGTTGGCAAGGCCATGAGCTCCCGCGAAGAGGTCAGCTATCCCATCATGCGTCAACACGAGGTTGACTACGTCCTGGTTGTATTCGGTGGTCTCCTCGGCTACTCTGGAGACGACATCAACAAGTTTCTCTGGATGGTCCGTATTGCAGAGGGTATCTGGCCCGACGAAGTTAAGGAGCGCAACTTTTTCACCGAGCGTGGTGAATACAGAGTGGACGAAGGCGCCACCGACACCATGAAGAACAGCTTGATGTACAAGCTCTCGTACTACAACTTCCACACCATGTTCCCTCCTGGCCAGGCTGCTGACCGCGTCCGTAATGTGCGTCTGCCAGACCAAGGCCCTGTTCTGAACACTCTTGAGGAGGCCTTTACCAGCGAGAACTGGATTATCCGCGTGTACAAGGTCAAGGACCTCGACAACGTTGGCCGTGACCACGCCGCCGCTGCCGCGTTTGAGCGTGGGCAGAAAAAGAGAAAGGCTTCCAAAAAGTCTGGACCTCGCGTCCTTCGCGTTGATTAATCTAAAATGTGATTGATAGAGGAAGGGATTTCATTGGTGATAAAATTTACACGGACGGGAGTTACTATGTATGCCAGATGGGTATATAGGAATGTATATCATTGTATGGTTTTGCTCAATCAGAGATAACTGATGACTGTATAGTCCCTATTCATTCACTACAAGTGAAAAGATGCGCCGTGTCGATGGTCATTGTGCGCAAACGGCCGCTGGCAGCGCAACGTTTGCCAGACGCGGCCGGCTTCTTGAAAACATTGCACTACCTCGCCAATCACTCATCACTTGCCATTCACTTCGCCTCTCCACGAAAACTTCGTTCTCGCATGAATTATAACCTTTAGACTGCCTCATCTCCTGCCTGCTCTTCTCTTTGCTACCACGCCCTGCCGTGATGATTGCCCATTGAGCTTCCACCATTGCTAAATCACCATGGCTGGCGGCACCCAGCGGAAGACCGTCGTGGCTGGCAACGGCGTCCTCTTTGAGGTTGTCTTCAAGAATGCCGACCCCAGGAAGAAACCAGCCCACGGCATCTCGCTGAGCTACGGGGGCCAGGTCTACAGATGCAGCGACGCGGCGTCGATTGGCTCCGTCCACACCATCCACACAGACGACGAGGATGACGACGAAGACGACTGTCTAAGAAATTCGCGCGGTCATGGCAAAGTTTATAGTCAAGCTTCTCCTCGAAAGGCACCTGTATCATCTGCTTGCTTGAAGAAAAGCCCCCGGGGATCTGTTCTGCGGTCCCCTCTCTCGCCCAAGCCGTCGCCAAAGAAGCTGAGGAGGAGTCGCACTCTCTCGCCCTCGCACCAGTCCCGAACGCGCTCGATCCTGGCTCCATTCTCCAACTTCTCGCGAAAGTTATGCTTTCGCCGCCACAGCCACGATGAAGACGCAAAGACGAAGCAAGATAAGCGCCAAGTTCGGCAAGAGGCGACCAAACCTGTGATTGGCCGGACACCGATTGTGCAAAGCATTCCTCTTGGCTGCCAACAAGCGCCACCGCACTTTGCCTATCAGAACCAATTCCCAATGTATCACTACGTACCAGCTCCTCATCCTCAGCCAGTGTTTGGTGCTTCGCCAACAGCCTATCCAATGGCACATGGCGCTCCTTCAAACAACACTGCTCCTCAGTGTCCACCGGCTCTTCAGCAACTGCAAGATCACATCAACCATTTCACATCTATACTGGCCGCTAATCCAATTGACTTGCTTGCCAAGCGAGAGCTGGGTCGGCTGCTCGCGGAGCGTAATTCCTTCTTGGACTCTGCGACCAAGAAGACCGCGACGACGGCCAATCCCAGCCGCATCGAGACGGTGAGGCCAAAGAAAGATGGTGTGCGTTTCATTGCTACAAAGGAGCCGACCGTCGTTGACTTGAACGGCGACGAGTTGCAGGAAAACGCTGCTGCTCCAGAGCAGCACCACATTTGCTCTGGCTGCGGTGAGCAGCGCTCACCAAGCTTCCATCGAAAGCACCCTTTCACGAAGCCTGTTCACAACGTCTGCCGAAAATGCCGCGAGGGCAAGCGAGCCAGTAGTGTCATGAACCGCTACCACTTTTGCGACAGCTGCGGTATTGTCCGGTCAAAAGAGTACCACCACCGTCGCGGAAATGCTACGTCGGTCTCGGGACGGTCCAGAATTTGTCGCAAGTGCCATTTAGACGGCAACCATGTAAGTGAAAGAGTACCTGAACATGGACAATGGACTGACAACGATAGGTACGCGAGTCTACGAGCAAGGCTGCCCAAGACTACAAGGGCCCAAGTAAAGACGGAAAACGCAAGGAGGTTGCCGCCTCAAAGCCAGTTGCCCGTACTGCATCTGCATTGCCAAGGGAATCTGTCAAAATGGAGCCCCGAGCTCGATCCAGACAGTCACAACGACAGAGGGACTCTGCAAATGACACTGGCGTTTTGGGTCATGATGGTACATCCGACTTGGGCCAATCGAGTCGGAGTACCACGCAGGCCGAGACCTTGTATGACACTGTCAAAGAAGAAGCGTTCAACAGCTACCGTCCGCCTGAAATCAGCGATGAAGACGCGAGTTCCAACCAGCCCGTGACGCTGGAGAGCAGCTCCCACTCTTCGGGTACAGAGTCTTTCAATTTCCAGGAACGCACCGCGCCTGCGGCTCACTCTCTAGAGTTTCCTCTTTTTGATTCTGCTTGCGAATTCAGCTCGGCATCGCTCCCATCGTTGCGCGTATCATCACACAACACCACCAGTAACCCGTACTATCAGCCTCGCAGCACCGCTGCACGACCTTGCTCCCCATCCCGCCCTGCAGAAGCCCCCCTTCCTCCTCCTCCTCCTCCTCCTCCTCCTCCTCCTCCTCCTCCTCGCAGGCCGTCAACTCCAGCTCATCACCTACCATTTCAAGCTTCTCACCCCCCTCCAACCAAGACCCGCCCAGGATCAGCCTTCCCGGACTTCCCAGATGTCTCTGGCAAACCTCGCTTCGTCGACCGCAACCAGTCCTGGCCTGGCGACATGCACGTGCCCTCTCCCTCCGACTTCTCTTACGTGTCCGGCACCGGGCGCAGAGTATCTGTCTCGGACGGCGCCCACTCACCTCAACCGAGCCCACCCGCCCACGACAGCCATCGTCCTTGGACCCGCGCTGATGCCGGCGAGCGCTTCACCACCGGTGCCTTTGGCAAACCGCCGCCGACATCGTCATTTCAGACGAGAACTAGCCCGCCTGCCTCGCCCTGGGCCAGCTTCAGCGGGCCCGTCCCCCATCCCACCACGGACGAGCCCAGCGGTGGCAGCAGAGGCGCGTTTTCCTACGACGGGAGCAGCCACGCCGGCGCGCGGAAAGCGTCCGTCTTTGGCGGCTGCTACTACCGCAGCAGCTCGCCGGAGCCGGCCTCGCCAGACGATCCGCCCCGGGGATTTCCATTTCGCTTCGAAAAGCCGAGGTCGTACTCGCGCCGCGGCGGCAGCCGCGA
Organism: Beauveria sp. NWAFU-1; assembly: GCA_024472245.1. Taxonomy (NCBI): domain Eukaryota; kingdom Fungi; phylum Ascomycota; class Sordariomycetes; order Hypocreales; family Cordycipitaceae; genus Beauveria; species Beauveria sp. NWAFU-1. Next base: position 5,856,205 of record JANBXD010000001.1, on the reverse strand, counting down.
CGAGTTCAAGTCGACGCGCGGTGCGTGGAACGTCAACACTGGCAGCTCGGCGTTTGCGCGTCGTGGGGGACACGAAGACGTGCCGGAGCCCATCATCGAAGAGCCGTCGTCGCCTGTGGCCAAGTCGCCACTGACGACACCACTGTTGCTCGGTACGTTACACATTCATCGCCTTACTTGCTTTTGCACCGTTCCCTTCTTTCTCTTTGCTTTCCATTCAGTATATCTTGCAATCATGCCCTTTCTAACTTGTACGACACGAAGAATTTCATGGGGAGACTTCTGACTCGGGCGTCGAATTCCTCACAGATTCCTCAGACTCCTTCTCCGCGTCGTCGTCGTCGTCGTCGTCGCAGGAGAGCCTGCTCGCTTCGCACCTTGGTGGCCTCTCCATCCACAATCTCTAGCAATCCCACCGCACAAGAACCCAAACCTTCATCACCAAGAAGGAGATTTGTGTGCGCTCATGTGGCACCAAAAGTTTTTGATTTCCTCAACTTGTCTCGGCTGTTAATGTTTTGCACACTCTACATAAACCATCCTGTATTGCCCGTTTTTGCTTCATGTCTTGCACATACACATGACCTGCACACATTTCTCCTTGTATTGCCCGTCTTGCACACAAACACAGGCACACATATTACCGTGTTACATGTATCTTTTCTTTCTGCACACATTTTTTCCTGTATTGGCCGTCTTGCACACACACACACACATGCACACAATCGTTTTACATGTATCCTTCCTTTCTGCTTCTTCACCTGCTACTTCATTTGCCAAACATGTCGGACCATTCTTACACAAAACCACCATGTCCCCCCTTCTTTTCTTCTTCACTTTTTGCTTCATGTCGTCCACGGGAAAATACACGAGTAAATGAAACCTTTTTTATGCTACGAGATGAAGAAAAAAAATGTCCATGATGATACGAAGCACGTTACGGAAAATTTGGAGCTGGGAGAGGGACAAGAGGAAACGGAGCTTGCATCTGTTGGACAAGTTCAAGTTTATAGACACCCACAAACAAAATTCACAAAACTGTATTTTGTATCCATTCAAAGCTAATGCAGCACGCTACTTTCATTTCTTAAACCCCGTCTGTCAACTCAAAAAACTCAGAAACTCGAAATAGAAAAAAGGTACAGTTTGTTGTTCGCAGCGTGCTTTTCCAATTTATGCCCATAATATCAAACGAAACCAATGCCAAGACTATAATGTCGCTTTCTCTCATATTATCATTCGCTTTCCATGCCCTTTCCATTGCCCCCAATCTTCCTCTCCAAAAGTGAAAATCAACAAGTTGTAGTCGGTGTGGTGATTGCAAGCTGTGTATGCAATTCTTGTATACTCTATACAAAAAAGAAGTCGACGGTTCTAACCACGTCATTTCATCTCTTCTGTCATTCTTCCGTCATCCTTGTGGCGTCCTTGTGTCGTATTTCCATCTATCGTCTCGAAAACCTCGTCGTCGTCTCCCCTATCCTGCCCATCGTCATCGCTGGCGAATTCCTCCTCGACACCGCACCAGCTCCCTGCTTCATTGCCAGGTACGCAATCGCTTCTTGCCTCTTCTCCTCAAACCTTACATTTCTCTGCCTCTCCTTTTCCACATTCCGTCTTCTCTCCGCCGTGTCCGCCGCATCCCTCCTGCGCATTTGATTCTTGGGTCGCTGCGCCTCGAAGCGCGCCGCGCCGCTATTCAGTCTATGCGCGGTGTGCGCCGGCGCCAGCGCCAGCGCCATGCTCGCGGGATCGCGCGTGGCGGCCGACCCGCCCCATGTGCAGCGAAACGTCAGCTTCGTCTCGCTGCCGTCCTCGCCGGTTCCGTCGTGCCAAATGACAATCGAGTCGCCGTTGAATAAGCGTGTCCAGTTTGAGGACGGGTCATGCGGGGATTTGAAGCTCGAGGAGCTGAGTTGCCGCCCGTTAATGCGAATGCCGTTGGTTGCTTTCGTCGAGATCCAAAAGAAAAACGCATTCTGTTCTTGTTCACTCATGTTGGACCGCCATGGCAGGTCCAACTTGCCTGGGTCGTAGCCGTCCTTCCACAGCAGCATCTTGAAGGCGTATTTCGGTACTTTCGTCACCGTCTTGTGCTTGTACACGTTGGTATTCTCCGGCCCGCGCCCAAACGAGACAAGCGGCTCCGTGATGGGAATTGAGATGTCGCGAATGCACGACGTCAAGCCACTCTCAATCATGGCCGCCATCTCTGACGTGGGAATCGGCACCACCAGCTGCGAGAATGCCTGCGGGTCTTGCGAGCCATGGGGGCCAGTCGCCGAGAACTCGGGTACGCGCACCAGACTATCAAACGGTGACAACGTGGGACTATCAGGCAGCTGCGAGCTGGGCCGCGCCGTCGGCGGAAAGTATTTCATGGCGAGGGCCCATAGTGGCGTCTGGCCGGGTCGAAAGACTTCGCGGCGCTGACTCGCCGCCTCGTTGAACTTGGCCAGCTGCGAGTCTGTCATTTCGGGATAGTCAAGGTGCCACGTGGAGATGTCGTCGGTCCAGAACTGGGCCTTGATCACTGGCCAGTCACTGGACCGACCAATTGAATGAACGGGCGGCACGCTGGCCAGCAGCTTGTACTCCTCCACCATCTTATCGGTGACCAGAGCATCCACGTGGCCGTCTGATCGTAGTCGTTTAATGGTTGGTTTTCCGGGAGGCGTATTCTCGTCAAACTCGTCACTCGTTTCGACAGACGGAGGCTTTCTTTTACTAGTATTGGGATCCAGCGAGTTCATAGACCGCCGGGAAGATGTCACCTTCATTTGACTTTTCTTATCGTCGCTCCCAAGACTCTGAGAGGCGACTTCTTCCACCAGACTTTGCAATTGGTCCATCGACTGGTTCGGAAAAATTGACAGGGCACCTGGATCCTGCGCGTCGCCCGCTGTAACCCTTTCGAAGAAGGACTCTGCCGAGTTGTACGCCTCGTCGAGGTTGGGATCCGGCGTGCCTGGAACAGGTAGGTTGCCATTGCCAGGCGACAAATTGAGGTATTCTTCCGGAAAGACGCCGGAGCTACCAATGGCCGAGACGCCTACCTCTCCAAATAACCTCGGCGCTTGTGGTCCTGGAACAATGGTATGGTTTTCCTGATCCGAGTCCTCGTCCGCAGAATCGCTAACCCGATCATCCTCATACCGTCCTTGGGAAAACTGCGACGCCTGGCCGGGGAAATCTTCATCATCTGTCACTTCGTCAAACGACTGCGACGCCTGTATCGTCTCGCCAAAATCAGTAAGCCACGGATGATTCTGCAGTTCATCCACCGTTGCTCGGTGCTCCGGTCTCCGCGTGAGCATGGCGCGAATAAAGTCAATCCCCGCCTCGCTGACGCCATATTTCTGCAAGGGCATAATATTCAGATGCGTCGTCATGACTCTGTGCAGCAGCTCTGATGGGCTCGTCACCGAGCGCGCAGGATATGGAGCCGCTCCGGTTAGGCAGTAGAACAATACGCCACCCAGAGACCAAATGTCAACAGCATGGCTATATCGCTGGCCCGGTGGGCGCCGCGTTGGCCTTCCCCGCGTGCGGTGCCCGTTGTCGTCGTACTCGAGATACTCGGTGTAGACTTCTGGCGCGCAGTACAGCAGCGTACCGCAAAAGGTGCGCAGAAACGTCTGCTCGCTGTCAATCATCTTGGAGAGGCCAAAGTCGGTGAGCTTGACCTCGAGCGGCTCCAGCGAGTTGATGAGGATGTTGTCGGGCTTGATGTCGCGGTGCGTAATGTTGAAGTTTTGCAGGTAGCGCAGGGCGGCCAGCAGCTGAACCGCGAGGACTTGCGTCGTTCCCTCCGTAAGAGGCCCGTTGTCGGTAATGAGCTTGCCCAAATCGCCTTGAGGGACAAACTCCATAATGATGATGAATAAACGCTCGTCCCAGTCAAAATTCTCAATATATCGTACAATATTAGGCTGTCGTTGGCGGTTAGCGACACACTGCATCTCAGCTTGCACAAGGTCAAAAACAGATGCGGCTTACATGATTTAATCGCTGCATGATGCGCATCTCATTTTCCACCTTTTGATCCAGCACCCCATTCTTGATAAAGTGTCGCTTCTCGAGCTCCTTGGCGGCGTACGGCCGGCCATCATATTTCGCCGTGACCTTGTACACGACCGCAAAGGCGCCCTTACCAACGGCACGCACCTTGTTGTACTTTCCCGAGCCGGTCCACTCGCGGGTGCTATTCTGCTTGATCATGCGCGCGGGCGCCGCCATCTGCGTCGTGTCCTGGTGCGGGCGCCGTAGGGGCTGCCCCGCGGTCCGAAAGAGGTCAACGTGCTCCGCCGGCACGGGAGGGTTCACGGGCGGCGCGCCACCTTCCCTCGGCAACCGGTGGCGGTCAAAGTAGTCCTCGACGCGCTGCTGGTAGGCTTGCTCGTAGTGGCCCTCACGGCGAGGTATTCGCACGCGAAACGTCAAGTCCCGCACCTCGTCGTGCAAAAAGATGTTGATGACCGAGCCCGACGACAGGACCCAACGGCTGGGCTGCTGGGGCGCGCCCTGCTTTACCTTCGCCGAGAGCAGCTTACTATCTACAAAGGTGCCGTTGGTCGACTGGTCCTCAATCATGACGTTGCCAAACTCGTTGACGTAGATGCGAAAGTGAATGTTGCTGACGCGGCGCAGGGGGTCGTTGGCGAAGACGACGTCGCAACGGCCCGGGTTGCGGCCAAACGCGAAGCCGGCGGCCGGGTTCTTAGGCACCGTCGACAGGCGCAAGATGATGGCGTGCGCGCCGCCGGCGCCGGCACCACTGGCGCTGTGATTGTGCGACTCAAATTGGCTCGCGCGGTCCTCTAGCTCGTAGTTGGGCTCGACGCCGTCGGCCGCGTCGCGGCCAATGATAAAGGGCGAGCCGTCGCCGACCAGGCGCTGCACCTCTTGGCGGGCCGATGCCGAGTGCGGGTAGAGGACGCAGACAATGTCGGAGATCTCGTCGTCGGTGAAGCCCGTGTTTTGCTGTCCCACGCGGCGCGGGTCGACGATTTGCTGCGTCGCGGCTGTGGGCAAGGAACGTGTCAGTAGGTATGCTGGCGACGTGGTGGGAATTCGACAGCTACGATAGGAAAAACGTACCTTGGGTTGGCTCCTCGCCCTCCATCTTTGCTGTAGGTGTCTATTCAAAATAGGCAAGACAGCAACGGAAGCGCAAGTTTGGTTGTTACGCGCCGAATTCTTGCTTGACAGGTCCAGACGGCTGCCTCCCCAGCAAAGGGAGGGAGGGGGAGAGAAGGCACCAGCGAACAGCAGCTGACTGTCGAAAACCAAGAGAGATTCGGGACAATCAAGCGGTCGGCGTATAATGGCTCAGCCAATCTCCGTTAAGTGGTCAGGACGGGCCAGAAAAAATATTCGAAATCATAAACAAGTCCCGCCGTCTGCCGTCAATTGTTGTGGTACGGCGACTACGGAGGCGCCAAGGTTCGAGGTTGTTAAGCAGCAAAAGGATGGATTGGCTACCGTTGGGTGGCGGCAAGGCCAGGCAGGGAGCTGGTAATGGCGGGGTCGTTGCTACGCCACGGTTTCTGCCTCCAGCGGGACGGCGCGGACCATGCGCCAACTCGGCAACACGGTGAGCAGCACTTTGTCATGGCTCAACGAGGTTTCTTCAATATACACGGTTTTCGGAATTCCATGAGACGGAGGATTTCTATCACCAAGATGATGCACATAACAAAAGGAACCGCATGTTTCATGCTTACGCGCTACGCCTCGCAAACGCCATCAGAGTACATACATGGCATCCAAGATAATTCAAAGTCACCGGTAACCGAAGTCATTGCATCTAGTATATACGTGAAATTGTAATGCGCGTCAAGTATTCTAGTGCGCCCCAGATAACAAATAGAAACAAGCGTCCAACATCGCAGCGCCTATTGCCGCGGCCTCGCACAAATCCATCTGCCAGGCAAGCAGCGGCTATCAAATAAACAACTAAAGAAGAAGAAAAAAGAGAGAGAAGCGAGTCTATAGTCGCCAATTTTGTACTGTGTGCTTTGCAGACAGCAGAGCTTTCCATTGTACTTTTGGTTGTCCTTATCGCAGTAGTGTAGAAGAGAGAAGTATACCTGCCAGTATTGTGTTCTGCCAAAACATGCCGAGAATGCCATCATTTGTATCTCAAGCAAGAGAAGATCCTCGCCCAACTCAAAATAAACAACAAGAAAAAAGAGACTGCAACAACGCCATTCGTATGCTGCCTTCACATACAGTTTCAACGCAGAGTCATGATTCATTCAACAACGCATATAAACCCTGTCCACTCAAAAAGCCTGGCCCTGGTATGCCGGCTGCTGCTGCTGCTGCTGGGGATACGGGGGCCGTTGGCCGTCGGGCGGGCTTCGCATTGGTCGCGAGAAGCTGCCTGGTGGCGGTCCTTGAGGTCCGGGGCCGCTATTGGGTGTGTAAGGACGTCCAGAACCGGGGCCAGGCCCATAACCAACAGGAGGGCCACCATGATGCTGTGGGCGAGGGGCTGTAGGGCCTGAAGGGCTGCGCATCTCGCTATATGCGTCGATAATGTCGTCGGCAGAAGGCGGCGGGCCACGGTTTGGTGGTGGGCCGCGCATAGGCATGGGCTTTCGATGCATAGAACCAGCGCCAGGCGGACCTCCGGGGCCTCCGGGGCCGCGAGAGCCGGGTCCGCCGGGTCCAGGTCTATAGTTTTCATGGCCGGGAGGCGGTCTGCCGCGTCCTTGGCCTTGGCCAGGGGGTGGCCCTTGACCAGGAGGCGGTCCTTGACCAGGAGGATAAGGAGAGCGACGTCCCTCTGCCGTGGAAGGACGACCGCCTGGGCCTAGGCCGGGCCCCATACCGGGGCTTGGTGGTCCGTAGGGCGAGTTGGATCGGTTCTGGCCTGGACCAGGAGGTACGCTGAGTGAGGGTGGCAGCTGTCCGGGACGCCCTTGAGGACCAGGTCCGCCCATGTACTGATTGTGCGCGGATGGTGGCGGACCGTTGCCGCCAGGCATGGCTTGACCGTCGAGTTCGTTGGCGTAGGGTTGAGTTCGGGCCTCGTGCATCTGAGCCAGCGTGGAGCTGGAAAGTCGGCTGTTAGCGCGACGAAGCTCAGGAGAGTGATAGGCCTTGTTGCTGCGCTCTTGAGGATTATGGTTGAAAGCAGGCGGGCGAGAAACAGGCTCTGGCGTGTTCATGCTGCGCATCATTTGAGGGGTGGAATGACCATCTTCGGGGCCGGCCAATTCTTGGGGATAAGGTCTGTTGGGCATGGGACCTCCGGGGCCACCTTGGCCGCCGGGAGCGCCGGGATAGGCTCTGGCGTTGGCATCCTGGCAGGCGACATATTAGCTTCAAAAAGCTTTTTAAAAGGCGGCAATGACTGGGGCACGTACCGAGCCAGGCTGCTGCCAATTGGCTTGGGCGTCAGGGGGGGCAGAGTCGGTTCTGGGACCGCTGCCGTTGAGGGAGTGGGAGCGTGACGATCGGGTAGATGCGCCATCGTCAGCAAACCCAACTTTGGGTCGCAGACCATCCATGGGGCTGTTGGCACTGTTGCGGCCGGTGCGAGGAGCTCCTTCTTCAATGGCGTTCATGCGGGTGCCGGTAATCTCCTTGAGGCGCTTGCGCCACTCACGCTCGTTCCAGCTGGAACTGCCGTGCTCGTTGATGAGGGCGGCAACGTCGAGAATCTCAAGATAGCCGTAGCGCTTGTGCTTGGGCATGGCAAACATGAGGGACCGCTGATCGAGGACGCTGGCAACAAGACGGCCAGGGCGGCCGTAGAGACCAAAGGTGTCCCAGGTAGGCAAGAGGTTGCGCAGGAGCATCTCGAAGCCAGTGACCATGGGGTGGATCTCGGGCATGACAAAGACGAAGCCTTCAGTTGAAGAGGGAGGGTCGGTGTGAATGGAGACGCTGCCCTCAATCTTGATGAGGGTCGAGGCATCGACGAGGGACTTGGCCTGGGGGTAGATGGCGTAGGCGGCATAGGCGTCGGTGATGGAGGCGATGGGTTGCAGCTTCTTCTGCTTCTTGCCCTCTTTGCGCTGGTCATAGAACTTGATGTCGCCCTTGAGGGCGGGAGTGGAGGATCTGTCGTAGGCAGAGCGCTTCTTCATCTCTTTTTGTTGCTTGGCATACTCCTTTTCGTCTGGAGGCGAAATGACGCACCAACAGCGTCTCCAAGGGACACCGGCACCAAAACGGACTCGGACCCAGGACTCTGTGGGAAAGCGGGCGCGCTCGAGAATGACATTGATGTTGTTGAGAGTCTTGCCTCTGCCGGCAATGAGGGCACCGGTGTAGGCCTCTTGAAGGGTAGAGTGCTCGTACATGGCGAGACGGATGCCGGCAGTCCATTGGACCAAGGAGTGGTGGGAGTTGAAGTGGAGAAGGTATCGGTTGCGGCCAGCGGTAGAGATGCTGAGGATATTTTGCAGGGGTTGCTCATCCTTGGAGCGGGTGGGAAGAGACTCAATCTGAAGCAGATGTCAGCAAGGGTACGATGATGGACGGTGGTGAGGCTGACGAGCATCACATGGGAGAGGCGCAGGCACAAGGCCATGGCGGTGGTAGGCACGTGGGGACGGGATGACTTACCATCTTGATGGAGGCATCAGTGAGGTTGATGAATTTGGGGAGGACCTCGCCATCCTCGCCAGCAGCATCGAGCTCGGCGGCATCCCATAGGGAGAGGACGGTGCCGACGAGCTGAGCAAAGCACTCTGTCCATGTCCGGTCGACATTGGGTTTACCCTCTGGAGGGGAAGTGTTAGTTGGTTGCGTTGCATTTTGCGGGTGAGTGTGGCTAGGTTAGATGCGAGAGGGAGGGTGCGTGCGCCGGGGTCGAGAGTAGCAGGACGGCGGGGGTGGCAGCAGGACATGGGATGGCGGATGGACGTACGTGTGTTTTGGTCGTCGAGCTTGAGAAAGTAGCCCTCTTGATAGAGTTTGTTGGAGTGCGAGTTGAGAAAGGAAAAGACGGGCTGCAGCTCCGGGATGGTGTCCTCGGTAATGTCCATGAGAGGCGGCTGGTACGAGTTGATGGAGAGGGGTCGAGAAGCGCTGCGCTGACGCTTGTGAGGGGGACTGTCGGGAGTGTCGGAGTCTACTGTGCCATAGTCCGGGTAGGAAGGCGGGGTGGGAGGGAGGTTGAGGCCGATGTGATGGTCAGGAAAGGTCTCGTTGGTGGCGGCAGCGGCGGCGATGGGCGAGGTGGTAGGAGGCGAGGCGGCGGGTGTAGGCGGGCTCCAGGAGCCAGAGAAGCGGGAAGCGAACGAAAGGACTGGAGAGCCAAGAAGGCTGAGGTTAGTATGTGGGAGTTGGCGAGACGAGTGTGCGCAAAGAGCGTTGACTGGAGAGGAGAGAGGAGGATGGTTGCTGGCGTGCCGGTATGGATATGTGTGAATGTGCGAATGTATGGATGTGAGTGTATGATGATGGCAGCGAATAGATGGCAGGCGGCCAGGGCAGCAGAGTGGGCAAAAAGTGGGAGGAGAGTGGAAGCACGGGAGATGAAGAGATGCACATGTGGACACTCTGATCAGAGACTGTGAACCACACTGTGAGAGTGCCTGAGAGCCCTGAGAGGACCACTGAGTTGAGAGGAGGGGCCGCAGGGCCACAGGGCCGCAGTGGGGAGAAGCAGATGGAGGAGAAATCAGCTGGTGGACAGCATCAGCACAGGGCAGAACAGGGCCTGTCAGCTCGGCAGGGCACTGGAAAAAAAGTCCTGAGCCACAGCACTGCCCAGCAAGCCGCCCGGTGAGTCGCTGCCAAATCTCCAGCCATCAAGACATTCGTTGCTTGTCCCGCCTCTGTTTCTCTTCACTGTGACGTGACGCTGCGTTTGCCGCTGTTTGTCGTGTCGTCGTCCATCATCTCAACACCTGCCACTTGGCCACTGACTGCAAGTCGACCACAGACCACAAACGACAAACGATAAATCGTCAAAGCCGTCAAACAACCCGGACACGCCTGACACTTGCCTCGGCTTGCTTGGCCTGCAAGCCATTGCATCCATCCTGTAATCAATTTCGTCTCGGCGCAACTGGAATGCGCACCTGTACCAGGTACGTACCTCTGTTGCGGCCCATGGCTGTGTCCACGGGTATGTATACCCTTGTTGTTGTTTATGCTTTTCCAGGCGCGAATTCTCTTGTTCGAGAAAAACTCCGTCACCTTCTCGCTTGATTGAGAAAAAAAGATCAAATCGAAAGAATAATCACGAGAAAAGGATCCGACATCAAATCTGGGCGTGCCTTGCTTGATAAGTGCACGCAGGAGAGCCGCAACGGACCAGGGTGTGCCGTCGTAGCGCCCAGCAAACTAGTTCGGCGGACCCGGCACCAGCGGAGGTTCTCTTTTTTCTCTGCTGCAAGCTTGCAATGGCTGGTAAAGGTCTCAGCACCAGCGCCTTGGCGGGGTGTTTTGTTTCGTCAGATACGAGTAATTGGCAATCCTTGACCAAGAAAAAAAAAACAAGTTAGCCAAGCTCTTTCTTCTCCTTGTACCAAGACGACTGAAGGGGAAATTAAGCCAAGACTGGGGGAGAGGGCTGTGGTCGGCTAGCCAGACAATCCGCAAAAGACGCACGACGCCAAGAAGGCTTCTGTATCTGTACAATGTACGGATCCGTAGACTTGTCTCTCATCGACGTATAATACGTCGTGGCTGGCCGGATCCCAGGTGAGACGGGCGCTAACAAGCAGTAGATGGACGGCAAGTTCGCAGCCCCGGCTCGCCGCGGGAATCTGGTAGATGGGTATGAGGAATGGCTGACGTATTTCCAGAAAGTGGCTTAAAAAAAGAAGGCGTGGAAATAACCTTCTCACCTTGAGAATGGCAGTAAGCTTAGCCTGCAACGCTTTCCAAACTCCAAAAAAGATCTTGGTCAATCGGGTCGAATGTAGGTAATACGTAAAGGAACGACAAGAAACTCAAATCGGGGCCCCCAAGAACCTAAAATATTAACAGAATGAACCTGTGTCACTGTGACGGCAGCACCGCTGGAGCTTAATTCGTTGTCCCTTTTATTTTCAAAGATTTTCTATTCTCCTTTGTTCCCCTCATTCGATCCCGCAAAAAGTGTAGTACGTCACCGACCGGCTACATGGATGGATGCAAAGAAACCTTGGATCCAGTACTGGACCTTGGGACTGGAGACGAAGGCGTTTTGGATCAATGGGCAGATATGGGGTTCGGCGGCTGCTGTGACATGTTGCGCATGCATCCCCATCCAAGCATTTGTTCCAGGAAATCCCCTTTTCAGACGGGGCTGTGAAGAGCCATTGACTATGCATGAAGAAAGGATACCCAATCTCACACCGCGACTTGTTCCATGTTATACCAGCCGCCGCCGCACCAATCGTTCCCGGGGGGGTTGGAAGGAACCCCGAGCTTTCCGGGCCCTAGATTTTATTTTTATTCTTATTTTTTTTTTAATCTCTGCCTTTTCTCGCAATGCCGCTCATTCATACGCAAGTTACCGCTACATGCATCAAGGTATCGTACATACGTACGTGCATAGGCGCCCTTTACTTGTACGGTGTGAATGAATGGGCGGGCACACGATTCGACGGCTCGCCGCATGGCCCATTGTCGTCAGCGCTCCTCGGACCTTGTTCTTCGTTATTGGGTGCAGCAAACTAACTAATAATTACTGGGCGCTAAACTCTACAAAGTCGTTGCCGTCACGCATCCATTGGCACAAAGAGGGATGCCATCTGCGACGCCGCGGACGTGGCGGGATCCAGTCCTTCACCGTGGCCCGCTAGTCAGTTGGGCATCCATCAGCTCCAATTGATCTAGTAAAAAGCTCTCACCAGGTTTCAACGACGAACCCTTTTACCACCATCAATGCCATCTCGCACACTTTGCGTTTGCCATGTCGTTTCCATCCAAAACAATCGCAAGAAACCACGTGTATCCTTCATTACAGCGGCATCTTCCCCAGACATGTCATACCAACAAGCTTGCTTATATCCACTCGCACCGCCGCCGGCCGCCGCGCCGGCTCTCTCGGCGCTCTTCATTGTCAGAAATGACTGGCACAATCTTGTATCCTGCGCCATGCCACCCGCTCGAATGCAGGAAATTAAATACTTTAGTCCATGACAGAGCCATGAATAAATACATCCACACGGCAGCACCGCCGCCTGGGAAATAATGCCCAGCGCCGCTTGCAGCCCGCCGTCCACGCTGGCGTGCCCTTGGCAAAAAGCCTCTTTTGCCTTGGCGTTACCACTCTGGTGAACCTCTAGACTCTCTGGAATTATTTGGTCTATTGCCCAGTGCAGTGGGCTATGTGGGCTCCATTCCCATTGTACAACGCGCATCGAATGAATTAATTGTATTCGTACGCAAACCTTGCTTCGCTCACCTTTCAGACATGCATGCATGTCTAGGCGCAGCACGCACTCGGCGCTCGCCCGCCAAATCAGCTTGCACGATTGCACGATTTCACGATTGCACGCCTCAGCGGCGCACAGCCCAGTTACACAACAACCAGGCGAGAAATATCAATATATTACGAGAAGCCGTTGCCATGCTTCCTTGGCTCTCCTGCCGCCTCGGAGTCTTGGCCACGTCCTGGCGGTGCAACTCAACAACAACAACCAACCAACTAATACCTGTAACTAGTTAGTTCCAAGCCCAGCCCGCTCCTCAGCCAGCCCTCTCGGGAAGGAGCAAGTGACCGAACTCCTGCCACATTCCGCCTAATCCTCTTCTGATATTGACTTTGTTGCGTGGCCTTTTGACCTCCCCCACGTTTGTTGCCATCTCGCCATCTTCCCTAGTAAAATTAGCGCTCGTTCGTTTTTTCTTTCTTCTTCTTCTGCACATCACTGGAGCAGATAGCCCACGGGGCACATCTTTGCCGTCTTGCGCTTGCTTAGAACGATCCGCCACCAAGATTCTCCACGAGCTTGCGCGTTCCGTCTCGAGGGGTTGGGTCGGCTGGACCAGCTGGCGATAGACTGATGCATGGATGCGCTCACCTGGCAGCTAGTTACAAGATACATCCGAAATTGGTCGTAGCCGAGCTTGGCTTTTGCCTTGCCTGATCTGATTCCAGTTTTCCAAGACTTCCAGTCCGCCCCTTGTCTAGCTGGAAACAGGATGATGTAATATTAGCCATGTTCTTGTACTATTATTATCCTGCCATGCTATAATATAAGAGTATTGCTTGCCAATCCCCAATTTCATCTCTCATATCGTGTGCCAATGCGCTCAGTTCTTCTCGAGTTTCGCCGCTGCCACGCTGGCAACGACTATTGACGCTGTGGCGCAAGACGTTGTTTCTTGCACCCCGCCCACACTCTTCAGCCACTTCAATACTGGGCCGGCGCACGATAGATGGGAATGGTGTACACAGATATGGTCATGCTCTTCATGTTGTAATACCTCGGCCAATACTACGCTGCTTCTTGAAGAGTACTGTGCAGTTTCGTGCTGCCTTGGTGCCTGGGTTGACTCTCATTGCTCAGTGGTGGAGAATCGGACTGTGCTCTTCGTAATAGATCGCCGCCATTGAGATCCAGGCACAGCGTATTAGACTGCGACTCGTATCAAGCAGCTTAAATACCTTGTTCGATCTTTGCTCTAGCCTTGTCAGCTCCGCCCACAGCATCAACGATGTCGTGATGGCATGAATGATTTCGGGCCAATACCACTTCAAACGATACTCTGCGCCGTTGGCCCCATACTAGGTTGTCTTTCCAAGTCCATCTGACGCCATCGGCAACGGGCGCGACACCAACGGCATATCACCCTCCGAAACCACACAGCATCCCTCGAGCGAGGCGTCGCGTTCCTCTTCCACCCAACAGTTTCTACTCATCACAGTCTTTTTGCATTCGTTTCTTTTCTTTCATGCCGTGCGCACCAGACAACTTAGACGAAATCCCGTCAGTGACGTCATTTGGCCATGTACTCCTTGGTCGCCCCACCGTTGGACATGATCACATCGCCAATACAACCACGCAATTGGCAACTTACCCTACCCGGAATCAGGACCAGGGACCAGAGATAAACTCTCGGTACCGAGAAGAGTACAGGGCACACAGGTCGCAGTTAGTAGATGCTCGAAATCGGTGACTTTGTCATCATAATAGAAAACATTCTTTGCTGGGTGATGATATGATTAACATGTCTAGTCGAATGGGTTGGTGAAAACACGCCGAACACGGAGCGAATGTAACAACTGCGTGGTAGGAGTAGAGAATGTAGTCACCACATCTCACTCCCCAAACACCCCAAAATACCAAATATCACCACACTGATCATCACAATACTCAATCAAAGATATCCAAAAATAACCCGATAAGACGTCGCTTCAATGCTGACGAGTCACGGCGGCCTCTGCGCCTTCTGACCTATCGCGCCGTCACGTGCAGCAATGACCGACGCCGCAGCATTAGGCATTTTCGTCGGACCATTCTGGTTTCTCCCCCTTCATTGCTATCGCGAGAAAGAACCACGCAAAGCAACTCTCGACCAGTTCTTCCCCCGGAAACCAAAGAAAGAAAGTCTCTCGATATTAGCTCCGGTTTGCGACCCTGCAGGGTCGGTTCTAGCATATGCGGTCGGAATGCGAATATTACGCCGCCCGGCGCTTGCGGCCTCATGGGCGTCTCCTCCCTCACATCAGCTGCGCATAGTGCTTATCTCGTCGCGGGGCCCCGGGCGCGCCCTCGCACTCTCGACGCTCGCACAGGAGCGCAGCGGTGGCGACAGTGGTGCTACGCAGCATAACGACGACTCAATACACGGCGAGCAACAGCAGACGAGACGCCCGCAGCTGCCGCGGCTCCCTTTTCGATTCGAGACGGGCATCGGTGTCTTTGCGAAGCGTCCGCCACGGCCTTTTCCGCCTCCTTTTTCTTCACCTCCGTCAGCCTCGTTTTCCGATCCTCTCAGCACGCACCGTGCCGTCGTCGACGGCGAGCAGATTCGCGGCCTCACCAACGGCGACGATGCCGTCTACGCCAGCGACTTCTTCATCTGCGCCAACGACGGCGTGGGGGCTTGGGCGACTCGACCGCGCGGCCACGCTGGGTATGCCCCCCCTCTTCCCTCTGCTTCTCGAGTGAGTAAGCCCCGAAAAATGTGCTAACCAGGCGTCAGGCTATGGGCTCGGCTGATCCTCCATTTCTGGGCGTCCGCGATAGAGGAGGACCTGAACCGTGTGGCGGCCGGCAGCGTCGACGGCGAGGTGGACACGGAGCCGCACCCTGTCGCATGCCTCTCTGCGGCGTATAAAAAGACGCTCGAAGCGACGAGCGCTCACGACTGGCAGGGCACGACGACGGCCTGCGGCGCGCAGCTGCACTTTACGACTCCGCTCGGCGGCAGTGGCCCGCCCGTACCGCTCCTGTATGTCACCAACCTCGGCGACTGCCAGGTCATGGTGGTGCGCCCGCGCGACAAGTCGGTTGTCTTCAAGACGCGCGAGCAGTGGCACTGGTTCGACTGCCCCCGGCAGCTCGGCACCAACAGCCCCGACACGCCCGAGGGCAACGCAGTCGTCGACCGCGTCGAGCTACAGGTCGGCGACGTGGTGCTTGCCATGAGCGACGGCGTCATTGACAATCTGTGGAGCCACGAGATTGTCGAGATTGTAACGACGAGCATTGACGGCTGGGAAAAGGCCGAGGCCAAGACAACGACAGCGGCGGCCACGCAGCGCAGAGGCCGCAACGGCGGGATGCGCAAGGCCGCGCAGGATCTCGTCGCCGCGGCGAGGAACATTGCGTCGGATCCGTATGCGCAGAGCCCGTTCATGGAGCACGCCATTGAAGAGGGCCTTGCTAGCGAAGGAGGTGAGTCGACTCTGGGGTGATTGAACAGGCGAGAGAAGATGCTAACGGTGGCGCAGGCAAGATGGATGACATCAGTGTAGTCGCTGCTCTCTGTGTTGAAAATAGCTAGAAGCCATGACGCGACGGACACGGGCACTGAAAGAAACAGTTACGACATTATTTCGCATGGTATTACGCATTATTGGCGTCTTGGGCACGGAGCGACCTCTTTCATCATAGCATGTTTCTCTCTTTCTTTATCTTTACTTTTTATGAATAGTAATACACGATCATCAAGTGATCCTGGACCCTGTTCCGACTCCGTAACCGAGACTGCGACCGAGCACGTTACTGCCATGTATACGCCGAATGCACATTTGCTGTTTGAAGGCAAACATGCCTACCTAGCAATTAGTCATGACTTTGGAACTAAGCCTAACTGATTCCAGCCCGTTTGACCGCTTCATTCACTCTCAGCTGCCACTCACATTGACTTCACCTGCTCCGGTGTCACGCGTATAAAACTCGCGTTCCCTGCCACCCAGATCAGACCACCCGCAAGAAAACTTGCTCGACATACATCAAAGCAAGACCGGCACCCTTGTCATCATGGCCGTGATATCTCGTGCTCAGCTCCAAAGCGTCACCGCATCTGGCAAGGCGGTCATCACAGACGTAAAGCACGTGTCGTCGTACAATTGGATCGAGGCACCCACCCTGACGATTGTCGTTCCTGGCATGCCGGCGCTGTGGGTGGCCCCTGACGGTCCTCGAAAGCTTGCAAGAGACTCTGGCTTCGTCTACATTGCGCAAAACGCTGCCCGCCATCCAGACCACCCTCTCGAGCCCTTGTTTCGCTCGCTGTACGCCGAAGACGAACTTTTTGATATCAGTTCTGTCAGCGTGATTACCGAAAGGAACAATATCCGCAAACTTCTCTCACTCATCATTCCGGACCCCTACAGGAGCGGATCGAAGGCCTTTACCATCGGCGTCGAGTTTATAAAAAACACCGTCGTCTTCCGTCGAGATGAAGCAGTCACGCACGAAATTATAGGGCCAGGGAACTATCGAGGTCACGGCCACGAGTTTCAAAAGGCGTACACGGTGAACTGAGTCGATGGGAGCACCGGATATCACAGAGTCATTTCGTATCAGTTTTGCGATTTGAAGTTTCTTGTCTGCCACGAATTAGATGCCTATATCGACGAGACAAGCGACTCTTGTGAGGGCACGATGGAAGAGCTGGCCATACCTCTTACTGCATATACCAGCATCAATGACTCCAAGTTGCGAATCGCAAAAGGGGGCAAGATGGTTCCTCTCCATACCGTTCTCGGAATCAACACTCGTACCATGAGGAAGCACCTTGCAATTCGCGACGTGGCGCCACAGTTGTGGATATCCCAGACGCCGAATCTCGTGCGAGCCTATCATAACTACGGTGAATTCGATAAAGCGCAGACTGAGAATGTAGCTGCACAGATTCAAGAATGGAAAAACGAAAACCAGCCCGCTTTGGAAAAGCTTGGTTGGTTGATCAAGCAAATCACTGCTATAGCCAAGGATTGTGGCGGGCAAGCCAAAGTCGAGTACAACCCTCAAGGAAATCGATTGGTGGTTTCGCCAGATTGCGGAAAGAGGATGTTGCCCGCAGACTTGTACTCCAAATGGAACTTGGAATCATCGTACCGTGAGCCAGAAACGGCGATTTCCGAGCATGGAGGTGCTGATTACACAGCGGAGGTGAAGGAGACGATGAATTGACTAGAGCTCTATTATCAAAGCTAGCGAATTAGTACAGCTTCTTCTTGATAATAAATTGAAACTTTCATATCGACATCGGAGCATTTTCCCTTGATTTTTGACGGTGGTGGACCCCTGCGCGGGGCCGTGCCCGGGCCAGCGCCGGCCGTTTGGCAGATCTAAAGCTCCACCACAGATGGCTCATGAATTTGTTATCGCACGTGCATGGCCCGCCGCAGCGCTGCGATAAGAAATTTATTCTACCTGCAGCGCCAAACGCTGGCGCAAGAAAAAAAGTGCAGCGTGCTCAAGCAACGGCCATTTCAACACCTATTTATCCGCACATAACACCGTCAAAATGAGAGGCAAGCGTTCGAAACAATACCGCAAGCTCATGGAGCAATACTGCATGACTTTTGGTTTCCGCGAAGCCTACCAGGTACTGGGTACGAGCTCTCTCCATCTCCACTGGCTCGCGGCCAGCTACGACTGAGAAAGTGCTAACACTGCATGTAGTGGACGCTGAAATGGTACAAGATGCCTGCCGATTCAAGATGGACCTGGCAGCAGGATTGGAACGCACAGTGCACGGCAAGGTCAAGCCCAGTAAGTCCAATGGCTGCGGCGAGAGTTTGAAGCCTAGCTGACAAAGCCCACAGTGATTACGCAGTGCGAGATTCGAAAGCTGTACGAAAAGAAGAACGAGCCCGGGATCCGGGATGCCATCGAGCTCGCCAAAAACTACGAGCGGCGGCGCTGCGGGCACCATCCGGACGAGTACCCAAAGCCGCTGTCGACGCTCGAGTGCCTATCGTCGGTGGTGGACCCCAAGCAGACGGGCCAGAACAAGCACCGATACGTGGTGGCGAGCCAGAGCCAGGAGGTGCGGCGGGCGTTGCGCAGCGTGCGTGCGGTGCCGCTCATATACATTAAGCGCAGCGTCATGATCCTGGAGCCCATGGCGGACGACAGCGCCGAGGTGCGGCTGCGCGAGGAAAAGGCCAAGTTCCGAGCGGAGCTCAAGAAGAAGACGCCGGGCAACAAGCGGAAGCGAGAGGAGGAAGAGGAAGAGGGCGACGGTGAAGATGGTGACGGGAAAGAGGGCGGCGCAAAGATGATGAGTGAAGAGGAAAAGAAGAAGAAGAAGAAATACGGCGGCACCAAGGAGCCGAATCCGCTGTCGGTCAAGAAGACGAAAAAGAACCCGCAGCAGGTTGAGGAGGAGAGGAGGAGAAAGCAAAAGGAAGAGGCGAAAGAGGCGGCGGAGAAGCCAAAGAAGAAGCGCAGGCGGAGGGTCAAGGGCACCGGCGAAGGCGAGGGCACGACAGGAGAAAGCGGTGGCGGCGATGCGGGCCTTGAAGGTTATGATGAGTAGCATGGCATTTACGAGTCTTGTTGATTTGTTGGAGTTTCTGGTTCAAGTCATGGCATTATTGATATATAAAAGCACAATTGAGTACAATATCCTGCTATAAGACATGGCGCATGCTGCCGTTGCGATTTGGTCTGGTCAATGTTTGTCACCTAGTAACGATGTCGAACGGACAATGTTGTTTGGGGAAGACGTCGTGACGGCTGCATTGTCTCAACCGACACCCCCCACATGAAAACGAGTGTTACGCGAGCTGCCAATTTGATTTTTTCCCCCGTTGATTCTACTGGTAAACAAAGCTCTTTGGTCGCCCGCTGCTACGTAAGAAAGGAGAGGCGCAGCCTGGGTGGGAAATTGCAGAGCTAGTTGGAGATGCTTGGCGGGCGTACCCCAGCGTGGTATTGGGGGCAGCATTCCATAGGATACATACATGCTTCAGTAGATTTTTCAGACATGGAATAGATGCCATTCGAAGAATAACACCCGAGTTTTCCGTATGGCAAGTCATATATAAAGTAGGAAGAGGTGCTTCTTCGTCCGACCTGCCCCTGTCAGACGACTCTTGGCTGCTTCAAGGCATCTGTGACCTGCATGACGCCGTCAGTTTAGTGCTAACTTATTGTGCTGGAGCCGCTAAAAACCCCTCCAAGTCGGCCGAGCCCACTGGTTTTCACCTGTAGGCAGTTTTAGTGGGCTCGAGTACTCCACCTCTCACAATCGCCATACAATGATACAACGGACGCTGCGAGGTACATTGTTGGTGGAGCATCGACTGTTTCTCTGTGCCGACCGCCGCCCTTTTCTATCCACCCCCAGGACAACCTCACATCCCTCATACCATGATCAATCACGTCCCGTCCGGATAGACCTAGCAGAGTCACAGGTTGGATGAGGGCGTGACTTC
The DNA here is from genome assembly GCA_024472245.1 of Beauveria sp. NWAFU-1. Lineage (NCBI taxonomy): Eukaryota > Fungi > Ascomycota > Sordariomycetes > Hypocreales > Cordycipitaceae > Beauveria > Beauveria sp. NWAFU-1. The sequence continues at coordinate 5,836,398 of JANBXD010000001.1, read as the reverse complement.
AATCTTTGAAAATTGTCTATCCTATATCATAATCTTGTACCATTTCTCTTGTTATAATATACGATCCCGGGAGAATGGGCACGGCCAACGACGCCCCTGCGCCGCCCACCAGTGCGCCCACCGCTGCCCAGCACGCCATGACGCAGCCCATGGTCGATGACTTCGGTCTGCCCATAAAGCAATTCTCGACACCGACGCGCGATGAAGCCGCTGCAAAAAGGGCTGTCAAAGAACAGACATCGACGACGGCGGCCAACGAGCTAGAGTCAAAACTGAAACCCCAAGAGCCTGTCACTGTCGCAGCACCTGAAGCTTCTCCAGAAGAGCAGCAGAATGCCGCTACAAACGCTCATTCTGATCCCGCACCTGTTAAAACGGCCGAAATCGATAGCGAGAGTGACGAAGCCGACTTCAAAGATGCGCAGACCATCATCGAGCCCAACGGGGCAGCTGTGTCGCCGCAGAAACCAGATACGGCCGGGGAGCAAGATGCAGCGGAGGACAAGAAAGATAGCACAAAGTCAGGTCAAGCTACCACAGAACCTGATACAGAGCAAACAATGCCAGGAGCCACAACCCCGGTTGCGCTGCCACAAACGTCCAAGCAAGTCGAACAAGAAGGCCCAGTCGTCCTCACCGATGCCGCCGACAAACCGCGACCCGAGCGAGCGTCTATCGAATCACGCAAAAACGAAAAGAGCCACCGCCCACGCGCATCCACCGGCGCAAGCCACGGCCGCATGAGCAAGGAGCTCAGCGCCGCTGACTCGGCCGCCAACCCCAAAGTTGCGCATGATCGTGACACGAGTGTGACCGGTACCGGCATCGGTATCTCGGAATTCTCTCACCAGCAGCTTTCGGTCCAGCCCGAAAATGAAAAGAAAGACCAAGATGATGGCTGGCAAGAAATGCCATCCTTTGCACGATTCGACATGTACAATGACGACAACAAATTAATTGCTCGCGAGATGAAGGAGGAAGATGTCGAAGCGTACGGTTACGCAGGTTTAGGCGGTGCTGGCAAAGGGTACACGCGTGTAGTTATGGACGAGGATGCCGAGTCTGCCACCAGCCTGGACGAGCACACAAAATATCTATTCAAAGACGCCAACGCTGGCGGCACCAGCATGAATGACGAAGATGCCCGAGATGCTGTATCGCAAATGCAGGCCACCAAGGATCTCCTAACCGAAGGCCAGCGCATCGCCTATGTTGGGCTCGTGCGCCTCGAGATTGCCAACCTCGTCAGCGAGGCCGAAAAGGTGGAAGCGCTCAAGAAGATCAAGAAAATGGTCAACATGTCGACTGAGGCGACCAAAATGTGGGGACAAAAGATGATGATGAGACTATACGCGCATATGGACATTAGCGAAGCCGAGCAGGTCATGATTGAGCAGCTCGCCGAGCACGGTGTCCAGTCTGCCGACCTGACGCCAACTCTGCTCGCCAATTCGCGCGTCAAGAATCCCATGGCCGACTCGAAGCGGAGCTCCGTCATAAGCTCGACACCATCAGACGAGCGACCTGCGGAGGCCCCCCCGCCATATGAAGCGGCCGAGACTGACCACGTCCCCGACGTGCAAACACCCTCTCAAATGCCGCACACGGACAAGATTGACATTGATCTTCGATGGACTGTGCTGTGCGACGTTTTCCTCGTGTTGATTGCAGATTCCATCTATGATGCCCGCTCCAGGATCTTGCTGGAGCGTGTGGCGCAATCGCTCGACATTAACTGGATCGACATTTGCCGATTCGAAAAGCGAGTGACGGACGCGTTGGAAATGCAGCAAGCTGCCGAAAAGGAAAACTGGAACGAGGACGAGCACATGGAGGAGCGCAGAAAACAGGCCCTCAAGCGCCGCTATATGATGATGGGCTTGGCTACTGTTGGCGGTGGCCTCGTCATCGGTCTTTCGGCTGGCCTTTTGGCGCCCGTCATTGGTGCTGGTCTCGCTGCGGGTTTCACCACCATTGGTGTCTCGGGTACGAGCAGTTTCCTTGCTGGAGCGGGAGGCGCCGCCATTATCACGTCGTCAGCCGCTGCATCGGGCAGTTTTATTGGAGTGCGCGCCGCCGGCAGACGAACGGGCGCCGTCAAGACGTTTGAGTACCGACCGCTGCACAACAATAAGCGTGTCAATCTCATTGTGACTGTGTCTGGGTGGCTGACGGGCAAAATGGATGACGTCCGTCTGCCATACAGCACAGTCGACCCGATCATGGGCGATCTCTACTCGGTGCTGTGGGAGCCAGAGATGCTCCGCAGCATGGGTGACACCATGAATATTTTGGCTACCGAAGCTTTAACGCAGGGTCTGCAGCAGATTCTGGGAAGCACGATTCTTATGAGTCTGATGGCTGCGCTGCAGCTACCGCTGGTGCTGACGAAGCTGTCGTATCTCATTGACAATCCTTGGGCCGTTTCGCTGGACAGAGCAACCTCTGCAGGCCTCATTCTGGCAGACTCCATCATTGAGCGTGGCTTGGGCACACGTCCAATCACACTGGTTGGGTACTCTCTCGGATCCAGAGTCATTTACTCGTGTATTCAAGAGCTGGCCAAGAAGGGTGCCTATGGTCTGGTGCAAAATGTCTACCTCTTCGGCTCGCCGGTGGTAGTGAAGAAGGAAGAATACATCAAGGCTCGTACCGTCGTGGCTGGCCGCTTCGTCAACGGATTCAACCGAAATGACTGGATTCTGGGCTACCTATTCCGCCTGACCAATGGTGGTATTCGCAAAGTTGCGGGATTGGGCCCCATCGAGGACTGCCCGTGGATTGAGAACTTGGACGTGACGGAGCTGGTGGCTGGCCACATGGAGTACCGCACGGCGATGCCGACACTGCTGATGAAGTGTGGTTGGACGGTGACGAGCGAAGAGTTTAGTGAAATCGAAGACCCGGATCCGGATAACCACGGCGAACGCCAGCGCGAGCTCATCAACGAGATTGAAGAGGCGCGCAAAGAGCTGGAAAAGGAAGAAAAGGCCAACAACAGCAAGTCGTCACGCTTCAGCCTCTTTAGCCGCAAGAAGAAGACGGACCGGGAAGAGTGGGAAGTCTACGAGGATAGCGCCGCTGCCGACGCCGCCAAAAATGGGAATGGCGGGGCAGCGAAGGCGCCATGGTCAAATTCAGGTGTGCTGTTTGACATTGATGCGATTCGCGCCGAGCTGGCAAACGAAGCCAATTACCGTGAGCCGGACCCCGAGGTGCTGCAGATCAAGGAGATTCAGTCGACGCTGCCGCCGATGAAGCTCGACATACCGGCGGCGACAACAGCGGCTTCGTCGGGACCGGCGTCGGCCAAGTCTACCACGGTGAGCCAGCTGCAAAATTCGTCGAATCCGTTGCGCGAGACGCAGAGCGCCGAGGCCTTGCCGATGCGGTCAGCGACGCTCGGCGCGGAGCAGCAGCAGCAGCACGCGGTGACGCGCAAGGCCAGCTGGAACAATGGCGTGGTGAACACGGCTGCGTATCATGCGGAGCCCGACTACGAGGAGGAGATTTCCATGACGTTTGACACGTCGTTTCACGATGGCGGCGGCAACCTGGCGGATGATGGGCTGACGCGGCCGGCGCTCATGACGGCGAGGACGCTGCCAGACCTGGCGCTGGCGGATCCGTGGTCGGATCCGGGGCAGCATGATGATTCGGATGATGAGGACTTTGGACAGGAAAAAGAGATTTCCATGACGTTTGCATAAAAGAGCTTATGAGATATCCAGCTCGATTGGGCGTTTTCTTTATCGTTTTGTAATACAATTGGGGCTTTTTGGTGCACGTTGTCTTTTTTTTAATTTTTTTTTAACATGGCTGGAAAGGGTGAATTCCTTTTTTGTTCTGGTGATGGATGTGACATTGGGTGTTGCATATGTAATATCAAGAAGTAATCGATGATTTGAATGGTCTGCATGTTGTTAGCCTTTGTGAGGATGTTGCATCACATCTAATAAATGGGCGGTCGGTTGGTGAAGCTGCCAAGGTTGGTTTATATTTAGTGCAGTGGCGTTGCTATTCTTGGCGTGATAATAAGCTCCCGGCGCCACAACGGCCGTGGAACCAGTTTTTTTTGTGCCTGTCTACCTATCATATGCAGGAAGCTGCAAGAAGCACGCCAGGATAATAAAAGAAGACGGGCGCGCGCTCGTGAAAAGGGCAGGGCAAATGATGAATGAAGACATGAATGGGATGGAAAAAGGAAAAAAACAAAAATTAGTGTCTTTGTTGGTGACGGCGCGTCCAGCCGTAGTGAGCTAGGCGTATCGCTGAAGGCTATTTTCTGCGAGACTAAGGATACTCTACTGCATCCTTTTTGATTAGTCGAATGAGACAGATGTCTGAGAATTTCAAATTGAGGGGAAGGATTGCGGAAATGAAGGCACCAACATGCTGGCGGCGCCGAAATACGGAGCAAGGCTGCGGGAGAGCGCGCGCGCCATGTACGCCCTATTTTACCTTGGCTACCCGCTGCCAAGGTTGGTTCCAGCCGGAATACCAGCGTACCGTATCGTAGCAGGGCGGTTTGACAAAAGGACTCGTCGAATGTCCAACATGTCTTTCCAAGACGGGGGGCGGGGGTCAGAGTGACAGATGACCAGAGACAGAAGCTGGGCGGTAATAACGCTGGAGCGACGCTGTGACAGCCTAGTCTGGGGTAAATATCATTCTCGACATTGAGTCGCCGAGATGAAGCAGCTCTTGCAGATATATATGCAACAAATCAATGTAGCAAGTAATGGAGTCGGGGCCGTCAACCACACCAGAGTGAAGAGCCAGAAATCAGCCTTGGACTGACAACCCCAGCATGCCATCGGATCCAGTCCTACCTCATATTTGATACCAGCAGCCACGGAATATTACTCCGTACCTAGGTACCTAGTTATTCCCCAGACGCACCAAGCTGTACCTTTTCTCACATTCCTCTTTCCCCTCTCTATCTTGATGCTCTTCCCCAGACTTTGAAAGCTGACCGTAGCAAGCAAACAAGCCCCAACGTCTTTTCTTTACCAGCACCACCTCGAAAAGACCGACTTTTCTTTGTGGCTTCCCGCGCTGAAAGCCCTGCGGATCGGCAGCGGGAGCCCCCTCCCCCTCCTCCTGTCTACCTACACCCCTGCGTAGGCAAGGTAGTGGACACAGCCTTCTCTGCTCGTTGGCCCGTTGGGCGCTTACACCACCCACCCACCACCACCCGACCTTGGCCTCGTCTTTTCTTCCTCTTGTTTCTTGCATCCCCCAAACGGCTCAAGTTATACAAGGCTCCATTTTCTTCTCAAGCCGTCTTGTCATCTGGTCAGAGGGCTAGCTTTACCTTGAGTAAGGCTTTGATTAAAGTCTTGTTCCTCCCCTCTTCCTTTACATCACGGTGCTTTTGTTGGCTGCTGTTCGGCCTTTACCCCCAACTTGACCGACTATTATTTGCTCTGTTTGGGAGTCATTGCGGAGGAGGAAGAGGAATAGAGATTATACGACGACGGCCAAGAGGTTTCCGGAGTGACAACGATTGTTGCTAGGTGCATGCGACCATTTCGACGACACCATTATAAACATCAGACATTATACACATACACGCACACCGCACAGGCTCATCATGAACTCGCCCTCGTCCGCATCGCAGTCATGGTCCGCACCAGCGACCCCGACAATGGCGCGTGAAGGCGATTCCTCCACGCCCACCGAGACCCTCCCCGCATCTCCCATCAATATTGAGAAAAACAGCGGCGGCCAGGTGTACAACATGGCGGAGCGTGATAAATCCGACAGGCCAACCTTTGATATGCGCTTCCACCTGGCCAACGACAGCGTTCATGTCAAGAGCCTTGTATGGTACTTGAACAAACCCACCAACGCAGACCCAAACTGGCTCGAGGAGATCGAGTCGGCCAACGCAGAGGCCCAGGACGGGACCTTGTTCCAGAGTATGCCCCCCTCATTTTCTCCTTGTTGCCGTCGTTTCTGGCTGAGATGTTTGGTTGGAAAGACTCGGTGAAGCAAGGTTGAACAGACTGACCAACCCATGTTAGGCAACAAAGACGGGAATACTAGAAACGTCAGCCTCAGCGTCAACGATGCCGTCAAGGACCACCTTGATGTCCTCAACGAAGTCATGGTCATCGGAATTGTCTGGAACGTTGACAAACAGAAGGGAGAGACCTTATCAAGCGCCTTCGCCATCACCACCAACAACGATACACAAATTCGCAAAGACGTCTGGGACAAAATCAACAAATCCTACTACAACATGCCCATGGAGAAGCCCATTCATTCTGGCGGCAGCGGCGGCCACAACGGCTTCACCCCTCCCAACAACAGCAGCGACAACAAAAACGGCAGCAGCAGCGGCGGCAACGGCATCTCCGACATGCCCACCACCGGCGGCAACAGCTCCTCCTCGCAGACTCACAACCGCGGCCGCGGGGGTCTCGGCACCGGCGCCATTGCCGGCATCGCCGTGGGCGTGGGCATGGCCGCGCTGCTTGCCGCCGCCCTCGGCATCTTCTTCTTCCTGCGCCGTCGCCGCCGCGGCACGCCCTCGACCACTGCGCTCGACCACACGCACGCCGCTGAACAGGAGAAGCTGTCGAGCTTCGCCAAGGGCGGCGTTGCTGGCGGCGCCTGCGCGTCAGACGCGGCCATTGCGCCGTACCGCGATGATAACTCGACCTTGACAAACAGCCACGACCGTCGCCGGAGTAGCGCCGCCACCGGCGCTGTTGCGCCGGGAGAGGATGTGGCGCGGGATCAGCAGCCGTCGCCGCCCAAGACGGCGGCGGCGGCGGCGGCGGCGGCCGAGAGTCGTCATAGTCGCACGGGCAATGGCGTGTCGCGCCACTTGGTTGAGGACGGCATGACGCCCGAGGAGATTCGCCGGCTAGAGGAGGAAGAGGCACAGCTGGACGACGAGATTCAGCGCGCGACTGGCAGAAGACGGTAAAGGAGGTTGGGGAGGTCAATGAAGTTGGGGCAAGTGAAGGAGAAGGTTGTTGACGCAAAGAGATTTCTGAGTTGGCATTTTATTTGTACATTGAAGTAAATGTTGGCGCCAGAGTGACCCTGATTTTGAACATGTGGGAATGTGGATGCCGGGACGGAGCTGTTGATCGGCGCTTGTTTCGTTTCTTCTTCACCGGCACGAGCACACGACCCATCGCATTCGTTATATAATACCAGAGAATAGTTTTACATGATTCAGCGAGCACAAATTTGACACTAGCATCGATTCTTGGAATAAGCGAGCCTTTGAAATTCTCCAAATAAAATTGTACACGTGAATGAGATGCGGCACATGCAGTAAAGATGACCTATCCACACACCAACACGTCAAGAAACGACACCGGCACATATCCTCGGGGACCGGCTTTGCATAGCCTCTGCGAAAAAAACCCCCATATTTCTTGATCTATTGCATAAATTCTCCCTGCTCTGGTTCGCCTTAGCGGGAGAAGAAGCGGCCAACCATGTTGGTCGCCAGCGAGCCGGCAAGATTGGTGGTGCTAAAAGCGCTGCCGGCCAAGTTGGACGCCTGGCTAAACTTGTCGCAGCGCGAAAACGCCAGCGTATTCATGACGGTGAGCACGAGAGCAATAACTGTAGTTTATTCCCGTTAGCACAATTCACATTGCTGGACCCCTTTCCCTTTCTTCCCCCCCAATCAACGTACCAACGAGGGGCAGCCACAAGAACTGCAGACGCACAAGGGCCAAGACGGCGAGCAGGATCCACAGCAGAGGCTGCACGTAGAGGCTGAGCCAGAAGAAGCGGGCGTCGGTCGGGTTAATGATTTTGGTGCCGGGCTCGCTGCTCTCAAACACCCACTTGGAGTCGCCCGTCGCGGGGTCGACCTCGTTCCACCAGCGGAGGCCGACGAGACGACGACCGGCAATGTTTTTGAGGTAGTAAAAGTCGGCGGCGAGAAGGAGAATGGTGATGATGAAGATCATGATCCTGTGGTGGTGGGTTAGCGGTTACCAACCTTTTGTTTTCTTATGGGATAGCTTTCTGAAACGGAAATGGGAAAAGACCCCGACGTACATGCTCTTGATGACCCATAGACCGAGAAAATAGACCACAACGCTAGCTATATCCCCAGAAAAACACACGTTAGCCGGATGCGCAGCTCTTGTCAAGTCAAGACCCAGAGAGAGAAAGAGGGCGAGAAGGGGGCTGTTTTTTGTACATATTCTAAAGCCTAGAAAGGTCAGGAGCGTAATGGGATGCGAAGAGAGCCTCCAGCTCAGCGAGCCGGGAAGAGGCTGCGCGGCTTCCATGTTCTGTTCCGCCGGTGGTCGTGTGTCGTGCCGTTTCGTGATGCGGGTTTGCGCGAATGTAGTCAACGTGGTCGGATGGGTTTTTGGCGTGGGGGGCCCGAACCCTTGGTTTCCTGAGGGTTAGGTGTCGCGCGCGCGCGTTCGAGTCTCTGAGGGCCGTGTGAAGCAAAAGGACGAGCTGTAATTGAGACGAGTGTTGGAAAAAAGGCAAGTGGCCGGGCTCGGTCTGGCGGCAGAGGATCGCAAGGAGAGGGGGGGGGTGTTGGAGTCGCGCGCAAGCTCCGAAATACGTGGAAGTTGAGTTGGGGCTGGCGTGGCCGGTGGGAGCTACCTAGATACCTAGGTACCTAGGTGGGCATGCAGGTACCTCGTCGGTGCATCTTACGGAGAGAGGTACTTGGATCGTTTCGCGGTGTTGGACAAACGGGGCGCTAGTCTTGTCTGGGATCCAGCTTCATCGGTGACAAAGGGTTGTTGTGGGGAGAGAGGTGACGACGTCACCGAGATGGCTTCATCTCACACACCAGCAGCAACTTCTTCAATGGCATTTCAAGCACATGTTTTGTGCGATTTTACGACTGAATGACTGTGTTATTATGACATCTCAGCGCTAGACCGTCTTTGCACATCACTTTGTCGCCTCCATCGCCCGTACTCTCACTCATCTCGTCACAATGGCCGCCGCCGCTGCCAAATCATCCGCCATTCTCCGGCGCTCCCTCTTATACGGTACCCCCTCCCTCCCATACCTTTCTCTTCAATCTCCTGGCCTATACTAATCATCATCTCCCAGTCCCCGCCTCGTCCCAAAAGATGCTCACCAAGTCTCTCGGCCTCACCTCTGACAACATCACCTACGACCTTGAAGACTCCGTCACCCCCTCGGCCAAGCCCTCGGCCCGGACACACCTCGCCGCCCACCTCTCCTCGCTCCCCCGCCGACCCTCCACCGTCTCCGAGCTCGCCGTGCGCATCAACGCCGTGTCCACGTCCTTTGCCCTCGACGACCTCACGACCCTCCTCGCGCCGCCCTCTTCGCTCGTCGACGCCGTCGTCGTGCCCAAGGTCGAATCCGCCGCCGACCTCTCCTTTGTCACCGACGTCCTGCGCCACGTCGCCCCCGAGCGCCACTCCTCCTCCTCCTCCTCCTCCGCCTCTCCCATTAAAATCATTGCCCTGATCGAGTCCGCCAGGGCCATTGTCGACCTGCCCAGCATCTGCCGCGCCTCGCCGTACCTCTCGGGCCTCATCTTTGCCGCCGAGGATTTCGCGCTGGATCTCTCCATTACGCGCACGCCGTCGCTGTCCGAGTTCCTCTACGCGCGCTCCGCCATCGTCACCGCCGCCAAGGCCTTTGGCCTGCCCAGCGCCATTGATCTCGTGTGCACGTCGTTTCGCGGCGAGCAGGGGATGCGCACGCTCGAGGACGAGTGCGCCGGCGGCAAGGCCATGGGCTTCAACGGGAAGCAGTGCATTCACCCGTCGCAGGTCGATACGGTGCAGCGGCTGTTTGCGCCGACGCCGGAAGAGGTGGAATGGGCCGTGCGGCTCGTCGTTGCCGATGATAAGGCGGCCGCTGCGGGGCGCGGCGCCTGGACAATGGACGGCAAGATGATTGACGCTCCGGTATCTGCCAAGGCTCGGTCCATTGTCGCAAAGGCAGAACAGTGCGGCATGGATGTCGACAGTTTACGAACAACGTGGAAAGATCAAGAACCAGAATAAGTATTGTAACCTAAAATCTAATATACAAGTATCAAAGTCATCTAGCGGAGAAAGTTTGGTCTCCAGAATGCTTTTGTTTCCTCGTCAGGCCTGTAGAGTGGTTCTAGCTCATGCACTGAACTAGGGTATGCGTATTCATCGTATATATCCGGCGTTGGCGCCATGCAGCTAAAGTCTCTGCTTTGATGCTCGTGAATGAACCACTCCGGCTGCATCTGTATACCATCGACGTGCTGACTTGGACAATGCGATGGAACATGTTCGGCTGAGCCCCGGCCTGGCTGTAGACCTACTTGTAGGTGAACGCCAGCGTTCGAATGACTCGTACCATAATATTGTGGCATGTACACTTGAGGCGGATTGTAGTATGGAAAGTGTAAATTTGCTTGCCCGGTGTTGTCAAATGCGCCAGCAGGAAGCTCTACATGAAGCTTGTCTCTCGAGCCGTCAGGCGCGACAGTTCCAACATGACTCATGGTATCAACGCCGCTGTCTACATATCTGATTATAGGGCGAGGCGTTGCATCTCTGGAGTGGACATTTCCTTTCAGCACTTTATCAGAGATGCTTGCGTTACTCGGCCGCCGCCGCTGTCTCGGCCGTTCCCCACGGCGTTGTCCTGGCTTTGGTGTAGGAGCATCTGGGCACCTTTCAATGACAGAACGTGCATCTGCTGATCTTCGAACAGTCTGCTCTGAAGGTGTTCTTTCCTGCAAACTGGGTCTCTTCCGGGCCCCGTTCGGAAGTTGCGGTGACGCTGCCCGAGGCGCTGTCTTTTGTGTAATCGGAAATGTCAGCTCATTGAAAGTCAAATCGGCCACTGCAGCAGTGTTAGCAAAGTCCAACCACTTCAAGCCTCTTTGAACCCACGCGGAGTTGAAACGGAGCCTCGACCGTTTACAAAAGCCCCTGTCGCCAAGGCAGGTTTCATCTATCCGTTGTGTAAGTCGTCTGTAGATCATGGTGCCACCTGCGAGCGTAGGCCTAATTACCAGGACCTGTCTGTTTTCTGTGGCATCACAGTAGAAATTGACCACAACCTCCTTTCGCAAACGAAGCTCTTTTTTCTTTTCCTCGCGCCTCTCACGCCGAGACAGGGTCTTCCTCTCCCGATGCTGGTGACTGGTGTCGTATCGGTCTGGACGCGTCTTTCGCCGTGGCTTCCTTTCGTACTTGGATGGTTCGTCGAGACGGGCGGCGCTGTAGGGGAATCTGATGAGATATTCTGGCGCAGGCTCGGGCGTGGCGTCAATGTGCGATGGTGCTGAGCTCGGCGTCGCCTGCCGCAGGGCAGGGGTCTCGGCGCGATCATGTGTCCTACGATGAGAGGAAGCACAAACAGCGTGAGATAAGCCCAGGCTATTGAGGCTAGAGCTTTTTGGGAGACATTCCGATACAGAGTGTTCTTGTACAACTTGGCGAGTTTCGTCTTGCTGCGGCGCTGATATCGTGGCAAGCCACCGCGCACAATAATCGGTCGCCGGATCAATCTGCAACTCCTTTGGAGGACAAGGTAGATGGGAAGGCTCGGATTCACCGATTAACTCCATTTTGAATGTTCTGAGCAGTGCCACTGCATGTGAATTCGCGCAGTTTCAGCTGCTCAGTTCGTTGATGTAGTCCAACCTCTGTGGAAGGTGGCTCTTGCAGCGCTTATGGCGCTGCTAGGCAACCACGGCCAAGTTGCGCGCCATACGACTGCAGCATCTCGTACAGCCTTTCCGTTGCTTTTATCAAGTAGTAGGTATAATTGACCTACGCCGCGTAAGCATAATCAGCCACCTGGGCGTGGAACATGAACTTGGCCGCTGTAACTGGGGCCGACGACGACGCGGTGATGACCAGGATGCGAGAAAGAGAAGAAGAGCTGAGGACCTGCGGCGCCCAACGAGAATCCTAGTCACCTGCTCTCCATCGTCTGCACCGCACGGTCCCAGCATGCAGCAGAAGCCTCTGCAGGCGACGACGCATTGGGCAGGGACTTGAAGGTCGCAACCCCTTCTGCCTGTGGAGATGAGAGTCGGAACACGCAAGAAGAGAAAACGGCCGAGAAAGGGAAAATGATTAGTAGGATGGGACTGCAAAATAATTTCGAGATGAAATAGTGACTGATGCTTGGCCTACACTGCCCACCACTTCTAGCCAGAGCAGTTGTCAGATGTCAGGCACAAGATGTGGTGATGTAACGAGACGAAGCTGTACACGCGACCTTTTTTTCACGTTTATTTTCTTTCGCAATCATCATCAACTGTCTACATCGCGCCCCCTTGCGAAATAAAGGCAGACGTGGGGGCTGAGATAAAAGCAACCGATATCGTTTGGATGCTGGTGGCTGGTGAGATGAGCCCGGACTTTTTGGTGGGACAAGGCAGGGAAGGCTCGTGGCTTTGCGTTACAGACAAATGATGCCAACAACAAGGGACCCTGGTGCGCAGATTTCCGCAGTGGAAGCCTGAAAGGGTGGTGCTTCTGGGGTGATAGGGTGATATCGCATGCGCGGAGTAGGTGTAGAGGGCCGTCCAGATGACTCGCCCAATTGCGCTCTGTTGAAAACTAAACGGTTGAAATAAGAATTATATATATATATATATATATATATATATATATAGTACAAGAGAAACGCGGGGGATCTGAGTTCAGAAACCGGAAACGTGACGCATCAGTTACCTATCGACTGGTCGCAACTTGATTGTCAGCCAACAGCGTCTAGCTCACGGGCGAGACAAGCTGTCAAAGATTACCTGCGTTCTGTTCCTTTCACCAACTCAGTGAGCAGTCAGTGCCCACAAGTACAAAATGCTTGTAGGGCACGAAGCACGGCCTGGCAACACGAGTCTGCAGCTCAACCCTAGCCTGGCCCCAACAAGGGTAGCTGCAGCGGCAACTTTCGCACTTTGCAGCAGACGAGTTTGTGTAACCCTCCGAGGATACAAAAAGGTTGATCAAGTTGTGCAGCGTGGCCTTGTGTGCGACCAAACCCTCCTTCGTCGTTCTCGAAAGAAGCTCGGGCAAGCGCCATCTCCGCCTTCTTCACCCCATCTACTTGTTGCTCCAATTTATCACCTGTGTCTGATCCGAGATGAGAACCATGGCGGTCGCGCAATCTATCTATTCCGCGCACCCTCTTCTACCAGTACTTTCAATCCGCCAGCGTCCCGCGTCGCTATCTCTGATCTAGTTGACACCTTACCCGCTCTACCCCATCTCTCCGCAACGAACCCTTTCATCAAAGACAAGGTCAAAGACAAAGAGAAAGCTCTCTGCTCATTGATTGGCGCCAGGTCCCTAGCGCCTGTAGCGGAGGCCTAGAACTGCTTCCCATGCATGCCCATCTCCATGGCCGAAACAGCCACGGTGGTCGCTGTCGAAAATCCCCGTGGCACATCTTCCGATACCAAGCCTTTTTGCCCCCCCTTTCTCTCTTTTCCGCCTGTGCTTGTTTCTGTCTGTCTTTTGTCTCCAGTGCCCGTCCACATCTGGACCTCGCAGCATAAGCTGCTTCTCATCCATGTATTGCTGTAACTCGGTATATTTCCCCTCCCCAATTTTGAAACCCCGCTGAAGCACTGCGAGGCCTTTTACGGCTTAGCGGCCCCCTCTGTAGCTGCAGGCACTATAACTTTTCCCTTTTTGCTGCCCGGCAAACTGAATGGGCTGCTTTTTTCCCACCCCGTCATCAATTCGGAGAAAGGGGCAATTGTATTTTGTTCCGTGGCGGTTATTTATTCCCAGAGCCCGCTCGAGTCATTTTTATTCTCGGGGGCAGCTTGGCAGGTTGGTCCTTTGTTGGCCTGAGGACATGATCCCTGGTTGAGACCACTACCTGGGCTGCAGTCTCACCGAGCAAACTTGTCTCTTGTCTTTTGGCCCCCCTTGACATCGCACAAAAAATAAAAAATAAAAATGTCATCCAGCTCTGAAAAGCAGTTGGTAATCAGTAATCTAGGACAAAACTCAAAGCCTCGGCTAGATCAGCGGTTGTGCAGCACCCACTTGTCGCCATTCATCACACCATGCTAATAATCTGCGCCCTCTCAAAGTTCGCAGAGAGGGATACCGAAATGGAACCTCTGATTGAACAGTGTTGAGGTCGAGATGGCTCATTTGCGTGAACCAGTCATTGCACTTTTCCCTAATAACAGTGGGGGAGGCAGCCAACCGTTTCTGCTCAACCTCCATACTGGTATAATACTGCGACGCCCTTTGTTCTCAACATCTCAGTGTGCCTGGTAACTTAGTCATCGCAAGCCCTCACCGTTATTCGCGTCGCAAGATGCTGCCGCCTGCTGTCAAGTCACCGTTGGCTCAGAACTAGCTCAGCTCCTCATCAGCAGATTTTGCGCGTCTGGTACCAAGCTTGTACCCCAATCAATGACTAGAATCCGCAGATAGCCTTTGCTCTTTCGCTATACCATGAGCCACGCAGCAGCCAAGCTCACCCCTCCTCCTCCTCCTCTGGCCACACCCCATCGCCAGCTATTCTGAATTCCTGGGCCAAAACATTGCTCAGAAAATGTTTAGTTGTGATCGGTGTCGACTTGTGCACTGGTGGCGATGCTCCATCTATACCGTGCGACCACTTGCTAAATCGCACCGTGCTAGCAAGATCTCATTCACTAGGCGCACCATGTACGCCATCCTCATGTCTCCCCTGGACAGGGTCTAGCAGGACCTGGTAGCTTGGCTTCGTTTTGCGTCCTTCTCTTGCACTGTCCTGGCACAGCTGGGTAGCTTCCCAGGCTTCCCCTCGTCGCAGTAACAGCTAGGTACCTAGCTGAGCTACTCCTCTTTGGCAACTACCGCACTCGTCCCGCCACTTCTGCCCCCAATTCTTGGTTCCAATGGGCCAATGCCTGTACCTCATTGGGTCTGCCCCTCGAACGAGCGGACGCGTTGCCGTTGTGCTTTTTTTGCCTTTTTGCCTGGCCCTGCTTTTGCCTCGTTACTTTGCGTGTCCTGGCACGCCTGCGTACTGGTGGTGCAGTAACCATGGTCCACCACGCCTACGCCCACGTTCACCCCCCCCTCCCTGTCCGCCCATCCATCCGCTCTTCTGATAACCTACTTTTCCATCTTTTTGTCTTCCTACTTATTCGTACACCTCTGGCTTTTTTTCGTACCATACAAGTACCTTGGACAGTGTGTGGTACCTACCTGCTGGCCCAGCTCTTATTTGTCTCTGCTCCTTAAAAGAGGAACACCCTTGAATTACCCCTCTTCTACACCTACATCAACACCTTTCCGCAGCACCACCATTCACGTACCAGAAATCCCCCGAGGCCTAGTGAATCAAACAACTTTAATTAGCCCCATCGCGGATAATCATTCCAAAACCGAGAAACCCATCTCCAGCAGCTTCAGCTTCATTGCCATCAACCTTCGCTGCCATGGCTAAGCTTTTTATCGGGTGCGCATCACTTCATACCCGCCTTCTCTCCCTGCATCAACTGCGCGACTAAGATGTGCATTTGTAGCGGCCTCGCATGGCACACTGAAGAGGCCACTCTGCGCCAAAAGTTTGAAGAGTTTGGCGCCGTTGAAGAAGCGGTACGTATTGAGCTTGCGCGTCTGCTTTTCCCATCATTTCTTGATTTCCATCGCTACCTTTTGCTTCGCTTGCCGATACCGAGCAGCTGACTCGATGGCGCGTTATGCGCCACGGCTGCTATTTCCCCTTTGCTACGCGGAAACTATTGTGCGCAATCATCCCTCTAATGCAAATGTCTCCCCCCAAAGGTCGTGGTCAAGGATCGAGACACTGGACGAAGCCGCGGCTTCGGCTTTGTTCGGTACAACCAGGAATCGGATGCCCAGAATGCCATCGCTGCGATGAACAATGTCGAGTATGATTATTTATCCTCTCTCATGCCAGTCATGCTTCACCAAGACCGAGTTTCGCTGCTTGCTCGAGGTCCGCATCCGTGCGCTATAATCGCTTGATTCTCATACGTGTTCCTCTGGTTTAGGTTTGACGGCCGAACGATTCGAGTCGACAAGGCTTCCGACAACGGGCCTCGTGGCGGAGGAGGCTTCGGACGCGGTGGCCACGGCGGCTACGGGCGCGGTGGCTACGGCGGCGGCCCTCCTCAGTACGGCGGCGGCCCTCCTCAGGGTGGCGGATATCCCATGGGCCAGCCCAACGTCTATCCTCCGGTCGCCTACGGCCGCGGGTACCCCGCTGCGCCCCAGGGTTATGCGCCGCCCCCTCAAGGTAAGAACATTGAGTCAAGGTGATGACGACCGACTGACGAGTGTAGGATACGGCGCCCCCCAGTATGCCTACCCTGACCCGGCCCTGCAGCAGCAGCAGCAACAGCAGCCGCAGCAGCCGCCTCCCCAGGGTGGACAAGGCTATTAAACCGCCACTTCCATTCGCCAGCTCGGCGTGACGTCGAACGCATGAATGGACGTACGGTTTTACGGTCGATGTCGCTACGAGCTGTCGCTGCAGAGACGCTTTCGATATGGCAGGCCCATTATTGTTCTTTCTTCTAATCACTGCCTTTCAATCTTGGGGCTGATTGATACGACGATTGCTGGAGTTGGTGACGTCTTTGCACTGCTTTGATTACGGAAGGGTGAAGGGAATGGAAAGGAAAAAAAAATCGGAAGCCAACCGCTGGTACACTGCGTTGATTTGTCTCCTTTTATGAATCTCTTTTTATTTTTCATTTGTTTTAAATGAGACTGAATAAGACGTGTGACGCTCATGCGCTCATGCGTGAGGAAACCAGAAGTTCGTATTTCGGATGGGTCGAATAGTTGGCATGGTGCAAAAAGGGAAATAAAACGGGTTCTATTTTCCTGTAATCTCTTTTGTTTTCTATTCGTCATGTACGACGCAATCTTTTCTCATTTCCAAAACTCTACCTCGCCAATGCTATGTGTCAAGTGATGTGGAGAAGAAGGCTGTCGAGGCTCTCAAGCAGCTTGTTCTAGAGCTCGGACGCGCCGAGCGAGGTCAGCAACGTGCTCGTCGCCGCTCTCTGGCGAAAGCTTCTCGAGAGCGGCATCAAGCCCGAAAAGGTAGTCCTTGTTCAAGCCACTGGGGCCTTTGCTCTTGAAAATATGCTCCGCCAGCGCTTGCGGGTCCTGGGGCCCGACAAACTGGTCATTATCGGGCGTGCCAATGTAGACGAGGGTGCGGATGGGCGCGGCGGAGCCGTCAGCCGGCTGAAAGGGCGTGTAGTGGATGGAGTAGCCGTTGATTTCACGAATGTCGAGGTATTCCTTGACCTCGGCGACCTTGTCCGGCACTATGCGGTAGGCCACGCCCCAGACTCTGTCCGGCGCCGAGCCGTGGTGGTGGTCGGTCAGGTCCTCCCAGTAGGACCGCTTAAGGAGAGTGACGACCCGGCCGGGCGCTTCGGGCGTGCCGCGGTGGTCTTGACTAGAACACAATTGAAGTGTGAGTATAATCAAGCTGAGAATGTAGCTGATAGCGTGAAGAGAGTTTATACCTTGCCTGGGCAAAATTGTCAGTAAACCGGGAATGGGTAAAGGAGAGGAGAAGCCAAGGGAGAACATGCCTGCCAGAAGCGGCGAACGTAGCCGGTTACGTAGCCTGGAATTCGTTGATCTGCAGGTAGTCAAAGGAGAAAATGGTGTAAGTATGCAAGTCATGGTGATTTGGGGGCCGAAAACCAAAAACCAACAGGCGGCGGCGGCGGCATCATGCATTGTTGGGTCAAGTACCAAAGTGTGGCGGGGGTTTCCAGATGAGGCTTCTACGTTCGTGGGGCGAGAGCAAGGTTAGCCGAGAGGCGAAGTCGAAAGTAGCTGGCAGCAAACGATTTATGCAACGTACCCATATCCATAGAGCCAGAACTCGGGGGCTGCCGACTCGTCAGCCATGGTTTGGTCAACTGTTTGTCGTTTGTTGTTGGTGCCACGTAAGTCTATGCTGCACGTAGCGGGTGTGGGCAGATCTGAGACAATCTGACAAGAGGTAGGAAAAGGATAAGGCTATTTGCAGATCAGAGCGGTAGGAAGGGTACTATTAGTTTTAGGGGGCTTAGGGGTATTTATTAAGTTAAATTAAGTTTTATAGTATTTAATATTCTTTAAGGCTTTTATAATAAAGCTATATAGTACTAGATAGTTATTAGAGTTAGTAAGCTATTTATAATCTAATTACGTATTCATGTAGTTTAGATTAATACTTATATTAGTCATATATAATAAATATTTTCGTTTATCTAAGTCATAATATTATTGATATTTTTCTTGCTTATAAAAGTCCTATGTTGCTTAGCTTGGAGTAGTATTACTTTAATTATGGTAATAATGCCACGTCTTATCTATCTCCCCCGTTTTGGCGTCTTCAGCCTGATTTGGTATGCCAGTTAGCCAAGTTCATGCATGCATGGACGTCACCCATAGACAGTGGAAAATACGTACAAAGAACTCTACAAATTCGGTCATTATTGCTTCCTCCTGGATAAATTTGGCTTCGGTGTAATCCTGGCACTTGCCTCGCTGTACAATCTGCGAACAGTCGAAGTCGATCCAGACGATTCTATCACGGGGCTCCTGCTTAACAACTAGCATGTTTCGCGGCATCGAATCACCGTGAAGGAGTCCCATCTTGTGAAATTCGCTCAGAACTTGCGAGAATCTAGTAAGATTATCCTCTGAGAAGTTGCTCATTCGGCAAGGTTCCGCATTTGGAATGTATTCGATAAAGACAGCATCGGGTCGAAACCTGTCGTTCACAAATGGAGATAGGAAAGGCCAGAGTAAAACGTCGATTTCCTGTGCTGTTCCATAGAAGTCGGGAACGACTCCTCTGTCACAGAAGCCATTTTCTTTGAGAAGTTTGTACGCTTTGAATTCTCGCAGAAACAAGCAAGGCTCTTCATCAGGGTCGGACGTTGTGGGGTTGCCTTGGCCTCGGAACTGAGAAGGCGTGAATCTTGGGAATTGGTTCAGGGTTGGTGGGAAATACGTACAACTTTCATGAGACAGACCTGATCATCTTTTTTGACCTTGTACACTGATACACAGTGGTCTGAGTCCTGACTCAGAAGGCCGAGAAACTGAACAGAAGAGGGCTGCACCTGGGTCTGTAGATCCGCCGAGCCGAAAGGCGACTTTGGGGACGGCATAGGGGACAGCTTAGAGGACGGGTCAGAGGACGACATGTCAAACTGTGATGCGGTCTAAAGAGGGCGAAAAAAGGCGACTGCGCAGATGAGATGGATTTCTAAGGGTGGCGCTATCGTTGTGAAGAGGAAGGAGTTGCATTCAAGCGTTTGCGAATGGCAGCGGAGTTGGGGCCAACATGGGTTGTGCACAAATTCACGATGGGCATCGGCCAGGCTTGGAGGGGGGCCCGCTTGGTGTTGAGGCGGCATCGATGGCGACGTTGAAGTAATAAAGAGGGAGCGCATTGGTTGTTGCTCTGCGAGGCGAAGAGTAGATTTCAGTGGCTAATTTGCTGAGGGAACGACCACGAATGTGGAATAAAAAAAGTACGTTTCTTGCTGTGTCCCGACATGTTGTTGCGCAGTCTCTATTCTGTGGAGGCGTACATGTGCCTTGGGTCTTGTTTGCGTTTGCAACCGTGGCCATCCTTTGTGCATCCTGTCGCATACTGTCTTAACTCTACTGATTTGACTGTAATTTATTATATACCAAAAGAACTCACAACTATTCTGCAAGTCAGGTGAAGCCTCTCAGGCTCGACCACAGCATGGTAGCGGCACGACTGAGTAGGAGACGAGGCAACATGCGAAATCGCCCGGCCGGGATCTTTACTTAAGTACCTGGCTGTTGAATCGAGCGGAAATCGCACCAATACTGCAAATCATTTTCAACAAATTCCCGGCCTCCCAAAAATCTATTTTTGTCGTGGCTTTGCATAAGCAGCCTCCGCTGCCGGCCGGGTTCGTGCCCGACGGTGCCGACGGTGCGTCATCCTTCCAGGGCTCTCCAATGCCCCCACAAACGCCCGCCAACTCGTACCACGGGTACTGCCATACCGGTGGTACAGCACTGGTAATCCGTACTGCTAAGCGCGACACTTTTCCTGCCCCGCCGTTCAGTCTTGGCCTTTTTACTTCAACAAGGCCCTGTCCAGTTTCTCTCCTCCCCTCCTTTCGTTGCTCTCGTCGTCAACTTTTTCTTTTCTCTTCTTCTCATATTTAGTCCTGATCCTGGCGTCGCTTGGTCGAGCCAAAGAAAACAGACGCAAACATGGCCTACAACAGATCCTACGACCCAGACTCTCTCCCGAGGTACGTACAAACGCCCCTCGCTACCCAATAGCTCCCCGTTTCAACAACGACGTTTTTTTTTCCTTTGCTAACCAAGCTCTCGTGGCAGATTTGCGGAGCCAAACGAAGTACGTCGACATTTTTTCAATCTGTTCAGTCTCGAGTAAACATGTCCGACTAATGACCACTCGACAAATAGAAACCTGGCCAGGCGCCCCCTCCTCAGCAGCAGCAGCACCGCCCGCAGCCACCGCCCCAGCAGCAGAATTACTATCAGCAACCGCCTCCTCAGCAGCGCTACAACCAGAACCCGCCGCCGCCGTTGCCCAAAGACCAGTATGCGCGGCCACAGGACCAGTATGCGCGGCCACAGGACCAGTACGCCCGGCCACAGGACCAGTACGCCCGACCACAGGACCAGCACACGCGGCCGCAGGACCAATATGCCCGGCCACAGGACCAGCATACGCGGCAGCAGGACCAGTACGCCCGACCGTCGCCCACGCAGAACCTGCGCCAGCCCACCAACTACGGCCACTCGCCGCCCGCCCATGTCGCTTCCCACCGCCCGCCGCCGCCTTCTGCCGACACCAGGCCCTCCCTGACCTCCGTACCACCGCCCTCTCCTGCGCCTGGCGCAGACTCTGGCTCTGACCCGACGCTGCGGCCCCTCTTTCGTGCCGTAGACAAGGCTGGTGCGTGACCTTTGTCTTTTACGAACCCTCAGGCGACACTGGGCGCTTACACTGACTTGCTCCGCACAGGCACGGGCCAGCTCACCGAAAAAGAGCTCTCGGTCGCGCTCGTCAACGGTGACTGGACCGCCTTTGACATTCAAACGGTCCGCATGATGATTCGCATGTTTGACGCCGACCGCAGCGGCAGCATCGGCTTTGACGAGTTCTGCGGCCTCTGGTCTTTTCTCGGCTCCTGGCGCACCCTGTTTGACCGCTTCGATGTCGACCGCTCCGGCAACATCTCCCTCTCCGAGTTTACCGACGCCCTCATCGCCTTTCGCTATCGCCTATCCCCGCAGTTTGTTGAGCTGCTCTTTCGCACTTACGACAAGCGCAACGAGGGTGTCATGAGCTTTGACCTGTTTGTGCAGGCGTGCATCTCGCTCAAGCGCATGACGGACGTATTTAAAAAGTATGACGACGATAGGGATGGGTACATTACCCTAAGCTTTGAGGATTTCCTGAGCGAGATTCTCAAGCAGATGAAGTAATACCAGGCGGCAGGGATCGATACCAATGTCGAGCGTTGAGAACCTGAGAGGGAAGAAAACAGCACATGATGGGCCACAGATGGCTCTGATGAACTAATTTAGCCATTTTGGTGTAGAAGCTGATGCACATGACGAAGGCGATACGATGATACCCATGGCCGACAATTCAATATGTTGATGTATTATACATTAGTGATTTGCCTCGCAAAGCAGTTGTCATGATATTTTGCATAGTAATCCGGAACCAAGTATTAAAGATGGAAGAGCAGAACAAAGTGAAGAAGCATAAATGCGGCAAGGTATAAAACAGAGGCCGTGCCAAAGAACAAGTAAAAGAAAACTCCCGGTCTTGTTCAAACAGCCCGGAAAATTCGGGCCGTTTGCCCATTCACCACGCGTTGCCCAGCCAGTCCACCGGCAGCAACCCCTCCTCATCACCCATATCCAGCCCCAACCCCAATAACTCCAGCGACCATTTGCCCTCGTCCGAAAACAGCGTCTCCTCCTCCCACACGCCCTCGCTCGTCATTGCAACCTCCTCGCCCACCGCCAGCGCCCGCACCTCGGTCGGATGGTGATGACCGCCGCCGCCGCCGCCCGGTGAACCCGCCAGCAGGTAACGGTTGCTTCCGTCCGGCGACGCCTCGCCGCCGTTCACAAAGCACCTGTCCAGCGCGCGCTGCACCTCGCCGGCCCTTTGCCCGTCCTTATCGCCGCTGCCGCGCGCGCCGATCCACGCGCGCGCACCCAGCGCCGCCGCCGTCACCTGGCCCGCAAGCGCGCTCCGGCGGTGGTGGTGACGGTAGGAATACCACGGCGGCGGGACATCGTCAAAGCAGTGCAGAAGAGCGGTCAGTGGCAGTGCCGACTCCTGCAGGAGGTGCGCGGTCGCGTAGCCTTGCAGCGCGGTGTACGCGATGCCGTGCGGCGCAAACACGACCGATACGGTGCTGTCCTCTGTGCCGCAGGATCTCACGCTGGTAGGAGTGGTGGTGGGTGTGAGCGGTGGTGGTGGCGTGGCGGGGAGGAAAAGCGGCGGGCTGCCGGAGGTGACGCTGCTGCTGCCGTCGTCGGCGGAGAAGCTCAGCGCCGGAGTGGGGAGCCGCAGCGGAGGCGGTGGGACCGGGCTGGCCGTGCGTCGCCGGACCATTGGCGGCCGGTACGTAATCCCAATCGCGGCATGCGACCCACGCTTCGGCCCAATGTACGTCAGTGTCACCTCGCCGGGCTCGCCGCCCACGATTTTGGATAGGATGGGAATCCGCAGCACCTTGTCGCGCTCCTTGTCCCTGCGCGCGCCGCGGGCGCTGTCGTCCCACCGCGGGAGGGTCTCGACGGTGTGAAAGTGGCGCCAGCCGCGGATGCGGCGCGCGGCGAGCGGCGCGGCGAGGATGCGCGTGCGGGGGGGCAAGTGTCGCAGGGTGGGCTCATGGCAGTGACAGCGACGGGGGCTGCTGATGAGGGCGACGTCGATGGCGGAGAGAGGAAGGTCGGCGTCGGCGGCGTGGGGCGGTGTCATGGGTGTCGTCGTGGGGAAGAAGCCGCTGCTGCTGTTGTTGCTGGAGGAGGCGGCGATGCAAGGGTCCAGGAGGATGTGAAAAGGCTGCGTGGAGAGGGCCACGTCGGAGGTGTCAATGGGCTCAAAGGTGAGGAGGAAGCTGGGCGCGCCGTGCAGCTGCTTGACGGTGAGCGCCATCTCGTGGATTAGAGGGCGTACAACGGCTGCCCCGTGAGAGAGAGCGTAATGAGCGAGGCGAAACGTCTGCTCAAAGGCAGAGATCCGTGCCAGAAGCTATCTGGCTGGTGAGGAAGTTTGAAGCTGTCACCTGTGGGATAGTAAAATATCGTGGAGTGGACTCGCATGATATCTTAACAAGACTATAACTCCATAGCCTGAGCCATCCAGTCCATTGTTCTGGTGGGTTGTCGAGGCAGCACGCTCCATACCGTGCCTGATGATGAACGGGTCTCGGGGATTGCCGCATGGATATCGTTTCCCCAATGGGAAGTACAGCTTAGCCCGGCCAGATCAATTGCTGTATTGGTGCTGTGGGCTTGTCCACTTACAAAATGGGCATGCTAAAGTATGAGACAAAAGCAGACGACAGGCGTGATATTTTGGTAGGATGCGACTGAGCGGTGCTGGTCTTTCATTCCAAAGCTGTGTAGAGACGGAAATTGGCGAGAACAAAGTCATTTTATTTCTGCTGACGCTTAAATCCGGTGTCTAGCGAACACCTGGGGCCAAGGAAAGGGAAGCATTCCAGTCGCAGGGCAAGTGCGTCAAGCAATGCCGATTGTGTAAACTCGTCTGTGCTAGCCTGCGGTGAAGCGCATGTCCACAATCGTGAGTTACAGGGATATCCTACAAGAGATAAAGACTTTTGGCTTGACTCATTGATTGGCCATGTTGCTGAAGAAATACTGTGTCGTGCCATGACCGGGCCATGATTCGCATGCATCCACGAATGCAAGTAGTCCGACTCGCGCTCGTCCAAAGTAACATGAGAAATAGGCGAGAAACTTCATATCGAGTCAAATATGTAATTTCTCTTAGAGTATTCCTCATAACCTTGGGCAAACGTCTTGGTTCGCTTATCCAACAACCATCGCTGATCCATTCTTTGGTAGGCAAGTAGGCAGTGGGCCGCTCACCGATGGAATGTGTCGACCGGGGAAGCGCGCCACCATCAGGCCTGAGCAAAATCGACTAGAAACAGAAAGACACTGAAACTGGAAACGACCTCGTTCCGGTGAAGTCGTCAACGGTATTTGTTGCTGGCGAATTGTGCAACTTGGCCCGTTTCTGTACCTCTGTCCATGGTGGTGTGTACATCATAAACGAGTGTAGATATAATTTCAAACCAAAG
Organism: Beauveria sp. NWAFU-1; assembly: GCA_024472245.1. Classification (NCBI taxonomy): domain Eukaryota; kingdom Fungi; phylum Ascomycota; class Sordariomycetes; order Hypocreales; family Cordycipitaceae; genus Beauveria; species Beauveria sp. NWAFU-1. The sequence goes on along the minus strand of JANBXD010000001.1, from coordinate 5,812,085 downwards.
ATGTGAGTGAGATTTCATTTCATGCGTGCATAATACATATTGATGTCTTCGAGGTGCTTATGAAGCACATCGCAGAACAGATTCGAGTGACGGGATTGTGCGTTGATGACTGGCACTCTGAAGACACGAGTTGATCATGTGGTTGAAGACAAAAGCGCAAGGTACAAGTTTAGAAACAATGCCTGTCGATCACCGGCTCAATAGGTTAGTCTTGGTAAAGACTGGCACAACAATGCACAACAATGCCTATCAGTGCCGACGCGCCGACTGAAGTGCGTCGCCTGAAAAAAGCTCTCGTCCAGAATTGTTGTGCGACGACCTCGAGACTTCAACGCTTTACTATACTACGAATATAATAAAATATCATCTTTATATATCACTAAATAGTATATTTACAAAGTAATCAATAGTGATGGTACAGGGGGTGTTTAGGTGTTAATTTGCGGGTTCTTTTAGTCATGACGTGCCACGCACCTGCCCTCTCGATGGTATATTTATATAAAGTAATCAATAGTGATGATACAGGGAGTGTTTGGGTGTCAATCGACGGTTTTTTTTTGGTTATTCAGTCCCCGGCCCCTCTTTCGCATCACTCAAGATGGGTGCTCTTTAGCAAATCCGGCATATCACCAAGTGAGGCGTCATTTACATAACTACAGGATTTGTGTGTGAAAAAGGTAACTCACCCACGAAAGAGAAATCATTTTTTGAGCTATTTCATAGGCACTTAATACTCACGAGCTCTCCTAGTCATTTACCTCTTCTGTTCTAAAGAGTGCTGAGTGTAAGAGACACAGACGAAGGCGTGATAGGTGCTGGTAGTTGTGTTACACATGCGGTGGGTTCCCCAGTCAACATTCAACTGGTCGACCTCGTCGAACATTGCAGACATCGGTCACATCAACTAACTTGTTTGCTTCTTGCTTGTGTCCTGCAACCTGAAACAGCATCAACCAGCCGGTCATGACAGCACTGGCTGACTTAGTCGAGCATATTCATCCAGGTCCTTCACTCTTGCTTATTGCTTGTGTCTTGCGCGGCTCGTGATGGCCGGCTCGTGATGCCCTCGCCTCTTTCTTGATTCGCCGCACATACCGACGGAAATGCACCTTGAGAATATCCAAGGCTGGTTGGATGCAGTTGAAGTTAACGACAACAAAGGAAACGACGCCTCACATGAACGTGATCGTGCCGTTAAGCGACGACGACTCAACCCAATCACGCCACCTTCTTCGGGTCCAACCGACGACGGCGACATAGCCTCGCCACCTAAGCGACCGCTCGACGACGAAACGTCGCGGGCCAAGCGCTTCCAGACCGGACTGGCATCGGAGCGCAGCTACCCCTCCCTCTCCAGCACCTCAGAGCAGTCCACGTCGTCGTCGTCGCGCCGCACCGCATCGCCTCAGAAACACCTGCGCGCACTGGCGCTGAACCCGCGCGGTCTCGACGTGCGCGACCCTCAGGCGCTACGGACGCTGCTCCTTGACATGCAGGCCTTCTCTAATGGTAAAGGCATCGTGGCCAGGGATGCGCAGGAGGCGCTTGCAAAGGCTGCAGACGCAGATGATCGGTTTGCGTGGGCCTTGCAATCCGGCACTGCACATATATCGAACGACAAAGAGCTACTTGGCAGGACTCCGCCGCCCGGCGCGGTACGCAAGGTCATAAAGGCGGCCTTCCAGTGCAAGAGACGGGAGCACCCGGAAGCTAACTGGAATCTCGAGGTGCATCAGCGTATCCTTGATATAGCGTTCCGCCCGGCAGAAGATACGGATTTTGAGAATCTTATTGATTTTATGGGATGGTAAGCTGACTCTTTCTTACGCTACGCTTTTCGCTGCTGTAGCGACTCTGACTCCGACGGCGATGACTGACAGCACATATTAGCACCACCGCTTCTATCATGCGGGAATACGGTACCGCGACGCTGGTGAAAAAGGTAGACTTTTGCGTGTATATTAAGCCGGGGAACGACCCCTTAATTTCATCAGCGTTCGAGACGGCTACTTCGTTTGTGCGGAGCGTCATGCCGTAGGAAGTTTTAGGCTTTACCGATTTTACCCCCTTAGACGACCACTTTATCGCGCTAAGTATTAAGACTAAGAAGCCGAGCGAGAACTTTAAGGCGGCAGAGCTTTAGCTAGGCGTCTAGGATATAGCGCGGTGGGCTTTTTTACGGCGGCTCACGGAGCTACGGTCATGCCCACCAGATATCACAGGTGCAGATGCCAACGATAGAAGACCGGATATGAAGCTGCTGGAATTTCTTCCGGGCATTATCGTGTAAGGCCATGATTGGTACCTCGTCATCACAACTATGGAGGGAGACAAGACGGTGCTCTGGCAGAAAATTAGCATTGGAAGCACCTCGACGCCGAGGGGCGTATACCAGATTGTCCGCGCGCTGCAGTATCTAGGGAAATGGGCAAAGGACGTGCACTGGCCATGGTTGAGGGAGGTGATTGAGGGCATACCAGATACGTGTGCATGAAGGAGTCTTGCTAGTCGGACCTTGTCATTTTACTTGGCGGACCGTGGGTTTGCGCAAACAGGAGCCCGACAGAACCTGTTTGCAGGGTGTGCCAGTCATCCGAAAGCCAGTAAACGTCGGGTTCAAAGGGGCACCAAGAGCGGCAGAAGAAGGCAGCTCAATTGCAGGTCCTTTATTCTGTCGCTGTTGGCCCCTTTGGACTTGACGTTTACTGCAACCCCAGTCGGCATAGTGGTTTACGAAAAACTGGTATTCGACAACCGCCGCCACGCTTGTCGTCGTCGTCGTCGTCGTCGTCATTGTTGTATTATTATACGCCTGGGAGTGTCCTATGTAAAGGCAAAAGGCGCCCGCCGGGTACTGAGATTAAGCTCCGATGCCTGACAGCGAGCTTGTCCAAGCGGCAAGCTCGCTTCCAGTAACTTACAATGCCAAAATTCTAGTAGACATAGGTGTGCGATAAGTATTTTTCCTTGCAACTGCTCAAGGCGTAAGCTCAAATATTGTTGAAACTGAAATACGCATTATATCACAGACATCAGCTTGTGCCACATCGCGGCTCACACAATAATTCCAATGGCTTCGGTTGCACGAGCAGCGTCGCGCTGTCCAGTTCAGGCGTCATGCAGTGACTCGCGAGCTGAGCAGCAGTTTACCCCGCTTCGTCATACTCGATGAATGTATTTAAACCTTGTATTTATGCATTTCTCGCTGTCGTTGCTATCCCATACCCAGCGACAACTAACCGCCCAAGCCAACAACCGCCAGGCGTCCTTCCCCTCGAGCAACACCCCTTCCAACCCAATCGCTTTACTGCACTATTCCGATGGGAGACGTTGAGATGCCTCCAGTATTCTCGGAGCGGCAGGAACAGGCCATGACGCTGCTGCACCACGCCAGCGCCGCGCTCATGCGCGAGCCCTGCACGACGGCCGACGTCGAGGAGGCGGTGGACTACGCCACACAAGCGCTGCGACTCGCGGACAATGACAATGGCATCAAGTCGGCCGCCAATATTATACTAGGCGGGTGTCATGAAACCCAGGACAAGTGGAACCTGGCGTACTACGAGTACAAAGCCGCCAAAGAGCAGTGCGGGGGCAGGTGGACAAACGAGCTGGAGCAGATTTTCCAGTATTGTCTCTGCAAGGTGTTTCTTAGAGAGTGAAGGAAAGAGGCGGGGAGTTGCGGGATTGAATGGTAAAGCGGACAGAGCTCATCGCGGTATGCATCTCAGCCGACTGTGTTGACGAGGAAGCTCGTGTTCTACAGCACAGTTCTTGTAGCGTATGCTCCAGATAAGTTCGAGCTAATGGCTATACAAATGACTTTTTCTACTCGCTACCGATGATTCTTCAACTATCATAAAATGTTGAGTTTAGCCTCGGACCGCGTTTCTTACAAGGCTTGTGGTGTGAGTAGCAACAGTGCGTAATGTAACTTGCGCGGCCAAGGCCAGCAATAGTTCTTGCGCCAAATTCTAATAAGGTTGCTTCGATAACAATAGCTGGATAAAGGATAGAATCAGATACTGTACAATTATTTGCCCGATGAAAGTCAAGTCACTCATTACCCTCGTGTACTCCTCACTGCATTGCCAATGACGATAGTTCGCCGCTCCAGTTCATGACACAGTGCTCATCATCAACGACAGGTATACTCTGACCGTGTAAAAGAAAACTTCAAGATGCCGTAATTTAGAAACATCTCAAAAAGACTGCTACAATAGCCGTTTTGAGCCCCCGCTTCGCATATGCGCCGTGCTGGCGCCGTCCCTGCTGTCCATGTGGCGAGCCGACACCGGCGGACGTCCATCCCGTGTGCCTGCACAATGAGCCCCAGCAAAAGACTCTGTACGCTCAAAGGAAGAGAGAGGCACAATTTACGGAGAGGGGGTGAAGCTGCGAGAAGCCGTCCATCTAAGCTTCGGAATCCGAGCCGTCACAAAGTGCGCATGGGAAAAGTTGGACTTTGCTGATGCACTTCTTATAGCTTTCCGGACGAATAGTGCCACCTGTTTCAGGTAAGTTCTAAACGCGGTGTATATGGTGGCGTGGTACGATGCCGACGATGACAATGGTCAGCGGCGCAGCTGTGATTCACAGTATGACGATGTGGTCATCAAGAGCAAATCATCGTTTGGCCTGCTAATACACTCGCCTTCACATCTGAATGGTGTTTCCCTGTCCCTGAGAAAGCGAGTTTCAATTCATGCTTTGTATACGTGACATCCGATGATTCGGTAAAAGACGCAACTAGAGGATCTGCGAGATTTACGGCAGCTGGCGGGTGCGGCGACCAACACCGCCTCTCTTGAGCAGCCACACAAGTCCCGAGAGCTATAATCCTCAGAGAAATGGCAGACTTGTGAGGTTGAATTCGGAGACTCTCAAGGCCACAAAGTAGCTTGGAAGGTTCGCTCTGCCGCTCTGCCTCGCTGCCCAGCTGCAGCGTCTGGGCAACTCTGGAAACTCCATCTTTGAGAATTCGCGCGCTTCGCCGAGGCGTACAATCCGAGAGTCTCATTCGGAGTGGAATTTTAACTCTCTGCTGAAGCGAATTTCATCCCGGATATGATTCACGCCTCTGTTTCCGTGTTAGTTGTTTTTGTTGTTGCACACGGGAGGGGGGTGCCCTGCCCTGACACTTGACCAGAGAGCAACCTAGGTCAATATGCCTGCTCTGTACATCATTGCCCTCCATCCCGCCCTTGAATCAGTCGCGAGAAGCCGAGTCGGTTCCTTTCCATGTCAGGCTGACAATACTTTCTGTGACTTTTGCCGTTGTGCGCGTGATCGAGTTTCATTTAGACAATCACATAACAAAGAATGTACAGCCATCACTTCTAGAAGCAAGGTCGTTTGGTATAAGAAGGAAGACCACTTTTTTCATCCTTTTAAAGTCTATTCGAAGTATAAAAGAAACTCGGAGTCTCTGAATTCTACTCCAACAAATCCACCTACATCAATCGAAGCTACTCCGACGAACACTAGTTTTACCGCATCAATCTGCCCTACCATGCCTTCGAGCCAACACCAGAGAACGTGGACCAATTCGGCTCTCGGCGACGACTTCCCCGACGACGACTCCCCCGACGACAAGGAAAGGGAGGCAGTAGTCTTGAGCCTCATTGAAATGAGCATTGAGGCGCTGCACTATCTCGATAGTGACAAGGAGGCGCGCAAGCAAAACCAGGCCCTGTGGCTCGCCAGTCGGGCGACCGTTCATTCCGAGCTTTTACCGGGTATATTCCAGAAGAAAGCCTATATACAGGTCGCCTACTGCCATTATGCCGAAAGCAAATGGCGAGCGGCCGCCATTATGTTGGACTTGGCCAAGACTAAGGGGAAGGACGCCTGGACGCCACAAGATGAGGAATTCCTGAGCGAATGTCTGAAGCTAGCTGATGACACTGACGCGGCCTATCCTTTCAATGGTCATTGAGTTAGGGTTGTGGATGTTCAGGAAGCCTTCGAGTCTCCAATGACAGATAATTTGTCTTTGCTCATTTACAGTCAATTCAGAGGTTGGCATCATCATAGAGTCGTTCAGCTTTCCAAGTTACGCGTGACAAGGTGTGATACAAGCATGTATAGACTGCTCAACTTTGAACAGGGGCGAACAATACCCGCAAAAGCTGCACGTAATACGCTTCCAATACCAGCCTATGAAGAATAAGAAGCAATTCTAAGCGTGCGCGGAGACGACGCCGCTTCGGAAGAGAACCGCTCGTGCGATCTCGGAACGGCAGACTGGGCGGCTAGGTTCTATGCAGTTGGCCGCGTGCAGCATCTTTGATGCGTATGGCGAGGAAGAAGCCAAAGGTTGGGATACAGGAAATTAAAATCTTACATGAACCAGCAATGGACTCCGTGCAGTTGATCCTGTTTCGCTATCAAGTTGCGAGGAACTCATCGAAGCAGCTTTTCCTACATGACAGCGCTCGTCACAGTCGTAAGAAATACAACACAGAAACTACATCGAGAGGTGACGCGAGACATACAACATAAAAGTCTCGTATACACACCGTCCGTGAGCCATGCACCCCTCTGAATCTTGGCTGGCGACGGCTAGCGCCGCGCTCGACCACCACCCACCCAACCCCGTGACCGCCCTGGCGCACGCGCAGGTCGCGCGCCGCATCTGCCAGGAGCGCTTCGCCGACAGCGCCAACAGGTATCTCTACCTCGGCCTGCGTTGGGAGGTGCAGGCGCTCGAGGTCTTGGCCGCGCGCGACTGGACGGAGGCGATCAGGGGTCTCCGGATCGCGTGCGGGGCGTACCGGCTGGCGAGGCAGCGCGGCCGCGGAACGTGGATCGAGCGCGCGGGGGGCCGTGGCGTGCAGCGGTGCATGGGGATGGGAGTGTATACGCTTGGTGCGGGATGAGAGATTTATACAGAGGGCGAGAGGGTTTGGGTTGGGAGATGCGGTGCGTCAAGGGCGGCGTTGTGAATAGTAGTGTCTAGATGCACAAGGTGGGGGAATGACAAGTGACAAAGGGCAGTATGAATAATGACACAAGCGCTAAGAGGACTTTTAAAAATAAAAGTAGACGGCAGAGCCTTTGTGATGCAATTTCAGAGTTACAGAGGTGCAAAAGACGTGTATTTTCCAACTCGGGTAACTAAAGAGAAACAACAAATCAAAGTTGATTCGATTTGCAAGCCTTCTTAATATAAAAATCCTCGCCTCGATCCACAAGACAAGGTGTCCGAGTGGTTAAGGAGTGTGACTAGAAATCACATGGGTTCGCCCGCGTAGGTTCAAGTCCTGCCCTTGTCGAAGTACTTTTTTTTCCGCCTCGTGGCTGAACAGCCTCTTCTTTTTTTTCCCTTTTTTTGGCAATTGTGAGATGGAGGTTGGGGAGGGTCTTGTGGGACGGCGGTAACCAGATTGGACATTAATTAGTAAGGCTGTTCTTTGCTGAAAGAAAGTTCAAATGAAGCGACCTTGGTTTTTTTCTCCCATGAGATGAGTGTTTGAAAGGAAGACTCTGCGCTGGTGGACTGGAAGAACGTCAGCCTACAATGGACGTGCTCAAGTTTGGTTATAAGCGTATGCTGAATAGTCGGCAATGTGATTTGACACGCAATATTTCACTCGCAGAGTGTCTTTCAGCCTCTGATATGGTCTAATAGGTGCGCTTGACTTAGGTAGAAGCGCTGCGATTATATTGGTTATTCTCCCAAATGACTTCTGTAGACGTTGTCAAACTGCACGCCAGTTGAGCCTTCCTCAGATTTTCCCGACTTTTACCAGTTTTCATCTTCTTGGCTTCATCTCACCATGACGTTTGACCATCACCGGTACCCAGGAGCTCTGGAACGAGAAACTGACTCTCAGCAGTGCGTGAGCTGGGCCTGGAGGCTCTAGAGAGGTTTGCATACTCAAGATACCGCGCCAATGCTTGCCTCGTCGTCATCAAGGCGCACGAGGGCTTGGAGTAGTGGGAATTCGCGCTCCAGTACTGGGACCGGTGTCGTGGGCTGTACCCCGAAGGCTGGAACCGCGAAATGGAAGGTCGCTTGCAGGCCTGTCGGGTGCTTTCTGGCATGTCGGAGGAGTTACGAGGAAATTTGCCCCAGTAGATAGTTTCAGAGCCTGAGTATTAAGTTGTATTCAGCCTTTTCTGCGTTGTGGCTTGTTACTTTGCTCGTCTTTCTCGACGCTGGATCTATATGCACACCATGTAGCAAAGTCTTTGTGAGTTCTGCTACTGGCCACTGATTTTTTAATCTCACAGTTGTAAGACGATCGAAAATGAAAAAACAGCTACCTGCTCATGTATGAATATCTCAATTCTTGGTGGCGGTGTTGGCGCAACGCCCACAAACCTACCAGACGAATTAAAACAAGAGCATTACCATTTAAACACTCGATTTCCTCACTTGGGTTCTAATCTCTGGTTCAATATTAGCAAAGTCATCAACCTCTTTTGATCTGCCCCATTCTTCTTTTATAGTTCAACAACAAACACAGCCAACCTCTCAACACAAACACAAGCAAAATTACCATGAACGACATAGACCGCATCCTCAACTCCAACGCGCTGCGTTATCGGCCGATGGTTGTCAACAACATCTTCCAGCCCTTTAACCGCGGCATCCCCTTTTTCCGCACCATCGCCCAGTACGAGCGGCGCTTCCATCCGGGGTTCCCCGCCGGCGACCACCCCGACCGCAAGTTTCCCTGGCTTGTCGAGCCCGGTCTTCAGTCCATCGAGGTCTACGAGGCCATTCTGACGCGAACCGTCGCGCGCGGCCGCCCAGTGCCGCTTCTCCGCGTCTACATTTGCGAGTCGGGCGTCGTGCAGCGTCGGAGCTCGTATACCATCCCCGCAGGCGGCTTCCCGCGCGAAATTGGCGTCGAGGACCCTCGCTATCGGGAGCCGCGCGACGTGTGCTTCACGCTATTGAGCTACGTGGAGCATATGGAGGTGACGAGGTGGCTGCGAGAGTACACCGGCCTGTCAGTGTCGCCCTGCCCGTTTGCCGCGACGCCGCTGGGGTGGTTGGTACTAGCGAGGCCGTCGCCGCGCCTGCGTGAGTGGGCGTGTCGGCAGTTGGGTTTCCACGGGGGTGAGGAAAATTGGATGCAGTTTCCGGCGAGCTGGCCGCCGGAGGGCGTGGTGCACATGGGATGCCGCGGCGTGCTGGCTTGGGCGCTGCCGGGGGGGGACGGCGTGGAGAGAGACGGACGATCGTATCGTGACGGTCTGAGGGTGAGGGTTGGGTGGGAAATGACTAGACGTTAGAGGGTGGGTGGTGCATCGTGAGGGAATATTCTAAAGTGACGAGCTGGTCATGAATCAGAGTGAAGGGTGTATTTTACTTGTTGGTCGGTTGATCTTGTGACTTCGAAAGCATATCGGGATGGCGTCGGGGGAATTGCATGGCATTGTTGGATAAAAAGGAACATGGATAGTAGACGGAGAGTCTCCGATGTGGAAAGGGATTAACCTCATGATTACTTCAGATGCCTGTAATATTTGAGAGAAACGTTTAATAGCATTCGAAGAACCAGTTTTTAGCGTGACGGAGATGGAGAATTATACTCACATGTATTATGCCGTGAACTTGGAGCAAATGTAAGATCAGGGATATTATCGCTAGTTCTCAATTTTTATGAACTTTTATATGGTATTGAAACCTGAAAGGTGAATAAATTGTCGTGTCTGTCGTTTTCCTGATATAATGGCAGCATCGATCCATGTCGAGCTTCAGGATGGCTGCGCGCTTAGCACAGCTGTAGGCCTGGTAGGGGCGGCTGCGGATGAATTGAGCACAAGACTGACCCATGAAGGGGAACAGTTGAGAAGAAGATCACAGAAAAAGTTGCGGCACATGATTCTCTCAAATTATGTATATTCTGTTAGAGAGACGAATGCTGAATGGTGTCTGGTGTCTTTGAATATGCAGTCTTGTACAATGTACTGGTAACTTGTCACTTTACCCGCCAAGCCCAAAGCGGAAGGCCGCGAACGCCGACAGCAAGGCGGGAGGGGCGGCGCTAAGTCAATCAGTGTTCGGTGACGGGCGCACAGTGTCGTTTTTAGTTTGCCAGTTTGTTGGGTGTGTTTGGAGATGTATCTAATCATCGAAAGCCAATGATGCCGGGCCGATATCGCACAAGAGATGGTGCAGATTGTACAGAGGGACGTGAGATGCAGATATGCGGTGCGTGGCAGCTGCAAGTCATAGCGGGGGCGGCCAGTGACAGTTGCGAGGACGCTGAGTGGCTGAGTCGGGCTGATAAGGATAAGCTGCAAGAGAAAAAAAAAGACGAGAGGTGCGAGCTCAGAGGAGTTGAGCAAACCCTTGGTAACTGGGAATGCATCCCAGCTACCTAACCTTCTGCCCTCTAAATTGTACGGATTATTACTGGTAAGAGAGTACGAGGAGCTTCGAGTCAGAGACTCCACCATAGCTTCAGCTGCAACCCCGCACCAGGATAATACAGAGGACCTATAACAGCAGAAGAACCAAGTTGTGACTCTTGTGAGTAGCGTTGAAGTAGTCAGGGTATTTGTTTGCTCGTACTCATTGTCATTAGCAGAAAAGCGTCATTCGTTAGTTTATTGGTGGGCGTTGGCGTCGGCAGCAGCTTGACTCGTTGTGGTACAGGCCGATTCGCACCGGCCACGCCGAGCAGCGCACCGAGTCAGCAGACAGCCTGATGTGCGCCTACGACTTGTCCATGTCTTGGCTTAGTTTCCCAGTCATGTTCAAAGAAGTTTTTTTTCCTTTCTTTTTTGCGACTTCTTGGAGCTAAAGCGAGCAGATTCACTGCAGAATTTTTTCATGTGGCAGTGGCGAGCTTTCCGACCCCATCAAACCATCAAGCCATGCACCGATGCGGAGAGAGGTACCTTTGGACCCTGGGAGCCCACCGAGAGCAGAGAAAAGGTAACTTCCTTACGTACGGAGGTACATGTGGAGAGGTAACCACCAGCAGACTGTGGAGGGGGTCTGAATAGTCGAGCTGAAGAAGCAGGCGTTTGAAAATTGAACAAGATTCAAAAGCACGAGAAATATGCAAGAAATAATGTCTTTGACTAGGACAGCTCGAAAGCATAGATTGCTGTCATGCGGAGGCCGTCTGTTATATCAAGGGGCCTCGGCGGACAACTTGAGACGCCACACGCCCCAGAAAGCTCACTCACGAGTCCCGGCGATCTTCAGTGAGCTCCAGGTACTACCTGGTCAACGTATAGGGCGCGTTATAGTTGCTTGAAGCTGGAGCTAGTAAGGCCCAGCAGGGGAGCAAGCTTTCAGAGCTCATCCTGCAGAGTTTATAATTAGAGTGGCAAACCTGTCATTGCAACCTCTAATGGCTCCGAGGGAGCACGGGAGGTTACTTAGCAGTAGGTACCTATTTAGCCATGTACGAAAGTATCTCGCCAACACCAGCCGCCGCCGAGGCTTGCTCATCCAGCAGCCACGGAAAATTCTTCAACTACTGAATGAATAGAGAGTACCAATAGGTTTTGATTAATTTCGACTTGCTGGCTGACTGGTGCCGTCATCATCAAGTGCTGCAGCGCCCGCGGGCTGGAGAGAAAAAAAAGAGAGGTCACCCGGGCGCAGGCTCCGCCTCGGCGCGCTCAAGGTAACTCTCGTCGTCAAGGTACTTTGGGCCCCACGCCGGGGTGCGCCGGGACGTGCACTGAGGAGCTGTGTCTTTGGTCAGTCTTTCTGGTCAGTCGGTCGGCAGCAAACAAGTACCACGGGGCCAGCTGGTACTTTGCTTGTCTGTGGTGTGTGTGTGTGCTTCAGCCAGCCTGCCAGCTGCGAGCTGCCAGCTGCGAGCCAGTGACAACCACGCCAATTCGGCTTTCCAGCTCTTTGTCTGTTTCTTGTCCTTGTCATCTTGAATTTATTCCCGTCTTGCTCGTTTTCCTTGAATTTTGCGCAACGAGATAGCCCAATCGCAACATCTCCAACCGATACTTTGATTCATGCTTCCCTCGTCATCGCCGCCCTCACCACCGTCACCTCAAACAGCTTCCTCGGATCTGCCGTCCACCTCTTCCCTCTCTTGGTCCCGGGTCCAATCCACCCACACCAAAACTCACACATAGCTCTTTCTCTCTCCCTCTCGCTTTTTTTCTTCTCACTCTCTGGTTGCAACATTTGACTGCTTGGTCGAATATTCTGCTACTTGAATCTCTATTTCGCCCCCCCAGATCAATTTCTTTTTAGTTTTTCTCATCCCACAACTACAATCGTCCGCCGCCACATACCACATCATCCACTACCACCCACCACCACCGCGGCCGCCACCACAAACACCTTTGCTTCGCCTCGATTCGCCTTTTGCTATTGCTACCTCGTCCATAAATATTCCTGGCCCCGGAAGAATTAGCTTCAAATACCTTTGTCTCGTCCACCACAAGCTTTGCGACGACAACTGCCATCTCTTCCCCGCCCGCTTATGTCTTGATACCTCGCATCGCAACTTCCAATTGAGCCCTCGCCAACATATACGCCCTCTCAGCTGCGCCCGCTCAACCCACCCGCCCTTGGCCTTTGCTCGCGACACCTTCAGTTTCTCCGAGCTTCAACATTCTACATCACCATTTCCCCCGCGCCCCGTCACTGCACCGCATTGAGCTGCGCATGGTGGGGTCAAGATGCCGCCTCGCTCATCTCTGACTTCGTCCTTTTCCATTTCTGATGCCAACAATGAGGTCATTTGTCCTCTTAGCAATCAGGATGGTTCCAACTGCCGCAAAAGATGCATCGGCGTGAGTCCCCGTCCTCCCGCTCCATGCCGCCTGTCTGATATATGAATGTCACTCGTCTCTTGGAATCCTTTTCACGTAGCATACTGGGTCGCCATTCATTTTTGTCCTTTCGTGCATCTAACCCTGGTCCCTCGCAGGAAAAACGTTATCGCTCCATGCAAGAGCATATCCGTCGAGCTCACCCCGAGTACTACATTCCGAAGCTGCCCGCCACCGAGGAGAGTTTCCTGCTAATGGTCAATACGCCGCCGTCTGAGCGTCCCCCAACCGACTCGAGTCCGGTTTCTTCTGCACAAGGTGCGTACTCTTGCCACTTTAAAAGCTTTAAAAGAAGCAGCAAATCGTGAATTGAACCAAAAGAAGAAGAAAGCATTTCAGGCTAACAATTCAGGCTTTCGTCAACGCCAACATGACTACCGACACAACTCCTCTGGGCCGCCTACCCCCAGAAACTCGGACGAATTTTCCAATGGCGGCGTCAATCATATGCTCGGAACGGCCACAGCTGCCGCTGTCCTCGCTGAGCTTCGAGAAAACGACATGGACGGAGTAAGTTTTGCGTCGCACAGCTCAGAGCTACATTACCCACCCCAGCTGCCCCACGCCATGATCGATAACACCCCGGCATCAACATTTTGTCAAAAATTGGCATCGCCTTGCGAAAAAAATTATATTTCACTTGAATTCAGCACCAACATTGCATTTATTCTAATCCTTTCATCTTTAGGGCTATCACTCCGATTTGGATGGCCGTCGTATCCCGCAAACATCCATCGAGCTCCCTCCTCTCCACCACATTTCCAACCATGATGTCACCAGCGACCCCTACTCCAATCGCCATCTCCCCTCGCTTCTCTCGGGCTCACCACCCGGTCGCTCCTCGACCCTACCGCCGCTGCAGCGCCACCCGGGCCCTAACCGCCCCCGCAAGCACTCCGTCTCCAAACGCGCCCAGGAGGGCCACAAGAAGAAGAACTCGCGCAGCAGCGCGAGCGACTGGTTGCGGCGTATCCAGAATGACGAGCTGCGGCCCGGCGACCGCAAAGCCCTATCCGTGGAGCCCTCGACAGATTTTGGCAAGCGTTGGAAGGACCTCATCGATGCCGCCGATCAAGCTGCCTCTGCCGCCGGCGACGCGGACCAGGACCGCACGCCCATGCCGCAGTCACCCGTCTCCATTCATCGCTCGTCCATGCCGCCCTTTCCCCAGCAAAACGTGCAACAGCCCAGCTACCAGGCCTCCCCTCTGCAGCAGGCCCTGACGCCGCCGTCACATAACCAGGACCCCGTCGAGCCCTATCCCAGCGTTGAAAGCGGTGACAACTTCCACATGGCCACGAGCGGTCTCTCCGACTCGTCGCCCACCTACTCGGCCCATAACATCCAAATCTACTGCGCTGCCTGCCAGGGCGTCTCCCTGCTGCGGGCTTCGTATGCATGTACCGAGTGTATCTCCGCCGTCTGTGCCACCTGCGTCGAGGTGCTCATGGCCGAGCACGGAGCACGAAGGAAGTGCCCCCGCTGCGCCACCATTGGCGGCCGGTTCAAGCCTTTTCAGCTCGATTTTCGATGAATGCTGCTCCCTCATTCTCTGATGAACCCAATGATGTTTCTCCATGACACTCTTTTCATGACTTAGACTGATCGCTTTGCCTCTCTTCTGCGCGGCTACATCTCCTTGGGTCTTAGACGTACAGGACACGGGCTACAAAATCATTTTTACCGGCGCATTCGGAACCATGATACAACGATACACTACTGCTTTTTCTAGGGCCAGTCCCTGCACTTGGATTTCCCCTTTCCATTGGGTTCATGGGCAGAGCTGCTTCTCTTCTTCCTGGACACGAGTCCAGTACTTTTTCCTCACATCTGTGATTTTCCGTTTCTTCTTCCTTGTTGTGACTACACTGTCCTTTTCACCAATGACTTTTTTTTTCTATTTTGCGCTGTTTCGCGGGTTTAGCCCTATGGCTGCCTCGTCTTCAGCATCTTTTTCCTACAAGACTTTTTGGGTTTCTCTTTCTTGGCTTGATTCTACCCTGGTTGGTTCCTCGGATTGCGCATCTTTTTTATTGGGCTAGGTATTTTGGGTTTTTCCTAGGACACGGTCTTGATCTGGCAAGGACCAGTTTTTCGGTTGGCGTTTTTAACTTGACCTTGTAGTGACGGCTTGACGACATCTTTTGGATTTGTAATTGGTGGCCTCGTCGCCTATTCGCTTTACCCCTTGACGGGATTCGCTGCAAGTTTTTACGCTTTTGGTGTCGGCTGCACAGCATATTCTGTTGTTAGCCCACCAATGATGAATGAGATTGATTCACTTTGCTTGATTTCGATGATGAACCGTGCCCGTGCAACGACGAAATTGCTCCTTTGTTACATTGAAAATATTATAAAGCAGTGCTTATGCTTTAACCCGAACGCCATCCCTGCCAACAAGGACAAGTGAGTACCGCTCACTGTATCCCCCCATTACCTCTGACTCTTTCTCTCCTCTGCCAATATCCCTCATATCCCTCATATTCTCTTCACTTTCCCTGCTTTCGCAGCTCCTGCTGCTGCAAAAGCGCGTCCCTCACCGCCGCCCTCGCATTGCGGCTCCCGCCCAGCTTCGGGCCCTTGAGCACCTCGCCGGCAGCCACGGCCTGCTGGTGCGCCTGCTGCTTCTGCGACAGCCGCGGCTGGTTGAGCGCCGGACGCCTGCGCTGCCGCCGCGCGGCCACCTCTTCCATGTACTGTTGGCGGAAATTCTCCGCGAGCGCGTCGTCGTTTGCCGCGGCCGAGGCATCCGAGACGTCGTAGACATCGACTGTAGGTGATGGCAAAATGTTAGTGTTTATTGGCGAGAAACGGCAGGGAGAAGGGGTATGAAATAACGTACGTTTGTTTTCGTGGAGAAAAGCTTCAACCATGGCGTCCCGCTTCATGTCGTCGCTGCCGCGGCGGTTACGGCGTCGGCGGGGAGGGTTCTGCTTGGTGGTATCTGCTGCGTCGAGACTGCGCTTTTTGCTATTGTTGTTGTTGTTGCGAAGATCGGCGGGGACTTGCACCTCGACGAGCTTGGTCCAGCTCGTCGTCGACGTGCCTGTCTGCATCGTCCCCGGCGCGTTTGTCTTGCGACGCATGTCCTCTGTCCTTTTATCGCCGCCATCATCCACAAAATTCTGCCGTTGCTGCTGCTGCTGCTCAACGCTGGTGCCGCGGCGCGAAGAGAGGCGCGATTCTACATATGCCGTCCTGCGCGGTTAGCTCTGCTGACCTTTGCTTTTTTTGGTTTTTAGCCGACATGGGTGAGCGGAGACGTACATGTGTTTATCGTCGGCGTCGGCGATGAAGCCCGTCTGATGCATGAACCGATCCGGCAGGCCCTGCGCGACGGTCGTCGCGGCGTCGCGCAGCACCAGGCTTGTGTCGTCATTGCTGCTGGCGTGTGCGGTGGGCTCGTTGCGCCCAAAGCCGACACCCCCGCGGAAACGGTGCTTGGTGCGTGATTGCCGCAGTTTGAGGGCGGCCTGTACGGAGGACGAGGAAGCGTCGGCGCCGTCTACGACCTCTTCGTTGCTGTTGTTGTCGTTGTCGGATACGGGCGCGTCTTGCGCCGCCGCGATGATGCTAGTAGTGTCAGGCGAGGGGTCGCGGTCGCGCTGACGCAGCGTCTTGGTGCGTTTTTTGGCTTTGAAACGGATGCCTGGCTCATCTGACTCCATGACTGTTCGAAAGAAGCGAGTTGCGACAGATGAAGGTGACGGTGGAAGGGGAAAGATCATGGAGGCAGTTTTGAGAAAGGTGGTCTGTGGTGGGTCCCATTGGTGGGTGACTTCATCGGGTTGGTTTCTCGCCACTGTGAAGATGCAGGCTACATTGCATTGCGGTACAACAGCAGCGAGCCGAGTGATTATCAAATACTAAACACGCGGATTCTTTTTAAAAGGAAAAAAAGAATGGTGAAAAGAGTACGCCTCGTAAAACCTCCTCGAGCCAGTAGTTTTCGTACTCACGCGAGCTCAGGTTTACTTTGTTGCCCTCGGCGGCACTGTGCAGGGTACGTTTGAGCGCCACGACGTCACCGCGCGGTGATTTAACCGCCTCCAACTTACAGGAGTCGGCTTCCGGTATATCCTCTCGAGCACCTGCTCTTATCCATTGCCATGCCAGCATGCTAATAAAGTCTGTCAGGTACTTTACACGAAAAAAGGCGCAGGCGTACGGCCTCACAGGCTGGTGCCGCAACACACCCGACAACAAGGCAAGCGCCGAACCCCAAAGCGTACACTTTTTCCATCGCATGCTGACGAGAAGTGTCCAGGTCGAGGGCGAGGCGCAAGGTGAAGAAGCCTCGATTGAGAAGCTCCTCAAGGATGTCGGCCAGGGCCCCAGCGGTGCCACCGTCGTCAAGCTCACCCAGGAAACGCGGGACGTCATTGCCGACGAGGCAGGTTTTGCCGTACGACATTGACTGCAGACGCGAGGTCCTATTATAGATGGAGTATAAGTGTATTTACACATGATGAACCCAATTCTAGAAACGCCACAACGCTAAATGCTCAGAAAAAAAAATCAACACTACGTCCTAACCGCCTTAGAAACCGCGTCCCCTCCGTTTCACCAGCGGCTTCTTCACCGCACCCTGCGTCACAAACTTTTTTCCGTCCGCACTGCTCACTTTCTTCTTGGCCTGGCTCGCGCGCTCTGCCTCCTCCTGGAGCCTCAGCTCCTCCTGCCGCTTATCCTCTGCCATTTTGGCCTCGATTTCCATTTTCCGGTTAAACTCCGTCTCCGTGATTCTTTTGTCCCGCGCCGAGTACCCCTTCTCCTTGATGGAGTAAAACACACCGCCCATGTCCGCCAGCCAGTGCGGATCGACAGCTGTCACCGTCGACACGTACACCTTGGAGGTGAGGACCAGCTCGTGGTAGACGACGTAGTCGGGCGGGTGGCCCGCGTAGAGCGCCGACGTCGGGTGCAGCTGCACGGGCAGGTTGGTGCGCAGGTTGATGTACTCGCCCGAGCCCTTGTACCGCGCCGCCTGGTGGTAGTAGCCGGAGCAGATGCAGCGTCGAATCATGTCCCAGTCCATGCCGCAGCTGGCGAGCTCCATCTTTTGCATGCGCGCAATGTCCAGCAGCTGCTCGCGAATCTCCTTGGCGCGGCGCAGCGACTTGGAATGCAGAAAATGCTTGACGCACCAGCCGTCCGAGAAGCCGTGCGCCTTCCACGCCTGGTAGACTTGCAGGTACGTCAGGTGGTCCGACTCGTGCACCCAGAATTTCTCGCGCTGCGTGTCGGCCTCGTCCTGGCGCTCCTTGGGGCGGTAAAACACGTTGGGCACCGACAGCATCGACACGATCGTAATCATCTCCTCGCTGCAGCCGTAGCGGGCCGCCATGATGAGCAGCTTGGCGAGCGACGGGTCCATCGGGTACGCGCTCATCTTGCGGCCAATCTCCGTCAGCTCGCCGAGGTTGTCGAGCGCGCCGAGCGCCCACAGGTCAAACATGGATGTCGAAATGGTGTCCTGCGGCGGCGGGTCCATGAAGTCAAACTCGAGCAGGTCCTTGACACCGAGCGACTTGAGCATTAGTACCGTGTTGGCGAGGTTGGTGCGCTGAATTTCTGGAATTGTCTGCAGGTAGAGCTCCTCCTTGAAGGCCTTTTCGGTGAAAAGCCGAAAGGCCTTGCCGGGACCTGTGCGGCCGGCGCGACCGGACCGCTGCGAGGCGTTGGCTTGTGAAATGGGTGTAATTTGTAGCGTGTCCATGCCCATCTTGGGATTGTACACCTTCATCTTGCTGTAGCCCGCGTC
Source organism: Beauveria sp. NWAFU-1 (assembly GCA_024472245.1). Lineage (NCBI taxonomy): Eukaryota > Fungi > Ascomycota > Sordariomycetes > Hypocreales > Cordycipitaceae > Beauveria > Beauveria sp. NWAFU-1. Next base: position 5,793,541 of record JANBXD010000001.1, on the reverse strand, counting down.
CACCACGTACTTGATGCCGTCGACGGTCAAACTCGTCTCGGCAATGTTGGTCGCGACCACGCACTTGCGGACGCCCGCCTCGGCGCGTTCAAAAATCTTGGACTGCAGGTCCGCGGGCATCTGGCTGTAAATGGGCAAGATGCTCAGCTTGGGCGGGTCGTTGAGCGCGTCCAGCCTTTTTTGGACCAGCTCGCAGGTAATCTCAATGTCTTCCTGACCGGTCATGAAGACGAGGATATCACCAGGGTCCATGGAAACGTGAATGGCGAGAACCTGCTGCACCGTCTGGTCGACATAGTCCTCGACAGGCGAGCGGTGGAACATGACGTCGACGGGGAATGTACGTCCGGGAATGGTGAATTCGGGCGCATTGCCAAAAAACTCGGAAAACCGCCTAGAGTTCATGGTGGCAGAGGTGACAATGAGCTTCAAGTCGCGCCGGCGCGACAAGATCTTCTTGAACAGCCCAAACAGAATATCCGTATTGAGAGCACGCTCGTGGGCTTCATCCATGATGATGCACGAATATCGGTCCAAGTCGGGCTCGGTGAGAGAGTGCTGTAGCAAGATACCCTCCGTCATATATTTGATTTCCGTGTCCTTACTCGTGACATCCTCGAAACGAATGGAATAACCAACAGTCGTTCCCAACTCCACGTCCATCTCCTCTGCTACACGCTTAGCGACACTCATTGCCGCAACACGACGAGGCTGCGTACACGCAATCATGCCTGTCTTGGCGTAGCCATCCTCGTACAGAAACTGCGTAAGCTGCGTCGTCTTTCCCGAACCCGTTTCTCCAATTACAATCGTGACTTGATTTTCTCGAATGACGCGTAAAAGCTCCTCACGCACCGCAAACGCAGGCAGAAACTCTCGCTGTTCCCGCAGCGTCTTGCTGCGGCTGAAATCGCTTGCGCCCTCGGCCTTCTTCATGTGCGAGCTAAATTTGTTACCGCCCTTGCGATTTGCATTCTCCGTATCCGCCTCGACTGGTGCAGGCAGCGCGCTGTCGCCGTCGTCTTCCTTGGCACCCATGATATTGCCAAGCGCAGTACCCGCCAAGCTCGTCGCCTGCTGTGCCTGCTTCTGTCGCTCTCGTTGCTGGCGTGCCTCCTTGACCGCCTTACTTCCCTTGCGGCTAAACACGGCCATGTCGCTCTGGTAGTCCCGGACCGCCGGAACCGGGTCGAGCTGCTTGGTGAAGATGGTGCGCCCGTCGAGAAACGGCGGTCGCAGCTCGTGCACAAGCAGATGCACGCGGGTCGCCTCCTGGTCGTCAAAGTCCGAGGCCATGTCGCGGCGCTGGGCCACGCCCGACACCAACATTCGGTTCGTCTCCCAGGCGTCGTTTTCTTTGCGCCGTTGTTCCTGTCGCGCGTCGTATCGGCTAGTCATCTTCTCGGCTTGGGCAGACTCGAGCTGCAGTGCCTCCGCGGTCGACAACTCGTAGGACGCAAAGGGGTTGTGCGTCTCGTCGCCGAAAGCGTGCCCACCAAACTCATCCTGCATATACCAATCCCGGTCTAGCACTTTCCAGTCCTCGTCGGGAGGCTGCTGCTCATTCTCCTGCTGGCGAGGCGGCGTTGGCGCATAGCGTGACTGGGTGCGCGGCGTCGACCCGCGTGAGTCTTTGCGAAATCGCTGATTCGAGTGCGCGCCATCCAAGCGGCGTCGCTTAGGATTGTACCCGTCATATTCTCGCTCTTCGCCCATGTTGGAACAGCGTTCACTCCAGTGGATGGTATCAATGGAAGCTTCAAGAGGTCGGTCGCGGCGCGAACGTCGTCGGCGAAGTTTTGCCGCGTCCACTATCGATAAGTTATAGCCCCGCTGAATTTTTGGAATTCGGTGGGAGGGCCCCCACGTCGAGTTTAAAATCTTGGGCTTCAATCTGGAAAACACATTTTCTTCATAGATACCCAATCGCACAACATGTCGATGATTACGGCCGCTCAGTGGGTCCCAAGGGGATTCGCTGCGCCATTTCCGCAAAAATACACACTCGACGAGGCCGAATATGAGAGAATAGCGGAACTCGCCAAGCTCCAGCTCGACGACGCTGAGGAAGACCTCAAGGAAGCGCAAGAGAAGGAGGGCGACGATGATGCAATGATTGATGAGGCACTCGCCAAGGATAAAAAGAAGAATTCCAAGTCAAAAACCAAGTAGGTATGCCTGAAATTAGGAGTAGATGCTTTGCGCTAACCGTGCAGCTACAATGACGACAAGGACCTAGAGAAATACGATCTGGACAACTACGACGACGATGAGGAAGTCAAGATTACCGAAGATGTCCAGGGTCTCAGCATGTTTGGCAACATGAAATCTCTCAGCTACTACGAGGACAACAAAGACGACCCTTATATCACGCTCCAGGACGAGGACGATGAGGAAAAGGAAGACCTGCAGATTCTGGCTACCGACAATCTGATTCTCTCAGCAAAGGTCGAGGACGAAATGGCACACCTCGAAGTGTACGTCTACGAAGATGCTAGCGACAACCTTTACGTCCACCACGACATTATGTTGCCCGCCATTCCTCTCGCCGTCGAGTGGATCGACATGCCCGTAAGCAACAACGGCAGCGAGGGCACCGACGCCCGCGGCAACTCGGTGGCCGTCGCGACCATGGACCCTGATATCGAAATCTGGGATCTCGACACCATCGACAGCATGTATCCCAACGCCATTCTGGGCCCCAGCGCCGACTCCAATCCCAGCATCGTCAAGCCCAAGAAGAAGTCCAAGAGCAAAAAGACCAACGACAACTACCATGTCGACGCCGTCCTGGCGCTAGCCGCCAACCGCAAGCACCGCAATCTGCTGGCGTCCGCCTCGGCTGACAAGACGGTCAAGCTGTGGGATCTCAACACGGCCAAGTGCGCCAAGTCATACTCGCACCACACGGACAAGGTCTGCTCGCTGGCCTGGCACACGGTAGAGCCCACCGTTCTTCTGAGCGGTAGTTATGACCGCACCATTGTCGCGGCCGACATGCGCGCGCCCGACGCCAAGGCTCCTCGCTGGGGCGTCGAGAGCGACGTGGAAAACGTCAAGTGGAACCCCCACGACCAAAACTACTTCTTCGTCTCGACCGAGGGCGGTGCCGTGCACTACTACGATGTGCGTAGTGCCCCGTCGGACCCTGCCGCAAGCAAGTCGGTGTGGACGCTGCAGGCGCACGACGAGTCGGTGTCGTCGTTTGACATTAACCCCATCATCCCCGGCTTCATGGTCACCGGCTCGACCGACAGAACGGTCAAGCTGTGGAATATTCAAGAAAGTGGTCCGTCGATCGTCGTCTCGCGTAATCTTGACGTGGGCAAGGTGTTTGCTGCGACTTTTGGCCCCGATGCCGAGGTTGGCTTCCGCCTGGCGGTTGCTGGCAGCTCAGGCAGCATGCATGTTTGGGATACCAGCACCAATGCTGCTGTGCGCAAGGCTTTTGCTGGGCGCGTGCCGGAGCAGACTGGTGATGTAGAGGATCGTCTAGTCGGTGTGGAGGATGATGACAGCAGTTCCAGCGAGGAGGAGGACGAGGGTGGTGTTGCCGCCGAGGGTGCGAGCGAGGATGATGACGAGGACGAGGACGAGGATGACGAGGATGAGGACGATGACGAGAAGATGGAAGAAGCTTGAGGTTGCAATGTTTACTACATGAATTTGCTTTGGATTGTGGGGTGTTTGGAACATGAAAAGTGAATTAGCATTCTGGATAGACAAGAGTTATCCCCCCATTGCGCAACTCGACAATGAAATGTCCATGGCCTCTCGATACCCGGGTCTGCCCTTCAAGATATCACCGACCGTCAGGAATGTAACCTCCGGGTATCCCACCACCTCTCTATCGATGTGCACCCTTGCCACGCGGTGCAAGTTGCATATATATCTTCCCGGCACACACACGTCGTCCCGTCCGCACTCACCACCACCATTGCCGTCCCACGCGCGCTCCTCCACCAGCATCAGCCGATCGACAATCAGCGGCAGATGCTGCCTCTTTCCGACCTCATCCCGCTCCATTCCCAGCGTCGCCACGAGCGAGCTGCGTAGCACCGCCGCCGCTTTGCGCCTCAGCCCCGGCGCGCGGCACTTTTGCACGATGAAGTTGCAGCTCGCGTAGATGCTCGGCGTCGACAGCATATCTGTCTCCGCAGTCGCAGCCGCCGCGGCTGCGGGCGCCAGCGCGGCCTCGAGACACGTCAAGGCCGCCGCAAAGTCGCGCACAAACGGGTCCCAGCACGTCTCGCTCCAGACAGGCCGGCAGCGGCCAATGGGCACGCGCAGCAGCACGCGAACGAGCATGCGGCGCAGATCCAGCGCGGCCACGTCAATGTCGGCGGCGCGTCGGTGGGTGCGAGTGCGCACGCGTCCGGTATAGGTTGCGTATCGCGCCTCCCACGCCTCGAATAGAGGCGCAAAGGCGTGCCGCTGGGTGTAGGCGGTGGCGACGTCGTCGGTGGTGGACGTGAACGGGAACGCGTCTAGAATGTCGTGCACGCTGTTCCACACCATGTCCAGCTCAAGGCATGCACGGAGCGCCGAGGTCAGAGGCTGCCGCTGCAGCGCGGCCAGGGCGTCGCGCCACCGGAGCATGGGCGAAGGCTCGCCCGACCGCGGTGGTCGCCGAGGGCTACCAGCGCCCGGCTCGACGGCCGCCGCCTCGAGGAGAAATTCTTGCGCGACTCTCTCTGTCTTGACGTACACGTAGAGTATCTGTGTTGCCAGCGCCGACACCGACGGCACATCCAAGCACTCCCAAAACGCCCACTGCCTGACCAGTCGGCAACTCGTCTCAAAGAGCGCGACAAAGACGGCCTTTTCACCTACACTGACCGCGTAGCTGGCGAGCAATATGCTCGCCAGCAGCACGGTTGTCTGGTCGCGCGGCTCCGGCCTCTGCCTCCCCGCCAGCGCCGCCGACGTCGCCGCCGTCGTCTGCAGGATATGCCTCACCGCTGTCGAGTATTGCCGCGCGCTCTCGCGGTCGACAAGCGCGGCGGCGTCCGGCTCCAAGCCGGCGCGGGGGCTGCGGGCCCAAGCAGCGCCGGCCAGGGCGTTGCTCGCGTGCCAGACGGCGGGCACGGCGCGGGCAACCTGCGGCACGTCGCGACGCCAAAACGTCGTGTTGAACTCGTCGGTCGCAAAAGCAGAGATTTCAGCGAGAAAGTACCGTCCCAAGACGTGCTCGGCGGCGGTCGGCACAACGGGCGTTGGCTGCAGACGCGTGTCCGCCAACGACAGGGGCGCGGGGGGCAGGTGGTAGCCCTGGCAAGGGCGCCAGGCACTGATGCAGCGCTGGCAGGCGGGCCGGGCCTCGTCGCATTTGACGCGGCGGGCGCTGCGGAAGTATTAGTGTTTTGGGGTATGTTAAAGAACAGACGGGAAAAGGGATGCTCGGCCGGGAGTTGGCGTACCGACATGTGAGACAGCCAGTTCTAGTCCGGGGCGCGAATCTTTTGCGCTGCGGCTGCTTCCGGCAATGGTCTGGTTCTGTTTCTTTGATTGCGGATGTGGCCGGCTTCTGGAAGCGGCAGACATCGGAGGTCTCTGCCATGGTGAATTTCTGCTCGGAGGAGGAGCACAAGATCAGGTGTACCAAACCCGTTTGAGCGGTGGTGGTTAGCGGCCCGCGATTTAGCGACAGCCGAAACTGTCAGGGATATCGGCCACGGCCACGCTTGCGACAAGAGGCTATCCCGCCGGATACGAATCTTGAAGTGGCGATATCAACGATAAAGTCTCAGATGATGACAAGCGATGTGTTCGACCTGGTCCAGTCCCCCGAACCGGGGACGAATCGGGTGGGGTGCGAGTAATCGATTTCGATCGGAGTAGGATCATCGGCCATCAAATCGTGACGGGATCATGCGGTTCCAGCACCCGCACGCCAAAAAATTCAGACTGGTAGGCTAAAATAGTGTTGAAGTGGTGGGACTTTTCCGTTGCGTTGATAAGGCTGAGTGAGGGCTGGACTAGCCACCTGTCATACGAGAAGGTTATGGCTGCGTGTCCCTCCAGGCCTTGGCAACGTGCGTCCGATGGCGCAGGCTACGCCAACCAGTACGTGTGACCAATACTTGGAAAAGAATGAAGCCTTGTTGGCTGATGTGCTCATCTTGCAAGTTCGAGACATTCTGCAGACGGCGAACAAATGGTATCTTGAAACAAACCTGCGCGCAGGCCTGTGCAGCGTGAACGAGTCGCTGCTTACCAGGGCTGGTGTTCATCACCTCGTTGTACTCGTTTATCCTGCTCAGTACGAGTTTCTCGGTTCTATATTATATATCCGGGCCAAAAAAAATATCGCTTAGTCACACAGAAGATCGCAGAGTCATTGAGTGTTTTCTTCTCGGGCTTCCAGAAGGCTGTCAAAACGAGTCGCATGATCAACCGGTTGCCGGGGCTCAGACGTCTTCGCTCCATTGTCAGATATGGTATCCATAATCTCCATACAAATTTCCGATATAAGACTCTTGCAAGCTCACAAGAAGACGGCAAGACGGTTGCTTGCTACGTCAGAGGGTGGGCTCTGTGTAAGTGGCCTTTGCCACAGGTTGCCAACCCGTTGGGCGCGCCGTCTGCGTGCCCTGATGCTTTCTTTATCAAAACCAACTTGAACAAGAGCAGTTGACAAGTGTCCGACAGCCTTGTACAGACTTGAGGCATTCTGATGTAGAATTAGGACCCCGAAGGAAAATCAATGTTGGCTCCTCAACAGCCAAGCAAATCCAGGCAGAAACAGTGTGCGTATCATTGACACATGCCCCTCTCCTGATTTTTTTAATATTTGCGTGAGAAGTGAATGTGAAGTTGTACCCACCGACCTGATAGCAACGGCTTCTAATGGTACTTAACCTTTGACGAGTAGACACTGTCCGAAGAAACCACTTTCATTCGCACTTCGTCGAGCGATCCCTGCTTCCCCTTTCTTGACAACAGCTTATTCAGGGTCGCTCCAAACCATGGACTCGGGTAAGTAGACTGCTATGGACGAATCACACGTCAAACAAGGAAGTCGAGTTTCACGTTGGCGGCATAACTAGCCCACCTCCCTACGGTAGACACGCCGAGGCGGGTATGGCCGGGGATCCGCCCGGATGAAACAAGATGCGACGGTGTATTCGGGCGGCCCGGGGACTCAACCAGGAATTGAGCAAAGTGGTCACAACAATGCTCTACCGACAACAGGCGAAGAAAACGTGTCACCAAAAGAAGGATATTTAAAGTAGAGATAAGAGGGACCGGTGATGCAGGTTCGTTGTACATACACGAGCCCTGACGCGCGAAAGCCGTGGTTCATGCCGATTAAAAATAAAATACTGCTGCCGTTGCCAGACCAGGGCGGGTCCGCAATAAAATTTAGGCAGCGATTTGGTAACGATGGCAGGCCATTAAAACAGCCAGGCTGGTACAGGCGAGGCAAGGGTATTAATTGAAGGGAAGCCACCAGTATCATCCGTGGTCTAGTAATAAATCACTTGAGTGCCCCCATCCCCCGTAATAAATAAGAGCATGGAAATGAGCAGGACATGGCGTCAAACGCAGGTGATTTAATGATGATTGATACCAGATTGTTTTTTGCAGATACAGCAAAAGGCCATCAAGGCCACTTGTACGCCCTGCATAGATGATTAGTGCTTGCGTCGTAGATGCAGGCGAAACGAATCTTGTTCTCAAATAAAAAATCTTGGCGAAAGAGTAAAGCATTGCTGTTGACCTGGCCACAATGATGAGGATGATTCTTCCCTTTTTGCAGAGTACAGTCGAATCGCTATCAAATACAGAGATGCAAGATGCGGACCCGCTGGAACTTTGAATTGGGCTAGTATCAATGGCAGCACGGAGAGTTTCCCGAGCGAAAGTTGCTGTGGTGCATCACGCGAGTTGAAGATGATGCGCAGGCTCATCATACTGGCCTGCCATATTGTTGCTGGAGGCGAGAGATAATGGACGCGCCAAGGGCCCTGACCCATTACTACTGTCAACATTGATATATTTGGGCCATTATAACGGTCAATGGAGACGCTTGACAGGCCAATATTGCCGCCATTAAATCGAGACGAGCGACCCGCCTGGAGAATTAAGCCTGTCGTGACTATTCAATATCGCCCGCCTTATTAAAGGAGACGATCGCCGGATGGGGTATCTGCCCTCGGTATATAACCTTGCTGGGGCATGTTGGAGACCCCTTCATTGCTTTTTTCGCCCGACTACCTGCCATTTCTAGAGTCTAATTCCGTGAAGAGGCCGCGATGGGCGATGGAGCTACGTGGTAAAGCCATCAAGTGTCCCTGACTCGTTGCATCTGCATGGTTTTGTTTCAATGCGTGGTAATCTGTAAGTTCTGTAGTTGTTGGCAACTTGTTGCCCACAATTTTCGGTACAATACTGGTCTGCAAGGTTTCGACACGCAGACAGGGAGGCAGGGAGGTTGAGGGGTTGAGGGCGCAAACAGGAAATCGGGGCGGTCCGAGCGTTGAACATGGCAGAGTTTGGTGGCTCGAGTTTGCTAGTCTCACGGATTCGATACTTTGCGGTGGGATGTGATGATTGGCGAAAAACTTTCGACGGGAGCAAGAGGCCAAGCTAAAGTGGTGTGCGATGAAGATGAGACGATTGGTTTGTGCTGAGCGGGGAGGATGTACAGAATTTTGGACGTGGGCGCTTACGCAGGCACACAAACACAACACCCCTGGACACAAAAAAGAAGACCATGTACCATGCGTATAAGTTTCACATACAAAAGGTACAAGCCACATTCGGCACTAGCCAAGGTCGGGCACCTGAAACCTGCGATGGGCAGGGGCGTGTTTTGGGCTGGCTCGCATATGTACAGACAAGGCATCATTGGACGACGGCAGTCGATGAAAGCAGAAGCAAAGCCCAATGTGACAAGGCAAAGGCCGAAGAAGGGGGAAGAAGGCAAAGGGTGAAGAGGCGGGAACCGGGGCAGGCGACACGTCAACCTCTACGGAGTAGGAACAGAGTTTCGGAGGGTACCTGGAAGCTGACGCGCAAGGCATTGGAGCATTTTGCGGCCGAGGGCGAGTTTTACAGTCTACAAGCGCCGGGCATCAATAATCAACGTCAACGTTTGAAGCATTATTCCCTCACGCGTCCCCAGCATGAGTCTAGGCTCCGGAGAAACAGGGCAAGAATTCTGTGGATTTTCTTTGCAGGGGGGACCGGTAAAAGGCGGGCGTAGGTAGTCCGACCCTGGTAAATCGAACATCAGAACATGTCATCAGCACCTGCGCGTTTAATTGATTTTTCTGCTCCTCCGTCCGTCAGCATGTGAGAAAAAGAGCAGAGACCTTTCCCCCCCCCCCCGATTCGGGCCGCCCCCCTTGTTGCCCTGTGCGTGCGCCCAGCGAAGTCTTACTCTGTGCGAGTTGATGCTAGCGTTGGGGCCGCACAGCGATTCCAGCTCCGTCAATCACTCGCGATAGAACAGACTAGCCTATTGTTCAAAGGAGAGCTACGAAGCACAAATCCGTTGCAACATGAGAGGTCAAAAAGGCCGCGCAACAGGGAGGAAAAGACTACAGAGGGCTAGACTCCACTGCTTGTGCGAGGACCGATACGCGATTGGCTGCTTGGCATCCAGCTAGGGGTAGACGACGCTGGTTTACCCCCCAGCCGGTGGCACCTTTACGGCGTACCAGTAGGCGGGCGTTGACCATGATTGGCGGATGGTGGCGCCCTGCTGGTAATAGAAGGCAATGGAAAAGGAAAAAAGAGGAGCGAGCAGACGGACAAAAAAAAGTCTTTCTAGGGATGAATCGGTGTTGCGAGTTATCAGGAGTGGACTTCCGATGCGAAGGCCCCATTCGGGTGCCTGGGCCCTGGGGGCGCTGGGGCCAGCGATTGGCTGTGTTTGGGGCCTAGGGTGGATTGGTCGTGAGGTTTATGTGGGACGCCACGGCGAGCGACAGGTACCGGCTGCCAGTTCGCGGTGTGGTGCCCAAAGTCGGCCAGTCTGCTGTACATCCCGACAGGCTGTGTTTCCCTGCTTGAAATTTGTACACTGGTGGGTGTGAGTCCGCGCGCACCACGAACCAGACCGATTCAAGCCATAGGTATCTGATGGGTGTGTGTGTGGTTCTCCAATGTGCATTTGTCCCCTGTTTTTCGTTTCCTCTGGTGCCTCTTTTTTTGGAGTGACTGGTGCTGGTGTTCCTAGTGGATGGATCTAACGCCTGCCTTCCTGCATCTCGCCCTCCCTCCATTGTCTCTGCCCCCCTCTGTTCGCCAACTCTCTTTTTCTCTTCCTTCACATTCTTTGCAAGAATACGGTCCTTTTCTCTCTTCCTTTTGCAAAACGCTGGTTTCGTCCTGCTTTCTTCACGTCCGTTTCTTTCATTGACGACGTGCCTTTTCTCTCCTTTTTATTAGTCTGCGACTACAAACTACCACGCTTCACGCCACACACTGCACTACTTACCCATCGCACAACACGCAACACAGCGCCGCCAAACCGATCACAACACCGACAATTGCTTGCGCCGCGCCCAAGTTTCGTGTCTACGCCCTCATTTGAAAAATCTGCAAAAGTTGCGACTCGCTTTGGATTCACTCCTTAATCCAGCTCCATCACTTTACATCGTCTCTTGTCAAGTTTTCCATTCCGCCACCTGGCCACGGACAAACACTCTAGCCCAACAAACAAACACCCGACGCTAGCTTCTTCGCCCACTCGCACCTGCCAGGTACCAACACAGCGCTATCAATCACCGCCAAAAAAAAAGGGAACCACGAACAAGGAAAAAAAGCCCGCAGCCATCCACCGCGCTACTCCCTTTTAGCCATCCGCTTCAATTTGCGACGAAAGGGAAGGAAAAGAAACGTTCGGATCGCCCAGTTTCACTTGTTTCGCCGCTTGACCCTTTATTATTTCTCTTAGCTTTATATACAGCTTCTAGGAATCAGGATTCCCAGCAACGTCAATATTCAGCCTCGCCCGCTTCCTCTGACAATTCTGCTCGGCCCTTTTCCCCGCACAACTCTGTGCTGACCGCCGCAACTGCTCAGTACAACACTGCCCGCTTGATTGCCCAGCCAGTCACCTTCCGCGTTGGGAAGTTCACAACCACATCCTGCTGCACACTCTGCTGCGCATCCCGCCAATTTATCAACGCTGTTCTGGTCGACGCCCCGTCTCGTGCCACTCTGCGCTGTGCAACGTTTCTCAATAAGCACTTCATCAAGGTTTCGTTCTTCCGTTTCCGCGGAACGACGCCGTCTCACCTCCAGGTCACAAGGCTCAGATACTACAACCCGTGCTTGGTTGCCTACTGCACCCTATCGCTCCACAACTTCACCTGCTGGCCTGACTGGTCATCCGTTGATAATACAAGTTGATTGCCCACCGCCGTTCGCCGGCCACTATTTTTCTTCTCACTCCCAACTTGCACACATCACAACAGACTCGCCATGTCTCTGTCGCGAGCTTTCACCACCTCGCGCCGCAAGCTCGGCCTGGATACCGACTCGACTCCGAGCTTCATGAAGCGCAGCAACACTACCACCAAGACCCCCCCATCTCGCCCCAAGATTTCTGCTCCCGTCGAACTCATTCACACCACAAACATTCTCACATACAATGCGCCCGACCTGCCTCGTCCTTATCGCAGCAACTCGGCCTCCTCCAAGACGCCCGACTCGGATACGGAAACTTTTATGACAACCGACTCCACGCCTCCCACCAGCCCTGATGTGTCTCCCCATGAGCGCGACTGCGCGTCGCCTACGCCGGAGCCAAACCACCTGTCCTGCTACTTCCAGACCGCAGGTCGGACTAGCCTGGATCCTGCCGCTCCCATCATTCCCCAACGTTCGCCATCGCACACCAAAAAGGCCAGTTACGAAGCCCTCGCTCGCAAGCGTTCCTCTCGCCAGTCACGCGACTCAGACATGTCGGCCTCTTCACGCCCTGGCCTAACTTTTTCACGTGCCTCTTCCACTTCTACACGTGCCTCGTCTGCCTCGTCTACTCTTGCGCAAAAGACAGCCCCTGCTACCCCGCCAGCCAATTCTAGCAAGGAGTCGCATCCTTTCGGCCAGGAGCTTGCTCAGGTTAGCGAGCTTGCTGAAGAGTACGGCGTTGGCAACAAACTCAAGCCCATTGACGAGGAAGAGGAGATGTACCTCAGCTCCCGTTGCCTCTCCAAGTTTAGTGCCAACGACTACCTAGGCATCGTCCATGGCCTCAGCAGCTCTTTTTTCCCTGAGCACACTGCGGCCCCCGCTCCTCTCTGGATCTAGCTTCCACAAAAGGACAGGTTGGCAATTGACTTGCATCTTCGGCTGTACATATTTGACCACATACCGCGCGGAACCCATTTGCTAGGCGAATGCTATCTGCACGCTCTTTACTCTTTTTATATTTTGCGCAGCCTCAAGGGACAACAGGGACACGGGATTCAATGACAACAAGGGTAGCGATTGAGTGACGCCATGATGGGCTTTAGGTCCTGTCTGTTTTGAGGCAGTCGTATGGTGATTTACGTTGATGGCGTTTATAGACACAGGGTCCACCCACGACTACGGAGCAAACTTGACACATGTTCTGACGATTTCTTTTGATTTGTATGGTTACTAGGAACGGGCTCAGTTGATCTTTGCCCATGGCCACGACGGCATCTGAATTACACTTGCTTTACTTTGCTACCTTGGTGCATTTTCAATGTGATGTGTTGATTGAGTGAAGTGCATTTTACATTTTCTCCCGAAAAAGGTTAGAGACGCATACCATTAGCTCTCTAGATCGCAAAGAATCCAAGCCAGAGAAGTCGGTGCTAATGATTACAGAAGACGGAACATGGAAAAATTGTACTAAGCTCGAGCAGGCCGCCCGCACAAAGCATCGAAATAGCGATGACAAGCTGTGTTCAAGAAGCCGACACAGAGATCATGCCTATGGCGTTGGAGGGCGCGGATGTAACGACGTCACAATGGAACTCGAGTTGCCCAATAAAGTCATAACATGCAAACAGGTCAGTACTTGCGTATGTCACCGGCTACCTTCTTGGATTGATAAAATTTGCTGCTATAACCACCTGAACTTATATCCTAGCAATGTGCCTTTGTTGATAGTATAGATTTCCAGCTCCATGTGACTCTTCAGCGGCGGCCCGACGCATAGGAGCTGATTACGGAGACTTGCAGCAGGTCCAGCACGAGCCCTAGCAAGATGTTAGCCTGTTTCCATATTACCTTCTAGCTTATCGACATCAACTCACCAGCTTGTCGGCGAACTTAACATAACTGCATTAGCAAGTTGCTTTTTTCGACTCGGCCAATGGATTTGGGATAATACTTACCCAACCCTCGGCGCATTGCGGAGCGGACGGGAAGCACGCTTTCCAACAGATATTCGCGGGAGCCTCAATGGGCGTGGCTATGGCTAACCCAGAAAGGCCAGAAAGAATAGCGATGGCGACGATTGACTTCATGTTGATGATGATGTTGTTTGTATCCTTTTTTCCTAGCACACTGTGATTCATTAACCGCGACGTTCTTGGAGGCCAGTGTCAGATATTTATACTTCTCCATCGACACATAACACGGCAATGACTGTAGAATGTGTCAGCCGAGGACAATATTCTGAGCCATTGATTGGTCCGAAACTCGATAACACTCAAGACATTAAGAATAATATGTGACACCCGCATATACGAGACACAGGCGATATTGGCTTCCGCTCTGCCTTACGCAACCAGCATAATTATACTGAGTGAGATGGGTAAGTATCGTATGATAGGATAAGAGGGCTAAATGTATTTCATCGGACAGGGGTGGTTTTCTGCTGGGAGAGAGTTACCTGACAACAGCTTGCTGCAACTGTGTCCTTCGAAATACTGTGCATTCTGCAATCGCAAACCCATTGAGTCTAACCGTTTCTGGGCTCCTCGCGCCTTATTATTGAGACAGGGCGGGTGAGAGCTTTACATCTCCGCAAGGAGAAGATCGCACTACTGACAAAGATGTCGAATGCGGCCAAAGCATGCGGCGATATTGCAACAGCGTATATTATGGAAAACCGGAAGATCGGCAATGCTAAGAGGCGCTCAATCAATAGTGCTGCTGGAAGAGCTGTCGCCCACTTCGCCTAATGTGCCTCTGGGCCACATTGCCAGCCCGATGTGCCGAAACCCCGTCGTGACAGTTGTGGGGCTAAACTTCAGCTGTTAGGCTAGGCATCTCGCTGATCCTGGATTGACCGGGGAGCCCTGGCTTCACTGTCTGTTTCCTGGGCTGGGGTAGTTTTGGTGGGCTCACTGCGTAGAGGCCGCGGCGGAGTTGGTGACTGCTTGACTGCCAAGACTGCCTACATTTCAGATGGAATATGATGACGCAACAGCATGCAATATAAGTCATAGTCGGAGCAGCAAATCAACTTGCCAAAGCGAAACGTCAGATGTATTCGGGAGTCTGCTCCGACCATCCGTAATTCGACTACGTTTATGCCGTTTCTGTGTCACCCTGACAAGTTTGTGCATCATGGCTAGCCTGCTTGCACAGACCACATCGCCGACCTTTTGTCTCATTCCTTGGCTTTCGTCTTCTTGTACTCTCATTGACTTATATGTGCAACCGTCTCTTTCTCGCCGACCGCTACGAAAAACATATCGCGCTCGCTGGAACCGCAGTCAACACGTGTCGACCTCATCAATTATCACGCATGTTAATGATGTTTCTATCCGGACGGCTGTCGAAATTGCTTGCGGAAGGCCCGGTCCGTTTTACGTTCTCTCCTGTGGCCCCTATTCTCGTCTACAATATCGCTGGATATTCCGTCATCGTCATAGTCTTCGTCATCGCCTCATTCCCGCCGTCGCTGTCGTCGCTGCTGTCGCTACAGCTACCCCTGTAGCCATCCTCGGCAGTCATTACTAAGTAATGCATAAATTGACTCTAGACCAAGACGGGGCTAAATTTTCTGAACCATGCATGCATCAATGACCTGGCGAATGTCCTCACATCCTGACGGGCAACGGCCCCATATCGTGGCTGGCTGGGCTAAGACTCGGCGCGGCACACTCACAGAAGGCTAGCAATCAAAACGCATCAATTTGCGTTGAGCGCATTGAACTCACGGACCATTCTCTAAGTCATGATAGGTCATGCTGTGTATCATGGTGTTACACATATCGCCTGAGATCTTCAATAACAACGGCGTCTATCTTACTGCAACAGCTTACGGCACAGGATTCAGAGCAACCGATCTTGGCAGGCTGCATGTCACAGCCCAGGCCCGCCATGTACACGCGCCCGCACCCACTTTCCTAGTACGTGTATGATGGAAATGTATGATGTACGTGCGTTGTCGTCACACGATGGCAACCTTCCTCTTTGGGCCATCCCGCGCTAGGTCCGGGTGATCGAGGCCCCCTGCTAGCGCTGGCAGGTTTGTGCGCTAAAATTGAAGCAGATCATGCTTGTTCGCTCGAGAACTGACAGCGCTTTATTTCGTATATATCTCGCTCCTTTTGATGCGGCTTGCCTAAGGTGATGTGCAAATAAATGATACAAGGGCTTGTAGTTGATAACCACTACGTGGCCCGACCGGCATCACATGAGAGAAATCGTGTACATTGTCGTGCATTACATGTATTGACTGAACGATTCCATCAACCAATAGCCGCTTTGATTAATGTAATCATTTCTTTGATCTTCAATCAGTTCAAGCAGCTGCACGGTGTTGCGAGCTCCCAAGTGCGCACCCCGCTGACCGGGTGCGTATGAGTGACACTCACCCACTGTTAGCAAACAGACATGAAACGCGAGACCACGGCTGGAGCAGGGCAACAAATACTGAAATACGGCAAGCAAAGAAAAGAAGGGAGAAAGTCAAAGTGGAGAAAAAGAGAGTGACTAAAGACAGAGAAGCCTGATCTTTGCGTGATGCTTCAATAGTCAACTGACAGCCTGCACAACTGCAATGCCTCTGGAGCGCTTTATATAATGGTCTTTCGAACTGCAAGGCTGCGCCAGTTTTCGATCCTCATAAAGCGTTATTTATTTACTTCAATCGCTCCACCAGCTAGACTATCAGGTGGCACAGAAGTGACTGTCTCATCAGCACAGCGTCGCACTTCATTCGCATGCCTCTCGGCAGAGGAGGCTGTAGTCTTCAAAGTCCTGCTTTCTCAAGGAAGTCTCCAGGCAGGAATGAGGCTCAGAGTCAAGTGTTGAACTTGCCGAAGTGTAACCCCGCGAACATGTATTTCTGCATCGAGATCGGATAGGTTTCACCGAGAGGCTACTGCGTTCCAACATGCCCCCTCGAGCTGATCCCGGGGCTCTGTGCCATTCTTGTGAAAGATATTTCTAGTACAGGCGTGTGCTATAGTACTATCTTAATCCGCTAAAATGATTACTAGGAACAAGTACCTAGGATTTTTTCGTTATATGATTAGATAGGACCCCTGTAAAACGCCTGCATGCTCCTTCTCTACTGCTAAAGGGATACCACCAAATAGCTCGAGTCCGCCTCCTTTGATGGGATCTCATCACCGTCAGTTTTAGACATTCAATCCACCAGTAGGGCAGTTAAAGAAAAACAAGACATGATCTCGAAGACTTTTTCTTTTATCTTTTATTTGTGCTCGAACATCATAAATTCAACAACAAGCCCTCGCATCTGCGTAACAGGCAGAGGAAACCCGGTGGGAAAAAACTCGGCCCAGAGCGAACAAATCCCAGCATAAAATCATACATGGCACCTGAAAGAGCTAAGCACGTCGTTAAAAGATCCAGGAACATTCTGCGGCCCGGCTCTATTCGATCTGAAGGAGCGTCCTGCACAGTTATAGTCCCTACTCTTTGTCAGGTGATTGCCGTTCTACGTGAATTGGCCGAACTTACTGATAGTAGATGCAATTTCCGCAACCCGCGTCCGGGTCAAATGAGGATACCATATCATTCCAAGCCGCCGGAAAATTATCTGTTCACATTAGCAAATCAGTAACGTTGCTGGCGTACGGGGGACGACGGTCTGTCCTCGCCGTGTTCGCGACTGGGAGAGATTTGACGTACGGCATCCAGCCGGGCAGTTCAATCTAAAACATGGTCCTTCCAGGCCATAGTCTCTGCAGAAAAAGACGCCAGGGGCCAGCGATTGAGCCTCCTGCGCACTGATGGCCGTCACAAACAGGGATAGTAGGACCGCAGCAGACTTCATTATATCTAGTTCAGACTTGTGGATGTGCTTTTGTAGATCTAGGAGGCAAGGGCCTGCAAGACGGGGACTGGGTTGATATTTATATTCAAGACAGTACGAATGCTTTTACTATAACACGCGTATTTAACTTCGCTCTAATATCTGCATATTCCAGCCATGGCTTGAACGGAGGGTTGAATTCTTTGCCGTTGACAAAGGCTGTCTGAGACAAACATACCGTGCGCGAAAATGAGTAAATGCGAGAGGGCTGTCATTTTGACTACATGATCTTGCTAATTAATAACCATCCTAGACCCTTTCAGGCTAAAGATAAGCCTACTATATACTAGTAGGCATTAGTAGGGCATTAAATCTTTTTTAACTAGTCGTAGAGTAAGAAGCCTAGCTACCTTATAAAGTACTATTAATACTAATAAGTTAAACTTATTATAGCTTATTTTAGTATTATCTTATCTACTAGTATATATTAAAATAGCCTTTAATAAGTTACCAATCTACCTTGATTAATAAGATATTTTATATAATTACAGTTATTTAAGTTATAAATAACTATATAGTTACTAAAAGCACGTCTTAAGTTAGCCTTAAGATAAAGAAAAGTAATATATATATTATAATAAAAGAAAAACTAGATATTAATTTACAATCTTAACTTTAATAAAGTAAAATATAAGTATAAAATGTTAGTTATTAGCTTTGTTATAAAAGTATTTATTAAGTCTAGCTAGTGGCTTTATTATAAAGCTATTATTAAATTTAGATATTATAGTAGCCTTGTCTTCTAAGAAAAATATGAAATATAGATATCTTTTATATATTGACTATGATATTAGCCCCTATAAGATTTAGTAGAGAGCTTATCAGGGCTTATCTTAATTCGGTTAGTTATCATTAATTAAAGAGATCCTGTTTCTAAGACATGAGCCCTCTGAATGCAAGCTAGGAAGGCTATCAAACAGCTTACCTGCAGGATATTTATTCCGCCGCCTCTAGAGAGACCATGTCAGTAGTGACCATCATGCACTCAGACTAAGGAGCGGGATAGTAGATACTGGCAGGCGACGCGGCGATGGACAAAGTACTTGCCGACATAAGCATTTTCAGCTACCAGAAGCTTCAACCAATTATACAGCAGGCAGGGTGCACAAGGCGCTCAGCTGCTGCCAGATGCAGCAAGGTCTCGAGGGATGCTGTCAAAATGGGACGGCGATCTGCGTGCAGAGACGGGCGAGGGCCCGAGACAAACAGAAGAAGACGCGGAGCGTATGCGGCGGCATCCTAGGGACTGATTTATTAGAGTTGGGTATCCATAGAAAGCCTGCATGACTGCATTGTAGCGTGTACAGCTACGACTCAGGTATTGTGGAGTACTGAGTGATATGGGTAAGTCTCGTATCCTAGCAGGTTCTAACAAGGAAGATCGAAGTACTTACAGGGCTACGAGCACCTATGTCTACTAGATTAGAACAGTATTTAGTTTTTGCAGTAGGAAAAGATACCGGACAGGCATACATAACTTTCGCACAACACTTCGTACACTCGGCGTGTCGCTCTCCAGAGCCGCCAGATGCTCTATCGCTGCGGGTAGCTGCTGTGAGCTCGTGTTCAATTCATCAATTATCGCAGTTGCAGTGTAAACGTCCGGAATAGTCGGTCTGGTGAAACGTTGGGCAGATGTCAGGCTCATGTCTTCCTTGCGTTGGGGATAGGCGACATGGCGCTCGAGAGCATGTCTGCCTTGCGAGACACAAGTACCCTATTCTACGCAGCTAACTCCGAATGTTTTCAGCTCATCCGTAGACGGATAGGATTGTATGCGTGATGGAGCTTCAGCTGGCGGCCCAGTACATGCCGTACCGGTAATGCAGTTGCGTGTCTTAGACAATCTAACGGCCCAGACTGGGGCGAGTGAGTACAGTAGAACGCCATGGTTCCTCCGGCCCACAGGCAGCGGCCGGTCGCCTGACCCCGGCGCACGGCGTTCAACCCCAACTACATTGTAGACGGGATCCATCGACGCTCGCGGGCGGCTGATTGGCCGACAGTCGTAGTGAAAAGGTGGTGCAACGATACTTGGCCTGTACGGCACACGCAGCATGAAATGTCCTGGAAGACTGATTTGGAATTGGATGGGCTGACGATCATCAATACGGATCCCAAAGTGAAACAGGCAGAAAATTACTACGCTTCTTTTTCTAAAGAGAAAGAAAAAAAAAATGACATACCTTCATCAAGGATAATCCTTGCCCAATGATGCTCAAACAACGGCTGGGAATGACATCTCAAAAATTCTGACCGCAGAGTCTCATATGTTGTCAGCACAACATCAGCAGTTTTCAGTTCGTTCATCGCCTCCATTCGATTTGAATCGTGGTGAATATGCAAGTCAACTGCTCCAGATTGGATGTGCCTAAACAATTAATTTCATCTTCAATATACTGATGGTTGGGCTGCGCACCTGTTAATTTGCGACTGCCATTCGTAAATAGCTGCTGAATAAGCTTTTGAGCCAACAAATAGGACGTCGTACCGGTTACCCGACTTTGGTGCAATAATGAGGGTTGCTCTTGGTGATTTAGTAGAAGACCTGGTGAAAGAAGAGGTACCATCCAGCATGTCTAGATAATGACATACAAGGGATAGAGCTGAAAGTGTTTTTCCAAGACCCAATTCCTGTTGGCGAGTCAGCATTTAAGAGCGCATCGTCTAGTTGCAGTGCTATTACGTCGGCGAGAACTTTGCCCCCCAAAGTTGGTACTTCACCCTGGCGATGCCCGGTGATTTTGTGGTGGTAACTGCATGGAATTAGTGACATGTAATGGCGTCTCATGAACTGCGACTAACATAATGCCTCGACCATCAAACTGCTCTGTCCATAAAGACGGGAATGCTGTCTTTGATCCGCCTCGCTGTTCCTTTTCCACCATCATCCGGAGGGCCTGCAATTGGTGGCTTTGCTCAATTAGCGGCCGATTCCGGTTGATACGGACGGGGAGATTGCAGTACCCTTTAAGAATCGTCAACAGCCGTCGGCTTTGCACTAGAGATAATTTGCAATCATTGGCATCTTCAGCTGTAGAGTCGAAGAGGCGCAAAATCTCGCATTTCACTCCTTCGCTCAACTCCATTGGTGCGGACATATCACTAGTAGCTGTAAATTGGCCGTTGAGAGCAGGTATGCTCCCCCCTGGCCGAACAAAATAGTGTGAAATCCCAAAACTGAATTGTACTGCCGAATTCGCTAGACAAAGGATTTTGGAGAAATAAATCATAGTCCGATAATAGTTGGGCCAAAGCTTCCATATCGCGGAACCAGCCATAGACGATAATGCTAACCGAACGGCCAACCCACTGTGGGCATGCGTGATCCTGTTTAAGTTTCGTTGCCGGCTAACCGTTGATAGGGAGTAGTGTTTCAGTAACAGCCACATCATCCTCTTTCAGTAGGCGAAGGGTCCCAGCAGAACTCAACCTGCCTGCAGATATCCCATTCTCCTCAAGTCGCAGTGTTAACTCAAGTCGCAGTGTTAACGTAGAACCTCTTCTTTTTTGGATTGTAATGCGGCTTTTATCCGTGCAAGATGCATTTGCATATTCTGTCTCCATTTCAAGCTATAACTCAACTCAGTAAGCGATATGTTGGCTGTCGCTTTGTCATTGGACTCACCACGCCGAAACAGGTATAGAATCGTAGTAATTGTTGCAGCGAGAGGCCTTGTCCTCACATTCCAAAGTCAGCCGAATCAGTTCACATGAGATTCCGAGTGCTGCAAACTACTCTGCCTGCTCGATGCGGACCTAAAGTTTGTTCCTGGTTCGAGGGCTCGGCTGCACTGTCTTCATCCTTAATCGGTTGGGTGGCAGGGGCTCGCGGAGTTTGCGCTATTGTTGGTGTCCTTGGTCTTTTAAAGGACTGCTCTACAGGTACATGTTCCAGCAGCAGCCTCTTCCGATCGTGCTCACGCATTGCGTCTGAAGTGAAGAAATTGGCCTAGATTGACTGTTCTCAATAGCGTCGGCCGAGGGAGGCTGAAAGTAAAGTAAGCGCTTCGGGATTGCTGCCAACGGAAGAAGGCTTCAGCTGCTGTCACGCAGAGAATGGAATGGACTGGGTAGCTACTATCGGGATCGGGAAGGCAGACGCGAAGTAAACAATGAGATGGAAGGAGAGAGAAATGGAAATGGAAACAAAGAAGAGAAAGGACTCGGAACTCTTCAAACTGAGTAACAGGGTTGGTGTGCCACGAGAGTAGCCGAGTACCTAGTATCGTTTTGCCAAGACAACAAGTACTGTAGCTGGCAAGCTGCAACAGCTTTCCTGACGTTGACATTGAAGCAACTAGGGAGAGGAACAAAAATTTTCGAGTTAAATGTCAATGCATATGAAGCTCCGGCTAATGCAGCCAAAGAAAGGATTCGAAGCCCAGCTGCGTGTCCATATCAAAGTCCGAGCAATCAGGGCCGATAAAGTAATTATGCGTTCCCATGCTTTCCCCCAATATCTCCGGCCCTTTATAAAATGTTTCATCCCGCGAGAAAAAAAATCCACAAAATTATACAATGTCTATTCCCAACGCCTCGCTTCTTGCCGCGCCAAAGCTCCATCAACGTCCGCCCAATGGTTCCACCGACTTGACCAGATCTGTTATGGTCACAATCTTATACCCCTGCGCCTTCAGCTTCGGCAGCACCATGCGCAGCATCGGTGCTGTCCATTCCCTCCGATCGTGGCATATGATGATGGCGCCCGGATGTGCCATGCTGAGGATGTGCTTCGCGTTGCGCTCCGGGTTGCGAATCTGCGGATCGTGCGGGTAGATGCTCCCCAGCGTGATGCGGTAACCGCGATTCCCGAGCATATCGCGCATTTTCGTATTGAAAAACCCAGACCCCGGCCGAAAGTAGTTATTCGGCAAAATCTTGCCCTCTGCCTCGTACGCCGCCACGAGCTTCTCCTTGACCTCGCCCACTTCCCTTTCCAACTGCTCCAGGCTGAGACTCCTCGACGGCACGTCGTGCATGGCGTGGTTGCCGAGTTCGTGGCCCGCCGCCACGATTTTGCGCAGCGTTTGCTCCCGACCCTCGACCTGTGCGCCAATGACGAAAAAGGTCGCGTGCACGTCAAACTCGCGCAAGACGCCGAGAATCTCGTCGGTGTGGGCCGACGGCGCGTCGTCGAGCGACAGGGCCATGATCTTGTCCGTGGTTGTCTCTTCAAAGAGTACGTCGGGGTAGCGCGCACGCATGTAGCCGAGGAGAAGGGCGGGCGGCTTGTAGACGCAGTAGAGGGAGTAGAGGGGCAGGAGGAGGAAGAGAGCGCCGAGAAGGGCGAGGAGGGCGAGGGTGGCCATGCGGTTGCGGCGGACGTGCCGCCGGAGCTTGGTGGGCAGGCGGAAGAAGGGTATGCGGGGCATTTGAGTGTGACTTGATGTGTATGTGAGCGCGAGAAGGTGATTGTGTATGATCGTGCGTCGGGGTGAAGAAACGTCACTCGCGGTCGAGCGTTTGCGGTGGTATTGGGTATCGAGTTTCCTGCAAGCTAGGGGTATCGAGAGCTATCATCACACCATGCTCCTTTGTCGCGCAGTCGTAAATTGCCTAATGATATCTCTTTGATGATGGAGAATTATCGGATCGGGTTCGGATATCGCGTTGGGTATATACCGAGGCGTTGTAATGCCAACTTGTCTCCCTCTCGACAAAGTTGTTGAGAAAAAACTCCTGGTTCGTCTTGCTTTTTGGCTTGCCGTTTCTAGGTGGAGCCTAAAAGGGATCGGGAAGGGTGGGCGGCTCCATTGCCTAGGGGTTCGGCAAGCCACCAGGGACTTAAGCGTAATCAAGGCATGTCTCTGAAGTGGTCTTGTGTGCCTTTTAAAATGCGGCTGCATGACATGATGAATCTAGAAGAGAATGGATATGCAAAGAGTCAGATTGGGGAAGGAGAAAAGTAGGGAAATGCGACCAGAGCCTCGTGGCTGCGACGGGGGCCGGATGGGGCAGGTGACAAGGTTCTGTGCCACGAATAGACAGTAAAGGTTTTGCTTGCAGTGTCTTCGAGATGAAAGATGCTTCCATTTCTAAAACGTTCGTTCCAACTATAATAAAGACGGCAAAACATCGCATGGCCAACTTGCTTGCGGCGGGCACTTGCACGAAGCGGGTCAGTTCTGCACTATAGACAGCCTCCGCTATGTAATACATACTGCAGCGAAGGAAGTCCAACTGTGGCGAGCAAAGCTTGATTTGCAGCTGTGCGAATCCCGCCATTTTTAGCTTCATCATACCATCACGGAGCCCCGTACTGGGCGGATGTACGCAGTGAGCGTTCTAATTTTTCTTGTGGGGAAGACGATTAAATCAACCGTCTTTACGCGGGTAGTAAACTTGGGTGGCATTCCAACATTCAATGTGTGCGTGATTTGCTGCCATGTCGTCACCGGTTTAGACTTCCGGTCTGCTTCTACGGGTAACGGGGCAGCTGGGCCGATCGTAGCCCGAGTCGATGCGCCACCTTGTCTCCTCGTGCGGCGGCATGCGTTGTTTATACCGCAAGGGGATCAATTCAAAGCATTAAAAAGATATCAGATAGAGCAAGCTACAAAAATAAGTCACAAGAAGAAACATACGAGATTTTGTCACAAAGATGGTCAAGAAAGTCTCTACTAACATGGCCAATTACAGTTTGTTGATGAGCCGGTATCGGAGGTGCCGCTACATGCCGCCCCGCGTCCTACTTTTTTTCGAGTTGAAAAGGCAAGTTAGCATTTTTACGCCCAGAGAAACAGGTATCGTTCCCCAAAACGAAATTCAGGGGCCAGAGTTTGGCGGATGCCAAGGGTGATTTATTCATAGTCCCAAGCTGCGTTCTTCAAGGTGGTGTGGCCAGCCTACATCCGCGGCGGCAATAAATAGAAGAAAAGCAACAAGGGAGCAATGCAAGTAGAAAAGAGCGCTAATTTATCATCAAGTATTCGTCAGAGGTGGGAGGATGAGAGTCGTTTCGGCCATGGATTAGAGACGAGTAAAGTTGACGTGATACTGAGAGTGTGTTAGCTTGGGCTGCATCGTGTAAGAGGAGGACCAGGGTGCAACTTACCAAGCCTAATGATTTGCGGCCGCCACGGATATGATGAATGTTGCGATCAATGACTGCGTATGTCAGCAAATGGAAAGGAACGAGAACAGAAAGCAAGAAAAGGCGGCTTACGCATTCCTTCTCCGCGCTGTGCAAAATGGGCATCTTTGCTGTCCCAGCCGATGAGCATGCCGGCCGAGATGCCCACCGGAGGCGCGACGCCGTCATACGCGACCGGCAGCCACTGGCCATACGACAGCGCGTGGTAGCCGGGAATGGGTTCTCGCTCAAAGCATTTCGAGAACGGCCTCAGACGATCCTCGACGAAGCCCGGGTCAGCGTCGCAGGCCGTGACGATTTCGGTGCAGGGGCTGTTGAGGGAGGCGGCGATGCTACCGCGGAGGAAAGCGCGGTCGCTGGCGTACGTGTCGGCGACGGCGCGAAGCGAGTTGAGCCAGCGGGCGTAAGAGGGCGAGGCGAGGAAGGCGTCGAGGGCTGCACCAGTGGCCCAGCGGACAACCCAGACCCATTTGCGCGTATCCTCAAGCTGGTAGCCGAGATACGAGGCGCGGGCGCCGGGGACAGCCTGCAGCTTAGCGGCGACGTCGAGAAAGGCCGAGGGCGGCGCAGGCGGCGAGTAGGGCGGCGAAAGGTCCGGGCGAAAGGTGACGATGGAAAGTTGAGTGACTTCGCAGGTGGCCATGTTGAATGTTTTGTGTAGAGATGATGTCGAGTAGAAAGGAAAAGGAAGACAAAGGTAGGTAGGAAAGGTAGGAAAGAGAGAAAGAGAGAGTGAAAGTAGAGAGGTGATAAGATGAGGGCGGGGAGGTGGGTGGGTGTTGCTAAGATGGGAATGCAATAAGCGAAAACTCGCCTCTAGTCGGAGATTTGTATGTTTGGGGACCCAAGGGGAAAAGAAGAGGAAGAAGTCGGAAAAGAGAAAAAAGAAACCAAAACGACCCTGGTGCGAGTATGGAGATGAAATGGGTCCTCGTTTCTTTGGCAGCTTGGGATCCTCTCTTGTTAGTATATAGTTGGGTCGGAGAGCGGAAAACGGAGCGAGGCGAAAGGGGAGGAAAGAGGGACGAGGCGAGGCAGGCGAGGAAGGAGAACGAGTGGATAAAAAAGGAGCCTCGTTCTTGAGGCTACTTTGACTTTTATGAGATAATACTTGTTCCCATTTTCAGCCCGAAAAAGAGGTCAAAACAAAAAGTGCCTTTTCGTTTAGATAGAAACCAGTAAGCCGTCCACCTGCCCGATTGGCGCAAAGCCTCTTTTTTTGGGGCGAGGGGATTTCGGATTTTCCCTCGTAGCAGAAAAGCAAGATTGGCACTCCCAGGCCTGGTTCCGGTCTTCGGGGGGTGCGTGTGGGCGGTCCGGAATGGCTGGGCTGTGTAAGGTAGCAGGGACAAGGCCTGTGGGTAAGGCTGGCGATGGGCTGTTTCTATTTATTTTTGTTTTTCTTCGGAATTCTCTTTCAAGAATCAACGGCAAACTCTGTCGTCACTAAACCTGTCCTCTTTCTTTTAGGCACCGTTTGGTGTGTGTGTGTGTGTTGCAGTACACCGGCGTTTGCTTGGCGGACCAGCACGTGTCAGGCTTACAGTGCCGTGATACATGACGGAGAACAGACGATAATATTCAAGAATCAGCTCTTCCTTTTTGACTATTCCATCACTTTTGATAGCTTGATAGCTACTAATCATATGCTCTGTTATCAGCAGGTTTGTGGTCTTTCCTTGCGATTCCGCACCTCGGCCTATCAAGACTCCCCCACGGCGTAATACAACCCTCTTACTATGATTTCCCTCTACGCCGCCCTTGGTCGCACCCAGCGAGGCCGATCCCGGGGCAGAGCCACCAGCTATTGGTGGAGATGCTGGTGGTAATACGTTACCTCTCGGCTCTCAGGGTCGGTGCTCGTCTGTGTGTGATCAGTCAGTTTCAGTTTGATTGTGTGTCTAGGGCAGAATTCTAGCAACCCGATCTTATCCTTTGACTATTTTTGATCGATTGATTCGACTTTTTGCTGGGCGCATTCTGCACGCTGTACTCTGTACCTCTCGCAGCCTACCCTCACCATATTAGTGGGTTGCGTGTGGCGCCAGACGAAAAAAAAAGGCGGCCACCACACCTAGAACAGCAAAGAGCCCGCCCCGGAGCGGCTGTCGGAGCCGGGCAGTTTTTCCTTTTTTTTTTGTGGTTGTTGGCAGAAAAATACCAGGTAACAATACTTTTTCTGCCTACGCTGCCTAACCTTTTCCCCCATAAGACGTTAGCGCGACCGAGTGAGCCGAATCTATCCTTCTCTTGCCATTCCACCCCCGCCATACATCGCCCGACATGTCCGCTCTATTTTTCTGCAAGCCATGGTTCCGAGACGATTCTCGTAATATTTTAATTTCCGAGTGGGATTGCAATGAAACGTTATGATATGCTACCGCTATATTTTGCCATTACCTCGTGGAGAGACATATCTTTGCCCTGTTTGTTTGCTTTTGCCTCTGCCAGCTGCCACGTCGCGTTGCCAGCTGCCAGCACAGGACCCACGCTGGCAAAGAAACGTGCCAGCGAATAAGCTTGCTGGCTGTTCATGCGCGCAGCACGCACAGCCAACGCTCTTTTCCGACGCACTGTTCGCCGCAGCAAACTACTGCAAGCCAGTGCTGCATCATCAGACACACATGCTATTCCAGCCACGACGTCATGCTACATGCAGGCTTCAACAGTCATTCATTCTCTGGACTTTGGATTCGCGCCATGTTTCTGGGTTGACTGTCAAAGATGTCCAACGTGGAATAAAAAAAAGAGTATCTGAAGTCATAGCTAGTTATCCGTTGTGTCCGCCACCTCCACCAGTTCGTGGGCTCATCATTCTGGCAGGTCAACCCCTGGCTACGGCCTAGCGCCATCGGTCACAATGGCCACAATCATTTGTGCCTATTTTTACACAACACGAATTCTCCCTCCATCACCAGTACTATGGCCGAGCAGCATTACACCGCTCGCCGATGAGGTGGCTTAGGCAGGGGTAAGAGATGTTTTCACGTCGCGAATGTCCGACTCCATCAACTGGGGGGCTCTCCCTCGAGAAGAAGAAGAAGAAGAAGAAGAAGAAGAAGAAGAAGAAGAAGAGGAAGAAGAGGAAGAAGAGGAAGAAGAAGAAGAAGAAGAAGAAGAAGAAGAAGAAGAAGAAGAAGAAGAAGAAGAAGAAGAAGAAGAAGAAGAAGAAGAAGAAGAAGAAGAAGAAGAAGAAGAAGAAGAAGAAGAAGAAGAAGAAGAAGAAGAAGAAGAAGAAGAAGAAGAAGAAGAAGAAGAAGTAGGATCCATGTCAAAAAGTCCAGGATTTATTCAGGCTTGTCCACCTCTGCGATCTTTCAGCCGGACCGAAATGTATTGGCAACAATGGTCGATAGTGACAGTCCTCCCCAAGTCCGCGGCCTCGTTCGTATTCGCCTGTCAACTTCACCTCTACCGCCGCCGCATACTTCTCCAGCCTTTCCATAGTTGTCCACGTCGTGACCGCCACAATGCCGCTCTGAATCGTCCAAGCCAGAAGAGCCACCACCTCGGTTGTCTTGTGCGCCCTGGCCATGCGTGCCAACGGCTCTCGCAGCGGTCTGTCCGGGCAGATTACCGCAGGGTCGAGACATATGAACGACGCCACTGGATGCCGTTCCCACGCAGCCAGGGCAAATAATCGTTGGCGCGCTGCAGGTACGGGTGGTGCTCGATCTGGTTGAGCAAGGGGAGGCTCTTGTGCGGTGCGCGGACGCAAATAGCTGCTCACACCGATGGAGCGGGCCTTGCCCGGCTCCTTTGACGCCTTTATAGGCAGCCCGGACGCCATGTAGGTCTTCTTCTGACTTGGCGAAGACGAAGATGTGCGTGAATAAGATATTTTTGTTGCCGTCAGTACGCCACCACGGCGGTCCGGTGGGCGGAGATCCAACACCTGTAGGTCAAATTACTCGAGCTTCCTCGCTTCATTTCGGCAGGCTCCCGTCGATGGCTGCTGGAATGTCAGAGATGCCTTGGGGGGCTGGTAACAAAGAGCTTATAGGGTGCACACCGACTGTTTGAATGGCTACGCTCACTTCTTCATCCGTGCCGGATTGCCCTTCTCTTTGAACGACGCGGTCCCCGTGCAAAAGGCAAGCTGCACATCTGTTACCAGATTGCGCAGCCCGAGTACGTGTCAACAGATGTATCCGGTGCATACACCAGCGGGATATCTTAATGAGTCTGAGGGTATAATGTATGGGTATACCTAGAGATGAGGTGACTCTACTGTCGCGGATCTCAGAGACGAGCGCCACGTACCAACACCGAGCCAAACATGTCCCCAGACAATGTCTGACCGAGTCAATTGACAAAGTCGAGAGCGCACGAGTTCTATAGGGCGCAATGGGCTTGTGACGTGTCTATCTCTCATTTGTTCTACAATACTAGCGCCCAGTGTTTGGTGTGACCTGGGCTGTAGTTTGGCGATGCTGCAAGCCCCATGACCGGTTCACTCGTTGGTGGAGCAGCGCGCAGCAAGATGCATTTTACAAGAGCAGGCTGCGACGGTTAGGGGCTTTGCATTTCGTTTATGCACCGGCTACAACATGTAATGTTCAAGTCGATTACTCAAGCTATTTGAGAGAGCTTTCGAACCTAGATCCTACCATTTCTACTTCGGTGACTCGACTTGGCCGTGTAAGTGCTTTCTGGAACTCCATACAGTGAACCCAGTGAAGAGGCTTTTTTTCTGCTTTTCGGGGTATCGAATGAGGCTAAAGGAAAAGCTCGAGAGCAATTATTCGTCTAATAAATCGTGCTCCTCCCACGCTCTCTTGATCGCGGCGAGGCGGCGATCGCGCAGCATGTGTCAACGTGCCATCGGCAAGCACTGATTCGGTAGACTGCTTCGAGCTGCTTCTGTGACTAATTATCAGAGAGAGTTTTTGGCAATTGTTGTCGCTCCTACACTTTTATTTCCATGGATTCAACCAAATCATGGGCCATTGCAAACGTTCTATAGGCAATGGACCTGTCTATCAGACAGGTGTAATGGAAGAGGTAGAGGGGCCGTCATGTCAGCTGAGATGCCATCCGCCTAGCCGAATTTCAGTAGCATACAGTCATGCAAGTTGATTGAGAGATGGCTTTTGCACCTGCATGTGGGTTCTCATGCAATTTTGGGATCAAGGGGCGGCAGCTATCGGATCAATGCCCGCAGCGCATTCGTAGCCTTGCCCACACATGACGAGATTCTGCCCGCCAAGCGTCCGATTGGTTTCTTTATTGACGCCCTATTCGTCGCGTTGCACACTTGGTGAGATCCTTAGCCTGTCCCTGTGTAAATGAAGTCTGCTTTACCAATACTGGGTCGGAAGTCCATTCGTCGAACGGACTTGTGGTGTGGACTCGTGATGTTCGACTTTGCCCATCAAATATACCTTCATATAATACCCTCGGAATCACCATGCCTAACAGAAGTAGAGCGAGCGCATCTCTTGCGCGATCTACAGTCACATAAACAAGCTGAAGTTGCTCTGTCCAAAGTTGTATCCAAAGTTGCTAGCTGCCGAGGACCCTGGTACTTTGAGCCCAGGTGCAAAATTAGAAACTCGCCGTCAATGATTGGCATCTGGAGACGCGGGGTAACTGATGTCAGCCATGGCCGAGTTTGGGCATGAAAGGATTCTACGCGGCCGGTAAAGTGAGCCCGAGGCAACATTTGGCGTTGCTCTTTTGATCACAAGGCCACTATTACGCTGAAGTTTCGCTGCGAATCTTGTAGCTGATGCACCGGAAGCCCTTGCCGCCGATTCAGGTGGTAATGGCTCGCAAAGGACCGACGCGACGCCACCTGTCTCGCTACGTACGCTTCAGGGCTCTATGCGGGGTTTTCTTTCTTGTTATTGCTCATACGTGTGCCACGTTTGGCGCATCTGTCTTGCTGCTTGGCAGCGCGTTTGTCCACGTTCAATGGTGCGAGACTAGATGCGGCCCGAATACAACGCCGGTTTTGACGCCACGAGGAAAAAAAAAACAACTCAAGTTTGCAACGAGCGAACACGGGAGATTCTGCGACAGTGTGAAAAGAGGCTCCAAACTTCTGAGGCTTCCCCATCATTGACTGCACTACACGTTCGCTGGTGCCACTGCCCCCAGACGCCAAGCTTGCGTCGAAAGCAACAGTTCCACTCTCATTTGACGGACCAATATTTAACAAACAATATAAAATACCCTCATGGTGCCGGTTCAGCGGGGCATCGAGGTGCTGGTAGTACAACACGAGCGTCAGAAAAATCAAGAGTAATGCAGAACACGGATGGAATCTGCGGCATGTGATGTATCGCTATCGATGTCACAACTCCAACTCACAGCTTTCCAGGTATCATCAGGGTATATGGTGTCCAGCGCCCACAGAAGGTTTTCTGATGGACGGCAGTACTTCTGGTGGTGGTTGTCGGATTGTGCCAACTAACGAGTCAGTCGGGCGGGTAGCTGAACAATCTTTCGACGACGCCGACCCCAAAAGCTTATTTGGCAGGACCCCTGCAAAGCGCCCGTTGAGAAACGATATGGTGGATACGCCGCTCTCTCGTGCAGTTGTCCTCGATATATATCATACTCATCACTGTCTCACCTTGTAAATCGCGCCCATGATACTTCCTGGGGCTGGCAGCGCTGTTAGTGTATCATCATCATTGCTTTTTCGTGTTGCTTATCAAAGTCGGCAAATATGTCGGTAAATATGTCCACCTCAGCCTCATATAGCACTCGTGGGTACGGTGTACAGACGCGGGATGCCAAGCTTTAGTTAGGCTTCGCAGGCGTCTTGGCGGATGGGGGAGCTCGCGGGGGTGGTAAACGCGGCATTATCACTTGGGTCTGGGGTATTTACCGACGCACTAAGCTGAAGACATGCTGAGTAACAGATAGTCTTTGTTGAATCATTTCGAGATGACTGTTGATAGTAGTATGATATGTACGCCTACTAGCCCTTGGCCATCAACATACATCCCTGGACCTCTCATCTCACCAGACTGATCTCTCGGCATATTTGGCCTGCTAGTCCTTCATAGTATGTAAAATAGTTGGCAGCTGTGTGAGCGGCACTGCTGATTAAAGAAGAGTTGCTCTGACCGCGACACACCCTGCACAAATTGCTGATGAAATTGCCTAATCTTCTTGGCCAAATCAAAGCCAGCTGAGCAAGGCGGCCTTGGCTCCCCCGTCAAGAACAACCACGTTCACGTAGCCCTATTTCGCCTTGGGCACGCGCGGAGGAGGACCCAGTCATGAAGTTCAAGGCCTCAGCCACATCTTGGCTAAACTACGCTATCCTCACTGCAGAAGCGTCCCCGCAACTTTAATATATTACTCTGCTTTCTGGAGGCGTTTTATGCACAGGGATGGAATGTCTCGACTTTGACTTGATGTCAGCAGCGACGGTGTGTAGATCATCGCTGACCCAATCAGCACAGGACCTACATGCCGCAACATGCCATCGATGAACAGAGGTGTTGACACG
The DNA here is from genome assembly GCA_024472245.1 of Beauveria sp. NWAFU-1. Classification (NCBI taxonomy): domain Eukaryota; kingdom Fungi; phylum Ascomycota; class Sordariomycetes; order Hypocreales; family Cordycipitaceae; genus Beauveria; species Beauveria sp. NWAFU-1. Next base: position 5,761,747 of record JANBXD010000001.1, on the reverse strand, counting down.
TCAAGTGAGCGTTTTTATTGCTATCGCGCGTGGCTTTTCCTGCAGCTTGGCAATCTCTGCCTTGCTTGTACCATTTCTCAGGGGCCTTGGCGCTAAGCTTGCATCGTCTCTGATTGACTATAAAGCTCCCCGGAGCGTTGCCTCTGACCTGATGCCAGCTTCCAGAAAATCGTGTTCACGTCACCTCATCTTTAATTCCTGATTAGCTCACCGAAAAGGCTACTACCTCTTATTCTTTGAACCATTTGTGACTGTCAAGGCTATCACGCAGCGACTGTTCATCATGGCTCAGCCTGCAAAGCAGCAAAACGAGCCGATGGTTGTTGAGGAGGAGTATTCTCAGAAGCCAGTCCCTCAGGTTGAGAAAGTCGACTACTCGGGTGCTCATGAGAAGACCGATCCCAAGGAAATTGCCCTTGTCAAGAAGCTGGACCGATGGATCATGGCAAGTCCTTGACACTGCGCTCCTATTTTCACACAGACTTGAAAAGCTAGAAGCGGAGGCTAACAAAAAGACGGATAATAGCCCATGCTTTGGAGCATGTATTGGCTCAACTATCTCGATAGAAATGCGATTGCACTAGCACGGCTGAACGATCTCGAAGACGATCTCAACCTCACAAGCACACGTACGTTAGCCGTAGCTTCACATTGCCTGTGGTCTTTGGCATAGAATGATGCTGATAGGGTCACTCCTAGAGTATCAAACTTGTGTCTCTATCCTCTTCGTCGGTTACATAATTGGCCAAGTCCCGTCTAACATGTTTCTCACTCGCACTCGTCCGAGCCGATACATGGTAGGTCTGCAGATGAGTCACCGGATAACTTGTGCCAGCTAACCTGTATCAGGGAGTAATGATGATGCTATGGGCCGTTGTGAGTGCCCTTACCGCCGTCTCCAAAGACTACGTCGGTCTTCTCCTCACCCGATTCTTTCTGGGAGTCACAGAGGCGCCCTACTATCCCGGTGCGGTCTATCTACTCTCCATCTTTTATACGCGCAAGGAAGTTGCGACACGCATTGCTATTCTTTACACTGGAAACATCTTGGCAACTGCTTTTGCCGGTCTGATAGCAGCCGGAATATTCCACGGCATGGACGGCGCAGGTGGCCTCGCTGGTTGGAAATGGCTCTTCATCCTTCAAGGCGCCGTCACATTTGTCGTTGCCATTGCCGGATACTTTTTACTGCCCGACTTTCCTCTTACTACGTGGTGGCTGACCCAAGAGGAGAAGGATCTGGCGTACAATCGTATGGAGCTTGATACGGTCGCCAACAAGGGAGAGACAAGCACATGGAAAGGCCTCCAGCAGGCTGCTAAGGACCCCATGGTGTGGATCTTTTGTGCAATGGCGCACATGCATCTTGCTGCCAATGGCTTTAAGAACTTTGTGAGGTTGACGCTAGACTACTTCAAACGCCCCTTTTGCTAACACCACTATGCTCTATAGTTTCCAACTGTGGTCCAAACCCTCAAGTTCAACACAACCACCACCCTCGTGCTTACCTGCCCTCCTTATCTCATTGCTGGCGCCATTACTATCCTCGTGTCCTGGTCCTCGGGCAGGATGAACGAGCGCACCTGGCACATCACTATATCCAAGGCTGTAGCCGTCATTGGCTTTGTCTGTGCCGCCGCCACTCTCAACACCGTCGGCCGCTATATATCTATGGTTATTTTCACGATTGGTACGTACGGCGTCAATAGCCTTATTCTCGGCTGGTGTGGTAGTGTCTGTGGCCAGACAAAGGAGAAAAAGGCGGTTGCAATCAGCATGGTTACTATGATTATGAATGTCAGTTTCATCTGGACGCCATACCTGTGGCCGAAGAGTGACGGCCCGCGTTACACCATTGCAATGGCAAGTAGCGCAGCGTTTAGCATAGCCACGGCGATTCTAGCATGGATAGCCAAGCTTATTATGCTCAGGCGTAATAAGGCGCTTAGAGCTAGCGACGACGAGACTACCAACTTTTACGTCTACTAGGTTTTAGAACCTAACAACAAGCTAAGTATCCGAATAGAGCTATTATCTGGAATTTGGCGTGACTTTGCGGGCTGTTTCCACATAAACCCGTGTCAAGCATGCATTCTTTACGAAAATGCCAAACTCGGGGTAAAGGTCCGTGAAATACGTGACGTCGGCGATGGCGCCGTTGCGAAGTCGTATGCGCCAGTCTCGAATCCGCTCTCTCTTCTCCCGACCATGGGCGTTTCGGTGCTGCCAGTGGGGGGCGCTTAATGAGCACCCATTTCCTAAAAGTCAATATGAGAACGCACAGCTTGTTTCTTTCCATGGTTCGCTCGGAAGCCCACGTGCGTGTCTTCTGTTATGGCGAATCGGCTGCGCGGATCCGCTGTGGTTGACGTTGGCGGCCGCGCGACCGAGTAACTACAGCTTGGCGCCATCGGTCGCTCGGAATAGGTAACGAGAACCGGCCTAGACCTGACTGTCGATTGCGTGAAAGTAGATACGAAATTTAATCCAACGCTACGCTAGCAGTGAGTTTCGCTTTCAATGGATCTTCGTCTTTGAAACTCTGCCAGGAATTGGAGCAGGAAGTAGCCTGCACAGTTTGATGGCAGTATCCATCAAAAGCTGCTCCATTGCCACAGACACTGTAGGCTCCAGCGGCAGACCGGCCTGCGTTCAGGGCACATGTTAGTTGGCATTGCAATTGCTCGGTAACGCCCGCGAGTTCGCCTTGATGAAGTGGTGTATTGAATAATATTATGACACTCTATGGCATTTATCATTATACCGTGTCTATAGAGATTATTCCTCAAGCTTCCGCGCTATCTATTATTTTAGCGCTCCTGCGTAATTCCCAAGTATTGACCATGCACACTGGCTACGTAGGCCCAGGCGGAGATTCTGGTACAGCAGGCAAGTACACTCACCCTACGCCTTTCTAGTTGATTCGCGCGATGAATGGCAATTTACTTATGTGATTACGCGGCGGATAGCTTCATTGCCTAAACATGCTCAGGCAATATACATACAGGGGGGAATACGACAGGATAGGCGGCGACATTCCACCGTCGTTCACTGACCCAGAACCAATTTTAAGATCTCACCTTGGAAAGTACCAAGAAAAGTCTGCAGCTGGATCAGGTTTACTAAAACAGGCTGGCCTTGATCAAAGACCATTGTATAGATTACCTGAGAGAGTTCATCATGTGTACAGGCGATATGGGCGTAGGCGTCTATTACTGGGTGGAAGGGTCGCAGCGTCCCTTGGCCGGATTTTGCGATGGACCATAAATTTCGGAGCTGGACTTCAATTGAAGAGTATGCGAAGAAGGCAGAGGCAGAGATTACGCTTCCGAATAAACCTCATGATGTGGTTGAGTATGAGAACCCGGTCTATGCACAAGGTTCTTATCACTACTAAGAGAAGAGAATATTCGTGCTAGTTATACATCAAATAGGCATCAAAATACGCATCTATCGTCGTAATTAAGAGTCCCATTAATATAGACTTATATGAGAGTAGTACCTAAGCCATCATCGTCAATCACCAGTCTCCGCACGTTGCCAAAATATATGAGATTTTATGAGAAATTGTAATTAATTCAATTTATTTTTTAGACATAACTAACTATACATTGGAAATTCGCACGTTTGTTTTGACACCATTACATCCAGCCCAGCAATCACCATACCTTGCAATGTCCGTGGAAAATTGGGTTGCTCTGCAAGTAAGCCAACGAGAAAAACATCCCTTCCAAGTTTCGGCATACTTTTGGAAGTGACATCCTATAAACTTACGTGTCCATCTGCGAGTCCAGGACGAATCCTTTGCCCTCCAGGCGCGCCAAGCTCTCGCGCCTGTCCGGCCAGTCAGCCTCGCCTGGCCGGCCCTTCTCGGCGCACAGGCGTCCCTGCGTACCGGCACTGTCGGCCCTGGCCGGCTTACTGCGGGGACCGCGGCAGACCAGTACGAGCCCCCGCTTGTCGCCGCGGATACTCCGTGGCTGGGCATCGAGCTGGTGACGATTACCTCATGCGCGAGTACAGGTGCCTAAGGATAGTGACACAGAATTTTTGATGAAATGCTTCGGTGAGGTCGTGCGCACTCGGGTGGTTGAACTGTAAATGCATATGGTTACTTTCGGCGCCAATGTAAACTTCACGGCCGTGTCCCTAGCAATGCCCAAGTATGCCTTCATGTATCGTATATAACACATCATGAAGATAAGAGCGGTCAAAAGACGTGGCGGGGTGGTAAGTGACGACGTAATGATGTCAGTGTCCTTTAGGGCCAAAATCGCAACAACTACGTGTGGGAGGCGCTGGTAGTAAAAGCGAACAGGTAGCATGCAAAGCTTCACGTTGAATATCAACTTCTAGTAGCTGGAAAAGAAGATTCATCTTCATAGAGAACAAACGTTAGGCTTGGCACTATACCATAACACTAGAGAGGTCTGCAGCTTTCTCTGTCTCCCGTCACTTTGACCAGTCTTGTTACAGTGCCAGCCAGCTGCTCTCCGAGCCAACTTACATTTTTCACATCGTGTCTTTCTTGTTTTGGAGACGGAACAACGCTACTAGAGTAGCATCTCTCTTGCGTTCAAGTTCGTGGACATCCTGGGTGCCAATTTCTTCGGCGACGCTGTCTCCAAGAGCAGTCAGCTGCTCCGGAGTCCATTCGAATGCATGGGCTTTCATGTCCTCAATCCATTGCTCCGTAGCCGGCCCTAGATGCTCGAGGAGATGTTTGAAGCCATCACTCCCTCCTCCGCCACCCATTGCATTTGACATTAGCGGTCCCGTCACGGCCCAGCGCGGCCCAAGGCTCGACGTTACGCACTCGTCTGAGAAGTCGTCCTTTTGTTAAAAAAAGATAACATTGAAATCGTGAGCCAAAAGATTATCTTACCGAGATCTTTGGCAGACATGATGCCTCTGCTGACCAGACTGTAGGCTTCGTTGCACAAAACAGCTTGGAGACGATTGGCTGCGAACCCGGGCACTTCCTGGCGAATGTGGACGGGCCTCCGGCCGAGCGACTTGTAGAATGACAGTGCAGCTTCAATGCTGGTCTTGGCAGTCTTTGGATGAGGCACAACCTCGACAAGCGGCATCAGGTGAGGTGGGTTGAACGGATGGCCGATGAGCACACGTTCTGGAGCTTTACCGCATTGTGCGATGAATTGCGAGCTTGGAATGCCAGAGGACGATGACGCTATGGTGACTTCCGGACGGGTTCCCGCGTCAATCTCGCCGAGCAGCTTCGTCTTGACATCCAACCTTTCGGGCGCATTCTAGTATTATGCGTGGTTAGTTGCAGCCCAGTTCCTTGTTAGGTTAGGTTGGCGCCCGCAAAGCGCAAGCCATAAACGTACCTCTTGAACGAAATCGAGCTCAGAATAGTGCTTGTGCATGCTGGCTCCAACGAACTGGTAATTGGACAAGGAAGAGCTGGGCGACAGCCCAACGTCTTGAAGTGTAGGCCAAATGCCTTCGAGATACGTCCGAAGCCTGCTTGCCGCATTCGGCGCAGGGTCGGACACCAGGACGCGCAGACCGTGGGCTAGGAACAAACCGGTCCACGACGCTCCAATGACGCCGGTGCCGATAACGCCGACGGTTCGAATTACCATTGTGAATTAGAGTAAAATAAAAAAAGAGTGGTAGCAGGTTTTTTAGGCAGTCGTAGCGGTTCATTTGAGAATTAGGATTGGGGGTCGCTACCTAGACTTGAATAAATACACTCACAACTACGTGCAAGCGATGCGATGACGTAGTTGGAAACTCTGTTTGAGAAGCACGTGAAAAATAGGCTCGTCTGCGCATATCAATCTGAGATGCCATCCTGCATTGAATTGGTATCGGCCGTAATACGTGTCGTTAATTCCCCGGTCTAGATGCTATCGTAGAGACTAATGTTTTGTCTCAGATAGGCTTTACGGATCGCTCTCGGATGCCGTAGCTAACACGCTCGCTAAAATGCATGAAGTCGACCGTCGATAGACTAACTGTGAAGAATTCACTGATGGCCAAGTTTTGGGGATTGCACTGATCGAGAAAGGCGCTGTTTATCGTTGTACTCGTGGGTTGCTAATCAAATAAAGCAGCGACTTAATGTGGTGGCCTTGTTAAGGGTAGTGATGAATGCTAGCTCTCATACGGTGGTGGATTTGCTTTGTTATCAACGCCAATCTAAAGAATAATGAGCCTGTGCAATCAACGCCTATGAGATGACACCCCCTTTGATCCAATTTTGGATTAATTTATCACAAAGCTGGAACCGCTCGTCTAGAATCGGCTCTAGCGGTGGTAAAATTTGACCTTAGATTTCCTTACTTATATTCGATAACCAGATGGCAGTTTTCCACCGGTAGGGCTCGTCTCTCATTTGTTCTGTATACTCTGTGTAAACTTTTAAGAGTCATTGATGTTTATGAGATGTTCAGTCCGGGCGGCGGAGCGTTGACACATTACGTGCAGCAAACAATTTTCTATGCCTTGGCGAGCGGCGCTGGTCAGAGACCTGAGAATAGATATCATGCCCAACACATAGTCGCGGTCAGGAATACCATCATCGGCAGAAAAAAAGCCCGTGAAGAGGGTGATGTAAAGTCCTTCCACATCCCAACGCCAGGTGTCACAGTATTCTGATAGGTGTGCGTTTAGTGCAAAAAGGGCTGACGGAGAGGATATGCACGACCCTTGAAAGGGGCTTGAAGCCTCTAGTGGTGGCATAATTGAGGATCGATATAGAATGGCAATGAAGAAAACGCATGCCAGCCGTCTGAACTCACCATCGCTCATGTCTGCGCTGTGGTCGCCGTCGCCTTTGACATCATCTTGCTCCATTTCCACCAAGAGGAGCAGCAATGCATCCTGAAGTTGGGGGTAATCTGCGAGAACATTGAAATCTGTTTCCATTGAATGGAGTGCAAAGTGTTCCATATCTTGACTGAGTGAAAGGAACCACAGACACCGAAGGCGAGTGGCGGCCGACTCGTCGGCAATGATAAGCTCAAGTGTGTAGAGCGATTGAGGTGCAAGCAAGCCCGAAATATGATTCGAGCTATCGAACCACGTGCGTCGTACCATGAGTGTTGTTCTATGAAGAAAAAATCAGTATAGGGTCAAAACTCCTGCCCGGCCATCGGATACTCACAGGAATGCAACCAGTGCAAGGCGCCCGTTACTAGCGAGTGCCTCAACGCCGCCGCGAGCGCCAAGCATTTGAAGCAGGCCATGATGGTGGACTTCCCAGTCGGATTCAGTTCCCCATTGTCGCTGTGCAAAAAAAACGTTAGCTTAGGCATAGTGATAAGTGCCATGTGTGGACCGTACTTCATATGTTGAGAGTCTCAAGACAGCTGCAAACATGTCATCGCTAAGGGCTTTTGCTTCGTTCTGTATCCATTCGGAGATGATTCGCATTGCCTCTAGTTTAAAATCCAGAGCGATTGCCGAGCAATGTCGTCCCTGGATCCGCGCCAGGTGCGCAGCTGCGTGAGCCATGCAAACATTAAATGACGCGGCATTTGAAAAGTCAAGTGGTAGCCATACATCTCGCGCTGTGTCGAGGATTGAAGCTGGGAGATGGCTGAGCATCGTTGTCGCACTGGTAGAAAGCCCTGTGATGAGTGTGAGAACAACATCTAAATCCAAGGGGTACTCGGCATCGCAGCATACAGTGGTACAACAGCCTGTGATGCACGGTTGCTAGCCTGACAGGAAGACTGTCAAACGGGTCCAGTCGGCCGCCACTCAGGGTTCCCATCGCGCTGCAAAGCGCCTCTGAGGTTGCTCGTTTTAGATCACCCATGTCAGGGAGCTGTTCGTAGCTGGTCAAACTACTGGATCCAGTGTCAGATCCTCTCTCAGCTTGATGTATCGCCCGAACATGACTGTGATGGACTCGCGGCCGCAGTGGTTGCAAATGCGGCTGCGAACCGCTGCCTGCGCTCCGTCGACCGCTTGCCCGCTGCTTTCGCACTCGCCAATGAGATCTCATTGCATAGCTCCGTAGTGCTCGACTGTTTGACTCAGTAACAAACTGGAAGTCGCCAGCAGCCGTGCTCTGCGAATTGACAGACTCAGACATTTCGAGTTTGGAGCTCCCAGAAGCAGTCGCGGAGCTCTAGCCAGAGCAGTAGGATTGCTAATGAGGTCGAACTGGCTGTGAACCTGAGAGATGGCTTGCTGTTAAAAATGCCCAACATGATTTTGCAGTCGATACTCACGATGGGGCTTACTACAGCGAGTCAATCTAGTACCATCATGATGCAATTGCCCGATTCATCTGGCCATGACTCGTTCTTTTGTTCTTGGCCGTCACAACAGCTCGCCCATTATGCCCGACTATCCAGCCGCAGAGCTATCATTACAGCTTGGGCCACTCATTCAACTGGACGCCGACGTCAATTTATTAAGGAAAAAGCAAAATGGCTTCGGCAAGCTCGGTTACAGGGATACCCCGCTCGATAGATTGGCCGCGCCATGGAACTTGGAAGTGGTGACGTGGGGCGCATTCGCTGTACAATGTGTCATATTAGTAGTTGGGGGTGTATATATGGTCAACAAAAGACTTGCCGTCTCAAGAAGATATATGGAAAAATTAGCCCGTTATCATAGAGGGACTTGTTGCCACATTGATTGGGGCTGGCATTCTAATCCGCGGGGCTACTGTTGCTAAATACCTGCTAACTAACTTGCTAACTAGCCGAGCTAAGAGCAAGCTGATGTGGGGAGGGTGTGCACCAAGTGGTGGTTCAGATAGTATTACCCTTTCTGGAAATACAAAAATAGGGAAAATCCTGCTCGTCTCACCTCCTCGATAATGTCGGGGCTGAAGATATTTCGAAACTGCTACGAGTGGGCGTGTATCAGTGGCACTGGGTGGCATTTGTTTTGCAGCTACACATGCTGGATAGGTATCAGGTCGGTCAAGCGAGCCAGACTAATTCGCATATGGGAGCTGCCTGATTGGTTACCAAAGTGCCGCGGCATTGGGCAGCAAAGGAGGAATTCTGAATCTTTTTACAGCGCAGCTATACTGCATGCGGGGATGAGGTCAATAAGTCTTATGTCATCTATCGATATCAAGAACTAAGCGTTGATTTGAAACGAGAAATCAATTGTTTGAGAATACTTGTATCATTCCAAAAGGCCAATACAGTTTGTCAAGAGACTCATTACAGAGCAAGTTATAGCGCATTTGAAGACTGACTGGGGACTCACTCGTCGTCAGCATCACGAGGGTCATGTTGCTGCCAGAATTTCTCGTAGTCCGCCCAGGTCTGAGACGGAAACTGGAGAGGCACAGTAATCGGGCCAAATGGTATCTTCTTCTCCTCAAACTCAGCCAGTCGCGCCTGAGTTGCCGGCTTTGACTTGTTGACGCTGTACACTGAAATTCTGTGGCACGAGCTTGTAACGTGCAGTCCCCAGTTCCACGCAGTACGCACATCGGGGGGCTGAGTGTTGAGAGAGTTGTCCCAGCAGCGGACGACAATCTCGACCCATCCCTCGACGTCGCAGGGCAAGTCAAACTCCCACGTGCGCCATGACCATTTGCCCTTCTTGGACAGGTTCTCGAGCGGCACAGTGTACCAGTTGAAGCCACCGTCGTTGGACAGTTCCACACGCTCCGGCCATCGGCCGCCGCCCGAGTATGCCCATCCCTTGCAACGGATGCTGCCATTGTGGATGCAAACCTGTTTGGTCCACGGCGACATAATGGCAGAGCTGACAGGCATCTCCTGAATTTGGATTCCATCAGTCATTTTAAAGTTGTGCTTTCCAACCTGCTGGGGGAAGTAGAGGTACTCTGCCGTCTGGACCGGGGCGCGCGAAGGGTTCTTGATGGCCTTGATGCGATAGAGCCACTTGACACTTCTAGCTCCGATATAGCCAAAGACCACAATGCGAAGCGGATAGCCGTGAATAGCGGGAAGGGCTTCGCCATTCATTTCCCAAGCTAGCATAACCTCGTTTGCCTTGACTTTGGACCACGGAACACTGACAAGATAGTTCATGGTCTTGTCATCTTTAAAGTAAGTGTCGGCACCATAGAATTCCAAGTGTTTCGCGCCGTCCACCAAGCCACCGCAGGCCTTGATGATCTTCTTCAGGCTAATACCCACATAATGGGCATTGCCAATGGCGCCTTCCGCCCATGGCGCCTGAGGCACTTCGTCGCCTTGGCCAGGGTACTTGAGAATCTGCTCAATGCGGCGCGTGCCCGAGCATTGGATGGTCACCGTCTTCTCCATGCGTGGGTATCTGGACTCGTCCATGATGTCATCAAGGGTAAAGCTCTTGGGGTTTGCGACGAGACCATCCAGCACGAAGCTGAAGTCATCCTTGTTGATGATCGGGATGCCGCCGTGATTTCGCACAAAGTGCAGGGAATTTGGAGTGATTGCCTTGTTCGTGACCAATCGTTTAGGAGGTTCACCATTATAGGGAAACTGCAAGAGATGCAGCATATCAGGGTGTTTTTCTTTGAGGACAATGTCCCATGAATCATCAGGGACCGTGGTAAGCTCACCACCGATCGCATGGTGCCACATCTTCCAGTGTGTGCCAGGGAGCACGGGATTCGTGCCGGGAATTGGGCCAAGTTGGAACTCTGGGTTTGGCGGAAAGGTCTGAGAAGTCAGGATCTTGTGCGCCGCTGCCTTCTTTTCCGGATAGTTCTCCCACTCTACAAAACTGAACGGGGGGGGGCCCATGTTAGCCAAAGGCAGAACCACAGTCTAGACAGTTCGCTTACCCAATCCAGCCCTTTCTCTCACGAGTAAAGAGCTTCTCGCGATCGCCCACTGACTCGATTGCCTCATCATCCTTGGTGAGAGGGCCAAAAGTCTGAATGTCCAATGCCTTGGTCTCAGGCCCCGTCATATCCAGGACTGGCAGCACAGCTCCGGACAGTCCCTGCTCAATCTTCCACTCATCTGGACGATTTGTCGTCTTGAAGTTGAATGCTTTGGCGTGCAATTCGGCTGCGTCGTTCTGCGCCTTGGAAGCCGTGGGTGCTTTGGTTCGCACGTCGACTTGCGCCTGGGAAGCAGCGGGTGCCTTGGTTTGCGCCTTGGCAGCAGTATTGGTTTTTCTTGGTGGCATGATAGAATGCACGTTGATTGAACGTTGGCCAGTTTTAAATTGTGTCCCAGGCAGATGTAAAGTATTTATGTGCAACGATTGTTGACGATATTGGCTAAGCTGATTCCGCTTAATGCCCGCCCAATGCCGCACACATACCTGTGCTATACTCGATGATGAGACATGCACTACTGCGTCAGAGGAGAGTTAAGCCAGAAATGGCAAGACCAGGATCCAATCATAGTCGAAAGTCATCTTTGCATGCTGTGGCTGATGGACGTATACCCGCCGCTACACAGACGTGGCGGTCAAATATACTTTGGCCTTGCTGCAGAAGCAATCATGTCTGTGGTATTAAGCCAGAAATGGCAGGACCATGATCCAATCATAAGCTACAAATTCCTCACCTCCCGACTGAGGGGCATGGACCCGCTGTCACACGGAAAGATTTTTGAGGTAATTTACAACAAAAGCAGTTATATACCAGAGCTGAGCCGGAAATGGCAAGACCATGGTCCAATCATGGCGTGGGAAGCCTTTTTGTCGTATGTTGTAGCTAATATAGTTCGTTTGCGTTTCAGCAATTGTCTTTCCCTTAGAAATTTACCGTAACGACTCTGGATATCCCGAAGCTTGACTAGTCAAATCATGTCGTTATAGTGACATTCGGCTCTGGCAGTGGATGGCGAGCTTACTCTTTCTTACGCTCGGAATGTACGGATTCCACTGATATGTAGATAGCGGGTTGGCGGGGCAAATGGCTAGAGGGGGTGGCGTTATCGTGCGTCGATTGCTCGATCCCCACGCCCATAGCTCGGTAGCTAGAAGCAAGATTGAGAATCCGGAATTGATGATTGGTGCTGATAAAAGCATATTTCTAAGCCGTTAGATACTTTATGGTTGCCCGTTAGCTTGTTAGGTAGCAGACCATATACTCACTTCCCTTAGCATGGTGAGCTCGTCACAGTGACCGGCAAGCTTCTTCAACTATCATGCATATACTTGCCAAGTCAGAAATAACTACTTTCTAGCGAAGCGGCTCTTGCCTCTAACTAATTTGCCATAGCGGAAAAAGAGGAACGGAAATGGTATCATGGCAACAGTGAGAAACGCCAACAAAGACGACGCCCATTGGTATCCTAGTCCCTCAAACATGTGCTCACCGAAAAGTGGGAATACAGCTGCATTCTCAGATTAGCCTTTATGCTACAAGACTAAAAGTCATGGCCCTTTACGCCTAGGAATACATACCGGCAAAAATGCATCGGATGAAGCCATTCGCCGCCATAGCGCTCGCTGCGTACGTTGGATAAGCATCAACCTGGTGCAAGTTCTGTTAGTTATTCGTTTTTTAAGGCAAAGGGGGATAATTCAAGGTAGTCCTGAAAACTCACAAGAAACCCGAAAATAGAAGTAAATAGCAACAGTGCCCTAGTTTGGTGTCGTCACGTCAGCTTTGAACAGCCATCTTGTGCACATGAATCCTTTATATTTACCCGAATCCAAAGATGGCAGAACCTATGATTGGAAAGATCCAGTGCACCCAGGGGAATGTTGTCCAGCCAAATATGAACATGCCAACAGGCACAATCAATGAGCCTACCATAGAAGCAGGAAGCCGAAACTCGGGCTCGCTAGCACCTGAGATACCCGTTTCTTGTTCGTTCTTGTGAATAAGACGGTTCCGCGCTTGATTCCATAGCGGGTTCATGAAAATAGCGCCGATCATGCCAAGACCAATTCCTAGGAAGGATAGGCCAACTTGCCACAGATTGAAACCATGATTGTTGACAAAGACTAGCGGGAACGCGTCAAAAAACAAGTAGAGAATGCCATGCAAGAGTGCCGCAAAAATGCAGAGGCAGAGACACATGGGCTCAAGGATGAGAAGCTGGAATGGTCGGAGTAAAGAGTTGCCAATTGCATGGGCAACAGACCGGTGCGCTCTTTCGATAGGAGCGAACCAGTCTGGATTATTCGTCTCCTTGCGAAGCTTTCTCGCCTTATTTCGTAACAGGACCGGATCTAGAAAATGTGAGTTGACAACAGAAGTTGAATCATTCTCGACCATGAACTCACGAAATGTCTCAGGAACAAGAAAGATGATTGCTAGCCACAAAACGAAAGACCAAATGATCAGAACGTAGTACGTCCATCGCCAATCCAGATAAGAGCAGATCAAACCGCCAATCAGAGGACCAAGACTGGGCCCGATGAATGGCGACACTGAGAAGACAGAAATCGGGTGTTGTAGCTGCGCCCTGTCGAAGAGATCGTGAATGGTGCCTCCAGCCACGGCGAGGAAAGCGCTGCCAGCAAAGCCGTCAAGGAAACGGAAAACGAGAATGACGCCAATGTTCTTGGCGACAGCCTGAGGTATGATGAAAATAACATAGACGGTCCAAGAAATGACGTAAATGGGTCGCCGACCGTAAAACTCGCTGAGGGGGCCAAGAGCCATGGGACCGAAAGCGATACCGAGGACGAAAAGGGAGAGACCAAGGATAGAGACCATTCTTGAATTGCCGAGCTCTGATTCCATTTGCTGGTATGTCGCGATGTAGATGGAACTGGCGCACGTCCTGAATATGGTGCGTTAGCTTGATGTAGTTGCTTTGATGATGCGACCGCGTCAACTTACATGCACAAACTGACAAAGCAGATGACAAGGACGATTCGCCATTTTTTCAAGGCGCTGTAGCTGCGAGGGCATAGAGAATCCGCATCACCACCCTCCCAGCCGACCTCATAGCTATCTTTTTCCGTGCTCGGTGGGCTCTGTAATGCTTGGTCTGCCGGTGCGAGAACCGGACTTGGAGTCTTGCTGTTTTCGTTGACCGACTGCATTTTGCCGTTTTTGTTTTGCTCGTGTATGCCTTTCGCAAGACCAGTACTTACAGCGAATAGACCTGAATGGATGCAAAGACGAGGAATCGCACAATGCCCAACGATTCATTGATGTTTTACTCCCAAAAAGCCCCACCACCGTTATTCTACTGTTTGCATTACTGGGCAGCAGTAATTATGGTGAAATACGCCGAGGCCCTCTCGTGTTCGGAGGGTTGACAAAGGGCTGGAACGGAGCTGGCTGACTGAGACTGGGGCGGTTTTCGCGATGATGGCCATCTGGAACCACGTCTCCCCTGATGAATGGCGTGGCGAATCGCACTATTGCCGTGAGTATCTGCCGCTACAATCAACTCGAAATCGAGAACAGGACAAGGGCTAGAACATCCCCCCATTCGGAGTATTCCATCAAGACAAGGCTAGATTCTAGACCAGCCTAGGCTCCACCAAACCCTCCGCAGAATGCCTATTGGCCAGCCCTGTTTTGGACGGATTGCCCACACGGATTACTCGAAGGCAGTTATACTTTACTACACTACGTCGCTGTCGCATAGCCGTACTCTGTAGGTTAATTCGCACGGTTCTTAATAGAAATAGCAAACATTCAATTTTTTTTTACACAATTTTTTTTGATCAATCTTGCTTACAATGGCTGCGACGACTACGGAGCGCGGCTACCACAACACATCCTCGTCATATGTTCTCCCCAATGAGTGCGATCATTCAAACACAGTCTGAATTGATATTTTCACTAACATGTAGCGAGTAGTGCTATTGAGCAGGATCGACTTGATGCGCAAGCCGATGCCATCGTAGCCATGATTGGGGGTGATCCCTTTCTGGCGTACAATCGCCATTTCACAAGCGCCTCCACGGCAGTGGATATTGGCTGCGGAACTGGTGTTGCAACCATTCAACTGGCTGCTCTGCTGTCCAGCGCAAAAGTGGTTGGTGTTGACATTACTCCTGTCCCTGCACCTGCGATTTCTGCTTCCTCCCCCAGACTGCAATGGGAGACGGGCAATATCCTGGATGTCGACATTGAGAAGCAGACCGACAGCCTCAGCCAGAGCGCATTGGCACCAAACACTGTTGGCTACTTTTTCGGACGCATGTTGTTCCTGGGTATCAACGACTGGCGCAAGTACTTCCAGGTCGCCAGCGTCGCGCTTCAGGACCAAGGGATCATTGAGCATCAGGACCTGGATTGGAAGTTCTATCGCGTCGGCACAGATGAATGCCTGAGCGATGGCTGGAAATGGCACGCCCTGCTCATGGCGGCCGTCAAGAAAGCTGGTCTCTCTGACGTTTCCGGATCCAACGCGGCCTTTCTTATGGAGATGGCTGGATTAAAAGTGATTTCCGCTCAAAAGTTTGAGTTTTCATTTGTCCCGTCGACCAAGACTCCCAATAGTCAGGCAATGGGTCGATACGTGCAAGCGAAACTGATGCCAAACTATCCGGAGCTGATGCGAAAACTATTGGGCTTGCTGAACATTGCCAACGACGAGATGGAACAGCTGATTAACGACGCGTTGAGAGACCTGTCGTCCGAGGAAGGAATTCATCAGAAATACACGGTCACTATTGCAAAGAAAGCATAACCTAGGTGTTACTCAATTATGCCGGTTTTATGCTTTTACCGCGTAAAATTCTCACCAATAAAACTAGCTATGGCACTTGTACAAGATTACGCTCAAGAATAGATCATTGACAAGCGGTCGCCCCTCGTGACTACAAAATTGCATACGATTCATTCCAGGGTGACGCTGGAGAATGCAATTGTTTTTCTTAAATGATGCACCATAATCTAGTCATCACATTCCTGGTTTCGGGTCAAACACATCGCTGAACAAGCCATGCAATACAAACTAATAGCTACATGTACAGGCTGTGAGTCTCGCTAGCAAATATTCGCGTCGTATGCCGTGGAAAGCGCCAACTAGTCTGAAGCAGGAATTGGCCGTCTAGGGGCTGGTCCAAGAGTCACTTGCAAGAAGCAGCAAATTTGTATCTATATATACGGCCGCCAACAAATGGCATCTTTTCAGCACTAGTCAGCTTGTGGGAGATGGCTAGGCTTTGGTAGTGAGGCTTTATTTTGTGCGGCAAAAGGTGGTGATGCATGGTGGTCATCGTGCTGGCTAGTACATGCCACAAAATCCACCTCACTGACCAATTTTCACGTCATAATACTTGGTACCTGCGTTGAGCCTAAGACTAGTGAGATTACCAGAGGTATGTTTTATCTGCTGTTACTCATCATTGGAAACCCGCTTGTTGTATTGCTTGTACGTTGTCGGCCACACACCATTCTTGCCCGGCGATAGGATGCCCTTTGGATCAAGCGCATCCTTGATTTTCTCGCTCAGCTTCATATGCGCGCCATCGTTGAAGTTGTAAGTGCCCGCAACCTGATCCATCAGCGCCAGATGGGCACGGTACTCTCCCCATCCGCGATCCGCCGCTTCTTGGATCAGGAGTCTGATGAGTTTGTGTGCGCGAGTGCGCATCTCGAGGTCCTCTCGATCGAAGAGAATGCAAACAATGTGATGGATTTCGCGTACTCCGACAAGAAACGCGCCGAGGAAATCAAAACCAAACTCCTCGCTGCGACGGCGCGTCAGCTCGTACTGAGCCTCAGCATCGTCTCCGGTAAGCTTGGCGATGGGCGCAAAGAAGAGATGGCCACCGTTTGGCAGCCACGATACCCAGTCCAATTCGGTTATGGAAGGAATGCCCACAAAAGTGTTCTTCCTCGTTTGTAGCGCCTTGTCGTGAGGCCGATCCTCGGGGAAGTAGAACTGAGCGCCCGGGATCTGGCTGAAGGCGCCTTTAATGACCTTCCAGAGGATTTCTCGCACCTCTGGTGGACCGTATATACAGCCGTAAAAATTCCAGCGGCCAAGGCCTAGCTTCTCAGCAATGGCATCAAGCTCGGCTTCCGCTAGAAGCTCCTTGGAATTGGTATAAGAGCTACGGGTCCCCTAGATTCTTCACTTAGATTTTGGCACATAACTACCACTTAGCGCAAAATGTTATACGTACCTCCATAGCCGCACTGACAAGAATATTGTCCAGCTTTGGCACGTTCTGTAGAACCATTGAAACTCGCAGCGGTCGCATGATCTCGATAATGCGATTCAGATCATCATCTCGGGGGAAAGTGATCATGTAGGTCTGCGAGCCACCCGGGTTGGGCATGAGCCAAACACCCATCTTCGTAACAATGCCCATGTTGGATTGAGAGAAGATTCCATCGAGATGCGGACCAAAACCGTAGTTAAACAGCTGCCAGCACTCATTCGGCTCTTGCTCGTGGGGCGGAGCGTTCTTGTCTGCTTTTGGGTTAGGTAAAGCACCCATGCCCGTTCGAACTAACGATCCGTCAGGAAGAACAACTTCTAAACCGCAGTGCATCATCCTAGACAAGTCAGCTATGTCTTCTTGAGACACTGACGAGGCAAAAGGCAATTGTTCCTACCAGTGATCTCCGTAAGGAGTATAGCCAATGCCTCTCTCAATAGTGTTCCCAATGACAGATCCGCCACCCAAGTCAGGACAATCAGCCCAGACCTTGTCTCGCAGCTCATGGTCAACAAGGTATTGGTGAAGATCGAAAAAGGAAACGCCGGGCTCAACAAGAGCATAAGCGCTGTCTGCGTCGACTTTGAGCACCTTCTTCATGTTCTTGCCCATGTCAAGACCAATGCTGCCGGATACACGGGGAGCAGCACCTCCATACCCAAGGTTCCTACCCATGGAAAATGGCCAGACAGGTAGCTCCATTTCATTGGCAAGGCGCATGATGTCCTGGACGCCGGGAACATCTTTGGGAGCCACAGTACATGAGTGCAGAAACGTCTTCTTTTCCAAGATGTTGAACATATCATATACCTTGGAGCGGTCCATGTAATCTTGCTGCTGAAGCTGGTCATCCCTAGCCACAACAACAACATTCTCGTCGCCAACAATGGCGCTGGCACGGCGCAGGAACTCATGGAATTTTGCCGATGACGTGCTTGGTGGCAACGAAATGGGTTCAGGATGACTATGAGCAGCCTGCCCCAGCTGTGCACCACTCGTATTCGACATGATTTCTAAACGTTGATGCCTTGGCAAGTGCGCTCGATCAAAACGAACAAACTCTCTTCCCTTTGGCCGAAATCAAGTATATTTGAACTTGAGGAGCATCACACAGACAAGCTGGCTCGACTACGGTTAGCAGTGGTCTAAAGAAAACCTACCGATTGCCCCGCCGCTTACGGTTTCGCATTCCGCTGAAACAAGACGCGGCTCGGAGAGATACGGGGCTGACTGACCTGCCGAATTGGTCGAAGGGAGCGCGGCTGCTATCGGAGCTTGATGTCGATCCTAGCGCAACGCGATACATCAAGGATTATTGTCGATCCACATTCAGCCTCGCTGATGAGGGGTTAACTGAGTCAAGTAAGAGTCTCTTTTCGCTAGTTACCTATCTAGGTATCATCTGACATGCAGGTACCCGCAAAATCCACCGTGACGACGGACGTAACGAATCGTTCGCAACCTCAGCTCGCAATACAGAAACAAAATGTACTTGGTCGGTTTTTGAACACTTTGCACATACTTGATGTTGCCTCAGTCTTGGCTTACATGCGTAAGAAATATGCATACTCGGCCCAAAGTTTGCATCCTCAAGGGCCTTGCTCTGTTTTGTTGTATAAATAACACTCACTTACACTGATTAATGCGAGGCTTACTTGGGTACTATTATTTCCCAACTGCACAGCATAGGCCGCCAAAAAGAAAAGCAGGCAAGAAAGACAAGTGGCGTAAACATGACTCCTGTTGCAATTGTTACAGGTGCCTGCTCCGGCATTGGACTTGCCATGTCCAAGGAGCTCATCCATCGCGGCTACAAGGTGTTCATGGGTGACATCAACCCCCGAGGTGGCGAGGTGGTTGACGCCTTGACACTGCCTTCCAAGACCGCTCCACCTACGTTCGTCTGTGGAAATGTCGCTTCCTTTGAAGACCAATACGCTCTCTTCGAAGCTGCCTATTCCTTTACCCAGCACATTGACGTTTTCCTGGCCAATGCAGGGGTGGACGACAGGGAGGACCTTCTCGCAGAGCCTGCCGATCCTGCCTTTGCCACCAAGCCAGCGCCGTACAATGGAGACACCACTGAAATCAATCTCGGCGCTGTTCTTCAGGGCTTCAAGCTGATGGTGCACTATAGTCGCCGCGCGCAATACGATGCAAAGGCCGCGGGTCTCGCGTCTCCTCCACTTGGCCGCATGGTTGTCACTTCATCGACATTCGGGCTCTATCCATTTCCCACCAACCCGGTCTATGCCGCCACCAAACACGCCTCAAGGGGCCTTGTTCAGAGCCTAGGCCGACGGGCCCAGCGGGAAGCAAACTTTACGCTAAACGCCATCCTGCCGGCCTTTGTGCCTACCGGCTTAGCCCCCGAAGGACTCGTGGCGCAGATTAGAGACAGAGGCTACCTAACGTCCATGGAGACTGTTGTGAAGGCGATGGGCTTGTTCTTGAGCGAGACTGCGGAGCTGCCAGACTACGTCCAGAGAATCGAGCTTCCTGCCGCTACTGCAAGTGATGGGCCTCTAACCGGGCAGTGCGCGGAAGTTAGCATGGCTGAAATTTACTTGCGCGGATCTGTCCCGTTTGCGAATGAAAGCCAACGGTGGTTCTCGGAGGATCCCGATGGTATATGGCGGAACAGCTATCAGCAGAAGAGAGCGGCAGATAAAAAGTGAGAACTAGCTACACAGAGTTCTACTGAGCACGTAATCTATTCTCTTTGAACGCCATTCTGTAATCTCCCGGGCGTCATTGTTCATGCTTGGCGTGGCTTAATGTGAGTAAGAGCTGAATCGTACTCGAACACCTTTACTTATTCAGGCAGTTCGTAGAGGCGGTGGCGTCTTGTATACGTTCGAGGCTCTGCCTGAAAACCAACCTCCAAGTCGAGACGCCGCAGATTACGCCGAGCAAAGCCTTATTCATGACTATTGGTCCGAATGGGCCTGTGATAATAACGGGCTCCGGGTGGAGTCGTTTGCCATAGGCGATGCTTGAGATCATTAGCTATATATATTGTCTAAAACTTTGTTGACGGGCTTTGCCGTTTGTGGTTGAAAATTTTTATTCACTTTCAAGGATAACGAAAACGATGGCTGAGACGAAACTCGCCTTGGTATTGGCGGCCGTGCTTTTACTGTGTTTCCTCTTGCGGGAAATCTGGAAACAATATATTCACTCGCAGTCCCTCAAAAACAGCGCTAGAGAGACATGTTTCCAGGCCCGACTGGATTCGCTGAGATCTCTGGGAGGTCAAAATGAAGTTGTTGACGTTTTGCTAAATCTTATAGAGCAAGATGGTGCCGGTCAATGGCCACCGCTTGTTGTATATGACGATTGGCCGTCGGCTCTCCAGCCATATAAAACCATATACCATGAGGTGGTACCACAACTTTCTTCTTCTAATCCACTTCTTGATGATGATACCCTCATGATACGTCGTGAGTCGTTTCGGTCTCGCATGCGAGAGCTTCTGAAAGAGCGGATAGACTTGCGCGAGGTGGAACGGCTGTTGAACGCGGCCGAAGCCGGCAACTGGACAAGTCTCCGCCGTGAGCAGCTCAACGGTGTTTATTGTGCAGTTGCTGTCTTGAGACACGCGTACAGGTAAGTTGCAATTGCTTGTTCGAAGAACAACATGACTTGAAAGGCTCTGTGCTAAAGTAGTTTGCGATAGATGGGCAACCATTCCCATCGTAAAAGTCGCACAAGCCGAGACCGTGGTAGACTTTCCCGTCGAACTCGATAGTGCTTGGGCCCCGCTTCAACGATATTTTGGCTGTGCTGCAGAAAGTGGAAATAATACGGCAAATGTTCTGTACAATTTCACTCTGGACGGCAACAGGGTGTTCAAGATCAATATTGACCAGTCAGCTGAGATCGAATCGTCCGAAGAGGCATTTTTCCGCATGTTCTATGACATTGAGAAGTTGGTATGAAATAGCTTCCAAGCACTCCATGGTGTTTTCTTGGTTACTAATTATAAAGGCAGGCGCGCACTGTCTATATTGACATGGCCGACGCGATCGTGGCGTTTGAGCAGAAGCGAAAAGTGGACTCACTGCGACACCTTCGGCAACTCAAACCCCAGTTAGACAAAATCTATCGGATTTTTTATGATGGTCTCGTTGATGGCAAGGTATCCCGTAAGGTCTGGCTAAGCTACTGCCAAGGCTTTCAGGGTTGGGGTGTAGGTCGGTTCATCGATGGCCGCCATGTCAAGTATGACGGTCTATCAGGGAACCATGTTCTCATCTTTCAAGCAATCGACGCCTTTTTTGGTATGGAACGCTATCTCATCGACGAGAACATGATCCGATACATTCCTGTCCGCCAGCGCGAGTTTACGAGCGTCTTGAGGCGGCACTCTATCCGCGCGCAGATCGAAAAGGGCCAAGATGAAGAGATACAGGCGGAGTTGAACAAGCTTGTGCAGATCACGAGAGTAAGTTTGTTACTATCCGTCATTTTATTCTTGGGCCATTTCCACTAAAGCTCTGATAAAAGGTCTTTCGTGCAGCACACAGAATGCGAGTCATCCCCTACCTGAGGCAGCCAGCACCAGAAAGACTAATTATGACGGCGGGTAAATCCGTACTGGAAAACCAGGACACAAATGGACTCGAAGACGCCCTGGCGCCGTTGAACAAGATGATGACGACTAGACTGCAAGAGACTGTCTAGCTGTTTCGTCTTGGATGAACTTTTAGAAAGATAGACGATGAAGAAGTGGCGACATGTAAAGAATTCTGGTCAAGATTGTTATAGAGCAGTCCATCTACTTTGAAGAATCATGATTCATTCTTCTACTGTAGAAATATTCGTACTTTTGCGTGGTCTCCGTAAGACTGACAGAAGTGAGGCCGGGATCTATCTTGCATGAAAAAAGGGCTTAAAGAGAGAAGAGAAATGTTGCCGAAAGACGTTAGCGAACAGAAGTACAACGAACATGATGGACAATTTGAGAGTATCGTGTTCGTATGACAGTACTGTACAGTCACCCGGTTTCCTTGGCGGCGCTCTCATGTATGTACTGGAAAATGCTATCTTCTCGTCGCCGCAATTCCCGCTGCGCCAATATTGTTAGAATATCAATGGTGTCGCCGCGGTCCATTTCCCTAGTACGGCTCCTAGAACTGTTCGATGCCACGCTCTCTTCGTCGTCGTCCAGGCCCATGGAGCAGCGCGGGGCTGCCGTTTGCTTCACAAACTGCCGGAGCGAATCCCGGAGATTCTGGGCTGTTTGGGAGACGAGTTGCAGGTGGATCTCGGCGGCCGACTTTCTCGATACCTGCAGTCTGATGCCTCCAATGTTGATTCGCGGCGCTTGTTCGGGTGACGCAGCCCGTTGCTGTCGCGCGGTAAGAGAAGCCGTGTTTCGCACTTCGTGTCGCAGCTTCTCCATGGCAAGCTCATAGGCCTCGAGAAGATAGCTGTAGCAGCCCAATATGAGGAGAGAGGTCATGCCATGGCACTTGGCAACCGGTGTCGGCGGGTAACATAGCCCACTATTCCTGAGGCGCTGAAGTATCTCGGTCATGTCGGCGCTAAGCCTGTAGATGACGTCCATGTCGTCGGTCATACTAAAGGACACTGCGAGCGACTCTGAGAGGGCAATGAGCTCGGAGTGCGTAGCTACGAGCCGGCTATGCAGGTTCTCGCTCCTAGGTGAAGCGGCAGCAGAAGGTGCCTCGCTGCTAGAATGGGCATCATTGTGTGGGCCGCTGCTAGAGTCTTGGGCGCTGCTAGGTCCCAAGGGCGAGAACAAGTCGGCGGCAGCATTTGAGCTTGCATTTGATGTCGTGTACGTGCCACTGTGCATCGCCTCATCGAGGGGCAGAAGAAGCTGCCCATAGTCGTCTAGGGAGGGCTGGTGGTCCCACGAGTAGGCGGCGGTATTCTCATCTGTGGGAAGGTTGCCGAAGAGGTCGGGGCTGCAATCGAAAGACGCGGGCAGAGTGACGCATGGAGTGTCTACTGTGTCACAACTGTCAGAGTCTATGCCAGGTATATGCAATGCAAAGGCAAGCGTCGCGACATACCGCTTATGGCTGGGGTTGGGCGTTGGCTAGAGGAGCTTGACTGGCCTGTCCCGCGACCAAGCGGACGGCTGGCCTGGCCGCGCGGACTATAGTTGCAGAGGAAACCCGAGCGCATGCACTTGTGGCACTGGTTGGACGACGCATCTTTGGTGCAGCGCGTTTTGGCGGCGTAGCAACGATCGCAGGTGGACCGGATGAGGCTCATGCTGACGCTTTTAGGCGGTATCGCTGCAACGTTGGTGGGAAAACCAATCGACAATGAAAAGCGGCCCTTATTCGGTTCCGAATTTGCCACCTCTCCAGTTATGACGCAAGGCTGTGCAGGTCCTCTCTAGTTGTGACGCAAGGCTTTGCAGGCAAATAGGTAGAAGGAGGATGCGAAATGGCACAAACTGCATTGCCTGGTCCGACTCGAAAAGTCGACAAGTATCGGCGCTTGGTCAGGGGAAAGAAGAGGAGCAGGAGAAGATGAAGATCAAGGGAGGAGTAGTAAGCGACATTCTTTGTTCAAGCTGGCAAAGACAATAGGACAGCGGCTTACTAGGGCTGGAATGGTAGCCTGATTTGTAGCGTGTCGCGGGATTCGCGATACTGCATCTCAGCCGAAGCCAGGAGGCGCATGGAGCAGGTTCAAGAGCCAAAGAGAACGCTGTTCTTCAGCTGGTAGCAGATCTGCCCTGGAATTCCCAGCGCAACAGCGGAAACAAATTCGGCAATTTCAGACATCTTAATTCTGATTTTTCCATATAAATTAGTTAGCTAGTATTTAATTATTTATATACTAATTAATATTAAATATATAAGAATATATCCTAATTTTAATATCTTTTAAAAGTTTAAAGAATAGTTTATACCTTAAAATATATAATATCTTTTAAGGTATAATACTTTAGATATTTATATATTAAGATATACTATAATGTTCGGGGAGAACTATAAAAAGCATATAGCATAAGATACTATATATGAGGTCGTTAGGTCATTTATAACACTTTAATAATTTCGTCCCTCTAAGGGTTAGTATATATATTTAATTAGATTATTATTTCTTAATCTAGACTATTATATATATAGAATAGTAATTTATTAAAAAGAAGGGGTATTTAAAGTATTATAATAGAATTTAAAGAGTTAATATAGATAAAGATATTATTAGAAATTAAGAGTAGCTACTTAAGGGCTCCTAATTATAAGGTAAATAATAGAAATTAAAATAAAGAAAGGTAAAAAAAGTTATTTTTATAAAAGCTATAGAGGGGAACTATCCTTTTATCTAACTTACTAATCCTTGGTACCTAGTAAGGGTCGAAAGCGACCGATATAATACCTATCTACTTTTTACTAACCTAAGGTTATAAATTATTTAAAACCTAGAAAACTAGAATTAATATTTTAAGCTATCTTCTAAATTATCCTTTAAAATATTTAATATAAAATTTATTATCTATATCTAACTCCTAAAATAACTATAACACCCTTAGCTAATAGCTTTAGAAGCTAGTGCATAACGAATCAATCTATACTCTAAGCAGACGCTAAAGCCTGCTTTGAGCTGCCACTTCCTGTCTGGAGATCTTGTAATTCACCATCCGCTCGTTGTGGAGCGGTAGCTAGTGGCATGTCCTATCGGGAGTGTGTCAGTTATGATAAGAAGTATGAAAATGATTTCCTTACCTGCCAAGCCTCTTCAAAACCCGCAGATCTTGCGTAGATATTGCCGGGCCCCTCTAATGCATCAACGACCATATGTTGTTTTTTTCCCAATCATCATCGTTCTTCAAGATAGCCCAGGACTTGTGCTGCCACTGCCTCATCAGCTCATGGCCTAGTGCAGTTGCTCTCGCTTGCTTAATGCCGTGTCCATCGTCACCAAAGTTCTGTAGCCTTTTCCCAATATTTGCGACAAGGGCATTACATCAGCTCTCGAAGAGGTAAAGAAAACGAAGATGAAAAAACTTTATAAAAACACTTCTACTCAATCGTGTGAGAGGCGTAGGTGGTTTGCTGAGAGATGATTCTCAGCTGTCTGCGGAATTTGTTACTCACCTCGAACCGATGCGCCGTTCGACGGCAATTTCGGTTGATAAGACCTAATACAGTCGACGTTGAGCGGCGTTCGTCCCCGTGCCACATATTCGACTATATCCATGCGAACTTTCCATTCCAGAAAGCGGCGCTTCTGGTGACGTGAGAGCCATGGTAGGCTCAGCGTAGTAAGGTATGCGATAGCTGAGTTGACGTGGTGCCTGGAATACTCGATGAGTAAGATGATTCCTGGAAGCAGTTCGATGCCATGCTAGATGAAGATGACAGAAAAGCGCGACTCACATGAGGAAGAAGTCATATTTGAGATGATGTGGTGGGTGAATAGCAGCGGCCGAAGCAACCAGGATGATATTGTGTATCATTTCCGCCGTGCGTTCTTCAAGCTCGTCGTCCTCAACGTGGACTTTTTCGAGAAGGGACAATATAGGTTCCCTTGCCCGTTTTAGAATGCCGTCCTGGATCTTGCTTTCATCTGAAAATCGGCAAGTACCGTTGAAATTCGGATCTTCTCGGACTTGCTTGAAGAGGGAGAAAAGTGCAGGCATGCGACCATCTGATTCTTGCGTTGAGCTTGATTGAGAGGCGTTCCTTGCCCGGTTCTCGCTCTCAAGTAATAACTGGTCTAGTCCTTCCACTTGATGGACACAAGCCTGCGCTAGAGCTTCGGCTACGACAGCCGGCTGATTCCATTCTAGACCATACATGAGCTGAATGAGGGGGTGCAAAACGCCGGCGTGTAGGCGTGTCAGCAGATTGTCTGCTGCGGCATAATCTTTAAACAAGTACTCCTGTGCCACCCATTCGTAGCCGTGTTTATCGATTTGCGCCTGGAAATATGCTAGAAAATCAGGGTAATGATCCTCATTGCCCAGGTATCTTGTAGCCGAATCCCATGACGCCATGAGGTGGGACAGTACTTCTTGATGAAGTGGTTGTAGGGGCGCTGAAGTTCGTGCCGCAAATCAAACGCTTTCCTGATTTGTGCGGCATTTGCACCAGTGCCATAAAGGGCGAGGACGTGATGGAGAACCTGTAGAGATGAGAGAAGTAGTCAGCCAGGTACAGAAGCAAAACGTTTCGCTATGCCATTCGGCTGCCGTCACACATACGTGGTCGTGGAAGCCGACGTTGTTCAGGAAAACATGATGCAACTGGTGTTGGAGATTGAGTTAGCGACAGTGTCCCAACAGATGACCGCAGAGCGCGTGTCGAATGGTAAAAGAGTATTATCCAGTGGTATTGCTGTGCACTGCGTAGCTTCTTCACTCTGAGTGATCCGCCATAATCTGGTATTAGTAGACGAAATACGAATCTGAGTTGATGTGGGCTTGCACGGCGACATTATTCGTGCTAGAAAAGATGAGCATCAACGAATCCTTGAAAATGCTAACAGCTGCCCACGAGTGAAGACTGGGTATGCCCCTTTAAATCTCAATCAGAAGGCTTCAACTTTGCAAGTATGAAGCGTTTCTGCTTTAAGTTATGAATTGTTTGCTAAAGCCGGAGGGTGGGAATTAGAGTAAAACCTTAACAGCACACCACCGAATTGAAATTTATGACACTGTGAGTAGTACTAGCCATCTGCTACGCTTTTGAAATCATAACGTAACAACTGGTGCAAGTCTCACGCCTAAAGGATATAAATCTGAAAATAGCTAGAGTGTTTCCAATAATAATAGGCGTGAGTCTCTTCATAGGAATAGCCTCTCTTTCTCGCTTTCGTCACTTCAATCGTCATCATGTCTTCTTCGCGCCACGATATATCCGACTTTAGCACATTATAAATTATTAATTGCTCCTATTTCGCGTCGCGATATGTCCGGCTTCGATGTTATACTCGAAGCTTAGTCAAAGCCAAGCCATAAAAGCCGAGACGCGAGAGCCCAAGGCGTGGAGGCCGAGACGCGAAAGCTCAATGCGCTGTTTCAAAGGCCCTAGGGCTCAGGAGAAAATTTTCTCAACTTCTTTCATGGCCTATCTAAATATAAAAAGCATGTCTATGTCATGAGTTCACTTGGTGTTCTCAATTGTGCCGTACAACCCAGTGCTCTTATCCGGAAAGACAGCCTAGGTCTCATTCATACCATTGACTCAAAGGTCATCCAACCACTACAAACGACTGAAAATGACGACGGCAGATCTCAAACTCTCCTACATCGACGGACGGCCGTCCACGATCGGCATCGTGGCCGTCAATGAGATTCTGCGCACCGTGGGCGTCCACGCTAGCCAGGTTCCCGTCCCCACGGAGGCATACCCGATCCTAGAAGCGTCCAAGGCCCGGGCCATCTCGGACGACGAACAGGCCAAGCTGATCTCCTTGTTCAGCCTGCACCGTAAGGATCTACTGGCGCAAATTCAGCTTGCCGGCCGCACACCCGAAGTTCATGATGGTGGCCACCTGAACACCTCCGAGCATGACGTCGCTCCATACCCCAAGGTCTACGACATGCAGGCCATGGACGAGGCAAGCAAGCACTTCGTGTTGAAGCGCTTCGGACGCCTCCATGTCAACACCACCAACGAAGGCGTCGGCATCGACGAGGTCATGACGGTGGTGTCCGGCGGCCCGATGACATGGTTCTACCGGCTTCCCGACGGCGTAGTCGTCAAGCTCTCGGTGCCCGCCGTGGAGATCGGCGCCCAGGCCTGGCGCATCAGCTACCCCGGCAAGCGTCCCCATGGTGCGTTCCTGGACGCGCAGCACGGCCTAATTGTGGCGTACGCACACGGGCCCAAAGAGTTTGTCATACGCTACGAGGACCCGAACGCCGAAGGCGCAGCAGCCCTGGGCACCAACCCGTGGATCGACTTCAGCGGCGACGCGCCCCGGATGCTCGACGACGTCGCCACCAGTTAATCGCGTACGATGTGAACAGGGCGGCCAGAGCCCTACGCGGTACGCGCGACAGCAAGATTGGAGGTTAAACCGGGTAGTCTAACAACTTAGAATCTAGGGCTCTACTGAATTACTTGACAAATATCTCCTAGATGATATTATAGGTCGCTGTTATACTTGAGAAGTGATAGTTGTGGCGATGTATGACTAACATAAAGGTTGCAGCGTATCATTCAACTAATCATACAAGCATTATCTTGATCTTGAAACTTTAAAATATTGTGCTTTGATTAGCTGAAGACTGTAAATAGTTAGTGCTGCTAGGCTATAGCGCTTACCATAATTAAGCAAAAGAGCGTCAAGCGGTGCCGCAAATTTCCGACAAGAATTCCACGTTAGTAGTAGTAACAATCCTTGGTTGATCCATCCCTGCCAACGAACCAAACCTCCATGGTGTTTGACGCACGCGAAACGGCCTTGATGCCGCCGTCTAGAGCAGCTGAATTAGGCGGCGCAAGTGTAAAACCCCTCCACCCGCTGCCCAGGTACCAATAATGGTCTTGGACCGACCCATCGCGCCCGGTAAAGAAAACTTCCATTGTGTTTTGAGCACGAGAGACTGCAGATATACCAGCCGACCTTGCAGCGCTGCCAGGTGGCGCAAGTTGGAAGTTTTTCCATCCGCCATTAGCATACCAATAATAATCATGCACAGATCCATCTTGGCAAACAGCCCAGACCTCCATAGAGTCTGGGACACGAGAGACTGCAGTTATTCCGCCAGTTGTCGAGGCCGTATTAGGCGGCGCCAGCTGAAAGTTCTTCCAGCCGCCCGAATCGTAGTAGTAGTAGTCCTTGATCGACCCGTCCCGGCCGTTGAAGAAAATCTCCATTGTGTCCGAAGCGCGCGAGACGGCGGCGATGCTTCCGGTAGAGGCGGCACTTCCGGGAGGAGCCAGCTGGAAGTTTTTCCAGCCGGCGCCGTCGTAATAGTAATGGTCCTTCACCGATCCATCCAGCCCGGCGAACCAGACCTCCATGGTGTTTGGAGCCCGTGAGACGGCGGCAATCCCGCCACTGGGCGAGGCGCTCCCTGGCGGAGCAAGCTGGAAGTTCTGCCAGTTTCCGCCTTCATACCAGTAATAGTCCCGAACAGAACCATCGCGGGCAGTGAACCAAAGCTCCATGGTGTTGGAAGCGCGAGAGACGGCAGCGATATTGCTAGTTGGGGACCCGCTGCCAGCCGGAGCGAGCTGATAGCGCTGCCATATCGCGCCTGCGTACCAGTATTCGCCGTTCACAGAGCCATCCGGAGCGATGGACCAAAGCTCCATGGTGTTGGGATGGCGTGAGACAGCGGCAATACCACTGGAGAGGGAGTTGCTGCCAGGCACGGCCAGCTGGAAATTGCTCCAACCCATGTCGATGCGCTGATCAGAGTCTTGTATGATAGTATAATAGCAGAGACGATTGAAGGGGTTTTTCTGCGATGGACTGAGAAGGAAGTGTAGAATGGGAGAACGGCCAAACCGAGACGATGGCATGGGAAGATGAACCTGTATATATATAAACGGGCGCCAGTGTATTGATGTTGGAAAAGATGTTTGGTGGGAGCTACATCCATTTCCAAAGAGTCATTCCTGTGCATGAGGGGCTTCGATGGCTTCTCAGCTGAGTCCTGTACTATGTTGAAGGAGGATATTGATCAACCACACATTCTCGTGAAAGTGTGATTTTTACTGGACCGTGTCTGGGTCGTTTTAGTGCGCGCAGCGTTAGTATTTCGGCAAATGTGATTAAATGCATGCATGAAAAATGCATGAGTATACGCTGAGACTGTCCAGTAGCAACTGCCGAGCACGAGACGACGCCTTCCCGCACCGTACCAGGCCGATGACAATAGTCACTAAACGAGGTATAATCCTCGAAGGATTTAGCAACCATACTATGTCCCAATGGTAACCTTTTGTTTGTGATTCCCGGAGGCAGGTGGTATCTCCCGAGCTGTAGTGCTGGCAGCTGAAGGAAGTGTGTCTCAGCCTCGACCAGACTATCCGAACCCCAAGAACGGAGTTAATATTCAAGAAATGCAACCTCGCCGCATTAATTCGGCTGCATTATTCACTTCCTCTACTACATGTAAAGCGTGAAGGGACATTAGCTGGCATCGTATGGGGTCGGCTGGCTTGTCGCGTAGAAAGGGACGTCTTTACATCTTACCTTGTCTGATTTAGGCGGGCAGACTTTTCTGGTTAGCACCTAGCTCACCCAATACTATGTTAACATAAACCTTGCAGGTTATAGACAAAGTTTTTTTTATAATCACCTTCACGACTATCATTATCCTAGGCATACTCTATGACCTTTGCGCAAGGGCATTTATCGAGGCCAAGTTTACGTCGACAAGGTTTAGTCTACACCGTTAGCGATATTATAGAAGTATACTTACTTAAAAACTATAAGTACTATAATCTTTAATATATAATAATAAGATTTAATATTTATAATAATTTATTTAATAAATTCTATAATTTAATATTATATAAGATCTATATTAATATATTATTTTTTTTACTTATATTATATTTCTATATAATATTAATGAACTTTTTTTAAACTTTTATAAAGTATATTTAAAATAAAATAAAATAATTTTTATTTTATAAAATATATTTTATAAATATTACTTAGAATAACTATTTAGTAATAGTAGCATCTTATATGATATAAATATTAGACTCTTTACTATTTATAGTAGCTATAATCTCTGGACTTTCTGTGCTCTCTTTCTTCTCCTCTGCTAATCTAGATGTCGGCTCTTTGACCGCTTCTGATCTGCTCCGGCTTCTGCATTCTCTCATCTATGATTGAGCTCGCCAAGACAGATTTGCACTAAGCCATTGAGACTCACCATCCGATCCGGTCTACTTGTCGGCGCAATTTAAAGTATACTCGTTTAGGTACTGAGTTGACTTGCAGCATTTGCACGCGGACCGGATACTGTTGGGAAGACAGGCGCAGTAGTAGTTCAGGGTGAGGTTGCATAGAGTGCGCCCTCCTGGCGGTGCTCGAACGCGCAGACATCAATGTCGTTGTTGTTCGGAGCGTCCCAGCACTGGCCGTAAAAGGCCTTTTGGTTTTCGGCGCAGCAGATGAGGTACCGTCCTCTCGCATCCACGGTGCACTGCGGCGTGCTACCAGAGCAGACTCTGCCATTCATTCAGACCGTACTCTCGGCAAATGCTTTGATCGGCTTTGTCTCCGGGGGGTTCTGCGATGCGGTGGCTATCTGGAGAAGGCCGAGAAGTAGCAGGCTGGTGGCGGGCAATGATGGCATTGTGAATGAGTGAAGGTTTTGCTGCTTGAGTCAATTGACTGTGTAGTGGTAAAGATAGTAGTTGTTGTTGCGCTGATGACCTAACAGGATGAAGGCTCGGACCCGCAGCACAGAGGAAGGGCGGATGAGCAGTTATAAACAGTCCGCATGGACTCAAAAGCCTTCCGATAGCAGAACCTGTTCTCGACGGCTCTATCCGCATTAAGACTCTTCTGCAGTTCCGCCCGAAGTCCTCACCACGAGCAGGTATTGGCAGCGAGACAGCCATCCGAGACACGGCTACCGTGTGTGCCTTGCCGTGTAGGCTGGTGGCTGTACTGCTGTGGAAGCCACCTGGCAAGGAATAGATTCCTTGTCTATTGTCTCTGTATTGAAAGATATTCACAGCCAGTGTTACACAGAACCCACCAAATAGAGGGGATGTCTTACATTTCATGAGAATTAGACCTGCAAGCCTTCATTGAATGGATGGAATAATCTGCCGAAAAGGATTAGCATGCATAAAATTGCATGTAGAGAGAGTAACAGCCCGTGTCTTTGCTTGTTGTCGAGCATATTGGCACGGTCATTCAGCTACAAAGGTGACAGGGCAGACATTGTCTACAAAATACCTCGTAGATGGGGGGAAAGATAGGAATCACAGGGTAAATAGTAGGAGGCGGCTGGGGAGGCGGCCTACAAGAAATTTCTATCTATATGACAACATCACATGTTTATTCTTGAAACTCAAAAGATGATAGAATCTTAAGGAGCATTGATTGTGGGATGTAACGCTGCGGCCCGTTGACTGGGCAGGCATAGTTGCGCGACCGGTATGTAGTGAGGGCCATCAAGTGTAACGCTGCCGGAGGAGACACGGGGCAAGTAAAGCAAACATCACACCGCATCGTCGACGATGTCGAAAATGCTAAAAGAAGCATCTTGCATAATAGTGCGAATGCCTGTTTTTTTTTCCTTGGAAATGTTTCGGCGGAACAAGCGGAGGGGCCTGAAGGCTGAAGCGCATGCATGTTTCTAATATTGGGTATGAAAGTCTGGAGAAGCGCCTCTGGTTTCCCCGCATAACCACCGCCGCCATCACATCATTATCTGTCTTTCTCAAACTGTCCTAAAAAAGAAACAACGGACGGTGGCGGCATCCTAGCTAGGTATTTTACTTTAGACGACTGCGTCTTTGAGAGGGTTGTGTGGTCCTATACAAGCAGAAATTCCCCGAGCAACAGTGTGTTTGGCAGTTGAAAGAAGACATGAAGCAACATAATTATTTTGTTCATGGGACGACGTTGGGAAGTTGCCAAGAAACCTTGTTCAAAACTCAGAATTTAACGATCTACATGAGTTCATGGTGAGCTTCAAAAGGCATTATAGAAAGGAACCCTAGAAATTGCTCTGATGGGATTGATAGACTTTGCATAAATTAGCGCTGATATTATTTAACCGGGCGCATTTATTTAGCACAATTGAATCATAAAATGTCGTTTGCAATCGCAAGAATCACGATTCTTATCAGGTCGTTCAACCATGGACTTCCTAAGCATACTTTGAAACATGATGGGCCCCCCAGCCCACTCAATGAACTCGATACTACCATCCGTACTTTGATGTCTGGTTGAAATTCATCTATCTGAACTACCAGTCGAGAGTCGATACCACCCTCTGCAAACATTTTTAGCTCATCCATACAACGGCCAATGTTGTTATACGCAGTGATGCTGTTGTCAAGGTTCGTGTACCATGCAACTCGTGCCTCTGCCGTCCGCCATTGGAGAAAAGACGTAAACACGTCATCCGATTCACCCTGCGCTTCGCTATAATCAGGGGACCATCCCCCTCTGCCAATGATAGTGCACGCCGTGGGCGGCTGATGAGACTGTCCCCATCCCCAAGTGACCCTGTGGGTTTTTGTGTCAGCTGCGCACGGGCAAACGGCAATCGGAAAAGGGGGGGAAGAAAGGGGAACAAACCGTTGGAAACTTGTAAAGGCATGCTCGCATAGTTCTCTGCGCCACGCGTCGTGGGGTAGACGAAAGGTGATAACTTCAACGTGCGACGAATATCCGTCGAGAGCAACCCTCTCACCAGCCTCCGACCGTTGCCATGGCACACTTTGTTGGACTGGCGGTGCATCCAAATATGACGAACCGGCCTCGAAGCGCTCAAGTATTTCGCAATACTCAGTTCTAGCCGTGGTCCTCATACTCTCACTTTCCCAAACTGCAATATGCTTTGGTTAGTAAATGGTCATTGATTGGCCCCTCTAGATGCAAATACCTGCGCAGACGGCAAATTCATGTGTAGAGTCAGCCACACGAACCCAGAATCCAGAATGATAGCCAACCAGCTTTCGGACTCTATAGTTGAGCATCTTTGCAACTCGACGCTTGACCTTATCCAGCGACGATCGGGTCTTGAGCCATGTGATATCCACCACGTAGGGCTCTGGTAAGACAAGCCCGCAATTTGGTCGACGATCCAATGGCCATGACGCCATGTAGTTAGCATTGTGTCTCATGTAAATCTCGGCTTGCGAAACAGTCATTGGATACGTTGGATAGCATCTGACATCAGTCAGACGGGCGCTAGTAACTTCCATCTTCTCATTCAAAGGGGACCTCTGAATACCACGCTGTAATGCTCCGGCCAGTGTACCGAGCTGTGGTTGAACTGGCGCTGGTTCGAGTGATGTTGGCTCGTGTTTGTCCTGGTATGTCATTTGAGGACTGATTTGGAACTTCTTTTGACATCTGGTGATACTGGGACTTGACTCAATCGTTCGCGAAGCTCCGAGAGGTTGCGTTCGATATCGTCGTCCTCGGCAGATTCGTACAACATGAGATAGGTACATTCCGTCCTCGCCGGAATGCTTTTCTCATCTATCGGCAATCTCGAAAGTGCAACATTGTGCTCAATCCAACCAGACGCGAGCTCGCAAGAAGCGCCCGTGCTAACGTTACCCACGATAGCGGAAACCTCGCTCTCGAACTGCAAACTGGCATTGGAGTCAAGGTCTGCTTGAAACGTAATTTCCGTGCGCAATAAGAAATTTGCTGCCTTATTTGGCCAATATTTCTGGACTCGGGGAAGCATCATCGAGCGGCTCCCAATGTTCTGTGTGACCAGTGGCGCCATTCCTGTAAACCCGACTGATTCCTGGAAAGACCCCCATGACAGGGGAATGTCCCAGAGGATCAACGCACAAACATTCTGTTTTTCGCGCGCCCATTTGATGTCAAGACAACCTGGAATGATGCCCACGTACTCCATAGACGCCTTAAACAATTTGCCAGGCGCGGTCGCGCCATCGGACACATCCACGTCCTCTAAGAGCTCGAAGTTGAGTACGCTCAGTACGCGGCCATCAGGACAGTTCTCAGCCGTGATTTGGTGCCAACACACTGTTTTCAACGCGGGACCATACTCTGGTGAAGAGTCCACGGCAACTCTCCTCCTGACCTCGGCTCTACGTTGAGCTCGACTACCAGCTCTCTGAGCCAAAATCCTGGCCTCGATTCTACGTTGAAGTTCAGCAGCAGTGGCTGGGTCAAAGTTGTTCATCGTTTCTTTCGTCGCGCCCCCCTCCCGCAGGTCGCGGGAGAATTGAATGCAATTGATAAAAAGTTTCAGATCTAGGAGATGGAGAGCATGGAAAGCGAGTTGGCTGAAAGATATCAATTGAGGCCACATATGAAGACCACGTGAAAAGTGCTCGTAGCACCCGCTGCTGCCTATGGCCGGTTGGAATAGGCCCTGCAGCGTAGCGGGGTCGCTGGGGTGTGGGCTTGACCGTGATTGTTGTGGTGATTTCAATCTTGCCGTCGTCCGTCGAGGGCAGCATGGTAGTAAGATCTGGCAATGTACTGGTCGTAGTAGACCCCAGAAGCAACGAAGGAAGAAACGGCGATCAGGGCCCTGATGCCGGCGCCGCAATGTAGTCTCGTCGGAACCGAATGTCGTGCGGTCTTAGCATGATTAATCTTGGCAGCCGATTTTAACACTCGAGTGTTTCTCCTATTGAGCTCATAGCTATTGAGGGATTGCTGGCTTAAAGAAGATATGTTGAGAGGAAGAAATGGGGTAGATGACCAGATCCGGCGCATCACCGAAAATGCCTTACACCCACTGCGATGACTAGCAATCGTGGCCAACAGCGTCTACATACCACCTTTTCGCTCCAAAGAACAAGCTGGGGGAGTTTCAGTCAGACATCGAAGTATTTGTCTTTGGTGTGCTCTTGTGAAGAAAATTTAGGACTCTGGCGTAACAGAAGACACAGAGTCGGAGTCGGAATCAGACTCGGAGGCGGACTCCCTTTCCCAAGCCTCCTCCAGAGCTAGACGGTTTTCCTCGAGCTTAGACCTTGTCTCCTCGGGGAGACTGTCTCTAGTCGCCTCGAACTCCCTGACAGCATCATCCTGCTCCTGTTTGATTTCCTGGGGAATAGAGTCATCAGACGCCAAAAAAGCGGCTTCTAGTGCCTTCATGGCGCGCTCTTCAATTTCCTTATGCTGATCAGAGATGGCATCCTCAGCGGCCTGAATCGCACTTCTCATTTTCTCCCATGCTTGGTCAAGCTCAGGCGAGATGGCTCTTCGATCTTCTTCGAGCTTCTTGATCGCAGCGCTGCTTGTTTTCTCATCCTCGCGCCTATGTAAGCCCATTACCGCCGAGCCTTGGCTGGGGACTCTGGCTCTGGAGAGAACGTCGACTCCACGGCGGTCATTCTGAGTAGTCGCCCCCAGGGCAGACCAAGTCACTATTTTGAAGTGTCAGCAAAATAGGGCAAAGTAAAATTGAACAAAGCTATAAAACGTACAACTAAGAAGAACCAAGGTATGAATGTGAACCATTGTGAACGACAAAAGGTCTTTTAGAACAGTAGAAATGCTGATTGATCAATGTTTGAGGTACAGAGTGTTGAGAGTTGTATACCACAGACTCGCTATACCAGCGGAATAGTAGGGGTATTTATATTGAATGGTGGTAGATGGTAAGTTAGCTTACCATCCCATTAAACCCATGTGGTGAACCAACCCCACCTCTAAGTGTATCCTTGCAGCGTTTGGTCTTATGCCCGCGCTTTTCGCACAAACAATGGGTCGTCTCGTATCATAGTTCACGCAAGCTGAATCGCGGTAGATGAGCGATCTACTTTGCTAAATTGTC
Organism: Beauveria sp. NWAFU-1; assembly: GCA_024472245.1. Lineage (NCBI taxonomy): Eukaryota > Fungi > Ascomycota > Sordariomycetes > Hypocreales > Cordycipitaceae > Beauveria > Beauveria sp. NWAFU-1. The sequence continues at coordinate 5,725,311 of JANBXD010000001.1, read as the reverse complement.
AAGTTCTGAGTAGCGCCGAGCTTTCATGCTTAGGAACCGGACAAGGCCGATGTGTAAACGCGTCCCGCGATGTTAGGCTTTATAATTAGCAGATGACGACATTCAGCCAACGTGGCAGCGTTGATGCTGTTCCCGCTGCATCTGACTCGTGCTGGGCTACTCTGTCCTATATTTGAATGTCTAGTAGGTATCTCAGAGCAAAGAAAGTATAACAAACGTCCGCTTGATTAACAAAGTATATTTGCCTGAAGAATGCAATGTGCGATAAAGTCTCTAAACATTGAAGGGGATAACTTATGCATTAGACGCCGTTCATGTGTCTATGCAAAGATAGTGCAGGAGCTTGTTTTCGGCATTTGAGTCGCGTGCTCAAAGTTTCGGATGCAAGCACGATTGTGCGAGAAAATTCAGCGCGGGTTTAATCGGAAGTTTGAGCCAATAAAGCGGTGGAGCAACGTCCATGCCAGTGTGGCTGAAGCTTCATAACGGCATAGCAACTCGCGCTGACAGTTCGAGGGTAAAAAAAATGAAATTCCATGCCATATTAGTAGGATTTAATCTAACGATATGGTTATTTAGGTATATAGTGTGGGATGAGCGTGTATAGTTCTGACTCGTAATTTCCATGCACGAATTCGGTAATCCCGCCAAGATGGGACGAGGTATCAGTATTCAACTAGCTTGTAATTATGAGTAAAGACGAATGCAATAAATACATAAGCCTAGTTATCTGCGATTTTAAAAGTCATGTCGTCAGCCGGATTCAAACTTACTCTATACGGCACGCAATCTATCAACAGACAAGCCAAGTCTCTGATTCATCAGCATACTGTTGCATCGTCCAAATGAAGATTAAGGCAATATGTCTTACCCTGGTAGGGCTCGTCGGCGTTAACGCAACACTTGTCGACCGACAAATTAACCCTGTACCACCGTCGGATGGACCGGGAACCCAGATGCTCGACGCAGCGCGTCGCGGCATAGAACGATGGGGGCTGAATGGTGAATTGCAGCCTCCCACAGGTCCCAAGCCCCCTCTACGAGAGATGCCCTTGGGCCTAGGTGTTCCTAAGCCGGTTTCCAAGTACGACCCAGACAAGAAGACCGGAGTGACAAGAGTGGCGGGCGAGCCGCTTGGACCGGCGAAGAAGTGCAGGCCATGCAAGAGGAAGAGGCAATTGGGCTGTTGTCCCGGCGCAGGCAAGCCTACAAAACCGTCGAAGCCGTCAAAGCCGTCAAAGCCGTCGAAGAGCAAATTTTCGTTTCCGAGGGGCAAAACACGCCGGGTGACGGCTGCGTCTGCGAAGACGGCTGCTATCGGTGTGTTAGCGCCGTATGCGCGGGATGTTTATGAAGAAATCAAGACGTGGCCAGTACTCGGATATCTTCTGCAGGGGTTTGACGATGCAGTGGAATCCCTTCAGGTCGCTATTGGAGGTTCGGGGCGGGACGACATCGACGGAAATGACCTAAAAGCAAGCTTGATTTGTTGGCTGAAAGGAGGAGAGGCCAAAGAAACCATTGCTGGGAGACCGAATAATATATGCACCCCCTGGGATAAGAGATTCGACGAGAGATTTGAGGAATTGTTGAAGCAAGGCAAACTTGATGAGGACGTGAAGTTGTGTCAAGGGTACGAGACGCATCACAATCCTTACAAGGCGGTTGAGGACTGGTTCAAAGACAGGTGCAAGGCGCTGTTTGCTTCCAGCGCATATTCGAAGTGGACGTTGGAGAAATGGAGCAAGGGACTTGACAAGATACTGGAGTTTTGTTATAGTGTTCACGACTATGAGCCGGCCGACGACGATTTACGGCAAAAAATAGAAAAGGACTGCACCGCCTTTCAAGCCAAGGTAGATGACATTGAGGGCAAGGCCGCGAAAAAAACCGTCAAGAAACCGGCCGTCGGCGTGGGGCTCCCAACATTCAAAAGGGATGGCTGCACTGTAAGTTGATGTCCAAGAACTTGGCTCGAGATATTTTTCATACTAACTGGAGGCAACTGCAGTGCAATGCCAGCAAGCTGCAGTCGTTCGATACCCGCTGCGGGCGATATTGTCGGCTGATGTACAAGCTCGGTTACAGTGTCCTTGTCTAGAGTGGCTCAGCATAGCCTGAAAAGGTCAAGTTCAGGGCGTAGGAGTCTCAATCACCCTCCACATTGCTACCGCCTGCGGAAATAGAAAAACAGAAATTTTTTAGATATACCTCTATATTACCATATTTCCCCTCTCTAGGTTCACTCACAAAAGTATATATAGAGTGTTATTAGTAGTTTATATAGTAGTTGTGTTCTTGTGATGATCGCGAGCGTATACAGCAAAGTGGGCTGCGGGCAAGCTGCTTCCTTCTTTCATTTATTAATAGACATCGCAGAGGTGCCTGCTTATTAAGCGAACTCCTGCACCGCCCCTACACGAGTCGGCCAAGTCTCGCTTTCCGAACTGAGTCTAATCTTGACAACCATCGCGTCCGTCGACGAAAAATATCCAAAATGCGCGCCGCAATAGTCTCCAGCCTGGCGCTCGTGGCCACCGCGGAAACCTTCAACAAGACACAATGCCACTTCAAGCCCTCGCCAAACGCCACTGCCGACAACTACCCCGGAGCTAAATGCGGTTCCAACAACCAGCCACTATACGACCTTAATCGTCTGTCCGAAGTCCCGATTGCGACCATCTGCAGCTCCGACAACAGCACCCAGGAGCTAAACTGCGCTCGCAAATATATCAATGCCATTGACGAGCAGATTGCGTATCTCTACGCCCGCCGACTTGGATATGCTGCAGTGGCAGGACACTCCAAGTACCGCTCTGGCGCTAATCTGAACGACCCCACGCGAAATGCCGCCGTTGCTGAAGGCATGGCGCTGCGCGTGCTTAGCTATGGTGGAAACCTAGAAACCGGTCGGATTATGGGAGGCGAGGGCTGTCAGATATATGCCAGTCTAGAATACGAGGCTGTCAATATACAGACGACCTGCAACTCTGACTTTAAGGAGCAATTTTCTCGCACGTGTAATTAATGCGTTTACCGAGACGCACAACAGGATTACACGAGCTAGATAGCGGAAAGAGTTAGAAATAAAATAGAAATAGAATATTAACAACCTATTTAAAGTCCTTAATAATTTTAGGTATTAAAATTAGTAATATCTTATTTAGAACATATAACGTAGTAATATTTTTATAAAAGATTATTAGTATTTCTATTTTCTAAAAAATCTTAATATTATATTTACTTTAAATCGTTAATATTATCTTTAAAATCTTTATAATTAATAATATATATTTCTTATAATATTATATCTAAAGCTATAATTCTTTTTTACTTTATTTATAATATTATAACTAATACTATTAACTAGTATATTTCTATAGTTATCTTTATGATTAATGTCGTGCTAATAATCTAGTCATTAATATATAGTGGTAATAGCCTGATTGTTAACTACTATAGTAGTATATGTGGCTAGACGAAGGAGAAATTGCGGCTGTCATTAGCATGGTTACTATGATTAAGAATGGCAGGCTTATCTAAACGCCATACCTGTGGTCGAAGAGTGACGTGAAGTGCCACATTCGTTCAATGCTCTAGCGAATACAACCGGATTCCTAGACATCCGAGCATAGCGCAACCCTTGAGGCTCGTCCCGTATTCTTTCGTCAGCATGGCACTAGATTGGCTTCTGACACGTACCAAGTAGCCATAATCCTCGTCGAACCGAACATGCTTGGTACTCTGGCCACGTCCCAAAGTCAAGCGGAAGATGCCTACAACAGCCATCAGCATCTGCGCTTCTCGAAACGCGTCAGCCTTGACAACACAACGCAGCGCGTTCATTGTCCTGTCCCCGTCTTATTGTGTCTGTGTTAGCTGAACTTGCAAAAGCATTTTTGATAGCCAAGTGGCGTTTCCTCTGCGACACTGACCCTTTTACAACCACAATTTCGCGGTAGTAGCGGGCATTGCCAGATATAGACGTTGGCCAAGACGGGTTACGATAACGGTCAAAATAGTTGTAACACCCTCCTTGCCAAAAACATGTTTTATACGCAAGCATCAACAGTCATGAGCTTGCTGAGTACGCGTATTCGCAAAACGGGCTAGGTCTTGTGTATATACGAGGTGGGGGCTCCATTTTCGATGCGACAGATATATCATAGTTTTGGCCGAATAGATCATAGCGCTGCCTGAACTCGGCCTCTTTTCCTAGAGCTTTCTTAGATGCCACTAACCTTACTAGGAAAATCATAATCATGCGGCTTTTAATGACGGCAGCACACGCAGCACAAAGTATTTGCAATGATCAATTACAGTCTATCAGTACAATCTCAACGAGCCCAATTGGCTGGAAGCCACCGGGTGTAATGAGCAAAGAACGTGTACAGTCAACTCAGCTCACTACAACAGTCTTAAGGTTCCGATTTTTCTAGTATACGAATACGTGGCCAAGACACTTACAAGTAGGTAAATGCTTGCTACCAACCAAGTATTGGGGTATAAAAGCTCCGTCCGAGTCGTTGCTTATGCAAACCTTCCGCTTTAGTTGTGATCATCGATTCTCGGCCACCCTTTCTCATCCGTTCCGTTTTATCTACTTGAATTACTCCCCTGTTACTTTCCCGGGTTATACAAGCCATATCCGAGGTTATGGATAACCACATCGTTTATCCAGTCAGCAGGGTCAGCAACTCCAGCGTGGAGCGCAGCCTGATCTTAACGACCTTGTTCGTTTTTCACAACACCCTCGACGCAGGAAAGCTTCATGCGTCGCTATGTCGACTGCTAAATATCGGAGATTGGCGAATCTTTGCGGGGCGATTGCGGCGTGTCCAAGGTGGCGAAGTTCAGATTGCCGCTCCCAGAGTCCTCACCGAGGGGTACCGACCCGTCTACTACACACATGAGACGCACGACATGGTCATGGATGCACATGAAAGTGCACGGCTGCTTCCCCGCACGACGGCCCAGTGTCGACGCTGCATACCACCGGGCCAGCTCTTGAGGCGCTGGGCGCGCAGAGGCAATTGCCGAGCACATTTGAGCAATGGTTGTCAGACAACAAGCACCGAGACACCCCTATTATGTCACTGTTTGTCAGCTCCTTCATTGACGGCACCATAGTTTCCATCGCTGTTCCGCACATCCTGATTGATGCGATGGCGCTGGCCGACGTCTTTCGCGCTTGGTCGCTCGTTCTGGCGGGCAAAGAAGAGCAGGTCGGCTCAATCGTGGGGGTGCAAGATGATCTCATGTTTGAGGCAGTTGATGCGAAGAAACTGGAAGGATCCGACGAGCCGTGGCAGCTGAAGAGTAAGATGATCTCTATAGAGTCCGCGCTTGCTGGACAGCAGTCGTCCCTTCGTGACATTGCTGAGCAGGATTCAGCCCTCAACTCGCCGCTCCCATCGCAGGGACAGCCGGAAGTCTTGCAAAGACGGCTCCTATTCCTGCCGGCCAGGGCGTTGCGGTATTTGCATTCTCAGGTGCTCGCTGAGCTCGCAGAACAGGACACCCGCGACCGGGGCGAAAAACGGCGCTTGGTTGAGGCGTTGCCTTCCTGGGTCAGCGAGGGCGATGTAGTCTTGGCGTGGCTCACGCGTGTCGTCGCATTGAGTCAGGATCTGCCCCGTGCCATAAGCATCTGCAATGTGGTCAATCTACGCGGCAGACTGCCGGATCTGCCAACCAGCAACAAGGATGTCTAGGTGGCAAGTCTGTTGGCGTCAGCGCATACGGACCTTTCAGAGCGCGAGGCGCGGGGCAAATTGTCCCTCATTGCCGCCAGTAGCCGCCAGTCCGTGGCCCAGCAGTCGACGCCGCTGCAGCTGCGCTATTACGCGCACGCCCGGCGCGAGGCTATCGAGTCGCGCCGATCTTCTCAGCTCTTTTTCGGCTTGCCTGGGGCTGATTATTTAGCCGTGACCAACCGGTGCAAAGCCGACGTCTTGGGCAGCCTCGACTTTGCGCCAGCTACTGTCTCTGCCCGGCCCGCCGCTGCCCATGATAGCTCGACTCGCGAGGGAACCGACAAATGGTCGACCCATGAGTGCGGCAGGGCTCATCTGCTCGATGCGCAGCTCTTTGGCCAAGAGCCTTACGGAAACTTGGTCTTTGTTCTGAGCAAAGACGTGGGCGGCAACATGCTAATCTCGGCTACATTTACGCCGAAGCAGTGGCAGGTGGTGCGCCAGGAGCTCAGCGCAATCGATGAGCAGCTACAGATGGTCAATGACCAGTGGAGATGCTGGCGATTGGGATATCGATAGTTTCAACAGTGCCGAACTCAAAAGGGATAAAGCTTAGTAGATTAGCTGAAAGACCGGTTGCTAGACCTGTAATTTTATGATGGTTGTTGGCAGGCACGCCTCGGCTGGCTGACTCAGCCAGCCAGCCCCTCATCAGCCGCCACTCTCTCCCTAGATAGCCTCTCTCTCTCTCCTTCATACACACATTTATCAGGTCTTTGCTTCAGCTCGTGCCCTGTAGTGTGACGCCCTCGCCCTTACTCTCTCTCTTACTCCCGCGCATCACATAATCCGCCATATAGTAGTAATTACTATTTCCTACTAATTTCTGACTATTAGAACCGTCGTCTTAACGCTATAAGCCCTAATATGACTTTTTCTAATAAGTCTTCTATTAGAAGAGAAAGATTATTAACCTTTAGGATTAAGCCTAGCTCTCCTCTATAAAAATCCTATCTACTAATATTATCTAAATTATACTATAGTATATTATAAGAATAATAAGGTCTAGTTATATCTATTACTCTAGATATAAGCTATCCTTAAACTCTACTACCTCTTAGCCTAGATTTATTCCTCCTATTTAGTCTATAAAAGTTAAGGATATATTAGCCTAATTTTAGCCTTCTAGTTAGCTTAAAAACCCTTTATTATATTATTCTAACCCCTTACCTTACCTATTTAACTAATACTATTAATAATCTATAATAAAACCCTAATTAAAGAAGAATAAACTACTAAAAGATAATTAAGATTATTTTATTAAAAAAACTAACCTAATTACCTTATCTAAGACTATATTATAATCTTAGACTATACTAACTTTAACCTTAGCCCTAGTATAAAGTCTAGCTAATTTCTTACTCCTTTCTCCTAAAGATAAGTATATAAACTAACCTCCACCCTTTCCTTTTAAAGAAAAGCCTACTAACTAATAACTAATAAATTCTTTAGCTCCTACTAGAATAAGCTATTTTCCTAGTACTAGTTAATTAAGCTATTATCTTTTTAAACTATATATTATATCCTTATATAGTAGAAGGCCTTTATTTAGTATAAGAGAAGAAGAAAGATAATAAAGATAATAATAATAACGTACTTAGAGACCTATAAAGGAAATAGTAACTCCTCTTATAGAAGATATAATAATACCGCCTAATCCTTATTTAACTAATAAACTATCTATAGGAAATACCTTATAAAAGCTATTACTAGAATAGTTATAAGAAGAAGATTAGCCCCTAGAAGAAGAAGAAGAAAATTAATTATACTAATTACCTTTATCCTTTTAGCCCTAGTATTTAAGGTTACTATCTCTTATTAATATAGATATAGACTAATCCTATATACCTTCCCTATTAAGTATATAATTTATCCCCTTTCCGCCTAACCTAATTAATAAAGATAATATAGTAAAGCTAGTTATATTATATATTAGCTTAGACTATAAAAATAATACTATATAGATTTAGATAGCTAAGTAAGAAGTAGCTAAAAATATATACTATATACTTTACCTCCTTTTAGAAGCTAATAATACTAAGGTTAAGTTAGCTATTACTATTATCTAAAGTATAAGGATAAAAAAATAATAATAACTTAAAGCTTATACCTTATAAGATATAATTACTAATTAGGCTCCCCTTAATAGCCTAGCTATAATAATAGACTTATTTAAATAATTCTTATCTAGACTAAATACTAATAACCCCCTAGAATTCCTTATAGAGCTATCTTAAGATTCCTATTATACCTATTATCCCTTTTAATCTAACTCCTAATAATAGTTACCTATAGTCTCCCCTAAATAAGGATATAATAACTAAGATAGACTATAAGGATATAATAATTAAGATAGACTACCCCCTAGCTTTTATTAATAGTTTAAACTAGAGGTTCTAGTATATAACTCTAAAAAGATAGATATTATTTTATATATTAATTAGATTAGATAGATAATAAGCTAGGTAGGCACTAAAGCTATTTTTTAAAATATAGCCTTTAGCCTATTATCTAATTAAGAATCTAATAGCTATATTTAGTTTATTAGCCTATTAGAGTCTACTAAAGCCTAACTAGGTAAGGACCTAGATCTATAGATTAAGCTCCTATAAGAATACTTTAAGCGTAATTATAGTATAATTATAGAAGAAGTAGATAGCCTTAAATATTCCTTTATAATAAAAGACATCTTAATACTCTAATAGTACCTTAACTATAAGAAGGCTCTCTATTATAAAGCTAGTAGTATAGATAAAGACTAAATAGCCTACTATATTCTTTAGGACTTTAACCTAAACCTAGTAGTTTTAGTTAACTCTATAGATAACCTAATAGTAGATTTTATTACTTATAAGTTATTTACTTATTACTATAGAGCTAAAAGAGCCTAGGAAGCTTAATAGGATATAATAGAATAGACGATTAAGGCCTAAACCTAAGCCTTATATTTACTATATAGAGAACTAATATAGCCTAATAGGGATTCCTCTTAGGGCGGCTACTCTTATTAGTAGAATAATAACATAGGTAGAAGCTAGGAAAGTTATCTTTAATATATAGAAGGTGATTTTAATAACTATAGGGATAGTTATCCTTAGTAATAAGATAGTAATTCTAATAATTATAGGGATAGCTATTAAGACTAATCCTTATATCCCTGCGATTACTACTATATTAACTAGGAAGATAAGCCCTATAATAGACGTAATAGTAAACCTTAGAATAACTACCCTTAGAAATAGAGAGACCCTTATAATAGTTAAATATATAAATATAGTATAAAGAAAGAATATACCCTACTAATAGATATTATAGCTAATAATAAGGCACTACCTATTAGATAACTAGTAACCTTATCTATAGATTAGTATAAAAAGGTATTTAGCGCTAAGCCTCTTATATACCTTATTAAAGTATATTTTACCTATATAGAAGATAGTTAAATTAAAGTTAAATATAACTCTAATAGGACTAATAAATTAGATAATAAGTTAACTCCTAGTCTAACTATATCCCTAGTAAAAGGCTATAGTAGGCATCTATAAGGCTAGCCCTACTAAGGTAAGATTAATATAATGATCTAAGCCTTATTCTAGTTTAAAATAGCCTTATATTATTAACTAAATAAACTAAATAGACTATAGTTTATATAATTATAGATACTAATTATTAGCTTACCTCTAATTTATACCTTTATAGCTATATATATATAAATAATTATACTCTTACTATTATACTTAATATTACTTCTAAAATAAGCCTTATAAGTAGATATTAAGCTATAAAGTATTTTCTAAATATTCCTATAATAATAATATTAGAACTATTACTTCTATCTAGTATTAGTAAGGGAGGTCTATAGGTTATAGAAATGATATCTATCCTAGTTAACTTTTACTACTTAGATAGATTAGTAGTATTATATATAGCCCTATATAGTATTATTAACGACTTATCTTATAGTCTTATTCTAGATATAAGGTTTCTTTACTATTATTAACTTTATATTATATAGGGTAAGGGTAATAAGCTAGACTTACTACTACTCCCTAATAAACGTACTATAATACTTACCTTAGCCTATAATAGTAACTATATAAAAGTTTATTAAATTAGGGTAACTAGGGTATATATAATTCCCCCTAACTATAGTTTTAATATTCCCTTATAATATATATATATAGCTATCTAGATATATAGCTATATATTAATACTAAAGCCCGTTAGATAAGGATATACCTTACTCCCTTACGCCTTAGTAACTAGATAGGAAACTACTCTCTTATTTATTAACCTTAGCCCTTACCCTATATATGTTTTCTATAACTAAGATCTTAGAACTATTAGTCTAACCTATATTATATAAAAGGTAGAAGTATTCTAGACTATAATATTAACGGCTATTATATTAAATAACCTATTAGGACTAGATTACCTTAAGGATATACCTAAGGATCCTAGGCACCTAGACGGTTTTCCTTTTTACATCTAACTACTAGAAGACCTTAACTCTTTTAATATAAGCTTAGTAGATATAGCTACCTATTAGGGCGAAGAATATATAACTAAACTATAGAATCTTATTAGATACTACTAAGAGCTATTTAACCCTAAGATTAGTAAGTTTAATAATAGAATTACTATACTTATTACCTTTTAAGAAGGCGTAGATATTTTAGATCTAGCTTAGCGCCTATATACCCTATTAAGGCATAACTATATCGCGATAGATGGTATCCTAGACCTCCTACGTGAGGCTAGTATTATTAAAGACGTCCTATTAGGAGAACCTTACCTAGTTTCTTCCCTGGCTTTTATTATATAGTAAGGAGATAAGCCTTATATTATTATTAACCTACGCTATATTAATATAAAACTAAGACTAGATACCTATCCCCTACTATAATAAGATAATATCCTATCCTCCCTATAAGGTAGTACTATATTCTCTATTTTAGACTTAGTAAAAGGTTTTTTCTAATAGCCTATTAAACTATTAGATAGATAGAAGACGTCCTTTACTATACCCTATTATAGTTAGGAATAACTTATAGTTAGTACTATAGGTCTAGCTACTAGCCTAGGGTTTTTCTAATACTATATAGAGAACCTATTCTATCCTTACCTTTAGTAGTTTATCCTAGTATATATTAATAATATAATTATCTATTTATATATAATTAATAACTATATTTACTATCTAGATCTTTATTTTAGAATCTTATACTATTTAGGTTATATATTATTACTTACTAAATACTATATTATATATAATAGTTTATAGGCCCTAGGATATTAGGTATCCTAGCTAGGTCTTAGTATATTAGAGGAAAAAACGGCTACTATATAGGATCTAGCTATCTTAAAGAACCTAAAGTAATTAGAAGCTAGTCTAGGCATTATAGGATACTACTATAAGTTTATAGATTATTTTTCTACTATAGTAGACCCCCTAAATAGGCTTAAAGCTTAAGGTTTTTAGTAAGCCCTAATTAAGAATCCTATAAGAGACTCCTACGTGACTAAAGTTACCTTCCCCTTCCGCACTAAGCCCCCTACTAACACGTCTACCCCGTCCCTACGTTAAGAGGCTAAATATATACGTTAATAGAATAAGAACGTAGATTAGCTATAGGACGAATACTAGGTAGTATAGAGTAAGCTAAAAGACGCCCTAATTAATACTATTAAATTAGCCTACCTAGATTTTAATAAGCCTTTTAAACTATATATAGATAGTAGTAAGGAGTATAGTTTTAGTACTACCCTCTATTAGATATAGGATAATAGTAAATTACGTCTTATACTCTTCCTATCTAAAAGTTTATCTTTAGCTAAATAAAACTATAGCGCTATAGAGTTAGAAACCGCCGCCTTAGTATAGGCCCTATAGAAGCTAGAATATTACCTTAACTATATATAGATTATTATTATATCTAACTATACTATAATATAAGACACTTTTATAAGTATTAGGAATAATAAGCCTAAAGGTAAGTACTAGTTAGTAAACTAGCGTTTATATCTAGAATAGTAGTATTAGAATATTAAAATTAAATATAAAGAGGGTCATACCTACGTTAATACTAATACTCTATTATAACTTCCTACTATCTATAATATTACTAAAGTCCTTATTACTAAACTAGCTTTAACTACTATACTATATCCTTATATAGCCCCTTTTAATAATAACTTCCTAGCGTATATTGCCTAAGCCTTACCGACTAACCTAACCTTTTAAAAAATCTATATATAATTACTATAAGATAACACTCTAAGTATACTATACTAGTTTACCCTATAACCTAAGTCTAAACTCCTTTATTTCTATAATATAGATAATTAGCGCCTATATATTCCTAAGAAAATAATAAACGAGGTTATTTATATTAGCTATAATAATTAATCATATACTAGAGGCGCCCTATATATATATAAGTTCCTACGTGACTATATTTTCTTTTATAATATACATCACTATATCGCTATATACGTATTAACCTGCCTTAAGTACTAGAAGTCCCTACCTAGATAGTCTCTTCTATATAGAGATATATAGCTAGTGCCTATACTAAAATGTCTATTTACTACTATATATTTAGACTTTATTATTAGCCTACTAGAATATAACGGAATTAACTACTTACTTATAGTTATTAATAAGTTTTCCTAGCTTATCTAATACCTAGAAGGCTATATAGATTAGTCTACTAAAAAATAGGCTTTAGAGTATATACGTCTAGTATATCTAGATTAGGGAATGCCCTATTAGTTTATCTATAACGCTAATCCTAAATTTATATCCTAACTATAGTAATCCCTATATAAAGTATTAAATACTATTAGTAAGCTAATAACTACTTATTATTAGTAGGTAAATAGTCTAAGTAAATATACTATTTAGACCCTAGTATTATACCTATACTTAGTAATTAGGTCCTACTATAATATATCTAAATAGTGCTACTTTCTACCTTATATTCTATTCTTACTTAATACCTCTATATAAAGTATAACTAGTATCTTACCTTTTAAGCTCCTATATAGATATAAACTATAACATTTTTTATAGCTATTAGCTATAATAGATAATAATGATTTTAGATCCTTATAGAAGACGCGTTTTACTAACGCCTAGGATATAGCCTAGCTAGCTATAGCTTATACTAAGATATACTATAATTCTAAATATTAACCACCCCCCGCCTTAGACGTAAGTGATATTATTTATATTAAGCTAGCTAAGCCTAGTACTAATAGATATTACCTTAATTACTAAATAAAGCTATCCTATTACTATACTAGCCCCTTCCCTATTACTAAATAACTATCTATACTATATTTTAAGCTTAGCCTACCCTCTTATCTTAACTAGTAACTAGAAATTAGTATTAAGTACCTAGAGCCTATTCCTACTAGAATACGCATAGCTTTACCCCTAGGCCCCTTAAAAGATACTAATAAATATATTATTAATAAGATTATTACCTATTACTATATAGGCTATAAATAATAATACCTTATTAGGTAGCTTAACTATAATAAGATATATAATAGTTAAGAACCTAAAGACATTTTATAAGAAGACGTACTAAAACTCCTTAATTATTATAAATAGTAATATAACTTAGTCTTATAAGGACGCCTCCTATATTTATAATAACACCTAAGCTATCTATTACTATATTAACACGCGGGTATACCTCGGCAGGCACGCTAAGCTATATAGCCCTAGCCCTATTATACCCCTTAGGGTTAGGCTAGGTTTTATCCTTTTATTAATCTAAATTTTAATATCTTCTATAATTATCTATAGCGTTAACTACTTTAACCTCTCTATTAATATATATTCTTAAACTTTATAAATTAAGATACTACTCTTAGCCTCTAATAACTCTAATATTAAGCTTCTAAGCTACCCTTAGTCTATTTTCTATTTTTAGTCTTTATCTTTTATATAATATTAGATACTAACGTAAAATCTAAATTTTTATATATAAGTTACTAGCTATTAGGATAAGGCCTTATTTTAGATAGTTATTATCTATTTATATATTATATTTATAGATAGCTAGCGTAATAATACTTTTTTTAGTCTTTTTCCTTTTTTCTATTATTAATTTATTATACTATTACTATTATTATTATGATTTTTTTATTATTATACCCTCTATCTTCGCGAAAAACTACTCCTAATCTCCCTACTAATAATTACCTATTATAATAGTAGATAACGTTAAGCCTCGACGTAAGTCTAATAATAACGGCGTTTACCTTTAGGACGACGATAGATATACCTCTATAAATAAAGAAACTATATATAATAATAAGGGAAAAGATATTATTAAAGATAAAGAGGAAATTATAAGTAATAGTAATATTAATAAAGATACTATTAAGGATATTAAAGAAAAGGGAAAGAAGATTATAGATAATAGTAATATTAATAAAGATACTATTAAGGATATTAAGGGAAAAGGAAAGGAAATTACTAAGGACGATAAGACTATTAAAGACGACTAGGATATAGCTAATCTTATCTATAATAGCTTAACTAGTCTTCTACTTAACTTAGTTATTATAAAGCCTACTTATCCTTATAGCTTACCCCTAATTATTACTATAATTATCTATATTAATAATTATATAGCTCTTAGCTATAATATACGTTATATATAATCTAGTACTAGAGATATTTTTACTAGAATTTATACTAACGTGTCTATTATCCTAGGTAATTATTAAGTTCTATCTATTTATATTTAGGGTCTTTTAGAATATAACTAAGGAACTATCTAAGCTTTTACTATAGCTATCCCTATTAATATACTAGAGTTAACCTATACCTATAATAAGCTACTACTAGAGCTATAGAAGATGATATTCCTAATTAAGTTAGACCTTTACTCTACTCTTAGTACTACTCCCTCTGCCCCTCTAGAAATAGATAATATAGATATGCTATTTATCTTAATCCCTAGCTCTATAGTCCTCTTTAGCCTAGGTTATACCTTCCTATATAAGATATCTAAAGTAGGCGGCGACTACGTAGTAATTAGAAAGTAGTATAAGGATTAGGCTATAAAGGTTAAATTATTAGACGTAATATCTATTAAACTCTCCTACACTAACCTAAATACTAAGGAATTTATATAGCCTAAATTCTATTAGGACCTTACCCCGTATAATCTATTTACTAGAATAATGCCCCTAAAGATATATATTTATAACCTAATAGGTATAAATATTATACTCCTAATAGTAGATCCTATAGACACTCGTCTAAAGCCTATTCCCGTTACTAATCTTTTCTTTAATTAAATATACTATTATATATCCCTATTAGCTAGTATTTATAATAAGCTCTAATATAATAATATCTTTACTAAGACTAGCTTAAAGGTATCTAGCTATACTAAGTTTTTTAAACTTTCCTTACCTTAGACTAAGACTAAAGATAAGTAGATTATAAACTATAGATAAGTTATTACTAATAATAAGGCTATAGAGTTCTATATAGTTATTAAAATTATAGATAAGAACTATAAGCTATTTAGTATAATTAGTAATATAGTCTTAGTTACTAGTTTAGGTATTAAGGCTAAGTCCTATCTATAGCTAAACCTAAATAATACTCGCTATATTACCTATATTACTAAGGATATTATAACTTACTATTAGGACGTAGAAAACTACGCTTAAAGTATATTCTACGATATAGAAAAATCTACCCTAGCTACTACTAACTAAGCCTAATAGGATAATAAGCCTAAAATAACGGAATTCTATAAACTAGAAGATAAAGCTAAGATTAAAGAAGAAGCTATCTATAAATCTATATATAAGACTATATTAACCTTTATATCTAGTACTATAGTTACTACTTAGGCTACTACTAACCTATCTAATACTACTATATTAAATATTACTTACTATATTACTATTATTATTATAAAATTACGTTATTTATAAGGGTTATAGTGCTTAAGGGACTCTAGTCATAAGATAATCCTTATAGTAAAGTATAATAATAGAATTATTACTACCTCCTCCCTACTAGTTCGTCGGTAGCTCGCCTCTATAAGTATACTTCCTCGCATATAACCTACTTCGTAGTTCCCCTAGCCTAGCGTAACTAATAGGTTAGCTTCCTTATATACGCTAGGTTATAACCCTAATAGGCTACCCTCTCCTTTTACGCGCCGTCCTTAGCGCGTACTCGCTTTCGCTCTATACGAGGTACCCCACTATATCTCCCTTCCGCTCCCGGCGCGGCTTTACTATAAGCTTATTATTTCCTCACTACTATTACTTAGTTTTATTCTTAGTAATATAGTTCACTTTTTCTTTACTTTTATTACCTATTTTATATATATATAACTTCCTATATAATATTCCCTATTTATATTTATATATTTATAGTGCTCTTATATTAACTTCCCTACTTCTTTTATATCTTTTACCTACTACTAGTTCTTATCCCTACTCTACTCTTACTTTTATAACACTACTAGTTACCTTATTAGTCTTAATCTAATAAGTTTAATTACCTCTTATACTCTCTATATGCTTAGCCTATTCTTATAGCTTCTACGTAGCTCCTTTATATACCTCTTCTTTTCCTTTATTTAATCTTTAAAGGCTACTTTACTATTACTTTACTAGCTTATATATATACCTTTAATAATAAATATCCTTTTAATTCCTAGCCTCTTTTTCCCTTCTTCTTCTTTATTAACCTAAATTATATATTTCTTTTCCTTTATTACGGATTACCTATTTCTTACTATTATTTTTATAGCTTCCTTACTTTATTCTTCCTTCTTTATTTATTACGCTTTTACTATTCTTTTTCTAATATCTCTATTCCCTTTTTTAGTATTTTTCGTCTTTAGTGCGAACTTACTATATACTTACTACTAATTCGTATATAGTTTTCCCTAATTTTCCTATAGTTTCCTATTTTTAATATATAAGTACCTTATAACTTCACGTTAACTTCGCTAATACTTTATAGGTCTAATAACGCGTAGAGTAATAAGGAGTTTTATAATACTATATAAGTAGTTTATATTACTTTTGCTATAAGTTTACTACTAATTTATATCTAGTAAGAGGGTTATTAATCCCTATAATAAAAAGGGGTTTAAATTTATTAATAAGTTATATATCCCCTTATTCCCTTACTATATTATCGCTACTAATTTACTATAAAGTCACCCTATCCCGTGCTACTACTACCTAGACGCCCTAGTGACGGGCGGTATAGCCTACTAGTGCCTCGATACCGCTAGTAAGTATCCCTAACGCTATATCTTTATTACGAGCTTATAGCGAGTTAGATAGGTCTAATAAGTGCTATCGCTACTAGTATAGTAGGCGTAATTACTTTAACCTCGCTACGGATAAGTAGCTAGTTTACTATACTTTCTTCTATATATAGATAGAGGGTGGTAGCGTAAGTTTCTTATAGCGTCTTTATACCTAATTCGCGGCTAACTTATATAGGATATAAGCCTTCTTACTAAGGCTAAGAAGATCCTAAAGGATCGTAGCGAGGTCGTTATAACCCCGTGGGGTGTTAAGTATAAGGCTACTACGGTAGCTAAGTAGGCAGCTCGCCGCGAAGACGTTATAAATGCATAGCTTTTTATAGCTCATATAACATGCCTCTACGCTATTTACCTCCGCGCCTAGGCTATAAGTTTTCTATACTAAGTTAGTGTAAGTATATTACTAATTTACTACTAGGTCGCTACTAGTGCCCTTAACCTTAAGGAGGTCCCTCCCCTCCCTAACTTCTAGTCTAAGTAGGTGTGCTTTCGCACTATTCTCGCTATAGCTTTACGCCGTTTTTTTAATATAATTTTTATAGAGTTTTAGTACTATAAGCTTAAGGCGAGCTTAAAGCGCCTTCGTAGTAACTTTATAGGGGGTTTTTTTTTCTTAATAATAAAATTAGCTCTTTTTATACCTTCTTTATACCCTCTTCGTAATATAATTATAGCTATTTTATAGTTCTATCCTTTAAATTTATAGTCTTTCTTTATACTCCCTTAGTAGAGTTATATCTATAAAGTCGTTATATTTTACCTATAAGTTCTTACTTTTATTATACCCTACCTATTTAACCTTAAATAGTCTTCTCTTACTATTATACTTATACCTAATGATTTCTTCTACTATAAACTTATTATTATTCTTAAAGGGAATTTATACGTCTACCTCTATATCTTTACTATAATTATATAGTTTAAGGCTTAATACGTTAAATATATTATAGATCCTTAGGTTCTTTAGGAGGTCTAACTTATACGCGCGTTTTACTATCCTAACTACTTTAATCACCTAGAAAGGTCTTATAAACTTCTCTACTAGCTTCTAGCTAGGTTATATTAATTTTAGATTCTTTATAGATAATAGAACCTAGTCTCTTATTTTAAAGAATTTATCTAGTTATTTTAGGTTATAATATTTCATATGCGCTTTATTAGCTTCTTTTAGGCTCTTTATAGTAGTTTCCCTTACTACTATTAATTCTTATACTCTTTCTTATACTTATATATTTCCTATTTATATTAGTAGTAATACTAGGTGTGTTAGCGTATATCCTAATAGTAATTTTATAGGTATATTGCCGATAGATGCCTACTAACTTATATTATATACGAATTACGCTATTAGTAGTTTCTCTACCTAGTCTATTTATTCTACATTATAGAATACCCTTAAATAGTATTCTAGTGTTTAGTTTATATATTCTATTAAGCCGTCTATTTAAGGGTAGAATATAACGCTAAGTTACTACTTATATATAAGGAGATAGTAGAAGCTTTACTAAAATCTTTATATAAAAATAGTTCCCCTATCTAAGATAATCCCTTTTAGGGCCCTATATAGTATTACTACTTTTTATAAAATAATCTCTATAAGTTAGTTACTAGTTAGCTACTTATTTATAGTGATATAGATGTTATATTACATTACCCTATCTATAATTACTAGGATTATATTATACTTCCTATATTAACCTTATCTCTCTAGTATCCCTATAATTATATCTATTAATATTTCTTTAAATAGTTAAGAGGGTACTAGTAATAGTATAAGTAAGCTATAAGGTTAATATATTCTCGCTTTTATTAGCTAATATATATAGTAATACTCTATATATATCTTAATGTTTCTTCTTATTAACTACTAGAAAAATAAAGCTATAACCCTATAAAAGGTCCTATAAACTCCCTAGTATCTTACTATAATATCATTATAATATAGTTATAAGATTTCTAATCTTATATTAACTAGTATAAATACTCTATTCTTATTTACTAGGAGTCCTTCTTAGTTTATTACCTATAGAATACCCTAGTTTTTTAGTATATTCTTACTACTTTTATATAACGTCTTCTTAGTTTACTTAATAAGACTATCTCTCTACTAAGCCTCTAATAGTTACTCTTATAGAGTCTTCTTATTATATTTAGCTTCTATACCCTTACTTTATCTTCCTAGCGATCTCGCTGCGTACTCCTTACTCTTAACCACCTAAGTGCTCTGCTAGCTTACTTAGGTACGGCGAAATCCTATAGTTATTACCCTCTTTCCTAGTTCTTTAAAATACTCTAAGAACCTTAGTAATAGCTATATAACTTATAACTCCTTCGCGTTAGACTTATAGTCTACTCGCCTTAAAAGCATATCTACTAGATTTAACTTACCTAGCTAAAATATAATTTTAAAATTATATAATAAGAGCTTATCTAGCGCTATAGCCTATCTATATAATAGTGTCTTCTTCCTTATAAGGTAGCTATAATTTAGATAGTCTATTAGAACTTTAATAGTCTTAGGCGGGTATATAAGATAATATCTCTATTAGTGGAATGTTACTAGAATTACTAGTATTTCCGCATCTAGTATCTAATATTATAGCTCTACTCTTTATAGCTTTTATAATAAGAACGCTATAGGATGCTAGTAACCTCCTTATAACTATAATATAACTATGTTAATTATAAAACTTAATACGTCTATCTTTATCCTTATTTAGGCCTCTAGATTAAATTATACTAAGATTAGTGCCCTCTTAAATAGCATTTTTAAGTACTTAAACGCTTTAAGTTTATAGGTATTTAGTATAAACTTTATAGCTAATCCCTTCTTTATTCTTTCTATTAGTAGGTAGGTAATCTTACTAAAATTTTTAATAAATCTTCTATAGAAGCTTATAAACCTAATAAAAGCTTAAATCTCTTTAATAGTACTAGGTAGTGGCTAACTCGCTACTACTTTAACGTATTCTATATCTATCTCGATTTAGCTAGGTCTAATAATAAAGCTAAGGAATTTCACCTTCTCTATTATAAATTTACATTTTTTAAGATTTAAATATAGGCCTACCTTTTATAGCTTCTTAAGGACTTAGTAAATATGCCGCGTATACGCTATAATATCTTTACTAAATACTAGTACGTTATCTAGATATATAATATAGATATAATTAATATCTTTATATAAGGTAATATTAATATATTCCTAGAACGTTACTAGTACGCCTATAAGTCTAAATAGTAAAACTAGGTACTTAAAGTGTCTAAAGTAATAGCGAAATACCGTCTTCTACTTATCTCCTTTACGTATTCTTAGCCGCCTATATATATCTTTTATATCTAGCTTTATATAGATTTTTACACCTTATAGATAGTCTATAATTTCTATAATTAATAGTAGTAGCGCCTTATTCTTTTTTATAATTTAATTAAGGCCCTAATAATTAATATATAAGTATAGCTTTCCTCCCTTCTTTAGTATAAATAAGATAGGAGCTCTAGCTAGGCTTATTAATCTTCTTATCTATCCTCTTTTTAGTCCTTTATTAATAAATTCGCGTAGTTCTACTAGCTCCCTCGCCGCGAGTAGGTATATAGGTCCCTATAGCGGTACTTTACTATCTTCTAGTTTAATCACGTATATTAGACTATTTAGTATTAGTAACTTTACCGCCTCGTCTAGTAAAAATAACTCTATAAAGTTATGGTATTCTCCTAGTAACCTCGCGTATATTTTATCTAGTAAGCTTAGTTAACTATCCTCCTAAGTTACTACTACTATTATAAATTTTATATTCCTTACTATATGCCTTACTCCCTACTAACTTATAACTAATTTAACGCTCCTTCTTATTATTATATAGTTCTAATAGTCTATTTCTCTATACGTATTTACTCCTTCCTCTATTATCTACTACCTCCTAAGGATAATATCTTCTAAGTAATTAATAACTAAGAAGGGAACTTATATCTCTCTTATATATCCTAAGTTATTAATAACTTATAGTGTTTTTACTACTTCTCCTATTACTCACATTTTCTCCCGTGTAATTAGATGCTTTAGGTAAAAAGGTGCGCGGTTAGTGTAAAGTCGTAACCCTTCTACTTTCCCCTAATTAAGGAGGTTTAGGTTACTTCTATTATCTATTATTACTACCTTTACTTCCTAGCCGCGTTTTATTTATAACTTTACTAGTTATTTACGCCTAGGATATATATAATAGTAGGGTTCTTCCTAGGGGACCTCTTCTATCCTTAGGTTTTTTATAGGCTAATTATTTAGGAATATCGCCGCTTCTTCGCTAGTAGCTACCTACTTAATGCCTACTACCTTAGGTAGAGGTCGCCTACGGTGTTTTTCCGTTATATACCCTACCCCTCTATATATAGCATAGTCTAGTGCTATATAGTCCTAGCGGAAGTAATTTACCCTATATTTAAAATACCCTATAAATTCGCCGCCTAGACGCTATGGCCCTGCGCTATTCTGATTATTATTTTACTTTCCCTCTTTGGTCGTAAGGCTAATATGAGGCTTTAGGCTATTCTCTATTCTAATTAGTGCCCCTACCACTCTCTCCGCATTTTTAGTATATAATTCTAGCTACTTCTATATAGTAGGTGCGCTACTATATAACGATGGCTTAATCCTAATCTACAGTTAGTCTGTTTCTTAGGTAGTGAGTCAGGTTAAATGCTATAGAGTAGCAATAAGTAGTATCTTCGTAAGGTCTCGTTAAGAGTAGAACTCTTAATAGTGAAACTATTACTTAGATTGATTAGTAGAGATCTAGACTACTTAGCTATAGGAACGCCTTCCCTTAAGTACCCGTCTATCTCTCTACTATATAGACTAATTACCCTAATCATCTAACTATCTATTAATCTTTAATTATGGTAATCGATAGGTAATCTATTAATTACTCCTAACGTAGTCACGTGACTACGTGTTCCTTTTCTTCTACACCCTATCTATGGCTAACCCCGCTATAGTATATATCTACGCCTTAAGTAGGAGCGTTTATAATATAATGCCCCTCCTCTATTAGTCTTATCCTTAAGGCTATAAAACAGGCCGCCTAAGTAATCTAGTATTTTCCCCTCCTATATCCTTATAATCTAATATATCTACTAACTATGTTACTAAATAAAAGTTAAAAGCCTCTTAGGCGTTATCCCTTCGTTATAATGATCTTCTTATAGCTATTCTTATAAACCCCTTCTTCCTAATAATGCCTTCCTATACGGCCTACGAAGGTCGTAGTATTACCTAATGCTAGGTTTCTCCCTTAGACTCCTCTTAGTACGTAGAGTACGTTTATCTAAACTTATCCTAATATAACGTCTAAGGCGTTATACCTACTTAACTATAGAATATTACTTCTTAGTATATTAAGCTTAAGCGTAAGTTAGAAGAGGTAGAAGAGAAAGTTCTTTACCTTTAAAAATAAAAGAAATTATAGTTTAAGAAAATAATATGTGTGGTTATGTGTAGTATTAATAATATTAAAGAATTAGAGCGTGTAGAACGGGAGGAAGTGGAATAGCTTTAGAAGACTATAGGGGTCTTTCCTACTCCTTCTAAGGATCTAGATCCTACTCTTATTTGTTCTTTAGATACTAAGTTTAGTATTAAGTCGCTAGATAGTACTTATATAATTAACTAGGATGTGTTTCTTAGGAATAGAACTATTTAAGTAGAGTTAAATAATTTATAAGATTCTTAATTAGTTCTTAGGTATTTTTAGAGTTTAGGTATCTCTTCTATTTAATAAGATAATAATGATTTTTAATATTTCCTTATACTTTAAGTATCCTTTTAACTTTATATTTATTAGTATTATTAACTATAATTCTTATAGTAAGTATAGAATTATCTAGTGCCCTTTTAAGTAGTAATATATAAAATACTAGGTAGATCCTTATTCCGTCTAGTAATAATAGTTTATAGTTAATATTTAATATTTTTTATTTAATAAGGAATAGTCTAATTTTCTTCTAGTTAAGTTTATCGCTAGGTTACTTAGTTTTAATATTTTTATAGATAAGGTAAACTTTATATCCCTCCTCTAGGATTAGCGCTAGTAATCTCTTTTTATCTATATAATACTTTATTTAGTTTTATAGAAATATCTATTTTTACTATAAGTATTTTTATATACCTATAATAGTATCTATATATATAGTTACTACTAGCATATTAAATATATATACTAGGTATATATTGATAGTAGGGTTAAACCTATAGTTTGCCTTTATTAGTAATATCTTTATACTATTAATCTTAGAGCTATTATAAGCCTATTATATAAGTAGTAACTATCTTAACTAGTCGTCTTATTGGTAGTTGATAAAGCTTTGTAGATATTATTTAAGTATTTAGTTTAGAATTTCCGTCTAACTATCTAATTATAGATAGAATGCCGTAGATAAGCTTTACTTAATTTATATAGTCTCTATAAGGCATTTCTAGAAGTTAGACGTAAATAATTTATTATAATCTAATATAAGCTTTATTAGTAATCTATATTACGTAATAATAGTCTTAAAGAATATATATACTAGATCTATAGTATTACTTGATTCTATATAGGGAATATAGTAGGCATATTTCGTAAGTTTATCTATAATAACTAAGATACTATTATAAACTACTCCTATTATAGGTTCCTTAGACTTTAGTAGTTTAATAATAAAGTCTATTATAATTATCTACTATACTCTTTTAGGTAGTAGTATTAGTTATAGTTCGCCGTATGGTGTGTGTCGTGGTACTTTTACTTTTTAATAGATATTATATTTATTAATAACTTCTTATACTCTTTTTCTACTTTCTAGGAAATTATATAATCTTCTTAATCTATTAATCATTTTTCCTATACCCTAATATCTATATAATAGGTATTTATATATTTCCTTAATAAGCTACTCTTAAAGTATATAAGGAATATACTACTATTTATTATATAAGTAGCTTTTGCCCCTTCTTATTATATATGGTTTTATATCCTTACTATTTAGATAGCTATCTTTCTTAATATGTAATTTAATTTACTATATCTAAGTATTATCTAGTTCTACTTTCTAAGTTATATTAAGTTCCTAAGTGCCTAGTATAAGGTTTTTATTCTTATTATACTTAAGTATTAGATATTTAATTAGTATTCCTTCTAATTTTAAGTCTTCTTATTAGCTAAGAGCGTCTACTCTACTATTAAGTATTCCCTTTCTATATAGAATTTTAAAGTTATAATCTATAAGGGTCTTATATTATTATATTTATTATTTATTAAGTTCCTTTATAGTAGTAAACGATATAAGGTTCTTATAGTCTAAATAGACCTTAACTTTATAGTTTACGCCTACTAAGTAGTATTACTATTCTTTAAATGCTTAAATAATAGCTATAAGTTCTTTATTATATATATTATAATTTAACTTAGGTCTATAGAGTTTTTTAGAGAGGAAGGCGACTAGGTGAAGTTGTCCTTCTTTATCTCTTTATCTAAGCTATCCTCCTACTATAAAGTCTAAAGCGTTAGTCTTAACTTTAAATAGTTTACTTAGATTAGCTATAATTAGAACTAGCTTATTTAGTATTTTATCTTTTAATATTTAGAAGGCTTTAGCTTCCTTATTAGTCTACTAGAAGGTATAATCCTTCTTTATAAGGTTAGTTAGAAGAATTATAATCTCTCTAAATTTATATATAAAGCGTTAATAGAAATTCGTAAATCTAAGGAATCCTCTAACTTCTCTAACGTTAGTTAGTACTAGCTAATTCTATATATCTTTAATTTTTAATAGACTTATCCTAATATGTCCTAGGGTAATTTTATATCCTAAGAATTTGACTTTCTACTAGTAGAACTTACTCTTCGTTAGTTTAACTAGTAAATTATTATCCTAAAGTACTTAGAGTACTTTATATATATATTTCTTATACTCCTTAAGTATATTAGAATAGATAAGGATATTATTAAGATAAATAATAATAAAGTTATTAAGTTATTTTCGTAGGACGTTGTTAATTATCGTCTAAAAAGTAGCTAGTATATTTATAAGACTAAAGGGTATTACTAGATACTTAAAGTGTCCTCTTAAGGTTTAAAAGGCAGTTTTCTACTTATAACTATCCTTTATATAGATAAGGTTATAAGCCCCTTTAAGGTCGAGGGTAGTAAACTATCTAGCTTATCTAACTTTATCTTATATTTCTAATATAAGTAGTAATAGATATTGATTTTTAATTGTGATGTTGTTTAGCTATTAGTAGTTAATATATAGTCTTAGCTTTCCGCTTTATTTTAGTACCTATAGGATTAGATATCCTGCTAGTGACTTTAAAGGTTATATATAACCTTTTTATAGTATTTCCTCTAAATACTCCTTAAGCGCTTTATCTTACTTAGGGTTTTAGGGATAAATCTTTTAGAACCTAGGTTCTTTACTAGGCTAGAGTTTAATCTTATAGTCCTAGCGTAAATATTCTAGTAGTCCTATCTCTAGCTCTCTACTAAATAGCTTACTATACTTTAAGTATTCCTTAGGAATCTCTAATATACTAGCTTTTAATTCTTAGGTGATTAAATATATTCCTTAAGATTAGTCTTAATTTAATTAGGGTGCCCTTTTTTGTTTTTAGCTACTCCTACTATTATAATCACATCTTAGTATATCCTACTAGAGTTAGCCTATTCTCTAGTTAACTCTAGGATTACTTACCTATAACTAAGGTAACCCTAATATAATATTATATTTTAAGATTACTATAATATCTAAGGATAATATATAGTTTATACTAAAAATAGATATAGGAAGTTATATAGTTTCCTAGTCTATTATACTATAGCTATACTAAACGTTATTTCCTTTTATATTTATAAGTTAGTAGGGCTTATCTTTCTTATTCTAGGGTAATTATAATCTATTAATAAGATTTAGTAAGATATAATTTCCTAATACTCTACTATTAAGTATTACCCTAACTTTTATTCCTTTAATAAAGATATTAAAGGTAAGGTATTTATTACTATTAACGTTTATAGTGTATAGAGACCTATTAGATCTCCGTTAAAGAGTCGGTCTTACTAGTAATAATAGTTATTATTTCCTAGTTTCTTTTCTTTAGCTTTATCTAGGATCTAGTCTATTCTTTTAAATGCCTTAAAGAGGATTAACTCTTATTCTTTCCTTTCCTTTCATTCTTCTCTTCTTTATTATTATCGGCTTTATATAACTATATTAGAGCTTTCTTAGTAATTATCTAATCTACCCGCTATATTAATTAAGTTTAGACTAAGCGAACTACTTATAGATATACTATTTCTAACCTCCTCTACCTAGGTGGCTTAGATTATATTTATATTTTCCTTAATATAGGATGTTTTATTACTTCTTCTTAAGTCTAAATAGGTTAAGAATCTTCTCTAGATTTTCTAGTCTCGTAAGTCTATTTCTAGAAATAGACTATATCTCGTACTAGGATTAAATCTAGGAAAGAATTAGTATTTAAGTTTTTTCTAAAGGTATATTTTATAGTTATTAAATAAATAGGATGCCTATAAAATCTTCTTATAATCTAGGTATCCTATTATAAGCACTAGATATTTAGCTACTAAGGCGTATACCTTAAGGCTTACTCTTATTATTACTTTTCTAATTTTCTATTTAAGAACGTCTAGATAGGAGATATCTCTTCTATAAATTTATACTCCTACTAGTTCTAGATCGCCTAGTCCTGTAGATAAGGCGCTTACTAGTCTTAGGTTATAATTTATATGGTCTTCCTCTAGTAGGGTTTTAGGAACTATAATAAAGGTTTCTTATACCTCTAGTTTAGTTATTTTAAGGTCTTCTTCCTTATCTAGGATAGGCTAAGTTCTAAAATCCTAGTCTTCGTTAGATATAGGTTCGTCGTAGCTCGTAAACTGGTCGGTATCTAAGAAGTATTCTTCGCTATTTACTATACTAATATTCTAGACGGGTAGGTCCTTATAATAGGCCGTGTTTATTCCTCGTCTTTTAGTAACTAGCTTCTACTATTTCTTAGGTGCCTTATACTTATTTATAAAGTATCTAGTCTTCTTATAGTTATAGTATTTCTTTCTTTTTTCTTTTCTAATAGCGTTAAGTTCTATTAGGCCTAGATAGGTTCTATAGGCCGTAGATCTATTTTGGCGCTTTCTTATGTTCGCCTAATTGCGCTATAGTAGATTTCTACGGTTTCCTATATACCTTCCGCTACGTTTAAGTCGTCTAGCGTAGAGACGATTATTAACCTTAATAATTTTCTTAATGAACTTATTAAAGTTATTAGGTTGATCTTCTTTAGTGATTTTATCTTTTACTTCTTCTCTAAGTCTATTATAGAAGAGTTCTATCTAGCTTTTGTTATCCTAATTAATATAAGTAGCAATGTGTCTAAACTCGCGTGCGTAGTATTAAGTAGATCTAGTCTACTTTAGGGACTTAAGTTTATGTATAGTGGTTTAGACCTTATCTAGGTCGCTAAATGTAGTCTATAGAACTTCTTTAAAGTTCTTATACTTCTTAAAGATTTAAGTGGTCTTATCTTTAGGTTCCTTATTATTAAGGTAGTCCCTAAGAGTTAGCTCCTACTGTTCTATTACCTTACCTATAAGAAGGTTTCTAATATAGAGAATCTTATAGGATTCTTTATTAAGGGCGTTATTAACCTTTAGGTAGGCTTTAGCCTAAGTAAAGAAGGTGTAAATGTCTCCCTTCGCTCTATTAAACGTATTAGGTTTAGGGAATTTAGGCATTATAGCTTTCTTCTCTTTCTTAAGTGTTATATTCTTAAGTTTTATCTCCTCTATCTAGATATAGAGATACTTAAGTTTAGTATTAAGGTCTACGATTATAACTATAGGGTTGGTGGTGATTTCTCTAGTGGTAGATATCGTGAAAGGTTAACTACTTAAGGTTTTAATAGTAACTTACTAAATAGGACTAATTAAAATGTAATAATAGCTTAATCCTAATCTATAGTTAGTCTATTTCTTAGGTAGTAAGTCGGGTTAAATGCTATAGAGTAGTAATAAGTAGTATCTTCGTAAGGTCTTGTTAAGAGTAGAACTCTTAATAGTAAAACTATTACTTAGATTAATTAGTAGAGATCTAGACTACTTAGCTACGGGAACGCCTTCCCTTAAGTACCCGTCTATCTCTCTACTATATAGACTGATTACCCTGATTATCTAACTATCTATCGATCCTTAATCATGGTGATCGATAGGTGATCTATCGATCACTCCTAACGTAGTCACGTGACCACGTATTCCTTTTCTTCTGTACCCTGTCTGTGGCTGACCCCGCCACGGTGCATGTCCGCGCCTTAAGTAGGAGCGTTCGTAACATACTACTACTTATTACCATCTAAACCCTACTATTTAGCCCCTCTATAGCTAACGCGATATAGAAAGTAAGGGGTAATAAGTCTAATAGTTCTATTACTATATTCTCTATATAATATAGGTACTTTCTTACTAGCTTATTTACTTTATGTTTATATCATATTAGGTCACGCGTCGCCCTTTAGGCCCTAACATTCGTGTCTCCTAACTCTTCCCTATACTAGTTACTAAAGTCGTCCTACGTAAAGCCTTTATAAGTTCCCTTTAAGTTTACTATAAAGTAGTAGGCCTATCACGTTTACGTATTACCTTATAAGTATTAGGTAGTATATATAACCTTTTTAAGGTCGTCTACGTAGTCCTCTAGATGTGCTTAAAAATAGGTCTATAGGGTGACTACGAAGCTTATATACTACTAGAATGACTTAGCGCTAAACACCGCGCTTAGTAGCTTTATTATCGCTACGCGCTTCCTATAAGGTATCTCTTTTAGCAACTCCCCTAGTTTAGTAGTAACCTTAATTAACTAGCCCTTTACTACCTACTTATAATAAGTGGCTAGGATAGCCCTCTTCTACTCCTCTACTACGCGTTAGATGCTAGCTCGTATCTCTTCCGTAGATAATATACTAGCTACTATGCTCCTAACGCTTACTAGTAGGTTAGATGGGACTAGGGAGACTAGTCGCTAGCTACTTATAACGGGTTCGCCGTTAGGTCGTAGGGAAGAAATGTTATGGTTAGTTATTATACTATAAGTAGCTTAGCGTCCTAGATACTAGGTAGTAGTGATAATCCTATAAGGGTTATAGTGCTTAAGGGACTCTAGTTATAAGATAATCCTTATAGTAAAGTATAATAATGGAATTATTGCTGCCTCCTCCCTACTAGTTCGTCGGTAGCTCGCCTCTATAAGTATACTTCCTCGCACGTGACCTACTTCGTGGTTCCCCTAGCCTAGCGCAACCGATAGGTTGGCTTCCTCGTATGCGCCGGGTCATGACCCTGACATTATTAGAATAAAATAGATAATATATACCTCTAACGCATCTATACTTAGATTAAAGAGTACCCTATAGTTAATAGTAAGAATAGGTATAGTAAAGAAGGCCTGACTTTCTATAGGTACTATATCGCTCTACCTCTAGGAGTAACGCTATATTATACCTTATTTTATATCTATTATCTCCTCTAGCCTAACTACCTAAAAGTATATAAGGCTCTATATCTTAAGGTTAAGTTTCCTTTTACTAATTTCCCTAAGAAACTAATAGATTTTTCTATTATATACTTCCTAACCCTAAGTAGGAAATCTTATAATATAGACGTAAATTAGGCTAAGCCTACTATACCTAATAACTCTATCCTCGTCTAAGTCTCTATATAAATAGACTCTATAACGCTTAAATATAAGATAGTAGCCTTATATACTATATATAAGGTTCCTACTAGAATAGACGGAGTAGTATTCTAGGAGTATATTTATAGCTTCTAGGATTTCCTAAGTAAGTATTATTATAATCTCCTTTTTATCTTCCCCTATCTAAATAATTTAGCCCTCTATACTAATATTCCTACTTCCCTATTTATATCTTTATCTAAATTAAGAGCTAGTAAGATTATTATTAATAGCTACCTTAGTACTAGAAAGAGTTATATATTAACTACTATTATATAATATACTCTCTATAGCTCTTATTATCCTTAAGATGATATAGTAGCCTATATTACCCTAGCTATTACTAAACTTAATAAGTAGACTACTATTAAGCTTAAAGTAGCGCTAAATAGTATAGACGCCCTTTAAGAATCTAAGTAATAGAACCTTAAATATATTAGATAAGATACTAAGTAGGATACTAAGACTAAGGCTATAGCTAAGGACGAAGTATTAGTATTAAATAGAGAGAAATCCTTAAAGATAGCTAAAACTTATAAAGGTTTTATTCTATTACCTAAGCCCTAAGCCGTTACCCTAAAGTCCTTTAATACTAGAGATATATAAGTCTTATAGGCTACCCCTACTAATAAGATTATAGACGATACTATTAGACGTCTATATAAGAATAATATTAATATAATAAGAGTATATACCTTCTCTAGTAAACTCGCCTATCTTATAAAGCTAGTTCTAACTAAGTGCCTAAATTTAAGTATAGACTTAGAGAAGCTAGTTATAGACCGCCTATTTACTAATTACTATAATATTATCTTTACTTAGAATACTATATAACTAACTACGTCTTCTAATCCTCTTTCCCTTACTAACTAAGTCCTTAAGCATATTACCCTAGTTAACGCTTATATAGTTCTACTAGCTTAAGCCTATACTATTTTTAAGTTAGATCCTTACGCCTACTCCCTTAGTAAGTTAGAAGTAACTAAAGCTACTACTTCCCTTCTAGAAGAAATAGTAAAAACTATATAAGCTTTTTACTATATGCCTATAGCTACTTATATACTTAGTAATAATTTAGACTATATCCCCTCTCTTATCTTCTATAATAAAAGTAAACACTTAATAGAATCCTAGCTCTTTATCCTTACTACCTACTAGCCTTACACTATAACTTTTATTATTAGTAATCCCTAGTAATCTAATACTATAGTACTAAGTAAATATTAAGTATTTTACACACCTACTATAGGCGATAAGGTAGCTTAGATACTATAATAAGATTATTTTAGTACCTAGTATAAGATTAGCCTCCTTTAGTATACTAAGGAAAATAATATAGTTAACTTTTATATATATACTAACTACTACTCCTCTAGTAGTATTATTTAGTAGGTATCCTATAATTTCTATTAAGGTAAAATAATAGTTACCTAGGAAAACTAGAAGCTATCTAAAGAATAGTATAATATTATATCCTACTTAAAGAAATATTCCCTAAACCTTTACTACTATAGTTTATTTATTAACCTTTAAGATATATTTAAAATATAAGTAGCTATATCCTACTCTAGCTTAACTACTATATATTTCTATATTAAGTTAGCTATCTCTCTTTAGTATAATCTATCTATTCCCTATAAATATAATAAGACTTAATACTATAAAATCCTTATTATTACTAGCTATACTATATAAGCTACTAAAATAAAATACCTTATAGATAAGATTTTATATAACTATATCCTAGAAGGTACCCTATAAGTCTATACTATAGATAACTCTCCTAGTTATAAAGCTAAGATTATTATTATTAATTTCCCTTATAAGTTAAAGATTAGTTTCTTTAATAACCCCTATTATATTAATATAGCCTCTACCTATACTTATTATTATATTATCTATATTAGTAATATAGCTAACCTAGAGAAGAGTAAGCTACTTAATAACCTAATTTCTATATATTAATAAAATAATACTTTAATTATACTAGTAGAGTAACCTAACTTCTATAATAACTACTATAATATTAGATATATTACTTATAGCTATAAGTCTATAATTAGAAAAGATATACTTATCTACTACTTTTACTCTTATAATAAATATTATTATAGTAGTTAGGCTTACTACTATACTACTATTAGAGTGTCCTTTAATATTAAGACTCCCCTAGCTCTTATTAACTCTATTTAATATAACCTACTTACTAGTACTATAGTAGTCTATATAAAGAACTATAAAGAAGAAGCTATTAATAATAAGCTTATAATTAATAATAATAATATTAACTTTTATAGTATAGCTTATAATAAGAAGCTAATTAATAAACCTACTACTAATAATACTAAGCTTACTACTATTATTCCTAATATTATTACTTCTACTACTATTACCTCTACTTAGGATAATACCTCTACTACTATTCCTAATGCCGCCGCTTCTGCTGCTGTTATTTCTACTTAGGATGATGCCTCTACTGCTGTTCTTGATGCCGTTGCTTCTATCGCTGCTGCCTCTGCTTAGGATGATGCCTCTGCTGCTGTTCCTAATGCCGCTGCTTCTGTTGCTACTGCCTCTACTTAGGATGATGCCTCTGCTACTGTTCCTAATGCCGCTGCTTCCGCCGCTACTGCCTCTGCTTAGGATGATGCCGCGGCCGCTACTTCTGCTCCTGTTAAGTATGCTATCCCTCCGTAGAATAATAGTAATATCGCTCCTCCTCTTACCTAGTAAACCTTATATTAGAATTAAGATTAGAATTAGGATTAGAATTAGAATTAGAATTAGAATTAAGAATAGAATTACCCTTACTTCTTATTAGACTTATACTTTAGATTAATATATATATAGGAAGGATAGATTAAGATTAAACTATTTTATTAATTAATATCATAGATAATATCTTCTTTTATATTAGGGGTTATTAGTAGGTACGCCTTAGCTAGCTAACTTAGCTAGCTAGCCCCTTATTAGCCGCTACTCTCTCCCTAGATAGCCTCTCTCTCTCTCCTTTATATATATATTTATTAGGTCTTTGCTTTAGCTCGTGCCCTGTAGTGTGACGCCCTCGCCCTTACTCTCTCTCTCGCTCCCGCGCATCGCATGATCCGCCACAATGGTGCAGGCACAAGCAATGTCTACTGCGACTTAGATGAAGTAATTATTGCTAAAGATAGATTAAGAGATTTAAGAGTAAAGTTCTTATTAAAGGCTCTCAAGAGACTAATAACCTTAAATAAAATTAAATAGCTTTAGTATTATAAGATGTACAACATTAAGTTGATATAGTACCTAGAATATCTAATAAGTAAGATAATCTCTTGAGTAGTTAAATTCTACATTATTTCTATATACTGTATTTGATTTTCTCAACATACATTTCTTTAAATTACAATGAATTAAGTTGTTTCATACCTATCGCTGGTGGGTGCCTGACCAACTGACGTAACAGATTGCTTCATGTATTCGGACTCTCAATCGCCGGAGCGCTGGAGCCGCTGCAGCGCAGGCACTAGCAGGGGCGGCACAGCCTTGTCTCCGCACCTATTTCGCCAGCGCTGTCGCCCCAACTGTCCTGTGAATATCTAATAGGACAAGAACCCAGCCGGCCCCAAGCTATAAGCAGCCTCTTTCACTCCTCAACCAAGATCAACATTGACCACATAGCCAACAAAGGACCTAATTTTTACCATTCCTCTCATACTACGATGCCATCTGAAAAGAAAATGCTTGGAAGCGTACTCGCTGTAGGATGCACCGAAGAGTCGCAAACCAGGTAGGTAGTATTGTATTTTCTTGCAGCTTTCGATCGTGAAAGCTAATTCGGCGAGCAGTGGCTTACAGGCCGACAAGAGGGCAACAGCTTCTCTGAATGTAACGGCAGCGTTTCTCTCGACAGGTTTAGCGACTCCTCAGAGTGAAGCCGGCGAACAAACGGTTGTTCAAACCACACTTGAGGCATTGCAAAGCCAGCTCAGTGCTGTGACTGAGACCACGCAGTATACAGTGGTGAAGATTGGTCTGTACCTCTTTTTTATCACATTACCTGTCTACCATATCTTTCCTTATACCCCTTTCCCCGTTTTCTTGTCTAATCCAGAAGGCAATTTCCGTTAGAGAGTTTTCGTTGGCAGCTAACATTGTGCGTTACCCCGCAGGCGCCTTGTTTTCCCCGGAATCCGTCAAGCTCGTGTCCAGCCTCGTGCAGCAAGATAATCCAAAACTCGTCCTAGATATGGAGCCTTTCTTCAAGACAGGGCCGCCTCCCCAGGAAAAAGTACTTAGCGCCCTCGGAGACGGCATACTTCCCTCAACCACGGTGCTTTGCGCGACAGTTCGTGAGGCCAAGGCACTGCTCGACAATGCTGGCATTCACATCGACTATCCACAGAGCATTCAAGATGTCCAGACCATGGGACAAGCCGTGCAAAAACTAGGCCCTGACTATGTTGTCATGAAGAGAGAGATATTAGGAGAAAATGACGGCACGACAACGCTTCACTACGTTCTCTGCGGAGGTGCAGAGCCACAAGCGGTCATGTCCCGCTTCAAAAATCCGAAAGGACTTTTTGGTGTGAGCTACTCCATCCCATGTACGTACCCCTCTTTCATCTACTATAACTTGCGCAAAGGAATCTAATCGTTTCGTTTTAGCTCTCATCGCTGCGAAACTCGCAGGCGGTTCTGATGCAGCTGGGGCAGTGGCTGAGGCCTTTCAATTTGCAGGTAAATTACTTGAGGTGGGCTCATTTTTCAGTTAGATCAGCCATCAGGAGCTTTTTATCATCATTATTAGCCTCCATTCTTCGGAGCGCTGTTGGCCTGTACCCGTGTGGCTCCCACTCAAACGGTCCCCAGTCGTTGCCGGCCCGGCTTAGCGCCCAGCGCACAACAGGAGATGATGCAATCTCGTTAGCCCCAGCCTCGGGGCGTGCCGTTATGGACCAGGGCCGGCGCCGGCCCTCCATTCTTACTGTCGTAATTTAGTCAGTACAACAAGAGGGATTCTTACTGTCGTGATTTAGTTAGTAATTACAACAATAGGGATGGCGCTGTTTGTGGCGCGGTGCTGCGATAGTTGATTTGCGGGATCCTCTCCTATTCGCTCGAACGTGGTCGCCCTTCAATGTGCCCAAGAGGAGCAATATTCACATTTTCATCGACTCCTAATATTAATTGCTTTACTGTAATTACTGCAGTGCTGATTTGCGTCGCACTAACAACCCCGTTCTTGTTGGACCAACTAGACTACTCAACTCCTAGCGTGCTACAGTGACCCTCAAAAGTAGCCCTCCGCATCATCAATTGAGTTGCTCAAAATCTCCTCAGACCGACCAGCATCAATACCAAACACACAGCAAAGAGTAGTCTTGACAAACTCGCCCGCCTTGTCACGGGCGCCAGACCACTCGCGCTCACGCCCAGCCTCCTTTTGGCGGAAATACGCCATGGCGCACACGGCCAACCATATCTGCTCCTTGATGTTGTCGCGGCCGTCAAGAGAAGAGATGAACGCCGGGATGGCAGGAACGCCAGTGCTGGGAAACACGACGCGCTCAATGGTGGCAGAGTCAAATGCGCCGTTGCCGCTTTGTGCGCTGACAATGGCTGAGAGATTGTCGGCTCCCGCGCTTGCAGCCGCGGCGGGAGCAGCATCACCGGCATCAGTATCGGCATCGTAAATGTAGGCAGATTGCGGGACCGCCATGCGCGTGGTAAATGGTTCCGCTTCCTGAGCCATGGAAAAGAACCTCGCCTGGGGCGCTGCGGCGGCGGCGGCGGCAGGGAAAGCTTGCGCGCTGACAAAGCCGAGGCTCGAGTTGTTGTCAACGGGCACAGCGGACAAGAGGCTCTGCTTTGCTTGGGTGGCATTGCCTGCCGTGTAGGTGACTTTGCCCGTGCCGTTCATGGTGGCCACAAAGGACGTCTGGGAGCTAGCAAGGCTATATTTCTTTCCGAGCCGGACAATCTCGGCCACTGTCCAGTACTTGTCGGTCGTGTTGGTCTGGGTGAGCAGCTTCTGCTCGAAGGTCTGGATCAGGGCGTGGGCGGCGAGGCTGTGAATCAGACGCCCGTTGACCTCAAACGTCTTGCCGACTTCAATGGTGTGCTTGGCGCTACCGCTGCCGGGAATGTCGTAGTTGATGGTGACCTGGGAGTCTTTGGACGCGCCGTCCACAATTGCGTACCAGTAGCTGCGGATGGCCCAGAACATGGTGCCGGGCAGCGGCGCCTGCTGGATTGCCTTGGGCGGCGGCAGGTTGTCGCCCTTGGCCACGGCGCCGAGCTCCGCCTGATTGGGCTTCGGGCGGCTCCCCTGGTTCTCGCCGTCGCCGCCGCCGCCGCCACCGCCAGATTTAGCGGGCGCCTGGTCGACGTGCCAGTCAATAGAGCGCACGCGCACGGGCGCGTAGTTGATGGCGTTGATGAGCGTCTCCGCCTTTTCCTTGCCGTGGTCGCGGTCCTGCAGCAGCGTCTCGCTAATGTAGGCGGTTGCGCCGGCGCCGGCCCGGGCCAGGCCTTCGCACATGCCCCGCGAGACGTCGTTGCCTAGACCCATCACAAACACGCGCAGGAGCTTGGACTGGCCCGCGGCGGTGGCGGCGTGCTGCTGTACGGTGCGCATCGCGGCCGTCACGCCCCAGTCCAGCCCGTCGGAGATTACGATGATGGAGCAGCGGCGCTTAGATGCGTCGCGCTCGTTCAGCACCTTGGTCAGGGCCGCTTCAATGTTGGTGCCGCCTGTGGCGCTGACCCGAAAATTGCTGACTGCTGCCGAGACGTTCTTTTTGTCATACACAATGCTCTTCCCGCCTGCCACAATGGACCACGCCGAGGTGTTGAAGTTGTAAATGTTAAAGGTTGACCCGGTGTGGCTCGGCAGCTGGTTCAGCATGGTTTCGACGACATTGTTGGCCATTTTTATTCGTGAGCCCGCCATGCTACCGCTGTAGTCGACGAGGAAGATGTACTCTGCGATGTATCATTAGCATCTGACCCTGACAGCTCATCTGCCGCAGTCATGACTTACCATGCTCTTCAACATTCAGGCGAAGGTTCGAAACGAGCGTGAGCGCCAAGGCCAGAGTGGGAGACTGTCCTGGGAGCGGTGGCGAAAGCTGCTCGACGATGCAACGAGCTTGATCGATCCTCGGGACCGTCCACGAGAGAACAAAGTGGTGCTTTAGAAACGTGCTGCTGGTGAACTCGACATAAGACTTCCACTGCTTGTAAACCTTGCGCTTCTCGACGGGAGTGAGCGCCTTGAAGGAATTGTCAGAGAAGCCATTGGTGATGCTGGCATGGTGAGTCAGGCAGTTTAGATCAAAAATCATCTCAGAACGGTCGACTTCGATGCCGACAGTAATGATGACGGCGTCTGAGCCAGTCGGAGCTGTCGGCACAGTCGTCACACTTGCGGGCCCTGCTCCGGGACGGGCCGCCAGGCCCGCGGGGATGGTCAGGCGGGCCGAGTCCTCGATGGTGTCACTCGAGATAACATAGACATACGTCACGCTGTTCAAGCTTGTTTTAGAATGAGGCTCAATGGAAAAGGTCATCTCGTCAGCCTTACCGCACTTCGATGGTTGAATTGGGCGAGACGGTGCCCAAGCTGATTTGGAACACTGGCCAAAAGGTCAGCTGAGGATGCCGTTCAAACAGAGTGGAAGGAGAGTACAGAGAGGCACATCATACCTTCCTCATTGACTTTGTCGAGCTTCCATGCCTGGACACCAGCAGTCTTGGCAGCTTGATACTTTTTATCGGCCTCGGCTTTTTCGTCCACAATCGCTTCGACGACCGTGTTTCCCACCTTGGCCGTGAAGCCAATCACAGACGCCTCAGGCGGGATCTCAAATACGTACGCAACCTCGCGCTCCACGTTTGTCCGGGCCTGGTACGTCTCTACCAGGATGCCCTCGACAAACATGTCCTTGACCGTGTAGTGGTAGCGCGAGTTGAGCAGCGGATAGCCGACGGCTTCCCAGTGCTCATGACAGTAGACGCCTTGACGTCTCTGAGCTGCACCTACATACGCCATGGTTTCTGCTTCTTTCTTGTTAATAGGAAATTTTTAAGTTTGTGCTGAAGCAGATTGGCAGGTAACTGGCAAGAACACGCACATGTAATGTATTAGAGCGATGGAGGGGTTTATATTCGGTCGACTTCTCTGCACGAGGCGAGCGGGGAAAGCCACATTCTCCCAATCTCTGTGACTCAAAGACACATATTGGAAATGAACGTATGGAATACAGTCTACAACGGCAGATTTGTTAGAGCTGAACGTATCTTGAAGGAAGTGTTGATGCTTAGAAGTCTGCCAAGGGATGCTTCTCATAAACGACGGCAGCATTTGGGAGAGACGTGCATATATGCACCGCGGCCTCGTGATGCCAAAACAAAGGGCCTCGATGCGCGGGGTCGCTGCAAGCGGACAACGGCTTTAACAGTGGCTGCCGCGAAGACTCCGAGAAGGGTGAGGGACGTTGCACTCGGAGCTGCCGCGGGGTCGGCCACTGACAGGTCAAGGCTGAACAGTGTTGCAGCAACGCAACCTCGCCGGTTATAACCGGAACGTGGTTCTACACATTCAAGTAAATGAAGCCGTAAATTGGCAAAACATGCGACTCAAAGGCCGCTTATTGGAACTTGCACCGGTGTAGTTGCTGCAAGAAGGGTCTGTCCCTGGGTTCGATAGGGTGGCGCGTATAGTTTGCAATCTAGCTACCGACTGAGAACAGGGAAAGACTTGATGATCTTTATTGTATACCGATAGTATATCTCAGAGGAAGATTGTATTTTTGCTCCTGCTGCTGAGCATCGTGAACATAGATGGATGTAGAAAACGCAGACTCCGTTCATCTAGCTGTAGCACCGAGTATTGTAGTGTCACCAGGATTTTGTCTCGCCGCCCTAATTTTTAGAGCTTCTCGCATAATTGCTTTTATACTACTTGAGGTCTTATTCTTTACATGGCTTTCAATTACTGTCATACATTGTGCCCCGAGCGCGCTGGCTTCTGCTCTACACGTCTTCCCACAAGACGGCATCGGTGCCTTAGGTGAACGTGCCTAAAGGTCCGGCAATAAAGACTCTGTACACAGTGTATAGTGAGATACCATCACGGTAGCGACGACATCTCAGCCCTTCCTGGATTATCACAACCAGGTTTTATCCGCGCATGTCACCCGTCTCTGGCCGGCGCCAGTACATCAACCATGCACCGAAATCCCAGTCGAGGCTGTGCCTGCACTGCGCTGTCTCTCAGCCCGCCACGTTTGGGCCACAGTTAGCCATGGATCATGATATATGCCGGTGCCGTTAAATAACGCGCATGTCACAAGGTGCAAGGAATTCCTTGGCGACCTCAATTCTTAAGGCAGGAGCTGGCCCAGCATGGTAGTGAATCAAAGCCAGCTGGCTGAGGGAACAGTCGAGGGGACTGTCAAGCTGAGCTCACGGTGCATGGCATGATTCAATGTACCTCTAAGTAGAGGGCGCTTGATTCGGCGAAACCTATTTTTGCGGCACCTCTTACCATCATGCTATCTGCAAGAAGAGGATCCGACGCTTTCTGCCCTGGGCAGAATGCGTCACACCTCAGTTGTCACAATGAGGAGAACCAGAATCGTTCCATGAGGCTGCAACAATGTATTTTGCGCAGTCCGAATACGATTCACGTCTCTAAACTGATGCCATGTTGAAGAATATGATGGCAAAGCGGACACTGCTTCTGGCAAACCCATGTCGGGATGATCCCCAACACCTCACGCTGAGATACTGCGGAATGAAATACAGCCCCACGGCCAGGTGATTGAGCAGCAGCGAAACAGGCCAATGACGCTGCTGTTGTGGTGTTCGATGCTGTCTATCCAAGTACGAATAATTTAAGAATGTACTCTACCCGAATTCTTACACGTAGTCGGACCTTGCCTTCAAAGAGCCTGCGAGCGGTCCTCGAAACAGCACAGCTTTCCACGCGCTCTTCGCCGTTGTCGTCCTTTTCCCTCCTAATCTCTACCCAAATGGCTCCATCGGCATGTTCAATCAGCACCTCACTCGATGCCTTCCTTTGCGATGTGACATTGCCAATCTCAGCCGGGCTTGGCGTCCGTTCTGGTGTGAGCGGAGCACCGTCCGCGAGGACTGGGATCCGCGACAATTGATCCGCCACAGTCCCCGCCGACCGCAACGCAGCAGCAACGCCAACCGCACCTGTGAGCTGGAGACTGGGGTGCGGCTTACGCATGGAGTATGATAGTACTCGGATATCCGCGCCTTTGCGACTAAAGACGGGCGGGTATAAGAGTATCGCTTTTGGCGTGCCGCGCGTTTTGGAAGCTGTCGCGGTATCGCGAGCAAGGCCCATCTCCACAGCGCCAGTGATGCGAATAGACTCTACCAGATCGTCTTGCTCCTCGGGGGAGCAGATTTGCAGAAGCGATGATATGGACGTTGCATCGATTAGGACAAACGGATTGGCTGCGTCGATGAGCGTAACTTTGGCATTGAAGCTGTCGTGACGCTTTCGGGCTTGCACAGCAAGCACCTGTTGGCGTTGGCCCGTTGGAAACAGCTGGCCCGTCATGCTTCCAGCGGGATCGATGAAAGCCACCTTAATTTCACTACCGCTTGTACTAACACCCGGGATGTTGTACTCGCCGTCTTCCCTAAACTGACCGTCTTGGTCAATCTCGACCGTCTCAACGACGACTTTCTTTGTATTTGTATTATAAATCTTCACTTCGCACTATATCAAATCAGTCGTCACCCACAAACCTGCCTCAGTTTCACTTACAACAGATGCCCCCCTTGCCGGTCTCACCAGCCCTTCTTGTACGGCAAACGGTCCAACGCCAGACACCATATTCCCACAATTCCCGCTGAAATCAGCAGACTCCCTTCCCACAGCGATCTGCACAAATGTAAAATCGACGTCGATGCCGGAGCGCGTTGATGGCGAAACAACGGCCACTTTGGAGGTAGTCGACGTGCCGCCTCCGATGCCATCAATCTGGCGAGGATCGCATCCGCGCGAGCCAAGAGCAGAGATTAAATGCGGACTCCAGTCTTTTTCTTGTTTCGGGAGGTCATCTCTGTGGATAAACAAGCCTTTGGATGTCCCAGCTCGCATGAGCACGCAAGGGAGGGTGTGCATTCTCGATTTTATCGTGGCGCCCATGCTAAGAATATGTTCGAGGTCTACAGGTGTGATACCTTGCACCGGAGGGTTGGAACTCGATATTGTGGAACAGGTATTAATGAATCTCTCAGAGGCAAGATAACGAAAGCAATCCATCCTTGAATACTGACAGCAACGATAGCACAAGCTTCGTACAAGCTTCGCCCGAGGAGCGAATTACCTTATATTCGTGAAGCGAGTTAGGCCAACAATTGCACAACCTAACAGTGTTAATCAACAGAAACACAGACTCATCTGATTGGTCCTTACCATCTCTGTACTGGCTTCGTCAAGTCCGAGTTCATGCGAACCCCGGTGACTGTTCCCGTCCCGCGGGGCTCCACCTCCAAGCCCCAGCGCACTTAGATGGCCAGGCCCTTGCTCCCGTGCTCCCGCGGCATCACCAGCCCAAAAACGACAAATCATCCAGAGCAGACCCGTTGAATCCGAACAGGGGATCTTCTAACCCGGCATACTCGCGGCCACTCTGCTGCTGCCACAGCGCTACCATGGCGGGAACAGCTTCGGCGCCCGCCGGACCTTGACCGGATGCGTGACCCACTACCCCAAAGACCATCGGCACCTGGCCGGGAAGCGTGGATGCAGAGCATACATTCTCCTGGGAGGCTGGACCTGGGCTATTTTGTGGAAACCACTGCTGCAGGGGTTGTTGCTGTGTGTATACTTGCGCTGCCACGGGAGGAGCAGCTCTGCCGCCCGCAGCTTCGCCCTCTTTCAGAAAGCTCTGGATTATGCCGTCAACATCCAACATATCCGATGCCGGTGAGCTAGCTGCCACACCAGCGGTTATACCTCCGTCCTGCAGGTCAGGCATTCTTGAAGGGCCTCCGGATGTGCTGCGGTGCGAGACCGAAGGTGACGGGGAATATATTGGCTTCGACACTGAAAATGACTGCCGACGACGCGGACCGACTTCGTCATTGCTTTTCAGATCTTGATCCATCCTCAACGCACCGGCCGAGTCTCGTTGCACAACCACCACACCTAGCCTTTTCATGAGACTCTCAACAATTACATTGGCCTTGCGCACAGCCGAGTTGGTCTCCTGATTTTCGCTAAACACGGCAAGACAAGTGGCAAGTTTGGCGTGGGCGGTCGAGCCGCAGCTGCGTCGCACGGCTATGCGTGCATGGATGGTGGCCGCGACGTAGGTTGCATACGAAATAAGGTAGGGCGCTCGCCGGATAGAAAACGCAGCGTGGTAGGCGCGCAGGAGCTGGACGATGGCGGAAGCAGAAG
The DNA here is from genome assembly GCA_024472245.1 of Beauveria sp. NWAFU-1. Lineage (NCBI taxonomy): Eukaryota > Fungi > Ascomycota > Sordariomycetes > Hypocreales > Cordycipitaceae > Beauveria > Beauveria sp. NWAFU-1. The sequence continues at coordinate 5,683,003 of JANBXD010000001.1, read as the reverse complement.
ATGCGCACTTCATGAAAGAGTCGACGCTGATTTGGCGAGAGGTGCTGTACAAGTGTCCATCTGCTACGAATGGTCTATGGAGGAGGATGACGAGGACGTGATGCATTGCGCTATTGATTGTTAGCTGCGACGGGAAAGCGACTTGTACAAAAGGTAGTGGGAACGCACTGGAGGCTAAAGACATGGGGAGGTGGGAATTGCCATTCACGTAGTTTAGTGGGATCGATGTCCAAATGTGATGGGAGAGAGTCTTCCCAATCTCTCAGCTTCTTGTGTAGGCTTATTCGCTCACCAGCGAGTTTGGATGAGCTTTGGTCGGAGCTGCGTTCCGTATAGATGGTGCTCAGGATATCACTCATGACGAGCGACAGCCTGCATAAGCTCGCGAATGTCGTCGTGCTGTATGCTGGCGTAACTTCAAAATCTGACCTTGATTTCGAGTACGCGAATGGCGTCCATGGTTCTAGCTCTTCAAAAACATTAAGATATAAAAGTTTAATAGTCTTAAGAATAGCTTAAGTAATAATTAGCTACTTTACTTATTTACCTATTATTTATTTTATAGTATTTTTTTCTATTACTCTATAAAGAAGATTATATTAGTTACTTTAACCCTTACTAGATACTAAGGATTAATAAGATAAATAAAAGGATAATTCCCCTTTATAGTTTTTATAAAAATAACTTTTTTATCTTTTTTTATTTTAAATTCTATTATTTACTTTATAATTAAAAGCCTTTAAATAACTACTCTTAATTTTTAATAATATCTTTATCTATATTAACTCTTTAAATTCTATTATAATAATTTAAATACCTCTTTTTTTAATAAGTTATTATTTTATATATAATAATCTTAATTAAGAAATAATAATCTTATTAAATATATATATTAACCTTTAAAAAGATAATATTATTAAAGTATTATAAACTAATAACCTTATATATAATATCTTATATTATATACTTTTTATAGTTCTCCCTAAATATTATAGTATCTATTAATAAAGTCCCTACGAAGCTACTTCTAGGGTATACCCTAACCTATCTAGTACTACCTCTAATATAGGTAGGGAATATATAGGTATAGGAGAAGGCCTAGGAATTAGTAGTAGTATATAAAAATATAGTAAAATACCTAAGAAAAGCTTATAAAATATATATAAAATACTATAACTTAAAATATTTAAATAAGTTTTTTAAAAAAAGAGACTAGGTCTTACTTTTAATAAAGAATTTAAAGTTATTAAACCTAATTATAAACTTATAAAAAAGTATACAAGACCTTTTTAGGTACTTATATTAATAAGAATATTAAAGTAAATATATATACTAGACTTACTAAAAACCTGAAAAATTTATAATATATTTAATATATTAAGCCTTAAGCTATATAAGTATTATAAAAAAAAAGTAGATATATAAGCTCTTTTTAAAAATAATAATAAGTTCTTAGTTAAAAAAATTATTAAGTATAAGTATAATAATAAAAGAAGATTATCTAAGGTTAAATAAATAAGTTATAATAATAATAAGAACTTATAAGTAAAATATAATAACTTTAATAACCTAGATTTATTAAAAAAATTTAAGGTAAGGTTATAAGGCTAATAAGGAGGTTGTAAGTTTATAAAGAAAGATAAAGAAATTATAAATAAAATATGAATAAAATATAAGGAGATAATAAGAAAGATATAAAAAAGAACTAATTTTATTATCTTAAACCTTATAAAGTTACTATAAAAGTACTTTAAACTTAAAATAAGCTTATAATATTAAAACCCTAGTTATTATATAGTTTAAAAATACTATAAGAGTATAGTAAAAACGCTATAAAGAAGCTATTTTATTATTAGGAAGTTAAGGAGATCTAGGACCTCCTTAAGGTTAGTACTACTAGTAGTAACCTAGTAGTAAGTTAGTTATAGGTTTATAGTAAGTTTATATAACAAACTTATAGCCTAGTATATTAGTTGCTTCGACCCTTACTAGATGCTAGGGATTAGTAAGATAGATAAAAGGATAGTTCTCCTTTATAGTTTTTATAAAATAACTTTTTTACCTTTTTTTAATATTAATTTCTATTATTTACTTTATAATTAAGAGCCCTTAAGTAGCTACTCTTAATTTCTAATAATATCTTTATCTATATTAACTCTTTAAATTCTATTATAATAATTTAAAAACCCCCCCTTTTTTAATAAATTATTATTCTATATATATAATAATCTTAATTAAAAAAATAATAATCTTATTAAATATATATATTAACCTTTAGAGGGATAATATTATTAAAGTATTATAAATAACTTAATAACCTTATATTATATATCTTATATTATATATTTTTTTATAGTTCTTCTTAAATATTAAACTAGATATGAAGAAAGATAGTATAGAGATATAATATATATATAATAAAGAGTTATATATTTATAATATCCTTATAAAAAGTAGCCTACTTAGCTATAATAATAGCCTTATATTTAATACCCTATAGGGTTATAATAATCTTATTATAATCTTATAAGATCTTCTTAGCCTTAAATAGGAAGGCTATATCTTATATAAATTAGTTATAAATTAAGCATAAGAATATTATAAGAGGCCTATATTACTACCCTTAGTATATATATAAAAGAGTATATAAAAAACTAGTTACTTATCTATAGTAAGTATATAATAATTATGCCTACTATATTAGTAATAGTAGTATTTATTAGACTTATTTAACTTACTATTAGTTTATAATAAATTAGTAGTATTTATATATGTACTGGTAATATTTAAGTAATAGTATACTATAGTACTAGTTACTAGGTTATTTATATAATAGTAGTATAAGATAAGGTAACTTTATAGTAAGTTAGTAAAGATAATATAGTAAGGTAATAGGAAACTTATAACTTATTAAGGAAATTAAACCCCTTTTTATTATAAAGATTAATATTTTATATTTTATAACTAAATTAGTAATAAACTTATAATAAGAATATTATAAACTACTTATATAATATTATAAAACTCCTTATTAGTTTATTAAGCTTTAGACTTATAAATAATTGATAAACTTAATATAAAGATATAATAAACTTATATTATAATTATTATTTAAAAAATAAGGTTTTATAATTAAAATTATATATAAATAAATAATAGCCTTATAATAACCTTATAAGGTAAGAAAAAACTTATATTAATAATATAGTAATAATAGCTATTAAATCTAAGAAGCTTTAAGTTAATATTACTTATATAATTAAGATATAAGGAATCTAAGAAAAAAAAGTAATTATAAGAAATAGGTAAAAAGAATAAAGATTTTATATAAATTAAGATAATAAAGAAAGAAATAAGTATATAAAAGTAATAAAAAAAATAAGATAAAATAGTTAATTTATAAGGAAGTAAAGATAATATATAATTTAAAATAATAAAAAAGAAAAAAAGAAAAAAGAGGCGAAGAATTAAGATAATATTTATTATTGGAAGTATATATATAAGCTAATAAAGTAGTAATAAAAGAGCTATTATAAAAAGAATTATATAAAAACTAATATATATAAAAAAGCTATAAGAAGATTATAAAGAGATATAAAATATATAAAGACTATATAATATATTTTAACTTCTTAGATTAAGACTAATAAGGTAATTAGTAATATTAGAAAAGTAAGAAGAAAGTAGATATAATAATATTAGTAGGTAATAAAGTAAATAAAGATATAAAAAAAGAGATAAGAATATTATAAAATTATATAAATAATAAATATATAAATAGTTAATATTATATAAGAAATTTACTAAAGATTATAGGTATAAGAGAAGTAAAATAGTAATAAAGTAGCTATAAATAATATTATAAGGAGTAGGTCTTAATAACTAAAGTAATAGAGTTATAAAAATACTATATACCCCTATAGCTTATATATATCTTTATAAAAGACTAAAGATAATAAGTAAGTATAAGGAAGCTAATTAATAGGCTACTTAGATGAAAAGAGAAAGGAGTAAGTATATACTAAGGATAGTATATAAGAGGAGAGGGTAGCCTATTAGGGACTAAGATTAGAGAGAGAGCTAAGAGTAGGCGAGGAAGCTAATGTAACGATGGCTTAATCCTAATCCACAGTTGGTCTGTTTCTTAGGTAGTGAGTCGGGTTAAATGCTACAGAGTAGCAATGAGTAGTATCTTCGGCGTAAGGTCTTGTTAAGAGTAGAACTCTTAATAGTAAAACTATTACTTAGATTGACTAGTAGAGATCTAGACTACCTAATCGCGGGAGTACCTCTCCCTTAAGTACCTATCTACATCTCTACTATAGAGACTAATTATCCTAATCATCTAACTATCTATCAATCCTTAATTACGGTGATCGATAGGTAATCTATTGATTACTCTTAACGTAGTTATGTGACTACGTGTTTCCTTTTCTTCTATACCCTATCTATAGCTAACCCTGCCACGGTGTATGTCTGCGCCTTAAGTAGGAGCGTTTGTAATATAATGCCCTTCCTCTATTAGTCTTATCCCTAAGGCTATAAAATAGGCCGCCTAAGTAATCTAGTATTTTCCCCTCTTATATCCTTATAATCTAATATATCTACTAACTATGTTACTAAATAAAAGTTAAAAGCCTCTTAGGCGTCGTCTCTTTACTATAATAATCTTCTTATGGCTATTCTTATAAACCCCTTCCTTCTAATAATGCCTTCCTATATAGCCTACGAAGGTCGTGGTATTACCTAATACTAGGTTTCTCCCTTAGACTCCTCTTAGTGTGTAGAGTGTGTTTATCTAAACTTATCCTAATATAATGTCTAAGGCGTTATACCCGCTTAACTATAGAATATTACTTCTTAGTATATTAAGCTTAAGTGTGAGTTAGAAGAGGTAGAAGAGAAAGTTCTTTACCTTTAAAAATAAAAGAAATTATAGTTTAAGAAAATGATATGTGTGGTTATATGTGGTATTAATAATGTTAAAGAATTAGAGTGTGTAGAATAGGAGGAAGTAGAATAGCTTTAGAAGGCTATAGGGGCCCTTCTTACTCCTTCTAAGGATCTAGATCCTGCTCTTATTTATTCTTTAGATGCTAAGTTTAGTATTAAGTCGTTAGATAGTACTTATATAATTAACTAGGATGTGTTCTTTAGGAATAGAACTATTTAAGTAGAGTTAAGTAATTTATAAGGTTCTTAATTAGTTCTTAGGTGTTTTTAGAGTTTAGGTATCTCTTCTATTTAATAAGATAATAATGATTTTTAATATTTCCCTATGCTTTAAGTATCCTTTTAACTTTATATTTATTAGTGTTATTAACTATAATTCTTATAGTAAGTATAGAATTATCTAGTACCCTTTTAAGTAGTAATATATAAAATATTAGGTAGATCCTTATTTTATCTAGTAATAATAGTTTATAGTTAATATTTAATATTTTTCGTTTAATAAGGAATAGTCTAATTTTCTTCTAGTTAAGTTTATTACTAGGTTACTTTATTTTAATGTTTTTATAGATAAGGTAAACTTTATATCCCTCCTTTAGGATTAGCGCTAGTAATCTCTTTTTATTTATATAATGTTTTATTTAGTTTTATAGAAATATCTATTCTTACTATAAATGTTTTTATATACCTATAATAGTGTCTATGTATATAGTTACTACTAGCGTATTAAATATATATACTAGGTATATATTAATAGTAGGGTTAAACCTATAGTTTGCCTTTATTAGTAATATCTTTATACTATTAATCTTAGAGCTATTATAAGCCTATTATATAAGTAGTAACTATTTTAACTAGTTATCTTATTAGTAGTTGATAAAGCTTTGTAGATATTATTTAAGTATTTAGTTTAGAATTTCCGTCTAACTATTAGATTATAGATAGAATGCCGTAGATAAGCTTTACTTAATTTATATAGTCTCTATAAGGTATTTCTAGAAGTTAGACGTAAATAACTTATTATAATCTAATATAAGCTTTATTAGTAATCTATGTTACGTAATAATAGTCTTAAAGAATATATATACTAGATCTATAGTATTACTTAATTCTATATAGGGAATATAGTAGGTATATTTTATAAGTTTATCTATAATAACTAGGATGTTATTATAGACTACTCCTATTATAGGTTCCTTAGACTTTAGTAGTTTAATAATAAAGTCTATTATAATTATCTACTATACTCTTTTAGGTAGTAGTATTAGTTATAGTTTGCTATATAGTGTGTGTTATAGTACTTTCGCTTTTTAATAGATATTATATTTATTAATAACTTCTTATACTCTTTTTCTACTTTCTAGGAAATCATATGATCTTCTTAATCTATTAATCGTTTTCCTTATACCCTAATATCTATATAATAGGTGTTTATATATTTCCTTAATAAGCTACTCTTAAAGTATATAAGGAATATACTACTATTTATTATATAAGTAGCTTTTGCCCCTTCTTATTATATATAGTTTTATATCCTTACTATTTAGATAGCTATCTTTTTTAATATGTGATTTAATTCGCCACATCTAAGTATTATCTAGTTCTACTTTCTAAGTTATGCTAAGTTCCTAAGTGCCTAGTATAAGGTTCCTATTCTTATTATACTTAAGTATTAGATGTTTAATCGGTATTCCCTCTGATTTTAAGTCTTCTTATTAGCTAAGAGCGTCTACTCTACTATTAAGTATTCCCTTTCTATATAGAATTTTAAAGTTATAATCTATAAGGGTCTTATATTATTATATTTATTATTTATTAAGTTCCTTTATAGTAGTAAATAATATAAGGTTCTTATAGTCTAAATAAACTATAACTTTATAGTTTATACCTACTAGGTAGTATTACTATTCTTTAAATACTTAAATAATAGCTATAAGTTCTTTATTATATATACTATAGTTTAATTCTAGTCTATAGAGCTTTTTAAAGAGGAAGGTAACTAGGTAAAGTCGTCCTTTTTTATCTCTTTATCTAAGCTATCCTCCTACTATGAAGTCTAAAGCGTTAGTCTTAACTTTAAATAGTTTACTTAGGTCGGCTATAATTAGAACTAGTTCGTCTAGTATTCTATCTTTTAATATTTAGAAGGCTTTAGCTTCCTTATTAGTCTACTAGAAGGTATAATCCTTCTTCGTAAGGTTAGTTAGAGGAATTATAATTTCTCTAAATTTATATATAAAGCGTTAATAGAAGTTCGTAAATCTAAGGAATCCTCTAACTTCTCTAATGTTAGTTAGTGCTAGCTAATTCCGTACGTCTTTAATTTTTAATAGACTTATCCTAATATATCCTAGGGTAATTTTATATCCTAAGAATTTAACTTTCTATTAGTAGAACTTAGTCTTTATTAGTTTAACTAGTAAATTATTATCCTAAAGTACTTAGAGTACTTTATATATGTGTTTCTTATACTCTATAAGTATATTAGAATAGATGAGGATATTGTTAAGATAAATAATAATAAAGTTATTAAGTTATTTTTATAGGACGTTGTTAATTATAGTTTAAAAAGTGGCTAGTATATTTGTGAGGCTAAAGGGTATTACTAGATACTTAAAGTATCCTCTTAAGGTTTAAAAGGTAGTTTTCTACTTATAACTATCCTTTATATAGATGAGGTTATAAGCCCCTTTAAGGTTAAGGGTAGTAAACTATCTAGCTTATCTGACTTTATCTCGTATTTCTAATATAAGTGGTAATAGATATTGATTTTTAATTATAATGTCGTTTAGTTATTAGTAGTTAATATATAGTCTTAGCTTTCTACTTCGTTTTAGTACCTATAGGATTAGATATCCTACTAGTAACTTTAAAAGTTATATATAACCTTTTTATAGTATTTCCTCTAAATACTCCTTAAGCGCTTTATCTTACTTAGGGTTTTAGGGATAAATCTTTTAGAACCTAGGTTCCTTACTAGGCTAGAGTTTAATCTTATAGTCCTAGCGTAAATGTTCTAGTAGTCCTATCTCTAGCTCTCTACTAAATAGCTTACTATACTTTAAGTATTCCTTAGGAATCTCTAATATACTAGCTTTTAATTCTTAGGCGATTAAGTATATTCCTTAAGATTAGTCTTAATTTAATTAAGGTACCCTTTTTCGTTTTTAGCTACTCTTACTATTATAATTATATCTTAGTATATCCTACTAAAGTTAGCCTATTTTCTAGTTAACTCTAGGATTACTCGCCTATAACTAAGGTAACCCTAATATAACGTTATATTTTAAGATTACTATAATATCTAAGGATAATATGTAGTTTATACTAAAAATAGAGATAGGAAGTTATATGGTTTCCTAGTCTACTATGCCTTAGCTATATTAAATATAGTTTCCTTCTATATTCGTAAGTTAGTAGGGCTTATCTTTCTTTCTCTAGGATAATTATAATCTATTAATAAGATTTAGTAAGATAAAATTTCCTAATACTCTACTATTAAGTATTACCTTAACTTTTATTCCTTTAATAAAGATATTAAAGGTAAGGTGTTTATTACTATTAACGTTTATAGCGTATAGAGACCTATTAGATCTCCGTCAAAGAGTTAGTCTTACTAGTAATAATAGTTATTATTTCCTAGTTTCTTTTCTTTAGCTTCGTCTAAGATCTAGTCTATTCTTTTAAATGCCCTAAAGAGGATTAACTCTTATTCTTTCCTTTCCTTTTATTCTTTTCTTCTTCGTTATTATCGGCTTTATATAACCGTGTTAGAGCTTTCTTAGTAATTATCTAATCTACTAGCTATATTAATTAAGTTTAGACTAAGTAAACTACTTATAGATATACTATTTCTAACCTCCTCTACCTAGGTAGCTTAGATTATATCTATATTTTCCTTAATATAGGATGTTTTGTTATTTCTTCTTAAGTCTAAATGGGTTAAGAATCTTTTCTAGATTTTCTAGTCTTATAGGTCTATTTCTAGAAATAGACTATATCCTATATTAGGGTTAAATCTAGGAAAGAATTAGTATTTAAGTTTCTTCTAGAGGTATATTTCGTAGTTATTAAATAAATAAGATATCTATAAAATCTTCTTATAATCTAGGTATCTTATTATAAGTACTAGATATTTAGCTACTAAGGCGTATACCTTAAGGCTTACTCTTATTATTACTTTTCTAATTTTCTATTTAAGAACGTCTAGATAGGAGACGTCTCTTCTATAAATTTATACTCCTACTAGTTCTAGATCGCCTAGTCCCGCTAATAAGGCGCTTACTAGTCTTAGGTTATAATTTATATGGTTCTCCTCTAGTAGGGTTTTAGGAACTATAATAAAGGTTTTCTATTCCTCTAGCTTTATTATTTTAAGGTCTTCTTCCTTATCTAAGATAGGCTAAGTTCTAAAATCCTAGTCTTCGTTAGATATAGGTTTATTATAGTTTATAAACTAATTAGTATCTAAGAAGTATTCTTTACTATTTACTATACTAATGTTTTAGACGGGTAGGTCCTTATGATAGGCCGCGTTTATTCCTTATCCTTTAGCGACTAGCTTCTACTATTTCTTAGGTGCCCTATACTTATTCGTAAAGTATCTAGTCTTCTTATAGTTATAGTATTTCTTTCCTTTTTCTTTTCTAGTAGCGTTAAGTTCTATTAGGCCTAGATAGGTTCTATAGGCCGTAGATCTATTTTAGCGCTTCCTTATATTCGCCTAGTAGCGTTAGGGAGGATTACTATAGTTACCTATATTCCTTCTACTACGCTTAAGTTATCTAGCGTAGAGACGATTATTAACTTTAATAATTTTCTTAATAAACTTATTAAAGTCATCTAGTTAATCTTCTTTAGTGATTTTATCTTTTATATCTTCTCTAAGTCTATTATAGAAGAGTTCTATTTAGCTATTATTATCTTAATTAAGTTTAGTAGTAATGCGTCTAAACTCGTATGTGTAGTACTAAGTAGATCTAGTCTACTTTAGGGACTTAAGCTTACGCGTTATAGTTTAAACCTCGTCTAGGTTACTAAATATAGTCTATAGAACTTCCTTAAAGTTCTTATACTTCTTAAAGATTTAAGTGGTCTTATCTTTAGGTTCCTTATTATTAAGGTAGTCCCTAAGAGTTAGCTCCTACTATTCTATTGCCTTACCTATAAGAAGGTTTCTAATATAGAGAATCTTATTAGATTCTTTATTAATAGAGTTATTAACCTTTAAGTAGGCTTTAGCTTAGGTAAGAAAGGTGTAGATGTCTCCCTTTACTCTATTAAACGTATTAGGTTTAGGTAACTTAGGCCTTATAGCTTTCTTTTCCTTTTTAAGTATTATATTCTTAAGTTTTAACTCCTCTATCTAGATATAAAGATACTTAAGTTTAGTGTTAAGGTCTATAATTATAACTATAGGGTTAGTAGTGATTTCTCTAGTAGTAGACATCGTAAAAGGTTAACTACTTAAGGTTTTAATAGTAACTTACTAAATAGGACTAATTAAAATATAATAATAGCTTAATCCTAATCTATAGTTAGTCTATTTCTTAGGTAGTGAGTTAGGTTAAATGCTATAGAGTAGTAATAAGTAGTATCTTTAGCGTAAGGTCTCGTTAAGAGTAGAACTCTTAATAGTGAAACTATTACTTAGATTAACTAGTAGAGATCTAGACTACCTAATCGCGGGAGTACCTCTCCCTTAAGTACCTATCTATATCTCTACTATAGAGACTGATCATCCTGATTATCTAACTATCTATTGATCCTTAATCACGGTGATCGATAGGTGATCTATCGATCACTCCTGACGTAGTCACGTGACCACGTGTTTCCTTTTCTTCTGCACCCTATCTGTGGCTGACCCCGCCACGGTGCATGTCCGCGCCTTAAGTAGGAGTATTCGTAACAGCTAACTAGTAAGTTATATAATATATTATATATAAGGAAGGAACTATATAGTAGTAAGCTACTAATAAGCTAGTAGGGAGAAGGTAGTAGTAATTCTATTATCATTATTATACCCTAGGATCATCTTATAACTAGAGCCCTTCGAGCGTAGGCACCTTATACTACTATAAGAGGCTTAATAATAAGACTGATTAGTATAAAAATAATAAATAATAACTTAGTCTATATATAAATAATAAAAGATAAACTAATCCCTAGCTAGTAATAATTAAAATCTTTTAAGTAAATATAGATAAGGAAAAGGAAGCCTATAATACCACCCTCTAGCTTATATTTCTAGAGGGCTATAATATAGTAATCCTATAAGAACTAAATATATCTTATAATAACTAAAAAAAGCTCTACTATATTTAATATTACCTTAGCTTTCTTTACTTTAGTCTAATTAACTCTTAGTATAATAATAATATATATTTATATATAATAATATATATTAAAATTAATTAAAAGATATAAATTAAATAGATTATATTAATAAAGTACTAAGATCTACTATAGGTTAAAGTAAATAGAATTATTATCCTTAACCTCTATAATAGGCTAGAGGTTAGGAGTATATTATAAGTCCTAGAAGAATAGACTTTACTAGAGAATTATATAGTTACTAATAATATAAACGCCTTCTATACCTCCTAGTAGGTAGACTAGCTAGCCTTATAAGATAAGAACTATATCTATAAATAAATAAAAAGATATAACCTTTACCTACTAAATAAGCCTAATAAGGTAATAACTATAGCTAAGTATAAGTTAAGAAGTAGTATAATTAACTTAGTCTTCTTAAATATACCTAAGGCGTCTACTATAGTAGAAGTCTACCTTATAATTAGATCTCTCTATTATACTATTAGTATTAAGATCCTAAACTAGGAACTAGCCTAGACTATATTAGGAGAATTTAGAGTAACTATACTAGACGAGATTAAGGATTTTAGAGACTATATAGGTAAGGTAGTAAAGTCACTACCTACTAATATTATCGATTTATAGAAGGATATATTAATATAAATATTCTTAGGACCGCTTGTTATGAAGCTAGGTTATTTGATACTTTAGTTTAGAATTATTTTCTCCTTACTCTCTCTTCACTTATTTTACTTAAAGCCCTTAAAAATGAAAGAATGGTGGCGACAAATTTCACCCAGCTGCGCACTTGAAAGAGCCTAACACCCTCTATTCAGCTACAATCAGTGCTAGAAAGAGCGTTCCGCGTCTGCTTGAGTAGGCGGTATCTCGAAGCTTATACAACGACTACCACCTCTCGAATCTCCACCATTTCGACTTGAGTTCTGTTGCTTCCATCCACTTGACTTCCACTCCTGTACTTTTTGTTGCAAAGACTTTTACCGGTCCTACTTCTTCCGTCTTGTCTTTCTTCCGTCTTGAGATTGAATCTTCCAATTAAAAGACTACTGGTCCGTACAATCTTCTGAGCCAACGCTGAGATGGACAACTGACTGACGTCGTTCACAGACAGTTCACATTGGAACTCTTTGGTGAGCCAAGTCTTGATCTCAACAGCCACTAAAGAGTTTACTGCGAAGCAGAGTTAGTCGACGTCTTGGAATATAGAAAGGTTCAAAACAGGGGATTTGTACCTCCATAAGCCTCCAATGGCTCTGTAGATGACACTTCTTCGATGGGAATCATCACAGCAGCGGCCACGCGCTTTAGTACAATATCTCGTATAATTTCAGAGGCCTGTTCGATGCTGTGCGCCTTCAACAAAGCCGCTTTATCGAGGCCAGCTGACTCATTGCTGCCCGCCCTGGCCGCTTTCCAGACGACTCCAAACTTGCCGTCGCGAGCCCAGACGTTGCTCTTGAACATCGATTGGTCAATTTGAGCGTCAACAAGTCCCGAGACGATTTGGGCGGGTATCTTCTCGCTTCCAATACTGTAACCGACAATGGCCCTCTTTACCATGAAGTGAATGTCCTGCTCGCAGACAGTCAAGGTCTGAATATGTGGCAGATTCCAGTATTTGGGATCACCTGTTTCTGCGAGATAGCCAACATCACGAACCGCGCCAAGATCCAAGGAAGTTGCTTTGAGGCCCTTGCGCTGACGATACAGGGCTAGCGAGTCTTCAAAAGTATTTCCAGCCGAGTAGTTGACTTGTCCAGGATTTCCAATAATGCCTGAAGCGGAGGCTAGCAAAATGAAGAAGTCCATGGTTGAGGGCAGCAGTTCATGAAGGTTCCAGCTGCCCTGAATTTTAGGCTTGGTACACTCCTCCCAATCCTCGTAGGTCATATTTTCGAATATTCCGTCCTAGAATTGTTAATACACATCGATCAGAACCGCGGAAACCATCCTTTTAAACTTACTCTGAGAACCATGGCGCACTGAATAAGGCCTTTCAAAGGCGGCATTTCAGCACTGCACTTGGAAATTGCATCGACTACGCTTTCTCGATCAGATATATCGCAAGCGTATGCATTCGCATTAACGCCGTTGCTCCTGAGCTGATCAAGATAATCTTTGGCGGTTTCCTTGGAGTCACCTGATTTGGAGAAGAAAGCCAAGTTTTTGGCGCCGTGGTGCATGAGCATGGTGGATATGCTTCTGCCTATTCCTCCTAGCCCACCAGATAGCAGATAGGTTGCGTCTTTGTCGAGCGAAAGTTTGTGCTGGATGCGAGGTACGACAGGGACAATGTCATCGTGGTGAGCCTTGAGCACAATCTTTCCTTGCACTTTTCCAGATCGAAGCGCTCGGAATGCCTTTGAGATTTCTCCGTAGCTCATTATGGTGACTGGATAAATGGGTCGGAGCTTGCCGGATTCCATCAAGTTAAATATATCATGCAGTGCTTTCGCGTGTGTGGCCATGTGGTCTTCGTAAGGAGCGAGATTGAATCCGATAAAGGTGACGTTTCTGAGGAAAGGCTCCATGTCCAAGCCCGTATTCGAAATCAAGTCGCGTTTCCCAATCTCCACAAAGCGGCCAAAATTGGCGATGAGGTGCCAAGATTGTCGAAGGAGTTCCCCAGCAAGCGAGTTGAGCACAACGTCCACACCACGACCGTTGGTCATCCTCCTGACGCCCTGGGTAAAAGACAGATCTCTAGAGCTAAAGATGTGATTGTGAGAAATATCATATCGCTCCATCAACAGGTTTCGCTTTGCAACGGACCCAACAGTGGCGAAAACTTCGAGTCCAAAATGCTGGCAGATCTGAATGGCAGCTTGGCCAACTCCACCTGCGCCGGAGTGTATGAGGATGCTCTCTCCTTGGCGGATCTTGGCTTTTTCAACTAGTCCTATCCAGGCTGTTGAAAATGCAATGATGACACTGACCGCTTCCTCGTGAAGCATTGTAGAGGGGATAGGAAATACCATCATTCGCCTCATGCGAATATGACTACGGAAAGCGCCGACAAATGGTCCAACCACTAGTAACCCGGATTGTAATCATTAGCGAGAACTCAGACTTACCAACAGTATTTAGAAACCAATTTCATACGTACCAAGGTCTCCCACTTTCAAATCTGTTACCGAAGAGCCAATCGCTGTGATAACGCCACCCATTTCGCCGCCCAAGCCACGCGGAGGCACTTCTCCCAGGACGGCCATGACGTCAACAAAGTTGAGACCTACATCATTCAATGACGAAGAAAAGTTCGTGTATTAGCGTATTTAATATAAGCCAGTTGGTAATTACTTGGAGTCATACCTGTATACTGGACTTCAATATCGACCCAATCGGGGAGAAGTTCACCTTGCTTAAACTCGTCATTGTCGATAAAGTGTAGAGAATCGAGCGAGCCCATCTGACCAATCGTCATTTTCAAAGGCCTGTCCTTTTGGAACAGCTTTTCCATCAAGTCCTGAGGAGTGGCAACCTCGCTAGCATCAGTGGCATTAAGCCCAATGTCCTCAACCAGTCGAGGAACATGCAGCAGACCCTGGTCCTCAGCAAACTCCCAGTCTTGAGTTCGCGTATCTGAAAAGTCCCAAAGTAGCTTGCAGATATCAACGACGATGTCGGTTGCTCTGGGACAAGATAGATCAAGTTTCAAAGACAAGTCCAGTGTGAACATGCGACGCATCGAGCTCTCTGACCTGATGGCGCGGAATAATCCGGTGGAGATGCTGAAGCCAGGCAGCGACTCTCCAGAGATATAGCCTCCTCTGGTGATCCAAAGCATTCCGGCGGATCTCAAAGCCATGCGCTGGATAGTCGAGAACAGATCCTCCTTCATCGTCGGCAGAAGAGCATCATCAAGCTCCAGAAAACATATGATGACTTTTCCTTCCACATCAGATACAATCTCCCATGTTGCACGCTCATATTTGATGCCAAGTTGGTGCAGATTATTTGCGCTACTGTCGATGAGTTGTGCGACTGAGTTTGATGGATTTGAAGGACAGAGCACGACAGCTTCAGTGCCCTCGAAGGGCAGCTCCTGGACGGTTGAGGACACCAAAACTGAGATTTGACGAGCACCAGGGTCCTGAAGATCGTTGACAGCGTAGTTGACGCCCGTAAAGCCATTCTTTTTCAGAAGCTCGTTCCATTGCGGCTCGCCAAGACGCATCGAGTTCAAGTTATTAAAACCCTCTTCCTGGTCGCGCCACCACCGTGGCGAAGAATCTAGGACAAAGGCGTTTCTCATCTGAGCTTTCGTGATGGTTTGGATTATCAGTTTTCCGTTTGGCTTCAGTAGCGATTTAATGGCGCGCAGGGCAGGGCCCAAGTTCGATGTAGCCAATGTCAGGTCGTCCAATATGACATAATCCACTATGCCAGCTTCGAAACCTTGTTTCTTGACATTTTGCTCCAAATTTAGTGCCTTGAAATCGACCACCTCAGTCGGCAGACCCTCAAAGGAGCTTGCGGCAAGCTCCACAGATTTCTCGTCTCTGTATGTCACAGTATACTTGCCGATAAGACTCATCTTGTCCTTGAGACGCCTCAATATACCACTTGAAAATGAGGCAATGCTAACTTCAAGGACCTGAATATGTGGATCGACGTGTCCCGCTTGCATCAGAATCCTCGCTGCAGCGTCGTCAACACAGGACCTATTCAAATCCTTCATCGCAAAACTTGACATGAATTCCTCTGTCAACAAGGGAGACTGAGCATCAGAGGTCAGTATATTAGCCATGTTCGCGCCAGCCACTTTGACTGCCTCCGAAGCAGCTCCTACAGTGGTTGCAGTGCCGTCACGAGGCGGCAAAGATTGCATCCAACTTATATAACGCCTTCGAGCGGTCATAACTGATTCTTCCAACGCGCTGTCCGACTCTGGGAAAATGTCCTGGTCCAACGCTTTCTGGATGAATTGAGCGGAGGCTTGGTCATCCAAATCAAAATCTGCAACTTCCCCATTCGTAACGAGGGGGCCTGTCTCGGTCCGCGGTGGTGCTAAACAGCGAGAACTGTCAATAATCCAGTCAATGCGGCCGAAAGGGCGCCTGTTTGAGTTCTCCTTGGCAGCTGGTGCGGCGCTGGTAACAATGTCTTTCAACACAATAAGTGGCTGTGCCCATGCCGAATCTGAAAGCACAACCGTGCCGCTCTCCTGGTTCTGACTTGGGAGCACGCGTGTTACATAGCCTTTCAGCAATGTGCCCGGCGTATTTGGCATTGAAGCTGAGATATATAGACTTCCAATCGCGCTGGGCAGCATGACATTGCTTCCGCGATCAAGCGAGCTGGTGGTGCAGGTTAGCGCCTGGAAAGCTGCGTCAATCAAGGTTGGGTGAACAGGTAGCGGATATTCAAAAGATTCGGGCATGGTTGCAGCCGTGTCTGCTATCTTGATTTCGCAAAAGCCGTATCCGTCTCCCGCATTGATGCTGTGGAGGTTGCGGAACGTCGGACCAAACTGCAGGCCGAGCGAGCCCAACTTGTCGTATATGCCCTTGACTGGCACGACTATGGTTGGCTTGCGCCTAATTTCTTCGTACTTGCGCTTGTGTTCCTCCCATTCCTGCTTGGCTTCCAACCCATTGTCCACTTCGTCTGGCTGAAGAGCATACTTGACCTGGATTAGACCAGAGCAATGCTCGACGGTTTCAGCGGAACTCTCGGTAGTGAGAGAAAACCGCGTCCAAGTTGACCATGACGCCTTGGTGCCGTGATGATGTGGGGAAAACTGCATTAATGTTGCAGCCTTAGAATCTGGAGATTCGAGTATAATGGGTTTGTGCCACAAAACATCCCGAAACTCGTAACCTTCGATGCTCTTGCTTGGATCGGCCACCTCACGACATCCCTCCAAGGCCATTGCAAGAAATACGGCTCCGGGCATAAGTAATAGCTTATGGACATGATGATCCAGTAGCCAAGGGGTTTCTGCGGGGCTGATAATGTTTCGCCAGATCGGAGTGATTCGGGTAAAGGTTGCAGCAGGCATGCCGAGCAGGTCGGTTCGCGGTTTGCTCGCGTGTCTCAAGTTTTTCCTTTCGGAACTCTCATACCAGTGCCGTCGATTATGGTTGAACGGATAAGGTGGCAAATTGACCAAGTGCTGAATCCCACGCGATTCATCTTCCTCGACGGAATTGACCCTCGACAAATCCACGTCGAACCCAAGAGTCCAGAGCCTGCCAGCAGCATATAGTGCAGTTGTTTCCGCGTCTGAGCCTCGTTTCAGCATAGGCAGATATGTCACGGCATTGGCATACGATTGGGAGGCGGCGACCAATATTTGCATGACAGGCCGTTGCAGCGCAGCATGCGGACCCAACTCGACAAGAACGTCTACATCAGGGAGACGCTTTCGTTTCCGGCGATTGTCTTGGGGCTGCACCAACGCCGTCACAGCGTCAGAGAACCGGACAGGACTGACAAGATTTCGGATCCAGTATTCCGGTCCCATTTCCGCGCCATCAACCTTCGCTCCGGTCACTGAGGAGAAGATCGAAATTGATGCAGGACAAGGTTGTGGAATGACGTCCTTGATATCTTCCAAGTACTGGTCGGCAATGATGGCCATGTGCTTTGAGTGATATGCTGTTTTCACCTGCAATTTCCGACACCAAATGCTGTCTGCAAGCAAAAGATCCTCGACCTTTGCAATAGCCGAGGCATCTCCCGAGACTGTGACACTCTCTGGGCTGTTAATACAAGCAACAACCACTTGACCATTCCCGTCACTGTTGGCGAGATGTAGGTATTTCCTTGTTTCGTTTTCCGGCAGCGCCACGGCCATCATGGCTCCAGCACGGTCTGGAGCCAGATGCTGTATCATCGCCGAACGAAGACCTCTGTAATACGAAATCTTCCAAGTATCTTCTTTGTTTATTGCGCCAGCCGTATAAGCAGCGGCAATCTCGCCACTTGAGTGACCCGATACGGATTTGGGAACCACACCCCAATGCCTCAAGAGAGTAACCAATGCTACTTGCAGCACAGTGCAAAGAGGTTGAGAAATCTCAGGCTCATTGATGCGGCTGCTTTCCTGGTCGCGACTTAGTTCTTCGACAACAGACCACGCACTTCCGAGAGAGGAAATGTAGGTGTCCGCCTCCTGAATCGCGTTTCGGAAAATAGCATGTGCCTGAAGTTCCCTGCCCATGGCAAACCACTGGGCTCCTTGACCGGTAAATAAAAAACCACACGTAGGTTCTTTAGTGACACGAGGGAATTTAGGAAGACCACCGTCCAAAGAGGATCGAAGACTAGCGGTCGAGTCCGCCACTGTGAAGCTTCTCCAACCGAAAATGGTTCGACGCTTGGAAAGAGTATACGCAAGACTTTCAAGCCTCTCCATTTCGTCAGAGATGCCTGTAACGCTGCCTGGGTCCAATTTGGTTTCGAGAAACTTGGAATACATTTCCGCAAGTCTCATCAAGCCTTCTTTTTCAGGCGAAGTGATTACAAACACCCTTTTCTGTGATGTCTTGTAATCCTCTTTTGGGGTTGGAACGAGGGATATGCCTGAATCCGGACCGTAATACCCGGGGCTGGCTTGTCCCGCTTGAAACTTGGTGGTATTGTGATATCCGACTAATCCTCTCACTGTTTCGAGTGTCAGCTGAATATCAATCATAATGTCAAAGGGTACTTGCCTTTCAGATAGTTCAGTGCATCATCAATTATGAGATGTGCGTTGCTTCCACCATACCCAAAAGAGTTTATACTGGCTCTTCGGAGGCCTCGTGTTGGCCATGGTGTCAGTTCCGTGGGAACAGTGAGGTTCCAATCCTCCAGACGTAGTCTGGGATTTGGGCTCTCAAACTCTGCCACTGCCGGAATGGCTCCATTCTCCAATACCAATATTGTCTTGATAAAGCCAGCTATTCCAGAGCTTGCTTCAAGGTGGCCAATGTTACTTTTGACAGACCCTACATACAATGGAGGGCCGTCTTTCGTTCTGGATGCTCCGATTGTACTCCCAACAGCTGCCAGCTCCAGGGGATCGCCAACACCAGTGCCTGTTCCATGAGCCTCGAAATAATGTGTGTCGGTGAAGTCAATTCCGGCATATTCGTATGCTGAATTGATGAGTTCCATCTGAGCCTGCGCATTCGGCACCGTAATGGCCGTCGTCTTGCCGTCCTGGTTCGATTCAATACCCTAGATCCCCTTTGTCAGCAATATTTTCTTTTCTTCTTTTTCGCAAATCAAATTGCTTCTCAAATCTTACACGTATCACTGCGCGGATCACGTCGTTGTCGCGGAGTGCGTCAGCCAGCGGTTTCAGTATTACAACGCCGAATCCTTCTCCACGACCATAGCCGTTGGCACGGCTGTCGAAACTATGACAAGCACCGTCGGGGCTGAGAAATCTTTGTGCCGACAAGCCGCGCCACATTTCAGGTCTGAGTATCAAGCTCGCTCCAGCGGCTATAGCCTATTATGCGGTTTAGCAGCGCCATCTTGACCGAGAACGAGGATTGCTTACCATGGTGCTTCTTCCGCTTTGCAGCTCGCGGCAAGCCGAGTGTATTGCCAGCATACTGGAAGAGCAAGCGGTGTCAATAACATAAGAAGGTCCTTTCAAGTCATAAAACCAGGATATACGATTTGCGAGCATCGAACGTCCACTTCCTGTCGCTTGGTATTGTGATTGATCATGCATATCACTTCCACTAATCAACTCATAATCGTTGCCGAAGCCACCGACATAACTTTTCAATTCGGTCAGTCAAATTCACTCCGTCAAACGTTCCAATACAGGGAGTCTTACCACGCGGTTTTGCTACCTGCAATATCATGAATAGAAATTCCAGCTTTCGAGAGTCAGAGTCTGCTTATAAATGTATCAAGTTCAGTTCATAAACGTACCATTCTCGAAGCCCTCGTAGACGCATTCTAGTAAGATTCGATGCTGAGGATCCATAGCATCGGCTTCGTTGGGGGTGATGGAGAAAAACGAGGCATCGAAGAGGGCAACGTCTTGTGTCAGGAAGCATCCTGCTTTTGTAATGATCTGTGACGTATCAGCTTGTAAGATTTTTCAGAGCCTTGGTCGCTAGGCAGTCGCCGAATTCTTGTCCTTGATATAGCAACGAGTCCGTCTTGGGTACTGCCCCTCTCCAGAAAGTGTTTGAAGTGGGAGTTTGGTAAACATACAGCGCCCTGACGGTCGGGAGAAGGGTGATAGACAGCGTCAACATTATACCGAGTGGATGGAACTTTAGTACGAGCGCATCTAGCACTGCTCAGCATTTCCCAGAATCCTTGAATCGTGGATGCCTCGCCTGGGAGGCGGCAACTCATGCCAACAATAGCTATGGGTAATGATTTGTCGTTCTCCATTTCGGTCGTTTACTAATTTGAAGTGATCAAGGAAATCTCGTATCAAGTCCTGGTTCTTTTGAGAAATTGAGAATTCCTGCGAGACTGTAGTAATATGGCTTTAAAAAGAATCGACAATCATCGCACATCGGAAAACCCCAAAATGGACATTTATTTTTAAAGCACCGGAGTTAATATGACAATCCGAATAGAATTCAGCAAAGCTCGCCTAATTCCATTTTCGCTGTGTGAAGACCGATTCCTATGAAGGCCGATTCCTACGCCCAGTTTTAAACACTCCGACGGAGACTAACGGCTACTTACTGGGTTACGAGGCGCAAAATTCGTGTGGCAGCCTCGGCAGTAGATGATTCGGACCGAGTAAGAGAGTTTGCTACTCTGATGTTCGTCCCCCGAGGCAGTTTCTCTAGTTCTTTCTAGACAAGTGGCCGATTCGACTGGTGGAAAAATATATACAGGTTGTTGGAGAAGCTGCCGAGTCGGACTTCGGGTTTCCCTGCTGCCCATCGTCACTGCCTTTCAGCTGAAAGTCCGCGAATGCAAGGTTCTACATCGTAGTAGAGGTACGCTTCTTTTGCCATTAAAGCACTTTCTATTGACTCTATCCCGTTACAATACGTGCAAAGATCGCGCTCTTAATAGCTCGGGGAAACGGCGTTGACTACGAAGCTTTTACGTAGAAGGCGGTATCCCAAAACTATAACACGGTTTTCTTTCAGCATTTATGCTCATATTGTACTTGCGGCAGTTAAGCACAACTCCCGTAGGAGCAGCCATGAGCAGCTTGTATTGAGAAACGTGAAAGAGCAACTAGCCTAGCAGCACCTAGCCTAGCAAAGATATTTACGAAAAAGAGTTCTGGTACATAGACTTAGCACTCTAACGAGGTTTTTTTGAAATAGTACTTATTACTATAAATAGATTACTTACTATAATCACTATCTATAATATTAACTACCTACTTCTCATCAACCTTCGCGACCAGGAAACGGTACGCGACCGCATTGCGCCCGAAACGGCGATAAAATTGAAAAAGGACCTTTCGCACGGTAAATAACACCTAAAACTACCCCAGGACGATGACGGCTCGAGGCCGTAACGGCAGGGGCAGTCGTGGTGGCCGAAACATCATCAGGGACGCGCCTAGACGCGTCACCCCAACGGAAACGCGCCGCAACGAGCCCGAGGTGGAAGCGAACCGGCAGCGATAACCGACCGAGAGAGAATTAATCAACGAGCTCCTCTTCTTAATCAAGGATGATTATAAGAGCGTTCTATTTAATTAAGAAGAGGGGCCCCACCGGCCTCTACCAGAAACCGATACGACACCGTAGTTTACTATAGGAGTATAGGTTTTCCTCTAGGGACTCTAGTTTTTCCTATACTTATAAGTTATAGAGGTACTAGATAGGCATATAGTCTAGCTAGAGTAAATTCATAATAATAACTACCTACTTCTTAGTACTACTTTTATTTTAGTATTTTTTTATAGTAAACTATTTTTTTTAAAGTAATTAGTTATTTTTTAATAAAGGATATATTAAGTGAATATTTTAAAACCTTAAATAACTTAAAAAGTAAATTAATGTTTTATATTAAATAATTTTATTAAATTCTTCAAGTTTATAATTATTTAAAAAAAACTTATAAATTAATTAATTAATAATAATATTTTATAAGTTATATAATTAATAAACTAATATTAAACTTTAATTAATTTTAATTTATAAATTAAAAAAGTTATAAATTATTATAAAAGAAATTTAATATAAAAGAACAAAGTTTATAATATAGTTAATAAGTAAATAGCGTAGATAAATAAGTAGTATACTTCTACTATAAAATACTAACTTTTTTTTTTATATTATAATTACTGAATAATAATTTAGAGAAAATACTTCTATAAGAGGTAATATAATCTTTACTTATATATTATTAAAAAGTTACTAATATTAAATATCTATAAAGTAATAAAGATCTATAATATCCTTATAAGAACTATCTAATATTAATATAATAACTAAAACTTATTATAATACAATTAATAAGTAAGTAATATAGATAAGTAAATAAGATACTACTACTAACCCTGTATTCTTTAATAATTAATAATTTAATTATAATATAGAAGAATATCTAATACTAATTAAGATATCTTTATTTAAATATATATATTATATTTATTCTAATTATAAAATATTATAGTACTAACTATATATATTAACTTTTATTTTATAATTACTTTCAACTTATATTTTATCTTTTATTTAACTATTTATATTTATTTACTTCTTTAAATTCCTTATATCTTATAAAATAAGAGGTTTTTTAAATTATAATTTCTTTTTTTAACCTACTAGTACTTACTAATAGGTTTCTTTATAATCTTAAGCTTATATACCTAAATATATAAAAAATATAATCTTATATATAATAACTATTATATTCTTTTTTAAAATTATTAAATATATTAAAACTCTTAATTAAAGGGTTATATAAATAGTTAATAATCTTCTTTTCTAAGATAAAAAAATTATAAAACTACTTTAATTATAATACTTAATATTTAATAAACCTAAGAATTAGTTAAATTTAAATATAAGTTTAAAAGACTTAATATTATAAATTTAAAGTTAAAGATATAAATAACTTTTTAAGATTAAAAGAGGTAGTTTTAGTATTTTAAAAACTATCTTAAGTATTCTTTTTATAATAAACTTATTAAAAATATTAAAAAAATATAAAATAGAAATCTTTTTTTAATAATATATATAATATTTATTTTTTATAAGATTTTTTTTAAATAAACTAAAATAACTAATATTTAAAGACTAAAGTATATAATATATTTAATAAGCGAGTAGTATAGATAAGTAAGTAGTAAACCTCTATTAACTTATTACCCTTTAATTATTAATAATTTACTAATAATATAAAAAAAATCTCTAAAACTAATCAAAATCTTCTTCTTTATTAATTTTTATATCTATAATATAAGTATATATATTATATTTAGTCTACTAATACTTATTAATTAACTTATTTATAACTTTATAACTCTAAAGTTATATATTTATATATATATAAAAAATAACCTTATATATAATAATTATTATATTTTTTTTAAAAAACTCCTAAGTATATTAAGACTTTTAATTAAAAAAATTATTTAAATAATTAATAATTTACTTTTTTTAAAAATTAAAAACTATAAAATTACTTTAATTATAATATTTAATATTTAAGAGACTTAAGAATTAGCTAAATATAAATATAAGTTTAAAGGACTTAATATTATAAATTTAAACTTTAAAATAAAAATAACTTTTTTAGGAATTAAAGTGGTAATTTTAATACCTAAAAAACTACTTTAGATATTTTCTTTTATAATAAACTTATTAAAAGTATTAAAAATATAAAAAGAAAGTCTTTTTTAATAATATATATAATATTAGCCTTTATAAGATCTTTAATTTATTATTTATAAACCTTTTTAAGTAAATTAAAATAGCTAATATCTAAAGGCTAGAGTATATAAGAAGAATAAGTAGGTATATAGAAGATAATAATCTTATTTCTTTTAATAAAAAAAGCTTAAATATAATTAAATAATAACTTTTATAATTATTTAAAATAAGATAATAAGTACTTTTATTTTAATCTTTTATATATTAATAAAAAATACCTTATTTAACTTATACTAATTTTATTTATTACTTAGCTATATAAGCTTATATTAATATATTAATTTAAAAGTAAGTACTTATTTTTTATATTAAAGTATAAGGTAATTTTAGTATTTTATTATTATATATAATAATATTATTAAGCCTTAGGAATTTATTACTTAAATTATAATTATATAAAAGATTAAAATAAATACTTTTATTATTTTATTATTTTATTATTTTAGGTAATTATAAATATAATTATTTAATTATATTTCAGTTTTTTTATTAAAAAAAATAATAATATTATTTTTTTATATATCTCTTTTTATATAATATAGTTAATAAGTAAATAGCGTAAATAAGTAAGTAATATACTTCTACTAAAGAATACTATCTTTTATCCCTATACTATAATTACTTAATAACCTTAAATAGAAAATACTTCTAGTAAAGGTAATATAATTCTTACCTTATCTACTATTAAAAAAATCTATAAAGCTAAATATTTATAAAATAATAAAAATCTATAATATCTTTATAATAATAATCTAATATTAATATAATAGCTAAAGTTTATAATATAATTATATTATTAATATAAAGAAATTTATTAATTTAAAAGAAAAAAGTTATAACTAAATATATTCTTTAGTTAAACTTATAAGGACTTTCTCCTTAGTATATATAAAATATATAATAAACTAATTACTTTTTAAATATAATATATAATATATTTATATATATTAAGTAAAATGCTTTATATAATAATAGCTAAAGCTTATTATATATTTTTTAATAAAGATATAATTATTAAAGAACTAAATATAAAGATCTAATTATAATTTATAGCTAGTTTATACTTTTAAAAAATATAATTATAAAATATAATATTATAAAGTCTAATATTTATAACTTTAATAAAACTAGGTTTTTAATAAGCTTTATTCTAATAAAAATAGTTATTATAAGCTTTAATTAGGTTAAAAAAGTAAAAGTAATATATTTTAGTAATAAAGAATAAGTTATTATAGAATAAAGCCAAGTGCGCCGGTTTTGGCCACCGAATCGGGTGGTAAACGTCGCCGCCTTTGGTGGGAGAAACCGGTGGGGCAGCTGCCATTTTTGGTGGTTGTGGAGCCACACCCCTCCTGCGCCGTTACGTGCACACCCTGCTCTACCTGCTCTCTTCACATAAAAGTAGCCTGCCTGGCCCGGACCTGTCCAACGATACACCACGTTCAACAGTCCTTCGTTTTCCTCCTCTCCGGTCATGGCAATCCACCGCGACATTGCAGAGGCCCTTCAGAAGGCCGCGAAGCGGCGTCACCGAAACACTGCGCTGCGCAAGGAAGCACAGAAGAATGCGCTCCTGGCCGAAGACTACCATACCCTGCAGCAGCAGCTGAACAGCACCCAGTTCATCCAGCCGCTCGATGCAGCTACGACCAAGTCGAATATTTACTACATTAAAAAGAGATTCATAAGGTGAGTGACTAGATGGAGTATCATTATTGCATCAGGCTCGATACTAACGGCGCCAGGTTCTGCCAGGCAAACAAGCACGCGCACTGGCGGACGTCTCTGCAGCCGCGCTACAGTGACAAAGGATTCATCATGACCTTTCTCCACTGGATCTGTGAAACATACCTTCAGAAAAGACGCAAGAAGTCCAAGAAAAAGACCGTGAACCAATACTGGCGTGACTTTAAAATGCTTTACCGCCGCTGCAACAAGGGCCAGGTGGTCAACCCAAATCATTGCGAGGAGATCAGAAAGGTATCTGACCTAGAACCCGACTGTACACTCCGGCATAGACTAACATTGCCTAGTATATCAATACCGAACTTAAGGAAAAGTTCGATCTAGACGATCAGCCTGGAGCTAAGCCCGTCCTGAGCGTAGACGACCTTCTTCTGGGCCTCACGCATCATTGGTCGCGCGACCGTAGCGTGTTCCCTACCGAGGACGATCGCCTTGATCTGCCAACTATTATGCTTTTCCAGGCATATACAGCATGCCGACCTGCAGAACTCGTCGATGGGACAAAATGCAGAGCGGCTAGCGACCCCATGCTGGATGACTGTGACCGCGAGGATGCCGGTGGTAGTGAGCGGGCTGCGGATGATAAGTTAGCGCGAGGTTGCAAGCAGCAACCCCGCAACCCGAGCCCCCCCAACCGCAGCATGAAGCAGGAGCGGAAGTCGACCACCAAGTCAGGCTACGAGTCTGAGTCTGATACTGATTCCGATCTTGACGATCCTATCTTCGATGGGTTTGACGAAACCGATGACGGAGAAAGCGACGGCGACGGCGACGAAGACGACGCAACCGACACTGAGTACAGCGATGTTGTCGACGAAGACATTGACATGCTTCCGCCCGAACCAAACCCCCATCAGCCGACTGCTACAATAGAACAAGACGAAGACAAAGATATCATCCGCCTACATAAAGCTTTATGTTATGAAGATATCGTCCTCTGGATCGTCAGGGACCCAAACAAGGGAGGAAGAGACGTGCTAGCTATGGAGGTGTTCTTTCGCCACCATAAAGGCGTAGATAATAAGCCTAAACCGTATGTATTTCGCTTTACGCTTTGTTACGAGCCGGATCGCTGATTAAACACACAGGACAATTTTTTTATTCCGTGAGAACCCGCTGCCCATTCTCTGCCCGATCAGCCATATCTTGGCACGAGCCATCCGTGACGATGCAGTTGATGTCGGCGGCTTCTCTCACGCGGCGCCCTTTTTTTCTACCAAGATTGGGAGGGCTGCCACCAAGGTAAACTGGAAGACGTCGATGCTAAAAACTCCTATTTTCCGACGATCGGTACGAACCACGGCAGGGGCTTGGGAGAAGTCTACAACGGACCCTATGAAATACTCCGCCTACGCGTTCTACCTTGACAGAATCGGATCGGATTTGGGCTCTGAGGATAAATGGACGTCGTACTGTATGCGCCGCGGCAATGCGAATGCCCTTCTAAAGGTCGCACCGAATCCTGTCGTGGACCAGGTCATGCGGCACGACCCGATGACTGGGTGCTTGGCTAACGCTTACCTCAACCGGCGAGTCGGGTTCAACACGCAAGATGCGTATCTTGAAAGAGACCCATCCGCGGATGGGCTAACCAAGGCATTCTCGCATATGAGCATTCGATGCAATCCTGAAGTTCCCCGCGAAATCCCTAAAGCAGAGCTGGCCAAGCTTCCGCCTGACCCAGAGGTAGTGGAGCTGACGAGGGAGGTGAAGCAAACAGCGATCAGACTTCGGCAGCAATATGGATTCATCAAGTCGGCACCAGCAGATGAAAAGGTCAAGTACCAGAGACGCCGCTGCGATTTGCGAAACGCGGAAAAGGCTTTTAAGGAAGATATGACAAAAGAGTACCAGGAGGCCTATCGTCGACGGATGCACAACGAAGAGCTAGAGAGGCAACTGAGTGGAACGGCCGTTGAAGAAAAGGCTGAGCCCTCTGTTGAGCACCAACTCCCCGAGAGAACCTACTTGCAGCCCATTCTTTGTGATTTCAGCACGGACATGGGTTTTGAGGGGATGACAGGCCGCAAAATTCGTGCCATAGATGGAATGGTTCGTCTCGCCGGCTGCCGCGAGGTGCGTCGGCCACAGCCGGTCTCTCCTTGTGATGCAAGCAGAGAACTGTCTCCTAAGGTGGCTGAGTCCAAGTTGCTCATCAAGCCCGAACCATTCGAAGACATTCCTCTCCTGCTGGGCAAAACGCAATGTATCTATTGCGTGGGGGATAAGCGACTGACTTATGCGGCTCGGACGAGAAGGTTCAATCGTGTTTCTCACATGATGGACCATGTCGAAAATGTTCATCTTCGGCACGAAAAAGGCAATGCGAAGTTTGTGTGCCGCCACCCCGGATGCCAGCATCTTGGTGACTTCCTGACCAGCTTGGACCACTTCAAAAATCATGTCCAGACAGTTCATAGTGTGAAACTACGCGCGTGAAAGTCGTAGAAGCCTGTTGCATATATATAGACATGGTTCTCTGTTTTTATTTAGTCTTTCCATGTGTGAAAGCTTCATAGAACATGTAATTAGGGCAATGTCGCAGCAGCTTTCTTAGACGCTTTGTCTTCCGTTCAATAGTTAGACAAGTTTTACTACTTCAAGTAAGCGGTTTACGTCGCGCAAATTACGACTCGTAACGAATCCATCATGGCAATCACTTTTGTGATAAAATTCTACCTTTGACAGGTGGTGAGGAAAACACATCCAATTGAATATATATATATTTAATTACTCCAAGATTTCCTACAGCCATTTCTCAAAACGCATGTGTGGCTGTGACAATGGCATGAACCCGAATGAATTGCAATAGGGTGACCTCCCAACCACTCAATGCCGATGCAGGTCAGGCTCCCGCCTGGCACAAAGAAGCAGATTGCGTTATGTACTGGCAAGCTACCGCAGACATGGTCTCTTCTCCTGTCTCGTAGTTTTCGTTTCCGCCTCTCGAGCAATGATGGCCTGGTAGGAGGTCGTTCTAATGCCAATCTAGTTAGCCAAGCACACAGCTCGCAAGTATGGGGACAACTACCATAGCGCCTCGTTGGCTCGATCGCTGATTACGCTTGATAGCAGGAATTGGAAGGCAGATTTCTCCGCCTGGTACCCCTGGAGTGGCAAGGGGCATCGCTAGAGAGTGTTCAACGAACGGCCCAGTTGCAAGACCCCCCTGGCCCGCGCTGACAACGCAATGGTCGCGACATGAAGCGAGGCAGTATATCGGGCTAAGCCACGGAGAGTCTAACTCCATTGGTGAGTGACAGGGCGAATAACTTTTAATCGAACGATGTGCGGCTGGAAACATAGGGCTATCGATGTCCATTGGGACAGGGTCTGGGAGCCTAAGTCGGGGAGAACGAGGAAAAGGTGGCGGGGCTCTATCTTTGAAAAATCCAACCCTATTACTAAGACAGCGATTGAGAGGAGTCAAAATCATCCTATGTTCAACCTGCCCGGTTTTGCGAACACAACCATGCTACCTATCATTAGTTCAGCAAATACTTGAGTAACAGATACCTAAGTAGCATTTGCTGAGCTAGTTGGTCTTGTCTCCACGACCATGCCATGATCGGTTTGCCCACCACGACGTGGTAGGCGGTCCGTCATTGAGGAAGGTACCAACCAAATCAGTACTTGTGAAAGGCCGCTAGTAAGTTGATTCAACTATCTAGTTCCTATGCTGTTTTCTATCAAGATGAAGAGGAAAGAAAGCGAATCAACTTTATGAGAGCATAACAGCACTTCTATAGCTTCGATCAATGGAAGGTTCTAGAAGCTCGGCGGCACAGCCGCCGCTCAAGCGGCTTGCCCGTTACAGTACTCCTTGCGAACCTTAGTGGCACTGTCACCCACTAGCGTTCGCCAAACCATGCTTCTGTCAACTGGACCGGTCAACACACCATCTGTTTGCTCAGTACATGCCGCTACACTGCGAAGTATCTCTCCTCTTAGCTCTTTAATTTTTCTTCTTTATAATAAGATTGTTAGTCAGGTCTTTCTAAACCCTTATATTAGGAAGAATTTGAAAATAGTATTAGAAACTTATACATTTACTTATATTCAAGTAGTAGTTCTTACGCTTACCTAAAATATAATTGTATCAATTCTTTTATTTAAATATCTTAATGATATAATATAAATAGTATAACATAAATAATATATACATTTTCATCTTTTATATAGTAATTTAAATTAAATATTATATAATAATAATAAGTAATTTGTTTAATACAAGGAATTATTAAAAGTAAAACTCTTAAAACTAATTACTTAAAATTATTTAGATTAATTAATAAAGATCTAGACTACCTAGTTATAAGAATATGTCCTCCTTAAGTACTTATCTATTGCTTTATTATAAACTGTAAGGTTAATGGTCCTTGAGGGACTTCAGTCACAGAATGATCCTTATGGTTGGTGATGATGTGTTACGAACGCAGCTGCATGGATGCGGGGCTGAGGCCGGACCGACGGGGAAGGCACACCCGCAGCCCAGTTAGGACATGAGGTCACGTGATGGCTCATTGGATCATTGAGATGATCCAGCTACACGAGATCATTAGGGTAGTTAGATGAGCCTCATGAGCCAAGGCTACAGTAGAGAGATAGACAAGTACTTAAGGAGGAGGTATTCCCATAGCTAGGTAGTCTAGATCTCTACTGATCAATCTAAGCAATAGTTTCACTATTGAGAGTTCTACTCTTAACGAGACCTTACGAAGATACTGCTCACTGCTACTTTGTAGCATTCCAACTTAACTCACTACCTAAGAAACAGACAACTGTGGATTAGGATTAAGCCATCGTTACATGATGATGGAATTATCGCTGCCTCCTCCCTACTAGTTCGTCGGCAGCCCGCCTCTATATGCCTGCTTCCTTGCACGTGATCCTTCCTGTGGCCCGACTCCCTCTATGACCCTGACATAAACTAAGATTACTCTAGATTACTTATAATCCTTATGATTTATCCTCTATAGATTATAACTAGCTTAATATATTCTATAGTAATCTAGTTATATGACCTCTTATCTTAATTAAGTCACTTATAGGCGCCTGCCTAGTTGCGTCCTTAGGCCGCCTCCCCGGCTGCCTTACGTCTTTTCTTCGTATATAACACTTTATTCTAGACACGTTAGTAACTATAGATTATTATTAACCTCACTAAAAAGAAGCAAGGAAATCTGGCATCTAGTAGAGTAACTAGGCTTATCAGTATTTCTAGCTTCTATTTTCTATAATACCGAATTTTGTCCGTAGAATTATAATATATCGCAACGACCCGAAATACCTGATGCGGAGACATGCGCAGCAAGTTATAATCGGAGCCGGAGTTTTGCGTGTAACTGAGCAGGCAGAGCATACACTTTGTACCATGTCCTCCTTCAACGTCTAAGATTTTCCTCTTCGTGTTTCCGTGAGTGCTATACGTCAGCATTAGCTAGTAAGTGTAGTACACCGAGTTGATCAACCAGTGTAAGTCGAATGACGACCTCTGATGGGTTCTTGTCTGCTCGGTAGCAGAGATGGAAGTGCTATTGGGTGTAAGTGTTGGCATTCGCGTACCATCTACATCGCTTGTTTGCGTATGCAGGGGAGTAGCGAACATTTTCTCATCGGAAGTATACGCCGGCATCCGCTGGGCGCTGTTCAACGGGCAGTGGACGCTGTAGCAGACCTGATTATTCTTCCAACTTTAAACAATGCCAAGTACGTCTGTCTTAATCAAGACATAATGACACGACTTCACTGGTAAGATCATCCCGAAATTTGCTGTGTGGAAGCCTTGGCGGGGCACTTAGTGAGCCGTATAAGCCGATCAATCTCGAAGCTCATTTTCTTTTTATTCCACTAAAACCACTATATTACTCTAGAGCTAAGATAACAACGGTAGTGACTGGAACCCGTTTTGGCCGGCCGAGCTTAAACCCCAGTGGGGAACTCCTTGCCTCGACCAGAAACTCTCTCCAAAGGCAGAAAAGGCGGCACTAGATGATATCGTCACCAGCTGGCGCAACGCCCGGATGATGATCCTCCGCAGCAGCTTATAAAGCCAGCTTCATCATAGCTAGGAATATTACTGCAATATGTACCGGTCCAACTCCCTGAAAAAGCCCCACAGCAACCTCGAGAATATTCAAGTGTGTTGCAGCCACAGTCGCGAGCGGTTGCCCAACCGGCGATAGCCAGAACGGCGGTGGCGAAAAGAAACTTCATTTCGACTGCGCTGGCTTGTATTGTAGTGTAAAGAAGCGCAAATAGTGACTTTTGGTCACTGTTGTTTGTATTGTAGTGTAAAGAAAGGCAAAAAGTGGCTTGAAGATGCTGTTGGAAGGGATCACGATACGTGTTATAGTGGCTTTATCTGTTTTGTGTTCTTTCTTGCTCTTTATATAGCTATGAATGACAAACGACTGGTTTAGTTTCAGGATCTCCTCACGTGAAAGGTTGTCTCACTTAACAAGTGGATGTTTGTCAAGGTCTGTCGCTGGAAGCAAGACGTACCTAATGCGGACAAAAACCCGGGCGACTTGAGTCAAACACTCAGACATGCCTATGCATGTGCTGCACACCAAGCTCACCAAAGTAGCACGTACCTAATACGAGCACAACCCGGACACCCGGTGGACAAAAAAGACTTATGGTACCCTCCGTTCTCTGTCTAGCAACCCTTGAAGCCTCTGAACCCTATTTGGCCAGTGACTGTGATCCCAGGAATGGTGAAAGACGGAGACCGTAGCGAGGTGTGCGGAAAGATTGGTATCCGTCTCTTATGCTACAAGCCACAATTTCGTGATTACCTTCACACAGGCTTGTCTTAGACATCTGCATTGTATTGGGCAGGCATACTCTCATCTAACATTGGCAGAAGTGGGCGAAGCCGCGAAGCTGTGGGTATCCTGATGTTTGACGCCGAATGTGCCCAGTCATAATACAATGAAGGACGGCCGATTGCTTTGCGCATGAGAATGAATGGCAGCCCAATGGAATTGTTAAATGATCTACTACAAGGTTGAGCAAAGGTGTGATCGTGAGACGAAACGGTCACTTCGAACCTGAAGGATTACACTTCTGCTACAGGATTTGGGGTACTTCCTCAGAAACATCAGTGTCACAACTTTCGCAGGGAAGTATTCTCGGTGCAGATGGCTGAGACAATTGCATGCCGACCGCTAAGCAAACCATCATCAGACAAGACGCTACATTGCAGGTGCATTCTCGGTCGTAAAGCTATTTGGCGAGCGATATTGAAGCGCCGAGATTGTATCGCGGATAGGAGAAAATCTTTTCTGCCATGCTAAATTCAGTGAGATTGACGGCAGAGTTGCATGGTGTTGCGAGAGGACAAGTACTTTAGTGTTTCGTTTCGTTGGGGGCTGCGCACATCCTAGAGGCGGTCTTATTCACCATTTAGTTGCCCGTGCCAGTTGCAATTGCTTCCTCTCACGAAGCCACAACTTTATTGTCTTGGCGCTTGACGGTTCACAAGACCTGCGCAAGCTGAAAAGTGCAATGTACCGGACCCGAGACTTTGTGCGACAACAGTCTCGCAACGGCCCGCGATCTCAGTGACATTGTCATGCATGGTACTATCGTGCTAGGCACAATGGTCCGAAAAAAGTACGTGACTTGTGAAACCTATTATATAGATTACTGATCAACCAAACCAAGCAAAGTTACCTATTCGCGGATAAACGATTTTAATGTAGAGTTTTGCAGCTAGAGGTATCTAAAAAGCATGTCTCGCTGCGGAACTGCAACTTAGCCTGGACGGCACCATCGGCCTTGCACCGTCCGAGGCAGATAGCGGGCTGATAGGTTCAGCATTTCTTGGAAGATCTACCGACGCGGGCATGCGCCGTCGCCACTTGAATCGCATGGCATTGGTTCTGGGACATACGATTCTGTACCGGTACTGCACAGTAGTGCCAAGGCTATCGGTCGGTGAAGGATGGATCTGTAGTCCTAGCCGCCTGGCGATGACATCCTCGTGATATGTTGGGATGCTCCACCTCCCTCCCAGACCTGCAGGTTCCAAGGCCGGAGGGTTCCGGCTTCTAAAAATGATGGCTGGAACGCTCCCAGTCCTGACCTCCTGTGGACATCCACCAGCAGCGCCAGCCCATGGAAGCACAGCAAGGCTGGAGGATGGCAGTGAGACGGGCTGACGCTGCTGTGGATGTCCGCTATGGTGGACAGGGCCTGCGGTGGACGTCCACCACCGACGACAGCTTATCATCGACTCAGGCCAGCGCACGCGAAGGCCATCATGTCTTGTCCATCGGTAGAGAGGCAACTGAATGGAATGGCTATCGAAGAAAAAACGGAGCCTGCCGTTGAGCATCAGCTGCCAGAGCGCTCAAGCTTTGCAGAATATTCTCTGCGACTTTAGTACGGATATGAGTCTCAAGGATATGACAGCCCGCAAAATCAGAGCTATCGATATTATGGTTCGCCTCGC
The DNA here is from genome assembly GCA_024472245.1 of Beauveria sp. NWAFU-1. Lineage (NCBI taxonomy): Eukaryota > Fungi > Ascomycota > Sordariomycetes > Hypocreales > Cordycipitaceae > Beauveria > Beauveria sp. NWAFU-1. The sequence continues at coordinate 5,648,689 of JANBXD010000001.1, read as the reverse complement.
CGCCTGCCGAGAAGTGCGCCAGCCTCGAACGGGGCCTTCTCAAGAGGCAAGCAGAGAATCCTCTCCTGGGGTGGCTGAGTCCAAACTAGTTCTCAAGCCCGAAGCATTCGAAAGTTTTCCGCTCCTGCTAGGCAAAACGCAATGCATCTACTGTGTATACTGTGTAGGGGATGAGCGACTGACTCATGCAGCTCGATTAAGAAAGTTCAAGCGGGTTTCTCACATGATGGACCATGTCGAGAACGTTCATCTGCGGCACGAGAAGGGCAATGCGAGGTTTGTGTGCCGCCACCCCGAATGCCAGCATCTCGGTGATTTCCTGACAAGCTTGGATCACTTCAAAAACCACGTTCAAACCGTGCATGGCGTAAAACTTCGCGAGTAAGGACTGGAAAATTGCAGTAGATGAAATATAGCACTTTGTACTGGTAAATAGAGTGTTCGTTCTTTGTCACCACCTAGTGAGCTCATCCTAGGCTTGAGAAGTAAATACTGATTCCTCTCGAACAAGTCAATTATTTTCCTAATAGAAGGATCTTCGGGCGGGCGAGTAGTGGCAAATTTGCTTGTCGCACTGCGTCACGACTCGAGGATTTATACAACAGAGCCTGAAGCACTTCGACAGGAGCTAACTGTTCTCATCTTTCGCAAGATGCTGGGATTTCCCAAGCGCCTTGGCAATACTCTCATGCCCATTCTTTCGTGCCACGGTGACGGCTGTCTCCGTTTTCGTCCACAAGGCCCGGGTCCGCTTTGGCCTCCAGCAAAATAGCTACAAACTTCTCATAACCATAATTTCATGGCCAAAACAGCGGTGACCTCCCGGCAATCTAAATGAGTTGACGTCCATGTCTAGACTTTGCGCTAGAACCCCGAGCTCGATTCCGTTTCTGGTGATTCTACTCTCAACAGCGGCGACGAAAGCGACGACCGGAAAAGCGACAGCCACTAGAGTGATTCGAGCAACACTGAGTATAGCGATGACGATAACGAAGACATCAACATACTTTAAATAGAGCCAGGACTATCTAGCTAGTTACTAATGCTCGATAGGATAATTATATAAGATAGTGCGGCTATATAAGGCGCTATGCTATAAAGACATTATCCTCTAGGTCGTCTAGGACCCGAATTGTGGAGGCTAAGACGTCCTAGCCATGGAAGTGTTCTTCTACCACTATAAAGGCGTAGAGAAGAAGCCTAAACCGTATATAATCCACTTTATTTATTATTATAGATTAGGTTACTAAATAACTAGATAGGACTATTTTTCTATTTCGCGAGAACCCGCTACCTATGCTCTACCCTATTAGTTATATCTTAGCTCGGGCAATCTATGATAGCGTAGTTAACGTCAACGGCTTATCTCACGCGGCGCCGTTTTCCTTAGCGAGTATGAAGAAGGCGGTCACGAAAGTGAATTAGAAGACGTTGATGCTAAAGACTCCTGTCTTCCGACGATTAGTGCGGACTACGGCCGGGAGCTGGGAGAAGTCTACCACGGACCCTATAAAATACTCCGCCTATGTGTTCTACCTTAATAGAACTGGATCGGATTTAGGTTCTAGGATAAATGGACGTTATACTATATGCGACGTGGTAACGCGAATGCCCTCCTAAAGGTTGCACCTAACCCTATCGTGGACCAGGTCATGCGGCACGATTCGATGACTGGGTGCTTAGCCAACGCCTACCTCAACCGGCGAGAAGACATCTCTCTCCTGCTAGGAAAAACGCAGTGCATCTACTACGTGGGCGACGAGCGACTGCCTTATGTGATTCGCATAAGAGAATTCAAGCGTCCTTCTCACATGATGGACCAGGTCGAAATGTTCACGTGAGGCACGAGGATGGCAACGCCAGGTTTGTTTGTCGTCATCCTGAATGAAAGCATCTAGGTGATTTCTTAGACAACCTGACTCACTTCAAAGCCCACGTTTACCACGTACACGGCGTGATGCTCCGTGAGGGCCGTTGCTAAAATGCTCAAGACGGTACGTGATTATGAAGTTCAAGCATGCTTCTCACATAATGGATCATGTCGAGAACGTTCATCTGCGGCATGGGAACGGTAAACGTGAAGTTTGTTTGCCGTCGTCTCTCGAATGCAATTATCTTGGTGGCTTTATAATGAGCTTGGATCACATTAAAAACCATTGTTCAGCCTGTTCAAGGAATAAACTTCGCGCGCAGAAGCTGTCGGAACTCGTCGTAGGTGCACGAGGGTTTCAATGTATTTATAGAGTATGAATCGATTATTGAAGTTTGCATCAAAATAGCATTGGCAATCGGAAGGCAAACATGTGAAGTCAAACTCAGTGCTATCTGAAAAAAGCTACAGTCCCTATCGAGAGGCCCGAGGCGATTCGGGTGCGACAAGAAGTAGTCTCTCAGTTCGCAACCAACGATCGGAATAAAAAAGATTAGGGTCACGATCCTTTCGTCTTTGCTCTGTAGCGTATTGCAGTGGCACTTTGCCGTGCGTATCCTGTACATTCTTATCCAAACCAATCTCGTCGCAGAGAAACTGCAAGGCTGATTTAGTAAGGGAGCCGCCAATGGCGCAATGATGCAAAAGTGTGCGGTCCTCGTTGTCTTTCTCCTCGAGGTCTACACCAAACTCTCTCATGGTTTCCAGTACTTCAATATTGATCTCGGAGGACTTATTTGCATACAAATGAGCCAAATTCAGTCCTTTGTCGACGGTTTGGAACAATGGGTCTGACCCGTGTTGAAGAAGCAGCCCTACAGCCCCTTCTGCGCCGGAAAGAACGGGCATGTAATCTGTAAGATAGAGAGCGAGCGGCGACAAACCTTTGTTGTCAAGGTCTTCGACACTAGCTCCCGCGGACACAAGATATTCAATAGCATCCACTTCGATGTGCCATGCCTGTCTGACTAAATGATGCAGTGCGTTTCGCCCACGTTTGTCTCGCGCGGCTACCAAGGTGGTGGGGCACAAGTTGATCATATGTTCAATCAATTCCGTATTTCTACTTTGTGCCGCATAGTGGATAGCATTGAGGCCTTGCAGGTCGACGGTTGTGACGTCTGACCCACGTTTTACAAGGACAATGACTGAGCACAAGGACCCTTGAAAACATGCTAGATGTAGTGCTGTCTGGCCTTGGTCGTTTCTCGCAGAGACATCTGCACCTCTCTCAATCAACAGCTCGATGATGTTCGGAGCCTTAATGTTCTCAAACATCACGCAGTGTAGCGGGGATGCGCCATACATATCTTTGGCGTTGACATCGGTCGAGTCCTTATTCAATAGCAAGGTAAGAACAGATAATCTCTGCTGTTCGACGAGATTCCAAGTCTTGCCAAATTCAAACTCGTCTTCAGGATCATAGACTGTGTTAAGGAGCGCTTGCTTGATCCTGTAGACAGGATCATTCCAGCGATCTGAAGCGGCAGGCCACCTAGGGCCACACAAATTTCGTTTAAGTGCAAGATGTAAAGGTGTCTCGCCATGCTCTGAAACGACATTTGGATTTGCCCCTCGATCAAGCAAGAATTTGGTCATTCGCTTGGAACCCATCAAGGTTGCATAATGCAACGCTGTCAGCCCGCGACGACTACTGCAATCCACCACAGAGTCATCGCTGTCATGCGATACGCATCGTGCCTCTGACCAAAAACGCCTCCGCACACCAGTGTCAATCGAAATTCCGGCGTCCAATAAGTATTGAGCCATCTCCTCTCTTGCATTAGATACGGTGTAATGCAGGGCAGTCATATGGTCAATGTCTACGGTTAATGTGGTCGCTCCACTGATCACCGACAGTGGGTGAGTCTTGTGTTCGAGGAAAAGCTTCACCACCTCGACGTGGCCATTCTCTGATGCCCAATGTAATGGGCTTCGCCCTTTTTCCCAATTTCTCGAGGCAGCAGGCTCGAGTGGTTCGTCATATGAGACATCGGTGAGATGAATTGATCCTTCTGCTGTATCACACTGATCATATGTGAAAAAGACATGCTCCACTATAGCGGGAATTCCCCATCGCGCAGCTAGGTGCAGAACGGAGAAGTGATGTGGAGGTTTGTCATAATTAAATATGTCAAGCTCACGATAGGCTGCCAGCCAGGACTCCCGACACGGAGAGATAACCTTGAAGAACTCCGCCTGTGGAGCCATGACACCGAATTTGGACTGCGCCAGATGTGCATGATTGGGCCACTCACGAGTTGCATAGTCCAAGAAGTGGTCATCGTCTCGCTTCGCGTGATGAAAATGCTCGATAAGGTGATCGAGACAGCGATAAGCAAGCTCAGCATGTGCTTGGAGCTCACCAAAACAAGCTTGGTCTCCAACCTTGATCAAATAGTCCTTCACAGATTGATGTAGTAGGAGAACTTTTTCGTCCTGAATAACGATCAACAGACGACAAGACTCAATGTACTCGCGCATAAACTGGGTACGGGTCTCCATATCGTCTTCGTTCAGACGCAGACGACAGGCCCCCGAGAGCTCCAACATGGTTAGAGGCCGTTGGGACACAGCAACGAAGCCCAGGATGAGTCGAATGGTGTCTTTCTCCCTCTCCTTTTCAAGGGCTGCGCTGAACAGCCTCTCGTAGAGCGCATACAGGCCACTGGGCATGGCTTCCAAGAAGGAGATCGCGTCCTTCGAAGGGATACGTTCGAGCTCATTGCAGGCTATGCCGACCCACAGAAATGTCCCCGCAGCCTTGTATTCAAGAATCTCGGTAACCCGTTCTTTCATTTTCTCGGTGTATGAGAGCTGCGCCACCCTCTCTTTGATGCATTGATCGATGTCCCGCTTGACGTCGGGGAAGCAAGCGAAGTCCATACATGTAAACCTTCCTAGGTCTTTGCGGATCTCAGGATATGGCCGGCTGGTGACCAGAAATCGGACACTTGGCGGGGCATCGGGACTATAAAACGTCTCCCTTAACTGTCGGAGCAGCGTCTTTTGCGACTCATCATCGCATTCGTCCAATGCATCAATGATGCAATACTTTCGGCCAGTTGTGCGGTCCGCCGCCGCTGACATAAAGATCGTCCACAGGGCGTCGAAGGATCCGAACAGCTTCGCCTTTCTCTCATTGTACTTTGGCAGGACGTAGCCGAGAAGCGACGGGTGCTGCTGGATGAGTTGTAGGAGAAGGCCTCTGACGATAGACGTGGCCGTCCTCCGCGTATCGAAGGCGGAGTCACAGAAAAAATATGCCAGTGTGTTTCCGTCCGTGGCAGAGAACCCAGTGGACAGCACGTCGGTGAGAAATATCGCCAGCGTAGACTTACCCGTTCCCGGGTTGCCGTGCAGCCACAGAACCTGGGTTGTGTGAATCTCAGAGTTCTGATTGTGACTCGGCCCAAGCCAAGCAGTCAGATCGTCGGTGCCAAGTATCCACTCGCAGGTGCCAGCAGCGCGGTCACCTTTCTTGCGTTTCAGAGCCTTCTTGTCCTCGAGCGGGTCGGTGACAAATAGATCATGAAGACATGCTTCAGCTTTTGGGTTGTACTTCAGTGCGGCTTTGGCGGACTGTTAGCAGGGCTTGGGGGATTCTTGTACCGGTCGGGCGACGGTTGAGCTTACTATGATTGTCAGTAATGATTTCCCTTCCTGTCCGACTCGGTTAGCATACGCCTAGGCTGGTAACAAGAATACGCACTCTCGAACCGGCGTCGAACGACGTCGTTCGCTCGGCGGCACATCTCGGAGATCACATCGGACACCCTTTCGAAAGCAGGGTCGGTTGGGCCGTAATACTTATTGATCTTCAGGTGATCTTTGTCGAGTGCATACCTGTCGAGGCCTGGGATGCAAGCCGATGTCTCGTCGACGACCTAGGGAGGTGAGTACGGCTCCAGACACCAAGCGTCTTTCAAGCGTTCACGTACCATTCCTTTGGCCACCCCGGCAACCAGCCGCCGCCCATAGTCCGTTTCGTGGAGCTCGCTGAAACACGCGACGGCCGTCGACAGCTTGTTGCGCAGCTTGCAAAACCGATGTACTCTGTCTCGGAGCGCCGGCTCGTCGAACCCTAGCTCCCTCGTAATGCCGCGGTGGGAGCCTGCCGGTCCCATCAGCTGCGCGAGAGCATCAGCGAGGGGTTGCCACTTCGAGCCTCGAAAAGGCGTGCCCAGGAACACAAGACCAACGGTCGTCTTTACTAGTGACTCGTATTTGCTGTCGTCGTTGGCGTACAGAAAGGCCTCGAAGTCGGAGATTAGCAAAAGCGCATACAAAATGGCGAGGGCATCAGCGAACCTGCACGATAACATTTCCACCTAGACTATGGCCGACGAAGACAAGCGGCCGGCTCGGGCGACCGGCGCGGAATGCGTGTAGGCTGTGGACGAGCTCCTCTCCGCAGAGCTGGAGGCGCGTCTTCGGTGCGTCTATGTGCCAGGCCGACTCGTAACGATACACTATAATCCTTGCCTTGGGCACCTGCGCCGGCAGCATGTTAGGGTCCCGAAGCCAGTTGATATGCTTTTCGCCGTCCTTGTATATCCAAGACCAGTCCGCGTCTGAACTAAGGCCATGTACGGCAACGATGCTGCTGTGATTAGATTGATGTTTCCTTAAAATTACTTAGAACACTTACTCGACCTTAGCATTATCGGCTGCGACGCGCGTCTGCTTAGGGTATACTACCGTAAGACGCCTCTGAGTCTGATCCTATGCGGTATTACTATGCTGCTCCTCTATTGCCTAGATGACATACCTTTGTCCTCTCTGGCACCGAATGATCAGGGCGATGGTCCTGCGCTACCTGGGACTGTCGTCGCGATTTCGCTGCAGATCTAGCTCTCGCTGCCAATAACCAGTACACAGTGGCAGCCACGCTCGCTAATAAGGCGAGTAACCACCGTTGCGCCTAGTCCATCGCGGCTAGGGATGTTTGCGGAGTAGGGAGGTTAGTTGCGGGCGGTGCACGGGCGACAGGAGCTTGTAATGTTAGATGGTGGCGACGAGTCAACCACGAAGCTTTCGTTTTCAAAACAGTAATACTTGTCCTGAATATAAAATACGATAAAGGGCGTGTACGTAGACGTATGGAAGTATATACGCTGTTGGAAGAAGGGTGTAAGAACATGGCCAAAGGACGCAACCGGGGGCGATGGTTAGCCTGACCTTAGGGATATGTAGTTTGGGAGGACGCTTGGTGGCCTTGAGCCACAGCGCTTACTACCTGGATGTCTCCCCGCCCCAGTGCAGCAAAGTGCAGGTTCAGCTTCTATAGCACCCAATCAAGTGTTGCACAACGTACTATGGTGTTGCATTCGTTGTGCCGACCACTCCCGATGTGCCTATGTACCTCATCGCGACTGTTGCCCCTCTCCTCTCAATGTGTCTCTGCTGTCGCCTGGCGAAACTCCAATGGCGGTAGGACAGTCCTCTGATGGCAGATGATAGTGGGATAGGAAACTAACGCACTCCATGTCACCACGGCATTTTGATCTAACGCATCTTGTAACAGGCACCTCCATTCTCTCTCCGTCCGTCTCCTCGCGTACGAAAACGAGCACAACGCGTCCCGACAAGATCGCGACCAGCTCCTGGCGCTTCTGCCCGCGTCCTACCGCAAAGAGTCTGGTGACCTGGGCACTGCGGGTCTGCATGTCATTGCCTGTGTTGAGAGGGAGCTTGACTTGCAACGGGTCGCCAACATTCAGGACTGGCTCTGGATCGCGGGTCTTTCGTTGCCGCCACGTGCCCTGCACCACCAGCTCTTGCTAGGTCGTGAGGTCTTCGTCACGGAACACATGGACATGCATCTGGTCTGGACAGCGGGGCGCATGTTCCTCAAGCCGATACCGCGATTTCTCCTGGAGCCGGGCTTCTAGGCTGTCTATCTCGTTTGTACAGATGGGTGTGGCTGTTCTTCCAACACCAAGGCCTTCCACACGGCCGTCCAAGAGAAGTGCAGGCGCCAAGTTCTCCGCCAGCGTGCCCTCGGCTTCTTGTGCTCATACGCCGCGCTCCTGTCCCATGAGAGCGACTTTCGTATTGCCAAAGACAAATATCTCCTTCCTCCAGAGGTGCGATGGCCGGCATGGCGAATACTCGTAGAGCAGTTGGACATGGAGCGTATCTATCCCAACATCGACCGCCGCTTCAGCCACGGCGAGCTGCGCGTCAGTCGTCTCAATAAGATATTCGCCCCCTACAAAACACCCGTGCGTGGGTATATGGCTCGGTGGGATCAGTACGGCAGCTTCTTCCACGTTTATTTTGCTTGGTCAGCCAGCGCAACAGTGTATATCGCTATTATCCTAACCGCTATGCAAGTCGGGCTGGCAACCGAGTCTCTTGCCCATAGTCACGCGTTTCAGTCTGCATCGTATGGGTTCACTGTGTTTTCCATTCTAGGGCCTCTGATTGCAGCCTCAGTTGTTATGCTTCAATTCTGTGGCATGTTTTTGTTTAGTTGGACGAAAGCTGTAAATCAGAGGAAAGAACGTTAGTTTGTGTTACATCGTCATTGGCAGAGCATCGCTCCATGCTTGCATACTTGACTGGTGGCATCTCTCGTGATCGAACTCTTGAGCTCCCATGTTCCGAAGAGCTCCTGTATGAGCCACCGATGCTCGAGGCTATACTCAACTGGCGGAGCTGTGGCGGTACTGGGACGATCGAAGTAACTTGAGGGGTGATACAGAGACCAATCAGTTTGCACTTGAGTTTCTATGTATATACCTCTGCATGGCCCTGGGCCGAGAATATCGTCATCAGCCAGCTGGAAATTCTTGAGTAGCTGCATTCCTATGAACTGCTTTGAGTTCAGGCAGTGCCCCCTGTTCCTACGCACGTGAATATTGAGACCCTTTAACTTGGACGCCTATCTGCCATGAACTCTCGCCAATACTGAACGCTGCTTGCCGTTGACTTGTCGCGCCTATTGCGGCTGCAGACAAGCGTTGGTGTCCAGGAGGGCTATCAATCGTGAAGGTCGGCAGGCGGTGCAGATGGGCGTACCTGCTACTACTTCCGCAGGCCCAAGTAAACTTTAAGTTGCTGTCGTTTTTTTGCATCGGGTACGTTTGTGTTCAATTGCAAGCGTTCGAGAATGTCATCGATGTTTCCTATATGCGCCAACAATCAGGAGACTTGATCCTAGTCGCGACCGGCCCTTTCGCTCTGTGTCATGTCCTTTGATCTGTATGGTGCTCACCTTGAAGACCCTGCAGGCCAGCATAAGTCTTCGGAAGAGTACGAATGGGCAAGTTGTCGATTCCGCGCAATTTGACGATGGTGCTCGTGCAGCAGCTTGATAGCTTGTTAGCCAGACGCGCAGCGCTGTTATAGTGCCCGGCCCGCATCTCAAGTTGAACGTCTCGAACCTTGTCGCACAGTTCCTCATGCAGCTTCTGCAGCTTCTCTTTGACTTCCCTTGTTATGTTGTCGGTCGCGCCGGAAGCAGCAGTTTTCATTGCCTCGGCGAGGCTGGATTCTAAAGTCCGGGGCAGATTCTGTACAGAAGTATTCGTGTGTTCAACAATGCCCCGCAATTCACGCATTTTGCCATCAAGCACCTCGCGGGATGGTGCGCGGGCAAGGCTAGTCTGAGTGATGATGGCCTCGCACGCGTCACTAAGTTGTCCCCCGAAACCGCCTGCAACGCTCGCGACAGCCTCGCCTAGTCTGCTTATACCCTTGCCAATTTCTCGTCCGACTCTTCCGACGGCATCGAGAAGGCTGGTTTGTAGCGTGGCGATACCCACGCTAAGTTCTTGTCGGGCTGTGGTTATTGCCTGCTTTATCTCGGTTTGCGTGTCGCTGATTCTGTCCCGCAGATGCAGCTGCGAAGCCTCTACGGCCTGCTTGCATGCGGCCATAACGTCTTTGATTGTCTGAAGACTTTGATGACACGCGCCAACGTCAGTGACCACGGCGTTAAGGACGTTTCGCGACTGAGCGATGCCATCGTTCAGTGCATCAATATCACAGTGAGCGATGAGGTTGTTTTCCGCCTGGTGAATGCGGTCGTGCAATGCGGCTGCGACGGCCGCATTTTGATCAAAGCGCTCCATTATTTCGGCCTTCAGTACCCCAATTTCACGTCGCATACTAATGATAACATCAGAAATATGCGCGAGGTCGGGATGCTACGCGTTTCAGTGTCAGTATTACCGTTAGCCGCCAGTGGCGCAAGTTGGGCAGCTTACTATATCAGTCATAGTGCTTCGGTTGCAAATGTGGAAAAAAAAGTGTAAATAGAAGGAGGGTATAAGTTTGGTGTAGATGATCTCTCCGAACTTTCCAACATTGCCGTACCATGACGCAAAGGATGGCATTGCGGAAGCCGATGGCCTACCTCTAATGCAACACGCTACAGCTATTGTTCTCGTTGCACATACAGTTGCCAGTTTATTCGTCTAATCGAACTCCAGATTGGTCAACATACCGAACGCATGGTTGACTGCGGACGCACGATAGCGAACCGGGCAAGGCATCACGCATGCAGGATGAATGTACCCCGCACTTCGTGCAGCTTCTTGTGTTGTGCTTGCAGGAATTCTCTTTTCGGTGAGACATCGAGGACCAGACGGCCAAGTTGTGACCGTACGTGTTTCTGACTTGCAGTTGCCAAGCGCACGGCGCGATGTAGCATACCTCGCACAACCGGCTTCTGCACTGTTTTAAAACCGTCTCCAGCCCTCTATGACCAACCTTTGCAGACTAAACTTTGCAGACTCTTCAAGTCTAAAAGCCGTGATGACACGGACCGCTCCAGTTACTCCGCATATTGCTTGCGCTGAAGCAATTGCTTTCATGCATCTTTTACACACCGTTCCGACCGAATCGTGAATCAACCCCCGGCAACAGCAAGCACACATCAACCCTTCAACATACTCTCTGCCTTTCGACAGAGAACGCGATTTAGTGAATACGCTTGCATTTCTTTCGAGCATCGGCGAAGATCCAAATCATGTACCAGCGCTGTGCATGCACTAGAAGCCGGGGACGGATGGAACAGAGGTGTTCATCGCCGTCAACCAAGCCCGCCATGACGATGGCCTTCCCATCCTGAAAAGCACCAAAGATGACTTCGAGAGCATTTTCATTCGCTATCCAAAGTTTTGCGGAGTGAGCAGGCGTCATCCTCAAGTCGCTGGTGATTGCCATCTAACTGCGAGATAGCTTCCGACGCTGAGGAGGCAGTCTTCAGGAACATTGTGACAATGTGCTCCCTCCGCATCCGCGAAAGAATGCGCTATGCGCCGCATAAGCGAAATAAATCCAAACACACGCTTAGGCAATTGCTAGAAGACACCTTGGCACTACTGGCCGGTAAACATCCCGAGTTTCGACAGCAAGCCAAAGCAGTGATCAAGAATATCGGCATGTGGCTTAAGCACCAAACCGAACGGCGCCTCTGCGACCTTGTTGAAACTGTTGTCCAGCTTTCTCGCAACAGTAGCTTATCGCAAATGCTTTCGTCATCCCAAATACCCTTATGGGCCCGAGCGAGCGAAGGAATTTGCTCAAGATACTACGCAGAGTGGCTCGGTACCGTGACGCCGCACGATTTCTGTATCGCACTGCCAAAAAATATCCCATCATTCGCAGCATGAAGATTGTTATGGTCAGCTTACCTCGAAATGCATTTCGCTCCCTGTATGTTGACCATCAGCCGGACTTTTTTATTACCTGTGCGAGATTGCAAATTGGACATGGGAGCCAGACCAATGTTGCACAAGTGGCACGTTTGCTGAATCGAGACGGACAAACAGCGAAGGAGTCACTCTCTCACCAGTGTTCCAAGACTATACGGGAGGGGAAAATACATGCGGAGATGCAGCTCATATATTACCTGGAAACACATCAGCCTAAACCAGCCCCAGAGTCGTGGCATCAAGCAAATTGGCGTGCTTCCTCTGCAATGTATTCCTGTGTCAAGCCGCGAAGGTGTATACGAAGCGATGTCATGGAAGACTGCATCCTGCCTGGAAATTACCTGTGTTCCCCTCACGGTGCGGATTGGAGCGCCTCTTCGTGCAAAGTTTAGAGGCTTATATCCGCAATAGTGCAGCTACATTGCTGTTGAGGCAGCGAAGAACTCTCTATCCACAGCCTAGTGAAAGGGCACTGTGGACGATGGAGATTTCCGCAACTACAGTGGGCACGCTGCTAGGACCAGGGGAAATGATGAAAGATGAATCACCAAGGCTGGAACCCAGTGTTGATACCAGACGAGAACAGCCGACCACATAAGCAGCGAGTGGTTCAGAGCTTGAGCATCCACTGGTTGGACAAACGGAATCAAGCATCGACGTCGCGCCCTTGGACAAATTGGATCTACTGACAGTACGTCAGGGAAGCCTGACCACGCTCACTCTCGACGCCTCCACTATTGCACCTGTCCAGGCAGGACCGGTTATCATTCAGCTTGAATACACGGTGGGCAAGGATGGGGGCGTAGGATCAGAACTAGGATGCAACTTGGAATGGCTTACGCAAGAAGACGCAGACGCCGCAAAAGATAACAGAATATGTGCATCGTAGACGCAGAGTCTTTAGAGGACGGAGTTATTGTACCATCCCGGCTTCAAGTTTGGAAGCTCTATGTATCTCCACCGCGGGTATTTGGTTAGATTGCAAATAAAGCATTGAAGCGTGCCAAGCCACAAGCAAGGCAGGTCACAAAACAGTCCGCAGAACCTCTGTTGCTTCTATTCTCAATCTTTCCCGGTCCCTGCTCGTTGTATTATTCCCAGTCGCTGGTTGGTTCTGCAGTTCGTTGTCCTGCCGCGCGAGCTGCGCAAAGATCAACCCAAAGAGTTGAAGCTGAGTCTCTGCCTCGCGAGCCGCTTCATCAATAATTTTCGCGTGTCGACGATTGCGCTGACGCGCAGAGAAGACTTTTGATCTCTCCTTGCGGTATGCGTCTTCATTTTCCAGTCTTTTCTGTGTTGCAAGGCTTGTGAAACGCGCCCTCTGGTTGCCTTCTGGTGTGACCCGCATCACGCCTTTGGGCACGCAAATCACGGATTGTGGCATCACGTATCAATTTGCCAAACTCCAAATATTGTCTGTCTGTCTTTATGTTTTTGACCGGCTCACCTGGTTTGTGTTGCCCCCTTTCAGTGTATCTGAAATGCAGCAGGGGACGAGGCTCTTTAAAGGTATGAAAAGGAGTTGGTTCCGGCCCTCAATATGCTCAAAAGCCGCTGCGAGGGCTATAAAAGCCTTACATCACTTTTAGGTTCCTCTGGGGATGCAGCAAGAACAGATGACGAATGAATCGAAGCCGGTTCTGACGCTTGGGGTAAAAAAGGACGGCCAAGTGGTGAAAAATTCTGCACCCTCTTCACGAGATTCCGTTTCGGCCGCTTCTGGATTCCTTTTGACAGCAAGATAATCAATTTTAGGCCGATAATGACTGTTGCTCAGACGGCAGTTTAGTTGAGCCTGTTTAGATTGCACTCTGGCAATAAGATGACGAGGTGCAGGTAAATAATCGCCACTCACGTTTACTAGCATCCAAAACAGCTCCATCCGTTACCCGCGCTCCCTGCGCCATCAGTGAGCGGATGCGTCGAGGCTAGTTTCTGACGGCACAAGCACCCGTCTCCCGCCAAAGGCACATGCCAACAAACCGGCACTTATTTTAATTGATGAACCAACATCTCATTCTATCGGAATCTGGCCTCACTGTAGCCGTCGACGGCCGCGTCGAATTCCACAAGAGCCGTATCGGCCGCTTGGTCAAGTCGGATGTAGACGGAGTCAACTCGGGCAGCACCACCAGCTTCATACCGGTCCGAGGCAGATAGCGCGCTGATCAGTTCGACTTTTGTGATAAAACCGCCCTAGATTTGGGAGGTAATATGACGGCAAATCGAAATGGTCGAGCTGCTTCGTCCATGATCATTGTCAGTTGCGCATTCTCCTAGTCGCTGCAGTTCAGTGCCGGCACCAATAGGCTTAATGTTCCCGATTATGCCGGCAAGCTTTAGTCGGACAAGGCCCCTCTTGGAGGTATTGATGGACTTTATGGCGAGTGTCTCCTGCGTGGCGTTTGACGGGGGTATGCGGCGCTGGCAGTTGCATTGTAGGACACGGGATCCTGCAAAGCAGTGTGGTACGTACCCGTAGCACCTGTGTCTATCACAATGGTGGTAGCAAAAGACAATTCGCAGCTTGTTACTCGGCTGTAGGCCGACTTGCCTCTCAATTTTAGTAATATGTTTTTTTTCGGGACAATTTTCTCGCGTACGGCGCCTAGTAGAGCGAAACGCTGGGCATGGGGTCGCCATGGAGTAGCTTGTGCGATGTGCCAGCAACGAATTCCGACGATGTGCATGACACCCACCAGAGTCTCGTACGAGAGACTGCGTGAGAGTATCAGGGCATTGCTGGGCTTTCAGCCATAAAGACGGCTTGCGCGGTGTGCAGCTTTCTCGTACGAGAGCATGCGTTAGAGCTTTGGCACTCGAGCCCAGACTCGTTCACATGAGGATCTGGCCACAGCTGCGTACGAGAACCTGCGTGCGCAGTACGAATGCCCTGCCAAATGAGGACGCATCCACTCTGCCCGCAGCTGCGTACGAGAACCTGCGTGCGCAGTACGAATGCCCTGCCAAAGGAGGACGCATCCACTCTGCCCGCAGCTGCGTACGAGAACCTGCGTGCGCAGTACGAATGCCCTGCCAAAGGAGGACGCATCCACTCTGCCCGCAGCTGCGTGCGAGAACTTGCGTACGCAGTGCGAATGCCTGTCCAAATGAAGGCATGCCTCGAACCTAAACTCGAATCGCAAGCAACAATAGTAAGGACAATTTTTTTTAAAGTTATTTCTGGCTCAGGCACCCTTTCAGTTTCGGCCGCCCTTTCAATTTCGGACACCTTTCCGGCTCCAACGAGCTGTATACCAGCACGTGCTATATCCCAGTCGTCAAGTATACAGAGCAGTGATCGTACCTCAGATGCTGTATGGCTGCTCGGCATGGTTCATCCCTGGCTCAGGTTGCACAAGTCGGGGTAGCTCTATGATTAGCGCTATTCGAAACGTGCAACGCCGCGCCGCGCAAATCATCACGGGCGCTTTCCGAACGACAGCAGGCAGCGCAGTTGACGTTGAGGCCCACCTGCTGCCAGTGCTTCAACAGCTTGAGCAAACAGCGGTGGAGACAACGGTGCGCATCAGAACCACGCCGCTTTTCGATGACATGGCCGTGATTGAGGGTAACCGGGAGAGAGGGCGTCCGATTTCCGATGCGGTAAGCCCTCTTGACCGGTTTTCAACACTACTGGAGGATAAGTTTGGTGTCCCACTCAATCAACTCGAAAAACGACGGCCACACGTGGTGCCGCCGTGGTGGGCGCCCCCAATTGTCCGCAAAGCGAAAACAGCCGCAGAAGCCATCAAAGAACACGACGCCATGGAACCAGGAGCAATCCGCATCTATACTGACGGTAGCGGCATTAATGGCCACGTTGGCGCAGCTGCGGTCGCTCCTGATCTCTCGTTCGACGGCATCAGCAAGAAACGAACGCAGTACATGGGCACCTCTGACGTATCCACGGTATACGCCGCGGAGCTCCGTGGACTGGTTCTGGCTCTGCAAGTGGCTCTCGACGTGCACAAAGCAGGGACCCCTCCCGGCCGGTGTGCCATCTTCACCGACAACCAGGCGGCACTTCAGGCTGTCCTAAACCCGAAGTGTCCATCCGGCCAGTATATCCTCATAGAGGCCATACAGGCTCTAGATGAGCTTCGGAGCCAAAAATGGAACATCCAGTTCCATTGGATCGCCTCACATGTCGGAGTGCCTGGAAATGAAGCTGCGGACCTAGCAGCCAAAGAAGCCGCGGATCCCAATTTGGCGCCACCAAACGCCACGGAACCCCGGACACTTCTGGCCACCACAAGGACCAATATTCGACAAGCAATGAAAGCGGAATGGGCCCAAGCCTGGGCAAACGACAAACACGGACGCGACCTTTTCAAGCTCGGCGTCCGACCCGGAAAGGCAACACTCTCCACACACAACAGAACACACAGAGCCATCAGCTCAGTCATCACCCAAATGCGCACTGGAAAGATCGGCCTCCGTGCATATCTGCACGGCATCAACAAGGCGGATTCGGACCAGTGTACATGCGATTACGGCCCCCAAACCGTACGCCATATCCTGCTCGAATGCAGGGAGTGGGCGGATGAAAGAGAAAAAATGTGGGCAGGCAAGCGGCCATGGGTTGACCTCAAACGCATACTCTGTAGCTCGTCCATGGCAGTACAAGCAGCCAAGATGATGATCAGGACGGGACTGTTGGGCCAGTTCCAGGCGGTTCCGTCCACAGTTCTCCAATACACATAGCGTAGACGAGTGATATTCTGTACATAGAAGCTGAGGAGGGCCAGGAAAGGCTTAACAAGTCAGAGACACAGAACTGCCACAAATGGCCACCTGTATGATAGAGTTGTCTAAACTGAAGACAAAGTCACAGTTGACCAGACTTTCTTTGTCTTCAGGGCCGACGACAGCCAAATCAATAGGTAGATAGAACGCTGCATAGCTGCCACGAACGGCGGCTGGGACAGTCTATGAATAAGAAGAAGAAGAAGAAGTGAATGGTGTATCCCAGTACATGGTGTATCCCAGTACATGGCGTATCCCAGTACATGGCGTATCCCAGTACATGCTGTGTGCCAGTGCATGTGTTCCAGCCCTCACTGTATGCTGGACTACAGACACTAGTACACAAGATATACTAGCTCACGAATACCAGGCCAGATTCTATCCTAGAATCCATTGTGTTCTCGTATGCTATTGCTCCCGTCGCCGTTTTCGCGGCCTGTCTCCAACTACTTCTCTATCCTTGATGGCAGCCCATTGTGGGATTAAATGAATGGTCCTGCTCTCATCATCCATCACTCGCCTGAAACAGTTCTGAGGACGAAGCATTTGATTCTTGCTACTAAAGACACCCAACCCATTTCGCACATATTTCGCCGCGGCACGCTGTACCGCAGACGGTTCCGCTGGGTCTACCTCCACCTCATGCTGCGTCTTCCACTCCCCGTCCAGTAACAACTTGAACACTACGGACACCTTTTCTGTCTCGTTTGGCACAATCTATTATTTGTCAGGCCAAGCCTTGGCTGCCATGGAACGAGTATCTTACCTGTTCTGTGTCCTGTTGTACCACCTCCGAGGTTTCCACCAGCTGCTCGTTAGCGGACACAGATGCCGCAGATGGTCGTCGAACCCCTGCATACCCAGTGGCATCTGATGCATTTGAAACCTCATCATCCGAGTGTAAAGCTTTCCGCACCATGTGCTCCAAAGCAAGCCCGGTCTGTTGCCCGCTCGCAGCACTACTCTCTTCAGTTTCGTCGCAGCCATCACGCCTTGCTCTCTCGGGCACGTCGGTGCCTGGCGCCGGCGGCGACGAGGGCTGAACTCCACTGTCCACTGAAGCACACTCCTCGTCACCAGTGTCTTTCTCGCTCGCCGCCGTTTCATGAAGCCTAGCTTGGAGCTGTTGCAATATCGCCTCCAGCTGTTCAATTTTGCTTCGCAGTGCTGACTCTTGAGCAACGAGCCCCTCGACTGCAGATATATGCTGTGTTTCCAACGCTGCCATAGATGAAACCTGGCGCTGCCTGTCGTCATTGAGTCGGCCGACTTGCAATGTGAGGTCAGCCACCAGAGCTTGCAGTCTTGCCTCCTCTGCCACCAGCTGTTCCACCTGAGGTGCCTCCTCTTGGCGCAAAGATGCATCGGGGTCTGACATCTCCCTTTCCTGGCTAGCGGTGCCCGCTTGTCCGTTCTCACTAGTAGCAAGCAGATCTAGTCGAATTTTCTCCCCAAGGTTTGCGCGCCTCTGCTCCAGCTCTGCGATTTCGCTTTGCCTATTTTGTTCGTCTGCCTGGAGAGTCTCTAGTCTCAGCACTTGTTCAACTTCTGCATGTTGCAGGCTACTGAGCCTCGCCAAAATGTCACGCTCCTCGTCTCTCAGTGCCAGAATTCTCCTGTTCTGCGCAGTGAAATCATTTTGAAGCTGCTCAGCGTTTGCTGCGAATTGCTGCTCTTGCATGGCGAGCTGATGTAGTCTCGCTTCTCGCTCCTCGACTCTGCTTTGTAAGGCTTGTTCGCGCGCACCACCTCCTAATGCACGCGCCAATCTTTGACTTTGTAAAGACGTCACCGGTGAAATCTGCTCTGGCAGGACGATATAGTCAAAGGTGTGTACGCCCTCCGTCACATGGAGATCAACAACGGGAATGTCAATGTCCTGGCCGAAAAAAGCAAAGTAAATGGAGCGCTGAACAAAAAACGAGGTCAAATCTGAGCCGTGCCTATGCATTGGCGCGTGGAGTTTGTCCAGAAACATATCAGGTTTGTCTCGACTGTGATGCGCTGCGTGAGGTGTTCCGCATCGGACCGGTGGTACCGCAATGTCATCCACATCATCTTCCTCAGTGGGAATTGGTGCGGGGATCAGTTGCGCTGTAGAAAATATCTGCGTTATCAGTTGTATACTGGTGGGCATGTCCTCATATTCGAATTCATCTGCCTTTCGGGCGGTTGTCAAGAGTCTACGGGCGATGGCTTGGTCAGGGTTCCGCTGCACCAGAGCCTTGATCTCATCAGATTTGAAGCCAAGCTTTTGAGCCAGGCACGCAAATCGAAACACCACAATCTCATCAGCATGCCTTGTCTCGGCAATCGCAAGCTTTTGTTGACGCGGTATTGGCATGCTCTGCTGTTCACGCAGTGCATAAAGCCACAACTGTCGGTAAGCAACGTCAAAGCTGTCTGCTCTAGGCATCGGGATGGATCTGAACGAGGACCAAGAGGTCTGTATGATACACTCACTCTCATCCGCGTCTTCTGTCGAGTATTTCTTTTCAAAGGAGCGTCGGATGGACTTCCTGGCTTCTCGAGGGACGAGGCGTCTCATGCAGTCTGCCGCGGCTTGCATGTACTTGAGATTCTCAAAGAAGGCGTACAGGGAAGGCACCAAGCAGTCGACAGTGGCGGAGCAGAGTCTCAGCCAGATTCTATTCCTTGCCGTCTCGTTGAAAGCACCAAAAAGGCAGCCGCTGTGGACCTGTGCATACAGTGCGCGTGCTTCTTTTTCACAAGCGCCAGGTGCTTTGAGCTGTAGTGCGAGGACAGTGTCTTCATTAAGTCTTTCCATAGCGCTCTCGTCTCCATCAAAAATATTATGCCAGAAATCTTTGATGTGCCTCAGAAAAGAGAGAAGTTCCTACAGGTCAGCTTTGGATGTCAGGTACGGATATTTCGGACCTACTTCGTGGCATCGCATGGAAATCATTTTATTTATCGCGCTCAGCCGCAACCCGCAGTAGAGAGCTGGTAGATGGCGAAATGCATCGAATGCTGGCGCAAATTTTGGGTGCTTCCAGAGCTGTTCTAGCCGTTTCTTCTTGTTCTCTGCTTTCGATGATGCCCCCAGACGCGCCCACCATCGATGCTCGAGGTATGGGTGTTCCTCTCCGAATATCCCCTGGTATTCTCGAATCTTGCGGTAGTACACCCCATCTCCTGGCTTCTTTTCACTAGAATACTCTTCAATCAAGTCTCTCTTGGCTTCGTCGCTGATATCTGATGCAGTATTAGTCCACGTTCTGGGTCTTGTTCGCAGCCACACACCTGCGGTGAAAAGGTCGACGACCCAGTGCGGATCTGGTGATCTGGAAACTTTTTTGGATGCCTTCACTCTGTCGCCTCCACGCAGACACTCCAGGCGAAACCCTTGCTGGAACACCAATCTTGGGTGCGTGTTACCGCCACAAAGAAGCGAGTCCCGGGTTAGACCAGACGCCGTCAGCGCTGTCTGTAGGGCTGCCTCGTCGATGACGGCCGGTATGCGATTTGGCGCATCTCCTGGACTGAAACTACCTTGGCTACTAAATAGCCTAGCCAATCTTTCGACGTTTTCCTCATTCAAGTTTTTAGAGTTAGGAAAATCGAGGTTCTGGATACTCACCGCCGCTCTTCCAACGTACTTGACAGTTTTCTCCGCACTTATGCGGCGAGATACCGCTTGAAATCCACTCCTAGACATGTTGTGTAAAAGTATAGTACGCGTAAAATCCAGAAAGAGTAGACATAGAAGTATTAGTAGGGGCGAGGGAAACTGACTTTATGTAACGGACGCCAGCTGGAGAACCGGCCAGAAACTGCCACTCAACTGCAGCTATCCCATAAGAGCACAACCTGACGGCTTTTCCTTGTCGGCTGCCATTCATATACTCTATTTAATCCTTCAGATTTCATTTGGTCGTACAGATATTTGCCGTTAGCATATACGATACATGGCGAATATGAGTGAGCGTCGCGGTAAAAGACCTCCCACGCAAATTGACCTGCAAGATGCTCTTGCGCGAGCTACCCCGGAAACAGATCGTCGAATCGAGGGCCCCAACAGCGGGTCGCTTGATAACCGCTTCCCACCTAAGCGGCTTCAAAAGAAAGATGAAGATGCATTCATGCCCATTGAAGTTCATCAGCAGTCCACAAAAAGTGACGCCGGTTTGATAGCGGCAGCACCCCTGGCGCCTAAGTCGTCATGGCAGACCTATGAGAAACTATTTGACCTTCAACTCGGAGACAGCGACTACTTTACTGTAGCAGAAAAAAAGGACCTAGACGTTGAAAGCAATTCTGTGGTGATCCTCAAGACTTTTGCGGGCACAAAGGCAGAAAGCCATGTGCAGGCGATACGGGGAATCCAGCACAACCGCTTTGTCAACGCTCACCTCTTTTTTGCCATAGATGATGGATACCTCGTTTCCTTCGAGTTCATGCCTATGGCACTGTGCGAAGTTGCAGGTAACCCTCTTCTGAATGACCTGCGACTGGCATCAATATTGGGACAGGTGAGCTGTGTTCAAACGCGTATCAGTGTCGCCGTCTAAAGCGCCGCAGATTGTCGATGGACTATTATATCTCGAGCAGAAATCCCTAGAACATTCGCAACTCACTTGTTCTAATATCTTAATCGATACCCTCGGCAACGTCAAGCTATGTATATACGCCTATAGACTGCGACCCATTCCCCGCTGACTGTTGGCCAGGGGGCCAAGAACACATTCGAAGCTCAACAGCAGCGTGCCCGCATGCGAAGGCTGTCGCGGACATTATTATGTACCTTGCACATGGGCAGGCGAACGAATCTGACAATGTCGGGCTGGACGATCCCGGACGGTTCCCGCTGACCTTCGAATTTCTTTCTGCGACGCAGAGAACTTCTAAGATAGCCTCAATCGCACAAGTAAGTCGCCCTGATGTCGTGCAAAGACTTATTACGGCGCTGACTATGACAGGAGCCTTTATTGAAAGAACTTCCCTGGCACAAGACAAGGCTCGCAGGACTAGTCACTTTGACAAGCACGTGGATTGGCAGCGGATATAGATTCCCCGCAAAAGAATAGAACGGTCACTGGCTCATGGCAGAACGCCTAGCATTGACAAACAGAAAACAAATACGCATATTAGATTGAACAAGGCGACACTGCCCAGATTTATAGCAAGATGTGACGCGAAGACGCTCCATGGCTGATAACATGGTGTCCACAATGCCATTTAAATGCAAAGTCAATAACTAAAAACTAAGTCTGCTCAGCGTTAGTGTCCTTTAGCAGAAAAGCTCGCGTCGCGCATTAATGCGTCATGGCTGATAGGCAGGGTACATGATATCTATATTACTGCGCCGATTCTGCCACAACAGATCGTTCAACGCATCGCGCATGGCAACCTTCGCAGAAACTGCTAAAATGATTAGCTTTGCCATTAAGCAGCAAGACAACACACCTGAGATAACTGTCCTGCTCTCAGGTCGTCGTTCTCGAAGCTCCGACGAGACAATGTCCGCAAGAGGTATTTCACCGCAATAAGCTGTGGCTCTGTCGCCGAATTTTACTTCATTTATATTCTCTGATTTGATGTAGATTGAGATGCGGAGATTCTACGTAGACAGGTAAGTATGGCAGTCACTGGCTGCAAGATCGACGTACATATTCTCCATCAAGCTTGTCTTCGTCGAGCGCCTCGTTCAACAATTTCTGAGCGGCGATTCCGACGTCTCGAAAAGGTCAGCACGCGCATGCTACATCCATCATATAATTTCTTACCTCTCCTCTCTATCTGCCATACTAGATGAATCCTGCGCGTTGAAGTCGCGCGACCGTTTTGATTGTGAATCAGCTTCCGCAGATACGGCAAGTGCGCGGCAATGCCAAATCCGGTGGCCAGCATAACAACATTTTCATATGAATGTACTGATAGCTGCTTTCCATGCGGACCGCTGAACATTGCCCTGCGTGTGGTCGGGCCGTGTTCCGATAGAGCGAACAGATTTTTGGTGAAGCCGCCGCGAGGCTCGATAAACAGGTCGAGATGCTTCTGCGGCTTTTCAGACCAAGATATCACAGTAAAAGGATGTGTCTGTGCGGCCGACCCCGGACTGGCCCACGGAACCCAAAGGCCTATGTACTGTCCAGCTTTCACCTTCAGCGGCCTAGACAACTGCAGGCTTACTTTGATTGCGCCATTGTCGTATGTTATACGTGCCGTAGAGAGCCCTGACCTATTCCGATACGAGATGTTGGCGAGCCAGAAGATAGAGGTTGTAGAGAATAGAGCCCCGCCAATGTATAGGTACAAGCGCGGAAACAGATCGGCAGATGAGGCATGCCGCCAAAGACCGTACACGAAGGCGAACGAAAGTATCTGGTGGATGCGCAGGGCGGCTTCGTACGAGACGCTTCGCAGTGCCAAAGGTATCACCTGCGCGCACAGACATAGAATGGACTGCCAATCTTATTGTTAGGAATTGGCCATACTTGGGCAAAGCAACATACCACCAAGGCAAACACATCTTTTGGTGTGTGCAGGTCCAGCCTTCCCTTTGCTGTGCCAGCTGCCGCGGCATGGAAGACCGCAAGAGCCACTGCGATAGCCCCCGCTGAAGCGTGAAGGCGTCGGCAGGATCGGAGCGACAAGCCAAGGATATCCGCGAGTAAACCAAGGTATGGGCCTGCGAAGCAGAAGATAAAGTTGACGACGGAGAGAGTGCCAGATCGAAGATTAGCCTGATCCATGCTGGGGTGGGGAGCTACAATGCAAGAAACAGTAACCCCTACATACGCTACAAGTAAGAAAGCATCGCTACGACTCCAACGATCAAGACATTTGCCGCCGCGTACCACAGTTGGGTAGACAAAGTAGTCAGACGCTACTTTTCTCATTGTATTGAAAGGTAGGAGCACATATTTCAGCGCGAACGGACAATAAGCCTGTGTGAAACGGTAGACTGGAAGGCGCAGAGCCAATAGGCAAAGCAAGGCACCACAGACCACGGAGTACAAGAGGGTGATTTCGTACATGGCCACAATGTTGGTAGAAAAGAAATTCAGGTCCAAAAAAGTACAAGTTCGATATTTATATGATTTGGCTAGCCGTGGTAACAGCCATTTGCACACAAAAGGCTGTTTGTCTGATAACTATCCATGTTTTTTTCGCTACCACCATCGCAACCAAGCCGCTAATAAGTCGCCGCTGCAGTGTCTAATCGAAGTCTCTGACTTCGTTAAATTCTCAACACGAGTGCACATGTACCAACGTATATCTACCATATAACAATTTAATGGCTGGTGGTGACTTTTGGCTCCAGTTTCGCAGTAAACGGTTACGATGCAGCTGCGAGCGGGAAAAAGCGATGCTGAAGTGCCCGATCTTGGGAGTGACGAGATGCCGGGTAGCTCAATTTCGAGGCCATAGAGGTCAACTCTCCAACTTGTCCTCCAAAAGCAGCTTCCATTTTCCCCAATCTGGCAATGTACAGAGCAGAAAATTGATCTGTACTCATTAGCCATGTTTGGTTCTTCCAGAAGCGCTCACTCATCGTTGGGAAGATTTACGCTCCATGGTTTTGGCAGTGAGAATGAGCCAGCTGTGTTTAACGGGCGACGGCGATGCTAGTGGGAGCTCTCTCCTCCGCTAAATCGTAGTCCCACTAGCATTTCAGGTACACTACAAGGCGAAATAATTGTCCCCTTTTCATTTCGTTAACTTTGTAAAGATGGGTGGGTCTCTTTGCGGCGGATTGAGTCATTAGGTACACGGTACGAGTTCAATGAATTAGAGCTGATATAAACCATGAAGGTAGAAACGGAACAAATAGCTGAGTCTGGAACAATTGATTCTTGATTGTAGCAGCCTTTTTCTCCTGCGTCGCCAGAAGCTGATTTTATCACAGAATAGTAATAAGTGGCGCAGGTGTGTGAAAGTAACAAACGAATTCGACTGCCTATTTTCACTGCTCAAGGTCTTGGCTACCGAGTGGGTACTTGGTGGCACTACGCTACAGCCTACAATGGCTGCCAGCTATTATTTTGATTTGACAAAAAAAGGGACAGTCGTTTCGCCTTTCTCTGTACTGTAAGGGAGATCGAGAAAACCAGAGAGCGGTAAACGACTGCCATCTCCACCTCAGCATAGCACCTCAAAGACAAGCGCCGTGAACTGTCGCATCCGATAACAGCTGCAGAATCGGTACATATAACGCAGGTTGTAGAAGAACAACCATCATGTCAACTTCTTGCTCCGCTGAAAGTATCCTTATTCGCCTCCCATGAGCTTTTTGAGCCATTACGAGGGCCTGGTCGAGTAAATGGCGGCAAGAGGCTGTACTGGTGCAGTTGGCCGAGCAGGTCGGAGGCTACGTCCAGCAGCCACAGATTCGGTGTGAGCTTATTTCTTCGAAATATCCTTGACCCCCCAACCTTTTGGTTTCCAGAGCTCGCTCTTTTTAGGTTGCTCAGCAGCCCGCGCAGGAATTTTGCTGCTGCCTACTGTACACTCATGGGCAAAATGGGCTTCCCGTTTCGGTAAAGTATTTAATTTTCCAAGCAACTTTGATGGAGCCAAAAGTTTGTCAAATGTCTCGAAAACAACTTTAAATGGAATGCAAAACTTATTTAAAAGCTTTCAAGCTTCACGACCATTTTTTCTCAGTCGTCATATTGATGCGGAGCTGCCAAGTGGTGTCTGGAGGCTTACATTAGCGACGAATGTATGGAGATTTCGAGGAAGGCCATTTTGCCCGTGGCTGTAGCTTTGCCTTACATCTAGATACAACATACTGATTGGCTGTCCATGCTGTGTACCACTATTTTGCCGCCTCTCTGGTTGCCGTACAGTGGCACTTCTATGCTTTCCTAGATGTCTCCGTGTTGTTTGCGACGCTTTGCCTCTATGACTCTCAGTGCCAGAAATAAGGTAGCTTAAGATTGGTCGGCTACCGTCGGCTACCGTCGGCAAAGGGGCCTTAGAGAGCGGCAATTTGCTGATGGTCGCTAGCACCACCAAGCTGTGGCTTTGTACATCTGCCTCTCGCTGAGAACCAAGGATCTTCAGCGTAGTATGCGATCAAAACTGATGGGCCGGCCTAGTAGCGGGGCTGCAGGCACATCCGATCTTCCAGAGGCAGTGTCAAAGAACCCACCTTCGACTACAATTCATGCGATTGCTGTCATCGTGCCTATGCCTGATCGAAATTATTCCCGCGTAGCGCACTGATGATCTCCCCCATACCCTGATATGTGGCTACGATTGGAGAGAACTCCTGCAATAACAGTAGTCATGTGGTTGCTTTACATTGGAAATTCGTCGTGCCTACACTACTGTATGAACCTCACTCGTGTGAACCAGGTGTTCTTACGTCATGGAGCAAAGGCATCTACATCAAACCGCGTCAAGTCTCGCAAAATGGAAGAGTGATTTTGGACTCCGTAAGCTGCGTAGCTTGATTTATTTCGCTGTGCGAGGGTGCGCCACCCACTTGTTGCCTTCAGGCAAATGCGCAGACTTGCAGCGGACCAGCCGTCTGATTCAATCCAGCTGCGGCTTAAGGTTGTCATCCAAACTTAGCGTTTATGTGACGAGGACGCTTGAAAGAAAGCCCAACATATCCATTTTCGACTTCTATTCAACGCACCATGCTTTGGGTCACCTTGCAACAATGCATGGGTCTGTCGTGAGCATCTTCGGGCTAGGCAGCTGACATTCAGGGCCAGAGCCGCTGAAGTTGGCATTGACAGGGGTCCCTACCACCGAAGCTACCTGTGCAGAGGTATCCTCCTGTTGTGGCTACCACTAGTCTACAGCAATTTTGGTGGGAGGACATTTTCGGATGAGTGAATTCTTCGAAATACCCTTGCCCCCCCAGCCCGGAAATGCCACTGTTCCCAGGAGCTTCCCCTTCTCAGGTACTTTGCTCGATGTACCTTGCAGCACCACCGCTTCGTCCTTTGAGATCAGCAGCCCGTAAATGATCTCTGCCACCTTGCCGACAACATGATGCCACCTGGCATCTGAGTGCAGCCTAAAAAAGACAAAGTTCCCATCTCTCCTACCTCCAGCAGCCACAGAATCGGTGGTAAGCTTGTTTCTTCGAAATACCCTTGAACCCCCAAGCCCTTGGTTCTCCAGAGCTCGCTCTTTTCAGGTCGCTCAGCAGCCTGCACATAATTTTCACTGCTGCCTAGCTTTGCGTTATATATATAGATATAGCGTACTGATTGGCTGTCCATGCTTTGTACCTCTGCCTACTATTTTGCCGCCTCTCGGGTTTCCGTGCACTGGCACCCTATGCTTTCTTTGATGTCTCCGTGTTGCTTGCGACGCTTTGTCTCTGTAATTTAGTACTAGAAGTAAGGTAGCTGGAGGTTGATCAGCTGCCGTCGGCAAAGGAGCTTTAGCCTCCGGCAATCTGCCGGTGGCACCCGGTCACCAAACCGTGGCCCTGCACATCTGCCCCTCGCTGGGGATTAATGATCTTCAGCGTAGTATGCGATCAAAACTGATGACCGGCCGGTGGCGGGGCTGCATGCACATCCGATGTCCCCGAGGCATTGTCTTAAAGAAGCCTACCCTCGGATACAAATCATTCGATCGCCATCACCGTGCCTGTGCCTAGGGCCGCTCACCGATTGAAATCATTCCCGCGTAGCGCACTGATATGTCCCCCATACCCTGACCTGCGGCTACGATTGGCCAGAGGGCCCTTGCTATGATTGTATCGTGTGGTTGCTTTAGATTGGGAGATTCGTGCTCACACTGCAAACCTCACTCATGCACTAGGTATTCTACGTCATGGTGCAAAGGCACCTGCATCAACCCGCGTCAAGCTCGCGAAATGGAAGAGCCTTTGAACAGACAGAAAGCCATGAGTACTGTACCATGGATATAAAAATTCCACCATAATTATGTGTGTTGGCGATTGGACTCCGTGAGCTGCGTAGCTGAGTTCTTTCGCTGTTGCGGGGGTGTACCACTACCCACTTGTTGCCTAGTGGCAAATGCGCATAGACTTGTAGCGGACCAGTCGTCTGATTGAATCCCGTGCGGCTTAACGTTGTCATCCAAGCTTTGAAAATTGGACAAACTAAGACTCCATGCATGGAACCCAAAATTGCTTGCATAGATCCGTATGGAGCCTTCTCTCACGATCATTTTGCTTAGCTGGCAAGCGTAACAGTATATATTGCGATTGCCCTGACCGCGTCGCAAGTCGGCCTTGCAACCGAGTCCTTTGCCCACAATCATGTGTTCCAGTCTACATCGTACGGATTCACAGCTTTTCCATTCTGAGACCTCTCATTGCTGCGTCGGCTGTTATGTTCTCAATTCTGTGGCATTTTTCTTTGCAACTGGATAAAGGCCGCAAGGCAAAAAAGGGAGCGTTACTCTGCATCGAACCGCGTTTAACTAGGCGTTTCGGTAAGCTTTGGGTGTAAATAAGGCAACGTTTGGAAGCAGCTTTGAAGCAATTCATAAGAACGGTGTGAGTGTAAATCAGCTGCGTTAGTCCTGACCATCAACCTAAAGGAGCGGTCAGTACACAAACTGCAACCGCCATGGCCATGCACCTGCATAACTGAGCACAACAACACCAAAAATACTTTCCGCTGGCGTATCGGATAACAGCGTCCAAGTCCAGGTTATCATCATGAGTACCAATACTGTTGACGTTGAATTTTAGAGCAAATTGATCCAAAGATGTCGCATTTCAGGCTTCCTTGTCCTGTATACCGCATCCTTACAGGATTGCGGCAGGGCGGCAACAGCGGTTTCATTCTTCATACGTGCGTAGCTGCTCTTGGTGAGACGTAACGGCATAGATGAACCCAAAACATGACTTAATGCGACGTATCGAGCTTTTGCCGCCGAAGTGGCTTTGCAAACATCGCTTCTCTCGACGAGGGCAACGTGGCCATGGCTATTGTAACGTGGCTGTGGATCCAGAAGTCATGTTGAGAACCAGCCGCTTATCTGCGTGGGAGTACATGCTGAGTCATATTTGAAGCGTTCCTTGAACGTGCCAGACAGAACATCCACGCAACCTTTGCCACTTGTAGAGTGTCCTATCGGATTGCTCGGGAGATAATCCACCAACCCTTGGTGTTTTGGTCAGTCAACCACTCTGAGTGTATTTCGAAATTGAGAACAGTATCAATTAACCGACGAGTATGGAATTAGCGTACTGGCTATCCTCACTGAATATTCAAGAACGAATATGCTTAGACTAGAAGCTCAACTAGTAGTCGTCTGCTCAGTATACCAGGAAGGGAGTAGCTCTCTCAACTCAAAGGCTCCACCTCCCTACTGGCGAATACCTCCAATACCTGCATATACCTCTATCATTATCTGCATATACCTCCAATACCTGCCTATACCTCCATCCTTCCCTGCATTTACCTTCATTCTTACCCGTATTCATCTCCATTCTTACCTGTATTTACCTCCATCCTTACCTGCCACTTAACTCCATTTTACCCGTTTGTACCTCAATCCTTACCTGCACTTACCTCCATTCTTACCCGTACTGACCTCTATCCTTTTACCTCCATCCTGACCTGCGTATTTCCCATCCTTACCTGCATACACCACCCTTTCTGGACTCAACCCGGTTTTAACGCATCTTTACCCGATCTTACCTCCTGTTGTTGCCTGTGCTTCACTACACTGCTCTTGCCTCCATACTATCAGGCTCTACCTTTTTTTTCGCCATCCTGCCCTGGCCCCAGTTTTTGGCGGCGCTTCACGTCTTGTCTGGGTTTGTCATAGAAACACTCTTTGCTTAGCGGCTGTCGAAGAACGTCTAGTTCCATCTACGATGCCTTTGACTGTCGATGAAGCATGGGCTCTCATTGACGATGCGTCAAGGAGTCTGCAGTCGTGCCAGTTGCTCAGTGTACGCGAACAAAATAAGGTATTGCACGCACTAAGGACCTTACAAGCATCGCCATCCGAGATGGATGATCCTGATCAACTGCGTTCCCCAAGTATGCAGAAACGCCGGAAATTCTACGGCTTTCTCCGCATGGTGCTTCACAGTTGTGGCCCCAATGGTGTACTTGTCGCTGCTATCAGTCTTACCCAGACAACCGTGAGCGGAATGACAAACGATCACCGCATGGCCCTTGGTAGGAAACTGGCAAGCCACAAAGACTGGCAGCTGCCAGCTAATCCACATACTCAGTCTTTTGTGGCCCAGCTCCGAGCAATCAACCCCGTAGGTGGTACGCTCTTGTGCCAGGAGCTTGACAGCCATAATCACCGTCCAGGGACGCCAGGGGCTCAGGAGAAGCGGAACAATAGGGGCCCAAGTATGACGCCTTCGCGACATATTATGTGGGTTGGCATACCTACCGGGCCTGACACGATGAAGCACAACCCTTACCTCCACGTCCCAATCTGCTTCAAAGACTTGGAAATTTTTGAGGAGGTCGATTCCCCATTTGGAGCGGTCTCCAAAGATCTAGTGGGAGATCTCAAAGACAAATTGGGCCCCCTTTTCCTTGAGTTCGATGACGACAAAGCTCGCAATGTGGTGTATGTTCACCAGTCCGTTTTGATGATACTTTTCGTGGCCCGCCTGTTGAACGCAACCGTCGAATTCTACAATTGGGAGTCAGATAAAGAGGCCTTCACGCGCAAAGCTCTTGCGTCCAATCACGATCAGGTGCTCCTTTTCATATCCAACACTAGCTGCGACGAGACCGCGGAAGACTTATACAGAGTCACTGACTATCTTGAAGCGGTAAGAGCCAATGTGAGGGTGTACCCTACGAAGTCAGAATGGTCGTGGACCCTGCAAAAGGTGGGTGATATCAGGACGCTGGATGATCTTGCTCAGGGGTCGAATGCTTGGCGACCCAAGACGTGCTTTGGCGTTGGTGAATGTTTGCTCACTCAGCCGCAGGGCGGCAAGATGGTGTTGAAGAGAAGTCACAGTTGTGCTGGCAGAGAGGTTCAAGTCGTGGCCATGACAAAACGCGACAAACTGCTGTGCAAGGCGCCAGTGCCGGATCAAACAGCTAAATACAAGAAGCGCGGCCGTTATCAAGGCGTTCAGCTCCACAGGTTCCTTTACTTTCACCAGGAATACGTGCCCACGTTTCGAAGAACCGGAGAGTTTAGGGTATGGGTGTGCGGTGGCCGGGTGGTATGCGCTTTCAGAACAAAGGAGGACGAAAACTTACCTGGCAAGCCAATGGCGCTACGGCAACTCGACATAAACGAATATAATGACTTTAACTGGTATTCCCACGACAAGTGTACCAGGAAAAAAAAGCACGATGAGCTTTTGCAGTTCGTATTGGACACTGACTCTCGCATCCGCCAGTTGAAGAGCGACAGATTTGATACCGTGCAAATTGGCGCGCGATACGACTGTGGAATCTCACCAGACCATCGCTTTTACGTCAATGAGCTGACACGATTTGCCAACGCAGACACCTTCTCGGGACAACTGGCACCACCACATGACCAGATCATTGGACCTTTGGCCAAGATGATTGCTCAGAAGTTTTTGATGTAAAGCTATAATGCCATTGAGTTCGACTCGAATACTGTATCTAAAAGCGTGTTTCTGAGATGTCATGCTATTGTCAAAAGGCACGCAATCTTAATCTTTGCGACATTGTAGTCTTTCTGACCGCCGTTTGACTCTGGACTTGTTGCAGACCGCCAGACCCTGTTCCTCCAAATACTTCTCCGTTATTTCTGGCCACTTCAATAGCAGTCTTTCGACTGGCTCTCGTGGGACGTTGGGCGTGCAATTGGAACTCTCGCTACACGGAAGATTCCCACATGTCGCACACCCGTCACAAGAGGACCTACCCACCATCTGGACTTTCAAGAGCAGCTGAGTCCGGGATTCTACATGCCCTAGGATTCGCAGGCGCCGATTTGGTGCCTTGCAGGAGTGACGAGCCTTTGAATCGCTTTGCCAATACGTCAGAACAGCTGCGTTGTATTTCTTCTGCACCTCGTCTTCGGATTCCCAAGTTTCGGTTTCATTTGTCCACTGGCACGAGAGCTGGATTCGTTTTTGGGAGCCTCTCTCGCCGTTCAGGCGATGGCCGACAATCGCGGAAAGCTGAGGCTCTTGTCCGTCCATCAGCTCTGGGTAGTGGGTGTGATTCAACCGGTATCTCTCATACTCATGAGTGTACCTTTCTTTCACAGTTTCCTCATCGTGCCATGTCGGCTGGCTTGCAGGATATCCCACCTTTTGCATGAGATACTCGGTTTGGCCGCCCCGAGAGGCCTTGCGGCCCATGATCAAGAGTGCATCCGGAACACCATCGCCATCCGTCGCCAGCGGTCGCTTCCAGACTTCCCGTCCCGTTTCTCCTCCTTGAGTTTCTGGGGCTATCCAGTCCTCCGGCCCGCAGCCCCAGAACGTACCGACCGCAGACGGAACAGACCTTTGGACATCAGACTCAGCAATCCAATACCATTGGCCGTCCTGCCCAAGGCACTCAAGTTCGAAATATGGCGGGTCGCATTTGTCAGATGCGGACGTTCGGTATTCTCTGATGCACTGCAGGTCGAGAAGCAGACTGGCAATGGATTGGCCTGGGTAGTTGTTGCTGCATGCACTGCCAGCAAGTGTTGCGTGATCCCGCTCATTGGATGCCTTCATCTGAGCGGGTATACCTGAGTTTGCGATGCTGTCATTGTCAGAGTGGCCACCATTTGACACTATGTGTGTCCTGCCGGCTTGCCAAGCAGGCCCCTCGCTCCCCTGGGAGTCTTCCAGCTCTGGCGAGACGCAATCCTCAGATGAGTGCTCTACGTTGGCGGTGGTTTCACCTTCATGAGACCGACCTGGCCTCGGGTTTGCGTTATCGCTCTGTCGGCCATTGGTGTCGATGCCGCTGTCACTGCCATCGTTGCAGTCGCTACCATCGCTGTCGTAGCAGTCTACGAGTAGGCGGGCTTTTGTTGGGCGCTTGTATGGACGAGGCGTTACACTTGACTGGCCTGCCCCGTCGGTGTTGGCCATGCTTGCGGAAGAGTCTTTTTGAAACTGCGTGGGTATTAAAATTTGGAACAAAACCCTAGGAACTGGATTCTGTCCCAACCGTTAGTTGCATTGTGGTGGGTACGCTGTATAAGTACCTGAGGGAACCGGGTCAGGTTACCCGTACGGCTCGAGAGCCAATCACTGGCCGGGGGACTCTCACTGCGCCGCCCGTGAGATGCAGAAAGATCTCACGTGACGCTTGGGGGCAGGGCCTGTTTATAACACAGATTCGCCTAGTTCTGTCACTTGACACAGCTATATACTAGATACTATTCCCCTACTTTTGTTCCAGTTGATGTATTAGACTGACTTAATCTCTTATGAACCCTGTGTGGTGACTCTTCTTCTGCGTCACCATCAGGGCCTCGCACCAGTCGGTGGAGGCGGCCGTCACAACGCGGCCCAATTGCCGGACCCATCTTCCGTGTGCGACTTCGTCAAAGGCGAGCATCATTAGCCGCTGAACATCTGACTTTTCCCACGCAGGTTGCAGTAATGCGCTCTAGGCTGTCATCAGCACGTAGTCACTCGCCTGGCTGGGGTAGTGTTATCTTAGGCAGGCTCTCCATGTTTGTTGCCGGTCGTGACACAATCTGCCAAGACTCAACAGCACGAGAATCCCTTGGCCATTTTGTTGCATCAATGCGTACTCCTTCTGATCAAAGCCAAGAAGACACTGGATGCTGTCCGAGCGCCAACAACCGCAAAGGTAGCATCTTCCTTTTTTCGCACCATTCTCGACGAGCAGGTCGTCATCGCCATGAGCCATGTCAAGGTCAAGAACCGTAGGGAGCCCAGGACCCATGAAAAGGCGCATTAGCTCGAGCGCGAGGAGCTTGAAGCGCGGTACGAGCCAATTTGCGAGTTGTATTACGCCACGCCGTCGCGCGACAATCGGGCCCGCGGGACAGATAGTCAGACTGCAATTACTCATTCAAGTAAATGCCAAAATCTCTAAAATCATCCTTGTCTGTATGGGCCATGCGACCCCGAAATTGGTCAAGTTTCAGGCACTAACTCTTAGAGTATTCGGAAAATGCAGATGGAGCGGAGGAGCGAAAGCATAGCACTACAATCTTTGTACCGATTTGCAACCGAACTGATTCACATATAGTCACGGCAACGGTCTCTTTCTTATATCTATAAGTAGCAAAATGCTAGGCTCATCTGTTAGCTGACCCTAACGCATAGATTGGATAAGGCCTCTTGATAGGCTCCGCTTCCCACTGTCATCTCTAGCCTTATGTCCTTTTCGCTTCCTCCCCGCCGTGGAAAGACTGGCTAGCAACTTATTTTGGGGTTCTGGAAGAAGGGCAGCGCGATCGAAGTTAATCACTATGACGCGACGTCGCTCGGCGTTCCATAGTAGATTAGGTGCACGTTCATCGCCGTGATCCACTCTATTTCGATATACCGCTTGGCTGGATCGCCGCACCTCCTCTTTTAGGTTTAGATACGACGGCACCGCCTCTTTTGCTAACAGACCACCCCAGGACATTAGCATCATATGAACCACCCTGTCACCTCTAGTCAAAATGTAGCCGCGAGCGAATGAAATAATGCCTAGGTGAACGGGCACTACCTTGCCCTGGAGTCTGGAGAGTCTCTGATAGATCTTGCATTTGTGCTTTAGGATGCTCAAGTGCTCGTTGACGGTGCCCTTGCTGACAAATGTGTAGCCGAGCGGCGCCATCTCTAGCCTGAAAAGTACCCTAGTCGACCCACGCTTGCCTAAGCCATCGAGCGCGTGATAGCATTTATACGGATCCCGACGCAGCTGCCTAGCCATCAAATGGACTAAGCTTGTGACGTTGATTAGGTGCTTGGTACCTCCTTTAACATTGTGGGAGCGCACATTAGGACAATTCTTGTCCAGCTCGTGGCTAGACTTGAGGCTAAGAAGACAGGCTTGTGTGCAGTATTGCCTCGTAGGTGCTGATGCTGAGCCTTTGCGGCCGTCGTTCTTGCCCTTGCCCACGGAAGCTTTACTTCGATTGCTGGCTCTTGCTGTGGTACGTGATCTAGAGCCCTCGTCCCTACCGTGCTCGTCATCCTCCCGGCGCTTAGGAAGTATCGTAGCATCCTTGCATGCTCGCGGTCGCAGTGTATAGCTGCTCTTTGCCGGAGACTCGTCACAATCAAAGGATTCATCAGCGTCCTGTGGGGGCGAAGCTGACGGGGAATCTTTGTCATCTGACTCTGGCGATGTTGCTGGATCCTTGTAATCGGTTTTTTTCCAAGTTTTAAGGTGACGCGCCGTTTGATTCAATGCCGCCTCAAGCTGACGGCCTGTGAGCGCCTGCTGGCTAAGGCTCAGGAGGCAAAAGCTGGCTAGTTCGGCGACCAGCGTATGAGACACTCGACTGGTCGAAATCTCGATCGTTTCTTGAGTCACCTCCTTGGCTGGCACGCAAAGGTGTTGACGTAGAACAAGTGGCTCTGCTCGATCGTAGTGAAGAAAGACCGATGATTTCCCAGCGGTGACTAGGCCATACGGGACCCTATACGAGCGCATGTAGTTGAAGACTTGTATGAGTGCTATGGTAATCCTCGCTTTTTCTCGCTCTTCACCTTGAATCGCCGAGTCTGTTGTGTACCTGTTCGTTTGGAACCACTCGTGGACATCTGTGAATAGCGTTTCCTGGGAAAGAGCAGCTTTGACATGTTCCACGGAAAACTTGTGCGTAGCCTTATAATCATACACAAAAGCCACGCTCTTGGTCCCGTCTAAGCCTGTTCGGGTGCAGGCGCCATCAGGCCTTTGTTTCCCCCTCTCACGTTTGACATCAGCTCTAATGTCTTCGCTAACTTTATTAAAGGCATGAATACTATTTACGAACGTTATACCCGTTGCTTGATACCTCTGGCATAGCTCTTCGTCCGCCTAGATGGGTTCTAGAATGTTCTAGGTAGGGTCCTTAACTGCTGTTTTCTTGAAGTGGTCGATCGTATTTTCGTAACCGGCTTCTTTACGCTCGAAGCTCATCCCGATGTTAACTGTTGTGCTCTTCTGATGGAAAACTCGACCCTCACCGCAGACGCGGATAATATCGTTGAAGTGTTCTAGTCGATGATTGGCACTAAAGTCTGTCTAAGGGCGAAGCCACTTGGGATAGTATTTGCCGTCGACCGAGGTTGTGAGGCCAGTAGAGCTCTCCGAAGCACCAGCGAGCCTGAGTTTTTGGTAAATGTCGAAGTGATAGTTATGCAAGTACTCTGCTAAAGTCGTCTTTTGGTTTTTGAGTTTCTCTTTCTCCTTTTCGCGTCGTTCGTTCTCCTCCTGTGCTTTTGCTTCTTCCTTTTCGCGTCGCTCGTTCTCTTCTCGTGCCTTTGCTTGCTGCAGCTGCCTTTCGAGCTCCTGAATTCTTTTAGACATCTGAAGCGATTGATGGATACCGTTGATTAGGCAAGGTTGTGGGCTAATCGTAGAAGCGATTTGGAGTTCCCCACTTCAACGGTAGGTAGTTGCCCAAGGCGTGTCCACTGCTGTTGTAGCCTGAGGCCAACTTGTCCTCCTAGTGTAACACTCATCCGTGCCTCATGCAGAATTGGAGCCTAGCTAGCAAGGCAGTGACATCCAGTTCCCCTTTTGAAAAGCGAGGCCAACCGGTAGTTAATAAGCGTCGTTACTCTGCAGCCTGTTGTAATGACACGTATCTGCCATACCACTTATTTCATGACGTCACCAAGCCCATCTGCTTTGCTGTGACGGCTTGTTGTGCCACATGCCTTGCACAACTGTGGTGCCAAAGTTCTCTGCAGCGAGCGAAAAAATGGATTTCTTGATGCCTAAGATGCGTCAGGCACTCTGGACGGGAGATACAGCCAGTGTTCTGAAAACAAATCGTTCTCTTTGCTATGTGTTTCGCGACGAAATTACTGAAAAACCTTTGAGGACAGCGCAGCACTGTAGACAGGTGGCAATGTTATCTGGTCCGGTCCACAATGGGCAGCCCCCATAGCGGACACAGTTGCGCCGGCCGTATCTACTTGTGGCTTGTTCTCTGTCAATGCTGCCTTTGCAACTGTTGTTGGGTCATTCGTATCTCCGCCCGCAGCAGACCGCTGATCTTTTGAAAGTATCGTAACCTCCGTGCTATCTTTACTTTGCTTCATGTTACGCTTCTTTTTCTGGGGGCGCCGATCCAAACCTGCGTCGTCGACCTGGCATCTCAGCATCCACTTGGAGACCCACCCTGACCTACCAGGTGACTACTGCCAGTGCTAATAAGAAGCACTGGGCCAAGAGCATGTAAACAACCTCTGACTTTTTACCTCGAATCGAAAGGTAACGCGTTGAGTTTTAAACACACCACCCTCGTCTGCCAGTTTCTTGTTTGCTCATGAGTGGCTGATTTTTGCACTCGTTTTAATCTCCGTCGTTACAGATGATCCTTGACACCTGTTTCTAGAGTGTCGATTGATGCGTAGCAGCACAATAATGGACCCCTGCTGCACTAAGTGCAGGCGGTGATGTTCTGTCGGGGCCCTTATTTAGGCGATCAGCGCACAAAGTTGATTTCTTCGTGGTTCCTTGGTTCCCAAGAGCTTGCTCTTTCCAGGCTATTTAGCAGGCTACATAAAATCTTCTGTGCTACAGCCTGAAACCAGCCTACCAATTGCAAAGGTTATGTTAGCAGCGTTCCTATTTGCCCGCTCTCAAGTTGATGCTCTCTTTGATGGCTCCGTGATGTCTCCTGCCTCCCATCTCTTTGCTTCTGTAACTTACTATGATGTGGCATCCCGAGTCGCTTCGTCGTTTGCTTCGCTCGATTGATCATAGGCTTGCCTGCGTGTAGACTTTTGACTGTTAGATCGCCGCCGCGTGGGAGGACGAGTATTATCGTCCGAGGACTTGCGTTTTCTGCTGAAGCCGCTGCTCTCCGAGCCTTGCAGGCAATTGTATCCGTCTGATCGATCGCGGGCCGTCTTTCGAAAGGAATGACGCGTGCTGCTGGAAAAGTCTAAGCCCGCTCGCAAATTGGCAGTGCTGGTAATCTCGCGATGTCCTACCAGTGTGCGCCGCAACGTTGAAAGTAGTATTGACCACGCCTACCTAGATAGCAATTGCCGAATGAAGCTCTGTTTCGCCTAGTCACTTCACACGAGTTTCGGGACTTTGGTGGATCCTAGTTGTCTGCCACAAAGGTAGCAGTGTTACTGACCAGAGCTTCGCGTAATACGACTTTGTCCGCCTTGGGCCATTTCCACCTTTCCAACCGCGAATGATCTCTACTACCTCTTGGCTCAGGAACAAGGAGTCTGCACGTATTATACCAATTTCTAGGGGATCAAGCCAATTGAGCAGTGAAATTTCATAAGAGTCGGTAGACATTGAATCCTGTTCGTTACGGCCTAGCGTCTCGTTTGCCAGGGATCGCGCATCAAGGCCACCAGCTTCCGTAAATAACGCCAGGATAAACTACCACGTATTAGGAATGCTTATAGCCTCCGGCCACGTTACATAGTCCATTGTCCGCGTTGTTAGGTATCAAGAATCTTCTGATTACTTCCCGTTGGCAGTTGATACCTAGTAGCTCGAATTGAATCATCATTGCAAATAGTCCAAGACAGTCTGGGCACGGTGGATTTGTATCCTGAATACAGGTATCTAATTCATTACATTGTCTCCCTGCGTTGGCCTCGGTCGGTGGGGCAAGCGAATCTCTTGCGGCTTGATTGCCCTTCTCAAGTTCTAATCTACTACGGTTCACCTATAAAGATAGTAGCTAGAATTGATCATCAATGTCCATTTCGAGGAGCTTCTTTTTATATATGTGTTGTGGAGAGGCTATGCAAGAATTCTATGTGCTTATACCTAGTTCGCCAAATAGTCCTTAACCTCCTCCGCGGTCCACGGCTCTAGCGTTAGACGGTCTCGAAGATAAGAGGGTAAGAAAATCTCTCGCGATTTAAAACGTTATATTACCTTTCCCCATATCATAATGCCCCACAATAAGCCTAGCAAATCCTCTTTTCTGACAGGTCCCTTTAGAGGCCGAAGACCGTATTAATAACAGCGACATGCAATCTCTAATATGGCCAAGCTCAAATAATCTAGTTTCTTAACATTTATAGCGATAGTTACCAAGTGATCTAATGTTAGATAAGCCGAGTCAGTTATACCAGAGAGCAGTCCCCGCAAACACACGTCAAAGTCGCCAAAGCGCGGTTATAGCCCAGAGACTTCTAGTGGCTCCTATGATGACCGTGACGGTTCTAGCACCTCGCTCGCTGCCTCCAGAATCTCTGCCTTATAAGATGAATAGTCGCCTTCTCGGACTACAATCTCCCACAAGAGATGCTTCTTCTCCAAAGCAGCAAGGCGGAAGGCTGCTTCTAAGACTTCGTTGACAGACTCGGTCGACTGCTTATCATATGCTCTGTTAGCCGCTTATTTCGCTCACTAAGAATTGCTTATCTTACCTCCATCTTAAGTCATAAGACAGTGTGATGCGCAAGTTGGTAGAGTGGTTAGTCGGCGAATTGATTATTCTTAAAGCTTTGCTTAAACACTGCGCATATCCTTTACTAACTGAATCTAGGGAGTAAAAAGCCTTTACTAAGATTTTCTGAGCGGCTTATCAACATCGTACTTGAACTAACCCCAAATGCGAAAATCTACTCTTTTGGGGGGCCTAATGACAGCCAGGGGATGCTGTGCAGTGTTGAGTTTAGAATTGGAATAAAAACTCTGTGCGCTTCTAAGAGTCGAGGCTATTCTCGGCAGATGTAAGGGCTGTGGAGCCGACGCAACAAGATAGACACACAGGCAGGGAGCTACATTCGGTCCGGTCTAAACAAAGGCTATCTTGGCAGGTTTAGCAGCAGTAGTTACAGTGCGGCATGGCTCGGTATAGCCGTTATTTCCAGCATTAATGGCATCACATGGGTACTGGAGGCACTACGTCGCGGGCGGGGAGGAGAAATGGTCACAAGACGAAAAGCCGCAACCCACTGGAAACTTATCGCGGCTGCCAACAGGTGCTGAGCACGTGCCATATCACGTGTAGACTGGATGTACCCAAATTTCTGCCCCTCACTGCCCCGCGATGCTTGAAGATTTTCGTGTCTCTGGCTTACACTCGGTGCATCGCCGTCTACATAGTAGTAGCCTGTACTGGCGAGGGTAGAACGTCTTGAATCTGCTATTCCGATGAGCTCGCCGCTTGATACATGCTTCCTTAATGCCGAGGTCCAGCAGCAGTTGAAGGATCTGTTGGACCATGTCAAAAATAACCCGGCCAACTGGAAACGCGCGCGGACGAACGGCAATATGGATGAATATCATCCGTTAGCTACACATCTGCTCCCTAAGCTGGTATGTCAGATGAACTAGCTCTGACAGTTCTCAATACTAAGAGTGTATAGGATAAGCAGGGCAGAGTTTATATGCTACGAATTACCGGCGACTCAGGGGGTCACAAATATCATTTCGCTCAAGGCGACCTTATCTTGATCGAGGCTGACGGTGACAATTACAACATACAAGACGCACAAAAAGCTCTGCTCCGCTTCCCTTTGCTTGAGGCCAGCATTGTTAAACAAAATATTTCCATACAAGTCGGCGATGGATGTATATTATATTTGTTCTGGGTACTTGAATCAGACTAGAACCCCTACAGCGCATTGCGTCATGACCTTGAAGAAATGGGAATCTGGTTTGCTGTTGTTGCTGAAAGACACGAAATCGGTGCTGGTGTCGGAGGAGGGTCGTCCGGGTAATATGCAGTACCGTGCACAGTATGCGCATTAACGTTGACATCTAAATCGGCGCCGAAAGAGTTCAAGTAGTTGTTGGTGCCAGCAGAACGTAGGTCTGGATAATATGTCGTACCATTCACGACTTGTGCGTTGACGTTGACGTCTAAATCGTTGCCGGAAGGGTTCAGGTCGTTGGTAGCGGCGGAGACCGCGTCTGGGTAATACAGAGTACCATTTACGATTTGTGCGTTGACGTTGACGTCTAAATCGTTGCCGGAAGGGTTCAGGTCGTTGGTAGCGGCGGAGACCGCGTCTGGGTAATACAGAGTACCATTTACGATTTGTGCGTTGACGTTGACGTCTAAATCGTTGCCGAAATGGCCCGAGTCATTATTGTTCTCGGCGGAGAGCGTGTTTGGGTAATACGATGTACCATTCATGACTTGTGCGTTGACGTTGACGTCTAAATCGGTGCCGAAATGGCCCGAGTCATTGTGGTTCTCGGCGGAGAGCGTGTTTGGGTAATACGATGTACCATTCACGACTTGTGCGTTGACGTTGACGTCTAATTCGGTACCGAAAGATTCTGAATCGTTGTAGGCGTTGGGGTTATCGTTGCCAGAGAAATGATTAAAAATGGTATTCGTGACAGGTGCTGAGTTGGGCACAAAATGCGACCCTGGCGCGTTCGTATGAAGAGGCTGGCAATTCTGCGCCGCTGCCCCCGACAGAGCAGTATATGCGAGCACGTCCAAGCAATGGTTAGGTGACGGAACAAATGACTCCAGTGTTGTGCTAATCGTATCGTTCCCGTGTCCATCATCGACTTCGACCACACGCGAACGGCGCCTTTTATTTGTCTGATCATGGCTGCTTCTCGTTTCTCTGCTGCTCTCAGCAATGCCAAGACCACGTTTGCGCTTTTGGCCGTTGAACCATGCCCAGTACTGGAGACAGATCCAGTCTAGATGTTGTTGAGCTGTTGTTTCAAGTGATTGAACAATAATATTCGCGCGTCCCTTTGTTAGTTCTAAGGTAAATTGTTCATGATCGAACTTCGTCATCCGCCGCTCGTAGCTAGAACATCAGTCGATAGTCATCAAGCAATGGGTCAATACACTCACTGATTGATATAATCCGGCGCAAGACTAACGACGAGCCCGACCGAGAACTTGTCCATTAATTCCCAGTACTTTTTGCCCCTTTCTAGATATTTGGTAATGTCGTGGCGCACCTTCTCTTTGGAAATATTGGGGTTATAGCGTACTGCCACATCGATGATTCTCTTCTTGGCTGAAAGTGGCGAAAAATAAAAAGTATCGCCGTCTCCGCGTTCCGTGAGCCGACACTGTAGATTATAGAGACCTAGATAACGAAACCGTTGCTCTATGACATTCAACCAAAGATTGTCGACACTTCGACACAAGGCCGAGTAAAGCTCTGAACTGACTTTTCCTTTGCGCTGGAAAAAAGTCTCGGCTGTTGTGGTGCAGAATATTTTTTCCACGTCGCTAGGTAAACCAGGCAGAAATTTTGATGTAACAATCGATGCTGGTTCTGCTGTTGAAATCTCTTGAAGCGTTGGTCGAAGGAGTGACAAGGAAGTTGCCGATAATGTTGTTGTGCATTCGGGAGCTGGAGACGCTGCAGTAGACTGTGACGCTGGGGCTGACGACGACTGAAGAATAGGCGCGAATACTTCTCGATGTACAGAGGAAGAAGGTTTGGGAACGGAACATGATAGGCGAGTAAGTGACTCTGAGATCGGCTGTTTCTGCGTCGTTCTAGTTGAAAAGAGTTGTGGCTCAAGCTCGGTGAGGAGTGTAACGCAACGGCTGAGGTATGGGCGAAATTCGGCTAGCAACGTCGATTTCGTGCTAGCGGTGAATTGTGGCCATAAGTCTTGGAAAAATCTTGGTAGGTCGTCTATATCAAGAGAAGTAAATTGAGCAAGATTTTGGGCCATGCTGCGAGACGTTACCGGCGAGTGTGAGGAGGAAAACGAGGAAAGTTCCAAGAGCACAGTTGAGGGGGGGACGGCGCGACGGAACGCATGATTAGCTGACTAGCGCTGTCGATCACTCCCTATTCCGCCAGTTTTGTAAATCAGAGCAAATATGGCGGAAAAGGAAATGATCAACGCCTACTAGCGCTTTTTAGTCTCAGCCAATTCGACCAAGCTCGAGCAGATCTCCAAAGCCCTATTGTGCTCCTAGGATCAAATGCAAGAAAATAGACACTGATCAGCATGCGGATTGAGTTTCTAGTCAAACATCAATATCCAGCGTACTCTCTTAACCTGCAGGCCTTGGCCTTCAACGCATGTGTGTCTCGTAAACATGTACTCATGTCCAGAGAAGAAATTACAGAGCGAATAATTTTGGTAGCTTTGAAACGAGGCACCTGTCTTCGCTAGTTCAAGGGGCTTATTGATGGCGCGAGACATCATGCTGAGAATCGGACTGCGGTTAGCGACTTCTTTCCAAGTTATAAAGGCCAGGCCATGGATCGGGAATGATATTTGGAGTACGCTTCACCGCCACTCATGATGCAGCGCTTCATGAGCAGAGCAGAACTCATCACTGATGCCGTTTTTTGCGGACTCGGCTCGTTGTTCTACATTGCCAACACGATTCAGAATTGGCGTCGTTTTAAGCTTCGCCTGGGCGCTACCCAGAGCTGGTACCACGACAAGCACTACGTATCTGCAGTCGCGCTGGCCCTTCTCTTCCTCTTCGGCAATATAGCCTGTTCATTATGGATTGGCATTGCGCACAACCGTGGCTTACCAGATGCCGTTCCTGGGATAATGTGGCAAGCCACAATTGCCATATGCTTCGCCGGCTCTGAGGTATGACTCATTCCTACGCATTATCATCTAAGCTTACGAGAGCAGATGACTATTCTTTACGCTGTTTTGGATCGAATTCCCGGGAGATAGATCGCCGGTCTATGCATTGCATTTCTCCCAGCGCTGTGGATTGCCTTTGGCATCTGGAAGTGGCGTTCTGGGGCGGTATGGGCCTTTCCAGCCATGATTAACGGATCGTTTGCGGCTATTCTACTTTATCACATAGTCAAACGGCAGAGTAACCCATCACTCCCGCCACCCCTATGGTCTGATTTCATTCGTTTATTGTTGCGCGTCTTGATGACCACAACGAGACTTTGTATGGGCTTTTACTTATTTGCGAAAGGGCCACTTAGATACCATTTTGGCCTGTAATGTGCATTCTCACTGTTTGAAATTGTTTAGTTAGCTGCACATATAGAGATGCGATTAATCAAGGACAGGTCAGACAAGAAGCGTGCCGAAGCTACGTTAAACAGGCGGAGGTCTGTTAGCTGGATGGATGGCCAGTCGCAGTAGAGCCTATTTCACCGGGATCAGGTCGGTGTCATTGTATAACTGTACTATATCGAAAATACAGCTACGAACGAAAAGAATATGCAGATGCTCCTATACAGAATGTGCCGTAGATGTAGATGTCACTTAGGTGAGCCGTATCGTTGTGTATTGACTTCCCATTGAGCAATTAGGGAAGCCGCTTTAGGTACGCAGCTGAGGCTCTGTGTATGTCGGAGTGCTATGAGGACCACTTCGTACATGGATTCGTTAAAGATAAGAAAGCCGTAGTCTAAGGGCCAAAATAAATGTAACACACTTGGCGAAGCACTAGTATTCTACTAGATAGACTTAAATACTTTGTCCTCTTTGAAATCTGAAAGAATTGTTGGGCCACTCTTCTTCTGCTTCTACGCGCCCTAACACATCTAGAAAATGGATGACCATTTAGCGGACTACCCATCCCTCGAATTATATGTAAGATCACTGTATCGATTGTGTGTGTCAAAGACTCAACTCTACAGAATGCCGTTGCTACGAAGTCATGAACATGGAAGTCGACCTTTACATTTACTATAAAAACATCTATGGTCGCCTATGCGTATTCACCGAGGATAGTTATACCTTCGCCTGTTTGCCGAATTGTAGTTGGAATTTGTAAGTAGTTCAGAACTGAAGTAGCACTAGGGTTTCAAGTATTCCTGCACGCTTCGGTGGTATTTCGGGGTCTGTGTGACCGACGCCGTTTTGTCATTAAGACTAAGGGTGTGAAGATGAGCGCCAAGTGTACACATAATGGTCACCCGCTGTCCACGAGGGATGCGAGCCGAGATAGTTCGACTCCATTAGAAATGGTATAAATACTATTATGCATTCTAAACTGGAAAAATCTATTTTAACGATAATTATTTCACATTCCAATCTCTTGTACACATGACTCACCATATAAGGAAGAAGTACACTGGCGCTCCCTGCATAGAATGTGTCTTGGATGCGGAAACCATAGAGGTGAATGTGCTTGCTATAGCCGGGTGCACTGATTGCCCGTTGCGCGTCTGTGGGAAGCATTACTTCTTTGCTAGCACAGCGAAAAGGTACTTTCTCTTTTGCGACATGGATGTTACGAATCTAACACCAAACAGCCACATTAGGAAGGCACACGAAGCGGCAAGATCCTCCCGGCATCAACACAACACGACCAATGTTCTTTAGCCTAGGGAGCCATTCACACAACGTTGTGCCGACATCCGGTTCGGATCAAACGGCGTGGTTTGCTTTGCTTTCTATATAAGCAAGTGCCTGTCCCCAGACACAGCTCACGTTCGCATCAACCTGCATAACTACAGCTACCAGAATGCTCAACCTGTCCGTACGAGAACTTCCCGCAAGTGAACACATTCAACGCGTTCTAGTCGATTTAGAGGTACCATCGTTTTATCGCA
This sequence comes from Beauveria sp. NWAFU-1, assembly GCA_024472245.1. Classification (NCBI taxonomy): domain Eukaryota; kingdom Fungi; phylum Ascomycota; class Sordariomycetes; order Hypocreales; family Cordycipitaceae; genus Beauveria; species Beauveria sp. NWAFU-1. Next base: position 5,603,856 of record JANBXD010000001.1, on the reverse strand, counting down.
CATTTAAAATTACACTAATATCAAACAGTTGACAGGGCCTAGTCGCAAAAAGTTTAGCCAAGCACTCGTGCTGATCTGTTTCACAAGTACCAACGACGCGCAAAGCTTGGAGGATCTATGTGGTTACAACGAAGACGATGTAATCGGCCTAGTGAGGCAGAAAATGCGAGACTTGCAGACTGGCTCTGACGACGACACATGGAAGCACTAAGTTGCATTAATTCGATGTGTCTTGGAGTAGTCTCGTGCTATGAAGAGCTACTATCAATAAGAGATTTTCGATTTCACTCGGACATTTTAGCAAAACCGGAAGACATACCTGTCTATGGTCGGTATCGGGTCTGAGGTAACCTATGTGGAGATCGCTAAGCTTGTAGGAATTATCAGACAATGCAAGTTGCTGCAGAGGAAACCAAGCATGGACAATCTATAACAATTTCTGCGACTAGAGTATTTACCTATTCGCACACGCGAGAGTCTGCTATGGGAAGCGTAATGTGGCCTTTCCTATGGGGATGCTTAGAAGTTCACGGCATTTACCGCTAGCGTTGCGCGCGAGTTTAGTTGCACTTGGGACGACGATCATGAGGCCCTCTTCATCATCTTTCGACGCCTCTAAAGTACTCGACTAGGGCTTCCTGAGGACTATTTGCACCCCGCACGCAATCGTCTCCGGAACAGCATTCGAGATTGCTAAACGCCGAGCCGGCTAGTGTTGTATGTGGTTGCCTCCTTCGCTTTGAGCAAGGATGAGCTGACTTAACACTCCATATATGAGTTTCTGAATCTGCAGACCAACGATGTATCGCGTGTGACGATCAACTCCTTGGCCCGCGCGTTAGATAAGTCTATGAGGTCCTGGCCTATATGGAGAGGGCAGGCTGCGAAGTTTATGTTGGTTCTGTTGGGGGAGGCGGTTAACGTCAAGGACATGAGAAACATGTGTACTAAAGAAGGAAGCACATGCATTGACTGGGATGACTATTGGTATATAAGATTTGATGGCTAGACTAGCTATGATTCTGTAAAAGCTATTGTGTGTGATAAGTTGTATAGAAAATAAGAATACGTGATGTGCTAGTCATTAGTCCTAAGTAGATAGAGGACCTATATGAGTTTATAATTATTTAATTTTGGAAGGAATTTGAGAATTTAGTTCGCTTTGAATTGTGATGAAGAATAGTTATAGTTATGATTCTAGTTCCACTTATGAAAAATAAATAGAGAGGGGGTTAGAGGCTGGAAGTTATAGCTGTTTATTGCTCTTCGTATTATTATGGCTCTGATGTGACTTGGCGCGGCCGCGCGGGAAGGTATCCGGATATACTAGGGCCTAGATAACTACAGGTCTTGCCCGGACTTAAAGTCAGGTAAAGGCGGCCTACTTCCTCTCTTTACTAGCTTTTCTGCAGGCAAGCTAGACCACCTATTCGATGACTGTGGCAGATGGCTTATACGGACGATCTCGGAGACGATTTGCGTGACTACGCTATGGGGTTTGTCTCCATTCTAATTGTATTCGGTCGTATAACTAATTATAGGAAGTTTCAACCAAAGTTTCCGTGATGCGCAACATCTGTGGAGCTGAAGAACGTTATGGTGAGCTTTCGGCGGGGTTCGCTACTATCAGGCTAGGGAACGTGCCGCACTGATGGTGTATTATTTTTAGGCATAGATTCAAGCTCACAGACGAGGAGGAGTAGGCGTGCGGCGGTGGTAGCTAGTAACCAGTAAGCTCCCTTTCTAGTCAATTATAAGAAGAATAGATTACCTACATCTTAGTAATTCTTCTCTCTTTATCTTTATTTCCCTATATTATAATTTCTTATATATTCTAGACCTTTAATCATAGCTTATCAGAACCCTCAGTATTATGATTCATTATACACATCTATGTTGCCATACGACGCTAGACTCGATTATATGAGACGTATCGGCATTTTTCCCCCGTAACACATAAACCTATTACCTTCCAGCACTAAGGCAATAACCAGAAACCCCTAAAAGGACAAATTTTTAGATCTTACGGCGTCTAAAATACGCCACCTTAGTCTCTTACTTTCTAAAATAGTCTTTAACGATATTCAGAATGCCGTCCTAGTCATCGACGATACTCAAAATCTCGTCCAAAATGTACAAGGTTTAGAGAAATTAGATAGAAATGTCTATATCGCTCTCCTAAGCCTCAAAGCGATCATATTACAGCGTACTAGGTCACTCTCATATAGAGAAGCCCTAGAGGAACTTAGGCATCTCATTTATGAAGAAAGGTAGGTAAGAAAGGTGTTATTCCTGCCTAGGACTAACTTCAATAGACTAGCCAAGAGAGCCTATAACCAGTGCTCGCAAAATATTATATAGAACTATTAGCAGCTACAGTTATACGTATCGCTACGTCTTAGTAATGGAAATAAGACTAACTATACCTCTAGCGAAGGGGCTAATTCGCTATTCCTACGCGACGATTAGGGACGAATCATAGTCAAACTACAATATTTAAAGATACCTAATCAAACAGAGGCTCCGTAGGCGTACCAATCTGCGAAATATCTAGAAAGTTTCTATGAACTATATACTACGCAGGACCCGCCAAGTGTGAAGGTTTATATACTTTTCTTACGTCCCCGCCCGAGCGGTGATTATAAGCTACTCAAAGACCTGTTTATCAAGCTCTCGTTCAGTATAGTGTATTTTAGCAAGTTATCCGTTAATAAGAAGAGGAAGCTTCTTAAACGGTACAGCGAGTATATACGCTTCTGCCAAGACGCTACACTAAAATCTCGGCTTAGGGGCTTTCGACGGTAAGCAAGGTATTCCTTCTAAGCATAATTAAACATCATGACTTATTTTCTTATAGCGAGTGGTCTGTTTTGAATTTATTTTACTAGCTTTATAACCAGTTTAAAATAGGGGCTTCGATGAGGGAATAGAATACTTAGCGATAGAGTATAGAGACCTTTATTGAACATCACCCTCAACTCGGGGATATCTCTTCATAGATGGCTTATATAGATAAACTTATACATACTATTTAGAAACACTTATACTAACTAAATTCAGACTATTTACTTATAATATTCTTTATACGACTACTAACGCCAGTAGATGCCTATATTTCTATGGCTGTTCAGACTGGAGAGGATTTCTAGATTCTACATTCTGCGATGGTTATTACCTTGACTACCAACCGGACTACTGGTCGATGGCTGTCTATAGTGATAGAATAGCTGCCTGCACTCCTTATCACTTAAGGACACTAAGGCTATCCACTCTAACGCACAAGATTATATAAATACCAAAGCCCCCTAACGTGATCGAGGTCAAAAGACTAAAACTCCCATTATTCACCAACGTTCTACAAGGATACTACGAAATCAAGCCAGCCAAGTACACTCTTATAGGTGAGTATATAACTACAATTTTAAGACTAAATCAAACTTACAGATTTTTATAGGCAAAATGACGCACAACGAATTAATTTAGATATATCTAATCGCAAGTAAATGTAAGGCGATCCCGCTCGTATAAGAGTAACATGCTGATTTAGATAAGGTACTCTACCAGCTTCTAAAATAAGGCAGATCTATATAGTAGTAGTCATCTATACGGTCGCGTAGTTACACGGCAAATAAGCAAGCGTTAGCAATTCGGCACATATAAGCTACATATCGTAAGCCTTTACTATGAGCCTAGACCTAGCTATGACCGTAGAATAGGGCCGCCAGTGCTTATATAGAAGACACCGATTAATGTGACTAGTTTATTTCAAACACTAGGCGATGACATTTAAAGAATAATCTTCTCGTATTTAGATTATTAGTCCCTCATTTTTCTTTCGTAGACTAGCCACTACTTTTATTAGATAGCTCGACTAGAGCTAGCCGATTAATAAGATTAGTTCTAGTTCGTTATAAGAGCTAAGAAAGAGTTTAAGCAGCACTTCCCTAACGAAAAAAGCCCTAGAAATTTTGCTTGCTACTTTTACTACCGTGTGCTCCGAGCAGACTCTTTTAGAGAGGACCAAGCTTATAAAGCGTTCGTGGATTACGACGGTAGTTTTGTTTTCGATGTTAAACCTAAAAACGTTGCCAAATATCTAAAAGTTCAGCTATAACGTTACTATATAACTTGCGGATATAAAAACGGATTTGATAGTTTCCGTGATATCTAGCACCTATGGAGCCAAAAAAGCGCAATCGGCCGATAGATAAGTAATGGCCGTAATAGCGATTATAGTGATATCTAGAGGGACGAAAGTGAACTATTATTAGTGGAACCTATCCCGACCGCGACGCTCTTAAACGGCCTAACGGGCGACGTATAACATTAGACTAGAATCTACAGTAAAGGGCGAGAGAGTAACGCCGTTAAGAAAATGCCTTCTCCATATTCGAGGTCGATCCTAGAAAAATGGGGTGCAACGTATCTAATCTTGCGTCCTAATGGCATGACATACTAGGCGCATAGGAGAACTCTTAGAAATAGGCAAATGGCTAGAAGCTTTGATAGGAAATACAGGGGGTTTGGACTAGATGTTGACGTCTATGATTTACGACAAGGTTAAACTAAAGAATATCTTCTATATTTCCGTGGACGACTAGAGGAGGAATGTTATTGGGCAAAGGAAGATATGCTAAGCCCCGAGCTTCGAGTAGCGATTATATATTAGGGGCCGTAAGTTATAATGTAGCTAGAATGTATTATATTAGTACACCTAAGCCGGATAAATTGAGCAGTGGAAACTTAGTAGCCTTGATCGGTCTTCGGTGGGAAAGAAGTTCTCTGCGACATGGGCTGTCTCGTGAGAGCCTGATCGCGGAGAGCGTGAGTGAGGAGATTAGTCTTGAGGGTCTCGAAAGCCTGGTAACGGAGCGGAGTATGGGTGGGCTTAGCAGGAGCGAGGAATGCGAGTCTACATGGTGCGAGGACTTGGGCATTTGCTTAGCAGGTATCTGGCTGGAGTTTTGTTCCTTTTGTTCCTTTTCTTATTCTCTTTTTATATCGGTCTAGAACTTGGTGTACGAGATACACGCAAGCGCTATTTACTTAAGATTAATGCCACGGAGGCCTACATTCGCGTTCAACCGCAAGCTGTGGCAATATATGGAGAAAGTTCAAACGTAAATTGATTTCCGTTCTGCCTGATTCTTATTCATACCTAGTCACAAACATAGATCACTGGGTGTAGAGATTGTGTAGGAACGAGCGTTGCACAGAGTGCGTATAAACCATAAAAGAAACACTTCGCTGCTGACCCTACTCAGAAGAGCCATTATCGCGGCTTGACACTATGACTTCTCTTATAACACGAGTTTTAGCTAACACTGTTGCTCTTAGGGCACTACGGCAATTGGGTTTCGAGGGCGCTGTTTGCGCGGAGATGTTAGTTACCTGACTGGATGACTTTTTGAAAAACCATGCGACTGAAACCGGGGTGAATGGGACCGAGCTTTGGAGTGAAGGCGAAGGGGAGGCGCTCTTGGACATTGCGACGGCGTGGTTAGACGACGAACGATAAGGAAGGTTGTACTGGCCACTGGCCATTATGCTAGTATGCTCTGGACTATGGCTTGTAAGTCACCACACTATTTCCCTGCGCGAATGCTGATGCTAGTTAGAATTACAGAGTAGAATTAAATCTTGTTTGTCGTAGGAGCTACCTTTTAATGCGTCAAAAAAAGGCCGTCTTCACAATAAAACAATCAGTGCCTTAATAGGCGGTAAGTTATTACCGAATTAATCGCATAGCATTAATAGTGCTTATATAAAGAAAACATTCTATCACTGACAAGTTCGCGTATTATGACCAGGCTTGCCGTAAACACCACATCGCCGACCCTTCGTCTCATCCCTCAGCTTTTGGTCTCTTCTTTTGGTGCCTGAAACGGTAGATCTGCCTCGACTCTGCTGATTGGACCTCTTGAGAACCTGACCGGCTTCTGACCCGTGTTTCATGCACAGATCCTAGTTAAACTGGAATAGGAATGTTGCCTTGCCCGCTATGATTGTTCGTTTTAGCACCACATCATGCAAGATCCATTCATCAAACACCGCATCTGTGGGCTCCGCTATAGCATGTGTATCCTTTTGCGTTGCAGAAATTAGCTCTGATGCTTGGTCTAATCCCGCCGATTCACAATGAACGCTTTGCTGACTTCGCGAACTAATTCTTCTTGACTCGGTTTGGAATTTGCGGCGCTTGCCGGATGGCTGTTTTTCGTCACCAGATGAACTGTCGCTGTAGTCTTCTAACTCGTCACTTGTTGATGGGCAGTATTCCGGATCGTCTAGTGCCCTACGCAAGCCTTCCGCTCCAGGCTGCTCGGCAACATGGTTCGCCAATGACTCCCTTGACCTCTTGCTCTGCGCCCGTGGGGGCATCTGGCTTATAAGCGGCTCCTCGTCACACGTGTACTCTAGTGCGCTTGAGTTGTAATTAGACTTCTCTGGTGAGTTTGTCTCCGTGTAGTTTTGATCGTCGGTCTCCTCTGGGTCTTTACTAGCTGCCGACATGGAGGTATAGCTTGTATGCGTAGAAACGGTGTCCTAGAGTTGAGGTTCAGGCGATCGACTATTGGGTCGTGAAGACGCAGGCATTGAGGGCATGGGAGCCCGGATTCGAGAGATCGTTGGTGGAACATCAGTGGGGCAGTCAGCCGGCTTAGCGAACGAAAATCTGGCGCTGTGATTTAGTTGTCTCTGGTCAAGCGGCGTGGAAGAGGTTGATGTGTAGGGCGGCTCGCGCTCGTCCTTGGAGTTTGACGTTTGCTTGCCGTCACGAACTACACGTTAATAGGTTAGCGGTGCTCGGCCTTGATCAGCGATTGTATGTACGCCGCTAGGCAACTTACTGGTGCTGCCTATTTCCCCGGTTTCTTCTAGAGACTGTACTGCGGCTTGGATAGAAGGTAGCGTTTTATCGGATGGTTTGCCACCCGACGCATCAGCCTTGTCTGAAGCCGTGTCGTCGGAAATATAGATGAAGTCGTCTTTGCTTAACGCTAACCTTGGCGACGGATTAGGCAATTCTTTGGGTGTTATGTTAACCCTAGCACAGTTATGATCCGGAGGCGAGGGGATTAGCTGTGGCTGTGATGTAGATGAAGGGAACCGCAGTTGACTGTTGACACGCCGCGGCATCTCAGAAGTAGACGTCTTTTTTACGCCTTCGTTATCTGCCGGTATAGAAGTATAGCGTGTCTGTGGAGAAGTAGCGTCCTAGAGCGAAAATTCGCCCGATGGGCTGCTAGGTCGTGATCTAGCAGTCATGGCGGTGGGCGTAGATGTGCGTATTCGAGATGATGACGCTGAAACACCGATTGTGCATCTAGCAGCCAGGTCAACAGACGGCCCGCGGCTCTCGTTGATTTGTGCATGTTCGGGGGGTGGGGAAGCCCACCTGCCGGTTGCTTTATGTACGTCCTTGCGCTGTGACGTTTGATCATAGTCATCAACTGCCATACTGTTAGCAGTGGCGGTCGTTAATCGGTCACGTAATGTAGGCCTTACCTGTGCTGCCAGTTTTTTCAGTTTCTTCTAGAGAGCGCACGATGGCCTGGATCGATGGTAGCGTTTTATCAGATGGCTCGGGGGACGCATCGTATAGGTCCGAAGCTGCGTCGTCGGAAATATAGATGAAGTCGTCTCTGTCTGACGCCAGCCTTGGCGAGGAGTCAAGTGATTCTTTCAGCATGTAAGCCATGCTCCGATTATCATTTAAGGGCAACGGCGAGGACTTTGGCTGTGACACACGTGGGCGAGAATGCGATTGATTCTCGGCGCACCGCGGTCTTGACAGCGGTCGCGGTGCCCAAAAGGTCTGATAATCGAGGTTCGATTGAGGGCCTATCTTTGTGATGCAGTAACCGCATAAACGTTGCTACCCCAGTTCTGCGAATGTTGATGCTAAAAGATTCTGGTGGCGCGAGAGATGAGAGAAAGGAAAGAGTAGTGTACAGTCGAATAAAGACTAGTGTAAAGCGTACATGCGGAGGATGTACCTTTTATAGTCTGAGTCTTGGTAGTATACCGCATCTTCCGCCGCCCTCGCTCCGTTTCGCGGGTTATCTCGGCGAAGAGTAGACATGCCGCCATCTCCCGTATGGGCTGTCCACTAGAAGCACGGCATTCGCGCCGGGAGCTTCAGCCACTCGGGCACTCTCGGCTAACTGCGACGATTCGCGGTTTTGTGGGAGACGATAATGAGGCAGCTTGACATGTGCCAGCTAATCGTTTCTTCGATATCCTCCCCCTTGCATGGCCTGAGTCATATGTGTAAATTACCGCATCTGTTGTCCGGTCGCGACCATAATTCCACGTTATTAGTGTCATCTTTGATCCTCTTGATGCAACGCCCGGCGGAGAATCATATGGGCTTAGTAAGATATAAAGCCTGTGCTTTTGCGCGGCCGCAATCTGATTGGGTCTTCGGCTGCGAAAGATGGTGCTCGATCGGGAGAGAAGAGACGAGGACAAGGTCAATATCCTAAAGCCGAAAGACGTCCGAGGCCGAGACTAAATGAACCTGCGTGCGCCACCTTAGTGTACGTCACGCAGGTTTAGCTCGGTGGAGTCTCGTATTTACGGACATGACACGTTAGGTAGGCTGTGTCGGAGGCCTCTGAAGCTCCTGAATGCAGTCGAGTGTTCATGGTCGTGGTCGAGCGTGTCGTGGGCGAGAGCTGGTCTGTGATCATGAGGGCAGGAAGGACAAATTTGTCTGCTTAAAAATGAGCGCTGATAGAAGCCGGCAGCCTTCGGGCAACGTCAGCAAAGCAACACTGTAGTTCAGGCCAGAAAAGGGCGCTGATGGGTTGCGACAGCTGCTCACAAATGGCAAGCGTGCGCGGCGAGGAGGGGGACGCCGCAGGCTCGAGTCGAGAGGGGTGACAAGCAGCGTGAGCGGCTTCTGCTGTTTCTTCGTTAGGCGGCAGGGCACAATCAAAGACGTGCTTGCCGCAAAGGAGGCCATGAGGGGGGTGAGAAGAGGAAAAGTTGAGGAAACAGGCAGAGACGGGACGCGGGCAGGAGGAGGGCTTTATAGCGGGCGCGCAAAGCGGCGAGGCGCCAGCAGGGGCTTGGAGAGTGCCACCAAACCCGGGAGGGAAGGCCGTGACACTGAGATAATAAAAATACCTTATATAATTTATATTAATTTTATTTATTATCTAATTATTTAAACTTATATTAATATTCTAATCTAAAGATAAATACTTATCTTTATATTAAACTATAAAATAATTTCAGCCTTTTATTATAATATATATATTAGGTGCCTTTTTACGTAGTATTTATAGGTTATATAAGAGAAGAAAATAACAAGTACACGCATATAGCGCGTCAATTACGACGCCTAACGTGACGTTTAATAAGGCCGCTAAAGGCTTACTATAGCAGTAATTTAACAGGGGGACGACATACTATATCTAAGATAGCTCTATAGCCCTAGAATAAAGTATAAAGAGATATATAATTATATAAATACCTTATTAATAACCCCTCTCCCTAGTCTAATAAAGTCCTAACCTAGACCTACGCCTAAGTACTTAATTAGCCTAATTAAATTAGCTAATTACTAACTACTAATAGCTATATAAAAGCTATTAGGAAAGGCTAAGGGATATAAGTTAAGGACCTATTTAATTAAGAAGAAGGGCCTTATTAACCCCTACTAGAAGTTAATATAGGACTATAGTTTAATATAGAAGTATAGGTTTTCCTCTAGGGACTCTAGTTTTTCTTATACTTATAAATAATAGAGGTACTAGATAGATATACTAGTCTAGCTAGAAAAACTAATAATAATAATATATATATTAGGGACCGAGATTAGAGAGAGAGCTAAGAGTAGGTAAGGAAGCTAACTAGTAAGCTATATAATATATTATATATAAGGGAGGAACTATATAATAGTAAGCTACTAATAAGCTAGTAAGTAGAAGGTAATAGTAATTTTATTATTATTATTATACCCTAGGATTATCTTATAACGAAAGTCCTTTAAGTATAAATACCTTATAAGATTACTATTATAACCTAGTATATAAGATATTAGACTATTTATAGTATAATACCTAACTAAAGTAATTTACTTTTATAAGTAAATAATAAATAAGTTTAAAGTAGTTAATAAAATAAGTTATTTATTTAATTAAATATATTAATAAGTATTAAAAATATACTTATTATTATAATATTTATAAAAAAATATATAAATTAATATCTAATATATAGTAAATAAGTAAAAGAAGATTATATTAGTATTCTTTTCTAAATAAATAATAAAGTATTAAATAATTAAAGTTATTTAAAAAATTAAAAGAGTTATTAAGAGAGATACCTTATAAGAAGAAAATAATAATAATAAAGTTCTTTAATATTATATTGAATATAAAGTTATTTTAAAAAATATATAAGTTTTATAATTACCTTATAGATATATTTTTAAATATACCTAGAAGATTATATAAATAACTTTAAGAAGATTATATAAATAACTTTAAGAAGATTATATATACTTAATACTTATAAAATAATATATAAATATAATAAGCCTATTACTTTATTATAAACTTATAAAGATCTTATAAAGGTTTTACTTAATAGGACTTTAATAAGTAATATAAAGAGGAACTAGAAGATATTATTATTAAGATATAAAAGGTAATGTATAAGTATATATAATATAAATATAATAAGAATAAGCTAATAAAGAAGTATCTTTATTATATAGAAAATATATTAATAAAACTATTAGACTTACTACCTTTTACTTTTTATATTATATTAGTAATAAGAGGGTTAAGTAGTTAGATCTAAATAGTATTAAGTAATAATAGTATACTTACTATTTAGATAGAGCTAGAGGCCTATATAAAGAATATAAAGAAGGTAGTAGGGCTATTAAGTAAGATAAAAGATAGTTAAAAGCCTTACTTTAGCTATATAACTAAGAAAAGAAGGTAGACTAACTATCTAAGTATTATGATAATATTATAATTAAATAGTAGTTGTTGAAAAGTGGGTTACTTATAGAGGCCCTTTATAGCCAACAGCGTAATCTAGCTACTCTATAAGGATATAGAAGCTAACTAAAACTAATAGATATAGCTATATTAGTAATTACCTAATTATAATAAAATAGTTATAAGATTCTAATAAATAGTATATTCTAGAATAAGTAGAGGTTTTATATATTTTTCTCTATATATAGCTATAGCTCCTCCTAGCTAGAAGACATAATATAATAAGGTTAATAATTCTTTCTCCTATATCTTCTACCTATACTAATAACTTCTATATACCTATCAGCAATTGCTATAACTATAAAGTAGGTGGTTAATATTATTTAATAACTAGTTATATACTTTTCCTTCCTATATACCTATTAGTCTATAGAATAGCTCGTTCTGACTAAGCAGATGTACGTGCCGTACTTAACCGTACATGGCCCGTACACGGCTATAAGTAGCCAGAATCAAGCTAGTACTAGCTAGCAAATTTTCAAGCATCTACATCACCACACCATAAAGTTTACACCTTCTAAGGCGTAATAATACCTTAGATATTAGACCTATAAAGGATGATAACTGTTAATGTGGTGTGGATGATAAAGCTTAATTCTTGCTAGCTAGTACTGGCTAGATTCTGGCTACTTATAGCTGTGACGGGCACACGTACGAGCGTACGGCACGTGATGGGCTCACGTACGGCTACGTACGGCACGTACATCTGCTTAGTTAGAACTAGCTATTCTATAGACGTAACATTAGAATTAAAATCTTAAATGTTTTTTAGGTTAACTACCCTTTTTTCTTTCTTAGATTAATATGTAATGTTAAAATAGAAACGAAAGGGATATAAATTATGAACCACAAGCCGGAGATGTAGCATCTTTTTCGACATAAAGTTCCTCTAAATCCGCCATGCGCTGTTTCATTGTCAACGGCTGACTTTGATACGAGCAGAGAGCGGCCAAGAAACTGGCTGCAGCAGCTCCCAGACATATGCACATATCAATCGCAAAAGCATCGATATACGTCTCTCTCACTTGGTACTGCTGAAGGGGTCCAAAGGTAGTGGTCACGGCAGGTGACTTGTAGAAGTCAGAGAGCTGCTGAGGGGATAAGACGGTGCCGAGTGTGTCTTGGATCTTCGCGTTGAGCACAATGAAACTTGCAGCAACGCCGATACTGCCACCAAAAACCCTGATCTGCGCCACAAGCCCCTGAGCGATTGCTATAAGAGTTCGAGCAGTTAGCTTTGCTCAGAGTCGCGATACTGGACTCCCAGAATAGCCACCGTCACTCACCATGGTCTTCAAACCTTGTTTGTAGTGATGTAATGAGAGTTGAAGTTGACAGATTTAGGCCAAGGCCAAGGCCCAGCAAGACCTCGAACCCGTACTGTGACGGTGCAGGAGTAAACCCGCTAGGAATAGTAGACATGAGCCCAGCACCAATCATCGTCAAGGCACTTGCCGCGACCAATGTGTAAAACGTAAGGTTTTTCTTTGATGATATGACTCCTCCAGCCGCAGACCCAACCGCACTACCACCCATGAACGGAAGCAGTAAAACTCCCGATTTGACAGCACTGTAAATATTGACAATTTGGGCCCTGAGACTGATGCTGACGATCGTGATGAAGATGATGAAGCCAGCGAGAAAGGTTGACCTAGCGGACAGGTCAGCGGTGGCGTCTCAGCAAAACTCGACATGCAATCAAATGAAGAAGAGAGAGGATAGTGCATACACAAAAACACACAAAATGACTCTGTCTTTGAGCAGCTGGAACGGAAATTGTGGTCGCACGCGATGGAATCTAGGGGTTCTGAAGAGTTGCCACTGCCACAAGATGAGGCCAACCCATGCAAGACCTGAGAGGACAAGAACGGAAATTGTTGTGGCGCTGTTCCAGGAATATTCTCTTACGGCAGCTTGGTTCAGAATGAAGACGGGCAACACTGTCCCAAGCATAATGAGTACGATGCCAAGAAAGTCGAGGTGTTTGAATTGGACTCTGGTAAATGTTCGAAAGTTTTTGGGCCATAAGAAAAACAACGAGACCATAGGCACAAGCGCCAATGGACCACTAAGACGTATTGGTTAGTGTTAGATGGCACCAAGTATGTATGTTGCAGCCTTACTTGATCCAGAATGCATATCTCCAGTTTGCATGGGTGGCAAGTACGCCGCCAATGACAGGTCCACTGATGCCAGCGAGAGCCACCACCATCCCAATAACGGATGAGATGATGGCCACAGCAGCCGGGGGCGTTATTTCTGGGTAGACGACCATGGTCATGGAATACAAACCGGCTCCGCCAATACCTTGGACGGCTCGGAAACCAATGAGCTGTTCGATATTCGCAGCTGCGCCGCATCCCATGGAAGCGGCCAAGAAGACAAAGAATGATGCTAGAATGGCTGTTTTCCTACCCACTGTCTCGGAAAATTTGGCTATTGTAACTGCGAATCCTGATTGGCGTCAACGTTAGCTGCACGAAAGCTTCACAAGTAGAATGTCGACAGAGCATATCTTACCGACATATGACAGCATGTATGCAAGTAAAATCCATGGTGATTTCTCGTATCCGCCAAAGTCGTTCGAGACGGCGAGAAGAATTGTAGCGACGATGGTCGTGTCCATGAGGGAAAGGAAAAGACCCAAACCGATGCTGAAGTAATGGCTTTAGACAACGAACCTCTTTCACGATCGATGGCAGCTCGGGTCCGGTTAGAAACATACCAGATGAAAATCAGCACCAGCCTCCATGTCGCTATAGGCTCTTTCGTGAGCACCAAAGCTTCAGCATGTCTGACGGGAGGGGCCATAAGTTGGTCGTTGCTTTTGACTCTTTGCGAATTCGACTGTTTTCGATATTTAAAGCCACGCGATTCTTTGACTACGGCACGTCTAGTGTGACTTGGAAACAGTCAGGTCCAGGTCATCAAAAGCAGAGAGCTTTCAGTTGACGCCGTCGAAATTTGTTTTCCGTTCCCAAGGGCAGTCAGGGGACCGAGCGTTGAACTTTGGGAAGGCGATTCTGGCAAAATAGACGACCAATGCTACTAAAAATAAATCGACTGAGAAAGCTCACCTTGGTTGTTTGTTGACTGGAAAGTGGGCGGACTGTATGATAAGGAAGGTTGGGCGTCGAAACGAGCCCAATATCGCGCAACACTTTTAAGGTGCTCGGCCGACAAGTTTGGCGCCGGCCAGTTTTGTCGGGTGGTTTATTTTCAACTGAGCCACGCCCAGACACATAGCAAACGTGGAGTGGAGCTATATTATGGTACGGTATGGTATGGGGCCCTTTCCTACACTTTACGAAACTACTCCTGGCATCAGCCACTGCTTTTGAGGCTGGTCAGCCTCAAGAGTGACACCAGTGCAGTAAACAACTGAGGCTTGGTGTTACGGCGTGGGCTCAGAGGTTCAGGTAGGTGCGGTCCCAAGCAGGCTCGCAGTCTATTCTACTATATAGTCTCTGCATACAGGCAGGGGGATTCACAAGACGTAGCTCAAGGAGTTACAATCAAAATCTAGTGCAGCAGTTTCTCAAGGGGCGGTAGGCCTATTATCAAAGCCAGCCCTAGCTAACTACCCGGTTATCAGCAGGCTACCTATTCTACATATCCTGTCTAGCTTATTTAGCAAGATAGTATAACCGTAGACTACGTCTTATCTATATACATTAAGTAAGTTTTAGTATAAAAATTAATAGTTAGAAAGACTACTTATAACTATATTAATATATTTAATTAATATAGCCTTTTCTAATTTTTTTATTCTTTTAAGAGTTCTAAAAATTGAAATAATACTTTTTTAAAACATTTATATCTAAGCACTAACTAAAAAGAATTATCAATATAAGAATTTATATTAAAATAAATAATTATATAATTTAATTATTAATTATAATATTATAATAATTATAACGTTAATACTTTTTAATATTTATTTAATAAATATATAATATATCTATAAGTAATATAGTATATAATAGAAAAGAAAGATACTAAAGATTAGGTAATAACTAATAAGCTTATTATTTACCTTTAAACTATAGGTTACTATTAGCCTCTACCTTTAAACTAGGAAATAGCTGTTTTCCTCTACTCTGCAAAATCTGTCAATATTGGTGAACAGAATAGGATCGTGAAAAAGCAAAGGACCGTCGTCATACCCATTTATCCCGCAACTTCTCCATTAAGCCCCAGGCCTGTCTTCTGACCTCATCAGTGCGACTCAACAAGGCCGTCCTGGAGCATTGGCAAGACTGGCTAGCACTAGAGTTTCTACAACGTGAAGCACAGCTTCGATTGCTTCCCTGGCTGTGGCTCTGCGCAGCAATAAATGAGCCAAAGTGAAAGAGGGAATGGTCCAAACGACAGAGCACCATCATTATTTCCAGCTGACGATGGGCAATCTGGGTCGATGCATCAGGGCTGGACCACTGGTCGGCTTGCATGATGGGGTCACTTGCCGTGCTTGCCGACTGTTGTTCGCTGATTCGTAGGGTAAAGGAAACGAGATCGGCTATGGTTTCAACAGCCTCCTCCACGGCCACGCGCAAGATGGTCCACGAGTATTGCTCTTTACGAGCTTGGAAGCTTCCCTGTTCTTGTGGACTCTTCAGTACCGTCTGAAGCAGCTTGTCAATGGTGCAGAACATGGCAGAGGTTTTATTTCGGTTCGTATCGGCGCACAGATCCAGTGAGCAGTTCTCGCTCCATCCGTGTATCTCGTTACAGATCTGCATGACGTCGAAGAATTCTGTCGACACGGTGGCTGCCTCGCCAGAGAAGTTTGGCATCTGGTAAAAGCAGTTTGCCATGGCACTCTGGCCGGCACTGTCAGGCAACGGATTACCATCCAAGGGCGACGGTAGTGGGAGGCTGGACACCAACGTGTCGGTCGTCATATCTTCATCCTGCGAATGGAGATTCTGGAAGACGGTCAAATCTTTTTCCGCGTTGGAGGTGTGGCGCTCTGGAGTCAGGTAGAAAAGCGGAGGCGACGTTGGCAATGGGGATGCCGACGAAAAGTAGTCGGCCATCTGGTTGCTCGTGCTTAAGCGACGCTGTGTTGTTTTCTGCTTGGCTACTGAGTCGCCGGAAGAGGTGCGATCGAGGAATGAGGGTGACATGACGCCATTCGTGGACTCTTTCCGGCGACTTCGATTGACGTTGTGTCTCGCATTGTTATGGGAGCCTGCTTTTCTCGGCCGTCCAGTCTTGAATTTGAGAGAAAAAAGACACTGCCGCTGATTTTCCCAGCAGGCCTCGCAGGTGCCTTGAGAACTGTGGTGCGAGACACGACAGCGTATCTTTCGCTTGTGGCATTCCTCACAGGCCAATCGAAGCTCACTCAGCTCACCAGGCAGCCAGCCGCCTAAAGCAGGGTCTTCCATTGTCAAGATGTCAGTGCCAAGGTAGCTAGCGATACTAAGCGCTGGGCTAAGCATGGAATTCGTTGCTTAGCGGGGAAAAGGACCAAACCATGGTTTATCAAGACGTTTCATTCAGAGCAGAATGGGGACACGCTAAGCATGGATTAGCTTGCTCAACCGAGCCCGGTGAAGCTGCTTTAGTGGCGGCATCTCATCACAGCCAAGAAAAGCACCCTACACGTTGAAGCGCCAAACAGGGCAGAGGTAAACGCATGAGAGATTTATTCAGGCTATATTCGGCCACATACCAGTGTAAATATCGAATCCCATTTTGCAAAAACGCCATGGTCTACTCCGTAAGAAATTGATAAATCCTTCCAGCCTTGTCCAATCGCCGCCACCTGCTCCCCGTCACATTTGCGGTGCCAAGACCCCAGCCTGAATCCTTCCCCTCATTTGAGAAAGATCCGCGCCAGAAAAACAGGTTTTTCGTACATCAGATGATTGAAGTGGATTTATAGTAAGCTCTTAGAAAGTACGAGTTTATAGTTTTCGTGGAAAAACGCTAAAATGGGCGTGATCTTCGTCAGGGCACTGTAGGCCCACGGCAAGAAGGACCCCGCTGCAAGGTTCCCAGCCGCAAAGCCTCCTGCTGCAACGCCGCCTCCCAGCTGCAGTGGAAAGGACTGATGTAACTTGTTTGGCAGGTGGCTCAGCGACTACGTGGACCTTCGTGGCTGCTGGGCGGTTTGGCTAGGTTCCTGTCGTCTGAACTACCCCCCCGGAAATAATATAACTCGTGGACCGCTAGCAGGCCTTCTATCCAGCCTTCAACTACGTATCTACGTCGCTGGATAAAGGGCTGTTGCAGGGCCTGCTAGCGGCGTCTTGGAGACTGTTTATACGTGCGTGTGTCGTGTGTATGTGTGTGTGGTGTAGAGCGGGAGGCTTTAGAGAGGCTGGCGGGGAGGAAGTTGAAGATTTAACCAAATCAACCAGCCAGCCGGCTACCTAGAGTATCTATCAAGGTTTCTATATCGTGTCAAGCGCCTCTGGGACATATCAAACTCACTTTTCACGTGTCAGAGACCATGTCCAGCCCCCCTCCCACGTAGTTGATCTTTTAAAGAAGGATCTGGCCCGGGGAAAGCTTCCGGCCTGGGTGTGCAAAGTCTCAGTACGTTTGGCGAGGCAAACCTGTGGATTCGATTTAAGGCTGAGAGCTCCACTTGGGACAAATCAGTAAAATGCCCGGATTTGGTTTATCCACTACATGTGTCACGCCCCCCCCTTGGAGGGAGGGTGCTATAGCCTACCGCGGCCGTTAGTGCCTTATTAGCTACTTAGACCTTAATTAACTTATTATATTAACTTTAGATAAAAAATCTTATATTAATTTTTTAAGATACCTTATAAGGTTCTTTATCTAATTTTTAATAAGAAAATAACTATAATAAACTTTTAGGATATAAATTTTTTAATTTAAAAACTTTAGATTTTAAATTTTTTAATAAATTATAATAAAATTAAGAAAAAAGCCGAAAATAAATAAAGTTTTTATTATTATATAATATAGCTTTAATATCTTAAAAGAATTTATATAATTAATTAGAATTACTTTTTTTTTCTAAAAAAGTGTTTTTTTTTTAAAAAAAATTTAATAAGATTTAATAAATTTCTTTAAATATATAAACTAGATAATAGATCTTTTTAGTAATTTTAATATATATCTTTTATAAAATAGTAGTAACTTATAACTATTCTTTCTTAGAAAATAGATTATATATTAATTATAGTAGCCGGGAAGCACTGACGGCCGCGGTGGGCTACAGCACCCTCCTGGAGGGAGGGGGCGTGGCGCGTGTAGTCGGTTAACCTGAATTACCTCAGATGGTAAAGAGCAACAACGCGATCTCTGTTTGGAGTGGACCTTGGCCGGATAGTTTTAATACTCCAGGGCGCAAATGCACGGCCACTTTTCTCCCACAGGCTTGGCCGGCGCCCATTTCCAACGGCCAGCCCAATAACATGCTGCGAAAAGCCATCGACATCGACTTGCAGCACGAGGAGTATGAAGGAAGCAGCCGCGGTCGATGCAGTGGCCGATCGGACTTTTACGCGTCATTGACCTACGTACTTGCGTAGGACGAACAGACAGCGAGCAGAATGAGGGGCGGACGGAAGAATGCGATCGCTCAACTTTAGAGGAGCAGCGAAGCAAAGGCCAAACTAGATCCTGCATCGATTTCCAAAAAGACGCGAATACTCGTGCACAAATCGTTCTTTGCTCGCTGGTTTCAGTCAGACAAGGCTTAGTATCCGGAGTGACTCTGTCAACTTGGTTTTCTTGGAGCCCAAGGACTATCGCGTATCCTGACGCGCCCTACTCCGCTCCCTGCTACCGTTCTTTGAAACGATAGCTTTACTGATTTGAAGTACTTTGGAGACCCATTCGATCAAACTCGCCGCCATTTTGAGTAGTTGGCGCCATCCAGCGATATATCCCCTTCGAACAAGTGCTGGAATCATGACGCTCAACGAGGCTCAAACGCACCACCGTACGGCGCAGGACGAGCTGACGGACTCACAACTGACCGCTGACAACTTCTCCAACAAGGCGTGGAAGCACTGGCCCAATGAAGCTGGTGTAATGAATAACCCAATCGTGCTTTATCCGTCCACTGCTCCAGATTCTGCTAACAGACGATGCAGTTTGTCGGTCTCGAAGAGCACAGAGGCCCGATGGAGCTACACATCGAAGGCTCCATCCCCGCCTGGGCGGCCGGTGCCTTGTATCGCACCGGACCCGGGCTCAACGCGGTCGAGAAAACCAGCCGTGGCACCTACTCAGTCTCGCACTGGTTTGACGGCTTCGGACACACGCACAAGTTCGACATCATCTCGCCCGGTAGCAGCAAAGGTGGCGACGCCACATCCGTCATCTACTCGTCCCGGAGGCAGTCACAGGACTTTATCGACACCATCAAGCAGGAAGGATGGCGCTCTGGCATCTCGTTTGCACAGAGATCCGATCCATGCGTGGGCTTGTTCGCAAAGGTGGCATCCTACTTTTGTCCGCAGGGTCCGCAGGTGAACAACAACGTGGCCATCTATCAGAAATGCCCAGGTTTGCCACAAGGCGCAGGACATCACAGCAGTAGTAGAAACGTCTTCGTCACTACCGACTACAGCACGTTCCAGGAGATTGAGCCAGACACTCTAGCCCCTCTGGGCACCGTCAGTCAGAGACAGGTACTTCATCCCGATCTCAAGGGTCCCCTCTCCGGTGCTCACTTTCAACGGGATCCCGAGACGGGAGACATGTTCAACTACAACCTTGCCCCAGGCCGAACAAGTACCTATCGTCTTTTTCGGGTCAACGCTTCGACGGGGACGACAGACATTCTGGCCACGATCTCGGAGCCTGACCTCCCCCCCGCGTACATCCACAGTTTTTTTCTTACCGACAACTTTGTTGTTCTCTGTGTACCCTCGGCGCATTTCTCATGGAACGGAATGAAAATCATGTGGGAGCGTAACCTTCTCGAGGCCATAAAACCCTTTGACAAGGGCGACCTCTGCAAATGGCTCGTGGTGGACCGCCGTAATGGCAAGGGCCTCGTCGCTCGTTTCTCGACCCCTGCCGGTTTCTTTTTCCACTCGGTCAACGCCTTTGAAGAAGGCGTGCAGGACGAAAACGACAGGTGGCGATGCGACCTCTGCCTCGACTACATCGGCTTCGACACGACGGACGTCATGACGGGGCTTTACTACGATGTCATCTTGGATCGCAATGACGCAGGAACAAAATTCTGGGTGTCAGATGAAGGGCATCGGAAAGCAAACCCTCGCTTCGTTCGGCAGCGGTTCAGGATGCCTCTGGAGGGACCGGCGCCCAAACATGTGTACAGAGCAGCGGCGTATGAAGTGCTGTCAATCCCAAACCCCCACGCCGGCGAGCTGCCGACGATCAATCCAGCGTATGCGTGCAAGCCGTACCGGTACGTGTTTGGCACATGCAACCGTGGTCTCAACACGGTCGCCGACGCCCTCGTCAAGACTGACCTCCAGACGGGCGATGCCCTCATATGGTGTGGCCTCCACGGCCATTCTCCGGGCGAAGCCATCTTCATTGCCCGTCCCGGAGGTGTCGACGAAGATGATGGGGTTGTGCTCAGCATCGTTCTGGACGGCTCAGCGCAAAAGTCGTATCTGCTGTGTCTTGACGCCAGATCGATGACTGAGCTGGGGAGGGCCGAGGCAGACTTTCCCATCGGCATAGGCTTCCACGGCTTCCACGCCGCCGTGGTAGAGTAACGTCATGCTACAGAAAAAAAGATGCATTTTGGGAAATGTTAAACAGGGAAGCATGGTGCGGAACTAGTGTTACTTAATGAGCTTCAACTTGCAGCTCAGGTCTAGCCGAGTCTTCTATTCGACATCTAATCTATACATTAGCACGTGTGTCGATAGCATGGACAATAGCTACCGTGCCGATGCAGGTGCTTGGGATGTAAAGTTGTCACGTTATGAGGCCTTTATTGATGACGTGAATGTGTGTGTTGATTGTGTTGTCTGTGTATTGTCCTTCCCTGTTGTTGTTCATACTGGCCGCTTCTTACATTCCTCGGCTGGTCTTCCCAACCTTTCCGCCAGCCTCTCTGCTAGCCTATCTCTCAGCCTCTCTCCGTAATCCTTGCGCAGCACTTTTCAGATGAAGAGGTGATCCCTAACAAGTCTTACTGAAGAATACACCGCTAGAGATCGAATAATAGAGACACAAAGTAAAAGTAACAAGCCTAAGTGTACAGACTTTGCTGTATAGCCCACTCGATGGCTGTCGCCACGGCGCGATGATCCGAGAATGTCGATGGCCCGGAGTGGCCCCCCTCAAAAGTGATTACTTTGGATCGTTTCTTGTCGCAGAGTTTTGCGGCCAGTGCTGCATGTCTCATCAGAGGATCTTGCTTTCCTTGAACATGAACTGTCGGGATATGAACACGTTCCTTGACAGTCAATGGGTGAAAAATGCGCGGGAAGTCTTCCGCTTTGGCCCCCTTCCACTTTTCAGCGTATTTTTCAGGAGTTGGGTCCATTGCTGTCACGTCTTCCACAAGATCCACCAGCTCATTGACCAGTGCTTTTCTCTGCGATCGCAGGATGAGCATAGATCGGTGCCTTGGCGCCGCTTTGCTCTTGTCCTTGTCGGAACAGCCTTTTTTCCAATTAGATGACTGAGCCAGGTCCTCGCCGGTTGTCTCTGTCTCTTCCACCTCATTGTCACTGCCAAGTTGTTTTGTGCCATTCAATTTGCCCTTGTTTGCCGATCTTTTCCTCTCGTCCTTGTTGTAGAACTTGCTGTACTTCGCAATGTATTCCGAGTTGAAGCTCTGATCTGGCGATGCGACTACAACGCAACATAGAAGAACAGCAAACCTAAATGGAGGTGGCTTATTTGGATGTTGTATCTCATGGTGTAACAGCATAGACATGGCCAGCGCAGCTCCCTGGCTTAGTCCCAGAACACCATCGAAGGGTCCTTCATCTTCTATGATTTCGTAGATAAAGTCCTGTGCTTTTGCAACATTCGAGGACGACATGCCTTCGTGCCAATTAAAAAATGGCCCTTGCACGAAATCAGGGACGCCTGCGTGCAGCATTGTTAGCTATGATGGAAAGTCCCATCAGGGTCATATCTTCCGCCAATGCTCACTGGTTGCTCTCATTCCTTCGTTTGGCGCATCAATGTAGACAATCTCGTGCATCGACCCTAAAAGAGTGGCGAGGGGGGCCATTTGCCTTTCAAACAGCTGGGCCGATGAGCCCCTGGGACGAATGGGAGGGTTAGTAAAAGGATGCACCGGGGATTAGTGGCCTTGTTACCATGGATGTAGTGCAAGTATTCTCATATTTGCGCAAATAAACGAACGAGTGATTTTTGCCAACACGCCAGTTCACAAAAGTACGACGACAGAGGTAGAATGAGGCCCGAAAATTGTGAAAGGGAAATATAAACTTCGACAGGCGAATGTGCAGGCAGAGAGGTGCTAGGGAGGAGGACGTCAAGGAGAGCGCTGACACTACTTTCGCAGCTTGACGCCTGGGCGGCATCAATAGCTAGGGTACGTCACTACTCAAGGTGTATCAAGTCCTTTTTACTCAAGGTGTATCAACGTCACTACTCAAGGTGTATCAAGTCCTTTTTTTAAAAAAGCGCCGTCGCATAAGTCCTGGCACATGTACGGCGTAGTTTAGGCCAAGAATTTATTTCTCATCTTGAAAAACTGCCCGTTGGATCTGTTCCAGAAACAAGTAGAAAAATAAGTCAAATCTACATTATCGGCTGCAGTGCTTACTTTAGGTCTCCTCGGCATTGTCCTCGGCGCGAATCAAACCTATACTTGCCAGGCGGTCGGCTAGTTCTTTCCATGCAGCCGAAGCCGTCCTTTGTGAGGACGTATTCTTTCTTGACGTTTCATCATGTTGCTAACCCCATGTATGTCACTTTTTACGTCCAAGTCCTGGTCACTATGTCTTTCATTCACGTAGCGTAGATGACTCAAATCTCGTACCTTTTCCAATATAAACAACCAGTATTTCCTTTACGAATCGTCCGGAAATTCTCCAGAGAGAGCTGATTACTTTCCAGCACTATTCAATTGCATACATCTTTTTCAAACAATCGCCCTAATGAGATTTATTATCGTGGCCGCTCTTACATTCGCCTCTTCCGCTGTCGCCCAGACGCGAGATGATGTTCCTGTGTGCGCGAGAGGTTGCATTGAGAAATCTACCAAAAAAGTGACAAACTGCAACTTGAATGACATCAAATGCTGTTGTAGAAAGGAGAACCAAGACAAGATCCTCAATGATTCGCTCAAGTGTGTTGTTGACAGATGTGGCCTTGATGTGGCTATCAGTAAGTAATTTGTTCTTCTACTTATCCTTTCTGTCCCCCCCTCGTCAGTCACATGCAATCATGGGTCAATCAAGAAAGGAGAGGTTTAATCAATGCCGAGAAACTCATAGACAAGGTCAAGCCTGCCACCGAGGCTCTTTGCAAGGCGCACGGTTAGAATACACCTCCTGCAGTGTTGGCGAATGTGGGCCTGGGCTTGAAATTCTCCATGCATGATTTTGTTATTTGTCCAAGCTCGGAAGGAGCAAGATTTAGAACGATGAGAATGCAAAAACATTCAATGCTTGACAAGCTGTGATTTTCAGGTACATGATACAACATGCCAACTTCTGTCACTCCCTTTCTACGACGAGGTGGATCGCATCAGCCTGAATTTGATCAACTATTGTCGGGCTTTTTTCCACGCGTTCACTTCTTGGCCTCATTTCTTTCCTCCTGAAAGAGGAACGCAAAGGCACGGTTTTCCGATTGGACGTGGGGATCATGGTTTATAGGATTTTATTGGGCGGATAGTGTCGCCCATGGTAGTCTGCATCTATACTTGGAGCGGCCGTAGTGATCCCTCTTTTAGCCTTTAGTGTTGATTCTTTGGTAGTGTGAAAAACTAAAGAAATACCAGACTTTGTCATCACGCGGATGTGCCACCAGCTAGACACAGCCTGGAGGTACCAACTGAGAATTGGCCAGCATCGGACAATTACCATGGTCATGACACGAAGCTTTATAAATGTGCTGAATGCACGTTTTTCGGGGGCGCTGGCCATTTGTTATGGTCGTTACAAGAAGGTGTGTGGCTGGGAGGAATTTTGTGGGCTACTCGATGTGTCGCGGTTGGCAACAAACTTTTTGGGGGGGGGGGGGGGTTGTACTTTAAAGCGGCAGTGTTGATCTTTCCTATTTGGACTAGATAGACATGGAGCCTGGCAGGGGGAAGCAACTTTCCACTGCAAAGTGGGTGCGGGCACGTGTACCCACTCACGCCACGGGAAGTCCCTTGGGCCGAATTCTCAATGCGAGCCCGTTCCAGATCAGCTCCAACTACGGTACTTGAGCCGCGAGGACCAAACATCACTGTCTGCTCGTCGCGAGCGCCGCATCCAGCTGACATGTGTGGCTATTGATCCTAGTCAAATCTCTTTGTTCCTTAGATTTGGTTCGGCCAGCCTGCTCGGCCAGTTTTCTTCGGCCAGTTTTTGACAGCCTGATTTCCGTCGCCCGACCGGGTGTTTTCCCAAGGCTTGGCCCAGAATCCCAGAATTGGCATGCCACGTCACGCGCTAACGTCTCCCCAGATCTTCGTGTGGGGTAACATAGAATTCTTCACATGCCCACTGATAGTGAGAGTAAAAGCGAAAAGCCCCTGCGTTGCGCTTCTTGCTGTTGAAACCGTGCGGCAGACACTGAAACCTTCATTCTACACATACGCCATTACCTGACATCGCGAGTTGCTCGTCCTTTGGATGAACGAAGAGCAGATTGGAAACCATGACAACCTCAACGCTTATGACCACGCGCCCTCCCGACGACTACATTTTCGGACCGACCGCGAAATGCACTCTCGAGACATGTTCTATCGAATGGAGCACTTACAAATATCGGCCCTCACTTCCAGCTAATGTCGTTATGTTGATTATCTTCATAATCGCTTGGAACATACACGTCTTCCTTGGGATACGCTGGCGGACAGTGTGGTTTATGAATTTTATGATGATAGGATGTGGCTCTGAGATTATTGGGTATATTGGCCGTATCCTCATGTGGAAAAATCCATTTGGATTTCCAGGTTTTATCATTCAGGTCATCTTTATTACCGGAGGGCCAGTCTTCTACTCGGCGGCAATCTACATCACTTTATCAGTAACGTACGAATTTCTCCATCTATTCACATATAAAAAGTGTTCCTGCTGCCTCTATACCTTCTACAATAGCTAACTGATAATAGGATAGAGCAATTAGCCCCCGAGCTTTCTCGCCTAAAGCCAGCGGTGTTTTATTGGATTTTTATTTCTGCTGACATTGTCTGCATTGTGCTGCAGGCTAGTGGCGGTGCCTTGTCTACCATTAGCTATGGGGCGAGTGAAACTGGCATCAAGGTGGCTTTAGCTGGGTTGGCCGCACAAGTCATTTTCCTCTTTGTGTTTTGTATCTGCTTTGGTGATTATATGTTTCGATACTTTAAAAGCAGCTCTACGCCACCTATGACTCCAAAGCTGCGAACATGTTTCAGCTTCCTGGCTCTCGCTGTCACTTGTATTCTTGGCCGGTGCTGCTATCGATGCTATGAGTTGAGTCAAGGATACCGAAATTCTACTGTTATCACTGATGAGGGTCTTTTTATTGGTCTAGAGGGAGTGTATGTCTTGTTATCAG
Source organism: Beauveria sp. NWAFU-1 (assembly GCA_024472245.1). Lineage (NCBI taxonomy): Eukaryota > Fungi > Ascomycota > Sordariomycetes > Hypocreales > Cordycipitaceae > Beauveria > Beauveria sp. NWAFU-1. Next base: position 5,578,171 of record JANBXD010000001.1, on the reverse strand, counting down.
TCTTACTAATATGGCCATCTACTAATATTCGAGCAGTCTTGTCCTAGTTGCCGTTTTCGCGCTTGTTATAGCACATCCAGGCCGCATGTTTAAGCCTGTCAAAAAACCGACACCTGGACCAGAATCTCCGTCAGTCGAAAAATGAGATTATTCTTATTATTCGGAGCTTGAACTCCTTGAAAGCGAACGGCAGTCTTTCGAGGCAGCTGTGTTTGTGTGTGAACTAAGTTGACTCCATATCCACACCTTGCTAATCATCAAAGCAGAAGCTTACTTGAAAAGAAATGGATACCATAGAGATAGTGGCGGAAATAGACGACCCGCAGATGGTGGCAGGCTAAGAAAGGTTCATACCACTAACGTGATAAAAAGAAACGAACGGATGAATGAAAGGAAATAGCTCCAGGCAATAGCAAGCACACACCCGCTAGCTAAGAAGTAAAATGATACTAGCTAATTACGGAAGTGTATACTATTTTATATAACTTTGTCTTCTCTATTACATTAAATAAATACACGAAAGTCATTCAAAAACAGATGACCGACCTCTCAAATCATCCAAATGCTCACGCTCGCGGCAATACAAACAGGCGTAGCTACTCTAACACCATGGACATGCGTCATTTATCTCCTGGGTCGGTGTCACCACGATGCCCAAGCAGTGTAGTCTGGCGTTTTGATTATAGCGGAGCTGTTGGGAAGGACGGCGGTGCAGGGGCAGGGCAGGGTCAGGGACGCAATTTAAGGTGTGTACCCGTACAGTACGGCTAGTAACATTATGCGCACCATTCACTGGCTAGTAACTGCTTAAGCGATTCTACACCATGCTGATTTTTCATGCCGTCTTTTTGTTTCTTAGCTACGCCTGACTCTATCTACTAATCCATATCTAAGGCAGACATACGAGATGAGGGTTAATCGAGCTTCTCTTGGCACGCAGAGACATCTGACTGTTTCTCTGCGAGTTCCCAGTGGACACCACGTGGAGGTGCCTGTTTTTTCCAGATCAAAAGGCTTTACAGAAAGGGAGTGGTCTTGGCCTAAATTGGACGTCTGGTAGACGTCAAGTGGACGCCGGCGAAGAAGTTGCCGACACACTAGTAGCGTCGTTACAGTGGGGAGTGCGTTGAATTCCCTTCATTCCATTTCCGCTTAGAAGGTGCTTGCATCTTGACTACTGCAGCACATCTGCGAATCGTGCCGCCGACATTGCCGACATTGCCCAGGATACCCACTGCCCGATAAAGAAAAAAACATTGCAAGATACAGTGGCCAGCGAGCAGTACAGCACCAGCGACCATCCCAATTAATGATCTGCTGGCTTAGGCTAGAAGCGCTGGAGTCGAGTGGCCCGTGTCGCAAACTACCCAAGCCTGACCGAGGCGGCCTTGCCTGCGACGTACCAGTAGATTGTTGAGGCCACCCTGCCTGTGATACATTGTTTCAGAGCGACAGTTCTCGAGCTCACGCCGGCCCTTGCCAACCGCGGGAAGCGCTGACAGGCTAATGTCGCCTGGTGCTCTTGCTGGTGGGCACTGGGGAGCAGGCTTCAGCAGTTTACCAAGTACGACACTGCACTGCACGCTGGCCCGCTGGCCTGGGCGCCGTGGCTGTAACCCTTACACCGCACCTAAAGAGCCCACGCGCCAAAGTGGCATGGCATCGCAGGCTAGAGAAATGTTTCGATTGTCTTACGCCAGCCAGCCACGTCTAAGAATTATTAGACAAGCAGTGGCAAATGTGTCGTGGTGTATTTGTTGATGTGTCATTGCGATGTAAGCATAGTAAAAGCTACCCTCTTGTTATATCCTCTCTGTCTGCCGGTATATTAATCTAGTTTGCTAGTATATTGTCGTTTAGCTACCGTATGTACTCCGTACTTTGGGTATTGATGCATTAACGTTAATTACCATGTCGCGGGCGGCCCCTGGCTGTGACTGTGATACAAGCCTCACCACAACGGTCAGCTTGTAGTTACTCAAGCCTGTCTCACTAACATTTGTCTAGCTGAATTATTAGCCTGGGCTTTTAATTTGCCGTCGATATGATCGGTCATTTGTCTCATCGCGTACCACGGCGGCAACCCCGCTATAATGCAATTCATCTTGGCATAGTGGGGATCGGAATCTGCCGCATTTCCGCGTTTTAGAGCGATGGATAAGAGCGTGTCATACTTCCCGCCAAGAAAATTCAATGGGCAGATTGTTAAGCCGTTCCAAGATCTCCCAGCTGCTATCCGTACAGGGAAGCAACTATGCAGGGGTTTCGATTACAACTGCTAAATTATAGGTACTGGTAGCTTGGATTTACGCATACGTCTAGACGGGCGGCAGCTGCGCTGGCAGCCATCCCGCTGATGGAAGGCCCTCGCATTATGATTGTTGTGCCTATGGAGGCACTGAATTCTCATTGGCTGGGAGCCGGGAAGGGCCCACTTTTATTTATATAATAGATCGTGTGTATGTCTACCTCTATACACACTAACTTATAAGAATAAGTAATAATAATAAGAATATAGTTAATTTAAACCTATAATAATTATTATTAATAACTAATACTAATTAGTAGTAGAATACTATAGATAGTTAGGTTATAAACTAACTAGATAGATTTAATTCCTTTAATCTATACTAACTAAGAAGAACCCCCTAAGTGCTTATATTTACTATAGCGTTTAAACTACTACTTTAGAGTTTCCCTTCTTATTATCTATTATAAGAAAATTCCTTCTATTTAGAAGTAAGATAATATTTCCCTCCCTTAAAAGACGCCTTTATTATCCTATTAAAGAACTAAGAAAGAAAAGAATAAAGAGCCTACCTTCCTTAAGCTCTTCTTTATCTATAAATATATACTATTTATAGTATTAAAATTTTTATAATAATAGTAACCTAAGCTATACTAGGAGGATTCCCTTAATCTTCCTTATTATATTAATTATATTAAGAATTAGAAACTATACTTAAAGATCTAGAAGAGTTAGCTATATCTATTATATTAGAGTAGCGCTTCTACCTACTATTAAAGGTTAACCTCTAATCTACTATCTTAAAAGAGTTTAATAATATAGTTATATAGGTAAGATAGTATTTTAATACCCTAAATCTAAAAGATTATTTAGCTAAATATATCTTTAATATTCTATAAGATAAATTTAATAAATAGGAAAATAAATACTATAGGATTATAAAGGGCACTATAAAGACGTTACTCTAAGCTTTCCTTAGAGATTAAGGAATATATATACTTAAGGACTAAGGCGTTAGAATAGCTAACTTATTATATAACCTATTTAAATTAGAAGAGTTACCTAAGTAGCTAGAAGATAATAAGGAATATAAGTAATATATACTCTAGAGGAAAAGATAACCTTAACGCTTAGCTAATAAGAGCCTTATATTACTAATACTAACTAGCCTACCTAGAAATAGTTATAATTAAGATTCCTTTAACTATAACCTTAATTAGTAACTTAAAGAGCTTAAGATTAACGTTTTATAGGAAGGCGACTAAGTACTATATCTAATCTCCCTAGAGGATAAATAAGAATAAGCTAGACTAGCTAAGACTACCTACTAACTAGTAATATTACTAGGGATAAGTCTAATAAATAAGGCTTATAACTAGTATAATTAAGACTATTTTTAATTATTTAACTAACTAAACTATAGCTAAGGTAGTAACTAAGGAGTAAATTAAGGTAATAGACGAGGATATAATAGAATAGTATAAGTATTATTTAAAAATAGGAATAACTTTTATAACTATAACCCGCCTAGGTTCCTAAATAGACCTCTAGATAATATTTAGCTTAATAATAAAGATTATTATAACTTTAATTATAGGGTTATTTATTAAAAGCTAATTAATATTCTTTATAAGCTTATAGACTTTAATAAGAATTATTATAAGTCTAAGAAATACTTAGGTACTAGAATTAATAGTAATTTCTTTAATATAAAATATAATATGTTTATTAATAAATATAAAAGATTAGAGGTGCCTAAAGAAGCCTATAATTAAGCATTTCCGACGATATTAAAGGGCTAAGTTCTAGAATATTATATTAATTACCTTACTAATAGAAATTTCTCTTATTCTATACTTTAAGATAGGATTAAGGCCTATTTTAAACTATTAAGTATAATTAATTAATATTAATAAGAATAGTAGAATTTTTCCTTAAAGAAGATAATAGAAAAGAATAAAGGAAAAATAATATAAGAAGCTATTATAATTATAATAAATAAAATATAGAGCCTCTATTATAGTATATTTAGTAGTAGTAAATATAGATACTAAGACCTTTAGTAAACCTTAATTATAGCTATATAAGATATCCTAAATTATATAATAGCTTTATATAAGCTAGCTATAATATATAAAGAGGTTTTAAGTAACCTATAATAAATAGTTACTATTAATAAGTAGTTATAATAGTTATTAAATAATATATAGTATATTAACTATTCCTTTTACTAAAATAGAAGTTATCTAGATAAAGGTTAAGGTAACTTCTATTATTACTAGCTAATAACTAATAAGCTAGCTAAAAAGGGAAATAACTATTAAACTAAACTATTAAAGAAATACTTTATATATTAGAAGGAGGGATATTAGTTAACTAAATATCTATAAAGTAAAAGGGATAAAGCTAAAAAGAAATAGTTTAGCTAGAACTACCTAATAAAGCTAATAAAGACATATTATTAAGCTTTTCTTAGCTAATTTAAAGGTACTCCTAATATTAATATATATATTAACGATATCCTTAGGAATAATAGTAATAATAATAATAGTAAATAAAAAGAAGTTAATACTTTCTAGATATATAGCTAGCTAGTAACTAAGTGTTATGAACGTAGCTGTATAGATGCGGGGCTGAGGCCGGACCGACGGGGAAGGCACACCCGTAGCCTAGTTAGGACATAAGGTCACGTGATGGCTTATTAGATTATTAAGATGATCTAGCTACATAAGATTATTAGGATAGTTAGATAAGCCTTATAAGCTAAGTCTATAGTAGAGAGATAGACGAGTACTTAAGGAGGAGGTATTCCTATAGCTAGGTAGTCTAGATCTCTACTAATTAATCTAAGTAATAGTTTTACTATTAAGAGTTCTACTCTTAATAAGACCTTATGAAGATACTACTTACTACTACTTTATAGTATTCTAACTTAACTCACTACCTAAGAAATAGATAACTATAGATTAGGATTAAGCTATTATTATATTTTAATTAGTCCTATTTAGTAAGTTACCTTTAAAACCTAAGTAGTTAACCTTTTATAATATCTACTATAAGCGGAAATACTACTAACCCTATATAAGCGATATAGTAGATATATTAGTAAATTATAACCTTAACTATATGAGTCTAAGCACTCTAAATAAACCTAGGAGGAGGAGCTACGCACACTATACCTAAGTTCCTAAAGCTAGAAGCTTTTAACGGAATTAGGGGAAACGTCTATACCTTCCTTACCTAGGCTAAGGCCTATTTAAAGGTTAACACTACTATTAATAGGGAGTCCTTAAAGATTCTCTATATTAGAAACCTTCTTATAGGAAAGGTAATAGAATAGTAGGAGCTAACTCTTAGGGACTATCTTAATAATAAATAACCTAAGGTAGAGACTACTTAAGTCTTTAATGACTATAATAATTTTAAGGAGCTACTTAAAACTGCCTTTAGAGACCCTAATAAGATTTAAACTACTATGTGTAAGCTTAAAGCGCTTAAGTAGATAGGATCTACGTAGTACTACGCATAAGAGTTTAGGCGTATTGCTACTATTATTAATTAGGATGATAATAGCTAGATAGAACTTTTCTATAATAGACTTAGAGAAGATGTAAAAGACGAAATCGCTAAAAAGGATCGACCTAATGACTTTAATAGGTTTATTAAGTAAGTTATTAAGATTAATAATCATCTCTATATAAGAAAACTTAAATATGGTAGAAGGGGAATGAGCTACTAAGGTAACCCTCTACGACGCTATTAGCTAAATACTAGAAGACGCTAAAATAGATCTACGGCCTATAGGACTTACCTAGGCCTAATAGAACTTAATGTTATAAATAAGGAAAAGGGTAAAACTTATTATAATTATAGTAAGGTTAGATACTTTATAAATAAGTGTTATACTCCTAAGAAAGCTTAGAAACCTATAACTAAGTTATAAAAGCTAAATATAGTAAACTAAGACGAATTACCTACTTAAAATATTAGTATAGTAAATAGTAAAGAATACTTCTTTAAACTAGAGTGAAACTACTACTCGCTAGATGATACTAGTTTAGACGAAGACTAGGATTTTAGGATATAACCTATCCTAGACGAGGAAGAAGACCTTAAAATAATAAGATCGGAAATAACTAGATCGTAAATCGAAGTAAATGCTAATGTGGTCTTAGAGATACCTCTAAACGAAAGGAAGGATCTTAAAATTACTAAGTTAGATATAAGAGACGCATTTATCTATATACCTATAATACTACTAGAACTAACTAGTAACTATATAATTAAGGGATAATCCCGTTTTACGAATAGAGAACTTAATATAGTAGTTATATATAGAATAGATGTCTTAGACCCTACTATACTAATAGTAATACTAACTAATAAAGAAAAATAGATCTATAAAAACCTAAAGGTTTTAGAACTTAGACTTATATATAGAGATTATATAACGCTATTATAGGTTTCTTGCCTATATAATAGCTATAGACGCTACCTCTAGAAGAAACTAGAGTACTAAATGTTTCTAAGCCGTAATCTAGAAAATAAGATCTTTAAGGAGTACGAACTCTAATACTAGAAGATTAGTAAATAAAGAGAAGATTTTATCTCTCTTATTAAAAACCCTAAAGGGGATTACTATATTAAGGATAAAAACACCTATACTATCTACGCTATATTATTAAGATATATAAATAGAGGAAATAGTATACCTATAAGTAGTTTATCTAGTCTAAACTTAATTAATATAGCTAGTAGATTAAGTGATTACTAAGAAAGCTCTAATATATTAATATAAAGTTAATAATAACGAAGATAAGAGGAATAAAAAGAAAGGAAAGAGTAAAAGCTAACCTTCTTTAAGACGCTTAGGAAAGTAAGTTAAGAAGTTAAGGAATATAAGAAAAGATTAGGAAACGATAGCTATTATTACTAGTAAGACTAGCTCTTTAACGGGGATTTAATAGGTCTCTATATACTATAAATATTAATAGCTAAGTATACCTTATAGTTAACCTAACTATAAAAGGAAAAATAATCTAGGTAATAATTAATAGTAGAGTATAAGGAAACTTTATCTTACTAAATCTCGTTAATAAATTACGATTACCTTAGATAGAAAAAGACGAGCCCTACTAACTTATAACTATAGAAGGCGACGCGGTAAAGTATAACTAAGGAGTAGTTAATATAGAAGTAGCGTAACTTCCGTTTAATATATAAGGAATAAATCACTAAGTCGACCTAGACGTTATAGAGATCTTAAAACACGATATTATATTAGGGATACCTTAGTTATAAGTAAGTAATCCCTAAGTTAATTAGAGAACTAGCTAACTTTAATAGGATCTACTAGGATATAGTTATAATAATAAGAGTAGCCTATAGAAGGCACCTTAATTAAACTATAATAGGTCTCTAGGAATATATATAATCGCTAGAGAACTAAAAGCTAGTATAGTAGAGATTCCTAAAGAATACTTAAAGTATAGTAAGCTATTTAGCGGAGAGCTAGAAATAGGACTACTAGAGTATTTACACTAGGACTATAAGATTAAACTCTAGCCTAGTACTAAACTAACATTTAATAAAATTTATCCCTAGAACCCTAAGTAAGATAAAGTACTTAAGGAGTATCTAGAGGAAATGCTATTAAAGGGATATATATAACTATTAGAGTCCCTAGTAGGATACCTAATCCTATAGGTACTAAAGAAAAACGGGAAATTATGACTATATATTGATTATTAATAATTAAATAAGATTATAGTTAAAAATTAATACCTATTACTACTTATTACGGAGATATAAGATAAACTTAGTAAAGCCTAATAGTTTACTACCCTTGACCTAAAAGGAGCTTATAATCTAATTTATATAGCTAAAGGTTATAAGTAGAAAACCGCCTTTTAAACTATAAGAGGATATTTTAAGTATCTTATAATACTATTTAGCCTTACTAACACACTAGTAATATTCTAAACTATAATTAATAGTATTTTATAAAAATAACTTAATAAGTTCGTTATTATTTACCTTAATAATATCCTTATCTATTTAGATACGCTTAAGGAGTATAAGAAATATATATATAAAGTACTATAGACACTATAGGATAATAACCTCCTAGTTAAAGGAACTAAGAGTTAGTTCTATTAGTATAAAGTTAAATTCCTAGGATATAAAATTATACTAGGATAAATTAGGATAAGTCTATCTAAGATTAAAGATATTTAGAATTAGCCTACGCTAATTAATATTAGAGAGGTTAGAGGATTCCTTAGATTTACGAACTTCTATTAACGCTTTATCTATAGATTTAGTAAAATTATAATTCCTCTTACTAACCTTACTAAATAGGATAACAAATTCTAATAGATAAAAAAGGAAGCTAATGCTTTTTAAACCCTAAAAGAAAGAATCCTAGATGAACTAGTTCTACTTATAGCTAATTCTAATAAACTATTTAAAGTTAAGACTGACGCCTTAGACTACGCACTTAGTAGGTAACTTAGATAACGAGACGACGAAGGACGACTATATCTAGTAGCCTTCTTCTTAAAGAAACTTTATAGACTAGAATTAAACTACGGTATATATAATAAAGAACTTATAGCTATTATTAAAGCCTTTAAGGAATAGAAATACTATTTAAAAGGAGCAAATTATAAAGTTAAGGTTTATATAGACTATAAGAACTTAACCTCCTTTACGACTATAAAGGATCTAAATAAATAATAGATTAGATAGTATAAAACCCTTATAGATTATGATTTTAAGATTATATACCGTAAAGGATCTAAAAACGGAAGAGTAGACGCGCTTAGCTAAAGAGAGGATTTAAAATTAGAAGAATAAGTAGATAATATACCCTTATTACGCACAACTAAGGATAGGAACCTTATATTAGGTACCTAAGAAGTTAATATAACCTAGTAAGCTAAGCTAGACGATATATAGATATGTAGAATTATATCACATGTAAAGAAAGATAGCTATCTAGATAATTAGGAAATAAAAACGCACCTATCTAAGGAAGGTAAGACCTTCTTATATAATAAGTAATAATATATGCCTAGTATACTCTAAGAATAGCTTATTAAGGAAATATATAAATACCCCTTATATAGACATTAGGGTGTAGGGAAGATGATTAGTAGATTAAGAAGATTATATAACTTCCTAGAAAGTAGAAAAATAGTATAATAAGTTATAGATAAATGCGATGTCTACTAGAAAGTAAAGGTAGTATAATACACACTATATAGCGAACTATAACTAATACTACTACCTAGAAGAGTATAGTAAATAATTATAATAGACTTTATTATTAAACTACTAAAGTCTAAAGAACCTATAATAGGAGTAGTTTATAATAGTATCCTAGTTATTATAGATAAACTTACGAAATATACCTACTATATTCCTTATATAGAATTAAGTGATGCTAAGGACTTAGCATATATGTTCTTTAAGACTATTATTATATAATATGGATTACTAATAAAGCTTATATTAGATCGTAATAAATTATTTACGTCTAACTTCTAGAAATGCCTTATAGAAACTATATAGATTAAGTAAGGCTTATCTATAGTATTCTACCTATAGTTAGATAGTTAGATAGAGATTCTAAACTAAATACTTAAATAATATCTATAAAGCTTTATTAACTACTAATAAGATGATTAGGTAGTATAGCTACTACTCGCATAATAGGCTTATAATAGCTCTAAGATTAATAGTATAAAGATATTACTAATAAAAGTAAACTACAGGTTTAACCCTACTATTAATATATATATAGCATATATTATAAATGCGCTAGTAGTAACTATATATATAGATACTATTATAGGTATATAGAAATATTTATAGTAAGAATAGATATTTCTATAAAACTAAATAAAATATTACGCAGATAAAAAGAGATTACTAGTACTAATCCTAGAGGAGGGATATAAAGTTTACCTTATCTATAAAAATATTAAAATAAAGCGACCTAGTAATAAACTTAACTAGAAGAAAATTAGACTATTCCTTATTAAACGAAAAATATTAAATATTAACTATAAACTATTATTACTAGATAGAATAAAGATCTATCTAATATTTTATATATTATTACTTAAGAAAGTACTAGATAATTCTATACTTACTATAAGAATTACGGTTAAAGATATTAATAAATATAAAGTTAAAAGGATACTTAAAGTATAGGGAAATATTAAAAATCATTATTATCTTATTAAATAGAAAGGATACCTAAACTCTAAGAACACCTAGGAACTAATTAAAAACCTTATAAATTATTTAGCTCTACTTAAATAATTCTATTCCTAAAGAATATATCCTAATTAATTATATAAGTACTATCTAACGACTTAATACTAAACTTAGTATCTAAAGAACGAACTAGAGTAGGATCTAGATCCTTAGAAGGAGTAGGAAGGACCCCTATAGCCTTCTAGAGCTATTCTACTTCCTCCTATTCTACACGCTCTAGTTCTTTAACATTATTAATACCACGTGTAATCACACGTATTATTTTCTTAAACTATAATTTCTTTTATTTTCGTAAGTAACGTACTTTAGTACTTGCTTTTTTAAGCTCCTCTTTAGTAGCCTTTAATTTAGATTTAGCCTTTTAATACTAGGTGCTAATGCGATAGAGTTACTAAGGAGTAAGAGGATTTATATTATAATAAGACTAGTTAAGACGAATATACTTAAAGTATTAGGAGGAGTCTACGTTAGACGCCTTATAGTTCTAGAGACCTTGTTCTTTATAGAATGAGTATATAGGCATGTTAACTAGATTTCTGATTATTAACTTAAGGAGGGCGTTTTATTTATCTATCTTATAGGAAGGTTTTTAGGATTATATAGGAGGTCTTAAGATATGATTAGATATAATAGTATATAGTAATATAAGAAGGAAAAGCCACCTACTACTTAGCTGGCTTATTTAATAGCCTTAAGGATAAGACTAAAGGAGGAGGGGTATTATATTATGAACGTAGCTATATAGATGCGGGGCTAAGGCTAGACTAACGGGGAAGGTATACCTATAGCCTAGTTAGGATATAAGGTTATATAATGGCTTATTAGATTATTAAGATGATCTAGCTATATAAGATTATTAGGATAGTTAGATAAGCCTTATAAGCTAAGTCTATAGTAGAGAGATAGACGAGTACTTAAGGAGGAGGTATTCCTATAGCTAGGTAGTCTAGATCTCTACTAATTAATCTAAGTAATAGTTTCACTATTAAGAGTTCTACTCTTAACGAGACCTTACGAAGATACTATTTACTACTACTTTATAGCATTCTAACTTAACTTACTACCTAAGAAATAGACAACTGTAGATTAGGATTAAGCCATCATTATACTAAGGGTAAAGATAATAAAGAATTCTATTTATTATACTTTATTATAAATTACTTTATAGTAATAAATATAGTACCTTTACTAGAGGAGGCTATTAATATCTTAGCTAGTAAAATACTTTATTACTTCTTTATAAGGGAGGACTATATAGTTAAGAAGGATAATAATCCTAAGAATAGAACTTTTATATATAAAGAGAGATATATAAGCTATAAGTTCTATAAGATTATCCTAGATATAGGGGCTACTAGTATTTCTAATATAGGCTTCTCTTAAGTTAAGGCCTTAATAAAAATTATACTAACGCTTAAGATTAAAAAGGCCTAAGGTACTATTATTAGCTTTAGAGGCATTTAGCTAGTTAAGTCCTAGGGTATTATATAACTAAAGATAATCTTAAGTAATATTAAATTTAAAGTTATTCTAATACCTACCCCTTTCTTAATATTACTTAATAATATAGATAGGATATAAATTTAATATAATAATCTAATAAATATACTAGTCTAGGGAGATATCTAGATACCTATAGTTAGGCGTTAGGGATACCCCTTTTAGATATTAAATATAAAGAAATTAATAGCCTTCTTCTTTATAGAAAAAGAGCTCTATTAAATCTATTAACGTTTTAGCTATCTATTAATTAATAGATTATCTAATATCCTATAATAAGCTAGTAAAGAATTTAATTAATCTATCTTTAAAAAGATTAATATACTATATAACTCTTACTAGTTTAATTCTAAAGTACCTAGCTAATTTAGATTTAGTATTAAAGATAACTATAAATTTAATTATAAAATAATTATAGATATATACTATATTAGGGATAAACTAGTTCTCTATATTATTAATTTAGTAATAACTTTCTAAGTAGCCTAATTCCTTAAGTCTTAGGGCTAAAAGGTAAAGGATATCTAGAATGCTATTCTAGAATACTAGATTAATATATATCTTAGACCCCTTAAGTAGATCGTCTATAATACTAGAATAAACTTCTTATCCTTAGAGTTTAGGTAATATACTAAAGAACTATATATCTAGGTTTAACTAGTGCTAGTTAAAGCTTATAATAGTATAGGTAAGGTTAAGAAGTATTATAGTATACTATAGAGGGTATATACTATTATTAATAAAGACCTAAAGACTATAATAACTAATAACTAGAAGCTTTAGCTTATAGTTAAAGCTATTAATAATATAACTAGCCTAGACGGCCTAGTCTTAACCTTACTAGTCTTTAGTATATATCCTAGAGTATCTAATAATTCTCTACCTTACCTATCTATAATATAATATAAAGTAGCTATTTAAAGAGCTATAGCTAAAATTAAAAGCCTTAAGGTAAAGTACTAAATTAGAGATACTCTTAATATAAAGAATAGCCTAAATATAGAGCTAGTATATAGGCTATTATTACTATTAAATATTTTAGTATAGTAAGAAAAAGGTAGCTAGACTAGCCTATATAGAATAACTAGTATAGAAGGTAAGAAGTACATAGTTAAGCTTCTAAAAGGCCTAATAGCCTTCTAATTAATAGTTATTTACCTATTCTTATCTTTAGAAGAGGAACTAGAGGTATTAGTAGCTAAGGAACCTATCGCCTATAGGGTAATACCTAATACGACGGGTTTACCTTTAACTTAATCTAGGACTAAGTCACTAGGTGCCTCCCCTAGAGAACTAGAGGTACTAGCGGCTAGAGAACCTATCGCCTATAAGGCGACACCTAATATAATAGGTTCGCCTTTAACTTAATCTAGGACTAAGTCACTAGGTGCCTCCCCTAGTTCCCTTAAGAAGACGACTAGTATATACGTAGTAGGTGCTTAGATAGCTAGCGCGTATATAGTAGGCGCTTAGACGGCCGGCGCGTATATAATAGGCACTTAGGTACTAGCGCCTAAGACGGTAGATTTATAAAGAACCTTAAAGAGAAAGAATAAAGGGCATCTACTATTATAATATATAGCCTTTATAATAATAAAAGAATAAAGCTATTACGACCTAGTAGTCTAGCTATATAAGAAGGGAATTATTATAATACTAGGTAAGCCTTTTAAAGCTTTATTAAATATAGAGATTAACGGCCTCCTTACTTAAGGCGTTTTTATCTTTAAAATCTATAATTATTAAGTTTATAGTAGCTAGTAAATCTTTAAGGCTAGATTTATTAATAAGATTAAAGGTAAAGGTATTAGCTAAGAATATAAAAAGTTATAGCTTATAATTTAAGGCTATAATAATAAAGGGAAAGCTAGTATTCTAATATAGGCACTAATAATCTAAAGAGTAAGCTAAAGAATTATTATAGCTATAGTGTTAATAATATTAGAAGCTAGCTTTAAGCTATAGTTAAGAGATATTAAGTAGGTATATATCTAATCTAAGATACTATTAGTAAGAATAATCTTAGTAGAATTACTACTAATTCTATATTCTAGGTATCTAAAAGGCATAATTATAAGAGTTATATAGCCTTTATATAGAATTCTAGAAGTAGGTATATATTAGTATGTTACTTATTTAAAGTATTACTATAAGAGATTAAATATAATAACTTTAATATTTAATCTATACCTCCTTATTATAAATTCCCTAGAAGTCGGTATTATTAGATTATAGATAGATAATACTCTTACGCTAAGTAATAATGCCTTTATAAAAAAGGAGTAAGTTAAGCTTAAAAAAGTAGCCTTTATAGTAAAAGATTAAGAGATCCTAACTAAGAAGAAGGAGATAATCTTTAATAGCTACTAAATCTAAATTAATAAAGAAAATAATATTATTATAACCTAAAAGGGCTAAGCTAATAATCTTTAAATTCTAATAATAAAAGAAGAATATATCTAGTAGAGAGCCTATAGAGTATATATTACTAGTATCTACTAACTAGAGGCTACTTTTAATTTATTAGTTACCGCCTAGTATTAAGAACTATTAGATAATAATTTTAAGAAGCTAGCTTAATGAATTAACTAGTAAATAGAGAATTTAGAAAGAGGCTTATAATATATCCTTATTAACCTTATAAAGGCTAAATTATTTATCTTTATTAATAGATTATTTACTAATAATAAAGATTTAAGTTCTTAGCTAGGATATATTATTATCTTTAGTAATAAGAGAAAGATTAAAGATAATAAGATTAAGATTAAAGGTAATATTATTATATAGAGCTTAATAAAGTTAAAAAGGGTAATAAGATTAGTACTAGCTTTAGAATTATATAATATAGTCTAAGAAGCTAATCTTAGATATACTATTAATTTAATAATTAAAATAATTATAGATTAACTAAAGCTACTAGAGATCTTAATAATTATATATATAGATTCTTTTTCCCTCTATAAATACTTAGTTAAGCTAGGAATAATTAAAGAAAAGAGGCTTATAATTAATATTATAGTATTATAATAATTATATAAAAGGCGTAAGCTTTATAAAGTCTATTAGATTAATAGTAATAATAACCTAGCTAATATGATAATAAAGGGATCGCTAAATCTATCCCTAAATAAACTTATTAAGAGGAATAAGCTAGATATTTAAGTTAAGGGCTAGGTTAAATATAAGAATACTAAAATTAAGCCTATTTAAGATAATTAAATATATTTAAGATCTCTAGCTTATTATGTGTTAGAAAGATAAGGGCACTAGCTAAGATACCCTATAAATAGGGCTAGAGTAGAAGAATAAGTCCTCTAATATTAGTATTATTAAGGAATTTAGGTTTTTATTATGTTTTTAGCGTTTTTAAGCTAATTTAGCATACTTAAGTTAATACGTTATTTTTTAGGCTAATTTAGCGTATTTTAGCTTAACTAAATGCCCATTTAGTACTACCTAAGGTATACTTTATTCCTTACGCTAAATAGGTAGACTATAGTATAGGTTTAACCTTAATTAGGTAGCTATTAAGCTAGGAAGAAAGAGAAGCTAAAGATATCTATTTATTTATAAATTCCTAGTGTTTTTAATAAGCTTAATTAAGCTATAAAAGAAAGAAGCTACTAGTATTATGCCTATAGAGGTACTAAATTCTTATTAGCTAGGAGCTAGGAAGGGCTTACTTTTATTTATATAATAGATCGTGTGTGTGTCTGCCTCCACACACACTGACTTGTAGGAATAAGTAATAATAATAAGAATATAGTTAATTTAAACCCACGATAATTATCGTTGATAACCAACAATGATGAACGGCTTCGGAGTGATTCCGAGACAGATATGTTTTTAATAACAGCTGAAAAATGCACTCTCACCCTCACAGAGCGAAGCTATAGAAGCGGAAAGAATCAGAGTGTTGCTGCGTCTTCCTCGTAATGGGAGGAGGAGCCCTCTCTTCCCGCCCCTGTACTTTCGCCGAGTTCTATTTAGGCACGGATATAAATATAAAGCGCTTCCATTCTACAGACATTCAATATTCACTAACCTCAGTAAACATTGCAAATATCTCCCATTTCGGAAAACACAAGCCTATCAAAATGAAAATTGCTATCCTTGCGCTATTCGCCTGCGCCTTTGCGTGCCAGGATGCCCCCTACAACTACCCTCAGTGTTGCACGATTGACGTCATTGGAGTCGTCAATATCAACTGCTACTCTCGTAACTTGCTCATTTTCATTGTATTTCACCGGTTTAGTACAAGCTGATGCCTCATACAGCGCCGAATATGCCAAGTGATAATCGCACCCTTCAAGACATCTGCGCTGCTGACAGCCAGCAAGCGCAGTGCTGCACACTACCCATTGTACAGTCTTATCGGAACGCAAAAACTATGTTATGTACTGGCTAACTGTCACCTAGGCCCGGCTTGCTATTCAATGCAAGAAACCTGATGGGCTCATTTGCATCCCCGGATGGAAACCTTGCTATGGCAAGTGCATTCCCGAGGCACAAGCCTGCTGTCCCAACGATCAAAAGGAATGCACCGGCAAGTGCATACCCGAGGCACAAGCATGTTGCCCCAACGCTGGTGACACTTGGTGTGGAAATCGCGACGTGGCTGGTCCCTGCGGCTGCAAATGCCACTTCACTTCTGGGGACACAACAACCACTGCCCAATGTAGCCCTGGTCAAACATGCGGCTTCATAGGCTCAAGTACAGCGGTGTGTCGCTAGTGTGCGGCGCGAAAGGGAAGTGCGCAGAAACTGCCGGAGACGCGTCGTCGAGGCTGATGATGAAATTGTCACCGACAGCATTGTCATACGTGGTAAGAAATGCTAAATGCATGGTTTTGAAAAGAGTTGGATCTGATTGTTTTACCAGCAATGTATATGGAGCCGATGTCCAAAAGATGATGCATAAACTGAAAGCAAAGCTGTCTGTAAATTTTAATACGGGAGTAACATAATGTTTTCTTTATTCATTTGTAGCGTGTCAGGAAAGTTGCGCCGTATTGTATCTTCATAACCTCTTCTTTTTGTGTGAGTGTGCATTCTATGCTAACTGTCTCTTTTCATGAGGATGGCTACACTTCATACCGCTATAGCCTTGTTTCCCCCGGCTTCATTGGCATATGCCATATATACTTGTGTAGCAGACGAAGATCAAGCTTACTTTTATCGCAAAGATCATATCCCCTCGAAACAAAAACCCAGTCCTCCCAATGGGCATCAACTTCGCCATCTTCGGACGGCTCAAGTTCTTTTTCAATGCGAATTTCCTTATCGTCAAAGTAAAGTTCGCGATCAAAGAAAGAGAAGACTTTAACATCGATACCTGCGTCTTGTGCCCTTTTCAGACCATCTCCAAGTATATAGACTTGCCAGACTTGCGCGCGGCCAAGTATGTGGCATTGGTGGGCGGAAAATCCAGATACCTGTAGTTATCTTCATAGTCGCACATGATGGATGCCACAAGCGCAGTCTCTCATAGACGGCGCCCTTTCGAACAAATTCGGTAGGGTGAATGGGTGTGGCTTCTGGGGCCACCATATCAGGAAAGGCAGAGGCTTGTCCGGGTTCCACCCGTGCTCAAACTCCTGTCGGTCATTTGACTTGATCCTTCGAGCAGAGATTGCCCTTTGGATCTCTTGCGCTGGATTTCCCCGACTCGTTCTGTGAGTTGGGTGTCCTTGTCTAGCTGAGTGGCCCAGAAACGAGCGAACATTGGCTGGTGATAGATGCCCCGCACGACGCAGAGAAATTCCAATTTACTCATGACCTCATCATCGCGAAGCTGAACCGGAGTGTCTTCGTCATTGATATCTCGACTGATATATTGAGCCTCGGCGATGCAAGGTAGTTGATCAGAGTCTCCATTGCTATCAGACTCTGTATCCAGCTATAATGTAGAATGTGGGTAGCGGTTGAACATACGTCGAACATTTGTATTGCCGTTCAGATAGGCTGGGTATTGAGGATTGGAGATGTTGATGATCCTCTTATAGTCGTCCATGATAGCGTATCAGTATTATGCAGACCTTATTTGATGGTGAATGATCTCGCCACCAGGACTCAGACTTTCACGAGCCTCTTCTGCGATGGAAACATCTGGCAGCAAGTCAAGCTCAGCATACAGCCTGTCCATATCGGCGACAGCGCATGCTCGGCCTACTTGATGTCGCATGCCTGGGTACCGGGCAGCCAAGGCACGGTATGTATCCTCGGTTGCAAATTCGGGATGCCAGATGCAGTAAGGAATTCTCGTATGCTCTGGGTCATCCTGGCCATCATCGATCTCAAGGCCCAACTCCTCTGGAGTAGGAATGATGTTGCTCATGATAAGGAGAGCATTGCGAGCCCTGGTAAAGTCCGGGTTACGAAGCGAATTCTCTGAAGCACAAAGCGCTGTAATTTCGGGACTTTTTGCGTATTCAATGTGACTGCGAATACCGCGGATGGTGGCTGCGCGACTAACAGGATGGTCCAGCCTCAAGGCGATGTTACGAACACTACTGCATGGGTGCGGGGCTGGGCCGGACCGCCAGGGTAGGCACGCCCGCAGCCTAATTTAGATATAAGGTCACGTGATGGCTTATTAGATCATTAAGGTGATCTAGCTACGCGGGATTATTAGGATAGTTAGATAAGCCTTATAAGCTATCCTATAGTAAAGAGATAGATAGGTATTTAAAGAAGGGGTATTCTAGTAGCTAGGTAGTCTAGATCTTTACTAATTAATCTAAGTAATAGTTTTACTATTAAGAGTTCTACTCTTAATAAGACCTTATAATAATAAATATTACTTATTATTACCTTATAATATTTAACCTAGCTTATTATCTAAGAAATAAACTAACTATAAACTAAGATTAAGTTATAATTATATTTTAATTAGTCTTATTTAGTATATTATATTAAAACCTTAGATTATTAACCTTTTATATTTACTATAAATATAAATATTATTAACCTTAGTAAGATTATTATTAACCTTAATATTAAAGTTAATTACTTTTATAAGTAACTAGAAGAAGTAAAGTATATTATTATAACCCTAATATTAATAACTAACGTAGTTAATAAGTAAGTCGCCTAGATAAGTAAGTCGCCTACTTTACCTAGTTTTTAGTACCTTTTACCTTAATACTTCTATTACTTAATAACTATTTATAGAAATCCCTTTAAAAGAGGTAGATATTATTCTTACCCTTTAAGCTCTTAAAAAAAATCTAAAACTTAGCTATAAAAAAGCTATATTAATTTATAATATACCTTAAGTAACTATATATAATTAATATAATAGCTAAGTTATATAATATAATTTTATACCTAATTTAAAAAAACTTACTAATTTAGAAGAAAAGACTATAATAAAACATATTCTCTAATTAGACTTATAAGGACTCCCCCCTTAGTATATTAATATAAAAGATATAGTAAATTTACTACTTATTAAATATAATAGTAAATATATTAAAGTATACTAGGTAAAAAAACCTTATATAATAATAACTAGAGCTTATTATATATTTTTTAATAAAAAATATAACTACTAAAGAGCTAAATATAAAGATCTAATTATAATTTATAGCTAGTTTATACTTCTAGAGAATATAATTATAAAATATAATATTATAAAGTCTAATATTTATAACTTTAATAAGACTAGGTTTTTAATAAGCTTTATTATAATAAGAATAGTTATTATAAGCTTTAATTAGGTTAAAAAAGTAAAAATAATATAGCCTAGTAATAAGGAATAGGTTATTATAATTTAAGTAATAAATTCCTAGGGCTTAATAATACTACTATATATTATAATAAAAGGCTAAAATTACTTTATACCTTAATATAAAAATAAGTATTTACTATTAGATTAATATATTAATATAAGGTTAAATAATTAAATAATAATTAAAATTAATATAGATTAAATAAGGTATTTTTATTAATATATAAAAGATTAAAATAAGGGTACTTATTACCTCTTTATTTTAAATAGCTATAAAAGTTATTATTTAATTATATTTAAGCTTTTTTACTAAGAAAATAAGATTATTACCTTTTATATACTTACTTATTCTTCTTATATATTTTAGCCTTTAGATATTAGTTATTTTAATTTACTTAAAAAGGCTTATAAGTAATAAATTAAAGATCTTATAAAGGCTAATATTATATATATTATTAAAAAAGACTTCTTTTTTATATTTCTAATACTTTTTATAAGTTTATTATAAAAGAAAATATTTAAGGTAGTTTTTAAGATACTAGAATTACCCCTTTTAATCCTAAAAAGGTTATTTTTATCTTAGAACTTAAGTTTATAATACTAAGTCTTCTAAACTTATATCTAAGCTTAGTTAGTTCTTAGGTCTCTTAAATATTAAGTATTATAACTAAAGTAGTTTTATAGTCCTTAATTTTAAAAAAGTAGATTACTAATTACCTAAATAGCTTTTTAACTAAAAGTCTTAATATACTTAATAGTTTTAAGAAATATATAATAGTTATTATATATAAGGTTATATTCTTATATACTTAGGTATATAAGCTTAAAGTTATAAATAAGCTAATTAATAAATATTAATAGGCTAAAAAAACTAAATTATAAATTAAAGGATTACTTTTTATATAAGATATAAGAGATTTAAAAGTAAAAATAGATACTAATAATTAAGTAAAAGATAAAATATAGGGTTATAGTAATTATAAAGTAAAGGTTAAAATATATAGTTAGTAATATAGTATATATAATTAAACTAGATATAATATATATACTTATATTATAGATATAGAAACTAATAAGGAAGAAGATTCTAATTAGTTTTAGAACTTTTTTTATATTATAGTTAAATTATTAATAATTAAATATTATAGGGTTAGGGTAGGTATATAACTCGCTTATCTATGTAACTTACTTATTAACTATGTTATAAAAATAATAATAAAATATATATTATATTTAGTATTTATTTATAAAAATATTAGCTTTAATAATACCTAAGCTATTAACTTAATTATATTATATTAAGCTTCAGAAGTTATAATCATAAATAAGATTATATTTATAATAATAATAGGTATAATATAAGAAGGGTTATATTAAGTAAAGTTAATATTATTATTCTAATAAGTAAATATAAATAATAGCCCTTAATAGTCTTTTATATTAAATAAAAGTATATATTATTATATTAAAAGCTTTTTTATACCTTCTTAGAGTATACCTAGAGAGTTAACCTTAATATAATAATTTAGAATAAGTTTTAGCCGCAACTCACCTATAGGCTGCTATAGTCCTTACTGCGGCCCTACCGTTTTATGTGGCACGGCAGCACAATGCTAGCTCAGTGTGTGGCGTATCCAATATCTCGGTCTATGATATACACTACTGCAGATATCTATTTCTTGCTATATATAACTGATTAATCTAATTAACCAAGAATTCCATCTTAGCTTGTCCCCGCTGCACTTTTCGGCTACTGTAATGGCTGGCTGAGCCCTTAGACTGATCTGCATGAACCGAACAGATGTTTATACAAAAGTGGCTGGCCTATGGTGAATCTTGTCTTACCCAGAATCATCAGGCAGTGACTGAGCTGATTGTGCGCCGAAGTACTCCGTAGACGTAACGTGGTCGCGTGGGTCCTGCAAGAAGCTATCGCTTTGAGCTGCTCAAAAAAAGGTCTTGCTCTTTGAACGAGATGTCTTACAGGTTCTGTATTTGTACTCCATGTAAACCGGGAAGCTAATGGCGCATACTCCTCGGTACGTCGCATTTGAGTGGAACATGTTGCTGATCTCAAGTAAAGCTACGCGCCTAAATGTGCCTAAACAGGCAAATGGGGGTGCCCACGTATCAGTAATAGGCCCCTGGCCGGGGCAACAAATGCCGCCGTGAAGCACACAATTAAAAAGATTTCACAAGTCATTTTCAGTCGTGGCTAGCTGTAGCTAGACCTACTTTCGCTTTGGTATAAGGAAGAGAGAGGAAGTTAATGCGACGGCAAAGCCGGGAATCGGAGGCCATTGGGTGCCTCGGATGAAAGCTGACATGAGCTACCACCACTTTTGAACGATCTGCAGACATGCATGGAGGCATCAGCCAGCCATAGAGAACAAGGACTACTCCGCATACTCTGAAGATACAGGGCTCGATGAAGTGGGGTGTAAGTTCAAGGCTGCCTCTAGGAGATCAGATGGAATTGCAGCCCCGCTACCGGGCGGTACCTTATTCTGGCAATGAGAATTACAAAGGCAAAGCGTCGCAAGAGCACGGAGATATCAAAGAAAGTATAAACAGCCAACCAGTATGTAGTATATATATACAAGGCAAAGCTAGGCAGCAATGAAAACTCAACGCCAACTACTACGCGACCAAAAGACAGCAAGGTCTAAAGAACCAAAAGGTCAGGGACCAACGGGTATTTCGAAGAAAAGGCTGACTACCAACTCCATACACGCCAACGCTAGCCTCCGCCCTTTTCCGCTCAATCTACTTACGAAACCTGTTCCAGGTGTAGTGCATGATAAATGTTTGGTGTTTGGTAAATTCCGTCATACAAGAGCTGCTGCGCGTTAGATCTTCGCCTTGAGTTTACCAAGTGCTGTTGGACTTACTCGTAAGAATATCCCATGTAATTGTGGATTGGATCAAAGCCGTCCTTTGCTGGGCAGGTGTCTTGGTACTCATCATCACACTTATAAGTCGCATAGGCTTGAGCGGGTGTGTCGCTGATGTGGTCCCCATCCCCGTCGCAGCCACCATCGAAGGTGTGTAAAAGCCCCAGCCAGTGACCAACCTCATGAACAGCTGTTTTGCCCTCATTGTAACGCTTGCTGGCGCCACCAGGAAGCGTATTGGCGTTCAGGAAGCAGCCATCAGAAGACAAAGGGACCGTTTTGCGCATAAAGAGATCGTCAATCGATATGCACCCGCCGATCCCTAAGTCTTTGCTGGGTGATTTTGGAACAAATAAATTAAGGGTTTTAACATCCCCCCTGCGGTATTTCTTGATCATAGAGGCAAGATCTCCGCCATTTTGTATGCTGGCATGGAAGGCGTCTTCCCAAAACAGAACGTCTTGCATCGTGAATGAAATGTCGGAGTCGCTAAAAGCGGTATTCAGCGCATCAAGCTGTTTTCCCGCAACCTTGCGAAGCTACAATACCATAAGCATCTCTTTTGAAACACAATTGAACTTGACATACCAGTTTCTCTGGAGACGTATCGTCTGGCCCTACGAAGTGCATGTAGACGTCGATATTGATTGGTGAGCGTGCCCTTTTCAGTTCTCTTGCCTCTATGGTGCTCTCATTTATAGCAAGAGCTGTAGTCTCTGTACTGCAACGTAGAGTTCCGTCCTCATCTCGATCGCCTTGAGCCGCTGCAACAAGACCCAGTGATAGAGGCAGCAAAAGAATGGAGCGCATATTTGATAAATATAGACAATTTTCTTTCGAACAGATGGCGGGGGAGTTGGGATGAAGATACTGTGAGAACAAGTTATACTCGGGTGTGAACCTTCATTATATACTCGGATTTGAAGCCTTGATTATATATAACAACTGGCCGTGTGCATGAGAAGGTTCTATAGAGGCTTCTACCTTAGCACCACTCCACATTGTGCGACTCAGGATAATGTTTGAGGCGTCTATCTTGCGGATCTTCCATTTGAGCCCACATCAAGGTCCCTTAATTTGGAAATCAGTAGACGACAATAGAATTCTAACTACTGGACATGACTCTTAGGCAGGTAGAAATGATAAAATCGTGACTTGCTCGAGTAAGTCCTGGTAGGAGTTCGCATTGCTAATTTCCTGCATTCTGGGATTTTGCGCAATGTAGAAATACAAGGTGCACAAGTCCTTTGGCCCCGCCCTGACTGCTTGGTACATCAAAGGATTGTAGGTATCAGACCAAAGCCAATTGCTTGAAGAGACTTACAAATTAGCAATTATCTCATTAAAGAACTTTGTTTGTTGCTTATTCATGACCATTGGAAGCCACCAGCGATGCATCATTGTGGCAGCGGTAAAGGTTACATGATAATCGGTTTGCCCACGGAGATATTGGCCTACTATTAAAGTGGTGTCATGTTATGGGACTAAAGATCGCTTCTTGAGTGAATCATTCTTACTGTTCCCTTCAATACTGGAGATAGAATTTGCAGTCTACGTACGAGCCTACGTATGCAGCTGACAAAGCTGCCTGGAGTGGACACATGTTCCCCGACGGCTATGTTTTTATGTCGTGCATATTTGTTCCCCGACAGCTAAGCTTTTAACAACTGACATCAGTTTCACAGCTAAAAGGTGGGATTTGCCCTGTTTAGATGGGTCGCCAAGATGCCAGAAACCCCTGATCAACGCCGAAACTCACCGACAGGCCAAGAGGGAGTCTGGCGGAATGGCCGTCCCCACTGCATAGAAGAAAAATTCAAAGCGTATTGGACAACACGTGGGTGCGTGCTCATAGCCGTTTGAGGTAGGTGGCGGCCAGAAATGCTTTCCGCTGATTCCTTTATGGTGCTCTCTGTGGCGGACGGAAGAGCACATGTCATGCATAGCGCTGGGAGGTGGCTTGGAAAATCGGACACTGAAAGCGCTATTGAGCGTGAATAATATGTTATTGTTTTTGTTGTTATCTGATTTGACGCCTGGTTATGTGTACTCCGTAAAGGCAAAAGGGTAATGGGGTTAGGCTCCGTTGCCTGGCAGCGGAATTGTCTATGTGGCATTTCCGCTGCTAGTGTTAACTAAGATTCATTACAGTATCATCAGTTTGAACACGTAACTAGCACTTATTACAGAAAAGGGGGACCAAATAAACCATCCCCATCATGCATAAACCTGACCAAGAATCACGACGGAAATTCTAGAGTCTTATACAATCGCCGAAGGACGAGCTACTCGCTTGGCCCCCGTGTTCGAGTGACAGGTCAATGTGCGTGCGTCTTTCCTTCCTACGGAGGGTCTCGATCATGAGAGCTTGATGCGGGAGAAACACACGATGTGACCACAGTCTTCGTGACCGTTGAAAGGGACGATAGCGTTTGCCTGGGGCTTCAGAGGCTCCAAAAGTCTTACGACTCATGCTGTGGACTCGGCTTATCATCATAGGCATTTAATGAGCTTGTTGCTATTACCATTCGCACAGTGCGCATAGTGTCTAGGTTTTTTTTCCCACACCCTTGACAGAGGCTCTCGAGGCCCGTTCCGTCCGGGATGACTTGGGAGTTCGGTTGTCCAGAGCGCTTGCGCTTGGCTTCAGAGACGGCGTTACCGCAGGTATTAGATTTGTTTTGCGATTGTTTCGCGATTCGTTGACAAACATCTCAATGCCGGCTTCGTTTGTTGCTCGCGGGCATATCAAGGCGTTCACAACGTTGCAAAGAGCGGCCCAGCTCAACTTGTTGATGAGATGGACTCGTAGTGATAAGCCCATTCAAAATCTCTGCAAGTGTGTGGCGTTTCTGAACATATTAGGTCAGCAACATCTCGTTGGCGCACGTGACACACCGCCTATGCGGGAAAGGGGGTGTTTGTTGACATGGTCTGACATGTACTCACACTGTTTGACACTTTTGGACACTTTTTGTAGCTAGACTTCTGACATTACATCCAATAGACGCGAATTCATCGGAGCTTGTCTAACATATTTTGGTTACAAAAATCGCCCGATGAGGCATGCCAGAAAACACACCCTCCCACGTAGGTAGGATGAGAGGATAGAGTTGAAATTTCTTCGCGCTGCCAACAGGCCTCTATAGTTGGTCGAGCCACCACAAAAAGCACGCCCTTGACTAGCCATCTAGACGCAACACTTAATGTAAGCCGCAATAGTAGTAGCCCCTGGTACTGGTACCTGCCAACCTGCCTGCGCTATAATAATTTCACTCAGCAGCTAATTTGCATAGCAATATAAAGTACCTAACATTTTTCTTATTCGACCCCATCTCTGCAATACCGGCTTGCTCCTCCTCCGCTGTCAAAGAGATAGCCCATCAAGCCCAGTCACATACTGCATGACCGAAGGCCCCCTCGCGCTTGCCAAAGAAGTCGCGCCTGGTGTGGCCCCTCCCCCCTCTCCACTTCCCCGGTTACCCCAGCTTTTACCAACCTACAGTTGCACTCCCGCGGGAGCCAAGGCCAACGGCCCCTCCAACCTGTGGCGGCCAAATCACCACGGAAGCAATGTTTGATAATGTAGCTTGGACGCCACATTGATGGCGGTGCCCATACACCCCGCAGCACAGCTTCCATCGAAGGATGAGAGGATGGCCTCGGCCAATGTACACGGCAAGAAAATGCCGACTTGTTATGGATGCCGGTGCAGCAAACGCTTTTGTATATAGCTCTGCAAGCCATCCAACGATTTTGATCAAGTTCTGTTTTGCCATTGACCCTTGTCAGGTGCAAACCAGGCAAGAAGAGAATATACGATTCGAAGAACTCGTTTCTTGCCGCATTTATACGTCAAAATGAGAGTGGAAGAGCGTGAGCATCACGATACCCAGCGCAACTCCACATCATCAGCCGTCGACGTGGACGCAGACACCAAAGAAAAGGTCCGCGCAGAGTGCGTCGAAGACGTTGGCGCCTATGGAGCCTACATCTCACCCATTGAGATCCAGGCTCGCTTTGAGACGCTGCGCCATCTTAGCGGCGACGAAATGGACAAGTTGAACTTGCGCGTGCGCAAGATAATTGACTGGCGCATGATGCCATGCGTATCAGTCATGTTTCTGATGAAGTAATTGAGCCACCATACTGTCGAGAGCGGCGCGAGTTACTAATGCCGGGCTGGTAGCTACCTTGATCGCATCAACGTGTCAAACGCAAGACTGGCAGGTCTGCAGAAAGACCTGGGCATGAGCGATACAATGTGGAACACGGGAATCTCGACGTTTTACGTTGGCTATCTGGTTGGCCAGCTGCCGGGAAACATGCTGCTGGCGAGGACCAACCCGCGATACTTTTTGCCGGCAGTCATGTTCATGTGGAGTTGTGGCACGATTTGCATGCCTGCCATGACGAAGTGAGTTTCCTACTTCATGGGACTTTGTGATGTGAGTTGACCTCTTGACAGTGGCGCCGGCTTTGCTGTCTGTCGATTCTTCATCGGCTTGACTGAAGCGCCATTCTTCCCTGCGCTTACACTATGTATGCCCGTCTCATCCTTAAGAGCGACAGATTGCATCTAACAAAAGATAGTAACATCCTCATGGTACACCAAAGAAGAAAGTCCTCTCCGCATGGCCATCTGGCACGCCGGCAACACAATCTCCAACATCATCTCTGGCTTTCTAGCCGCCGGCATCCTCGAGCACATGGACAACACAGCCGGTCTGCGCTCATGGCAGTGGTTCTTTCTGATTGAAGGCATGGCATCCATTGTCGTAGTGTGTGCAGCCTTTCTTTTGCTACCAGAGTGGCCGTCCAACACGCGCTTCCTGACGGAGCAAGAGCGGGAGATGGCGCGGTACCGCATCCTTGTGTCCAACGGCGGGCACGAGGAAGAAGAGGGTGGTTTGTGGGATGGGCTGAAGCAGGCGGTGAGAGATCCATTTACGTGGTTGTTTTGCTTGATGCATTTTGCGCTGGTCACTGCGCAAAGTTTCAAGGACTTTTTGCCATCCGTGAGCCTCCTTTGCAACACGCGACGCTCAAGCGCATTCACTGACTTGCACCGCAGGTTATGAAGACATTCAACTTTGACAAGACAACGGCCTACCTCGTCCAAGCACCACCCTACGCAATCGCCTATGCCTCTGCCTGCCTGATTGCCTACTCCTGCGGGCGCTTCCAAAAGTCAACCCTCCACGTCATCGTGCCCATTCTCTTCTCGGCTGTCGGCTGCGGGGCCCTCATCGGCACGCTCAACGTCGGCGCGCGGTACTTTGGACTGGTGCTGCTGATTCCTGGCACCTACAGCGGGCTAAACCTGCAGCTGTCGTGGGAGACGACGGTGGTGCCCGCGCCGCGGGCCAAGAAGGCGGCGCTGATTGCCGTGGCCAACTGCATCAGCCAGGTGAGCCACTGGTTCAGCCCCTACTTTTACCCGACGAGCCAGGAGCCGTACTACCGGATGGGCGGCGGGCTGCTGATTATGGGCTGCGCGTTGGTGGTGGTTTCGGCGCTGGGGGTTCGGTGGAGGGCGCAGAGCCTGAATAAGAGGCTGGACGAGGCCCAGGGGTGGAACGCGCATTCGGGGATTGAGAGAGGATGGCGATACAAGGTATAATGATGGATACTGTCATTTTGGATGTGCTGTCGAGTAGAGCTGTCGACCTGTATTAGTGCTCTTGTTATGTACTGTGCTGTGTGTCGTGGAAAAGGCCAACGAAATTGATCCAAATTCAGGCAAAAGCGCTTTTTGATCTATCTGGAAATGCCAAATAGTCTTCACGATTTCGGGAATGCGTGGCGTGTTTTAGACTTTGGCATTGAAAATAGTAAACGTCAGTTGCATCATGTACATTTAGACAGGTACAGCTCCAGTGACGAGCGTTCACCTCGCCAACACCCACGAGTCCCGGCCGACGTGGCTTCCCTACAGCATGCGCCTCACCACAGCGTAAACTAAGCGATACAAAAGTCTGTCTCGGAACTAAGTACTTTAAGACCGTGAGAGTCCTACTGCGCTCGATTGAGCTCATGACAATGCCTCGACGGCTTTACACGTGGCCGAGGCCTACTAGCAATATGCTGCCCGCTCAACATCTGCGCGCGGATGTCAATGATTTACATTTCCATGACTAGCATCGGCTTTATACAAAATACTTTACAGTTAGATCGATCAAGTTCATAGGATTGGCGCAACGCTGCCCTGCCAGTTTGACGATCGGCCGTGGCGCGAATGACGCCCAGGTCTTAACAAGAAACTTCGAAGAGTGGCATTTTGGCATGCAGAACGTCAAGACGATGAGAATTAGCCAGGAAATATTTCCATCAGAAACTTTATACCCAATGAATTTAGTAGACAATATCACGTAGATTTCGCGCGACTTGCTCCGCTTGACTTTGGTTGTCTTCTTCATTGACCCTCTTGTCTACGGCCGTCAATTTAAAGTTTTTTGTAGAAAGGTTACAGAAATAGATATAAATACGTCATATTTCCCTTCTTTTTGGTGTTATTCCTCCTGGTTGATGTGCTACTCCTATGGGCGTTTTATTGTTTGGGACAAAGCAAGTGTCGGCGCACGTAGCCCATGTAGCTAATGAGTTTGAGCTGATGAGTTTGAGGCGTTCGCGCCAAGCGATTCTAGGCAACCGGCTACTACCTACGCAGTATTAACAGGAAATAACGTGCAGACACAGCTCAAAAAGCTATCCTACGGTGCTTGTAGCTTGCTCGCTGGGCCTGCGCAACGGCCAGCGCTCATCCTTAGCTCCTTGGAAATGTGCTAACGTTAATACACCGAGATGTCTTTACTCTGGAAGGAAGCATTGCCAACCTTTCTATTTTCTCTTGCCGCAAGCTTTGGTTCTTGAGATCTTTCGGCAGGCTTGATGCATCCTTTATTTCTCTGGGCCGGGCTTCGCGTCATTTCTCAAAGGCAATAATATTCGCATTCTTTCTCGCATCGGTCGGCCCCCCTCTCCCAGTACCGGGAACCTGCGCAAGTTTGCACAGTTTTTGCGTGCAGGCACGTAAAAGCCCTGCACTAAAATAGCACCTGCCGCCGAAATATCCTCCGTGACTGGCACTCCGGCTTCGATCTGGATTTCTCGAGGCTGCCCTCCGGCTCGTATGGTGCCTGCTTCGTACAGCCACTCTCCACAAGAGTCAATTTGAATCGCTCCATAGAATCTTCTCAATAGTGCGCCTGGGGGGGCCCATCGAAGCTCCTCTGTCGAATCGTGGCCGCCACCACGCCACCGCGGCGGAGAAACCTCTGCGCAAGCAATTGCCGACGGGTAAAGATTTGATGGCCGGGCAAATGATCCCCTCGGCTCAGATTTCAAGATTTGCGAAAGGATGGAAAATTGCCAGACAACCCACATGTGTTCGTAACTTTAGTATAACACGTCGGGCGAGGGATAATATATAAGAGAGCCGAGGACCTTCGGCTTTCACATGCTGTATGTGATTGATATAGCTAGTCGGATATATTCAACTGAAGATGAGAAAAACACCTCGCCCCTGCACTTTTTTGCCAAGAGTTCCACGTTCCACTGACGACGGGTCCAAGGGCCCATGACTCCAGCCTTAGTTTCAGCCGTCCATAGCTGTAATCTAATCAGATCCATCAGTTACTTAGTTTGAATAGCCGCTGCGCGAATACCGTCAGGCAGGTTTTGCCTCGTCTTCACCCCGCTCCACACATCGGAGCTCCGATCGAAGCTCCAAGCTCGAGCCACGAAACAGGCATTTGAGTGGCTTGGCTTGGCTTTTTTGGCGTTTTGGGTATCTACGTGCAAAAGCCGGCGGCCTACTAGCAACTCAGCGTTGCTTGTTTCTTGATTCGTTCGTGCATCGATCATGATTGAGTTTACCGATGCACGCAGGCAAAATATAGTCTATAATGTAGCTTGTCCACAGTGGGCCGGTCAACTTATCAAGACAAGGGTATGTGTTGTATGTTGGGGCTCACACTACAGGATGCGACGGTGTGCATATCCGATGTTGACCGCTGATCGGGATTTCAGTTATGGTCATACCTGTTCTCTGCAGGTACGGGGCGACATTGGCCAAACTTTTGGAAAACCCAAAGAATTTCATGTCGATCGCCTAAGCTAGCCTGCTGTAGAAGGTGCACGCTGTGACCGACGTGACAGCTTTTCCATCTGCCGTTTTGGACCGGAGCTGAGGAACGGCGACAAGGCCGAATGGGATGATTCGACCGGCCACGAAACTCCATGGCCTTTTATTTTATTTTTATTCTTATTTTGATCCGATAACCCCCTGTCCATGATAGGTCTGACATACCAGCCAGTAGTACCCTCGCTAAAAATTAGTGTCGCGTGCACCGGGCAGATGTAACCCGCCCTGCCCGCCAATACCGTCTTCGGCCCCGGGATTTGGCGTTCGTGCTGACAAGAGCAACCATGTTATCAAAGCGTACTACACTTACTACCTGTGATAAGGACTCGCTTCCTCTTTTATTAACGAAATCGAACTTGAATCTACCTGCCAGAAGCATATTCCAAGACGACTCATATCGAGAAACATGCTGCAACAGCTACAAATCGAAAACCGGCTTACACCGAGAATGCTGGGACCCATCACCACACCACTCACAACCGTCTTGAACTGCCAGCACCCAATTATGCTGGCCGGCATGGCGCAGGTCTCCGGGGGACGACTTGCGGCCGCTGTCGCCAACGCAGGCGGATTCAGCGTCGTAGGAGGCTACGAGTGCACGCCGGAGCAGCTTCGCCATGCCATTCAAGACATGAAGCAGCGGTTTACACGGCCCAATCTTCCCTTTGGCGTCGCCGTCGCGATACCCAAATGCGGTGCCGGCGCGCGCAAAACCAACAAGGACGTCAGCCAAGGCAGGCTCGACGAGCTGATTGACATTACGGTCCGCAGCGGCGCCAGGCTATTCGTGAGCACCGCCGGGGTTCCGCCCAAGTACACTGTCGATCGACTGCACCAGGCCGGGCTTCTCGTCATGAACCTGGTCGGACATCCTAAGCACGCCGTCAAGGCGCTCGACGCCGGCGTCGACATGGTGTGTGCGCAGGGCAAGGAGGGCCGCGGCCACACAGGCAACATCCCCACGTCGGTGCTGGTGCCGGCCGTGGTCGGCGTCGCGCGACGCTACCGGCCACCGATGCTGGGCGGCGGCTCGACGGCGCTGGTCGTAGCCGGCGGCGGCATCGCCAACGGACAAGGTCTCGCGGGCGCGCTGATGCAGGGCGCCGCCGGCGTCTGGGTCTGCACGCGGTTCGTGGCGTCGGTCGAGGCCGACTGCCCCGACGCGGCCAAGCAGGCCATTGTCGACTGCGACTTTGAGGGCACGGCGCGCACGCTGGTGCTCACGGGGCGGCCCCTGCGCATGCGTCCCAACGGCTACATTGAAGACTGGCACAGTCGCCGCGCCGACGAGATACAGAGGCTCTGCAGCCAGGGCGTCGTGCCCATGGACCACGACCGGCAGGCCGGCAGGCCGGTGGAGATTCCTGTTCTCATGGGCGAGGTTGCAGGCCTGATAACGGATATCCTGCCGGCGCGTCAGATTGTGGAGGACATGGTCAGGGAGGCGACGGAGATGCTCAATCTCGGGCGCGTGTATCTTGGACAACGCAGCAAGCTGTAGTTCGAAACTTTTTCGTTATTCCGTCTTATCTCATCAGTACATTGCATAGCAGGAGTTCATAGCGATAAGAGAAAATTGAGGCTTTAATTTTGAGAAACTTTTCGTAATCTTCGTGATCACTGATCATTGATGCTCGCTAAGCAACTAGCGCGGAGAGGCTCGCTAAGAAACTAGCGCGTAGGACTCTTATCAGGATCCATTTCCATGTTACAGGAGAGGTGTTTAGCAAAGGCTGGTGAAATAATTAGTTTGTGTGTATTCACGCTTGCCATGTGAGAAGAAAGTCAAATGTCATGGCTCAAGCTGAAAACGTGCCCGCGTGAGCAAAGATAACTACATGAAAAAAACGCCAAACGCTCAAAGTCTTGCAGACTGCTGCCATGCGCTGTTGGAGTACTGCGTCAGCTTCCACGCCAACTCTGCCAGCGGACCCTTGATCGCGGCGTAGGCGGCGACTTGGTCGCTGCCCGCCTGACCTGTGACCATGCGGGCCTCTATGCCCTGGCACAGAACGGCCGTCTTCCATATACTAAAGGCGATGCCGTAGTCAAAGTCTGGGGCGGGATTGTAGTCGCCGTAGCAGGCATACCACTCCACAATCTGCTCGGGCTGCGGCATGCCTGGTGTGCGGCCGGGCAGCAGGCTGGAGAGGTCGTAGGGCGAGCCGCCGGGATGTCTGGCCATGTGGAAAAAGGTGACCAGGCTGGCAATGTCGGATAGCGGGTGGCCAATGGTTGATGTTTCCCAGCTAAACAGCCGTGTAAGTACGTCGTGTATAGTGTTGGCGGACCGTGGGGGCGGGGGGGTTACATACTCTAGAATACCAATGACACGGGGCTCCGTCCTGTGGAATACAAGATTGTCGACTCGATAATCGCCATGCACCAGGCATGAACGATCTCGGGGCTGTACGCTTGCATTCTGAAAAAATTGCACACACTCCGCATAATAGGGCAGCGGTCCCAGCGGTTCCTGGGTCGCCGTGTTGACCACCTTGGACTGGCTCGCGCAGATGGCATCAAAGGACCGAATCTGGCGCTTGTAGAATCCGCTCGGCTTGCCAAAGCCCTCGAGGCCAACTTGGCGCGGATCAATGGCGTGCAGCTTGGCCAGCGTCTTGGCTGCGGCCTCCCAGATGGCGGTCCTCTCCTCCGGGCTCACACCCGGAACGCCAACGTCGGCAAAGATGCGGCCGTCCAGAAACTCCATGATGTAAAACGTCGTGCCTATAATGGAGTCGTCCTCGCACAGGACGTACGGCTTGGGGACAGGCACGTCAGTGTTTTCGAGAGCGACGAGGACCTGGTACTCGCGCTCTACACGGTGCGCGTGCTTGGAGATTTGCTTCCCGGGAGGTCGCTTGCGCAGGACGTATTTTTTGCCGTCAGCAGCGACGATTTGATATGTTGGGTTGGATTGGCCATGTTTAAACTGTCGCAAGCCGTTCACGTTAGCTAGCTATTAGGTGAGGGGGGGTGGTGCTGCGCTGATGCGATGCGACTTGCCTGCTTTAATTCAATGGGTGTAGTAATCTCTGGCACATTTTCGCGCAGGAAATTCTCGAGGGCGACCTGGTCAATCTTCTGACGTACTACACCGGCCATGATGAAAGAGTCTATGGAGAAGAAAAAATCTCTGTATCGCAAGCGGTCGAGTGAGACAAATTATCACGCAAACTATGGGGTCTTGTTTGCATCGACGACCTCTGCTATTTACATAAATACTGCCCTCTCTGCAGACTGCACATGACACTTCCCCACCATTCTCGGGATAAATGGTCACCCTGCACGCGAGTACAGTTCCCCGACACCAGCAAACCCGAGAACCATGATTTCCTGATAACATTTGTTATAAGTGACTATACTGGTTCAAGGAGGTACACGGACTTTCCAAGTTTGGCTCGCCAGTTCGGTAGTTTATTGTGGGGCGCCGATGGTGGGGGCGGGGCTCCACAGCTCGTGCGACATGGAGTGGGTCTGCCAGCTTAATATATTAATTAAAAAAATATTATTGTAAAGTGCTCCATCTGACTCAATCTACCTTGCTTATCTGAAAACATTCGCTTTATTTCAGGTGATGAAGAACCGCAGAACGCACTATTTGCGTGAACCGCTTGTTATCATCATCCGTTCCGTTCTATTGTCTAGGCCCCGGTCTTGGAGCTCGAGACTCCCTCCGCGCCCACCCGCCTCCTCTGATTCAGCTTATAGTAAGCCCCGTTTTCGATCCCGATACAAGCCACGACGGGGAGCCGTATCACGACGAGGGCGAACCCCGTCAAGCACCACTCCCCCGTCAAGCACCACTCCCCCGTCAAGCACCACTCCCCCGTCAAGCACCACTCCCCCGTCAAGCACCACTCCCCCGTCATCCCCGTTTCTCTTTTCAACATCTCACGCATGAAAAATGGGATGAGACACCAACAAACACCAGTTTGCTCGCCTCGTCTTGGCTTGCCTGGATCAGCTACACCAGCGCCGAACGCCGCCGCCGAACCAGGCACAGACAGGGCTGATCAGCGCCCGGGGGAAACCCACGGTCCACGACGGATGGACTATCTCCTTTGAGAACGGACTGGTGGCCACTTTTTACACGCAAGCCCCCCGGTAATAAAGTAGCGAGGGGGTGATGCGACGAATGCCGCAAGCGACGCGGAAAGCCGAACGCCTTCCTCGGACGCCACCGTGCTGTTTCGGGAATCATGTCTCGTGAAGAGTTGCTGCTTGTTCTCTGCCAAGGAAAAAGCCCATCGCCGAGCCGTGAGGCACAAGAATGATTAATTAATTAAATAAAAAAGAGGGCAGAAGAAAAAAAAGCCTTTGTCCAGCTGTTGTTGGTGGGGTCGCCTATAACAGCGTCGTAGTGAACTTGATTGCTTGATTGCATCCCTTCCTGTCCACACAGCAGAATCCGGTGTGATAAGCCCTTGCTTGCGGGCCCGACCAAAATGTGAACCTCGGAACAGACTCGTGGGGCTCCAGCTTATAACAGTTATTTTTTTCCTTTTTGCTCCTCTTCTGCTTTGGCAGCTTGTCTCGAGCATTTCCCCTTCATCTCATTCGTCCTCTGACCCCGTTGTTGTCTATCACAAATAATGTCGCATACTTTGAACATTGCGCAAGGCGACGAGGCCTCGGCCACGCCCATGGAGAAAAAGACCAGCGATAGCCCGCTGCGGCGAGTGAGTTCGCAGCAGGACGTGTCAGACTCGGAAAAGGCAGCGCCGCCTGCCGCGGGACCGCCGCCGCCTCCAGACGGAGGCACGACAGCTTGGCTGGTCGTGCTTGGTGGCTGGTGCACTGCCTTTTGCAGCTTTGGCTGGTTGAATAGTATTGGTGTATTCCAACAATACTACCAAAAGGAGCTGCTGCGCGGCCAAAACTCGAGTACGGTATCATGGATCCCTTCTCTTCAAATATTCTTCATCCTCGGTCTGGTACGTCTCCCCTGTGTGCTTCACCACCCCTCATGTTAACTCACCGAGACATCAGGGTCCAATTGTTGGCATGATTTTTGACCGCTACGGTCCACGAGGGCTGCTTCTGGTCGGCACCTTGATGCACGTCTTTGGCATCATGATGGCCAGCATCAGCACAAAGTACTGGCAGATTCTCTTGGCACAGGGCGTCTGCTCCGGCATTGGCGTCTCTGCCGTGTTCCAGCCTCGTACGTCTTCTCTTACTTTTGCACCCGTCAACAGCCCACTAACACACTAGTAGCTCTGAGCTGCGTTGCGGGATACTTCAACAAGAGACGCGGCGCTGCATTCGGCATCCTTTCCACAGGCGCATCAGTCGGCGGCGTCGTTTGGCCCATCATGGTGACGCACCTTATCCGTCTCGTCGGTTTTGGCTGGGCCATGCGCACCAGCGCCTTTGTCAACCTGTTCCTCCTCACCATCCCCAACATTACAGTCCGCTGTTTCCAGCCACCAGTTCCGAAAAAGGTGAGCGGCGCTCAGCTTGCCAAGCCGTTTCGCGAACTCGACTACATCCTCGTCGCGTGCGGTTTTCTTTTCCTGACATACGGCGTGTTTGTGCCGCTCAACTACCTCCCCGTTCAGGCCGCCAGCACCGGGATGGATCCCAACTTGGTCCAGTACCTGCTTCCCATCCTCAACGCAGCGTCTCTGTTTGGTCGTTTATTCGCCGGCTTCGGAGGCGACAAGATTGGCCGGTTCAACATTCTGATTGGATGCTGTTACTTGTCAGGCATTTGGATTCTGGCGCTCTGGATCTCTGACAGGAGCCAGTCGGGCATCATTGCCTTTGCTGCTCTGTTTGGCTTCTCGTCTGGAGCCTACATTTCGCTCGTCACGCCAGTCGTTGCGCAAATCTCACCTCTACCTGAGATTGGATTTCGCACTGGTATCGTCTTCTTTGTTGCCTCGATTGGTGGCCTTACGACGAATCCTGTCAGTGGAGCGCTCATCGATAGCTCGGCAGGCTACACGGGAATGATGGTCTTTGCCGGCGTCCTTTGCCTGATTGGCACGACATTTATCCTGGCGGAGCGCGTGCGAAAGACTGGTCTTAAGTTGGCTGTTGCTTTTTAGACACCTCCAAAAAAACTTTGGCTGGCAACACCGAGACGCAACGTGCCCTCGAGTCGAGCAGGTGCATCTCCAAGTAGGCCACAATCTTGTATATATGTTCGATAGCCTTAAGTCTTGACGAATGTTTGCAGACTATGGGTCCGAGTTCATTTTAAGGCTGAGTACATGGCGGAAGCATGTTGAAAATTACAATACTCTATATCGCAACGGAGGCGGGTAGAGTTGAGACGCCAATGGCCCGGATTCCGGGCAGCAGCGTAGGATTAAGGCCTAATGCAGGAGCGACAAAAATGATTTCAATTCATCAGCGCCTTATCCGGGCCACTTATCAGAAATTCTGTATCTCGAAATTATATCTAATTATTGGTAGCGGGCGTGAGCTACATACACCTCATCACCCACTGATGTGCACCTGACCAAAGACGACAAGAGCCACGAAATCGCTTCGACAGAAAAGTCAAACTCAAAAATTGTCGAGGGCAATCCGCACACGCCCTGTCACGGCGCAAAAGGAACGAATCACCGATAGGCGGCTCGTCTTTCAAGTGCATCAGCGACGTGGGCAATATCTGTTGTAGTGACAGCAAACGTAATGCTGTGTAGAAAATCGTACTCGGCAGCTCATTTTATCACAAGTCAAATAGGAGATTGTAGTAAAGACAGTATAATCTCGAATAAAACCAAATCTTTATAATGACAAAATAGTTCATATTTGCTTTGGGAGGGCGAACCTGACTCACTGCCCCAGACTGGTGCCGCGAACGCGTTTATAGCAGCGGTCTTGTCTTTCACTGCTGCTCATTTCCAATGGGTAACCGTACCGTAAGACTTGTGGTGAGCGTTGACCATGCGCTTAGCGATGGACTTGCGTTTGGTCAGGGTTTTTCCATCATCGCCAATGTTGACGCAGCCCTCCACAGTTTGCAACGAGCAGAGAGGAGCCAGCATCTTGATGCCCATGTCGCAAAAGAACCCGTCAGGGCCTACAAAATCAGGCCCCCAGGAACTTGCGAACGAGCACAGCTCTTTAGTCGAGTGCTGAGTTATGTTAGACACGACCAGACGGTCTTCCATCCACGCCTGGCGAGGCTTCAATGCACGTCTGCCGGGTTTTGCTGTAACGACTATTATTTAGCGTGTATGCAGGCGCGCTTCCTTCGAGCGCAGCCGTTGATGTGACGGAGTATCCGTACGGGCGCGTGGTTTCACCAGGTCGGGACGCCTCGGCTTAGCAAAGATCATCGGTGCCAGCGCGTCGATTGAGGGTTGGCGCTTTATCTCAGAAGAAAATGACTTCATAATGTTGTTATCCCATGACGGTAGTGGCGCCTATCTGCATTCACTCATGGTGCTTGCTGCGTGCCGAACGACGCGGCATCACAGCGGGCGTCACTTGTGCGAGAGAGTCGCCGCAGGTTTCAGCAAGATGGTGCATTAGTGACGTTTGTGGCGCCTTCACGCTTCTACAACCCAACGCGGCAATCACAACGGCCATCATCAGTGGGAGGGGTTTCGCGATCCTCCCGAAGAAAGCTTTAATAGCCTGGCAACCCCATGTCGCACCGCACCTCTACATCACGGTCTCTCTAGCGCGACGCATTTCCACGCAACTGTATAAAAACTCTATCCGGAGAAATTCCACATTATGAAGTTGACTCTTCTCGGCCTAATCTTAGCGGCTGCTTCCCTTGGGCAGGCAGCCAGCACGCCTGATGCTAGGTAACATTACCTTGCGAAACAATGCAGCCTCTGCCCGCTGACACTAGACGATAGAGATGGCAATCTTACAATTGCCCTGTTCGCCGACAGCCAGGGCAACTCGTGCAGCGCCAACGATATCAGCAGCGCAATTTCCTTGACTACAAGTTCGATTCCCGTTAGCTTCACATGCTTCAACGTCAGCGACATCTTTTCGCACAGTAATAGCACCACGGGGTTTCAGAATGGATTGGCCAACTATCATGACGACGGCGATCAGCTCAATGGTGTCGCCTGGCTTGCCCAAAACCAGCACCTATACGATGCAAAGGCCAACTACAGCCGCGTCTGGTATTCGCAGGTCAACGCGTCCAAGGTCGAGCCAGGCAAGGCCGGGTCGTGGGTGTTTTACACGTACGCGCTCCCCAACTGTGAGCAGCTCGCAAAGGAACGGCCCTCTAGGCCAAATGACCACCCATGGTATGAGACAAGCTGCCAGACGGGCAAGGATGGGCAATGCAGATTGACGCCGGGGCCTATTGTCAGCTTTGGCATCAACACGGCTGTTGTCTACAATCCAACTCATGGGGGTTGCGCGACCTGGGCCAAGTTGGGCGCGGCGCCTATAGTAAGGCAGAGTGCTGGCACAGTCCTGGCTATCGCTACGGCAATGGCGATATGGCTCTTGAATTGAAGTAAGATGACTGGGGTTCTACTTTTTGAGAAAGAATCAATTTACCTTTATTGAAACCTATTGTATAAACATGTTGGAAAGGCATACGAAAATGTACTTATCCTACAGCGTAGAAGCCTGTAGATGACAAGTATAGTGGCTCTCTAGTTGACGAAAAACCCTCGTCTGAACACCACTGCTCTTATAAAGAAAAACAAGTCGATATCAAAAACTATCTATAACATGCTTATTATGACATTGTTTTCCACCACCTTTGGCCTGACTTTAGCTTGAGCCCCCAACCTGCAACTTGGAGTTCGAGATCACTACCCCGCCCCCCACCCCCGTTTTGTGGCTGCAAACTTGTGATCCTTACATCGTCGGAACGTAGCCATGATATTCAAGTCTGAGCAAGCCGAAATTCTTTGTAAGTATTTCAGAAAACGAGCAAGGCCGCATCAATATCACGCCATCAATACTCATCATTGAGCTGCAGGTCCCAAAGACCAAACTATATGGCACTGGCTCTTTGAATCGGGCCAGGCCTACACGCCAAGCGCCACCCCCGCTTCCGAATCTCCAGGCTTTACAGATGTCAACACGAAGCGGCACCTGAGCTTTGCAGACGTAAAGAGCCACGCCGCTCACCTGTCGTCGACCTTGGTCAAGTTGTACGGACTTCGGGAAGGCGACGTCACCCTCATTGTCAGCAAGAACTCCATCTACTTTCCGATTGCCGCGCTTGCTTCGGTGCGGGCCGGGGGAATCGCATGCGGGGCATCCCCGGAATACAATCGCGATGAGCTGTCGCATGCTCTTCGATTGAGCAAGGCCAAGTTTCTCTTTGTCGGGCCTGAAGTACTGGATACTGCCCTGTTGGCTGCGGCGGCTTGTGGCCTGCCCAAGGAAAACTTATTCTTGATTGACGGCCAGCGCCATCATGTACGCAGCATCGATGAGTTAATCGTGCAGGGCAGCAAGTTTGGCGATGCGGCCCAGATGCCCGCATGGAGACTACCGCCTGGCAAGACGAACCGCGACGTCTGTGCGTACTTTGGCTTCAGCAGCGGTACAACTGGTCTACCAAAGGCAGTCATGGTGTCACATGCCAACGTGATTGCGCAGTGTCTTCAAATGCAAAAGGCTACGGCTGCGGACCATGACAAGCATCTAGCTGCGCTGCCGTTTTACCACATCACCGGCCTCGTCCACCAATTTCACCTCCCCATTCTTCTCAATGCCGACGTGTACGTTGTACCCAAATTCTCTCTCGCCGTCGCGCTGAGTGCGGTCGTCGAGTATAAAATCAAGGAAGTGTTGCTTGTTCCGCCCATCCTCATCCAAATTGTTCGCCAGCCTGAGCTCACTGCCAGCTACAATCTCTCTCACGTTCGCCGCTTCTGCTCGGGTGCGGCGCCACTGTCGCAGGAAATCCTCACTGCATTGGAAAAGATGTTTCCGGGCACAGGATTCAAGCAGGGCTATGGCATGACGGAATCTTGCTCGGTTCTTACCGTCCATCCCACCACAAAATACGCCTACAAATATGCACACAAGGTCGGCCAGCTGGTGGGCTCGACAGAGTTGCGCATCGTCGACCCAGCCACCGGCCAAGACTGTGGCATAGACACGCCAGGCGAGCTCTGGGCAAGAGGCCCGCAAGTCACCATGGGCTATCTAGACAATCTAAAAGCAACGGCCGAGACCTTTGATACAGATGGATTTCTGCACACTGGTGATGTTGGCACCATTGATGCCGAGGGCTTCGTCACCATCACCGACCGCATCAAGGACCTGGTCAAGGTCAAGGGTATCGGCGTCGCACCTGCAGAGCTTGAAGACCTGCTTCTTGGCAACCCCCACGTAAAAGATGCAGCTGTTTGTGGTATCGGCGACAGCCACTCCGGTGAGCGCCCCAAAGCATACGTGGTGCTGCAGGACAATGCCCCACCAGCTGAAGAAGCCGGCAAAGCACTGCTAGAGTTTGTTAAATCTAAAAAAGCCAGGCATAAATGGCTGGCCGAGGTTGAGATCGTTGGCAGTATTCCAAAGAGTGCGGCAGGCAAAATCTTGCGCAGAAAACTTCGGGATGGCTCGGCACTTGAGTCGGTTGCTGTCGTCCGTGAGGATGAGACACGGCCGCACTCCAAGCTTTAATTGTTGGTCGCAACCACGGCAAGGCAATCAGTTGCAGGTAGTAAGCGATTGCTCTACAGAGTTGTATTCACAGGTCAATCTACTCAAGAGGTCCTTCAAACACCAAATTACGCTGCTTATTCTTCTTGATTTTCTGTATCTACTTTTTTCTAAATTTAAACCAACACTAACAGCGGCTTTTGTCCTTTCACGGCTGACTCGTATCAGCATCATTCCCGAGCTTTCAGCCTCTATGGGGCCCAATGGCCCTACAAACAGGATAATTGGCTTACTAGCACTAGAAATTCCGAGGCGGCCTTGTTTCTTGAAGGCTTCTCCATGCGAGTGGCAAACCCAGTCTAGTCTTGCTTTCCGGAATGTCTGAGCGCCGCACTCCACTGTAATCGGCAAAATGTGAGAACTACCTACGAACATGGGCTTCCTTGTCCGGGACAGTTTTTGGCCAATTACCTATCCATGCAAGTAAGAGGCTGAGACAAGCAATCAGAACATGTGCAACATCGGAGCCGGGGGGCATCCTGCCGGATCTCGGATAGAAAGACCGTTACTGCCGTCCCTTCACAGTCTTGTTCAGATACCCAAGTAACGCCAAGAAAACTCCTTTTCAGCCCTGCACCCGGTGTCTCCGAATTGGTGCTAATGCAGCAACTGGAAATGACGACATGGTCATAATTGTGGGTGCGGGCGACCCAGCGAGCAGGCACGATACGAGGAGTTCCGATCTATAAAAGGAAATTTTCCGTATGCACGCTAACAACGGCAGTGGACTGCTATAATACTGCGTTGATATGACGTCGATAGGCGAGCCTTCATTTCAGGCGATCAAGGCTCCTCGTTGTGTATAAAGTAGTCGCGCCGTGATGCTGCTGAAAGGGTTTCCAATGCCGGTTGTCCCAAGTGCGCAGTAACCATGAAGTTTCTCCATGCTTTTTTCCTGGCGGCGCTGGCTAGCGCCTGCCCAACTCCGAAAGATTGGACTGTGCGAAAATGGGATGCCATTATCGTCGGTGCTGGTACTTCGGGTATCATTGTGGCCGATCGCCTCAGTGAGGCCGGCCTCCAGACTCTGCTTCTTGAGCAGGGAGGCGCATCCTACGGCATCACTGGCGGAACTGAGCGTCCATCTTGGCTGGTTGGCACAGATCTGAGCCGTGTTGACGTTCCTGGATTGTGTAAGCACAACTCCGTCAACCCGCCCGCTTGCTTCCGCCGTTGCTAACTCTCACTGTTCCAAGACTCGACCATTTTCGGCAGCCCAGACTCTAGCTTGCTTTGTAAGGCCGAGGCCGTGCGAGCATTTCAAGCCTGCACAATCGGGGGCAACAGCGCAATCAATGCTGGCCTATACTTTCAGCCGCCGTCGTCGGACTGGGACGACTACCACCCGGCAGGGTGGCACGCCGCCGACGTGCAAGACGCTACGGGGCGGCTTTTGCAGAGACAGCCTGCCATTACAAACTATTCCTCCGACGGCAGGACATATGTCGAGGACATCTACGATGCTGCAAAGAATTGGCTTGTCGACGGCGCCGGATACGCAGACGTCTCCTTTGCGGACGAGCCTGAGCGCAAGGACAAGGCATACGGCCGCCCCGTTTACAACTACATTGACGGACAAAGAGGAGGGCCTGCGAGGACGTACTTGCAAAGCGCTCTTTCGCGCCAAAACTTTCATCTCGCGACCGGAGTCAAGGTCAGCCACGTCAACCACGAGGCCGGAAGAGCTTCCGGGGTCGAGATTGATCTCGGCAACGGCACAACAAAGTCAATTAGCCTTGCGCCAGGTGGCCGCGTCGTGCTCAGCGCGGGCGCACTCCAGTCGCCTCAGCTTCTGATGCACTCTGGAATCGGGCCTCAGGACGTTCTCCAAAAACTTTCCGAAGGCTCCTTTGGCGCCTACACCAACTCCTCATCCTGGGTCGTGCAGCCGTCTGTAGGCGAGGGCCTCTTTGACAACCCCAACACCTTTATCCAGCTCTCTTCCCCCGATATCCAGTCCTTCAACTACCAGTACGACAACCTCGATGCCAAGGATAAGGACCTTTACCTGAGCTCGAGAAGCGGCCGCTACTCGTTTGCGTCGCAGGCGGCCGCCTTTTGGACGTACGTGCCGCACGAGGACGGCTCGCGCTCCGGCGTGCAAGGCACCATCAGCTCCTCGGGCTACGCAGAATACACGAACAACCACACCGTCACGCTCAACGTCTACGGCACCTCTGGCCTGCTCTCTGCCGGACGCGTCCAGCTCTCCTCCGACGGCAAGTTTGCTGCCGGCGCCAGCGCCGACACGTACTACTCCAACCCGCGCGACGCACGCGCCATTGCCACGTTTGTGCACGACATTTTCCAGGCGCTGCCGCCCTCGACGCCCAACGCCCCCGCGGCAGAGGGCCTGACGCCGCTCAACATTGCCCGCGATGCCAGCGTGGACGAGATTGAAAAGTACATTACGACGCCGTCAGACTATGCGCGCGGACAGGTAAATCACTGGTCTAGTTCCTGTCGCATCGGTACGTGTGTGGATGCAGACACAAAGATTATTGGAACGCAAAATATTCATGTGGTTGATGCATCTATACTGTCTCCAATGACGGTCAATCCGCAGTTTGCCGTCATGGTCGCGGGTGAAAAGGGGGCTGAGAGAATCCTGGCTCTGACTCGAGCCTAACTGAAAAGATGAATCTCATGGAATGGGTGCGAAGAAATGGTATTATTGGACAGGAAAAAGTCGGCATCATTTGAGCGCGGCCGGTTGTGTACATATATAGGCGACGTCTCATCGCCAACTACTTTTACGCATATAGATAGCTGACACTGTCACGCGACATGAATACTACATAATGATTATAAGTTATCCAAATACATACCTATTTTACTACATCGACTCGTCCTTTATCTCCCCAGGTGCTCAATATTTACGCAACATTGCTGTTTGTATACCTTGGGAAAACATAGACATCGTTGCCTCCCGCATAACTATTCCTCGCTGAGAGGCTAGACTAGGAGCGCTTACTGGGCATTCACCATAAGAAAACTCGCTTCGACCGCCAATTCACATTGCTTGTCAAAGTTTTAAAAGTGTAGAAACATTACCTATAACAGACTCTAAACTGACAAAACATCTTCCCAACTAAACGTAAGCCAAGGCAATTCCTGCAAACGCACCTTGCCCTTCATACAATCTCTTCCTATCACTACCGTCCAGGTTAAACCTATACACAGCCCCGCCCAAATCCGTCGTGTACAAGTGCCCATTTCTCAAATCCAGCTTGATGCCAATCGCCTCGTGCAAGTTCCTCACCAGCAGCTCATAGTTCTTCCCCGGCAGGCTTCCAGCGCTAGAGTCCTGCAGGGGCTCGATGCCGTCTAGCTTGACACGGTTGATGCTGTTTCCGAGGGGAAGTTCGCCCCGGTCCGTCCAGTAGAGGA
This sequence comes from Beauveria sp. NWAFU-1, assembly GCA_024472245.1. Lineage (NCBI taxonomy): Eukaryota > Fungi > Ascomycota > Sordariomycetes > Hypocreales > Cordycipitaceae > Beauveria > Beauveria sp. NWAFU-1. The sequence goes on along the minus strand of JANBXD010000001.1, from coordinate 5,533,352 downwards.
TTCCGCGCTCCTCGTCCATGTCCAAGTCAATCGGCTCGGGCAGCTTCGCGAGCAGCGTCTCAATATCTGTGCGGTTCTTGGCCGTCTCGCCGCTCGGCAAGTCAATGTTGGCGCGTAAAATGCGGCCCTTGTTGCCCTTGGAGGGTCCCTTTTGGGTCCAGTAGAACTTGCCGCTGGCGGGGGATACAAAGACGCCGACGCACCAGCGCGTCGCGTCGCACTGGTGCTCGGGGTTGCGGAAGTCGCCGGTTTCGACGATGGTTTCGAAATCGGAGCCGTCAAAGTTGCTGCGGTGGATACGTAGACCTTCGCGGTCGGCAAAGTAGAGCTTAGAGTTGACTTGGTCAATGACGAGCTGTTTCGGGGTGTGCACCGATCCGGCGGGGATCACAATTTTGGCTTCGCTGCCGTCCAGGTTGGAGCTCCAAATTGAGCCATCGTTCTTGTCAGGAACCCCCATGCTCGTCCAAAATAGCTTGCCGGCCGACAGAGCAACATCAATGCCGTCGGGCGTATGTTGCTTGTGAACCAGTGGCTTCAAGGGACGCTCATCCGAAGCGCCGACCAAGACGCGGCCGGCATCAAAGGCTTTCTGAGGTTCGGCAGCAAGGCCAATGTCGAGGAAATACAAAAGAGGAGCGTGTAAGTTGTCAGCGTCGCCGCCGCCACTGAGAGTGGCAGTGCCGGGAGGCAGCAGGCCGCCCTTGGCAGACTTTGTTCCGAGACGACCGTCGTCAATGTACTTTTGGAGAAACTTGACTGGCGTGTCGGGTAGTCCGCGCTCGTCAATGTAGTGCTGCTCGATAAATGACACAGTGTCGAGGCCAACGGCATCCATCATGCCAACGGGACCGCTCTTATTGCCGGCCCAGACCTCAGCCCAGAGCTTGTCAATCTCCTCGGGCGTGGAAACCTCCTCGGCCAGGATCGTGAGCACCTCTCGCTTGATGGCAGCCCACAGACGGTTAAAAATGAGGCCAGTAGACTCCTTTCGCGCAACATATGGATGCATGCCCACAGCCTTGAGCTTCTCCACGAGAAACGGAAAGATGGCCTCGTCAGTGTGGCCGTCGGTCATGAGCTCGACGATGCGGTTGCCCGGCGGCATGTAGTAGTGCATGTTGAGAATGCGCTGTTTCGTGGCCTCTTGCAGGCCTTCAATCATTTCGCGGCTCTTGTACGACGACGAGTTGCTGCACAGGATCGCATCGGCCGGCGCGACCTTTTCGAGATCGGCAAAGGTGGAAATCTTGAGCGGTAGCTTCTCCGGGACCGCCTCGATAACCAGCCACGATCTCGACACAGATTCCTTGAGATCCTCCGTGGCCGACACCGCGCCGCGCTTCGCAGAGTCCGAGTACTGGCCGAAGCTCGTCTCGCAGTAGTGCACTGCGGCGATGCGCTGCTCCTGGCTCGGATCGCGAATGACGGCGTCGAAGCCCGAGGCGGCCCAGGCGCACGCGATGCGGCGGCCGAGGACGCCGCCGCCTAGGATAGTGACGACACGACCGTCGGTGGAGGGTAGTTTGAAGCCCATTGTCTTGATGTATGAAGAGACTCTAGAAGTGCATAGGAAATACTAACCGAATAGCGTGCAAAGCATAGAGGTCATTTGGACAAGGCTCATGGCGCCTTTTATACGAAATGGTGCAACACATCTTACCTTTGTCGGTCCCGAAACTTTCCACGTCGGAGAGGAATAACAACTACGTCAAATCGCCGTGTTCGACATTGCCTAGCAGGCGCTAACTGCCGGATCGCCCTAGGTACCCACGACTCTACGGGTGCCCCGATAGGCCGCTGCCGACACAACCGGCGTCGATGGGCACGATAACTGGTGGGATCCAGCCAGTGATCAGAACAGACTATAAGGCTCACAGGCGTGCACGGGGCCACATGGAGGGTCTCATGCAAGCACTCTTATCCGGCGCCGGACTTTACGAAGAAAGAATCCCGGAGCGGTTAGACTCCACCCGGTCCGTAGGCCCCCACCCGCAAACCGAGGCAGGCCCGTAGAAATGCCCGTTGGCCCACGGAACTTGTGCATCATAGACTCGGCACAGCGTAGCGTCCGCCTGAGAAGCTCTGTCCGCGGACTAATCCGGCAAAAAATTAATTGGGAAAGCAACAATGAAAATGTCGCATACTGAGGTCCCAGCGCAATCTTGTAAAAGAAGGCCACACCCCGTGGCTGGCGCCTCCTGGATTTAGTTCAGGCTTCTACCGTTTACTGACAGTTCAGAAGTCATGCGCGCAAGTCTGACAGCGTCCAAGCAAGACGCGCTCAACAGTTGCTCACCCGAGGGCCAGTACAGTGAACAATTTTTTTTTTGTTTATACGTTCGAAGTAATTAAGTAGTGCCAAGTCCCGTCTCTGCCTTGGTGCTCAAATTCTACCTTCAACATGAGCGCCGAACCATTGCCATACATGTAAATAAGTACATGTACTCCCCCTTCTCTTACAGTCTTCTACAGGCATTCAATAGCACGCAAAAGAACGTCGATACCCTTATCATCGATCTCGCCCTTGTCGCCCAGCAGATTGCCCACATCGCTGAGGATACCCAGCGGAATGTAACACCCAGTCTTTGCCTTGTCCAGAGAGTCCTTGAGCCTGCTTGTATGCTCCCATTCCTTGGCTGCCACCTCGGCGCGCTCGATCACACTGTTGGAGATGCCGCACATGGCGGCGCAGTGCATACCGAAACTGCCCTCGGCAACGCCATCTTCCAACTTGTAGAGGAAGGTGATGCGGCGCTCCTGGTCGTCGACGTGAATCTGCATGCGACGGGCTCTGATTTCGGGATGATTCTCAAACTCAGTGGCAATAGAGTGGTAATGCGTGGCGAAGAATCCGACACAGCCTATGTGCGTCGCCACGTGGTGCAGTACAGCTTGAGCAACCGCAACACCATCATACGAACTTGTGCCACGACCAAGCTCGTCGAGAATGACGAGTGAGCGGGGAGTGGCCTCCGACAGAATCTTCTTGGTCTCAGACAGCTCAACAAAAAAGGTAGACTGCGATGCAAAAATATTGTCGTTGGCACCAAGACGGGACATGATTCTGTCCACAGGCGTGAGCTTTGCAGAAATGGCCGGTACGTAGCAGCCGATTTGCGCCATGATGACGGCAATGCAAGACTGTTCCAAATTAGATTGATTCATTTCTCACTGGCTTGACATATGCACTTACCATTCTCAGCACTGTAGATTTGCCTGCGGCATTGGCGCCTGTGAGCAGGTTGATGTTGGCTTGCTCGCCACCAAGCTTGATATCGTTAGGAATGAAGTCGCCATTTGTGCTCAGCATGCATGGATGGCGCAGCTCTTCAAACTCAACGAGGCTTCTATCTTGATCTACAAACTGTGGGCGGCAACTTGGCTCGCCCAGGCACAACGATGCCTTGGCCAGACTAACCAAACAGTCCAGCTGGGCGACGACCTGGATAGCGGCGAGCCATAGCTCATAGTCAACGTCAAACTTTTTGCAGAAGCGCGCAGCGACGTCACGGACCAGTTGTGAGTGAGTCTCTTCGGCTTCCTGAAGCTCACGGACGAGAGCTGTCAGCTCTGTAAAGTACCATCGCTTCACGTCTTTGGTAGACGACATCTGGCGCCAGCTGGAAGGAACTTTCGTCGCTTTGGGTGCTTCGATTTGGTAGATTTCCTTACCGACATCGGTAAATTTGAGCGACTTGCACTTAAGCTCCGCCTTCTTATCTGCTAGCAGCTCCTGAAACTGGCTTTTTATAGTCTCAATGCGCTCCAGGCTAGCATCGAAATCTTCCTCAATGCCGCGCTCAGGTATGAGAATCTTGTCCTGCTTTGCCTTTGGTCTGTCAAAGGCATTTCTCCAGTAGGCGAGCGGCTCCTCGAGGTTGGGCATGGCAGAGATCAGGCGATCAAGCAAGCCATTGCCGCCTTTGAAAGCGGACACCAGGGTCATGGTGTACTCAATTTGCTCAAACCCCTCCAGGACACGAACAAAGTCCTCTGGCTTGCAAGAGCAGGCATGGATTCGAGAAATCAAACGCTCCAGGTCAGGCATCTTTACTAGCTGCGAGGAAAATTGCTCGCGAACAGATGGATCTTTGTTGAGCATGTCCACTGCATCCAAGCGCTCATTGATTCTATCAATGTTCTGTAGAGGGTGGGCGACCCATTGTCGAAAAAGGCGTTTGCCGAAAGGTGTGATGCACTTGTTAAGAAGCTGAAATAACGTGCCTTCGCTGCCGCCGTTAACAGAGTTGGAGAAGATCTCGAGATTGATCAGGGTCTGGCCATCGAGAACGAGAGTGCCGTTCCTCTGGATGGGGTTGTACAAGGAGAAATTGCTCTGGGACAGCAAGGGTCGCTCCAGTTTGAGAAAGCGCAGATACCAGATCAAAGCACCAACCGCCGACATGACTCGGTCATTGTCCTTTTCTTTCTCAAGAGCTTCTGGCCACGATCCCTCGCTGCCTTTTTCCGTTGAGAAGTAATTCGCAGCGTTGAGCTCGCGTCTGCAGGTGTCGGCATCCCAAAATTCAACGTCCGGTTTCAAATATGTCCAGATTGTGGTGGGACTGGTATTGTTTTTCAGAATTCTGTTGGCCTTGGTTGAGAGATGCGACTTTTCAAGCAGCATTTCTCGCGGACCGATTTGTGCAATGAATGTCTCAAACTTTGTCAAGTCAACGTCGTCGATGAAGTCGGTCAAAAAGAAGTGGCCAGTAGCTGTGTCGACAAACGCGATGCCAAAGGCAGGGAGCCCGTCCACAACAGATTCTTTGATGGCAACACAGTGCGCAGCCATGTCATCTTGGAGCATGCTCCCGTCCACCAATGTGCCAGCAGTCAGGACGCAGGCAAGTTGACGAGAGATCACCTTGTCAGCCTTCTTTCCAGTCTTGTCTTGTCTTTCGCGCATCTCTTTGCCGAGATTGGTTTCCATTTGGTCCACCCGCGCAACCTTGTACTGCTTGGCAATGAACTGGTTCACCCAATGGTCAAGAACACTCTCTGGCACCCCGACCATGCGCATGTTGACGCGATCAGTCATTTTGAAATCAAATTCCTGATGGCCGATCGTGGCATCGTTTTCATAAAGCTCGTAAAACTTTCCCTTTTTGAAGAAAACGATTGTGTCCCATAGGTTTTGCTTTATCTCCCAGTACTGCTTTTCAAATGGGGAGAATCTGCTCCAAGCGAGAGGGGGAATATAAATAGTTCGAGGGTCATAGTCTGGGTCTCCCGGCTCGCGCCTCTCCTTGTCTCTTATCTTAGAGAGCCAAGAATAGCGTTCATCGGGTTCCCTTGTGTAAGCCTTTTCCTTTCTCTTTGGGTCTTTGGCAGCACGCTCAGCTGGGGTAGTGACGGGGCGCTTCTCTCCGGACTCGGGGTCATAGTTCCATTGCTTAGCACTAGCCGGTGGCGGAACGTCGGTCATGACTTCATCCTCATTCAGATCGCTCGGCTCTTCTTTTGCGGGGGGCGAGATGTTTGATCGCTTTCGGGCGCTGGCTGGTTGCGATGGTCGCTTCCTCTTCTTTGGCCTGGGGGTGTCGCCGTCCGATTCGTCCGAAACAACAAAGTCGTCAATATCGTCTGTAGAATCATTTAGAGTTGGCCAGTTACGAAAACGATCATTGAGGCTCACCTTCGTCATCTTGTACTTCGGCAAAGCCATCATCACCGTACTCGTCCTCGTCGTCCAGAACCGGCCGCATCCTAGTGCGGCGGCGGTTTAGGGTCGACACAGGCTCGTCGTCTTCCGAGGATTCTGCATAGCTCACGGCTTTTCGTGACTGCAGCAGATTATTAGGTGGTGTTTGCAAGCGGACTTGAATTACCACAATGGACGCTTGTGCTTGACTTACCTTTCTTCCGGGGCTACTACCGGCTGAGTCCTTGATCGCTGATCGAGGCTTGGGCGTCGCTTTAAGGGCCATAGTTGGGGAGCTCGGGGCATGCTTGCTGCGAGAAACTGCGTCAAGATTCTCCTGCGAGCTGCTGGGTTCTATCGCGTCGCTCGAAGGCACAGGTGTCGAGAGTTTCTGCGCAGACTTCGCCTTTGGTAAGAGGTTGGCCTTTGTCTCCTTTAGACAGGAACTGGGATCAGAAGAGACCTGTTTGCGTGCAGCTGGCGAGGGCGTCGCAGCCGGTGAGGATTTCTGGAAGAAAGACATGATTGACTTCTGTTTGGCGGAGGAGGAGACTGATGCTGCAGCCTTTGCCGGCTGTCGCGCCGGAGTGCGCGTAGGATTGGTGTCGTCGCCGGCCATGATGCACGAATCTGCAGGTTAACGCGTTTGCTGTACGTACGCGCGGCTGGCAAACACAGCACAGAGAATAGTGGCCTAAGTATACGTCATGCAAGTCAAATGAGAGGTCGATTGGTCGTGGACACAATATAATTGACAATCACAATGTTGAAAAAGTATGCAGTGATGACTGAGGAGATGGACGAACGAGCTCGACGAGCACCCTCCACTTTAAGCTGGCGCGTACAAAGTCGCGTTCTGGCCAGGGTCTCGCGTAAAGTGACGCCCCACAAACCTGGCATCCCTTTTATCGCCTGCGTACCTGAGATTTCTCCATGAAGGTCGTATGAGAGAAAATCTGTTGGGAAACCACATGATAAAACCTCGAGCGTTGTTGGCAGAGAGATGCCTCAGTGATTGTGGTACACTTCCGATCACGTAGAACAGGACCGAGCTGACGGGAGCGCAATAGCATAAGTTGATGGTCTTTGGGCCCTGATGGTGAATTTATTTCCCCAAAATTCGACGCAGAGTCCTGGAGATGGCCAGCACAAGTAGAAAAACGAAATATCTCAAACCAGTGCTATGACCAGTCCGCAACATTTTTCGGGCACGCGTCACAGCCTTGTTTGCGCGCGGAAAGCTGATGTCATCATAGGCTTCAATCGCTTTTGCTAATACCTTGCCTTTGACAAGTTGCTCTGCAAGATCCCATGCATCATTCAACCCAAGATTGGCGCCGTAGCCTGCGAAAGGACTGAGGGCGTGATTGCAATCACCAATGAAGATGACCGGCATACTTTCAACATCCGAATGCCGGAACGGCAGCTTGTCGTGGGCATTTATGCGCATCACCGTAGCTAGATCAGTCAGTGAAAGGATGGTCTTGAACGGCTCATCAATACCCGAACCAAGCTCTGCAGCTTGCCGAATGGTCTGAGTTGCATCATCAACATCGCCAATGTCTCCTAATATCTTGTCTTCCAAATGGCCAACAGCCCATTGCAGGTCATTCTCTCCCACAGGGGATACAAAGCATGACGTGCCTGTACCGGATAACACAAAGCCCCAACTCCTTCCAATTTGCTCAGGAAGTGGTCCAGATAAACGTGATACGCCTATGCGCATGACGGCCCCCGTGTATTCGAGCGGATCGGTCGGCCGTAAATGGGCGCGGATCTTGCTATTAGCTCCATCCGCGACAACAACGAGATCGCACTCCATAACTCTAGCCTCATCATCGTCGCAACGAATAATTCCCACTGCCATTCGACCTGTGGGCAACTTTGACACAGAGACGCATTGAGTGTCCCAATGAACGGCTCCTTCCTTGTCCAGTTGGGCGGCCTCGAGCAGGATTCGACGGACCTCCTTTCGGGATATACGTACACTTGACGTAGGTATTCCGCTTATTGGCTCACTCTGGCGCCCTGTGAGTTCCTTCCAATGGGATGACCATAGTTTAAAGGTACCATTACCGTCCACTCCAGCGACGGCGTTGCGCAATACGTCGTCGAGAAGCCCCATTTTGCTCAGAGCGACAAGGCCCCCTGAAACGTCATGCCCAACAAGAGACAAGCTGTAGCCTCCACATCGTTCATGAATATCTCGGGAGTCGCGATCAAACACAGTGATTTGGGGAAAAGCAACATCATGGTCCCAGATCGCTCTGAGACTGGCAACAAAGCCAGAGCCAGAAATTCCAGCTCCAATGACAAATATCGACTTGTTCGAGAGAAAATGGCAGGAAGATGGAGCGGCAGGCATCGTTTTGAGCTGAACTCTGATATACATGGAGTTGAAGGAGAAACGAATATTATAGGAAGTAGTGTTGGAGAAGCAAGCCAAACGAGGACAGCATCTGGCACGAAGGTATAGTCTCGCGACAATGATTAAGATGAGTGACTGACGACTTGGGTCAAGCTTCGGCAGCGGCCCCTTTTGTTTGTTCTGCAACGTCGGGTACCATTTCGGGAAAATCTGTGCTCAGTGTGCAGGGACGCAACGCCGTTCACGGGTGAGTGGAGAGTTTGTCAAGGCCCTGCTCAATTGCGATACCTAAGGTGTAAATTTTTAATATTATCGCATGATCCTGGAACAAGGATAGCGTTATAGTAACGTGGATAATGGTACTTCGAACTAATCGCAGACCGCTGCGGAACACTGTGACGCATCCGAAAAGGGAAATATCGATACACGAGGGGATCTTGCCGGCGGGTACACCAGCTGGCCCCTCCTATCTAGGTTGGCACTCGGTACTGACTTTCAACGTTTCGAGGGCTCTGTAGGACTGCACCAAGTCCCTGGTCAACGGCCATCGCGCGAACAAAGGCCACAAAGCAGCTTGTTTGACCAGACGCCGCTGCAACATAAAGTGAGGGCAAGTACCAGGGCAAACAAGTCTATTATGCAGACTCGCAGCTATATGTGCCTGTCATGGCCATAACAAGACCGAGATTTGTGTCAGAAAATGGCACGCAACGGAAATGCCAATCCATGGCCAACGGCCGCATTGGTTACGCCCGCTGTCCCAATCAGGGAATTCGTGTACCTGCCCCGCGGAGTCGGCCGAAGCGTTACATGGGCATGCATACTTTGCCAGCGATTGTGACTCGGACTCACATACGAATAGCTGTATTGGTGAATGCATCTGCATCAAGTACCGAGCAGAATCCCGATAGGTTACATGGCTCCAAAGACTGCATGCCCAACTGCGTGCGTCAGGTTGATGATCTTATTAGCACCAGATGTGGCACGCTCATTTGCACCCGGACCCCGCATTCGCACAGTGCAACATTGCCCCGCCAAAAGATTTTTGCATCATTGCATCAAGCCAAATCATGCGAGCATCACTGGAACAGGGTAACCGGGCACCTAGGTTTTTGCAAAATGTCAGCCGAACTAGCTGCCCCGCCGGTTCTCTCAACCCCCGATGATCGTATATTTGAAGTCGCTGCCGAGCTCAGTGCGACCTCTTCCCTCAGCGACGACGAGGTCCGCGAAATCTACGATGTCGAGCGAACCGTCACGGAGCTGCTGGTTGGCAAGTGGACGAAAATTGCTCTCCAGTTTCCAGATCATATGCTCGTCGATGCCCCGAGAGTTGCAGAAATTTTGGATCGAGATTTAGAAGCACGTCACGAGAACGAAACGCCAGTCAAGATATCTATTCTCGCCGATACGAGCTATAGCGCCTGCTGTGTTGACGAAGTGGCGGCAGAGCATGCCGATGCCCAAGTCGCAGTGCACTACGGCCGAACGTGTCTGAGTCCGACTAGCCGGCTTCCAGTGATATACGTATATACTACCCACAAGTTGGATCACGACGCTGTACTGCAGGCATTTCGCAAGGAATTCGGCGACTTGACCAGCAAAGTGGTTGTCATGGCTGACTTGACATATCAAAGTCATGTAGCACCAGTGGTGAGACTGCTGAAAGAAAGCGGCTACTCAGAGATTATTGCTACAGAGGCAACCAGGGATCCGGCTGGTGTGCTACCGAACCGGCGCATCGTCGGCGAGGAGTTGGACGCTGATCAACTGAAGGACTACGCTTTATTCCACATTGCAGATCCACCGCAGTCGCTGCTTCTAGCACTCAGCTCTAGATTCGTCTCTCTGCATATTCTGTCCATCCCGTCGCCCTCGAACCTGACCATCGACAACCCTACAATTCAAACTGCCGGCCTTCTTCGACGCCGATTCGCCAAAGTCCTGTCGCTTGCATCGGCTGGCGTCATCGGAATATTGGTCAATACGCTGTCCGTGTCAAACTTCTTGCCCTCGATCGATCTCTTGCGCGCAAAGATTGACAAGGCGGGCAAGAAGAGCTACACGATTGTTGTTGGTAAACTGAACCCAGCCAAATTGGCCAACTTTGCAGAGATTGAGGGCTGGGTAGTGGTGGGTTGCTGGGAAAGTGGCTTGATAGAGGATGATGCAAGTTACTGGCGGCCAGTAGTTACTCCATTTGAAATGGAAGTGGCGCTGATGAACGTAGAGGACCGAGTCTGGGGAGACGAATGGTGGGGAGGCATCGAGAAGCTCAAGGTGGAAGAAGAGAAGCGCGAAACAAATGGCGACCACTCAGCGCAGAACGGCACTGGCCACGACGCCGAAGCAAGTGACGAGATTGACGAGGACGAGTCCATGCCACCTGAATATGACCTCCGCACCGGCCGACTCGTTAGCCATAGCCGGCCAATGCGCCTGGCTGTTCGCTCAGCGGCCACCAGCAGCGGGGATACTCAAACAGGCGAGGCAAAAACGTCCGGAACTCTTATTTCGAGAGCGGCGGGCGAAATTGCCAGTATCAATGGGGTTGCCAGCCCAGGCGCAGAGTTTCTGCGCTCGCAAAGAACGTGGCAAGGGCTGGGCACCGACTTTGACCAAGAAGCTAGCACTCTGGTCGAGGAGGGCAGAAGTGGCATCGCAAGAGGCTACAAAGTCGGTGATGAAGATCAGGATAAGCATTAGCATGGGGCGGCGCATCGGTTTCTGAGACGTACATTATACCCGAAAATATTTTCATACTATATGAGTTGTGTGTCTTCATAAAGGTGGTTACGCCTTGACCTCCTTTCAATAGCTTCGTCATCAATTTTGGCCGCAGTTCTGCCCATTTCTTGAATAATTGTGCAATCAGAATGAACAGGCACTGTGCTTGTTCGCGTGAGTCGCGGTCAAGCAGATGAAATGAATACACCAAGGGGAAGAATCGAACTGAGAAAGTGTGTCTTGAATTGGTCTAAGATCCTGAGTTATGGCTGTCTTGCATCACGACTTGCGAAGCTCCAACGCAGTATGGTGCGGAAGAGCGCGAGGGCCAACAAAGCTGAGCCACGAACCAATTATCTGTCGCCAGAACAGTTCAAACTGCCTTTGCCAGTACTCTCATGTTTTATCAACGAAATCAACCTCGGTGTCAAACGTTCAAAGCTTGGCAGCTGAAAAAGATAATGGGGAATTTGCTATTTCAGCCCTGCCTTCCCCACTGCTAAGTGCTTCAGCTTTGGTTGCTTTGTGATATAACCCCTGCAGTGGTTAATTTTAATGCGGAGACTCGACGATCGCCATGGCACTATATAAAAGCCTCGCTGTGCGGAAGAGAAAAATCCATGAAAGAAATATTTTTGTGTAGTTTTGCGTTGCTGCTGCGTTGAGAAGATGCTCGCATTGTATGTCGCTGCGCTCCTCTTCTGCCCCGCGGCGATTGCCCAGGAATGGCTGTCTGATCCGCATTCAAATATCCGACCAATTAATATCACTGGACTACCATATTACTTTTATCGATGGACTGGCTCGTAAGCTAAAACCCATTCTCGCACCTAGCACGAGTTGCGAATGGCTGCCCAGCTCATCACTGACCATTGCTCAGCTACTACAACGGCTCAACCACGATTCGCATAGAACCAACAGAGTTTGAAGAAAACACGGACAAGGATACAAAGGTGTCTCAGCCGGTAGAGGTGACATACGAGAATTCTATTCTTGCCATTGCCAAGTCCAATACATATGTGGAAGGGCACAATGAACTCATCTTCTCCTTGAGATATTGGGCCAACAATCTCAACATAACGCCCGTGCACGATGACGCGGATGGACCAATCAACTCAATTCAGAACATTGACTCTATCGAGTATGTCTGAAGAGCAACCTACATATACGGCCAATTGTGCTGACACGCCGCAGCATGAACAGATACTACAAACCGAGTGACGCAGCGCCACCGTACTGGCAGCTGGAGAGCACGCACGGTTCAGGAACTTCATACTCATTCAGCGGCCAACGAAACTCTACCGTGCTTCAGAGCCTCAAGTTCAACTGCTCTCAGTGTCTTTCGAGCGCCGAGTTTCGCGGGTCCATCGTGAACCCTCCTCGCAGAAACGTCAACCCACTCAACGTCACGAGCTTTCCCTTTGTGAGCGGGCAATTCAACAACCGGTCGGCGTCTCTGAGACTCAGTGGCACATTTGTGGGAGGAGACCGACCAGGGGGCAATCGTGAAAACGACGTGCACCTCGGAGGGCCAATCACGATAAGCTTTCTTGGTGAAATTGATGAGCTTCGATCGGATACTCTGCTGTCGAGCAGAAACGGGACACCTTTATGGAATCGGACACTTGGATACACGAAGCAGCTATACGGAAATACAGCGTCATTGATGTGGACGGAGAATCTGGCATACTGGGCTTGCATTCTTGCCGCTGTGGCTGCCTTTTGGAACTTATAGGCGTTGGCGGGATTTTCTCAATGAATAGCTGGGGAGCAAATCAAAGGGGGTTTCGTAGGCTTAGTGGACGCTAGACATGTAGATCATAGGCCGCGAGAAAATCATACTGTTGTTCACGGCTGCATTGTATCACCGCTGAACTGGTGATTTAGTAAAGTCGGCGCCCCTCACTGCTTGCGCCGCGTTGGGTACCGCTGTTGGTTCACTCGGCCGTTTTCTATGCCCCCAGCACATAATGCCCCACGTATATCACTACATTGCGTAGTAGTTTCAAGTTTGCTTATTTAAACTGCTGGTCACCCTGCCTCTTCATGACTTGATGCGCATGCAGTGCTACGCGATGGAGCGGGCCGAAAGCGAGCTGAAGAATGCTGAAGGGGCGGTTGACGATGCTCCCGACGAAAATGTCAGAGCAGTCATGGGAGTCCTCCGGGCAATCCTGTAGCTCTGAGAGCAAAGTATGGCCGTTAATGAACTTTCGGGCGTGGAATCGATTCCCAGCTCCAAATGGAAAGCTTGGTCTTGTAAGCTGCACAGGGCAGAAAGTATTGGTGAGATTTTCAAGTTGCACCGCCGACAAATGGTGACTCTTCAGTTCTTTTCATATTATCCGGTCGCACGCAGATGATCTGAACACAGACTCTGGGGACAGCCTCAGCGACTCTTTTGCGCACAAGTGACTGACCTTATTTGGCTCACGCCGTTGCTTGTTGATGAGCGGCCAAGCTTGCTTCAAGTTCTCTTCTACTACAGCATCAGTGACCATGTTTTGATTACATTGGCTTGGTGAAACGTTACGGACAGCGCACGTGGCGCGTAAAGTTTCCTCATTTTTCTGGCTGGCACCCACCTGGGAGCCGTCTACGGCCCTTTCTGCTTCTGAATGAGTTATTGAGTTTACTATCAGGCCTTGAAGTAGCCTGTTTGCTATGCTTTGCTGTGCTCGCGCTCTCCTCCTTTCTCGTACATTACAGTGACAAAGTCACGCGGAATTGGGATGAGATTAATGTGGCATAAGGATGAAGCACTTCGTCTCCGATCTGTAGCACAAGGGTAGGTGATTCACACACAGTGCTGCCTAGATATGACTAATTATATTCTCGGCGCAAGCATAAAACCCCCCAAGCGTCTTCTCACAATTTGACAGCTGGCCCGTCAGTGTAGCAACGATCGCGAAGACGCGATACAACAACCTTGAAAGCAGATCAGCGATGGCCGATATCATGGAGGTTGACGATTTCTCTGTTAAAAAGACGCATAAATCGGACATGTCCTCTCCGGCCGATGATAAGAACGAGGATTCCTGGTGCCTTACCTGCTCTTACATGGCTGGCCAGCCCGAGCAAGAGCCCTGTGGATGCGCTCCGGATGAGGCAGCACGTCTTTTCACTTCTGAACTCGAAGACGACAAGAGGCGAACATGCCGCCGAATTTATGCACTCAAGGAACAGATGAAGGAATTATACGACCATCATGACCAGCAAATGCTACCGAACCCTCCCGAGGTCGCCAGACACATCAAGGTACAGTCCTCGCAGAATCTATACGAGTCATATCCTGACGGTCTCTACAGTATCAGCAACAACTTTTGCACATCAAGTTATTCGCCACTCTCCTTTACACCAATCAACTCGGTGGTCTGGACGACAAGGGTAAAAGGGAATTGGATGTTCGGAAATACGTAGGGGCGGATGGAAAGGTGTTGCTGGCTATTGGCATAGATTCGCTCGGTTTGTGGATTAATTTCGAAACCGAGCCCGACGACAAACCTGATTATCAGAAGCTTGTTCCTCATCAGGACGTTACCGAGACCACCTCTGGTCATGGCAGAAAGCCGTGACAACCTCTGAGCACGGCTTTCCCGGGGTCGTTTGGCTTTTAGTTTTTTTCTACTCCATGTACTGTCTTTTCAGATATATGTTCAATTTTTGATTGTATCAACCCACCAACGGCTCGACAAGCTCTGCCCTGTCAGCATGGTGTGATTTTGATAAACTTACTCGATTCCACATTGTCTCGCAATAATGCTACTGAAAATGAATGGACGAGTTCTCTAGACATGAATCGCCTCGACAGTAACACAAATGTCCTACACGTGTTCGATTCTTGTTTTTATTGAGCTTAGTTTGGTCCTGCTCGTTCTTCACTCATGTACATTATTTTCTCCTTTTTCAACTCTGCGAATGAGATCTTGTAAGTCCCACCGGAACAGCTTAGCAGTAGGTCCTCCAAGCACTCGATCGCCGATTCTCCCATAAGTCTTCATGCGGTATTGAAAACAGGAAAAATCAACAATACGGGTCCTAATAGCACCCGACGAGAATTCATCGATCTCGTTGAGTATGGCTCTTGAAGCAAGCAAGGTCATGATGAGTGTGGGTCCTCACGATTCCAGCGCCAGCGCCAGCAACAACGGTACGTAATGCACCAACCCCGCTGTCAACGCCGCCCAGCACCAGACACCTTCGTCATCCAACATTCGCCCGACACTGCTTCCTGCGATAGTAGAGAGCTACTCCTATCGCCCCCCTTCGATCGACTCGTCTCAAGATGGCTGCTCCCGAAGTTCACCACTTGTTCCACAACCCAATCGCCGACCACTCCTTCTCGGCCGATCACAGCGTCCTCGCCGTGGCACGAGACACGGCCATCGAGCTCTACGGCAAGGTCGGCAACGCTTTTAAGCTCAAGGATGAGCTCAAGGGCCATGACAAGACCGTAACTAGCGTCGACATTGCGCCCAGCAGCGGCCGCATCGTCACTTGCTCGCAAGGTACCGTGGCCCCTTTG
The DNA here is from genome assembly GCA_024472245.1 of Beauveria sp. NWAFU-1. Taxonomy (NCBI): domain Eukaryota; kingdom Fungi; phylum Ascomycota; class Sordariomycetes; order Hypocreales; family Cordycipitaceae; genus Beauveria; species Beauveria sp. NWAFU-1. Next base: position 5,518,085 of record JANBXD010000001.1, on the reverse strand, counting down.
AGCGACCCCCATCACCCACCAACGCTGTGACGCAGACTAACGGCGCTTGTTTTCCTCTTGCCCAGATCGCAACGCCCTCGTGTGGGAGCCCTCGCCGACCGGATACAAGCCGACTCTGGTGCTGCTGCGCATCAGCCGCGCGGCGACGTTTGTGCGCTGGTCCCCGTCGGAGACCAAGTTCGCAGTCGGCTCGGGCGACCGCGTCATCGCCGTCTGCTACTTTGAGGAGGAAAACGACTGGTGGGTGTCCAAGCACCTGAAGAAGCCAATCCGCAGCACCATTACCAGCGTCGCGTGGCACCCCAACTCGGTGCTGCTCGCCGCCGGCTCGACCGACGCCCACGCGCGCGTCTTTTCGGGCTTCATCAAGGGCATGGACGCCAAGCCCGAGCCGAGCGTCTGGGGCGAGCGCCTGCCCTTCAACACAGTCTGTGGCGAGTTCCTCAACAATTCGGCCGGGTGGGTGCACTCGGTCGCCTTCTCGCCCAGCGGTGACGCCCTCGCCTTTGCGGCCCACGACAGCAGCATCACGGTCGTCTACCCCACCGGCCCAGAGCAGCCGCCCCGCGCAGTGCTGACCGTCGCGACCCAGCTGCTGCCATTCAAGAGCCTGCTCTGGAAGTCAGAGGACGAGATCATCGCCGCCGGCTACGACTGCGAGGCGTTTCGCTTCAAGGGTGGCGAGTCGGGCTGGGAGCTTGCCGGCACGGTGGAGGCCAAGGGAGCCGGTGCCGGCGTGCAGCGTGAGGAGTCTGCTCTGAACATGTTCAGACAGATGGACCTCAAGGGCAAGGCTCAGGACGATACGCAGCTCAAGACAACCCACCAAAACACTATCACTACGATCCGACCATACGAGTCGTCGGGTGGCCAGGTGACCAAGTTTTCTTGTAAGTTGAAAACGCTAAGAAGTATGGAGTTTGTATACTAATGTTATCGCAGCCAGCGGTGTCGACGGCCGTGTCGTTATTTGGAACGCCTAGACAAGCCATTCATAGGCTAGATAGACAAACTTTACCACATTTAGACGATGAAACATGTCAAGTAAAGGGCTCAAGTCGTAGCGTGATAATGAATGGGCATGCTTTTATTTATCGAGCAGAGCCTATATTTAAGGAAGAGCAATGCACTCAATCTCGACGTCGACGTCCTTTGGGAGGGTCTTGACGGCGACGCAGCTGCGAGCGGGCTTGTGGGAAAAGTGTTTCTCGTACTCGGCGTTCATTTCCTGCGGGGTGGTCAGCACAAGCGTCATGCGGCGTGGTTGTAGAGAGGGCGTACGGCGAAGTGGGCCATGTCGGAGATGAAGATCATGGTCTTGACGACCTTGGAAATGGAGGAGCCGGCTTCGGTGAAGACGGCCTTAAGGTTCGCGCAGCATTGAGTGGTCTGGTCGGTGATGTTGGTGCCGACAAAGCTGCCGTCAGCCCTGAGGGGGATGGCGCCGGAGCAGTAGATGGCAAAGGGGGTTTTGATGGCCTGAGACTGTAGCGGGAGAGCAGGTTAGTCGGCCGTCGGCAGCGACGAGCAGCGATGCCATGCTGCTCGAGTGGTCGGGATTGTGTTTTGCAACTCACGTAAGGACCGACAGCTAGAGGTGGGGGAGGGGCAGGTTAGCCAAGGTGGGCAAGCGGGTAAAGGGCAGAGCGCAGAGCGCGACTTACGAGCGGGAGCGTCCTTGGTGTAGATGATGGTCTGGTCAGACATGATGGAAGTGAATCTTGGAGCAGCTGGTGAGCGATTGAGTCTGGCGGCGGCGGCAAACGGATAAGAAGAAGTGGACGACGCGACCAAAAGCGGGCGAGTGAAGCTCGAGGCGAGTAGTCGGCGCGGGGCAACACGCGCAATGGCCATGGGCATTGGACGTACCTGGGTGATGTGAACAAGGTTAGATTTGATTCTTGAAGAGGGATGGGATCGAGGACGAAAAAGGAGGAAAAGAGGGACAAGCAGAGTTACCGACGTGGGACGTATCAGACCTTTGTAGTTGCTTCGGGGTCCAGAGAGGTGAATTCAAAGAGACACGGCTGGGGCGCTCCGAGCTCCGGCGGCGGACCAGAGGCAGAGAAGCCCCGCCTTGTAGCTCATACAAGGTCTCTGATGAGCGCTGCAAAGTTGAGCACCCTCGAGCTGCCCCGCGAAAGGGCGGTTTCTGCCGGCCCAAATTCGTCAGCGGCCCACTCCGAATGGGTTTCTTGTACCACACTATTACATGAAAGATTCGCGAGGTGGGAAAGGGACCTATTTTGTGGTGTAATGTCAATTATTTACAGATTTTGGTCAGGGGTTTGTGTGTTGTCTACTGGTAGTTTGCATATGGTCAAATGAAGAGAAGGGAATATGGGCTGTTGGCCGAGCTGCCCGCCCGGTAATAATGGTGGACTGGTGTCGGAGAAAAGGCTCAGCTGCTAGATCGGCCGGACAAGTTACAGGCTATTTTTAAATCGTATTGCGACTTTGCTAAGTTCGCTCAAGCGTGAGGATGCGCTGCGGTTGTCATGGAACGGGAAGCATGGGCCGACGACCCGGCCAACGTACCGCATCACGGTGAAAGGCTACACGGCATCTCTTCTAGGTAGATGATGTTGAGCTGAACCAAGTCTGACCGAAAAGGGCAGCGAGCATTCTGATACTGCACCGCCATGTTGTGGCTGATACGATCAAGCGTGGCTCTTCGGAGTACCAAAGTCAGCAACTCACGCATCGAGACGATTTTCGGTACACTCGAGCGTATGTTGTCCATACATTGAATACTTGTAGATGCACGTATTGGCATCTTCAGTAGAAACATTGATCGCCCCCAGACAAGGCGATGCAGAGTCTCATCAGGGGCCAGCTCGCTCGCCCAAGAAGCTCGGCTACCCCTGGAAAAGGCCCAGCTGGCTCCACACTTGATCCCTCCCCCTCCCGACAACCAATCACAGAGGCTGTAGCTCATCGTACTCAGTAAGTTTGGCCCAAGCACCACCAGCCCCGGAGCTTCTGACAGCTTTTTGGTGGGCTGTCAATGCTGTCTTAATAAAGCCCCCATCAGCTTGGACACGGTCTCAACTTTCATCAGTCGTGCGCCAGTTCGCGAAAAAAGGAGGTTCATCGCATATCCATTCCATTGCGGTGCTGAGTGCGCGTGGTCCTGCGCGTCATTCTTTCTTCTTCTCTAAATCTTTTTTTCTTATTCTCTACATTCTTTTACTGTACAATCTCCCTTCTCCTGTTCCGCGTTTCTGCCATTTGTCGGAGTATATTCTTGACTCGAGGTGGGTAGCTATCCCCAAGGAGGCAACGACAGCCACGCTTCGCCGTCGCCGTCGTGTTTCTCCCCCCTCGTTTCGCCCGAACGCTGAAACATCATCAATCGTTCAATTCTACTTACACTCACTGGCAGCGTCATGGCGGCTTCTGCAACGCCCCAGGCCTCTCTGCGCCAGCGAAATGTCGGCTCTTCCAAAAAAGTGGCTGGCGGCCCTACCGCCAACGACGACCAAGAGCTCGACAAGCTCGTCAAGGCAGCTGCAACCCAGAAGAAGGCCGGCTTCGAATGGGATCACGCGATTTCTCTGACTGTTATGACCGTGCTAGGCTTCATCACGCGTTTCTGGGGCATCAGCCACCCCAACGAGGTTGTCTTTGACGAAGTTCACTTTGGCAAGGTACGCTTCGACATTGCGCCAACCATTTCCAACGCGAAAGTTCTCATAGCTAACCCTGCTTCCCGCTATAGTTTGCCTCCTTCTACCTCGAGCGTACATACTTCTTCGATGTCCACCCGCCTTTCGCCAAGCTCCTATTCGCCTTCATGGGCTGGCTTGTCGGCTATGATGGCCATTTCAAGTTCGAGAACATTGGCGATTCCTACATTGATAACAAGGTGCCCTACGTCGCCTTCCGAGCTCTGCCCGCCATTCTCGGCGCTCTCACTGTCTCTGTCACCTACCTCATCATGTGGGAGTCTGGCTACACCGTGCCCGCCTGCCTCATCGCCACTATCCTGGTTCTCCTCGACAACGCCCACATTGGCCAGACCCGCCTCATCCTCCTCGACGCCACCCTGATTCTGGCCATGGCGTGCAGCTTGCTCTGCTACATCAAGTTTTACAAGCAGCGCCACGAACCTTTCGGTCGCAAGTGGTGGAAGTGGCTCATCTTTACCGGCTTCGCCCTCTCCTGCGACATGTCCACCAAGTACGTTGGTACCTTTGCCTTTGTCGCCATTGGCTCCGCCGTTATTATTGATCTCTGGGAGCTGCTTGACATTAAGCGAGCTGGCGGCGCGCTCAGCGTACCTGTCTACATCAAGCACTTTGCTGCGCGTGCCCTCGGCCTGATTATCATGCCCTTCCTCTTCTACCTCTTTTGGTTCCAAGTCCACTTTGCCATTCTGAGCCGCTCTGGCCCCGGCGACGACTTTATGACTCCCGATTTCCAGGAAACCCTCAGCGACAATGTCATGCTCGCCAATGCTGTCGATATCCAGTACTATGACACCATCACAATTCGTCACAAGGAGACCAAGGCCTACCTCCACAGCCATGATGAAAAGTACCCTCTCCGCTACGAAGACGGCCGCGTCTCTAGTCAGGGCCAGCAGGTTACCGGATATCCTTTCAACGATACCAACAACTACTGGCAGATTCTCCCTTCTAGCGACGACAAGAAGACTGGCGTCAATGTTCTCAACAATGCCGTAGTCCGTCTCAAGCACGTAGTCACCGACACGGTTCTGCTCTCCCACGACGTCGCCTCTCCTTATTATCCGACCAACCAGGAATTTACCACCGTCTCTCTGGAGGACGCTTTCGGCAGCCGCGAAAACGAGACTCTCTTTGAGATCCGTATCGATAATGGCAAAGCCAACCAAGAGTTCAAGACAGTCGCCAGCCATTTCAAGCTGATTCACTTCCCGAGCAAAGTCGCCATGTGGACTCACACCAAGCCTCTGCCCGAGTGGGGTCACAAGCAGCAGGAAATCAACGGCAACAAGCAGATTCCCCCCAGCTCCAACGTTTGGATCGCCGAGGACATCCCTACACTCGACCCCAAGGACCCTCGCCGCGAGAAGCCCGCGCGCAAGGTCAAGCACATGCCTTTCCTGCAGAAGTACTTTGAGCTTCAGCGTGCCATGTTCTATCACAACAGCAAATTAACCAGCAGCCACCCCTACGCCAGTCACCCTTACCAATGGCCCTTTCTACTCCGTGGTGTAAGCTTCTGGACCCAGAATGATACTCGCCAGCAGATCTACTTTGTCGGCAATCCTCTTGGCTGGTGGTTTGCCAGCGGTCTCCTCGCAATCTATGCCGGTATTATCCTTGCCGACCAGATCTCCCTTCGCCGTGGCGTCGACGCCCTGGATCGCCGTAAGTAGACGCCTCACGCACACTCTCGTTGCAGCACTGCTAACTGTATTCTCAGGCACCCGCTCCAAGCTCTACAACTCTACTGGGTTCTTCTGGCTTTGCTGGGCTACTCACTACTTTCCATTCTTCCTGATGGGTCGCCAGCTCTTCCTGCACCACTACCTGCCAGCTCACCTGGCCTCTTGTCTGGTAGCCGGTGCCCTCGTCGAGTTTGTCTTCACCACCGGCGCTTCTCCCAGCACCGACAGGCCCGGTCACAAGAGCCTCACAGCCAAGGAGCGCTTTGCTGGCCAGAGCCTATTCGGCGTCTGGATCGCCTCTGGCGTCGTGACCGCCATTATTGCAGGCGGCTGGTACTTTTACCTGCCGCTCACCTATGGCTACCCCGGTCTTTCTGTTGCCGAGGTGCAGGCCAGGAAGTGGCTCAACTACGACTTGCACTTTGCCAAATAGCTTGCTCAGCTGAATCAACCCTGGGCGCGGGCATTAGACCCGAAGCTAATAAAAAATGGTGCCTGGAGCAGGCCAATTCATGATGTTCACTTCTAAAGTACGTTGTTTGCTGGGAATGGGATTTGCATCAAAACGGAGACTAGGTTGTTTTGGCGAACATGTATGAGAGAAGAATCAAAGGATGTATTCAACAGTTGTCTGTAGTAAAACATATTTTCTGTCCAATATTAAAGGTTCAGTTTCGTACATGCGCCGATGCGCCGAATGAATGAATGCATCGCCTCGAGATAACTCCACTAAATAACAACACTACCCCGACAGTGGCCCCAGGGGCTGCTAGTGCCCTGACAGCTCAAGGCTGGGCGCCCCAGACAAGTTAGCCAGGGCGAAAGCTGCTTGGCCCTCCAGTCTCCCCAGATTCACCCGTGACAGCCTGGCATCAACTCCCCGAATCAAACCATTTCAACCATCTCGAGGCTCCCCAATCGGCCTCATGTGAACCGATTCAGGCATCATTTGCGCCGTCGCATAACCCGCGGCCCGAATGCCTCTCCAAAACTCACCATCACTACCAACACCACCACCGCGTACCTAACATCACCACCATCACCGCTCTCGACAACACACGCGCAGTTTGCCATCCACCTCCCCCCCCTAAAAGCGAACCAACAAGCCCAGCAAGCTTCCCCCCGAACATGGTGCTGCTCTCCGTCGCCACGGCGCTGTACCTCCGGCGCCTCGGCCGCAAAAAGGCCATCCGTCTGCTCCTCGTCGTCTTTGTCCTCTTCAACGTGTACGACGTGGTGCGCATCCACCAGCACCTCGCCCGCGAGCGCGGGTACGCGCCGCGCCGCCGCCGCGCCGCGCAGGAGCGCGTCTACATTGCCGGCATGCACTTCAACAACGGCGAGCTCTTGAAGGCGCACTGGAACAATGCGGTGCTGGAGCTGACGGAGCTGTTTGGGCCCGCCAACGTGTTTGTGAGCGTGCACGAGAGCGGCAGCTGGGACGACAGCAAAGAGGCGCTCCGGGACCTGGACCACCAGCTCGAGAGTCGCGGCGTGCCCCACAGGGTGGTCATGTCGGACGTGACGCACGCGGACGAAATGGCCAAAGACGCCGCCGCCGCCGCCGAGGCCGAGGGCGAGACGACGGGCTGGATCGAGACGCCGAGGGGGGCAAAGGAGCTCCGACGCATACCGTACCTGGCCAAGCTGCGGAACAAGACCCTGCAAGATCTCTTTGATCTGTATAAAAAGGGCGTCACTTTTGACAAGGTGTTGTTTCTCAACGACGTCGTGTTTACGGTAAGGACACATGAAGTTCGCCAATCTAGGTCGGGAGAAACGAAGCTTTGCTGACGCCAGACGGCCCGGGGTACAGACTGAAGACATTGTCACGTTGATGGATACCAACGACGGCGCATACGCCGCCGCGTGCTCCCTCGACTTTGCGAAACCGCCGTTGTACTATGACACTTTTGCGCTGCGCGACGCCGAAGGCAGCGCGCACATTATGCAGACCTGGCCCTACTTCAAGGCTCGCGAGTCGCGTTCACCGCTCGTCAACAACCATGACGCCGTCCCCGTGACGAGCTGCTGGAACGGCATCGGTACGCTCGCCACCTTCCAAGAAACTCAAGAAGACACCAAGAAACAAAAGCTTTCGAGATTCATAGTGCTAACCGTTGCATGTCCCAGTCGTCATGCCCGCGGACCCCTTCGTGTCCCCCACCAAGCTACGCTTTCGCGGCATCCCCGACTCCCTCGCGCTGCAGCACCTCGAGGGCTCCGAGTGCTGCCTCATCCACGCCGACAATCCCCTATCGCGCACCCTCGGCGTCTACGTCAACCCGCGCGTCCGCGTCGGCTACAGCCTGCCCGCCTACCAGGCCGTCCATCCCGCTGCCGGCGCCGCCTCATGGGTCGCCGCCGCCGACATCCTCTTTGGCCTATGGACCAACCGCATCAAGCGCTGGACGCACGTCTCGTTCGAGGGCTGGGTCGTGCGCGCGCGCGTCGCAGAGTGGCAAAAGGGGGACATGGCGCGGCACGAGCCGGGCGTGTTTTGCCTCATCAACGAGATGCAGGTCCTGGCGGAGAATGGGTGGGCGCATGTGTGATGGGTGAGAGAGAAGATTTGGACAATGTTTAAATAATGGGCTATTTTCTTTTGACTTTGGGAATTCTTACAATGGGCTGCAAAGCGTATCGAGCATAAATGCATCTAGGGTTCTGGTCTTTTGCACATTCGTATGCTGCATATGCGGTACACAATACAAGGAAAAAATTCCAAAACATTTTGAATGAAAAAGGGCAAAAATCGACGCCGACAAAAGTCCTACGTCATGTACAAGACCTTGACTGGCGAGATGGAAACTCACGCCGCTTACAAACGGTCTTGCTTGCAGGTTTTAGCCTCAAAAGCGCATCTGCACTACTTACAGTACTTGGCTTTCTGGCCTCCTCACTTCTCCATCGCCTCGCCCCCGTCCCCGTCCGCACGCACCTCATTTACCAACCAGCTCCCGCGGTGCACCCTCAGCCGCCGCCGCCGCCTCTCGCGTGCCCGCCTCTGCTCGTCGTCCCAGATGCGAGACGTGGCGTTGTGGGCGCGCAAACAGCGGTACACCCCGCGCGATTGCGTGCCGCGGCGGTACTTGCGCATCACTTCCCGGAAGCGAATTGTCTTGCGCTCGCGCTTGTAAAAGACCATGTTGGCGAGATGCCTGTCAATAAGCGGCGAGTGCCAGTCAAGCATGGCGACGGCGACGAGTGTCTGGCCGGCGGCGGCCTCCTTGTCGCCATGGACCGCGGGCTCGTGCAGCGCGCCAGTCGCGGGCTCCGTCACGTACTGGTCCGGGTGCGGCACCGTCATGGTGACCAGATGCCGGATGACACTGCCGTTGTGCTCGAGGAAGCGGCGCACCTCGGCAAAGGGCGTCGTCTGATGCATGGCAAGGGCGGTGCGGATGCGGGCGAGCAGCTCGGCGCCCGTGGCAGAGTGGTGCTCGTAGACGGCGGCTTCCGGGTCGTCGGCGAAATCGTCGTCATCGTCGCTGTCGCTGTCGCTGTCGCTGTCGCTGTCGCTGTCGCTGTCGCTGTCGCTGTCGCTGTCGCTGTCGCTGTCGCTGTCGCTGTCGCTGTCGCTGTCGGTTGAGCCCGAACAGTGTTCATCCGTGTTCCTAGACTCATCCGTCGGGGTTTCGGTCATTGGGGCATTCGTCGTCGAGAACTCGGAGATGGCGGTCGAATTTTCGGCGGTTTCGGCCGCAAACGTGGCGAGGACTGGTTTGTCTTTCATCGCTAAGAGACACTCCTCTTGCTCCATGGCAGCGTCAAGCCAACATGCAACGGTCTCTAGGCTGTGAATGTTAAAGGTGCTGCTAAAACAGACGCTGTCGCTGTTCTCCGCCGTCGCGAAGATGCTGAATTAGTCTGAGTTCCTATTTCTTCATCTTCTCCAAGTCTTTGGGCTTATCGATGGAAATTCTGCGGAATTTTTGGCTCGGTTATTGAGGCTTGTACGATACTAAGATCAACCTCCGAATTCGTCATAGGTAAGCGGCTCAATCTATTCGGAACTCTGCAGCTTCCCGTACTAGTTATTGGTGTTGTATAATCCACAAAGCCATTACAGTCTTTGAGCCTACTTGCAGGCTGTCACAGTAGCACAGTGACTGGAAGCAGGGTGAAATAAGTTCATGTCAGACGCGAGACGGCGGCCTTTGTCTTGATTGTGCCCGAGCACGCGCAGAGGCAGGTTGGGTTGCTGTCTGCCAAAAGTACCGTGAGCGAGAGACCAAAAGCTTGTAAAAGGGAGGTTTGGCTTTTTCTGAAGAGATCTAGACTTCTTTAATGTCGAATGTTTCTTCGTTCCTGCCGTACATCTAGAACATCGGTGACGCACATCGAACTTGCCTTTGTCGTAGTTGCAAGATACCGGAGCAGTGACAGCGCCTTTTCCCTCTCTTCGGGCAGCATTTGGGTCTCAAGTTGGAGCTTTGATATAATTCGATTTCTCAACGCGCCCTTTCGCGGGCTGAGTGGGTGGTGACAGGCGGCTCTGTGTTGGTAATGAAGATGGTCTGTACAAATAGGCGGTGGTCGCACGACTGTCCATCTCCACGCACTTATTGCACGTGGCATAGAAGCAAGTGCGGAAAGCCAAGGCACCAGCAAATGAGGAAGCAGAATAAAGATGGCGAGTAATATCTCGATGCTTTCGCTCCATTGTATTTGAGTTCATGGTTCTCTGACGATGGACCGCTGCCTGTCAGCAAGGTGTCAGGCTGTCAGTTTGGCTCCCCGTAGTGTTCGATGGGGTGTCTCGCGTCATCTTGTAAAACGACGCCCTTTGCTGTCATTAAAAGGCAAGCACGCTGCTTATCGGCTTTCTAAAATATGTAAAGCGCTTACCAATATCCATGCAGTTCGTATAGAGACCATAGCCCATCTACTATGGCTACGGCAAACAGAGACTTGAGCTTGTCATCGGCAGTGGCTTGGTACCCTACACACCCCGTACACTCATACGGAGCTGGACCGGCTCTACGTCACGCAGATCAGTCGAAATATAAGTTCATGTACCGCAATGCTGAGGACCACAGCACTATGTAGTTGTCTATAGACAGCAAAGACACCGAATGAGGGTTATGGAGTCTACACCTTAGGAATGCCCACGATCTGGCTAGGCTCTCGAGATTGGCCTGTCTCCAAGCAGCCGATGAACCCATGGACCCAGCTGAGCCGCACGATCTTACGCTTATACCACTTAAGTCTCACAGGCAGCTGTTTAAATTTCCGGCCTCGATGCGAAATATTCCCATGTTGGGCCGGTTATTCTGGCAGCCTGGCGACTCGGCGCTGGGAATGTCGGTGCCTTGGGCTAGCATTGCCCAGACTGGGGCGAACGGTGGCTGTGGAGCGGACGACGAGCCACATCAACAGGCTTCATCATAAACTGGGCGGTTATTGGCCGGGATTTCCGGGGAGGCACACAGCTCGTTGCAGGTCAAGATGGTCTCATGGCAGAAGTAGATACGTGTCGTCAGCGCCCCGGGTTGGACGCTCAAGAGCAGAAAGGTCAGAGCGAGAGATCAAGCCGGGAGACAAGTTGACAGGCCACACAATCGGGGAGCTCCGATTCCTGCTACTCCGCACTCTGTCGACTTGATCTTCATGGCGCTCAAAGTGCATATTAATAATGAGACGTGGCACTGCGTGATCTGTCTGGGCAGCCAGCCCTACCAAGCGGAGACACGACGATGGGCCGCATGCACTGTGACCTGGCGCAATCGATGCCAACCAAGACATGCGTCTATGAAGGTTTGTTACAGAGTTGCGAGGGAGCTGTGCCGCGCTGGAGCTAAAGGGTTGAATTCATAATGGTGCGGTGACACAAAAAACAAAAAGCTCGGGTCGGGAAGCAGACACCACTTCCGGTGGGCGAGACAGGGGACAGCCCGGGGGGGAAGGGGGGCTTGACGGCGTGACACCCTTTTGGCTTACAGTGTGAGCCGGGCGGATGTGTCAAAACCGAGGTTTCCCATGCCCGGTAATTAGTTCAGCGGAATTGCGACCGAAAGAGATTGAGGGAAACGCTATCAAAAGAGACGATAACTTTTCGATTGTTTTCCTCAAGAATGCCCTATGTGTGTTTCCCTTTTTTGATGCAGGCTTCTGTCGAGTCTGTACGGAGTAGACACGTCGCACTGTATCAGTGGTCTCGTACAGGCTGGGCATGGATCTCGGTCGTCCAAGGGGGGGATATGCATGGCTGGTGCCAAAATGTTCGACAAGGCGTTTCGGTAGGCTTACATACTCAGTACGGCGAGGGCTGCGCAATGCTCGACACTAGCTCTATGCAAAGTCCGCAGCGCCGTGTGCGTCGCAGACGGGGATGATGGAGGTGGAGGACTGGGAGGGGGGCCGAGAGCATCAGAATGCAGCGACTCTAGCAGCCGACATTTGATAAATCATTCTTATAATTAGTTTGTGCTGGCTCGTGCTCTGCATCTAAATTTGTTTGCTGGCAGGAAGCATGCCAATTCGCTGGATGTTGCTGCACTGGGTGGTGTTGGCGCGCGCGGGTGGCTTGGGATGTGATCAGTGTGTGATGATGCTGGCAAGGTGTCCTGAGTACTTGGAGAACTATCAAGAGACGGGAAAGGAGCAGAGAGAACCCGCCATCCGGGTATGACACCACTGCAAAAAAGCGAGAGACGGAATACGTTGGAAGAGAGTGGGCGGCCCAACAGTGTCAACAAATCCGCCCCGGACCGCTGGGTGGTGCCATGTCCGAAGCTGCAGCACCCTGAAAGTCTGTTACTGCAGCTTGTACAAAGGACTGCTGCCCCGACGCAAAACAGTGAGCGCTGGCCAGGGCATGACAGGCTAAATCCAGGCCTCTCGCAGACTGGCACTCATATTATTAACATTCTCCTTGCCCTCAATTCGGCACTAGTCCTCTTTTGGCCCTAGTCTAGGCAGCAGCGCCAGAGCGGGCTGGATACCCACTTTTCTTGCTGTCGTTGGCAGAGTACATCATCACCTCTTCTCTTCTCTCGTCGTCCGCTCCCGCTCCTTTCATCGTCCAACACCGTTCTGCCCATCACACGCACGCACACCTCAGGCCACAGCTGGTTCATCTCGTCGCGAGTCGGATCTTTACTCGTCGTCTGCTACCAGCCGTCGCTGCTATTGGCCGCTTATCATTGTTTTGTTCGCTGCCCGCGCTCTTTGCTATATTTATAAACTCGCTTTCCCGCCTTTTCCGCACTCTCGTGCCCCTACGTTCGCCACCCCGTTTGCCGACCTCTTTCGGTTTACATAGCCTCAAAGCCTCCTGCTTCGCTGCTTGCCGCTCTTGAATCTACCACCTTGACGCTCATCGACCATTCGATAAAGACTTTTACACCCTTTCGGCTCCGTTGATTGCCCTTGGTGGGCGAAGCACCAGTGCGCGTTAGCTCGTCGACTGGGTAAGAAAGAAGCAACGCAACCCTTGCACTGTCATCACGTTGACGGTTTGATTTCACACACACCGCACGCCCCCCCTTTATCCCATTTCGCCTCTATATCCTGGCCCGGTCCCGCCTCTCTCGTCTCTCCTCTCCTCCCCCAGTCACATCCCCAACGGCCACCAATTGCGTCGAGAATCCGACTTGTGACTCACACCCACCCGTTCTGCAACCCAGACCGAGCCAAACCATCTTGGGCTAACCGTATCTTTCGGCCACCAGCTTCCTGCATATTGGACCTTGTAACTACTAGCTGGCTTGCCCGCCCGAAACTCTCGTCCAACATGTCCTTTTCCAACCCGCGCCGCAGAATGATGACTCGTTCCGAGTCCATCGCTGAAAAGAAAATGACAACTAAGGCTGTCACCTCTCTCCAGAAGGGTGCCACCTTTCACTCTCCTTCATCACCCAAGTTTCACAACCTTGAAGACGATTATTTTCCACCTCGTCTCACGCGCTCTCAGTCTCACATGAACGACGTGTCCGCCAACCGTCGTCGCATGATTCTGACCTCCACCATCGAAGACATTGACGAAGCTCTTGCAAAGACTTCTTTGTCCGACCCGGAACCCAAAAAACAATCGCTTTCTAGCGATACTGCTGCCCCTATACGCCGTGGTTTCTTCCATCTCCCTGTCGTCGACCCAGCCATGGCCAAGGAACAGGAGCGTCGGGTTCTTCGCCCACGCTCAGTGCGACGCAACAGACACCACGCTTCCGACAGCGGCCTCGGGACCTCGCTTGCCTCGACAAACGACAAGGCTTCCGCTGCCGATACTTTTCCTAACAAAATCACGAAAAAAGAAGCGGCTACCCGCACCGCTGCCGCCAGCAACACAGACCTTGCACCCGCACTCAGCTCTAAGGCGGTGAACATTATCCGCGATCACACGCTTCATCCTCTCTTGGGGAAGCCCAGTCTCAAACCCTTTGAGGCTATCGTGCTGGATATGTATTCCCGCATCCATTCCAAGGACATCACCTGTTTGCGAGATGTTGAGAAGGCGCTCGCCAATATGGCTCCGGTAAGTCAGCTTTCAACTGGCGTTGGCGTTTGGAGTGATGCTTATCGAACTTTGCGCCTGAAAAAGCAAGCAAAAACCGCCGCTCTCTACATGGATTTTTATCTCAGCTCGATTATTTGCGTTCAAGCGACTGTTGAATGGATCTCCGAAAACGAACGAGTTCGACCTGGCGACCACCCTTACACTAACGGATATTTCATCGACCTCAAACAGCAAATTCTAGAATATGGCAGACTGCTCGCAACCAAGGAAAATGGCGACCTCCCCGAAGACATGAACATCGATAAGTATGTGCCACGTTTTGTGCCTCTGGACCACTCTGCTAATCCCTCAATAAGAGGTGATGAAGTTCGCCTATTTGGAGGACCTTGCGTGAATGGCCGTCCATCTGAATTCGTTCGCGTCAAGAAGGATGGTACTGCCTTATCTATGGCTACTGGTGAGCCTGTTGATTTAAATGAGGCCCCCATCAAGTTCAAGCGCTCCCTCAGCGAGCAGCTCGACGATGACGAGGAGATAATGCGGTCCATGGCTCGCCGCAAGAAGAATGCCACCCCCGAAGAACTCGCTCCCAAAAAGTGCCGCGAGCCTGGCTGCAACAAGGAGTTCAAGCGTCCTTGCGACCTGACCAAGCACGAGAAGACTCACTCTCGTCCCTGGAAGTGCCCGTTTCCCACCTGCAAGTACCACAACTATGGCTGGCCCACCGAGAAGGAGATGGACCGCCACGTCAACGACAAGCACTCTGACGCTCCCGCCATGCACGAGTGTCTTTTCAAGCCATGCGCCTACAAATCGAAGCGTGAATCCAACTGCAAGCAGCACATGGAAAAGGCTCACAATTGGACCTACGTTCGCACCAAGTCGAGCGGCAAGAAGCTTCCCTTAAAGCCTGCCAACATGGATACTCCTGCCGTTACCAACCTGTCGCCACCCATTACCACTCCCAGCTACAGTGTGCCAACACCGCCTCAGGACAACGTGCTCCAGGGCTTGCCTGTCGACTTCCCCATGTACCCAGGCGAGTCGGACTGGCTGACAGTCGGCCCTACTCCCAAGGATCTCGATGCTATGGACCTCTTTGAGAACCAGTCTCCCTCTTCCTCGGCCTCTTCGTACGAGCAGTACCCTCCGTACCAGAATGGGTCCACCTTCATCATCAACGACGAAGATCTCTACGCTGCGAGAATGCAGCTACCTCCGCACATGCCCAGTGCTGAGCATTTATACAACAAGATGATGGCTGAGCCCATGCCCGACTTTCAAATGGCGCCGCCCACCGCCGTCCCTCATATGGAGGTTCCCACGCACTTCTCACCTACTGGCCAGGGCAACACTATGCTCTATACCCCCGTGTCTTTACGTGACATGGACGAGGGTTTTGACGACTCGTTTGGTGGCGATGACGTTGATTTTCAGCTCTTCGATGCCAGTGTTGGCAAGTTGAACGAAGCACAGTCGCTGTTTGGAGAAATGCCAAGTGCCCATCTGGGCTTCTCCCAAAACACCCAGCCGGAGATATTTGCCCACATGGATTTGACCGCGCTGGACACTCTGGACTACAGTACCTTTCAGACCTAATCTACAAGATTGCTTTTGCCCCAAATGGCACAGTGCGTCTTTTCTGTATACTTTTGTTGCACGGCGCTCGAAAAAGAGAGCAGCCGTTACGAATTAATGTTTCAAGATCAAGCGGAAGTCAATTTTCATTGCAAGTTTTGCAACTAGATAGTAGCGCAGGAATGAGATTTTCTTTTGCGTACGCACACTGCACCATGTGCCAGGGTCCGTGACATGTCGAGAAAGATAAAGTAATCAAAGTAAGTACGGATACTGCCGCAAGCCTTGCACAGTATCCGATCAGATTTGGCAGAAAGTGCAGGTGGAGAATCGTAAATTCGCCTAACAGGGAAGGAGATCTTGAAGGGTGAGGTCGCATCTACGTTGCGCGAGCTCGAGTGCCTGGCCCACGTTTAGATTGCCGTCTTTGATATATACTACGCCTGTAGATAATGCCTTTGAATATATCTGTCCAGCTAACCTACAGCAGGCGAGGACAAGCGACTGGTGAGCCGACGTACATAACGCCCACACTCTGCTTCCATATGAACCTACTACCAGGTGTGCTCGCTCGGCCACTTTCCGACTCAGAAGCATAGAACTATCAAACAGGTCTACTTTATGACCAGAAGCTTTTCGTACGGAAAAGTAAGGCGGGCATATTGTCGTTTTACCAGGTGGCAGGTTGCTGTTTCTGCTGGGCAATTGCTCGACTCTGCATCCGTCCGTCCCTTGGTGGCTACGTTGACTGGGGAGCGCATCAGAGGAAACTGTGTTGAATATTGACTTCATTTTCAAGTGCACTAATATGCTGGCCCTGATAGCGGTTATAAAGATGGCCTGCAACAGGAGTCAGACACCCCCGGCCGCGCGAGCGTGTATACGGCCACGAGGGCGGGCAACGGCATACTTGTTACCGCATGCTTGCTACAGCGATGTCGGCGATGATTATGAAGCTTCAGGGAGCAGTTTGGTGGTAATGAGATTCTCGGGCCAGAATGCTTGCGTTGACTGCGTGCCTCTAACCTGCTTGAGGAGCCGTTGCACCAGCGACGCGAGACTCGTCAACCAACGCCCATGTCGATTAGTACCCCGCGGATCAATAAGCATTTATCAATACAATCTACTGTATGCCATTATTGGAGGTATCGAGCTGAATTTCGGGGCGAGGAGTTCAGGATCAATACTGCTCATCATTGTTGAGACGGATGACGTGCAGCGTACATAACCGTAGCATGCACTCCACAACGACGTAGCATAATGATTGATAAACCTGCAGAGCAATAAACCGACCATGTGTGAGATACTTATCCCTGCCTTTTCCCTTTTCTCGGGCAATGACCGCGCCGCTACTGGTCTGGACCTGGCTGTACAAGACACAACCGGCGCGCCGATGCCGCGCCGGTGGAAATCCGCCGGAGCCCTTTTTATGCGCGGGCGAATCCTTTTTCTCACCTTAATATGGGATTGATCAATGAAAAGCCCGAGATAGGCTACCGATGGTCCCCCCAATCGTTGAACAGCAGTTGCGTGCTTGGCCTGTTTCGAAACTGACGTGATCGGGCCGCCCCACGACGCCATATTGCTAGAGCGCTCCTCGATGTCGCAACGCAGACGACACGCCGCAGGCTTGCGGGGGCAGACCTGGCTAACTTTTGCAAATCAAGACATTTAGTTGGCCGAAGAGTGGTGACCGGGGAAGGCATTAAAGAAAAGGCTGCTTGTAGAGGCCCGGGAAGGGCTTGAGTTAGATAGATAGGGTTAGACAAGGATGCGATGGCATCATGGGCGGCGGCGCCGCACCCATTCCGCGGCCAAAGAGCCTTTGCAGAGTCGCAGCCGTAGTATATCTACCCAACGGCAACGCTAAATCCTTTAGACGAGATCAAAGCCAATTTCAGTGCCCTGTCCTCGAGTTGTCCCCAGACACCAGACAAAGGACAAACATGGGTTCCAAGACGGGAAGCGAGCCTGCCATTACGGCACTCGACAATCTGGGCAGCAACTCGGACTCGGCCAGCACATCCGAGGCATCGGCCAAGGACCGCCTGTATGGAAACGTCTTTGTCAATGGCGGCTCGGCGCAGCACTATGAGCCTATTCCCGAGTATGAGGGCCGTCACCGGTACGATCCCAAAGCCGAATGGACACCGAAAGAAGAGAAGCGTCTAGTTCGAAAGGCAAGCATTTCTCTTTTCCAATGTTCCTTACTTGGAAGAAGAAAGACACATCTAACATGATGTATAGCTCGACTACCGCATCTGCTCATGGGTCTGCCTCATGTTCTTTGCGCTGCAGCTCGACCGCGGCAACATCTCCAACGCCCTCGCCGACAACTTCCTCAAGGACCTGCACCTCACCACCAACGACTACAACCTGGGCATGACCATCTTCTACCTCGGCTTCCTCTTTGCCGAGCTGCCCTCGCAGATGATTTCCAAGAAGCTCGGCCCGGACGTCTGGGTGCCCGCGCAAATGATTCTCTGGAGCACCGTCGCCATGCTGCAGTGCGTCATCCGCGGCCGCACCGGCTTCTTCATCACGCGCGGCTTCCTCGGCGCCTTTGAGGGCGGCTTCATCCCCGACGCCATCTTGTACCTGTCGTACTTTTACGACAGCAAAGAGCTGCCGATCCGCGTCAGCTACTTTTACACGGCCAGCAACCTGACGCCCATCATCTCGGCGTTTTTGGCGTACGGCATCCTGCACATGCGCGGCATTGGCGGCTGGGAGGGCTGGCGCTGGCTGTTTGTGCTCGAGGGAGGGCTGACGGCGCTGATTGGCGTGGTTTCGTGGTTTTACCTCCCGCCGAGCCCGACGCAGACGGCCGGGTGGCTGCGCGGCAAAGACGGGTGGTTTGATGAGCGCGAGGAAGTCATCATGGTGAATCGCATTCTACGCGATGATCCTAGTAAGGTTCGTAAACCCATCTCTTTTTCCCTTTCTCTGCACATCGCCGTAACTTGAAAGCTGCCCGAATCCCCCTTGCTGACACTGTGATACACAGGGCGGCATGCACAACCGCCAAGGCCTGAGTATACCTTTGCTCTGGCAGGCCCTGTCCGACTTTGACCTATGGCCCATCTACCTCCTCGGCTTCACCATCCTGGAGCCCGTCGCTCCGATCCAAAATTACCTCACGCTCACGCTCCGCCAGCTGGGCTTTGATACGTTCCAGACTAACCTGCTCACCATTCCCGGCTACGTGCTCTTTGCGATCCAGCTAGTCTTTTGGACGCGCATATCGGAGTGGATCAACAACCGCTTCCTCGTCGTGTTTTTCAGCTCCGTCTGGCTGTTTCCCCTGGTCTTGTCCCTGCGCCTTTTGCCAGACAATGCGGGCAGCTGGGAACGCTACGCGCTGACTGTGCTCGTCATTGGCTTCCCCTATGTCCATTCCATCATTGGTATGTGGCCTTCCTTTTGCGGGTTTCCCATTGTCATCATCATGTCCTAGTTGCTAATACGGGTTCTGTCTAGTCTCACTTACATCGCGCAATGCCGGATCTGTGGCTGGGAGAACGGTCGGCAGCGCAGTGTACAACATGTGCGTGCAAGCAGGCAGCATCATTGCTTCAAACGTGAGACGAAAACCCTAGTTGCAAGCTGATGAGATGTGTATGCTAATAGGCGACAGATTTACCGAGAGGACGATAAGCCTCATTACCGACGGGGCAACTCGGCGATTTTGGGCATCATTGCTTGGAACGCCGTCTTTACCCTATTAATCAAGGGATATTACATGTGGCGCAACAAGACGAAGACCACTAAATGGGACAGAATGACGCCAGATGAGAAGCGTGACTACGTCGACACGACGGCAGAGAAGGGAAGCAAGAGACTAGACTTTAGATTTGCGCACTGATACACACGTAGTTTCCATGAACGCAATCATTCCAAAAGCGTGCGAGACAGTTCATTGATATTGGTAGAATCTGGATTCGGTAGAAAAGCGGTATAGAATAGATGGAGTGAGGACATGGTATAGATATGTGCAAATGCGAGGAAACATGAAAACAATACGGAAAAGCAAAGAAGAGGAAGAAAGCAATTGAGCCTACTTCCCTCTGTCCTGTCCAGAGCCGTTGCGCGAGTGACGCCAATCATCGACGTGCTGCTGACGCAGGGCAGCTCGAATACTGCCATTTCGTCTCGACGCGTCTAGCATCATTATCTGTCTGTCCTCTAGCAATGATACGTACTGTTCAGCAAATAAACGTCCCTTGCGCACTGCTCGCCGCTCTCGCTTTGTGCCGGCCGTTAATCGGGGCCCCTACCGATTTCGAGCAGCAATGTCTGCCATCGACTGGGAACCGATTCATTGACGACTGGACGTTGACACTTCTCCTTTTCTGCTAGCGGTGTCGGCATCTGACGAAGTGTATAGGGCATCAAATATGCAGACTTGGCGTATGGCAGCGCACATGGCTTCGCGATGCTCGGCAACCAACAATGACCACAACGGCGCATCTGCTCGCGCCATGCTGGAAAATGAAGACGTGGTCATTGACGTTTCACATCGAGCGCGAGCCATTTAAAATCATGGACAAGACGTGCCAAAACTGACGGAATTAGTTACGCACGGGGCACCAGCGCTGGCAGGCTTCTCGCAGAGGCGTTTACGGCGCCGAGTCCGCGTCCTCGTATTATCTAGGCTGCTCTTTCGGCGACCGTATGGGAACAACGGCCGCGGAAATGCACCCCGACGACTACGACGACATCTTGGCGGTTGTCCAGGAATACTCCCAATACGGTGGTGACAGGTAATATCCGCAGACACAGACGCAAGTGGGGGGGCCGATGCGAAGCAGGCGTCGAGGAATGCAGGTGAGGTGAGGGGGTTGAGGAAATGTTTGGGCGTAGGATTGACCCGTGTTTGAGGGACACGCATGTAGGTCCGAGGTGCGTCGCAGATGTTGTAGGCGGGTCGTTGTCGATTCGCTGGTGCGAGGGAGGGCGACGAGTCATCTCGTACCGGACGGGGGCGTGGCAGTGTCAGAGGTTCCCTCGTGGGGTGGGCTGATGTAACAAGTACTGGTAGCCTGGTAGGATCGTCGAGAATCTTGGCAATACTTGACAAACGAGTCTTGTAGACTTTGCGTCGATGGGCAGTGGAATTCCGTATTCAATCGAGGAAAGTTTGACAAGGACTGGCGTGGTTGTCAAGTTTTGTTGCACGATTGGATGCGGGGTAACCTGCGAGGATATGTCCAAGGATTTCGAGATATGCTTTAACACTTGATTTTCGTGACTCGGTATCACGCTTATCGACGGCCTTTTTTACCCCGTGTTCCCTTTTTCTTCTTTCCAATGTCCTCTTCATCTGTCCAGTCGTCCATATTTCGGACAGGCTTGGATGGCTTCTCACTCGGCGCCGCCGCAGACGCAGTATCCCGATTTCCCTCCTTTTCCTCCTCCTCGCCCTCGCTATTCACGCCCTCAGCCTCGCCATTCTCTCCTAGCTGCTCGACCGCCTCGCGCTCCAGCATGAGCCGCGCCGTCCTGGCGCACTTGTGCGGCGCGTACTTGTCGCGCATGCGCTTCGTCTGCGGCACAGGCTTGACGCGCACCGGCACCGCGTCCAACCGGCCCGCGGCGCGCAGGGCCTTGAAGACGTAGAGGCGGCGGTTGTTGAGGCTAAAGAGGTGGCCGGTGGCCGGGTCGAGCAGCACGCTGATGGGGGGCAGGTCCTGGGCGCGCAGGTCGTCGCGCAGGATGGCGTCGAGGGTGTCCTGGACACGGCGGCCGCAGGAGAATTGGGGTCGGAGGCGGGAAAAGGTGAAGAAGACGTCGTCGGGATCGACGTGGGTGAGAGACATTTTTTCTTTGTTTTGAAAAGAAGTCTAAAACAGCCCTACTGTGTTTGGTCTTGGGGGGACGGGATCCATCAAAGATGTCACCTATTGGTTCACGGGTGCCATGTGAGATGTTCAGTGGCCACTAGTCAAGGCGCTCAAAGTCATGCCAAATATGATTGCATTGTTGGCGCTTGCTGATGAAGTGGCTCAAGGTTCCATGGTGATTCCATCACCAACCGTTTTTTTGGCAGGCCAAAAACACGGACCGAGCGTTGATTGGCCAGACCACACTACTGGTCGACAGGTCGACAAACATGCACCCCGCACTATTCTGCAAGATTTGACAACAACATAATGCACATGTGCAGCAAACCTCGACGTACTCGCAATGAGCTGATTAAAATGGCAATGGCTGGCCGCACAGCCACCTCAATTTGCTTACCTGCAGGCTACAGGCTAGCAGCTGCCAGACCAGGTTGCCAGGCTACTGAGACTGCCCAAAAAGCGCTAGCTTGCGGCTGGGCATCTCGTACTAGAGGAGCCTTTTTAGTGGCTGCAGTGCAGCGGCCCGTTGTACGTAGGTGACTGTGGGGGCATTGGCGTGCGTCGTATTTCAGTCTTGTTTGAGGGGACTGCTTAGAGACTAAAACAAGGAGCACGGTCATTGGTTGCTTCATCCTGTCACTGTAGCGCAGGCTGAGAATCCTGTCAAACTAGACTGCAAAAAGGCCCCCAATGGTGGCTGTGACGTCTCGGACGTTGGCGCTGCGAAAGGAGAGAAGAAGAACAAATAAGAGTAAAAATAGCTTCAAATACGACAGCCGGGCCCACTGCGGTGACAACTAGGTTGCTAGGGTCATCACCCGGCTGCTTGTCCGCCGCAAACAGGCTGTCAAGCTAGCCTCTTCAATTCATCGACTTGGAGCCAAGCGAATGGTAGTAAGTAAAAGTATCCGTAAGAAATGGGAATACGGATGCACATGAGCCCAGAAAGGCTACGATTCCATTCGCCCCGTAGCCAGCCTCGCCAACCGCTGACGACGTCAGCTCTTTCTCCTCGGCCTCCCAAATACGAAACAACCAGAATGACCACCCCACGACTCAAATAAGAACCCACTGCCTGCGCCCCTGGCCCAGTCTCTGTTCTTTTCTGTTCTCGGTCCTGGTTTCTGTTAATTCTCACAGTGCTTCCCTCTCTCCTACCTGATTACGGGTCCCAGCTTCTCCTCTCGAGGCCTACGTCAGAGACTACCTACCTACCTAATATTCCAACCACTGTCCTACATGCATCAGATCAGTCTAGACATTTAGCCACCACTCACGACATTCGCTCTTCGTCTTTCCTCGCCAGCTTTATTTGTTCTTTGCTTCATACGGTAGTTTTGCCCAGACTCTATATTGCCGGCCTAGTCACTGCTTTTCGGTAAATCCGTCGCCTGCATACGCCTGGCTTGCAAACAACCACCTTGTACTTGACGGCTCTCTCCATCCTCCCGGGCTTCAAGGGAGATATATCTTTACAAATACATATATCCGCAGTCATGCGCTCTTTAACGAGCGCTACCACGGTGCTGGCCCTCGCTGCCGGAGCTGCCGCCAAGCTTCAGTATCTCGGCGTCGCCTTGTCCGGCATCGACTTTGGCTGCGACATTGACGGCAGCTGCCCCCTCGATAAGATCGGCCTGCCTCTCAAAAACTATGGCGGTGCCGACGGCAAGGCTCAGATGGAGCATTTCGTCGACAACGACAAGCTCAACATTTTTCGGCTGCCCGTGTCCTGGCAGTTTCTCACCAACGCCAAGGGCGGTAGCACCCTCGACGCGCAAGGCTGGGAGAGCTACGACACACTCATGCAGACGTGCCTCGACACCGGCGCCTACTGCATGATTGACCTGCACAATTTTGCCCGCTTCGACAAGGGTATCATTGGCCAGGGCGGTCCTTCAGACGCCACATTTGCGAAGCTTTGGGCCAACATTGCCGGTAAATACGCCGACAATGACAAGGTCGTCTTTGGCATCATGAATGAGCCGCACGACCTCGACACGGCCAAATGGGCCGACACCTGCCAGGCCGCCGTCACAGCCATTCGCAAGGCCGGCGCCAAGACGCAGATCATCCTGCTGCCCGGCAACAACTTTTCCAGCGCCGCCGATTTCGTCGATAACAAGAGCGCCGAGCTACTCAGCAAAATCACCAACCCGGATGGCTCGGTTGACGGCCTGCTACTCGACCTGCACAAGTATCTCGACATCAACAATTCCGGCCAGCACGCCGAGTGCACCACGGACAACGTTGAGGGCTTCGGCACCATTGCCAAGTGGCTCCGCGCCAACAACCGCACCGCCATGGTCTCGGAGACGGGCGCCTCGATGGAGGACTCGTGTATGGAAAAATTTTGCGCCCAGAACAAGTTCATCAGCGAAAACACCGACGTTTTTGTCGGCTTCGTCGGCTGGAGCGCCGGCAGCCTCGACCACACCTATGTCATGTCGCTGACTCCAACCGGCTCCCCCGGCGCCTACACCGACAACAAGCTCATGAAGCAGTGCATCCTCGACATCTTTGACGGCAAGCTGAGCCCGCCGCCGTCTTCGAGCTCCGCGGCCCGTCCGTCCACGTCGTCCACATCGACCGCGCAATCGTCGCAGAGGACGAGCGACTCGGTTTTTATCGAAAGCCCCAGCTCCAAGCCGTCGCAAACGCCCGCCAATGGCGCTCCTGCTAAAGGTGCCGCGGCGAGCTCGTCGAGCATCAGCTTCTTGGCCGTCGTTGCTGCTGCGGCATTTGTCTGTGCTGCTTTTTAAAACTGTGAAAACAGCTGCACGGCGTCTGCTTAGTGCGCTCATACCTGGACATGTTGTATATTCTGCGCACATTGACTATAGAAGGCGGTTGCTTTTGTGCTTGTACTTGCTGCATTTGCATCATGGGGACTGGCGTTTTGGTTTGCTTTACACGCAGGGAGGAGCTAGTGGGGCGGCGAGAACCTGGGACGACCAGAGGATTACAAATGAAGATGGCCATTCGAGCGCATAGACATTGTATAGGATAACGAATTAGATATTGAACAGATATGTACATATTATTTCTTGCAGCGAGCGTGTATATTGATAATGACAGGGCAAAACTAGTTGTGCAATCAAGTCGCGAGAGCCCCTCGACCCACTGCGGAGGAAAGTCAAGTTTGTTTAATGACGTTTCAGATTTAAACATATTTAGTATGGAATAACGAAAAGGGTAGACGATATCGATGAATCTCCCCATGCTGTGGATCTCATCTTGTCCCGTTGTCGCAGGACTAAGTCGTAGGACCAACAGAATTGACAAGACAAGATACCACACAGTATTCGAACTTGCATAAGCGGAGGGGGTATCCCCGTTCTTAACAGCGTCTACATGCACTCGGCCAGAGAAGAAGAAATGATAAAGAGAACAAGGGAGGGCAAAAAATGATGCAGATGAGAATTATGAAGCCAAAATGCCATGTGTCATCAATGGTAATGAGGCCTTTCTTGCTTAGTTGCCTGCTTGCTTCCCGATCAAAAGGCAGAGCGGGTGTAAGTCGAGGCCGAGGTGAGAACGCGAACGCCCACGCGAACGCCCACGCGACGAGATTAAATTGGATAGTAAACTCACGCCCAACTTGATCAAACATATACGAGAGTCTTTGCACCCTCTTCAAGAGTATATAATTGCCCTTGACAATGAACCTCGCGAGGTAGCATCCCTTGCACCGGAGGCGTGGTCTGCTCACGCAAGTCATCCCAACTGCCGACATTCGCCACCTACTTTTCCCGCGCCCACATTCTCTTCAATGTGATTCATTTCGACCGGCAAGTGAAACATTGTGAATGGACGCAGATAATTGCGTAAACGCCTAATATGCTAGATTACAGTGATATATGAACAAGAATAGAGTTTGAGCCATGCAATGACGCACACACTGGCACCAGGCTTTGTGCTGGCCTTGCAGGGCAAGGAAAAAAAAAAAGCCCCCCAAAACGCCAACCCCAAAGACATAATTCGTCGGCTTTTTCAGTTCAAATTGCTCTACTTGGACCAAGACTCATAGACGCCGACATAGTCAACCTCCATGGCAGCCCCGAGCCCACCAAGAGTCTTCTCCGTGGGCGTCTGGAAGCTGGCCTTGGCATTGGCAAAGCTTCCACCAACAGCGACATTGAGAAGAAGAAGCTTTTTACTGTCGACGAGCTGGCTCCAGGTCTCGTCGCTGCCAAGGTCCGACTTCTTGAGAACAAAGAGCGGCTTGTCATTGACAAACCACGTCATTCGCTCCTCGGGACCCAACCACTCATCCGTCCAGCCAGTGCCTCGGCGACGATCCAGCTCCCAAGAAATTACGTTCCAGTCGTCGCGGTTGAAAATGTCGCCGTCCGCCTCTTTGAAGCGACCCATGGGCTCGTTGCAGGGCCCGCCGTTGGGACTCGGGCCACAATGCAGCGTCTGCCAGACGCGGGCCTGGCCGTGTGCGCCCTCGAAAAAGTCAACCTCGCCGACCGACGGCCAGTTTTTGTAGTTGTCGCGGATTGTGCTTCCGAGGGCCCAGAAAGCGGGCCAGATGCCCCATTGATCATCGGCGGCGGACTGTCCGAGCTTGATCTTGGCCTCTACGCGAATCTGCTGGCCAACGGCGGCGCCAAAGTCCCATTCGGGCCGCGTCTCGACGCGGGCCGACGTCCAGCCGCCGTGGTCGTCGCGGACGGGGATGATGCGCAGCGTCTTTTCCTGGGTGACGTAGATGTTATCCGTGGAGTCGCTGTAGGACTGGATCTCGCCGGTGCCCCAGTTGGCTGGGCCGCCGGGATACTGCGTGCCGAGGTCGTACTTCCACTTGGACATGTCGAGGGTGCCGTTGGAGGAGAAGTCGTCGTAGAAGAGGGCACGGGAGAAGCCTGGTGGAAGCGGCGCGCCGGCAACGCCGTTGTCGGCGGCGTTGGCATAGACTCCGGAGGCTACTGATAGAAGCGCGACCACGATGGCCGTCAAGGAGTGTGTAGGCATAATGGCCTGGGGGTATCGATGAAAGCGATTTTGCGGTGGCCGAACGTAATTAGCAGAGAACAGAGGAATGCAGACAGAACAAAGCGATTTGCGGAATAGGACTGGAAGAGGAATTTATATGACAGGCCAGCCAGGACAGATGAAGCGCCCCCTTTACACAAACGAAAGCCACCACCACACTCGACTTTTGAGTTTCGTCTCAGGCCCATATGTGCGGTGGGCACAGAGGCAGAATACACATTGGTGGCGAAGCCCCTTGGTACACTTGGGATGCGCCAATGTACACGATCCTTATCGGTCAAGTGTAGCGAGTCGAAGCTAGCAAGTCAAAACTAGCAAGCCAAAGCTCACTACATGTGCGTCGGCAGGATCGGTGGCGTCAAGTGGAGACGTATGCCATCGGATTGATTCTGGTGCCTGCGCGGAACCGAAGTAGATGGCTGTACGCACGGTTCGCAGAGGAGAAACTGAGGCCGCCTCAGCCTATTCGAATCCTCCGGTCGACGCCCATTCCACCAAGACGGGGACGGGCAATCTGAAACACGACTCCAGATTCGACAATAAGTTTTCAGCTTTCCCTCCGCTCGTGGCAGCGAATAGTAACAATCCGTGAGCCTCAAGTATGCAGCGTGTTTGAAACGAATCCATCGGTTGGTAAATAGCGTTTCGTTTCGTTTCGATCTCTCACTGTCGACCCCTTGATGCTCATGGCTTCATTTGTTCCTTTTTGACAGAGTCAGGACTGAGCAACAGCAAGGTTTTGTGGTTTGCAATGGTGGCCGAGTCTAAATTGCGGCGCAATCTCGAGAAGCTACGTACTGGAAAGGATGGATGTTGTCAACAGAAGCCACAAAGCCCGTCTTGCACACACAGAAATAAAGTCACTGTCAATACAATACTAGTTTTTCGTGCAGGTGCTCCGGTGCTGAAGAATACGAAGCGAGGCATTGACGGTGAGAGGTCGTTGCAGGCGATGCGCACAGATAACTATCTGATGCCAATAGTGCCATGGTCACAGCGGGTCGCCACCAATGGATCAAACGTGACGGTGCATGCCTTGTAGCGAAGGGTCGCAACCGAGAGGTGCCTTCTCACAGCCTAACAGGATCTAACTAATAAAAGCCATCAGGTTTTAGATTACGGCAAGGCATTAGTAGCTTCCTTTGGTAAGTGATAATTATTGAAAGAAGGCCATGTCAAATGCGTACCCATTATTGAGGTCATCACGAACGAACCATACTTCTAATACGGATAAGCTTAGGCGTATATTTTCAGTCAACGGCGAGAGACGTGACCATGAAGATGTACCTAACAGTCTTGGCCAAATACCTAGAGATTTTAAATTTACAGTAGAATCTGGTGCGTGGCGCGTGTAGCTTTCCTGTGAGGCCCTCACCTCCGGGCGAAATAAAAATCCGTATCCGCACAAGTGACTGGTGGTACAACCTTTCGAAGCAAACTTCACTAATTACATCGTTACTACGTCTTCACATCTAGTTACTTCGACTTCGTCCGTTCCTAGCCACAGCTATTCACTCATCCCCGACCGATCGCTCACCTGGCAACGCGGAATTCGATATCCTAACCTCGATACTTTCCCAACACTTACCGATGCCGCTGTTAACCCTATTAGCCAGACCGCTAGCATGAGAGAACTCTGGACACAATCTGTGACGTTTGGTTACGGCTCGTGTGGATCTGTCCGTATACAAGACGACGTTTGTTTTCCCATTATAAAGTTAGCACACTCAAATAGACGGTCCATCCAGATGATCCAGCATGAATTCGCTCTGCTTACTAGCATGGCACTCCTTGACTTATTATTACCCGTTGTCCAAGTCGATCAACAACCTATCTTAGACAACGGCGAGATCTGCGGTTTTCGAATGAAACGACTATTCGAAATGTGCCGCTTGTCTCTAATATCACGAAAGTTCGATCTCCAAATTGCACTCCAAAGACTCCATTCTGCAGGCTTCTGTCACGGCGACATCAGGGGGGATAACATCATGGAGGACGAAGCTGGGCGGATTATATTTATCGACTTTGGCTTAGGTGGTCAGATTGGAAGCGATGCTCCAGAGTTTTCTCCTCGCCGGGCACCCAGACAGTTTACTGCTGAACATGATTGGGACCTCTTTTACAAAGAATTCGAGTAGATCAATACGGGCCCTAGTACCATGAACAGTCAGGGCAGGTGCCCGAGCCTTGGCTAACAACCTTTTGGTAGTACATCCCATGGTAATGGCAGCGACACATATTTTGGTGTACAATCTCATTGGGATTTTTCCAATCCGACCTCAACCAGACCGAGCCTTGCGAGTCTCCTGGCAGATTTGGCTCTGTTTCGCCTTTATTAACCCACTGTAGTCCTACGTGCGCGCGCGGGAGAGGGGTATTTTCTGACACGGCCAAAATACGCTGTCACTTGAGAAGTGTCTCCTTGCCGTCTAGTAAGACTGTCATGGCATTTGACACGTGTAGGAGTTAATGTAGAATTATTCTGACATATGTGAGTGCCTTGATAGCCCTTACTAGACAGCAAGGAGACATTGTGCGCTAGGTGCCTTGTTAGAAAACACCCGTCTCCCCACGTAACTAGGGAACTTGCTGTGACACGGTGATGCAGGTACCAAAAGACCCTGACCGACGCTAACCCGGTTTGATCAATCCTGTCTAAAGATGTACGCAAATTGGAGCCGCCCTAATAAGTGTAAAACTCGTCTCGCGAGGCGCCCAACTCTTCCGTAGTGTCTCGCGAGGCGCCCAACGCTCGACAATGCAAACTCTCCGCCCTCATTTACGCTTCTGCATGCCCGACAGTGTTCAATAAAAGCCGCCGCAGCGGCACTGCCAGTCTTTACTTTACCACCTCTTTTATAATGCCCACTCGTCAACACTCTCCTTTCGCAAAGCTCAGACTCACTCAGCGCCCGCACCGCACCGCTTAAACAAAACCCCTAATCCCACGATGCCCTCAAACACGGCCTCTCTCGCGACCACGGCCCTTCTCGCCCACGCGGTCGCCGCTGCCGTCGCCGGCACACAAGTCTGGGCGACGCCTCACGACAGCTACTCGTCCTCGATTGGCGTGCTGGGCTGCAAGATCAACACGGACCGCGTCGCCTACTGGCCCGACACCGTCACCTGCGACAACATTTGCGTGTCGCTGAGGCGCGACGACCGCCAGCTCTACCTGCTGCGAATAGACCAGTCGGGCGGCGCGCACGACATTAGCTACGATGCCTGGAACTACCTCGTCACGGGCAAGTCCGCGACTGAGCATCCCACCGCCGGCGGCGCCATCGAGATGACGGCGCAGGCCGCCGACCCGGCCCAGTGCCGCGATCTCATTCGGACAGAGGGCGGCAGGCTGCCTCTCAGTGCCGCCAACAGCATGAACTACCTGGCGGCATGTCTGGGGGAATCGGGCAGCTGGGTCGCGAACAACCATGAGCTGTACAATGTGCTCGATCCCCTTTGCACCCTGGGCTTCGATGAGCAGTGCAAGCTCGATTGGCCCGCGCAGAACCAGGCTGCCTGCCCGCACCAGCTTGGCTTGCCGGACGTACTCAAGGGTGCCCCGGTATACAATATTCGCTATCCTAGTGGTGAAAGGGTGCTCGCGGGTGCGCCAGGGGCTCCCAACGCCCGTGGCGAGGAGAACGCGGCCACGACGACATCAATCGCACGTTCTTTGCCGGTTCTGGCCGGAGGCGCAGTTTTGCTAGCGATGCAGTAGCTGGCTCTTATTTCCCCTTGATTACCACCTTCATTTTGGATACGCTGCAATCTTGCCAGTCAATGCAGCGCAGCTTTATATATGCCATCTAGATACCCTGTTATATACACCAACACCTATATCATTTTCATACCACTTATTATTACCCGATGCAAGTGACAACCTTGCTCCCATTCGTCAACTCTCAATGGAAAAAATTGAATACCTAGTCATAATCAGTAGACCCAATCGTGCCTCCACAACAGAACCAGGTTGAGGCCGCCAACCAGTAGTTGGACTAGCGCCAAGCACTGCCCAGTGCCCACTGACATCCTTTGCCGGCATTCGACGCGCATAATTAGACTCGCTCCAGTTGTTCACAAAGATGTCTTTCCCCTCTGTTTCGGGCCATGGTATGATTCACGACATTCTACCACGCACACCACACACTACGCACAGAGGAGAAAGAGAATCAAAAGACGTCATTATTCTTCAGTTCATCGTTTCTGAAACTCTCACCCGCTAATTAGCGGCAACCGTTCTCCCCACCGCCTTCCAGCCTCGCTCATCAACGGTGGACCGTCCACCAGCGGGTCGCATTGCCCGCTCCGTTCCAATCCTACTCGTCGCGCGAATTGGCCATTTTTTTGCTTCTCTCTCCCTCGTCATTCCACCACCGCCAATCTGACGTACCCTTTTGACCCTGCCTCCAGCCGCGGAGGCACGGCCAGCCCGCGCGCGCGACAATGCCTATTCCGACAGACGCCACCATCACGGCCGCGACGACGGCCTTAGCGACGCCGATGGTGACAACCGCAACCGCTTCCCCCGACGGCGGTTCGACCGCCGACGTCGTGGTGCCGATGACGACGCCTTTTTCGATGCCGCCAGACTGCCTCGACTTTGACGGCGCTGCCATGTACACACAATTGCAACATTACGATTCGAGCGATCAGAACGTGACCCATCTGACGCGGAATCTATACGAGATTGACACTCGGTCGTGCTGGCCCTCGGGCGTGTACAATGCCACCTACAGCCCGGCCGTCTGCCCGAGCGGCTGGACGTATTATAGCATTATGCCTGGTGACTACGACGAAGTGGTTACGATTTCGGACCCGCCTTCGGACGCTTCTACGGCTTCTCCGATGACGTCGTACACAAATCAGCTCTCTGCCGTCTGCTGTCCCAGGTGAGTACGGCGATGCGGCCCCTGCAGTATTCAAGCAGACATGTACTAATGGCCACGCATCAGCGGCTTCGGATTAGCGGCTTTAACATGGTCCACCGACACTAACATCGACCATGTCTGTTCCCGCACAGTGACATCCGGCGAGCTCTCCATCATGGTCACCAATCAAACCGACGGTAGGCCCACGCTCTTTCAAGGCTCGGCCACACTCATGATACCCACGCCTATGACTGTCTCCTGGCACGCGGCGGACGCCTCGACCCTGACGCCCCGACCGCCCGATATTCCCATCTTCTCCTTTGCCCCTTCGTGGGTGCCGGGCCAGTCCGTGACCGTCTACGACAATATCCGGTACGACGACTCGCCCCGCAACAACCGCCTCGCGACGGGCGTCTTTGCCGCCGTCATTGCGGTGCCCATTGTGCTCTTCCTCGCCATCCTGGGCTGCTGCATCTGCTGCTTCCGCATACGCCGCCGGCGCGAGAAGCGCGAGATTGCAAAGGAGCAGGAGGAGTCGCAGGCCTTGGCCACGGAGCGCACGTCTACGCAGGAGCGCACGCCGAATCACTCTACAGATGGCGGAGCAGACACGGCAGACGAAGAGGGGCCGGCGAGCGAGACGGTAGCGGCCGCCGCGGCAAGCCCCACGGCCGATGCTCGTCAAGTGAGCGCCGATATACAACGGCCTGCTGTTCGAGACCCTGCGGGAGGCAACACAACCGTGCACTCCTTGTCTGACATCTCAAAGCCCCCGTACCCAGGGCTACCCTCGCAAGGATTCGATGGAATTGAGGAACCGCCGCCATACGTCGAGGCTGCCCCAAGCTATCCGTTGCAGAGCAGGTCGGCAGTAGCAGCACCGACCTCACCGACCGAAGATGGCACGACGCGCGACGAAGCTATCAACAGACCAGCGACATGATATGACTCGCGACAAGACATATATCATTTATACATACTCATAGCAGTCATGCAACCAACGCATGGCTCACTGTAAATAGACAATCTGTACATTCCGCCCCAATACCAAGTCCGTCATTACCATTCCCAAAGCTACCAAGACTCGTTCTCCAAGAAGGCTTTGAGCTTGTCGTCGAGCCACTTGACATCCTCCGGGTTCGAGCCCGGACCGCCAGCCCTATACAAGTCAGCAACGCAATCCTCTCACACCAGTCACAATTCATGGACAGATTACCAGTGTCCCCAGATGGAGGGAAACGGGATACACTTCCCCCGACCCTCGCTCATGCACTTGACCTCGTACTCGGAGTCTTCGGGCGGAAAGTACAGGTCCGTCTTGCCGGGGAGGACCAGCGTTTTGGCCTTGATGCCGGCCATGGCCTTTCCAAGGTCCTTGTTATACGGCGCCTGGTCGGAGCAGTCGGCCGCCTGCCAGGTATGCAGCATGTGCAGCATATTCTCCGGGTCTGAGCAAGACAAAAACTCCACGTTAGCGAACTTGCACCACATTCAACGAATCCGCGCCCGGGGAAAGTTCGACAAGGTACCTTTGGAGAGCGCCCAGGCCTCCCAGAAATTCACCATAAAGTCCTCCAGATCCTTGAACCCCAACTTCGTCTCGTACAGCCTGTCCCGGTAAAACTGCTGGCTGAAGCCCCAGCCCGCATACACCCTCCCAAAGGCTTTGAGCCCCGCCACGCGCTCCTCGTCGGTCCACAGCGCGTAATGACCTCCCGCCTCGCCGCGCGCGCTCCCCGCGCTCGAAGCCCTCTTGGCCGCCAGCACGGCGCTCTTGACGCCCTCCAAAAACACCTGGTTATGGATCGCCGTGCGGGCGCTCCCGCAAAACGGTACCCCGAGATCCATGAAGTCCGGATACTGCGTCAGCCACTGGTACGTCTGCCCCGCGCCCATGCTCCAGCCCAGCACGGCGCGGGCGTGCGTGACGCCGAGGCCCTCGGTCACGAGGCGGTGCTGCGCGGTGACGTTGTCCTTGACGGTGACATCGGGGAACTTGGCGCCGGCGCGGCGCGCGCGCGTGTTGGAGGGGCTGACGGACTGGCCGTTGCCGATGAGGGCGGGGATGATGATGAAGTACCGGGCCGGGTCGAGGGCCTTGCCCGGGCCGATGAGCCACTCGTTGTCGGAGATGAGTCCGGAGAACCAGCTCGGGTAGATGATGGCGGGATTGGACCGCGCGCCAAAGGTCTTGTAGGCGATAAAGGCAGAGGGGATGACGGCGCCGGAGGAGAGGCGAAAGTCGCCGAGGTCATAGGTGCTGTAGTCGTCGTTAGAGGTGGCCATGGTGGTGTTGAGATTTGAATTGCTGGTTGGGGGGATCTGACAATTGGATAGAGGAAATTGGGGGAAGAAGGGGGACTAATCATAGATGGTTTGATGGACACTTGGAGACGGCGCTGGCCGAGTACCTGACTTTTTACCTAACTAGTATTATTTGTATACACTGCTCGACCCTCAATCGTAGGTCGCAACGGCCAAGATGCGGGGAAGCGGGCAAGTGGGCAAGTGGGCGATAACAAAAGACGCCGCTCTGCCTGTCAATTCAAAGTTTCCAACCATGCCATTCACTTTCTTGCTCTGAATCATTACTATTCACCGTAACTGTTTCTTTGTTCTTGTAATGCTAATCAATTTCATGCTCCGGATTGGCCTCTCCTGTTTCGCCCATTCTTGGCGAGTGCCCTCGAACATCACCCACACACAAACATATCCCGAGATGAGCCCGACATGCGGGGGGGTAGAAACTTGGTCCGGTATCGTCATGTGTGGGGGTTCCCTCATCATGCTCAAGACGTTTAATCCTCCCGTTGATCCGTGAACGTGTAATTCTTTCCAATGTTTTTGGTCTGGTTCTGGCATTTACAGAGTGCAGCGGAAAGAGAGCCTATGCGCATCTCGGCATCCCAACCAAGCAGCAAAGGTCTCACGAGGCTATACAACATCTGCTTGAGTCAATTATGCAGCAGCGGCGCTGCCCTCCTCCATAATATCCCATTCAAACTACCCCCAATTGTCTAAGCGTGAGATTATCTTGGCAAATATCAACCCAAAAAATGCCTTGCATCCGGGGTCTTTCTTTTTTCCCTTTACCAACATTCCTGTCCCGCAAACCATCCATGTCCCTTTTCCCTCTGTCGTCAAACAATGCCAGTCTCGCCGATAATATACCATCCAGAGTCCTTGAACCGGGCATTCCGTCTTGTCCGTTTTCTTTTGTATCGTCTCGTCCGTCGTCATCGTAAAGTAATTAGGCTATGCACAAAAAAAGTCTAGTTGGCCCAGACCCTGACAATCTGATCGACGCCACCGGTGGCAATAACGCAGCGAATCTGCGCATTGTCTCCCTCAAGCTTCTTCACGGCGCCGCCGTCCGCGCCATCGCCATGGCCGGCCGAGCCTCCATTCGTAGCGGGCGCATCCTTGACGATGCCAGGCGCCCACCGCAAACATTTGACAAAGTGCCCGTGCGCGTCTGACAGCGTCTTGACGCACTTGGCCTCTTGCGCGAGGTCCCAGCAGCGTATCGACTTGTCGTCAGCTGCCGACAGCAGATACTTGCCGCTTGGGTGGAACACGAGCGCATTGATCCAGTTGTCGTGCCCGATGAGCACCTTCAGACACGTCCCCCGCGAGTCC
This sequence comes from Beauveria sp. NWAFU-1, assembly GCA_024472245.1. Lineage (NCBI taxonomy): Eukaryota > Fungi > Ascomycota > Sordariomycetes > Hypocreales > Cordycipitaceae > Beauveria > Beauveria sp. NWAFU-1. The sequence goes on along the minus strand of JANBXD010000001.1, from coordinate 5,483,315 downwards.
CACAGCCGGATGGTCTTGTCACGGGAGCCCGTCGCGACAAACTCGGCGGGGCTGCTCAGCGGCGGGGGTTTCTTGAGCCCGGCTATCGAGGCCAAGTGCTGATAGGCAGATGGTGGCGCGAAAGCGCAACATTGCACAACGTGTTCGTGGCCAATCAGGGTGGCTTTCGTCTCTGGGTTCGGAAGCGTGAGGTCCCATAATCTTCCCATGTGATCTGCACTTGTAGAAATCAGGTAGTTGCCATCCGGCGAGGGGCAAACGTCTCTGACCCAATCGGCGTGTCCGGATAACGTCTTGACGCAGTAACCTGTCGTTGTGTCCCAAATCTTGAGCGTCTTGTCACCGCTAGCGCTCACAAGCATGTTCCCAGAAGAAAACACGCCGGCTGAACCAGATAGTATAAACCGGACTGCACTGACACTGTGATCGTGGCCGGATAGTGTTCGAATATTTTTATAGCCGTCTGCAGGGTCCCAAAGTTTAATCGTCAAGTCGGAGCTGCAAGATGCCAGTAAAGTAGCCGTCTTGGGACCGCCGTAGTCGAGGTCTAGTACCGCTCTGGTGTGGCCCTTGATGGTTTGCTCAGCTTCACCAAGCTCCCAGTCCCAGATCTTAATTGTGCAGTCGTCTGATCCCGACGCGAGTGATGTGAATTTGGGGTGGAAAGCCACGCAATTGACGGGGTCACGGTGGCCCTCCATGCTGTGTCGTGCCGGAGCTCGTGGCAACCAGGATGCGGGATCGGTATTTCGTTTCGAAATGGATGTCGGCGTAGCATTGTCGAGTTCGGACTGTATTTGTGCGTTTCTCGTCTCCAGCTCCATAATCTAGGCGTTGTCAGCATTCGACACTCGGTGACATGCATTCTGTCGCAAGCTTGCCTACCTTTTTTTGTAGCCGCACGATGCTCGTCCACTTCTTCTCGAGCAGCGACTCGTACTTTTTGGCCGTGGCCGCATCGTATATATCCTCGCCGAGCGACAGCTCCTCGCGAAGGGCCTTTGCGCTGCTTTGTAGGCCGTTGGCCGATAGGTAGGCTATGATTGACTTGTGTCTGTACGCGCGACGTGCTGGTTAGCAAAGCTGGGGCCGCATTCGTACCCGATCGGGCCCCGATCGGGGGCGTCTGGTTATGCACAAACAGTTCTTCGGCCTGCCGCGCAGGCAAGGTGCGACTCATTGTGGCGGTGTGTTGGCAGCAACCCTCTGGCGAGGTGGTGGTATCGGTTGCGGACTAAGGGGGGAGGACTGTTGCTATCTTGAAAGCGCGGGTTCTGCCAGAGGTCACCCCGCGAGGCAATTCGCTCCTGAATTCGCGTGCTCCCCCTCGTTCTGTGATGCCGGGTGTCGTGTGAAGCGGTCAAGGAGGGGCTGCGCGGAGTGGAGGTGGAGGGGACGGGAGCAAGGGAGGTCGGTAATTAATTAGTGTTGGAGATTGAGACGTAGTGCGCTTCGGAAGCTGGCTGGAGATGGCGTCGAGAGGCTGCTGTTGGATATGCAAAGGGGTTTTCAGAGTAGATGGCGCTTTTGCTGAAGGAAGAGAAATATTACAGGCGGTCCGGACAAGGAGATAAATGGTTTGTTGTCCCCTACTGAATACCTAGGTGTAAAGCATCGCCGCCAACAATTCAGTGGCCGCCCGGTCAACCAGTCCCCCATCAAATGCGCCACCTAAAACCTTGCCGGCCCCACATGTATATATCCGCATACGTACATGTACAAAACTGAAGGAGTGCTTCATCATCATCATCATCAGCCCTTGCATTACCATGCACTCTTGCTGTCACCTGTCACAGAGCGCATCACGCTACAATTGAAAGCCGACAAAAGATTACATATCTTTTCTACCTGGGCTCGGGTATATCCGTCTCCTGCACTACTCGAGGGCCGTCAAAAACGGGCATCTCGTTGCTGTCTGGGCTGAGCAGCGACACCTCGTCCGTATTTACGTGGCCCGCTTCATCCTCACCCTCTGGCACCGCGACCAACACGTGGTCGCTCGCCCGGCTCGTCGTCCGCGGTCTCGTCGGTCCGCGCTGCAGGGCCTTGACCTGGCCCGTGGTGATAGACGGGATGAGCAACGGCGAGAGGGCCTTTGGTGAACTGTCCGGTGGCGAATATCTCTGGGGGCTGCGAGCGGTGTCTCCAGCGCCGACGATTGTCTCGCGCGGCGCGTTGAACGAGTTGCGCTTCGCCCTGTACTCGTCGTATTGGGTGTCTCGCTGGTGATGGTACGGTGTGGTGTCCAGCACGTCCATGTTGACAGACTCGTTTACAGAGCTGATGCTCAATCTGCCTGATCTCAGCGAATTACGCTTATTCGCGGGTAGATGTGAAGTGTTGCTCGAGGTTGACAAGTCGTTGAAGCCGTAGCCCTTGACGTTGGCCGGATGTGCATAGTCGTCGTACGCGGCAAGGCGGCGGTAGGCGAGGAAAGCGTATGTGGCCATGGCGCCAGTCAAAAGACTAACACGCAGCGTTATTAGCATGTAATACTAGCCATGCCAGAGCCACGCATTTGAAACGCGCCTACTTACATGAGAAGACTATCCAGGCCGATGCCGATGAGGGAGTACTTTTCCTCGCTTAGCGTTATATACACGGCGACATCGAGCGCGAGAATGGCAAATGCGCAGGTAGCCTTGATGACGTGCGTAAACAGCATCGTCCACGGCGTCAGCGACTCGGTGTAATATCGTGCAATGTCGACAAATGTGCATAAAGAGGCGACCAACGACATGGCGATATTCGTAGCCTCCCACCTTTGCCCTAGTCAGCATTCCCGGTATAGCATGCGTACGGATCCGCCCTGTACATACGCGTATTCTATCGTCGGCTTCTTTCCTGCTTTGACCTTGTCATTGTGGTGTCGCATTGTGTTTCCGAATCGCCATGCAAATAGACCCATCATGGCCATTGTCAAGAGAAGCTGAGAAGCCCATATCGGGGCAAGAAGCTTGATCCGCCATTGGGCTCGCGCAAACTGCGCCTGGGATTTGTGAAGAGCCATGCGACCGGCCTGTAATGCGAAGTCTTTGGTCGGCCTCTTGAATGCTAAAAGCATGCAGAATGTTGGAATCAAACAGTCAAGTCATGAAGAGAGAACCACATGTGCGACCCCTGCGCTGGTGTACGCTGACCTGGCGAACCAACGGCCTTTTATCAAAAACCAGCCATGCCCGCCAGAGTCGGTCACCGTCTCCGAAACAGTCCATACAAGACATACAAAAAACGCCATTTGACACCCAATACTCCAGTCATTTCACGCAGAGCCACATGGCAGCCTTACAGCGCTTGCTTGACGACCCCGATGCACCCCGACATGGCTGCTAGTGTGGTGGTGAGCCCGAGGCTTAGCAGCCATGGGCGGTGGAGGGGTCAGAAAGAGTTGCAAGCGACGACCGAGTCGGGGCTGAGCAGCTTGGGATGGCGCACACTAACGAGACGCCATGGCTGATTCGAGTCCTTGAGGGCCCATGTGTGTAGTGTTACATGGTATACATGACGCGATGGCAAGATCTTCTCTGGCCTCAAGCTTGTATATGTGAGTTGCGACCTACAGCCTCTTTTTTTGCCGCATCCAGGCCGCGTGAGGATATTGTGATCGTGAGACAGCAAGGTACAAATGCAATACAGTGTATTTCTCATGAAATGCGACACCAACGGGTTAACACAGCGAGTTCTTTGTGGCATGTTTCAGCGACCCGCCGAGGCTGACTGCCAGGCGCTCAAATGGGTGCCAAAATACATGGCCGGTTCTCTCACAGCACACTCTATTTATTTGTTAAAGATCAAAAGGCGGCCATGTTCTACATTCAAATATTAATAACAGGCGGCCATTATTTCGGTATTCGCTGGCTCCTTCCAGGCAACAATAATAGGCGCCCACACTGTGACCGCTGTTTCTACCTGTCAGTGGCCAGGGCGAATATATTTAGCACTTACTCCATACCTAGGTACAATGACCCTAAATTTAGCGTCCGCTAGCAATTAGCATCTTTTGGGGCCCTGCCACCAACGTGGTAAATGGGGTTCTTGGGCAGCCTTGTAGCCGACTGCGCGGGTTTAAATCAACTACTCAAGGTCAATGGCACGCTGATGGGGTATGGATCGACAGCATGTAGTAAGTTTATCCACCATTCGTCATGTCCAAGTATACTATTTCGGGGACGTTGAGGGTGAGAATTGTCGCCGTTGGCCAAGTTGGGGACCAAGATCGGCTCTTGGCTTCATTACCGAGGCACGTGTGCGCAGCTATAATTGTACACATGAGGCCATTTGGAACTGCGACGCTGTTTTTGTTCTTGAATTCATTCTTATTTGGCTTTTCTAGGAGAATGGCCGAAAGCGGTTTATGCAGCCCAGATGAACTTTATGCAGTCCAGGCCCCGTTTCAGCGTCCTGCGTGGAACTGTCGAGTCGATGGGTACGGCTGTCGCGCATAGCCCAGCGTATCCTGGGGAAGCCAATGCAAAGACCCAAGTAAAAGTAGAAAAACAGAGGCAAGTGGCGGCCTCTTCGATGTTGTCGCAGAAAAAAAGTCGCAAATATTCGCGCAAACCGCTAAAGGCGATTGCTTCACCGGGTGTAGGGTACTTGAGCAGGGAAGGCGGTTCAGTTGCAACACCAACCGCTGCTGCGGCTGTAGATTGTATATCTTTTACAGAATAGGTAAGCGGATTGTATAGCGGTCAATATTACTAGAGCTATATTGCCTGCTAAGCAGATTGCGAAAAACATTGGCATCGCACAATTTCCGAGCATTCGATAGAGACCAAGTAGAGGAGAAACGGACGCACACAGCAGAGTATATTATATTAGTCTATGAGACTGCAAAAGGGGACCTCTTTGCCAACTCATATCAGTGAGGGGTATTCGTGCCTCTGCTGCTCAGCAACATGAGACCCCCTGCTATATTCTTTGCCCATATTCTCTTGACCATGGACTGCTTAGATACCGGCGGCGAGGTTGGGCTGGCTGACGGTATCGGCGTTGAAAGGAACAATGTTGCCCTTGCCGTCGGTCATGGCGGGAGTCTCGACAGTGACTGAGTTCTCGTCGGCAGCCTGGCGGGGAACTTTCACAAGAAAAGAAGTTAGCAAAGATTCTTCTGTCTTTGTTTACGTTCTTGGCCGTGCAGCCCCTTGTAATGGCTTTGACTTACCAAGGGGGTTGGCCATGACGGCGGCAACCAAAGCAAAGACAGTAATGGCAGTGAAGTGCATGTTGAAAGATGTGAATGGAATGAAAATTATTTGAAAAAAAGAAAAAAACAAGAGATGTTGAGAATAGAAGAACGAATGAAGAACGACTTTGTTGATTGAAGAAGAATGGGCCAGCAAGATAAATAGATGACCGTCTACAGGAACAAGACTAATATATTCTACATCTGTACACGTCGCGCGATTATGCAGGAGGGCACAGTTCAAGCCAATGTATGCCTTCACAGACCGTATCTGCGGCTCGGAACCTGAACGAGCCGTCGCCATGTGCCAAGGTTGACAAAAGACCAGGCCAAAACCGGCCGATGTCGAGACCAGACCACGACCGGACTCGAGATGACAAAAAGGAGAGACCCCCCCCCCCCTTCAAAAGCAAGTAGTAAAAGAACTAGGCTGTGCGGGCAGCAAATCTAAAAAAATCCCCAAACCAGCCCTTGTATGGCCGTCAAGTTTCAAGTCCGCCACCCCAAGCGTCATGCATGGCCGGGCAGCGAACAAGCTTTCCTAGCTGCGAGATTGGAGATGGGGGACTGGGGCTTGACATCTGCGTTGATGTGTGAGAGATGTAGATTAGATGACTTGTACGTATGATGCCGTTGTAGAGGCGTTCGAGGCCCTCGCCCGGTTCAGGCATCTGCGGTGGCAGAAACCTGAATCAGCCACTGGAGGATGTGAAACGCAGGCGTGCTTCACCTGATGCCTGGGGACCACAGAATGCCCGAGCCCGGGCCAAGAGGTACAGACGAATAGATTCCAAATGATTCGTTTACGAGGCAGGGCTGGGGCGTTGTTTTGGAGAGGGAGGAATGGTATAAATTGCCTCTCGGGCCGTGCTGCTCCAGGTTTTGTACTTGGTATCATCGTCGTGTTGATCGGCATCTTTGGGACCGGGCGCAGTTGGAAGCGTCTGGTGTAGAAGACAAAATCTGGGACAAGAAAATGAAAATAACTAATGATATATTTTCTCTAATCAACATTTTTTCTTCTTTTACTGCTTTGAAAAAAACTGGCGGATTATACTGCGTAAAGCCGTAAGCACAGTGTGCCAAACTGTGCTGACAGTGTGTAGTAGAGCAAGCTTTACCGGCGAGGCACCCACCACCATAAACCTCGGCCAAATCTAGAGCCTGATGCATCAGAATTGTTCAAAGAAATCCACAGGTTCACTGCCAAGTAGCCTGCTCAGTGCGAGTTTATAGCTCATCCAGCTATGAGCGACGATGCATCGCGGGGTTCATGATCAAGGTGGAGCCTAGTGACATCTCGTGCAGCCTCTCTTTTCCCCTCTTTCTCCCCGCAGTGCTTCCCCGTCGTCTGTTTGCACTCAACCCTCTCCAAACACACGAGTCCGGGGGAAAAGAGAAGCTCAACGACCTTGCAATACCGGGCGGTCGAGAGCCCTCCATCTTCTTCCCTGTGCTCCCGGAATTCAGCTCTATAGAAAATCAAAAAATTCTCTCTCGCTTTGCCGCGTCTTCTTCGTTTCCCCGTGCATCTAAAAGGCTTGGGCACCACCGACCAAAAAAGCCATGGCTACCGTCGAACACTGCCTTCTCTGCTTCGAGGCGCTCGACGCTGCGCTCAACAAGACCAAAGCCCTATCTCTGGACGAGCTGCGCGCGTCCTGGGCCGTCTACAATAGCGCCACCGCCTCTGCGTTGGCCTTTTCGCCCAAGGACCCTGCGCTGCAACGCGTGGCCGCGACAATCACCGCCGCTGCCGCCGACAGCGATTCCGCCTCGGCCTCGTCCTCGTCGACAACATCCATCGGGGCCTCGACGCCTGCCACGTCCGCCTCCTCCCTCACCCCCGCCCCCGTTACCTCTGCGCCGCTCTTTGTCACCTGGAACACCATTGACAACGACGACGACGACGACGACGACGAGGCCGACAAAGACGCCGTCTCGCTCCGCGGCTGCATCGGCACCTTTGAGAGCCAGCCGCTCGCATCCAGCCTTGCCGAGTACGCGCTCATCTCGGCGCTGCAGGACACGCGGTTCGCGCCCATTTCCAGACGCGAGTTGCCGTCGTTGCAAGTCGCCGTGACGCTGCTGACCGACTTTGAGGAGGCGGCAGACGCGCACGACTGGGACATTGGCACGCACGGCATCCGCCTCTCGTTCCATGACAAGGGCCGCCGCTACGGCGCCACCTACCTCCCGGATATTGCCGCCGAGCAGGGCTGGACAAAGGACGAGACGCTGTTTAGCCTGGTGCGCAAGGCAGGCTGGACGGGCAGCCGCGGGCGATGGACGGAGCTCGACCTCAAGGTGACGCGGTACCAGGGCAAGAAGCGGTCGCTGAACTACGACGAGTACAGGGCGTGGAAGGACTGGGCGGCGAAGCAGGCATAGACGAGACTGTCTGGGGCTTTTCTTTTCTCGATAGAGGATAGAGTCGCTGACTTTGTTTTTATTTTGTTTTTTTGCTGCATGTCTTTGACATATGTTTGACGTGTTGTTTTCGGGCGTTTAGGAGTTATAAGCATATTGCTGATTAACATCGTGTCAGCAACACAAATGCATGTTCGGCCGCAGGGGGGGCGAGAAGAGCCGCCCTTTACGCCAAGCCCGCCAAGCCGGCAGATTGCATCATTTCATTTCTTAGATTCTTTTGCTCAAGATGAGCATAATGAATACATACATGGTTCACTTTGATATGCAAAACGCATGATATAGGTGTGGCGCCGATATATCAAGCGCCACGCCGTTGGGATCAAATATCCGGAACAAGGGCTGCGGGTGACGGCACGGGGGTGAAGTTGTGGGTATGAACCTCTTTTACTGTCTCTGATTGCAAAATATTCATTATTCAATTCCGGCAGTTTGTGAAGAATCCTCCGTGCCTTTGTAGTGGTTCGACGGGCCGTAACCACCTGCTCACGCCGCTGTAACGTACCCCGAGCCCTTGGCCGAGGCGGGCTGGACGGGAGCATTCGCCGCGCACGTCGCGCACGGCCGCGCCACGGCGTCATAATCTAGCCATTCCAGCTTGAGGAATAACCATCGCCGCCGGGTGCCGCTCGTCGGTGGCGCTTCGTCTTTTGGTAGGTGCCAGATTGCCAGACATGTCTGCGTGTTTGCGTGTGTGGCTGTTGCCGCTCTGGTGTCATATTCGGAAGTCGGTGAGATTGCTTTAATCAGAGCTAGCCTACCATCCAATCATGTCCCAATCATGTCATCAACGCCGTCATCCTCGAAGCTGTCGTGGGGGCGGACCTTGAGGGCACTGCTTTCGGTCTTTGGCAATGCTTGGTTTTCTCAATAAACGGCGGCAATTGCGCCGCGGATATTTTGTACAATACCTTGCGGACCCTCCTTGCCGTGCAAATGCACCCCACAGTTGATCAGGCTTTACCAAGCTTATCCCACGCCATCAGTCCTTCCAGCCCTTTCTTCAGACGCCTTGATCTCTGCCAAGCCTGGCAAGCCTGCCCGTCCTAATCCCGGCCAACTCGCCGCATCTAAAAACGGCCACCTCTCTGTAGTTAGCCGCGATCACTTGCCGCTTTGCCACCCCGGTCGTTATTGATGGGTACATTCTTCCCCCTTGCATATCGAACCTCGCCAAGAGAGCGGTGGCTACGCGGCTTTAGGCAGTGTACAACACAGCGAGAACAGTGGAGAGAGCTCGACCTGAACTATTAGAACGGCGCGGTAATAGTAGCCACCAGGTAGAGAGTCCATACGAATTGAAACCAAGCTTGCGGGGAGTAAAAATGAATCAGCATTACAGGGTAAGGTGTAAGTGGTTAATAAATCCAAAGTTAACATTAGAGTTGACGGATTTCCCGATTGACTAATTACTTACAACTGACCACATGGCAACAAGGCGTAACCACAATGGTCGATTGATAATGGCAAATAAGCAAAGAAAAAGGGGAAAGATCAACGGCAATTGCGTAGAAAGCTAGTTTCATTGCCGATAGTATCCAACAAGTTGCAATCGGCCAGACAAGCCCTACAAGGTCACCCACCAGACTAGCGACGGCGCCGCCGATTCATTCAACACGACAAGTTTAAAGTGTGACGCGTAACGCAGGTACAGAAATGGCGGCTAATGAATCTTTGCTCGTCTTCTCATTATTTTAGCTTTACGGCTACTCGATAATACAGCGTCATAGCTCTCCACCCTCTCTCCTCTCGAAAGGCAACGCCGATAACAAGTTCAATGTTCCATCCGACGGCAAGCTACCTGGTTTTTAGTCTTCAACTACGGATGCTACCTTTGCTGAAACGGTGAGACAAGAAGATCGGCAACGAGGGCAAGCTGATCCCCCCCCCGGAGATGTGCTTGGCTTTGCCTTTGCCAACTAAAACTAGTGTGCTAGTAGTAGGGGACTTGCCGCATCTGCGAAAATTTGACTGGGATTTCTCCTTGTAACGTTCCGTCATCCTACCGTTACGGCTAGTAATTGGGTCTTGAACTACGGATACCTCACGACCTAAACATGACGAGAACAGTGCACCCGAGCGTCCGAGACTTGTCTCTGGTAAATAGGTTCTGAATTATGTAAGAGGTCGTCTACGCGTGGGTAGGCAGCTTATCTGTTTGGCTGCGGTAGCTTGTGACCGTTCAAATTACTCTATGATTCACTCTTCAGCTTGCCACTGCGCTCTCTTGAATCAATCATCGGCTTGCCGCTGCGCTCTTCTGCATCAATCTCCAGCTCCCTACAGTGCTCACTTCCGCGCTCAAAACTCCATTTCGCGGTTTCAGCCCCTGCGGTGGTACTCGTCAGCTCCCTTCAATACTCTCTGTAGCGCTCCAACGCTCGAATTTGGTGGCTTGGAAGATCTTGAGGACCACCTGCCAAGTTAGGAAGCTTCTTCGACAGCTCCCCACACTCGCCGGGACCATTATTACAATGTGCACTACCTCACTCCAGGCGAGAACCCGGTTATTGAAAGACTTTGATGTTTTAGAGTTTTCATGTTTCTGTATATAAAGTTGCCAAATCACCCTGCCTCTCCGTGCTTTCATCTCATACCAAACCACTTGTACAAACCAGTTCCTCCTACAAAATGAAGACATCTACTCTGGCTATTGCCGCTGTTGCACCCTCGACCTGCCTGGCTGGCATTGGCCATTACTGGTCCATTCCGACGCCTGCCGCAGGCCTCAACGACATTACCTTTGGTTTTGGCGTCTCCAACGCCGCCCACAGGCGAGGCTACTACTTTGCCAACCAGTACCAGTTTCAGAATATCAAAGAAGTCAGCTACACGGGTGTCCAGCCTCAGACGGACAGCAACGGCCAGGCATCCATCCGCGGCGTCTTCTCCTCCTTCCAGAACGGCACCACCTCGGAGCACCCCAACTGCAGCGACGGCGCCGACGGCGGAGCCGGTGTCAGCTGCGCCGTCACTCTGCAGGTCAAGGACTTTGGCGGCCGCTTCGACTGCGTCATTGAGAATATCGGCGGTACCAAGTGGCGCGGCACCCTGAAGAACAGCGCAACGGGCCAGTCGGCAGTCATTGGCGAGTTTGTCCAGCCTGACGGTGCCGGTGGCATCGTCGGCAACCAGAGCGGCTTCCTGGAGTACTTTCTCGCCAACGGAAACCCCAACTTCAAGTGCTCCGACCAGTTCAAGACGCAGGTTGATTACTACTTCCCGACTTCCAAGACGGTGGGCGCCGGCAAAGGCACGATTCCCAAGCCTCACCAGTATGGTAGCTGCATTGATGAGCAGGGCTTCAACACTACTGCCGGTCCTAATTACTGGACAATCGATAGTGGTTTCTAAGAGGGTATCTGTCTTGCAAACATAGCTAGTTTAGACATGGTGGATGAGATGTCGAATACAAAAGCCATTTTTTTTTTACGTGTGTCATATCCCACGAGCGCGCCCTTTTGTTTCTTCCTTTCGTATATACTAGTTGCTTTCCACGTCCACGTTGTATCATACAGCGTCTGCCCCAAAGGCGGTTGTGGTTGCCTTGCGTATCCACAGTATATGCGCATCCGTATAAGCGGGTTAACTCCCGACCACACGCTCTGTGCAAGCACCTATATTCATGGTCTTATTTACATGGTCTCTCATATCAAAACTCCCAACTTGATAACAGTGTATTACTTAGTAAGGCTCAACCCATCTAGTTGTTCACCAGCGCCGACGTTGTAGCAGATTGTGGCGAGGGAGGCGGCAATTGAAGGCATCGTGGGGGCGATGCGGTGCAGCGCTGGTAGGGAGCGAGTGTGGTCCTTGCGGACGTGGCCCCGACGATATAACACGTATGTCAAAAATTCTAAAAGATAATCTGCACCTTGTGTTTAATGTTGTTTATTGATTAGACCTTTTGGTCATCCAGTCCTGCTAAAGGGTAGAAATAAATAGTACAGTGCACTGAGGCAATTCTAAACAAAAATACAGGAATTTGGTGGTGACTTGCTCCGGATAATCCAAGACACACTATCACGCTCACTATTCTGACAAAGGTGCCTCTGCACAAGACTGGACTACGTTGCTCCGAGTACCTCACTGAACATGATATGCAGCAATTAAGGTAGGATGGATAGACAAAAGTTTCGCTATAAGAATTGTCGACTATATTTGTAGGCGCAGTTCTGCACGTGCACGCCGGCATAAGAAATTCAACAATCGAGACCGTGATTGAACTGCATCTTGACTCAATCATGGCACTTATAAAAAAGTGCAAATCAGCTGTTGCTTATAATGAGAGGGGGCGACCCTGTTTTTCAGGTGCGTCGGCCAATGTTGCTGTGATGGGCCGTGACCTATCGGGCAACCCTTTACAAAAGATGCATCAGCCACCTGTGAGAAGAAAATAAAAGACAATCCGGGGGGGTATGGGGGATGCATGCAAAACATGTGTACGGATACAGTTGGGTATTCACCCGCCATGACGCAGAGCACGGGCTTCCGCCACACACGTTTTGGCGAACGAGGCAGGGCCTGTCTGTTTACATCTTGTCGCAAATCACACTTGCTCGTTGGGGCCTTTTTCGTTATATTTCGGGCCTTGTTCGTTATAGGGCCACTTTTTGGTGAACCACTATGGCGGTTCCAGTGTCTCATTCTCCCCCAAGTCCCCTTCCCCTCCATCCGCCTTGCCGCCCTGCATCGGCCTATGTGTTCCAGCAGCGCCATTGTGCATTGAGACAGATGGCTTGATTTCTTGATTAGTCAATTCATATTTTATTGTTATATTTTTCTTCTGTTCCAAGCCCGAGACACTGGCCCAAAGTCTGAGATCAGGCAAGACGCTAAACAAAAGTAAGGGGTGAGCCAAAAGGCGACGCAAGGACTTTCCCCACGGTTCTGTTGCACGAGATAGTTCTATCCTTGTCCCTCTTTGCTGTTTTTTTTCTTCTTCTTTTCTTGAACTATTGGAAAGTCTTGATTTAAAAAAGCAATGTCAGTCTGTTCATGCAATTTACATCTGACATCAATACTTCATCTGCCAACCCACACCACCCCTGGACGCGACCCTGATTAGCGATACTACTAATCTACTAATCTAATTACTTACTAGTAATAACCTCTCTGGACCGACGCCAGGGCCCTCTTTCGACTCAACGGTCCAGGGACACGCGAGATAAGAACAATCTTCCTCGCTTGACGTTTTCCTGGTCAAATACCCCTGCTCCCTCTCTTCTCTGTCTCGGAGACCTCCGTGCTTGATTTGCCCAGGCACTCGTCTCGCTTGTGCCTGCATCCCGCCGCATGACGCGTGCCGAGGCAGTTTCAACCGTTTATTGTGGCAGCACGGAACTATTTACACGTCGTCTCTCCTCCCACGCGTCCACGACTTACAACCTTGCCAAACTCCCGAGACCTTGTTGTATTCCCGCCGGCCATGGCTTCCTACTACCAAATGGGACCGCCAGCGCCGCCGCAGCAACTGCAGGCTGCGCCGGCCGTGCCCATTTCCATCACCATCTGCGGCGACGGTGGCTGCGGCAAGTCGTCGATTACGCTGCGCCTGGTGCGCTCGCAGTGGACGTCCGAGTACGACCCGACCATCGAGGACAACTACTCGGTGACGCGCCGCGTCGACGGCACCACCTACACGCTGTCGCTGACGGACACGGCCGGCCAGGAAGAGTACCGCAGCATGTGGGCGAGCTCCAACCTGGGCGCCGACGCCTTTCTCCTCGTCTACGACATCACCTCGGCCGACTCGCTCGACGCGCTGCAGTACTTTAACGACTTGATCGACATGGAGGCGGAGACGCGGCTAGACAATGCGGAGCGCGCGCGGCGGGCCGGGCTGGCCGGCGGCGGGGTTGGTGGTGGTGGTGGTGGTGAAAGGTCCAACTCGAGGTCGGCGCCGAGGGTCGTGCCTCCGGTCAAAATTGTTGCTGGCAACAAGTGCGATCTTCAGCAGAGCAGGCAGGTGCCGGCGGCGGTCGGGCTCGACTGGGCGCGCAAGCGTGGATGCGGCTTCATGGAGACGAGCGCGCGGCTCGAGGTGAATATCGAAGAAACGTTTGCGCTGCTGGTCCGGCGCGTCATGGAGCGCAGGCAGCTCGCCCTGATGGGCATCCTCGACAACACGGAGATGAATGCGCGGGGCATGACGAAGCCCCTGACGCCGCTGCCGCACGAGCATGGCGCGGCGCCGGAAAAGTGCGGCGGTATGGGAGGGCCGCGCATCACTGGCGAGCGCTTTGGGCGTGGGCAAGGCGGGTTCTGGAAGAGGCTGCGGTGTTGGTGATGGGGGGATTGTGTGGCATATTTTGTGCATCTCACATGGTTTCGGGACGAATGATGGTGTTTTACAGACGCCACCGCGTTTTAGGACGGTGGAAACCTGGCTTTGCTTACCTTTTTTCTTACATCGTTTTACTTTTATTTTATTTTATACCTTGGCTTTGGAATTTGGATAGGACTTTTGCCTGCAGAGATACCAAGACTGCACGATCACGGCGCCACGGAGGAACAAAATCATGGCGGAGGAATGTCTGGGGTTTATTTGGATAATGGGCACGCACTTTTGTTTTACTGGAATACGAAGACAAGTATTAATGATGATGGAACAATGAAGGGATTTTTTTCCCCGGATACTATTGAGTCTATAGGTGGGAACGAGACTGGCTGTTGAATTTGCAAGACCACCTCGTCTTTGGCCTGTTATGCATATTCTTTCTCCCGTGTTGACGCTTCATTCATTGACAACCATGACAGGCCACGCGGGCATCTGGCCAGAAGCTTGATACCTAGGAGCTGTAGTAGGACGTATGATACTGGCCGTAGACGTTGTACTCGGGGAGCCGGTACTCCCAGCAGCAAGCGCTGGAGCCGCTGGGGACGGCCTCGGAAGTAGGGTGCGGAGGCGACGGCGCCAGTGCCGGCGGCGACACAACGTGTGAGGAGGTGGTGAGGGTGGTGAGGATGGGCTGGTGGCGAACGCAGCAGCGGCGACGGCGGCGACGACAGCTCAACGTCTCGAAGCAGCGGGCGTCGGCGGTGTGGGCGGCGACGCGGTCGCAGACGACGATGCGGCTCTCGTCGCGGCATCCGCAGGGGTGAGTGGTGAGATGGAGGTGGCACATGGTGGCGGTGGGATTGCTTCGAAAGAAGAAGTTTGGGATGAAAGAGGTTGGAGAATTGTTGCTGTTGACGGACTCGACTCACCAGAAACATGTTGGATTCTACGGAGGTTAAATGCCAGAAGGAGTCTGATGAAGAAATGAGTTACTGAAGTCTTCACAATAAGTTTGATGAATTCAATGAAGCGCGAAAAGGACGACGCTTTGCGTGTTGGTTGGCCGAACGGGACTGGACAAGTGGCGGCGTCCCTTTGAGGCGCCGTGTCGGTGAGGGGCCGGCGGCGGCAAACGAAGAAAAGGGCTGTTTGTGCCTGGCAGAGGCACGTTGAATTGCAGTATTGCAGTTACACTTCTTTATTCTTTGTTCCATGTGGCAAGGATTGCACCTATATAGCAGATAAGGCTATCCAGGAAGAGAACGTTGCATCTGGCCGCGCCGAAATAGAGGCACATCGTGGCCAGGTATTCGTAGTGGTTGGTTGCTGCGGGCAATCTGCAGACGGATCGCGTGACTGGACCATGCTCTTCTTTGCCTCGTATTGAACAGACGGACGTGAGTTCATTTGATAGTCCTTTCCCATGCATTTTCACTTCCTCTCTACTTTTGGGCTTCTCTGCGCCTTGTGAGGCCATATGAGACACACAAAGGCTGGCGCCGCCGCGCCGGAGGCATCTCCTCTTTGGGCAGCCCCGGGCGCCGACCGCCGATTCGTGGGCAAAATTTCAGCGCGAGGTCTCCGGGCTGAGCAAGGTCAGACGGTGGTTGCATGTCCCGTCTCGTGCACCTAATTAATATATCCTGCTGCTAGGCTGGACGTCATCAAGTAGCGGTCGGATAGATCATACAAATCTGTCCATTCTCGTCATCAAGGCGCCAGCTATTTCGCCATATACCGCCTGTATTAGGCCTTCTCCCGCCATTTCGGCCCGCACCACTATTCCCAGCGTTGACGTGATTTGAGATTTTGCCGGTCAAAGATTGACGTCGAGCAGGCCTCGAAAGGAACTTCCCCAGAGTGATTTTTGGAAAAAAGGGTTTCCAAATCCCGTAAAAGTTAGTTACTCTCTTTGACCTAACAGGAATCAATGACAGACCAAGGCTAACCACATAATGTGGTATAGCCGCCCATGACCGCCGATAGTCCGTTGCCCTCGACCGCCAATGCGCAGCGGGACCTCGCTCAATGACAGGCCTTTGTTTCTGCCTCATGGGCATGTCAGTTTGCTCTTTCTCTTTTTTTTTCTTCCTTCCTGCCGCGCCATTTAAAACTTTTTTTTTTCTTTTCCTCACTCCCTTTTTTTCCCTTCCTTCTAGTTTGACTCCCATAGTTACCGCCGCCCAACGACAAAGAAACAACCTATTGCGTGAATTGCGGCCCCCATCTTGTCGATCTAATTGCCGTCCATTCGCCGGCAACGAATTATCTCACTCGCTACATTTGTCCGAGCCAGCCAGTCACCGGCCGACCCTCCCTTTGTACGACAAGGCATGACACCACCCGCCGCTACCGCACACACCCAAAATGGCAATTCCTCGCCCGACGCCGCCTCCTCCGGCCCTGCCACTCCGTTGAACCGGGCCGGCGAGCTTGAACATGTAAGTCTTCTGCGAAATGTCCTTTTTTCGATCCCACATTGTTCTTTGATTCACTGGCAAGCTTCATGGCAATTGTACAACCTTTGCGCCCACGCTAACCCCTCTACGCCATTAGCTCCTCCATGCCGTTGAGCAGCTCATCATTCCCTTTGTCAGGGCCGCCGACCGCTCCGCCGACGAAAAGCTCACGGGCAGCATCCCCAAGGGTCGTCGCAACGTCCTCGTTCAGACCACCGCGCCCGCCGAGCTCACCGCCAAGCTCGACTTTCCTCTACCCGCCAAGGGCCAGGGCGCAGATGGCCTGCTGACCATGATCCAGCGCATCCTTGACTACAGCGTCAACACCTGGGACCAAGGCTTCCTCGACAAGCTCTACGCCAGCAACACACCCGTGCGACCAATCCCCTTTGCATCTGAAATCAGCAACATGTGCTAACCGTTCGGATAGGTCGGCGTCATTTCCGACATTATCCTCTCCATCCTCAACACAAATGTATCATCACTTTCGAGAACCCGATTGAACCTGGCTGCCATGCTAACGTCTACCGCCAGCTCCACGTCTACCAAGTCTCGCCTGCCCTCTCCGTCATTGAAAAGGCCACCGGCCGTGCCCTCGCCGGCCTCTTTGGCTTCGCCGGCGATTTTGCTGGCGGCATCACCTGCCAGGGTGGCAGCTCCAGCAACCTGACGTCGCTCGTCGTCGCGCGCAACACCTTGTACCCCGACACCAAGTCCCGCGGCATCGCCGGCGCGCGCCGCGACTTTGTCGTCTTCACCAGCGCCCACGGCCACTACTCGGTCGAGAAGAGCGCCATGATCTGCGGCCTCGGCGGCGACAGCGTGTGGGCCGTGCCCGTCGACGCCGACGGCTGCATGCGCGCCGACGCCTTGCGCGCGCACGTCCTCCGCGCCGTCGCCGAGGGCAAGACACCTCTCTACGTCAACGCCACCGCCGGCACCACCGTCCGCGGCTCCTACGAGCCGTTTCGCGCCGTCTCGGCCGTTTGCAAAGAATTCGGCATGTGGATGCACATCGACGCCAGCTGGGGAGGGCCCGTCGTCTTTTCCCGCGCTCACCGCCACAAGGTTGACGGCGCGCACCTCGCCGACTCCATCACCATCAACCCGCACAAGATGATGAACGTGCCCACCACCTGCTCGTACCTGCTCGTCCCCGACACCCGCACTTTCAAGGTCGCCAACAGCACAAAAGCCGGCTACCTCTTCCACGACGCCGCCGACGACGCCGAGACGTGGGACCTCGCCGATCTCACCCTGCAGTGCGGCCGCCGCGGCGACAGCCTCAAGCTCGCGCTCGCCTGGCTCTACTACGGCGCCGACGGCTTCGAAAAGCAGATAGATCACGCGTTTGACATGGCGTCGCTGCTGTACACCCAGCTCGACAAGACGGGCAACTTTACCCTGCTGTCGGACAACCCGACGCCGTGCCTGCAGGTGTGCTTTTACTACTCGCCAAACGGGATCCTGTCAGACGACAAGGCCGTCAACACGAGAGAGACGCAGCGCATCGTGCACGCGCTGATTGAGCGCGGCTTCATGGTTGACTATGCGCCGGGCGAAAAGGGCAGCTTCCTGCGCGTCGTAGTCAATGTGCAAACGCTGCCGGGCACCATGGAGGGTCTGGCCAAGGCGCTGAACGAGGTGGGCGCACAGGGCCAATGACACACATGAATATACAAATATAGATTCAATACAACAGATACGGATACTGCCTATTAGCTTAGATAGACAAGAAATAAACACTTGAAAGAAAGTAGCAGTTGTCGTTGTCTGATCCTGGTTGGCTTGATAAGCGTCACCCTTGCATGGCTGTGCAACTTGAGATGAACGCCACTCACCAGACGTTTTCTTTTTCTTTCAGCATTGCCTTTTCCAGAATGCGCGAGCTCAGTTGGTCATTGTGGCAAACCGCAACCTCCTACACGGTCAAGGACAACAGCCGCAACATACTTGACTAAAGACTTCAACTCTTGTTTGCGGCTTGGCCTCGGCGGCGCGAGGTTCTCGGTACTAATATTCCGCCAAACCTACCGCTTTTGCACAGTGTGCCATTCAACACATGCTGTAGGCCATCAACAAGTTCTCCATCTCAGCGTTCTTTCTCGACAAAGCCCAATGCGGCAAGCATGTTCTCGAGAGTCCAGACCGACATTCCCGACGGCCCAAAAACATCGTGCAGCTTGCATTCGCACGGCAAATGACCATGAATGACGACCCCGTCCCCGCTCCTCATCTGCATCCGGTTCTGTAATCTCGGAAACATGGCATTGCCTCGATGCCCCAGGTGCAGCCTCTCCCTCATGTCAGGATCCAGAGTCTCCAGAAATGCCTCGAGACGGCCCAGGTCAGAATCATTCACAGCCTCTGCCATGTGCCGCGGGTTGTAATTGTGCCGTCGAAATATATACTTGTAAAAGTTCAACAGTTGCCATTTTTCCCAGCTGCTCGTCAGGTGGAAACCAAAATTGGTATCGCATTCGCGGTCAAAGTGCGTTTCAAACGGGAGGTGGCAATCACGACCCTCGCGCACTCGAAAGCAGCCACAGAAGCGTCCCGAGAGCGCGTGCTCAACACTCACCATCAGTCGAAACACTTTGTACTCGGAAACGTTTGGTCGACATGGCAGTACCCCTTGGCTCTCCAGCGTCAAAAGGTCAATCGCGTGAGCCCGCATCAAGCCTGCCAGGCTCCGTGCCTGATAGGCGCAAACGATATCGTCAAAGGTGGCGTACGAGGCTGCAAGCGCCAGGTACGCCCCCGCAAGCTGTTCGCGCTGCAAAAACGACTTGCAGTGGCAGAAACCAAACTTGATCCAGAGCGACGACGCCACGTCCGGGAGGCGCCAAAGGCTGGGCTGGATAGTTACGAACAGGTCCAGCACGTCTCTCTGTGAGCCGCTCAGCGCACGTCTATTTTGCATTCTTTGCGTCACATTGAGACATTCAAGAACTGAGGATGGCGACAATCCAGATCTCATACTCGTCCTTGCCTCTATTCGGGATGGGAAACGTCTGTGGCGAGCAGCAGTCCAAGAACCACGCCACGCAGCTGCATTCTTTTGTTTTCGAGAGCCTCGCAAGCTCTCGCTCCAACTCGCACAATCTGACCATGAAGTAGTAGAGGTTTCCGGCCTCGAGTTTCTCCTGCAAACCTCGCATAGCAGGCCGGAGTTTACTCAACAGGGTCGCGTACAAGCAGATGAGGTAGAGCACCTCGACTCTGTCTTCGCAATTATTGAAGCCAAAGGTGCGGCAGAGGTCATCATCGGCAAAGAGATAAACCAACGCATTGTGCATCCGCTCTTTATTCTCGGATTGAATCTCCTTGCAGACTCTGCGGATGGCCAGCCGCAGAAAATCCACGTCGTTGGGTCGGTCGGCCAGCCGGCAGCTGAAGACGTGAGTAGCCGCATGGCGTTTCTTGCACGCGGACGAGCAATAGTATGTCCAGCACGCGCGGCATCGGTAACTCGCAGCGTCGCCACAGCGCCGACATGGCCTTCGATCTGTGACCTGGACGGGAGGCATCTCGTCCATCGCTTCCAGCCCGTCTTTTCTCCTCTTGTGATTAATCTTGGCCATCTCAGCCTCGTATATCGGGATCTCTTTATTGGGTCCATATTTACTGTTGCTGCCGATCACAATCGCGTAGCCCGGGTTCTCATGCAACGGGAAAAACTCCATCTGCTGGTCCGTGACCATTACTCCGCCAAACCCAAGCATCATTCGGCTACGAGGCTGTCAGCATCCGAGTCATTCCTCCAGCAGGACCGAGCTTTCATACCTTACCACCTGAGGCCTGGTGGTGTACTCTGGCCGCTCCCTACGCACCGCCTTGGCCGTCGACAGGGCGGCGGACGACTGCTGCAACATATTGGTCGGAAAGGGCGGCGTCGGCGCAGACAAGAGGCGCTGCAGGAGCGCCCGCAGGATTTTGGCGAACTGATGAACCAACTCGGCCGCTGATGGCGGAAGCGACGCCGGTAACGCCCACAACGAAAACAGCGCCAAATGGGTGCCGCGAGAGTGCAGCGGCTCTTTAGCGACGGAGGAGAGGCTGCACATGGTTGCGCAAAAGAAGCACAGCTTTTTGGAGCAGCCCAGATAGGGAAATACTCTACCGTTGGGTTCTTTACCAGTCTGAGTCAACTGCAGGAAGTGGGTGAGAAGCTGCACCTCTGCATCAACTGGTTTTTGCAAGCGGGCCATTTTGAGAAATCCTTTGACCTTGTCTCGGCGCGAAAAGAAATCACCCCAGTTCGGTAAAGACTCTATGCTGAGCGATAAAAGCACTTCAACGGGGGCTTGTCTGAACAAGCGCCCTGGCTTGTACGCTGGGGGCGAGGGGGCAATCTGTTGGAATCTTATAGCCGTAAAGCCTATCTTGGAGGCCAACTGTTGAAAGGCGACGGTGGCATGATAGATGCGCGTTAAGTAAAGCAGCGCGGACCACGCCTTCTTGAATCGGCACTCGTCATGAAGCGCTCGTCGGAGAAGGCCCTTCAACGCGGGCCGTCGCCGGGGATGGCGCACGATGCTATGCAGACCTTGGAGGAGACCCTTGATCACAGCCTGCGGGACGGTATGAGCGGTCCCAAAGTGGTGCAAAATGCCCCGAAACGCGCTTTGGACGAGGTCTTCGCCCTCGCGATCGGTCAAGCAGTCCACGGCAATGTCCGAACCGGAATCGTCGCCTGTGCTTGCTATTTGAATTTCGTATTCGAGATCATGATCATCCTTCCAGATCCTGGTTTTGCATCTTTTGCAGCCGTGTTCGAGGTTCTGGCTGGTGAGCGCCGCCTTCGGTGCAAGGGCGCGAGCAGCCGCTTCCAGCGTGTTGGCGAGCACACTGGCGTAATGCTTGACACGGGGCATCTGATGCGCAAACATCAAATCAAGCAATCGCTCGACACTCTCTACTTGTCCAAGCTCTGCGTCTGCTTGTTAGTCGCGACGTGGCCATCATGTAGCTTGCGGTGCTCAATGACAAAAGGAACAGTGTTTGCTTGGCGCTCGCTGCTATGCGCCGGTACACTTGCTCCAACTTGCGCAGAAATTCGACATCATCTTCATGCAGCCCCTCATTCTTGGCGCAGAAAAAAGTGGCCGTGTCGCTGCTCGCATCTTCCACCATCAATACGCTCGTCACATGCTTCGCGCCCTGAAATCGCTGTTCTACCGCCGCCGCTCTGCCGTGTACCGTTTTGAACCTCGCCAAAACTTCAGCGATGCGGTCCAGCGCGCTGCGCTTGATGCTGTCCACGTCCTTCTCTTCGTTGGATGGAATGGGCGCCTCAAACTCGGTCTCATCGACAGCCTCATCCGCCTCTTCCAGCTCGTATCCGTGTTTCTGAGTTGAGAATGGGGAGTCAGTCGGCTGTGCGCTCCTCCTCGTCGTCGCTCTGGCACAAGTCCGCGGCCCGACGAGCGATGAAGGGCAGGATACCAACAAGGGCAGAGACTTCCTTTTGCAGGTCGACCAGTTCGTTCATTTTGAGCAGGCTGCTTTGTCATCGAGGAAAAGCTCTTGTGCGCCGTCTCAGCCCAAAAGGGACTCATTCAGTGCCGAGCTGCAGGCGGCATCACATGAGCGGCTTCGCCAGCTTCCAACTTAGTCATCATGGTTAAAAGGGGCTCGTTTTGCAGAGCAATGTAGAAACAAATATCAACATGATCAGTAGTATGAGATGGACGCAGTGAGCAGGGCAGCACTGTGTGTTGAACTTGTTAATTCCTAGCTCTTTGCGCAAGCAGCTTGCGACTGCTGTGGTGTGCGAAGCGGCAAAGCGAGAAACAAGGCACAGAGAAACAAGCAGAAGTATAGCTTGCTGTTAGTACAGTATTACTACCGGACCTCTTGTTTGGAACAGGAAAATTCAAGGTATGGTCTAGCCACAGAGGCGACGAAGATATGACTGCCACAGGGTGGTGGGTGGCACTTGCCCACCAGCTGCTAATTCGGACAGCGAATGGTGTAGATGCCGTAAAAGAAATTTTCGAATTTCGAACATTCTCAATTGTTTTTCATTGTTTTCAGATTTGCCAACTGCTCCTTGGAATTGTCAACCAAATTGAGGCTGGTGAAGTGGCTGGTAGCCGTTGGACACGCGAACCCATACACCCACTGTAGCACTAAAATGGCACGTCGCGTGTTTACGCCCTACCGCGTCCACCACCAACATTCCAAATCTGTTCTCTATGCATATAAAGTAAGAAGCTATCACGGCGATTTCAACATGAAGATTGACCTTACGAAACCCTTTACTAGCCTCGAAGAGGCCGAGGCTGCACTCCGTGATACCGGCGT
The DNA here is from genome assembly GCA_024472245.1 of Beauveria sp. NWAFU-1. Lineage (NCBI taxonomy): Eukaryota > Fungi > Ascomycota > Sordariomycetes > Hypocreales > Cordycipitaceae > Beauveria > Beauveria sp. NWAFU-1. The sequence continues at coordinate 5,460,652 of JANBXD010000001.1, read as the reverse complement.
ATACACGGTCACGTCGCGCACCATCAAAGACGCCTTTGGGCAGCCCAAAGCCCGGCTGCGAAGGTGCGCCCAATGGAGGCGTCGGCCCTCGACGGCGCGCGAGGGGGCTCAGAGGCAGGGCCGAGCCTGTGGCACAGGATGCCCCTATCAGCTATGGATTCGGCACCAATTTGACGGCTGCTGGTATTTCCAGAGCGTACGCAACGACGACGCCAGCAAACACAACCACGATCTGGCCAAGATGGAGTCATTCGGACGGGTTCGAATGGACGCCCTGCGAAAGCTCCGAGATGATATTGTCTTGGCCTCGAATACCGGGCTTCCGCCTCGAAGGATTATACAGCAATTAAGCGGAAAAGACGGCGTTGATGTGTCTGGAGTGTCCGGCCAGGATATCAGGAATGTTCTGCGAGAGTACGAGAGGGAACAGCTTGAGAATCATTTGTTGAAATTGCTATGAACAGATCCCTCATCTAGTCAATGGCTTGACCTTGGGCGCTTTTGACACTGGCCGCCGCTAGGCCAAGTCCAACTACATGACGGCCAAGTCCCTCCTGCAACTTTTGTTAAGCAAAACGCCCTTTTGCTAGCTGTCCTTCTATTCTGGTAATATAATAAACGAATGAAAATGAAGTCGGCTCTAATCCGTTCGTGACATGCCGATTTGCCGTACTTCACTGTGGAAGCCCAAAAGGGTTGTGCGCTTGGACAGTAAAAAGTCCGTAACCTGCGTCAAAGGACTCTAATAACTGCGAAGCACGGAGGCGTGACCAAAAATAGACAGCGTTGATCGGGCATTGAAACTAAATAGTCTCGGAGACGACGTTGTCGACGTTAAGCCACAATATATTAGGTCACAATAAGTTTACGCGGCTTCAGAGTTAAAATATCCCACCCCCAGAGTAAAGAGCAGGACTGCTTCCATGGAATGTCACCGAGACTTTGGCTTCAACAAACCTTAGCCAGTGATAGCAGCGTCCAATATGCCAATATAACCTTCCGCTAGGTTTTGCTCAAATCTCCCGCTTCAGTCTTTAGCATTAGCGCAGCGCCAAGCTGCCACCATCCGGTGACGGGCACTGACGGCCAGCAAGACCCCTTCATGCCCTGGTACACGGACATGCGGCTCTCACGGCATCCACGCTCCGGCAGCCCGCCCCGCGGAGGCATGACGCAGCACTGAAACCCGCAAAAAAAAGAGAAAATCAAATACTCAAATACTTGGCCTCCCCGCAAAAAAACAAAAAGAAGGCTAAAACGAAAACACACTGGAGATAGCACAATCTCGGAACTTTTCAATAGCGTAGGCGTTAACTAGGTTCCGACTAGCTGGGACAAGTGGGCGGGTTGGCGGGGCATCGCAGGCACGCTTCAAGCAGCACATCGATTTTCCGAGTCGAATCAAAGGGAGCATTACGCACCTGGAGGCGCAAATGTCGATTCCCGGGAGGCCAGAAGTTATTGTGTCGGTTGGCTGGTTTTTCACGTCGCAATGATCGCACGCACTCCGATCGCGATCAAGGGAGAAGGGAAAGACGACGCAGATCCCCCGCAACTAGGTCGGCTTTCGAGATCTCAATGTATTTAGGCCATCGCCGTGAAAGAATGTCTTTTTTGCTTTTTGCTTTTTTTTTCTTTCCTTTTTTTGAACTTGGGAGATTTGATGCAAATCTCGCAGCTGGGTGCAGCAGATCGACAGGCAATCATAACCCCACGGTGATGGGCAAAGAAATAGTACGTCATACTTGGATAGCAAAGGAGTCGAGGAGCTGTGCATCCGAACAAGGGCAGGTGATGGCTACAGCCACTTCAAGATGGAAGCGTCGTGATCGGTAGCCGCGGGGATCGGTATCGTGTGCACAATTTACGTGGCTTCGATGCAAAGTTGCCAGGGACTCGCCACAGTCTCTTATGATGCCGTGGCGCCAACCAGTGCGGCATTCGGGCCCTTGCATCAACGGAACCTTTTTTGCAGCATTTCGGGACTCAGGAGCGGCATCTCGTTTTCTCATCTGCCGATTGGCTCATCTCTGCCGTGCTTGCCCATCAAATGACGAGAGAATGCGGGCAGAGGGCGGACAGAGGGCGGACAGAGGGCGGACAGCGGGCGGAGGACGGGCAAGAAAGTCCTTCCATGTCGATACGTGGCAAAGTCGGGACGTGGCTGATGTGCAAGAATGAAGATCGACTAGACGAAAAAGGCACAACATGTTAGAAAGTGTGGCTGCTACGCAAGAATGAGGTTGCGCCACGAAACAGGATAAAAGGTGTGGCTGGTACCCATCAGTGTGTGATTAAAATCTCGATGGGAAAGTGCTACCTTTTCGATGCACCTCATCAGACAGAGATGGGCAAGATGGACATTCCAAATCCAACTTTTCCATGTGGCAGATGTCGCCACCTCCATCAAATATCGGGCTCGGATGAAAAGAGAACCACCAAAACGCCAAACGCCCCGACGCTTTTTTAGTTCTACAACCCAAACCACTTATTTAGGTCTGTCAGGTTTCACACTGCCAGGGTGTAATTGTGATGCGTAGCAACCACGGCAACGTAGGCCAATGTCTTGGTGTGATGCTGAAGTGAGGACATGGCCATGTGCAAATAAGGCGCAGCTTCTAACTAGTCGTGCACGCCTTGATGCTTCTTGGGGCGGTTAAGTCTGGCACGGACGACGTCAATATGACAGATTTCGGCTTGCACTAATTGAAAACTCGATTTCTCGTCAGCTGTGCAGCGAAGTTCGTCTCGACTTTCGTGTTCATGCAGCCAACGATGGAGATGCTGAGATCTGACGGAGTTGTGACGTGAGATGCGCAGTTTGGCAGTCCACAAAGCCCACGCAACCATGCATCTAGGGCTTTCGTCCCAGGATGCTGGACGCCTAGGGCCGCAGCTATGTAATAAGCTTTGCATGCCAGCGAGCACAGGAGACTGTACAGGCTCCAAATCTAGAAGACGCTGGAAGAAAACCCTCTTCTCTGGTTTCGTCGTAAAGAGCGAAATCGCGCCACGTTCAATAGTCAAATTGAGAAATCTCAGACTCAGGATCTGAACAAATGATGTTCACAACCCTGATTTCTTGTGTAAAATTGTCACTGCGGCGCGGCCATGTCAGTGCTGGCTGCTTCGGGCAAGTGTGGCGTCAATGGGTGCAGGCTGGAGGGTTGTAGGGTCGTGAAAAGACCCTCTTCTCAGCAGAAAATCAGGGATTTCCCGAACAGAGCTCTGGCGGGTCGGAAAGGAAAAGCCAAGGCAGGGCCCCTGAAATCAATATTTGCAGCTTTGATCCACGGTCTAGACGCTGGGAATCCGAGGTTGTGGTGCAGCCACAGAACAATGGTGGAGTAGCTGTGACGTCAGAGTGGCCCAGGTTGTGGCTTGTGTTGGCAGATTTCTGGTTCTGCACTACGGAAATGGCAGTGAATGGGTCACTGGCGCCCCATCCCACTGACGGTGTGGCTCAGCATCCTACTCTGTGGCTTGCACTGCGGGGAGGACGTGATGCCTAAAGAGGTCCTTTTTAACTTGATTCCGGGTTGGCGGCGATTGAACACAAAGCGCAAGGCCGGCTTTCTTTGGTGGCTCTAGGACCAGTGCTGACCCGCGGAGCATACACTCCGGGGACACGGTGCAGTGGTGCACTGCTTCTGAACAGATCTCGACAGAGTCTCGAGTGACCCATGACAAAGTGATTTTGATACAATGTCGGAATGAATCTGTTTCAACAATCCAAAAGATGACGGTCGGAATGAAAGCTTTGAGAGCGCGTGCAAAGTTGTCGTGTGCAGTGAGTCGCCATGGCTGCATGCAGAAGTGAACAAACAGGTGGGTGGGGATTATTCGCTAAAAGGCTTGACGGCATAATTTGGGACCGTTGCAAGATTGGCCCAGGTGTGCCAGTCGTTGGTTAACAAGGTCAGCCAAGAGGTATGATGAGCAGGCCGAGAATGGTCGGAATTGTAAATTGAATAGACAAAACCGGTAAATTTGAAGGGCAAAAAAAGCTAAAGGACACGCGTCTCCGGAAGTTTGGATTTTAATGCCGTGTCAAGAAAGGAAGCGAGACGGAATCTCGATGTTGAGCACCAATGCTCCATGCCTTGGTCAGGAGAGTTGGACGTGGCAGTCAGAGAAAGTGTTTTAGAGGTGTGTTAATAGCGCCAGGGATCCGTTGGATAAGAGCTCGATTAGGCAGCGGGTTTGATGTGCTGCCTCGTCGGCCAGTAGCCAGTCAGGTTGCGAGGGGAGAAGCACATCTCGATGTCGCGGCCGCGCCAACGCACTAGCCAACTAATAAATGTGGCGCGAGCTTGAGCTGAGGCCATTCGCGAGGCGGGCACAGCGGGTTAGCGGGCTGGGATGGTAAGCTTGTGACCGACGGTCGTCTCGGACATTCGCAACAGCAGGCTATCCCAGAATTAGAAGGGCGGCAGGACGGTTCGGTTCTCTGCATGGTGGTGAGACGAAAAGAGGCAGCAATTGCGCGTACCGTATTTACCCATTGCCTAGTGCAGCACTCTGCGCATGATGCATCAGCATCCTACTAAGGTAGTACAACAAAGTATCGGCATCCTTCTCTGGGAACGTACAGTAATGTGGCTCGCCTTATCGAATCGGTTTTTGCTCCCGTATCGAGGGAAATTGCCAGTTGAAGCTATTGGCCACAGAAGTAGCAGAGCGTAAGCTGAGCGTGAGTGTGAGCGTGTTTGAAATTGACGCTTGGGCTTTCGGCTCTAGCCTCTATTTAGGGCTCGAGGCTGTACCTGGTAATTTGGCCGTAGCCCGAGGGTAGAGCTTCAGCCACAGACCATCACAGAAAGCTAGAATTATTGAATATGGCATGGCGACAAGGATGTAAAGAATGGTGGAGCGGTAGTGTGAAGCTAGGTGGCCTTGAGGCGGACAGGGATATGCAAACAGCGGTACGGAGTAGCACGACGGGTTCAACAGTATCGCCAGCCAGTGGGTCTTGACAATACGTAGCAAATCACCACACACAATCGCCATGCATTGCGGCTCGAAATTATCACCATTTATTATCTGCATCGACGTGCCTACACACCAAGTCTCTGAGAACAAGCACGCATTCTATCCGTGAAAAAAGGTAGCAATTACTTGGGCATGCTGCGTCATTCGTACGAGGCTGCCAACTGCCAACTGCCAACTGCCAAGCACACGGTTGACGGCCAAGCAAACGCCTGGGGAGCTGGCATCAGGAACCACCAATAATTTTAAAATAATTTTCACTAGCTCGTTTCGGCAGCAAAAAGCAGGTAAATGCACCTCGCAGCTGGCCGCCAAGCAACTTGTAGCTGGCAGCTCACAGCAAATCGGATAACGGAGGGGGGGTGTGCCGATTCCCCGGCCCCAACCCAGTTCGAAAATCGACGTCCATCGCCTGCATCGACAGTCACCCAAAGTATTTACATTATTTTCATTATTCTCGCCCACTTCCCTCCGCTCCCCCCCTCTGCCGCCTAATCTCCATTCACGGGTTTGCACTTTTTGTTCCTCGAGTGGTTGGACAGTGTCCACCCCTCTCGGCCGACATGTCCTACTTTTACTTATTAGACCCATGACTGCCCTCCCGTTTCTTCGCATACCTCCATTCTGCCTCTGGATTTCCCAACATCTCTCAAAATTCCCCGAGCCATAGGTTTCATATTAATATTACGCCTGATACCCCCGCCACCTCGCGCTCTTGCACCACCAACAAACGCAGCCACCACCACCACCGCCACCGCCACACATCAATAACAACAAACTATCATCAGACTACCATCAGACTTGACTTTACTTGCGCGTCAAACTGTACCTAAGTAGTCCTGAAGCTTCGTGACCCAGCTCTCACTCCCGCCGCAGTTGTTCTAGTGCCACTTAGCACTTGAGCACTTCTGCTGAGTCACTGGTACCTTCATCCATCAATACCCTCACATTCACACTTTTATGAGCAAGGTTCGGCTAGGTCCGCCCGCACATCAAACTTCGCTAGACCGCTACGTACCTGCCAAAAAAGAACGGCTCGCTTTCTTCTATTTAAAACAGCCACTTGCACCGGTCCGTGTGCATATGCTCGACAACATGCGAAGCAACTCTCTCGACTTTAGCAGTTTTGAAGCCATGCCTATGCCCGACGCCCCCAAAAAGGTATGCTTCTACTACGGCCTCGTCTCTCAACACCAATGTTGCTAACTGCCTCAAAAAGACGGAGAGATCCCATGAGGAGAACCAGGAGCGAGCATATATTGCTGCCTCGCGCCGCACAGATCGCAGCCTCGAGGCTCGCGTTCAGTCAGCCAAAATGGCCAGCGAAATACACAAGCGACGTACTGGCAAGAGCTTCCGCATCACCGAAGATATTGTTATGAAGGAGGAAATGTACGAGGAGGAAGACGACGATCTCCCTCGCTCCTACAGAGTCCTTGGTCCCAATATGCAAACGTCCTCGCTCGGCATGAACTATAGAGTAGAGGCATATCTCTCTAACAAGGCCGCTATGTCGAAAATGGTCGCTCGCACCGATGATGAATGGCGAAACAATGCTATCAACACGAGATTTGCAGAGTTGTTTCCCCAGCACGGCCGTCAAAACTCAGATACGTCGCTTGTCTCTCCTCTTCAACCGCCGCAGCAGCTATCTCAACAGCAGCAGCTACCTCAACAGCAGCAGCAGCAACAACAACAACTCTCCCCGTTTCCTCAGCGCCCGCAGCCCGTTCCTCAGCAGTTTCACTCGATGCCTTCACACTCTGATCCATTTCCACCGATCCAGCAATTTTATGCTCAGCCACACCAAACCGCTCAGCACGCCAGAGCATTCTCTACCTCCGCTGTCAGCCACTCCTCGCCGCAGCACCCGGAATTTCTACGACAAGACTCTGGCGTTGCTTTGCCTGGATCACCATCCACCTTCAACCACTCTCCTCACCCCGATTCTCCTATGGACTTGGGTTCCAGCCGGTCTGCATTCACGGCCGAGTTACCCGCGGAGGCTAGAATGATGATGATGATTAGTGGCGCCGACATGGGTGCGGGCTACGACTCTTCCTCTCATACTTGGCCAACCATGGACCCATCATTCGACATGTCAGGCGTCCCTCGTGGCTCTAGGAATGAAGAGGAGCAAGTTGTTTCCCCCACCAGCGGCACCTACATGTCCAACCTTAAATGGGAGCAGATGGTGGCTAACATGGACGACTCGGCATGGAACACGTTTATCAACGACAATGCCTGGGCCGACGGCCAACAATGAGCTTTATACAAAAGCGGGTAGTTGGTTCCTCTTTCTGTTTTATTGATTTACATGTCTATATATATATTCTATGTTGAAGCGCCTTGTACACGAACATTACGACTTGGGATAGCGAAGAATAGGTAACTTTTACTTGTGCGTGAACAAAGGGTCCGATTCAGCGAGCGGGGTTTATTTTTCTTCTTTTGGGGTTTATTTCTTCTTCATGACGACTATACCGCCACAGGTTGGCACTTGCACACGGAACAAAACCAGCAACACTGCTGGATTCAGTATTGGGCTACAAAATACATGAGAGCGCCTATATATTAATACAAAAGTTTTACCATGACGTTGACCAATACGTGTGAGCTCGACTATTTCACAAGATGTATGAGGGCCAATATTTACATAAGTCAGTTGACCAAAATGCATGCGAGCCGAATGGAACGACAATCATGTCGATGACACACTGACCAAGTCTCGAATCTCGAGACTCAATTCTCCAGCCTCAAGACTCAAGCCTTAAATTTCAAGTCTTACGCTTCAAGACTCAAGACTCGAGCCTTAAATCTCAAGTCTCAAGCCGCAAGTCTCAAGCCGCATATCTCAAGACTCACACCTCAAGACTCACACCTCAAGGCCCTTAAGCCTCAGATCTAAAGCCGCGAGTATCACGCCTCTCAGGTCTGGTGAGAACCATTGGTCAAACTTCAAAGCCTCCACAAAATTTAACAAAGTCAAATGGCGTGGAAGCACGTGGAAGCAAAATACTATTCTCTCGCTAAGTACGAGATCATGGTCGCTGACAAAAAGGGCCTTGCGAAAAGCAGCAAGCAGCTCAACCATTAACTAGGTAGCAAGACATTGGTTCTAGAACGATTTTCATTTACGTAAGTTATTGGCACAACTCCACAAAAAAACTCTACGGCGAGGGCTCATTGTCGTGCTGTTTTCGCCCCAAGTATCGCTACTTTTGGCCTGCCAGGACCAACTCAAAACTGGTACTCCGCTTCGGATCGGGGCCGATTACCTGGACTCAGGAACTGCGTGTCTGTTAATTTTTATTTAGGTTGCTTAATTATTTGTTAGTTTTTATTTAGTTGGTTAATCAAGCGATTAGCGTGACCGGATGGGGAAATCTTCGTCGACCTTTCTATGCATCTAGCTAGGCGAAACTAGATAGATCTAAAGGTATATTTGGCTTTTGTAGTGGTTAATCTTGCGCCATGACGAAATCGGTCGAAATTCTAAAAACTATTTTTTTCTCGTGACGCCCTTATCTGGTATATAAGCCACATTGGCAAAGCAAGAGCGGCAAGATTGATAAGAAGAAACTCGAGGGGAATATAAAAAGAAAGATGAAGGAACAAAAGACGGTAAACAATACAGGTTAGAAGAAAACGGTTGCAGCGAGGGCACGAACCTTGCGCCAGCATATGCAGTGAAAATTCGTGTAAAACAAGAGCAAGAAGCAAGAAGCAAATGCGATAAGCCCATTGGTGCGCTTCTTCTCCTCTCGGCCACCGCAATCAAAGCCAAGAAGTGGCTTTCATACTCGTACACCTACTCACACTTGGCAAACATGTGATAGTCGTAGCCACGTGTCTCAAAGTCATGGACGTCGATACCACGACGGCATGGCTGGAGCGAAGCCCGTGGCAGCATACGCATTCAAACCCTGTGGCTGCTGCTGCTGCTGCGGGTACATTCCTGCTCGCGGAGCTGAGTACACGATACCCAGATGGCCTTGTAGTTGAACCGTGGGCGGCGCCGCGTAGGCATAGCGCTGCTCGACCATTTGCATATGTTGCTGTTGCTGCTGCTGCGACGACGGCGCGAAGCAGCCCGGCCGGGCCATATACGCGGCCACGTGGTGCTGTTGTTGCTGCGGGACGAAGCCAGCCTGCATGGGGACCCCTATTGTTTATTCTTCCGTAGTTAGTATTTCGCTCACTAGTCTACCATACATAAAAAGGGGGAATACGGACCTGTGGCGGGAAAGCCGTAGCCCATGACGCCGCGATGGTTGGGGGCGTGATGAGGCGCAGTGGTGCCGTATATATGTGAAGGCTGAGGTGCGGAGGCTTGGACGGTGCCGTTGAAGAGGGCAGCTTGCGAAGCGCGAGGCGTGCTGCCGCCACCGCATGGATACATCTGGCGGGCCTGGCGAGAGGCATAGGAGCCGGGGGCGGCGCCGGTGCAGTCGTAGGCACCACGAGGCATGGTTGGTTGAAGGAGGCGGGAATGTGGTTTGGTTGTCGAAAAGAGTTATTCGTACCGAGAAGACTGGCGTATAGTACAGAGAGAACGAAGACTAGGCAACTAGAGGAATATCGAGAAAGAAAGAGAGAGAGATGAGAGAGGCGAATTGATTGTTTGAGAAACGCAGTTATTCTCTTATACAACGAAACGGGCGAGATGTTGGTGATGCTGTGAGAGAAGAGGCACGGAGAGGCCGAGAAATTGTTTTGCTGGTTTTTCTTTTCACCGTGCTTCTTACTCGTGCTTCACATTGCATTCAAAACACGATGAATTTCGGCTGAATTAACAATTGACGAAGGGGCCCCCCTCGTGGGAGTACAAAGTGAAGGGCAATCTGAACAGCAATGGCTCAATCGAGCCCGTTTGCTTCTTTGCAATTCACCTGGGCCAGCCAGAGCGTGCCGTTTCGGACTTGCATTGGGGGGCCAAAAAAAAATTGTAATCGTCAAGAACTAGATGCAAAAAAAAAAAACCGAGAGATTCACGGGCTGTTGTTTTAAACGGATACATGTTGCAACACTCTTCTTTAACAAGTCCGATTGAACTGTGGGAGTAACACGTTCGGTCGTCGCACGAACGCCTAAATAAGTTGAGTTGTTCTCTGGCATGGTATTGTGCGCCGCTGCACGGCAAAATGAGATGAGTTAAGAATAGGGAAGGGAAAAGAAGACAAGGGGAACAAAGGAGGAAGAATCACGGATAGTTTGCACAACTTAATTATGTAACCCTCGCACGAGAAAAAGAAGAGATGAGACATGCATTGGGCATGTCATGTATCCGTACTCTATACATGCTCCATGCTAAAACAAGTATATTCTACGGATAGCGGTACGACTTGATAAACCCCAAGTTTAATTCTGGAATGAATCATTCATTATGGGGGGCGTCATGGGCGAAAAAACACAATGAAACATGGGCTGGGGGCGGAAAACACGAAGAAAGAAGCCTCTTGGAAATTGTCACATTGTTTTTTGTTTGTTTTGATTGGTTGTAAAAGTCTAGGCTTTTTGTGTGGTGTGTGACGCGGGATGGCTCTAAAACGTGGTACAAGGCGGCTCTGGAAGACGGTTTGCCGCCGTTGGTGAAAAATAAGAGGAACCACGGGACGGCTTGCCGAGAAAAGACCCAACTCACTAGTTGGTTAGTTTGGGATACACGGATGCTGCCAAAACGTGAGGCCGGTGCGACGTGTCAATGCCGCGGATGGCAGGTGCGCGCGCCACATGGCCTTTTACAGCGCCGAGACTCAAAGACTTGTATTCCCATGTCAAAAAAAGAAGAAGAAAAAAACGAGTCCCCACTTGTGTAGATGAATGTTCTGTTTGAGATGTTCCGTCGCGCCTTGTCTATATTTTGTATTAGACTTTGTGTTGCGCTGCTTCAATCCACTGATAGATCAACTTCCATGGGCGTAACCATGGCCCAATCTCTTCTGCAGGTCCGATATCCGGTCCGTTCTACCCCCAAGTCCGTGGAGTTTTGGTAATTCTTTATCTGATTCAATGGGCAGGCAGGGGGGTCAAAACTTGCAAGGTTCTGGGTTATCGAACCTCGGCACGGAAAAAGGTGCCGATTGCTACCCCAGAAGAGTCCAGCGCCGATGTGGTGGGGCCGAACACCGCGGGGTAAAATAGCCGTTCCGAAGCCGCCACAAACTTGATGATTATATCCATTCTCGTGCCTCTCTTTTTGTTTTGTTGTTGTTTTAAACCCCTACCTGCCCGCCTCTATATATATATATATATATATTTTTTTTTTAACTTTCTAACCGTTTTTCCATGCACCTTTCAGGCCCAATTGAACTCTAAACCCCCCCCTCGCAGCAGCCATGTTGTTTAAATCCACCTACCCCGATATCCACGGTCCGTCACCAAGCAACCCCAACCTCCCCCCCCTCCCCCCGCGGAGCCACAAATTAATAACAACCCCCCCCCAACGCGCGCAGTCCCTCCAGACCTCACTCTCTGGCAATGGCTTTTTGACGCGCCCTCCCCCGCCGCTGGCTGCTCCCGCGACAGTCTCCCCGCGCGCGAATACATCAACACCGCCACCAACACGCGCCTCACGCACGCCCAAGTCCGCGACGCGGCCGCCGCGCTGTCCGCCGCGCTCGCCCACCCCCGCCGCGGCGGCCTGCGCCCGGGCGACGTTGTCGCCCTCGTCTCGCCCAACGCCGTCACCTACCCCATCTGCTTCCACGGCGTGATGCGCGCTGGCGGCGTGCCGGCTGTGTCGGCGCCGGGCGCAACTGAGACGGAGATGAGGCATGCGCTGCGGACGGCGCGCGCGCGCTTCGTCATGTGCGCCCCGGGGGAGACGCTGGCGGTTGTGAGAGAGGCGGCGAGGAAGGAGGGCGTGCCGGAGGAGAGGGTATTTTGGTTTGCGGATGAGGGGGAGGACGTGGAGGAAGGGGAGCGGTGGTGCACGGGGCTGAGTGAGCTGGTGGAGGAGGGAAAGAGGGTGATGAAGGAGGAGGAGGAGGAGGGGACGAGGGCGGTGGGCTTGCCGAGCGGGAAGACGAGCGCGCAGACGACGGCTTTCTTGTGCTTTAGTAGCGGAACGACGGGGTTGCCGAAAGCAGTGAGTTGTTGGTCTTGGGGTTGAGAAGGGAGGTTGTTTCTGACGGATTGCAGGTCATCATCTCTCACGCCAACATCATTGCGCAGTGTCTCCAGCTCAACCTCGCCTACACCCACAGCGGCATGGCTCTCGGTCTGCTTCCATTCTACCACAGTACAACCCCTCCCCTCCCTGCCTCCTTGCCAGCCCATTCCTTGTTGCTAACACTCTCCCTCCCCCTCCAGTCTCCGGACTCGTCCGCTCGCTAGTCCACTGCCTTGTCAGCAACACGTCCATCGCCGTCGTCCCGCGCTTCACCATGCCCGCGCTGCTCTCCGCCATCAGCGCCCACCGCGTCGCCGAGGTCAACCTCGTCCCGCCCATCCTTATCCGGCTCGCGCACGACCCGACCGTCGGCGACTACGATCTCAGCTGCGTCGAGCGCTGGGCCACGGGCGCCGCGCCCGTCAGCCCCGAGGTGCTGGCGCGGCTGGCGCGCCGCTTCCCGGGCACCGGCTTCAAGCAAGGATACGGCATGACGGAGACGACGGCGTGCGTGACGACGCACCCGCCGCACCTGTACGCCTTTGAGCACGGCCGGTCCGTCGGCACGCTGGTGGCGGGCACGGTGATGAAGGTGGTGAATGAGGACGGCGTGGCGGTTGGGGTTGGTGAGCGCGGAGAGGTAAATAAACGTCACACCCACCCAAGTCTTTCTTTGTCTTTTTTTGGTTGTGGCCAAAAAGATGTATGGCTTGCCGCGGGATAGAAGCCACTGACACTGACAAACACACACAAAACATTAGATCCGCGTCAAGGGCCCCCAAATCGTCCCCGGCTACTTTGACAACCCCGCCGCCACCGCCGCCGCCTTTGACCCCGATGGCTTCCTGCGCACCGGCGACGAGGGCTCCGTCGCTCCCGACGGCCAGCTCACCATCCACGACCGCATCAAGGAGATGATCAAGGTCAAGGGCGCGCAGGTCGCCCCCGCCGAGCTCGAGGACCTGCTGCTCGGCCACTCCTCCGTCGCCGACGCCGCCGTCGTCGGCGTCCCCGACGACTATGCCGGCGAGCGGCCCTTTGCGTTTGTCGTGCTGCGTCCCGGGGGTAGAGTGTCCGCGGACGAGGCGCCGAGCCGGCTGGTGCAGTACGTCAAGGACGCGCGCGCGCGGGACAAGTGGCTCGTGGGGGTGCGCGTCGTCGAGGTGATTCCAAAGAGTCCGAGTGGGAAGATTTTGAGGAGAATTCTAAGGGATGAGTACAAGAAGAGCGTGGAGGTGTCGAGCGCAAAGCTGTAGATGGTGTTGATAGACTGGGTTCTTGATAGACTATTGGGCATGAAAGACATGTAATTTATCCTTCATAGACTATGCATTATACATGCAGAATATTCGATGACTCCTAAGCCGATGTGAATTGCATTGCTTTTGAGGAACTGTTATGTATTCTTTATGAAAGAATGTTGATTTAAACTCCTAACCCGTTGTCAAGACATTGCTTCTGAGACACTATTGATGCAAAACTCCCAGCCGTTGCAAAAGACTTTGCTCTTCAAGACCACATTGTATATACACTAATTCTCCCTCTTTCTCCCCCCTCCAGCACCCTTTTTATGCACCGACGTCACTTGCTGCGACTCCTCCGCCACCATGTCCTTGATCCACGCCTTCCAGTCATGCCGCCTCGTCTTCCACAAGTCGCCCTTCCACGCGCGCCACACGCTGCGCCCCGTCCAGCCCTCGCGCAGCGCCGCCTCGCTCCCGCTCAGCGTCTGCATGATGCCCTCCTTGATGTGCGCCGGCACGCTGTAGTCGCGGCCCCGGGTCGGCATCCCGGCCAGCGCGACGACGACGTTGTGCCCGTTTTGCGAGACGGCCAGGTCGACGACGTGCGGCGCCAGCGCGTGCACGGTGGACTTTTGAAACAACGCATTCGCAGAGGGTGTCTTGAGCGCGGTGCTGACCAGCGTCGCGGTAGGGAACGAGGTCGTGGCGAGGCGCACGAGGAGGTCGGGAGGAAGAGCCGAAAGCGCTTCCTGCACGCCCTTGGCGGGGCCGGGTGTGGCGAGCAGCGTGGTGAGGAGCTGCGCGCCGTGCGACTGAATGGCGTATTCGTTTTTGCTTAATTGGGCCGCGTCCTTTTTCTTCTTGGCGTCTTCTGAAGAGGTGAGCGCGCAGAGCGTCGTGACGAGGTCCGCGGGTTGCGGGCCGCAGCCCTCGCGGAGGCCCTTCATGAGCTGCTTAATCTCCTCAGTCAGGCCGCGGGCCGCGCAGCGCTCAAACAGCGTGCGGAGGACATTGTAGCGGCGCTTGGTCACGAGCTGCGGCACCGTAGGGCCGATTTTCTCGACCGCCTCGACGAGCTGGTCCTTGCCGATGCGGTTGAGCACTTTGATGGCTGGGTAGCACGAGACATCGTTGCGCACGTAGCCCTGGATACGCGGCAGAAAGATGTTTTGGTTGAGCGCCTTGAAGATTTTGCCGGGCGCGTGCGTGATGATGGTCTCGACGAGGCGCGAGCCAATGGGATCGTAAATCATGCCGTTGATAAACTCGGCGGCCTCGGACGACTCCTCGTACAGGGACTGCGGCGCGCCAGGCAGCAGCTGAAAGAGCAGCGTCGGCTGCTCGGCGTCGGCCTTTTGCTCCGACTTGTTCAGTGAGAGGTCGAGCTCTAGAAACAGCTGCAGCGTCGGGTTGCCGATGGGATGGGTGGCGAGGACGCGCAGGCTAGTGGCGTCCATCGTCGACGTCGAATCGCGAATAATTTTGGTGACGGCGGCGGTAAATGACTCGGGCACCGCGCGCAAGCCCTGATTCTGCTCATCGACGGCCGCGGAGCCGGCCACCGACACCTTTTCCTTCTTCTTGCTCTTGATGAGCGTCTTGACTGCCACGTCCTCAAGCGGCCGCCCCGACAGCACCAGCAGCAGCACGCGTAACGTATGCGATGCGAAACGATCAGTAATCAGAAAGCCCATACTGCCTTCCAGCTCGTCCAGCGTTGCGAGGAACAAACTCTCCATCGAACTCTCCGGCTCCTGATCCTCGCCGCCTTCGCCCCCGTCCCCGCGCGTCGCATCAACCACAAAGCCCGACAGCTCCTGGGAGACGACGCCGGCGGACCGCAGAAACAGGGCCTCACAGCAGTGGCTCGCGAAGCGGTGCTGCACGAGCGAGAGAAAGTGGCCTGCAAACGCCTCAAATAGCCGCTTCTTCTGCGCCGTGCTCGCCAGCTGAATCAGGCGCTCCATCAACCGTGAGCATGACTGGCTGCTGGCCACTTTGAGTTCCTTGCCCTTGGCCTCTTCGTAGACGCTATCGAGGAACAAAGCGCGGTCCTCGGGCGACGGAAACTGGTTGAGCTCGAGCATCTCGTCGGCGCGCCGAAAATACTCTTGCTCCTCGTCGGCGAGCATGCCAAAAAACTCCTTCTCAGCCAGTCCCTCCTCGTGGTCCGCAAATCCTTCACCATCGCCGGCTGGCGCTGGTACCTCATCTTGGTAGTAGCCCTTGTCGGCGTGGTGATTGCCGACCTTGTGATTATCGACCTTGTGATTATCGACCTTGTGATTGTCGTCGTCAACGCGCGGTCGCTTCGTGTCAATGGCCCAGCCAATGTTTTCTTCCTCATCGTGTTTTCGCTTGCGCGCTTCGCGGCCGGAGCCTCTCTTTGTGCGCGGCTTGGGCATGGTGACTGTAGTTTGTTGCTTCGCAGAGGCTGGTGGGGTGGTGAGGACCGAGTTTGTTTGCAACTTTTTTTTCTGCCGCCAGGCGCGATAAGATAAGGATACTTGATGTGCTTCCCGACACAATACAAGGTACACAGGATAAGCTTCTAGTAATGATAGAAACAAAATGCAAAGGTAAGATTATAGGCATCAGTCTCGAAACTTTCTCTTATTTTCTTTTTAATTTTTCCTAAAAAAAAAATTTATCCTTGATGCAGTCTCAGTAGCAATTGGTGTAGCCACCCGTCTTGTCCAGGATCCGCCGCCTGGTGTTGGGACGATAAACGTACTGATGCACAGACTCAATGCAAAATATATGAAAATGGTTCTTCATTAAAGGTTCAAAGTAATTATACGCAATCATGCTGAACGCTAAAGTCTTTGGCGGATGTTACCGATGGCCCAGAAGGCCCATTGGCCCAGCACAGCTATTAAACTTTTGAGGATCGGCACGTCCGTTGGTCGGTCTTCGATCCAGCTACTGCTGCAGAATTCTTCAGATACAGCGGTGGTATTATAGATATGGAGTACGTCGATCCGAGAATAGCGTAAAGAATGTGTCTGTACAAGCTTGCCGCGTATTTCGTGCTTGGATCTACTTTGTAGGCCTGGGAATAGACCTGTCATCTGCAAGGGCCGAGGAGTGGAGCATGGACGAGAGCGCTATTATTATATCTAGACGTGGCGCAACTTTATTCCTTGCACTCTCGATGACTAGGTTTGAGCATAGTACTAGCTGCCGGTTGCCGGTTGCCGGGAAAGCTGAGAGGCAAAGGGGCCACAAGATGCGTATCTTGAAAGAAAGTGATGTATGGCTCGGGAGCGGCTGAAATACAAAGCCTAATCTCTACTGGTAGCACATTGCTACATAGTGCGGACCGAGTGAGGCCATGTGCCACGCCGTGTTAGTGCAGCGTATCGATCATTCCCCGCGAACAGGAAGCCGAGGACAGGACTGGTCACGAGATGTTCGATAGCAGGGTCACAAGATACACAGTCTTGCCGAGACATGTTACCCGTTTTGAGAATTGTTGCTTGGTTTTGCAGTCAAGCAGGACTGAGATGCCGTTGGCGGCTCACCGTCATCGGATCGGAACCGGCCACGGATGGACCCATGTGGCCCAGCGATTGGTTGAGTCGGGTGCCGGCGGGCTGCATGGAGTTGCTGCCGAGTCAAAAACTAGGCGGAGCCCCGTGAACTGGACGATGGCGGGATTAGCGCGGCTCCGGGGGCCAGTAAAGCAGCGCATATGGTGGCATCGGGGGATTGGATTGGTAGACGGTTGTTGTTTGGTCAAGGATAGTGGCAAGGCGGCAAGGTATCGAGGCGAGGAAGGGCGAGCAAAACTAAATGTCCGTGGGTGTTGCCGGGCTTGTGTACTGCTGCATCTTCCTGGCGCCCCCTCTCTTGGGAGGAGCAGCCCTTTTATCTCTTGTATTACATACAGAGTGTCATCGCGTCTTCTCTCGCGCTCGTATGCCCCGTTTGTGCCCCGGTTAGGTGCCTTGCTTCTCGACAGTGGTGGTTTCAGTACGGAAACGGCGGAACATGTTTGCAAAGGCGTCCATATCAAGATTAAAGGTAGAGGGCCAAGTCGGACGTTGGAAAGATGAAAGATGGTGTTGCATTGGTTGGTGATTGAGAAGAGCAAAGACTGCGCCACGTTGTGATTACCTGGCTCTGGTGGCTTGCAGTAAAACACACCCAACTAAAATTATTCAGTTGCCAAAAGGTACCAAGTTACAGTGTACAAGGCACGTCCGTCACTCTTTCCAGCGCTAGACGGCCCGGGAACGACCTTTTTTCGTGGCAGTCTTTTTTATTTTGCCCCGCCACAACGTCACGCCGCCCAGGTCCAAGCCTCGGTGGCATCAACTAGAAACTCTTACCAACTCCTCTTTTCACTGCACTGTTTTATATTCCTTTCAACTTATTTTTTTCTTCTTCGGATATTGCATCTTTGCTCATATCGTGTCTCTGCATCCCGCACTCGTGCAATTCCTCACCACCCGCATCGCTACCGAATACCGATACCCCGACGCTTGCTCACCACCCCCATCTCCACGCCAGTTGCGCTACCAAGAAGGCGCCGACATGATGCAGACGGAAACACTTTCGTCATCGGCGCCGCCTGCGACCGTCGACACGCCCGACGAAAACCAGAGCGATGGCTCCAAGCTGCGCACCTTTCTCGGCATTCTGCGCAAGTCAGTTTTCTCTCCTTTTTGTTTCCCTTTTGCCTTGCTGCTGGTCCTTGATCTGGTGTTTTCGCTGTTGCCGCCGCCCGTCTCAACATAATATGCGACCCTCAACAAGTGGGCGGTGTGCCTGCACCTCCGACTCTCATGGCTTCCCACGCACAAGTCCACAACCAGGCTTCAGACTTGCTGACTAGGGCTTGGAATTGCCCCGTGACAGGTTCATTGGCGTTTCTGATCTCGCAACCGTCCGATTCTCGCTGCCCTCGCAGCTGCTCGAACCCACGCCCAACCTCGAATACTGGACATATCTCGACGCCCCTAATGCCTTTGTTGCCATCGGTACCTCGGACGAGCCTCTCGATCGCATGCTCGAGGTTGTCCGCTTCTGGCTGACCAAGGATCTCAAATATGCCAAGGGAAAGCCCTGCAAGCCCTACAATTCATGCCTGGGCGAGTTCTTTAGAGTGGGTTGTCCTCAGCTGCATGCTGCCGATGATGTTGTGCATTATCACCGCGCACATGTACTAATCCCATCTTCTATAGTGCAACTGGGAGACGGAAAACAATGCCCCCAAGATTGTCACCAGCAATCTCGGCAGCGAGAGCTCCGCCTCGAGCAAGTCCAGCGTCAAGAGCAATAAGAACGCCTCGGCGCCCGTCCTCTCGCCGCCCCAGCACGGCACCTCCAACGACACGCGGCCCGTCACCGTCTCCTACCTGACGGAGCAGACGTCGCACCACCCGCCCGTGTCCGCCTTCCACATCAGCTGCCCCGAGCGCGGCCTGAGCGCCCGCGGCTTTGACCAGATCACGGCCAAGTTTACCGGCACCTCGATCAAGGTGCTGCCCGGCGAGCACAACCTCGGCATCTTCATCACCCTCGATCAGCGCGACGGCGAAAAGTACCAGCTTACGCACCCAGCCGCCCACCTCGGTGGCCTCCTCCGCGGTGCTCTTACCGTCTCTGTCAGCGACACGGCCTACATCACCTGTCCCAAGACCAAGATCAAGGCCATCCTCAGCTACGTCGAGGAGGGCTGGCTCGGCCGCACCACCAACAAGGTCGACGGCGTCGTCTTCCGCTACGACCCCGAAAACGACGACAAGACGCGCATTCAGGACGTGCCCGAGGAGGATATTCTCGCCCGACTTAGCGGACCCTGGAGAGAAAAGGTCGTCTTTACTCTTGGCTCGACGCCCGTGGTATGTCCCCGTCTTGATAAGCCAGAAAATGGATTTGCAGCCTGCTAACACACTCTCCAGAAGCAGGTCCCTGCCGAGCAGCAGTACACCATCATCGACACGGCCCCTCTACAGGTCGCCCCCAAGATACTCCCGCCCGACGACCAGCAGGCCCCCAACGAGTCCCTCACCCTCTGGGGCAACGTTACAAAGGCCATCCACGCCAAGCAGTTCTCCAAAGCCACCACCATCAAGCAGGAGCTCGAGGAGGCCCAGCGCGTCAAGGCCCGCGAGCGTGAGCGCACCGGCGCCGTCTACACCCCCGTCTACTTTACCCACGCCGTCGGCAACGAGGGCCAGCCCGAGCTGACGGAAAAGGGCCGCCAGATCCTCGAGCGCTCCCAAAAGGGCGAGTGGTCCCTCGAAGGCATTAATTAGATGTGACGACTTTCATCGTGAGGCTGTTTTGGCTAGGTCATTGGCTCTTTTTTTGTTTTGTATTTGTTCGGTTTTGGGGTTCGCAGCTGTGGAATAACTAGCTGCTATATACATTCGGGGTCATTCTTTCTTCCTTCACTTTTTCATGATGCACACAAAGGATACAGCCGGTCCTCTCTTTCAACGTCGTTTACTTGTTTTGCATACGGGACCGCATATCTTTGTCTTGGTTCCAATATTTTCTTTTTTGGGATAGATGGACATTTGAGTTTTTGCCTTTTTTTTTTTTTTAAAAAGGCCTTGATTTGTGCTTCTCTTATTTCTGTGTGTTTTGGATGGCAGGGATCATTTCCATACAAGCACCTTTTAGACAGAAATGATACTTTGGAACAGCATGTCTCATGTGACACCGCCGTGCATTTTACTGTTCCCTTCCCTGACGGCATCGGCGTTCTCGGCAGCCTTGGCTGGTACAAGTATAAGTGAAGAGGGTTAAACTTGATCGGTGCCTCGCACCGCCATTATCAATTCGCTAGATAGCCATAATCCCATATCTCTTACAGACTCGCCCACTGGTTTGGGTTTTTCATATTGTACAAGTTACAAAGAGTGAAGAAATAACAAAAGAGTCATCAAAAATTATCCTCTCTTTCTTCTGTTACATGTTGGACATATTGCTTACTGTCCCCTGCTGGGGACATTAACAAGTCAAGACAAGCTCGAACCTTATGCGTCAATGAAGCCCTTGACGTTGCCGAGCCACCTCAGGTACTCATTCTGCTCCTTGAGGTCGACGTAGTCGGGCACAAAGACGGCGAGCGCCTGCGTGATGCCGCGCTCCTCGAGATAGCGCTCGATGAGTACCTGGAGGTCCTCGTCGAGGCTGCCAAAGGGCGGGCCGGGGTAGACGTCGGCGCGCTGCTGGGCGGCTTCGGGGGTCTCGAGTCGGGCGAGCTTGGCGTCGGCGTAGTAGAAGAGATTGTCGACGACAATGTTGCCGTCCTGGGCGGTGGCGTCGATGCTGAGCGCGCCGCCGTTCTTGGCGGGCTTCTCGATGATGATGGAGAGGGAAATGGGCGCGGGCGTCTCCTCGTCGAGCTCGCCGGCCTCGTCAGCGTCGGCCTCGACGTCCTGGCTCCGGCCCTTGCCGCTCTCGGCGGCCTGCAGGTCGTCGCCAAGCGCCTCATCCTCGAGAGCGGACTCGTCGGCGTAGGGGTCAAAGTTGTTGATGTCGGCAATGGAAAAGGAAATTGTGATTCTGGGGGATCGTGTTAGCATGGCGTGGCACACACGAGTAGTAATGACAATGCTTGTCGAGAATCGGGCACGCACTTTTCATCGCCAAACTCGCGGACCAGCTTAACAACCTCCTGGCCGGCCGTGTCAACCAGCTCAAAGGGGCTGTTGTCGATAAAGTCCTTGACGCTCGCCGGCTCCTGCTCGCTGGCCTTCATCTCCTCCTCGATCTGCAGCTCACTCTCAATCTTGGCCGACAGCTCATCGTCCGTCTCGCCGTCGGCGGCGGCCCGGCGGCCAGCCGTCGTGGAGAAGCTGCTGGCGCCGGCGGCGCGCATCATCTGGAAGCCAGAGGCCGTACCGCTCTTAGCCATGCTAGCGGCGAGGGGACGGGCGACTAGGCCCTGGCGCATCGAGGCCGTGGCCAGGCGGCCAATGTTGCGGGGCGCGGAGCGCGCGAGGGTGCGAAAGGAAAGCATGTTGGGTGATGGGGGTTGGAAAAAGGGAAGATTGGTTTTGCAAGAGGACGAGAGATGTCTGGGACGTGGAAGCTCTCGACTGGAAATTTTTTGGAGACGGGACCCCCTATGCGGCGACTAGTGGTGGAGCTCAGGAGCCTGGCATTTGGGGCAGCTTCCTGATGAGTCAGCCGGTCGAAGAAGAGCAGGATGGTTGCGTCGATGTGCAGTATTTCCAGACCATGACCCTGACTTATTGATTATTTGTTAGTATAAACATGCCGCGGGCATGTTATGAATATAGGCTTGCCATTAAATATAGGCTTGTCGTCAAATTTTGGACGCGAGCTATCTGCATGGCCCCGGCCGGGCCTTGAGGTCTTGCCCGGCCACTTACACGAGGTAAAAGACAACCTGGGTAACCGAAAATCGATTTAAATGTAGGTAAAATGGACTAGAAATTGAAATTATGGGAGGGTTTCGCTTCATCCTTTACTCCAGTCTCGGTAGGTAGCTCTTGACAATCTAAGAATTATGACGGGATTCGTGCCTGCCCACTTGCGTAAACCAACAAATACTCGAGCTGGATACTGTCAACCATTGCAATCATCATTAAACTTCACTCTCAAGACACTCTTACATCGCAATAATCACCATCTTCTTACTCACAGATCAATCATCAAGTTTTATTCTTTCACCAGCATTCATGCCGTATCGCCCGCTCCCTCTCATTGGGTATTTCGTCCGCTTCGCCTTCGCCAAGATCTTAAAGTTCTCCGCCATCCTCGAATTCAATTTTCTTCACCTATACGCGTACTTACAGTGTCGTTTAAACTACGACCGCGGGTGCATCGTCTTTCTCGCCGCCACCCTTCTCAGCATCACCCCCATCTTCTTCTATCGGGTACACGCCGACGCCGCGCGCATGGCTCACCGCGCCTGCGGAGTCGAGTTCTTCGGCCGCGACCTCGGCGAAGTGGTGCGCAAAAACATGCTCGCCAACCGCTTCTTGCCAGTTTCCTTGGCCATCCGCGCCCTGGGCGTGATCATGACGGGCAGCGTTGGCAATAGCGTGCAGCGCGCGCTGCTCGACACCGACATGTTTCAGTATTCGCTGCTTAGCCAGGGCGAGCGCTTCGCGGCGACGTATGAGACCTTCTTCCTGCCGGGCGCCATGTGCCTCGCGCTCTTGTACGCTGACGGCAACGACATGCTGCGACGGATGATTCCGAGGGCGTACGAGCTGCTCACAAGATTTTACCTGCGGCTGCTGAGGGAACCCGAGATACTGTTCAGGAACCCAATGCCACCCAGGATTATGACGATATCTAGACTCCCTCGACGAAGAAGACTTAGGCTTCCGGAGATGAGGCGATGAGAGTCACTGGCTGTTGGCTGTGGCTTCCTCAGGGGATGTGTTGGTAAATCGAGTGCGGCTGCTGGTGAATGGATTGAGCGAAAATGCTAGCGAAATTGTTTTGTATAATATCAGTGAGTATATTACATGAAAGCGAATGTATTACGCTATGCGAACCGTTTTCCTTGCTATGAGAGTGAAAGTGGCCACGGCCTGGCAGGAGTAGGCTCTGCAGATGATCTCGAGCATCGTATAAGTGACGTTGGACCGGAGCACATATTTGACCAGATTAGAATCAAACACCGGATGAATGTCTTGACCCCGCGGCCTTGACCTGAATAAAATTGTCAGGAAAAGGGAGACCCAGGCAAGGGTCAAAACTAGTAATAGAGGAAAGCATGCAAGTCCAGGAATTGGATCGCAACGTGCCACATCCGCCAACCAAGTTGCCGAGTTAGAAAAGCTGGCCCTCGCAGGACACAGCAGCTTCGCGAGCAGCTGATTTGCTGCTTGCAACTCCGCTAGTACTTCTGTATGTATATTTTTTCTGCTTTTGAGAAGAGAACATCTTTTACATGCTCTAACATGGTATGCGGAGAATCAAATCCATTACCTAGTTATTTCGTACGGACAACATCCAATTTTGCGCACTACCTACCTTGGACAGGTCCCTCGCATCTCAGTACAAGGAACCCCCACCATAGCTTTTTGCCCCTCCTACGTAACTTGGGATCTGCCTGATAACAATCACACCTTGCTCTCCAACTTTTCTACCTCTTGCCGATCCGATTCATCCCCCACCACTTTTCTCCCTCAAACCTCGCACATCAGCTCAATTCTTTCTTTCTCCCCCCCCCCCCCTTTTTCACAAAACACACGTCAAAAACGCCAGCAATGTCCTCTGCCGACACGACGCCCATCTCCGCCGCGCGCTTCGCCGCCGCCCTCCCCTCTCTCTCCCTTCCCCTCCTCGCCCTCAAAGTCCTCGAGATCCGCAATTCCATTGCCCATTTGCAATACTCCAACGACCAGCTTCGACCCTTTGCCGCCGACGACGAGGAGGGCGGCGCTGATCCCGTTTGCGTCGAGGCCATTCGCGAAAACGAAGCCGTCGTCGAGCGCATGGCCGAACGCATCGCGCTGATCCGGATCGAGGTGGAAGACGTCCGCGGGGTGTCGTGGCAAGATTTTGAGGATAAGGCGCAGATGGAGACGCGCGCGAGGGAGGAGGGGCGTTTGGCGAGCGGGCAGCAGCAGCAGCGAGAACAAGAAGAAGCGCAGGGGCGGCGGCATCAGCGGCAGGAAGGAGAGGGGGAGGTGACGGGGATAGCGGCGCAGGTCAACGGCGTGGAGTCGTCGCCGTGGACGGACGGGACATTTCAAACGGGCACGCTACGGAATGGCGAGGTGCACATGGACGCGGTGCCGGGTGCGAGGGGAGCGAATGGAGGAGGGGCGGGCGGGAGTCTCTCGGACGAGCAGCTGAGGGCGGCCATGGAGGAGCGGATGCGGCAGATGACGACCGACGAGGATGAGGATGGCGGTTTGCACCTATAAGATGCGTGAATTACAACATGGTGGCGTTTTATTTGCATTTGTTACAGGAGTTGCTGGTTTGATTTGTTGTTGAAAACAAAGTGACTTCATTGAATTAATGAATGTTGTATCAAAACGATCAAAAGACCATCACGGCCAAAAGAACCAAAGAGCCTAACAAGGCTAAAAGAAAACCAAAAAACCCCCCAAAAGGCCAAGCCCATCAAAACAAGTGAAAATACCGAGGCACCAAGGCTGTCAAAGGAGCCAAAATCAACCAAAACCAAAACACCACAAACAAAACACCAAACCAGTCAAAACAATAAAGAAAAGTTGCACGCATGCACCCGTAAACCCCATTTGTATCCTTATGCTATAGCGGAAAAACAAGACCAAAAGGACAAGACTCCGTGGTCGCTCAATATGCTTTTGAAGAAGAGAGAAAAAGGAAAGAGTGAGTGTGAATGTGTGAATGTGTGATTGTGTAGGCTGGATATCAAATCCAGCATAGGTCGGTAGGAGGAAGAGGGAGAGGGAGTGTGTTCTTCTCGCCTTGCATGTATTTACTCAGTGTCGTCACCGACTGGAGAACCACTAGTCACCTTGAGCATGGTGAGCTTGCGCGACTTGTGAAGCATCTGCTTTCTCGTCATTGGGCGCTTTTGGGGAGGCTTGCTAATCCTCATGCTGCGAATAGTCTCAAGCTTGGGGCGCCAGCCTTTATTGGCATGGTAGTCGATGACGTGCTGAGGGATGTCTCTAAATTTGCTCAGGTCATAGGGATCGTCGTCGTCCGAGTTGAATGAGTAGCTCTCGTCGAGATCGTCGTCGTCATCGGCCATGGCGGAGGACTTTCCAAGGTAGGCAGGCGCTGGCTTGGAGCGAACGCTGTGCAGCGGGCTCCCGTCGGACTTATCGTCGAATTCCCATCCATACGACAGGCTCTTTGCGCGGTTGCTCGTGTTGATGCGCGTGGCAAAAAGTGCTTCAATGAGCTCGTCCTCGGTGGGCGCGGCGGAGCCCTTGCGTGCCCGTTCTATAGCCAGCTTGTCCTTGACGATTTTGTCGAGGTAGGGGTCGTTTGCGACTAGAGTGCGTCCGCTGGACTTGCTCCCGGAGCTGTTGGCTCTGCTGACGGGGACCTTGCCCTCCATGACTTTGGCGGGGGGTGGTGGCTGCAGCATCCATTTGTAGCCGTCTTTGTGCGCAGGCCTGCTGCTGATGACGGGAGGGTGGTAATCGTTGACAGGGGGGTTGCGGGGGGTCGTGTAGAAGTTTCGACGTTCCTGGTCCGTAACCTCCTTTTCAAGGCCGAGAGTCGAATCGATAAGTCGACCGGCCGAGTCACGAGCCCTGCTAATAGCGTCCTTTAACTTCTGCGCCGACCATTGGCCCCATAGATCTTCGTCCTCTCGCTGATATCCTATTTTGCGGTTCCAATCTGGTGGGGTGCCGTTTTCTTCTTCGCGTAGTACGCTTAGGCTGTCGACGTTGGTTCTGCTGTCGTCGACGTTTGTGCGCTCCGAGACGGAGGGGTTGCAGGAATCGCGGCCGGAGCTCGTGAGGCCGCGGGAGCTCGAATTTTTGCTGGAGGTCTTCTTGGGTAGGCTGGGCCCCATGTCGATTTCAGACTTCCAGTAAGGGTTGGTGGAGAAGGGGGGAGGATGCTGGTATTTGCCGGGCTGGGTCGTCTCGAGCTTCGTGGCCTTTTCGCGATCCTTCTTGGCGATCTCGCGGGCGCGGTGGCGATGGCGGACCTTGAGACATGGTGTGCAAGAGAGTATGTAAAAGACGGCGGACTGAAGAGCAACTGGAAACGACATGACGGGTGATTGATCGAGTTGCGGAAACTATCTGGGTTAATTGCCAGTGTTGAAGAAGCACTGGCAGTCGTGTGCTCTGGGTGAGCGTCGGGTTATGGCGTGAAGACAGCGACGAAAGAAAAATTAAGCGGGGAACAAAGAAAATAGTAGCAAGCAGAGCGAATTCGAAGAAAAAAGAGAAGCTAAAGTGAACGGAGCCGATGGAATGGAAAGAACAAGTGAAGAGTGCATGTGGTGGAATGGGAGGACAGGGGAAGTCGAAGACGAGAATGAAGACGCGCGAAAGCGACACCTGAGGAAGGAATTGGGTTGCCAGGGGTGCAGGGGGGACTCTCAGAGGTGGAAGGAGCGCTGGACAGTGCCTTCCTTTAGTATTCGCCTAGGGGACCGGCCCGCTGGCAAACTACTGGCACAGTGGCCAGTGGTTGGTGGCCTACTGAGTACCTTAGTGGATGACCACGGAGGGGCGTGGCTGGGGGACACTCCCAAGACTCCTTGACTCCCAGAGTCCCTGAAATAGGCCTGTCCAACCACCACCTCGAGGGGCAGCTAGCGACTTTTTCTTAGTGGGCTCTTGGGGTGGTTACGTACGAGGCGGCGAGGCCAGACTTGACTAACAAAGGCATGAACTTTCTTCAAAGGCTGCCGTAAGCATCGTCGAAACACGACACAGACGAAATGTAATAATCATCTACCTATTTGATCTTTTCTTGGTCTATCATTTTTACTCTTTACGTGCTCGCTTCCTGTTGCAAGCTGACTGCTATCAACGCTGCTTATTATTCGTATGCACAGCCCACCTCCGACAGGCCCCTCCCCTCCAGGGCACCCGTCATTTGCTGTCAAACCGCCGCAGAGACCCTGCGCCTCTGGAATCTGGTACAACTTCTTCCCTTCCCTTCATCCCGCCCTCAACGTCACCTCGCACTGCCTCGCCGGCGTTGAAACCGACGCGCGCGAGTGCATTTATTAGGTACACGTTTCAACCCAGTAAGTCTATTCTGGGCATCAATGCGCGCCTAACCAAATGAACCCTCTTCTTACTCCAGATCTGCCTCCCTTCTCCAGACGACCCCTCTCACCCCTGTCGGGAGACGTAATAAAAGCAATCGATAAACACCGCAAAGAAAAAAGAAAAAAGGTCCTTGCGGCACCTCTGTCATACCTGTAACCTGCCACGCTTGCTTGCCTGCCCCAAAACCGAGCCTTTCCACAGAAAAGCCACGTCAATCCCACTTCTCCGCAAAACAATTAAACATTGCAGAGCAAGCAGAATCTTTTGCAGGTTCGCGATAGCAAACATCTGATTGTCTCTCTTCCGTTTTTTTCCCTCGTTTCCCCTTCCCCTCCCCCTCCCCCGCCATCCGTTCAACCGTAATCATGACGTTGACCATCTCGCCCCCCCCCCTCCACCATCGACGGATCGACCACTAAAAGGAACACAGATATGGGCAACCACATGTCATTCGCGAAAGGACGCACAACACCACATGCGGCCCGGCATCAACCTCGCTTAGACAGAAATCCAACCTGACAACCTCCCTCGCACTACCCCGCCGCATGTCTTTCTCCGACATTGCAAACCTCCTTTCCGAGAACCATCCAGCCCAACGACGCCTTGTCATCGCAAACACGGCACGGTGTGGCGCTCTCCACACCCACCCGTACCCAACAGCAAAAGGGTTTCTAATTTGCAGCGTTTTAGTGTCAGGTGTGTACTGGTGAGTGCAGATGCCGCTAGCTGCGAATAATAAGAGAGTTTCAATGAAGAGCCAAGTATCAATTCTTGGCGTGGCCGGTTTTGTCTTTTTTTAGGGAGGGCTCTCAGTCATACTCGCGAAAGAAAGCAGGTTCTACGCCGGATGCAGTTTTGCGTTTCAAACCACCCAGGCCACGGATAAAGACACGCGCAATAGGCCTTGACTCGGGCTCCGCACGTATTATTCGTGACAGTGGACCAAGAGACTCATCCTTCTCCGTCGCCGCTGCCGATGCCATCCGAACAAGGCAGAACGAAGAAGCCACCACAGCGTAGCATTCACAGTTTCCGCCATCGACACCCCCTGAAGCCGCACATGATGGGATTCTGCACCATGATTTGTGACGCGCCACGTTACCGTCCTTTGCCGCCCAACACACATCATGATGCCCTGCGCGATGCCACTCCTCCAGTGTCCACACCTAAACACCATCACCCCTCCCGCGGCTTCATCCGTTTCCCTTGTTTCAATCAGATCATGACTTGTGACAGCTAACTCGCATTTGTCGGGAGTTGCAAGATGTCGTAGCCAGCTCACCGTTTCAATAACTCAACCCAGATGCAGAGGCCACATGATCCTTGACACCCATGGTCGCCCACTTCACCCGACCCCAAACGACACCATGCCCTCTATTCGCCATCATTCATTGGTCGTACAAAACCTCACTTGATGCCAACAAGTTTTTTTCAAGTTTTTTATTTAGACGCCATCTTGTAGGCGGTTCTACCTGAGCGTGCCTGCTATGGCTCGACACTATAATGATAGATACACACACATACAATTGCACACAAACCAATCAATCTTTTGCCTTTGCCACACCTCTTCCAATTTTTCAGATCCGTGTTACTTGTTGTTGCATAGTCGTCACACTAGATTTCTCGTCTGCCAGCTGTAAATATGCTGTTTTCCTGCAGGGCCGGCCATGTCTTCCACCTCTCTCATCACCACGTTTGCTTTTCGAGGCTCCGTGCCCGGCTTAGGGCTGATTTTCTCCTGCTGTTTTAATTTAGTCCATGGCGGTTCATTTTTCCACCATCGACGCCATCCATGCTGGTATTTCAATATCAAAGTGTTGAAGAAAAAGATATGGTGCAAAAAAAGGAAAGTGGCGGTAACAACAGTGGCGTTTCTGACACCACTGGATATGATACAAGAAACGATTCGCGTGGTGGCTTTTGCTTCGTGGTTTTTTTTTGTAGTTTTCGATTTTCATCCTCATCCTCTCCTAGCTGACGCTTTGAGTGTGACACGTCGACGAGTCCATTGCGCGAGGCTGCGGCTTTAGACATCCCACTCCTCTTCCTCTTCCTCCTCAGGCTCATCGTTGTTCGTCAGGGCAGAGAATGAGCCACCAAACGCCTTCTTGTTGTTGGCACCGTTGCCGTTGGTCTTGGAAGCGGCCTGCTTGCTTACAGGGGCAGCAGCGGGAGCAGCCTTAGGTGCAGCGAGAGGCTCATCGTCGCCCGAGTTGCTGGCGGCAGCCGCCTTCTTCTTGGAGCTCTTAGTCTTGACGGTGCTCCACTCCTCCTCCACCTGCTGTGCAGACTGCTCGAACACAGCAGGCGCAGCGTTGCCAGCGCCGTTGGTCTGCGTAGTCGGGGCAGAGGTGGGCTCAAAGGTGTCAAGAGGCGCGTGGAGCTCACCATTAGTCTTAGGAGCAACATTGGAGGCAACACTGGAGGCACCTTGCTTCCATGCAGTAGCGGCGCCATTGGTAAACTGGGAGCCGTCCTTGGCAGCGCGGCCTTCGGCAACACGAGCCTGACGACGCTGCTTCTCCTCGAGAGCCTTGCGCTCAGCCTCGGCCTCCTCACGAGCAGCCTTGGCGGCTTCAGCCTTCTTTCTGTTCTGGCGCTGCTTTTTGGTCTCGGCCTTCTCGGCGGGCTTACTATCCTTCTTCTTCTGCTCGGTAGGCTTGGACTCGCTAAGGCGCAGAACAGTGGGAGCAGCGGCCTTGGGCTCGAGCATGTCGTCAACACGGCCAGCCTCAGCGGGCACAGCGGGCACAGCGGGAGTCTCTTCCTCGACCGGTTCTTCCACATCGGCGACTGTCTCGGGCTCAATGGGAGCGGCGGCAGGGGCAGGAGTCTCGGCTTTAGGGGCCTTGGGGGCCTTGGGGGCCTTGGCACCATCAATGTGGCTGGCTTTGGACTGCTTGACATACTTCTCGCGCTGTTTGGCGTCAGATTTGGCGGCAAACTTGGTACCCTCCTGTGCTTTGGAGAGCTGCTTGGCAAACTCGCGGTTGGCGGCGGAGTCGTCCATGGTGTCACGGCCGGTGGTCGTGCTGGCCTGTGGCGCCTTGACCTCGCGGGGAGCATTCTGTGCAGCGCTGGAGGCAGACTGCGCCTCTTGCGCAAAAGCATCCTTGCGTTGCTTCTTCTTTCTGTCTTCCTTGCGGGCTTCGGGCTGTGAGGCTTTGGCCTTTGCAGCGGCAGCTCGCCTCTTGGCATCAGACCTGGTGGAAAGATGGTAAATGGTGTAGCCAGCGCCAGCAAGGGCAGCATAGCCGCCAATCGTGTAGACAAGACTCATCCCAGAGTCAGCCATGGCGGCGGTTGTTTATGTCGGGGCGGGTGGTGGAAGCGAGGAGGATGCGATGACGGGACTAGCGTCCGGGTGTACGACTCGGCACTGATTTCTGAGTCGTTGTCGTCGTCGAGCTGCTCGTCAGACAATTCAATGCAGCTATACAAAGGATGGCAGCGGTGGCTGGTCGATGCAGATGCTCTGGTCGATGATGGCCAGGCGAGGTTGCCGCGTTGTCGATCAATGGCGGGATTGAAGTGATACGTGGCCACCTGTCTGGATAATCGCACAAGGAGAGGAGCAGGGGGGCAGACCAAGGAAAGGGGGACAAGGAAAAAGAGTTGATAAGAGAAAGATCGGATAAGGGGCCGGATAAAGGGGACGATGGCAGGGTTATAAATTGGATGAAGAAAAAAATGCGAAGGTTCAGCGTGATGAAAGGTGGCTCGAGAACAACTTGTGCCAACAAGCCAAGGTGAGTTGTGTGTGTGGTTACGGCGTTCTGGCTACGTCGCCAACCGAGACAGCCAGCCAGCCAGCCAAAGGCAAGCCACTAAGCCAAATTTGGCCAACTCTAAGCCACGCAGGATCTGAACAAGTCAACGCGTAAAGGGGCTGCTGCTCAGGGACAAGTAATACTAGCACATATTCGCATTCACAAACGCTTTCTTCCTATTTTATAAAAGTCTACATGTTGATGGAAGCGCTGGCTATCAGTACCAAGGTGAGCATCCTATCGATCAGCGCGGAAAACAATGCCACGACACATGTCCACAATCTTTCCACCCACGCAATTAATTGCACTGACTCAGCTGTTCGACTGCCGAGTGGCTCGCAAAAAAAGACGCCTCTCATTCCATATGTGGCTTCTTCATTCAATAAGTTTTTCTGTTCGTAATAATTGACCTCTTTGGTTTCAGGGGAAAGCGGGGCATCATTCGACCTCAAGCCTCTGTGCCTCGAATACCTAATAACCTACCTAGGTACGGGGTAGAACGTCCCTATCGATATTAACAATCTCTACATGATCTTTGACGTGCTCTTCACCTGCACAATCCATGACCACCTTTGATGTGGCCAACCCCCGGCAGAGACTAACTGCATACCTGCTTCGCAAATGCACTACTGAAACGATCAATCTCAGCACCTGTTACCTGGGAACCAATTTTAGTCGGTCCTCGAATTTACCTGCAGAGGCTCCATGATATCACGCCACCGTACAGCCTCGTCCCTCGAGACGCGCCAAGCCAACAGGCTGAGTCCAGCACCTGTGACTTAATAGACGGCGCCTCGAATCACAAATTCATCTTGCCGACGCCTCCCTTGCAGCCGCAGACAAAGTCGCGCGCTCCTCTTCCAGCATCATGTCACCTTCTCAATCAGCCTCTGACGCAAGGCACAGGCACACAAGCGTGGGCAGTGAAACAAGTTTTTCCCTCCGAAGCGATGTAGCCCGTCGAATAGTTAAAAGCGCGTCATGTCCAAAAGAGACATCGCAGCAGCTCCCGCATACTATAAACAGATTTCAGGGCTTCAACGCGATATGACGTTCGTCACCGGCAACTGACACAAAGTCACACGGCTCAGTATGGAATTTCCGGCTTTGGAGTCTCAAGGTTTGTGTAGGCAGACATGCACATATCGCAGCTTATTTGCCTAAGATGACAGCCAGTAATACTCTCATCGATGTCAATCTTCTGACCCTAGTAGAAAGCAAGGGCGAATCAAGAGGATGGATCGTCCATACTTATTACATCAAGTCGACCCCGGGGCGGAGAGTAGCCTCATACCCCACGAGATACAGTTCTCAAGCTAGCCGCCTTTCAAAGCCCGGATTTTCTTGTTAGCATCGCCGCGCTGAGGACCATCCTCTCGCGGTTCGAGCGCACAGCAGCGCGCCCCAGCCTGCCCAGAAAGTGTGCGAATAAGCCTTCAAGGCGTTCAGATTCTGGAGCTACGTTATGTATTACGGTTTGCTTCACTTGAGATGTCGTGGAAAGTTAACATTGTGCCGGCCGGAGACGCCCGCGGAGCTCATGTCATGGCGGCGCCGATTCCAAAGCAAAATTGCGCCGCGACCCCACCACCCGCACATGTGTCCGAGAAGGCATCTCGTCTGGTGTCCTGACTTGATCTCTTGGCCACGACAAAAGTAGCCATCTGCACCCCCTGTAGCTAGAAATCATCCCAAATAGTCTGTCCTTATGTACCAGTCTGCCACTATTTATCGGAGCTGGTGATCCAGCGCTACAACTCTTGCTTATCGAGGAGCACACGACTGCGGGGTCTCTCCACAGCCTTTTTCGTGGGCCATTGGCTTGACATTTTGGAGTCATACTTCTGCTCTTCGACAATCTTCATTTGAAAAAGTTGCTTCCTATCGAATTTTGCTTGCTACCAACCTCACATCATGGCTCCCCGGAAGATTATTATCGATACTGATCCTGGTGAGCAGTGTCCATACACCTCAACCACTTGACGCAACTAACCGTCATCTTAGGCGTGGATGATGTTATGGCTATGCTGTTGGCTCTCAGCGCCAAGAAGGAGGAACTTGAGGTTGTCATGATTTCCGTGACTTATGGCAATGTTCCTCTTGAATGGTGAGTCTCTTCTTCCCACCACCCATGTCCCCGCAACCGTGTTGACAAGAACTCAGCTGCGGACGCAATGTCGTCGGCATGATGCAGGTTATTGAAAAGGAAATGGCCTGGCGCAAAGCCAACGGCCGTCCCGAGGGTTTCGAGGCTCTCAAGGCATGTAAGCCTTTGGTTGCTCTCGGCGCAGAGCATCCTTTGGAAGAGAAGGATCTCAAGTTTGACCACTTCCGTAAGTCGTTCCAAAGAGAGCGTTGCTGTAGCCCACCATCTTCAGAACTTTCAGAACTAACAAATTCTATAAAGATGGTCTGGATGGTCTTCACGATGTCCACGCCACATTTCCTGACTTCAGCCCTCCCGAGAAGTGGCTGCACATCTTCCGCGAGCAGGGCTCTTCCGTGACGGACCTAGATAAGATCTCACCCCTCTTCACGCCCTCGCGCGAGCTCGCGCACAAGGAGATTCTGCGCCTACTCCGGGAGAATCCCGTCGACAGCATCTCCATACTCACCGTCGGTCCCATGACCAATGTGGCCCTCGCCGCGTCCGAGGACCCCGAGACCTTTCTCCGCGCCAAGGAGGTCGTCGTTATGGGCGGCGCCGTCAAGGTGCAGGGCAACATCACCCCCGTCGCCGAATTTAACACGTACGCCGACGCCGTAGCCACGGCGCGTGTCTTTGCCCTCAGCTCGCTAACGCCGTCGGCGACCATGCCCCCGCCCACCATCAACCGCGCGCTGCCGCCGTACCCGGAAAGGCTGTCGCGGCCGCTGCGCGTCGTGCTCTGCCCGCTCGACGTGACGGAGCCGCACGAGCTGACGAGCCGATACTTTGCCGAGATCGTGGCGCCGGTCGTGCGCTCCGGCAGCCCGCTGGCCGCGTGGGTGCACCACTTTGTCGACGGCGCGTTTACCAAGATTGTAAGCATCCTCGGCCCGGACACCCAGGCCGGCCTCTCGCTCCACGACCCGATGACTGTCTGGTACAAACTCGCCGGCGACGACCCCGCCTGGCAGCTGACGGCGGCCGAGGACATTCGAATCGAGACTGCGGGCCAGTGGTCGCGCGGCATGCACATTGTCGACCATCGCGGCAAGCTGCGGCCCGCCGAGGCGGCATTCCTCGCGTCGGTCGATCCGCGCAACGACCCCGAGGTGATTAAGCTGGACGCTGTCGAGGGGGATGAGCTAGGCTGGCTGAGCGTCCTCAAGGGCAACCGCATCTACCGCCTCGTGAAGACGCCTGGCGAAGAAATCTTCAAGGAGGTTCTACTCCAGCGGCTCTTTGACCTGCCAATGTAAGTTGACGAGACGAGTGCATAGATGATAGAAGTCTACGAGACAATTTTCATTTCAGGTCTGTAAACACGCTTCGAACCGCGGGCTCTTTTGGTATGAATAATTGTAGTGTTTGTTTGTGTTTGTTTGTGCGAATTGCGTAACTGTACCACGATTGCTTAACCATTTAGATAAAAAAACGCCGAATCCTTTTTGCGCGCGAGTAAAGCAAAGCCCACGGCAATTGTGGGAGCAGGAGAGATGCCAAGTAGAAAATGCAGAGATTGCCCCAGCCCTACAGCAGCGGGACCGCTGCTCGGGGCAAGCGTGGCCAAACAGCAGGCCTCGACGAGCACACCGCGGTGTCGTTATTTGACGCGCGCTGCAGTCGTTGGACTAGATGTGCTTGATGCCACCTATCACCGACCCCTTGACCTCTGTCCAGTTGATGCTGTCGTCCAGCTTCTCGTCCACCAGCCCTATGGAGCACACGTTGTCGCCGCGCACAATGTATACCCCGAGAGGATCTATCGCTGACGATTCGGGGTCGTCTGGCGTTCGGATGATTCGCTCGACGGCATTGCTGAGCACCTAAACGTAACAAAGTTAGCAATACTGATTCGCCTTGGCCGCCGCCTCGCGGGTTCGCGGCAGCAGAAACCTGCGCAGCCAGGCGCGCGTCGACACGTGGTATTAACATACTATATTTGTAGAGTTATCGCAGGCCGTCAATGTGCCTACCAGGATCCGCGAGTCGGCCGTGACGATGAGGACCTTTTCTAGAGGCCGTAGGGTTAGCCTGAGCTCGGTCTCGCCTGCGAAGCTTGACAACGCGTGGCGCGGGGACTGTGGCGGCAGGACTCACTGTTGAGGTAGCTTCCTAGAGACGCCATCGTGTTTATTCCGAGCTCCAATCAGTGTCGAGGGTCGACGTCGCGTGCAGAATACTCAGTCGTCGCGGTGCTGCGCTGAGAAGGCGTTCCCAGCAGCAGTGGGGGAGCTTTTTCTAGCAAGAGGACAGTGGAGGGGCAAGCCAGCTGGATGGATGCAACGCAACAAAAGATGCAGGCAATAAATAGTTAGAGCTTGCTCTCGAGGAGTCTTTTGGCTGGAATTTTTCTTTCGACGAAGCAATGGATTGTATTGAATTGCCTTTACGTAGCTACGGGCACAATCAGCGACTGGCGAGGTAGCGGCTTCGCCGTGCACATATCCAGCATCAAATTTGCACACCATTCACGGCCAGACATGCACAGCATTTGACTGATTGGGTCAAGCAAAAATTCAACAAGTCACGACTATGAAAGCCTCTTCTTCACCACGTTGGACAAGCCAAACGCAAGCAATGAAAAGAAAAACGAAAATTTTGGTTGTTCGCGTTACCTGGAGGCAGTGTAATACCAGGAACACTGTGGACGGAATCATGTGCAAGCACAGAGGAAACCATCCAGTGGCCAAAAATAGGAATAATCGTAGAACGGTCTCAGTAGAGACCTTTCAGAGATTAAACTGAAAAGAACAGATACTACACTTGATCTAAGCCAATAGGCAAAGAGAGCTAAAGAAGAAAGAAAAAAAAGTCCAAAAGATGTGGCGGCAGCTCGCAGTTTTATAGAAGTTGTGTGGTGGGCGGTGAGGGCCGAGTGGCAGAAATTGAGGTGACACGGACCCGCTTCCGCAGCAGGCAGCAGTGCCAGCCGCAGGGTTGCCTGCGCGGCTGGGAACACAAACGGAGAAATTTGCCAATAAAATGAATGAAGAGGGCGAGCACGAAATGGTGATTGGGTCAATTGATTGACTGTGGATGCCTTGATTTCGGCTATCCAGTCCGGAATGGGCGATTTGCCAGACCGCCAGTTTGGCCGTCGCAAAAGAAAAATTGTGCATCGGCGGCTCCCATTTCGAGTGTGCAAGGAATTCACATAAAGTATTACATTATGAAAGCTGAGCGTACTTTGTATAATACGAATAAAAATAATTATACGGACACTTGATAATGAAGACGGCAGCTGCTGTACTCCATGTTGTTAACGTATGCTGTGCGGACATGCCTGTTTTGCATCGACCCGTAACTATTCAGACGCAGCTGTGATACTTGCGATTCTCAGCAACACAATTTGCCCATAACAGCAGCAGAACGTCCATGGATGACTAGCTCTTATCAGAAAATCTTCGATCGCATTCAGCTCGTGTTTCTCTCGTGGTTATCTCGTGGTTCTCTCGTGATCTACCAGCGAAGTCGACGCAGTCGCCGGATACAGGGTATCAACAAATGTCAAACGATGAAGAGAGAGCACCTGGCTCGTACCCCAACATGATTCGGTGACTATTAGGTAAGAAAGAGCACAGAATCCAGGAACGCGCCATGGAGCATGTCTAGAAGATAATTTCAGGCACATTTTGGCCGTCCGCGCAACATGGATGCGTGGAATCCCGTCGGCCCAGATAAACGGGGTAAAACACATTTTGCAATCTTCATCACGTCTTCACGACAAACGCACTCAGAGTCTATGCCTACAAAGGAGCTGTCGAAAGTACTATGAATTCATTTCCATGTCCTGCTGGAAGTGTCTTTTCTGTGCTGCACTCTGCATCGCACTCTCGTTGATGTTGAGTTCTGAAGTTGGCATTCTTCAACAATGCCAACATCGGCGGTTAACCAGCCGTCCGGGCTGTCTTTAGGTACGTGCCAGCGACCCGTGCCTCTGCCCGTGGCTCTAAGGTACGGAGCAGAATACAGCCGACCGAGTTATTGTTCACCCTAGCCCTTCTAGCTAATCGTGTGCTACCAGCAGCATACAGAGCGACCAGAGTAATAAGGCCGCGGTGACATCGCGCCTCCGCATCTCTGGCGCGCCCTTGCATCGATTAGTACAGTGGATAACACCGACCAGCGTCACCCATAAAACGACCAATAGATCATGATCAACCACTTGTACGTCGTGCTTTTCTTTACTACGATCGATATAAAACTTCGCTGTGGAGCATCAATCTTGCAATGCATCACAAAATCGTGGCTTTGGACGCTTGGAATGTCCCAATCCCAGAAGACCTACTTCACCTCCCCAAACCACACACCTACGAGCTTGCAAGACACGCGAAGCAGCTCTCATCCACCGAAGCCATTCAAGATGCCGTCCGGGACGCAACAATTATCGCTACAACAGTCACGCCGCTAAAAGGCGCGACCTTGGATATCGCCAACACTCCGAGGCTTCAGTTGATTGTGGCTATTGCTGTGGGCACAGACTGCATCGACACAGATCTGGCAGCGGCCCGAGGCATCAAAGTGGTCAACTGTCCCAATGCCAACACGGAGACAGTGGCGAACCACGTCCTGGCCATGTATTTTGCAGGCCGTCGCCACCTGGTACAGCTGCATAACACGGTGCTGAGAACCGAGGAATGGCCCAAGAATGCATTGACTTATGCACTCAATGATCCCAAAGGCCAACCTCCGATTACCTGCAAGGAAGAAATTGTGGGTGTCGTAGGCTATGGCGCTATTGGTAAGTTCTCAAGCCTGTTCTGGACAAAAAGTCGTGATGATTTACTAAACCAAAATGCTATGTGACAGGTCGCCGCATCGCCGAGTTGTGTGGTTCCCTGGGAATGAAAGTCCTCATCGCAGCGCGAAAAGGCGCGCCAGCAAGCCCCGACAGAGCGCCATTCACACAAGTCCTCGCCCAGAGCTCCGTGCTCGTCCTCTGCGTACCGCGTGGTCCCGACACGCTGGGTCTCATATCCACACCAGAATTGCAAGCCATGTCGCAGCATGCGCTGCTGATCAATGTCTCTCGAGGCGGCATCGTCGACGAGGGTGCGCTTCTCGAAGCGCTGCGAGCCGGCTCCATTGGCGGCGCGGCATCAGACGTGTTCCAGCGAGAGCCGTCGGGCGCCGGACAGTTTTGGAAAGAGGGCGACAGTCCGCTGCTCAAGGTGGACGCAGCTGAAGCAGACAGACTGAATCTCGTCGTAACTCCTCATGTGGCATGGTGCTCGACGACGACGTTTCACAACTACCTCCAAGCTTTCAAGCGGCACGTTGAGACTTTTTGCGAGCAACACAAAATATGATCAAGAACAACTAAGTTCAATAAATACAAAATGACAAAAGCCTGACGATAAGCCTCATCACTTGAAAAAAAGCTTTTCATTAGTCGGTCATCTATGTTGGTTACAGAAAGTGACCTGTCCCTCTCCAGAAAGACTGCATCTGGGGAGTAACATCCCTCACGAAGGTTCGAGGGGTAAACAAGAATAACTTAACGTCACGGCATCACTCTGGAAAAGCCAAGTCCAAGTACGGACCCAACCTGTTCTCTCGACACCGCGCGCCTCTAAAGCAGCTCTCGTTTCGTCAGCATTGCATTGGTGGCTATCTATGGCCTCGGCTGGGCCTTCCACGCCAAGACTGTGAGCCTTGTCGTATCCTTCGAAGTCCGGCTCTGACAGATATAGCAACTGGCGCTTTCTTTGATCATGCAAATATTTGCCGGATTTTGCACAACAGATTTATTTATTATAGGTTCATCACTCAAATTATGCCGACTAAATAACTAACGTTCCATGCCTTCGGCGCTCTCAATACCGACCTCAACACCCATCAATCCTCCACCACTTCAGCAGCTGCCAACTTCACACGATGCACCCTGAAAGCAGCGGTCCTCTTTGCTATACAACCATCACCAATCACATCTGACAAGGCTGGTGTTATATTTGTTGGGTATTATTATATTCCTTCTGCTCGACGACTTTCAAAGTGTTCATTGCGATGCTCTGTATCTTTGGACACTCCGAGGTAGTCGCGAATCTTTCACAACAGGGCGACGGCAGTGGTAGCATTTTTTATTGTGAGGACATCTGTGTTGCCAGGCCGAATGATGATTGCTTACAGATTTTTTTCACATGAACTGACCAAGAATCCCAATGCACCTAGAACCGCTTTGTAGTTTGTGTCTTGGGGGCTGTTGAATCTGCTCATGCCCTGGTGGTCTGTATTGAGAGAACGACAGACCTCTCCTGGTAGCCCAAGCTTCGCAGAATCCACGTCGACAATTAACTGTTAGTGATTAGATGTTGAAACTCTTCAAGCCGTAATAGCGGCGAAGCATCAGATGTACATGCCTCATCAGCCATGCCCCGCAGGCTCGTCTTCAGAGATTCGAAGAAGGAGAAGATTTGCAAATTGGGTGCGACATGTTGGAATTGCTCGTTGACTTCTCGCAGAAGAAACTTATTTTCGGCGAGTTTGCTTCCAAGTCGCTTTCCATTATATGGTAAACTAATAGATAGAAGGCGTCTGAGAAGAATGACCATGTCTGATCCGCGATGTGGTGTTGCAAGAAATACAACAGCCTTGGTGGAGTTGGCGACATGTTGATATCTTGCATCGAATTGAGCCTCTAGGTACGCCTAAATTGGATCAGCTCTCATACCTGTGTATCGAATGACACAGTCGAAAGGAATACCTTTTTGAATACAAGGCCGCCCAGGGAGTGAGCGACAAAAATAATCGGAACCTGTCCCTGGTAAATGTTATGTTCTGTGATCTCACAACAGATATGCGCACCTCTCCAAGCCGAAATTCCTTACCGCCGACCCCCTTTTCGAATGCAAGGTCGTACAGTAATTTACTCGTAACTTCTGAAATGCCAAACAATGGGTTTTGTCTGGAGCATTCCAGCCTCGCCTCGTAGTCATACGTAAATATTCTAGCATTGCGTGTGTCAACGTCGCAAGGTAGCCACTCTTTGGGCCAAAAACAAGCAGGGTCGTGTTTTTTACACCATGTCGTAGAGCTAGAGCCAAACAGGCCATGAATGAATATTATATCGGCATTTTGCTTGTCACACGGTTCGTGTAATAACGACAGGCCGAGCGGGGTTGGTGCTGGTCCGGCGCAGTCGAGTTCCGGACTCGAGCTTTGTACGACGTGTTCGCCAGCATGATTTTGTGCGACGGTAGTTGCACTACCAGGACCTTTGACACGTTTCCGCAATGTCGCTGCGAGGTTTTTGAGCGAAGAAAATAATTTGGGGAAGAACTAGATCGAAGAAAGAAACAATCAGTCGGGATTCAAAGGCTCGAGTTGGTCCTGTTTTTTGTTATAACATGCCATGATGCCTGCGAAATCGTCAGGCGGAATCGCTTCCTTTCCGCGACCATGAACATTCGCTAGCTGGTGTCCGACCTTGCCTCCTCTGTCAAGGTCATACAGCGCCTTGATAGAGGTCGATGAGTCGCATGATTAAATATTTAGACATTCTTGCTTTGGTACACCCCATGACCCCTAGTGTTGGCAGGCACGCCTCGGTTGGCTGACTTAGCCAGCCAGCCCCTCATCAGCCGCCACTCTCTCCCTAGATAGCCTCTCTTTCTCTCTCCTCTATACACACATTCATTAGGTCTTTGCTTTAGCTCGTGCCCTGCAGTGTGACGCCCTCGCTCCCTCTCGCTCTCCGCTTGATCCGCCACACGTAGCCTTCGCATCATCTGTAGCCGCCGGGAAGAC
This sequence comes from Beauveria sp. NWAFU-1, assembly GCA_024472245.1. Lineage (NCBI taxonomy): Eukaryota > Fungi > Ascomycota > Sordariomycetes > Hypocreales > Cordycipitaceae > Beauveria > Beauveria sp. NWAFU-1. The sequence goes on along the minus strand of JANBXD010000001.1, from coordinate 5,419,949 downwards.
GTGGCGCCGCCTACCACCGATGCCATCCTCTTGGGCTATGGTCATTGGCTACAGGGGAGAAGACCACGTTTCAACCGATTGCGCTATAATTATGCCCTCTTTTTTGTAATGGATGAGCTTCTTGCGGTGTATTTGCTCTGTCACTTGATACCTGGGTGGCATTGGCATATCAAGGCTGGCGGAATGCGTATTAATTATTCGATGGCGCGAGCTAGTGCGTAGCTCCTCTAATTTAGAAGAGAACTTCAGTGAGGGCATGAAACGCCAACTCTTCAAAATGTCCCCTCAAATCAATCCAAGGCCTGCAGTCACAAAGCTTTTAAAAGATAATGCTGCCATTCTAAATATGATTGATGCAATGAAAGCAGCCTACACAGGCTAGCTCCCTCTCGTTTCGAATGTCCAAACAACTAGTGTAGACTACGCGCACTTAGGATGATCCATATCTACGCTTTGTTTTCACTTGGTTGAGCGCGATTGAGACCGCGGAAAGATTTGGGAACAGTATATTGGCAAGGAACGAGATAGAGTTGGAGATACTGGCGTGGGATTAAGCCATTGCTCGGTATAGCTGGCGGGCGATCAAGTTATAGCCGCAGCTTTCAAGGAAAAGAGCAATAGATGAGAGAGTTGACCCTTATCGGTCACTCTGATATCAATCTATCAAGATGACATCTAACAAAACAACGTTAAAACCATGCAAGTAACTCGACTTCTCACTGTATACGCACCATTACTTGTCATGAGCCGGGCGGTAAGGTGGAGGATCTCCGCGACGAATCAGTATCTCATCCACGGGAACGCGAGCAACAACTGCAGCAGCAGCAGTTGTAAAAAGCGCCTGAGCGACGAGGGTGATGATGACGGAAGCTTTCATATTGTGACGAGGCCTGTTCTGATGGGTGAGTTGAAGAAATCCAGACAAATTGCTCGGAAATGCAAGGGCATTTATACCTGATAAACCTCCCCATACCAATAACTATGAATCTAATCTCATAATGAAGTTTTATTGCTGGAACTTTTGAGAGTGTCACTATGCGTACCACGCGCAGAACAGTGTCGTGTCTTGCGCTGGTGGGCTGTGAGTAGGCTCCAAGCTAGCCACGATTGCCGTCTCTCACAATAGAGCCTTGTCTGAACCCTGTTAGTTCACATGCCGCATATTGATCCGCCATCAAAGAGAATCCATTCAGGACGTGCTCTTCCCTCGCCCTCCTCATTTCTAAACAAGGAGAAAAGCACCCGAGGGCTCGAAGAGCCACAGAGTTGGCATTCTTGGTTGCTTATTCAAGTAGAGAGGCGGACCGGCGCGATTAACCTCTTTTGCGACGCCGTGGCGCATTATATTGAAGTACTTGGTAGGTTTATTGAGTGGAGTGTTATGCTAAAGAGGTTCGCTCTGCAGCAATCTATAATAGGGCGATCGTATGGAATCTACTAGCCTCGCGTAAGGGCTTCTCATATTAGGCCTCATCCTGCAAGGCCTACCAGCCACCTATAGGAATCATTCTATAGAAGAGAAAAATTAAGAACATGATAGCCTTTCTGAACTACTTACGGCATGACTGACATAGCATGCCTCCCACCTTTTATTACTTGAACAAGTCTACTAGCTCGCTTGCCAATTAGTGGTATGAGCTTTCACGTCTAATCCCCGTCGTTCCATTAACAAGTGTACTTGATCAGAGCCTACTTCGCTGCAAAGTCTCCATCTCTTGCTATACGGCGTACCGAGAATCGAACACTGCATCTTCATCCTTGTTCCTAAAGATCGCGCGGTCTTTTCATATCATCTAACACAGGCATGTATGTCGTCGCTTGTCTGCCGCGAATTCTCAGAATTAAAGAAGAGTCATCACTGACTTTGACATTTCGTTAGCATCACACATGGCTACCTTGAGAAAAGATGATGGTCACCAGTATTCTGCGCTTCCAACCAGTCCGCAGAGCTTTGAAGGCTGCAGAGAAGCTGTCATGCTGCGTGACGACTCAAAACGCAAACAATGGCGCAATTGCTTGATTTTGTTGACAGTCGGCAACATTACCATGTTTCTCTTGACTCTAACAATGTACGCCAAAATGTACGCTGACGAGGCCAAGTCTCCCGATGGCACTCTGAATGCAAAGCTACGGACCACATCAAGCTACAGTAAGTAGTCCGTCAGTCAAGTTGCATTTGCAAAACACTGCAGGGCTGTTATGATGATAGTGTACCTCATACTGACAAAAGCAAAGGTCCCGTGTTTGACCTCATTGACCTTGAACCGTCTATTCGGCGTATCAATGGCACTGTGTCTTTTCCAGAAAATCCGAGTATAGCCCGCCAATTTCCAAATATGCAAGCCGATACGCAATGGGAAGATGACATCGACTTGATAAGACCTATTCCCATCACGCGTGAGCAGATTGTCATGATGGGTAAGGATCCAGAGACTGTTGCAAAGCTCGAAGACAAGGACTGGGGCTTGGGCGACAATGCATACGTCGCTGCCCTCGACATTTTCCACAATTTGCACTGCTTGAATACGTACGTGTTTGCCCTTGATTCATGCTTTGCGGCCGGAGCTAAGCTTATATAAACTAGATTGAGGAGAGCCGCTTACGGAGTGTACTACGATATCTCGAGTAAGTCTATGAAAATATTGTCTGTTTTTATTGCTATTAACATATGTATGCTAGTTGATGCGAATAACCGCGGGGGCCATGTCGAAGGTCACCTCAATCACTGTGCGGACATTCTCTTTCAGCATATATCTTGCAGGTACACTAGCTCAAAGAGAACACTCCTATCGGATGAAGCCTTGGCTAATGTTATTCAAGTAACAACCTGAACCTTGTGACTCGAAATTGGAGGGAAGGAGCGGAGTACCCGTTTCCTGACTTGTGAGTACTCCTCTTTACTTGATCATTGTACGTCGCGCTCAAAGCTAATGGTAGTTCTACTTTGAACAGTTCTATTAATAAATACTGCATCAACTATGAAAAGTTGCTTGTCTGGCACAAGGACGTGGGACTTGACATTGACCATTATATTGCTACGATGAAGAAGCCAAAGGGCGCGAAAGAAAAGAGTGCGAAAAGTCTGTAGCACTGCCATCCTGGCATACCAAACCACATTATAGTCAGTCGTGTTATTATGGGGGGTGGAGTTTTAATGGCAAGGTGAAATTGACTATGTTTTGCAAGGTGTATGAATTATATAGGGGACTTCTGTCCGCATGACTGCTTGTCAATTGGCTACTATGGGCTACGGCCATTCACGGCCATTCCTTCAGGCGTAATTACCACGTATTTCTGTTTCGTTTGACGAATTGCCTCGGGTTCTCATGTCCTGTCACCTAGTAATTGAGCGACAGCAAAGGCATAATCCAGCTTCTCATCCCTTAGTTCCTATGCCTTGCCAATAACAGATGCTGCAGTCCATCAATAAACTGCAGCCATGTACGGATAGAACACAGCCAAAGCCGATAGGCATCTAGGCAACTGCACCTCGCCCCGCCCCCGCAATTCCAGCCAGAAAACGTCCAGTTTGCACAGCTAGTTTCTAATCAATCTTGAAGCAGAAAAGGCCGTCATGTACTTGCGCGATACTCCAAGTTCGATTTCGATCTTGGGTATCGTGACCAACTACGATAAAAGACACTATGGAATCCGCGTCTCCTATACCTTACCATGCCCGGGCTGAATTCAATCCAAATGGGCAAGGCAAGTATGGACAAGGCAAGTAATGCGGGTGGGCTTGTGTTAGTTGCGTTGGTGCGGGAAGAGGCGAACCCCGATGCTCACGCCACACCAACCCGCATACACATGGTGATGGAGAGTGGTATGATATAGGGGGATATACGGCCATCAAATTGCGGTGCGCCTATTTTTAGGAGTTTATGGCTCAACAAAAAGTCTACCTAATTAGTTCGTCGGTAAAGACGGTCTGCGGAAAGCGTTGGCTAGCAGAACCCTGCTCGCCCCGGAGAATTTATATACGCATATTATAAGGACAAATCTTGCGTGAAGGCTTTCCTTTAATTCAGATTTAACGGCTTCTTTTATTCTTCTTATTTTATTTTCGTGAATCAACTGACACAATGGTGGTACGTGAGGGCTGGCGCAGAACAATGCTGTCTGTGTCACTCGGTATACTATTTTCAAGCGCAGTCGTCTACCACAAGATTGCAGATGTAGCTGGTAGCTACTTTCATTGGCCTTTAACTGCAACTTCGACGACTGTGCTCGATGTTTCTACGTACAAGTGTCAACAAACTTACGCTGTAGAGCTATTGTCCATTGACCCGCTCATCATTTATCTCGACAGCTTCGTCAACGACATGGAGATACAATACTTACTAAAATTGGGGTAATTACAAAATGCTTCCGACTCGGAGAACTATGAATCGGAATGCGAGTACTGATCATTGATAATTTAAGCAGACACCCCCTCTTCTCCCAGTCGAGAGTGCTTACGGACGGCAAGAATGTCGTCAATACCAAGGATCGAAGCTCCCAGTCTGCATTTCTCCCTGCCGGAGATCCTGTATGCGATTGCCTCGCTTCACGCATGAGATCCTTGCTGGGAAATGTTCAACATGAACACGTTGAGCCACTCCAATTAGTCAAGTACGCGAATCACGGCGATAGGTATCGACTGCACACCGATTGGAGCAAAGTGCGGAGAAATACGACCAGCGAAACTCATGGTACATCAAGGCAAACTCGCCGTCTAGGGAGTATTTTCTTGTACCTGGCAGATGATTGTCAAGGTGGTGAGACCTACTTCCCTTTTGTGGCCGGTGTCTCGAATGCCGCAGATGATGAAAAGTATGCGGTAGCAGAGAACGGCGAGGGTCTTCTAGTGAGGCCGAAAAAGGGAAGCGGCATCTTTTGGAATAATCTACATGCAAACGGCTCTGGGGATATTCGCGTAACACATGCTGGGCTGCCGGTTCTGTCTGGGATGAAGATTGGTCTCAATATATGGAGTTCCTATTTCCTTGACTCGCGGCTTGTTGGCGCATAATCTACGGCGATGCTTTATTATTAACGAGCTCGAGTTTTGGCTATATATTTGTAGCTTTACGACTTTTCTGGATTGATCAAACTGTACTTGGATTCGATTGTTCTAGGATCCGTCTGCGACCTATGCTGCGAATGACCTGAATTATTTCCGAGCCCTGGCTTTTTAAAGCTAAAGGCTAATTCCTCATCATCCACTTGCACCAAACTTTGGAAAGTATGGTGTCCAGCTTGTTTCGAAATACACGGACCCAGGCATCTTCCGCATGCTAGAGATGGCGACTGCCAGGATGAGCACGTTAAGCTGAAGAATAAAAAGGGACCTTTGTAAATAATGTTTGGATACAGGATTATGAAAAAAATGACAGATTGGCGGAAAATACAGAAATTTGAATAAAACCTGCTGCAAAGCACATCATGTTCAACAGCAACACATTCGTAGATGTTTAAACATACCAGGTACACTTGCCATAATCGCGTGGTGGCATTCTACAGCACAGCACATTCCTTTCTCTGCCGAAACTCGAGCCGAGGCCTTGCTGGCTCAAGATGCAAATCGCGCACCAGCCTCGCCCATGACCACGACGCCCGAGCCGCAAAACGTCCCGGCACCGCGCCGTCGGTCTCGGTCAGCCTCTGGTGGAACACCTCAAAGCTCAACCAGCCGCGATACCCCAGCCCGTGCACCACGGTCTGCAGAATCCTCTTGACGGGCAGATAGCCGCCCAAGTGGTCTTCGCCGTAGAATAAGCGACAGTTGCGCGACCAGCTCATCCTCGACGGCTGCCCCGCGTCGTAGAATAGGTGCGCCTCGTCCAGCGGCGTCTCCAGCCTTTCGGCATCCGCAACCTGCACGAGAAAGACCTTGGAGATGTCGACCTGCGCCATGAGACGCTGCATCGAGCCTTTGAGATTTGCGTCGGCATTGGGTCGACACCCGTTCAAGGCGGCGGGATCGGCAAAGATGTGGCCGGCAATGTTGAATGTGTCGACGCAGAGGCCAAAGTTGGGTCTGTTGACGGCAGAGACCATCTTCCAACTGTCTTCCCACGCATGCACACGCGTGCCCCAGCACAGCGCCTCAAAGGCAAAGCGAACCGTGGGTGACTTTTTGGAACCAATGTCTGCGGCGTTTTGAAAGTCACGGACGAGGACCGACAGATTGTCTGTGAGCTGAGTGGCAGGTAGGAACGAGCTCGGAAACAGGATAAGATTGGTGCCGAGTGTCGCGGCCAAATCAGTCCACAATTCAACAGTCTCGAGGTCTTTTTCGGCCTTGCTGCGATCCAAAAGCCCTCCGAAATGCATAAAGGGCTGCAGGCAGATAATCTCTTGCTTGCGGGTGTCGCACCACCGTCTTACTTGGCGAGCCGCTGCCAGCAGGTTTGATGGTGAGCACCCTCCTGGCATGACTGCGGCGACATGTTGGAGATCTTCGTAAAACAGCTCAATACCCTCGAAGCCATATTTCTGAGCCATGTCAAGTTTGTGTTCAAGGGAATGTCCTGCAAAGGCTCGCCCCAGGGACATTGTGCATATGCCCGGCTTACAGGCCATGATGTGGGTGGGGGTATAGTGGTGTTTTTGCTCTCTGTGATGCTTGGAGACGAAACAAACAAGGAAAAGAAGGAAAAGAAGAGAAAGCTGGTGGATGAATCAAGTTTGAGTGTAGTACAGGCGGCTTGAGATTGATGAAATATGGCTTATCGGCGCGTAATGAATTATCAGTCAGATAATAGTACATCATGTATCACGCCAGATCGCGGCTGAAGGCTCTCAGTGGGGATTCAGACTTGTACAATAGTGGATGTATACAAGTTGCACGCGGCGTCCCGTCCGCATTTGGATCTGAATCTGTAGAGCTGGGTATAAAACATGATTGCAGAAATGCTTCATCAGACATGTCCACGATACGGGTAAACCGTTATTAGCAGCCGAATAGCACCCCCGCACATGTCCACCGGGTGAGCGTTTATCCATAGGGCAGACGCCGACCCCCACCCCACCTACAACTGGATGATTATGCATCTTCTCCTAAGCAAAGAAACTTGGTTGTTTTCCATTTTTCTCGTGAGCTTCCATCTCGACTACGTGGGGGGTAGCGCGGGCCCTTGCCATTGTGCTGTGCTGTGCTGTTCCCGGATTGCCTCCTCTCATGGTCACAGCATCTCTATATTAGACTAGGCCACCCGAGTGAAGGAGACTTTGGATGAGGCTCTTGACAAGAGATAATACTAGCACACAATGACGGCCGCACAACAAGGAAAAATCGACGTGGCAGCTACGTCGTTGGAACGCCATGGCTACCTCTTTGGCACACATATCCAACACTCATGGTCGCCATTTCTTCATCAGATAATCTACCAACATCTTGGTCTGAATTGGGCGCAGCTACGGCTTGACTCGGCCGACCTGGGCCAATTCCTCCAACTCGCACAGCATCCCGATTTCTACGGTACGTACTTTGCTCACGCCTTTGACCCCCTTGCCCTCTGAGATGGCGACAGCTAAACATTTCGACACCAAGGCGCGTCTGTAACCATGCCCAACAAAGTTGCGATATTGCCGCACTTGGATGAAATGACGGACGAGTGCCGCGACGTCGGCGCCTGCAACACCGTCTTCCTACGCCAGGGCCGCAACGGCCAGCGCCTCCTCTGCGGCACCAACACCGATGTCGTCGGCATCCGCGACTCCTTCTACCACGGCGTGGCCTCGCCCGCGACCGTCTTCCACCACCGTCCCGCGCTCGTCATCGGCGGCGGCGGCGCCGCCCGCAGCGCCATCTACGCCCTGCGCAAGTGGATGCAGGTGACGACCATCTACCTCGTCAACCGCGACGCCGCCGAGGTGCGGACCATGATGCGCGACTGCGTCGCGCGGGGCTACGGCGCCGGCCTGCAGCACGTGGCCACGGTCGGAGAGGCGCGCACGCTCGAGGCGCCCGGCGCCATTGTCGCGTGCATCCCGGACCTGGAGCCGCGCACGCCAGAGGAGCGTGTGACGCGGGCCATCACCGACGAGCTGCTGGCGCGCGCGGGAGGGCGCAAGGGCGCCGTGCTGGACATGTGCTACAACCCGACGCCCTTTACGAGGCTGGTGGCGGTCGCGGAGGCGCAGGGCTGGCAGGTGATTCTAGGAACCGAGGCCATGATCTGGCAGGGCTTGGAGCAGGACAAGTACTGGACGGGAAAAAGCGTTGCTGAGCTGCCCGTCGCCAAAGTGCGCGAGGCAATTGCCGCACGGGTAGCAGCGCGTCTAGCTTCGAGGTTATAGGGAACATGAAAAAAAAAGGGGCATCTTTGCAAGCACACTGGATATTGACCATGGAGTTTCTCAACACGTCGAAGCGGAACACTTATGCTTCTGAGAGCGTCCTGTAGCAGCTGTTGACGAAGCTCCCATGACGATTTTATATGGCAATCCACCATGGGCGAATCGAACAACACAGTCGTTGTTTTGCAGCGTTGAGAGAAGAGTACTCAGTCAAGGTCAATTTAAATCGCTTCGTAGATCACGAAATCACTCAGACGCTTTTCTGATCAATCATCGTCTCATGCATCGCAATAATACCCAGCCATAAGCAGCGGAGCTACTCAAGCTCCTCGCTGTGAGCCTTTTCGGGCCCGACACCATCAGCTGTCATCTCGGGCTCCGCGCCGTGCTGCTGCTGAAGGCCGGCCATGACCCTACCGTGCGCACGCCAAACGGGCTTCTCGCGGAACAGCCGGTCCATGGCCTCGAGCGGGATCGACTTGGTCTCGGGCACGCAGAAAAAGACAAACATGCAGGAGCCAAGCATGAGCGAAGCGAAAAAGAAGTAGACGCCGTAGCCCAAAGCATCAAACATTTGCTCGGTGAAGCGCGCAATCATGAAATTCCACAGCCAGTTGTTGGCAGAGGCGTTGGCCTGGCCCAAGGAGCGCGTGTTTTGGTCAAACATTTCCGAGGAGAGCACCCACGGCGTGCCGTTCCAGGACGGCGTGTAAAAGGCAGTCCAGAGGTAGAAGAAGAAGATGGCGGCGATGCCTCCCGAGGACAGGCTGCCGCCGTTGGATGCTGAAGTGGGAGTTGTGCCGGAGATTTTGATGTAGCCGCCGATGAACCACATGCATAGGGAGCCGCCGATGCTGCCTACCATGAGGAGGGTGCGGCGGCCGAGGTGGTCGATGAGGAACAGGAGCCAGATGACAGTGAGTACAGTCTTGACTACGCCAAAGATGCCGGTGGTGAGGAAGCCGGTGTTGGCTCCCGTGATGCCCAAAGTCTTGAAGACGGTAGGGCTGTAATAGTTGATTGCGTTGATGCCAGAGGCTGGTCCATGATTAGCGCGGGGTTCTCAGTGATTAGTCGAGCGGTTCTTACCGTTTTGAAACATGAACAGAATCGTGCTGATGGCAAACCTCCACTGGATTCTCCTCTCCTTTAGCGCCCTAAATGGCCGCCAGAAGCCCTGACCAACCTCGGTATTGAAGCGTTCGAGCTCTTCGTCCATGAATGCAATTTCTTCCCGAATATATCTGTCCGTCGGCTCCAAATTCCTCATCCAGCACAGGCCCGATATCGCTTCCGCGCGGCGGCCCTTGGAAAACAGCCATCGCGGCGACTCTGGGATGAAGACGGTCCCGATGAGAAGCAGGCCAGCAGGAATCAGCTGGACCGCAAAGGGAATCAGCCACTGCGAGTGGCTCGGCGCCAGCGTCCTGTTGACGCCATAGTTGATCCAGAAGCCGACCAGGCCGCCAATCTGCCAGCCGAGCTCATAGATGCCAACCAGCCGGCCGCGCACCGCCGGCGGCGCCAGCTCCGAGATGTAAATGGGCGTCATGTTGGAGCACCCGCCGACGCCGACGCCGGCGAGCACGCGGCCGGCGAGAATGAGGCCCAGGCCGCGCGCCCCGTTGGCGCCGAGCATCAGGCTCGCGCCGAGCAGAAAGACGAGCGTGAAGAGGAACAGCGTCTTGCGGCGGCCGAGCGAGTAGCTGGCGTAGTAGGCGAGCAGGCTGCCAAAGAAGGCGCCGGCCTGGTAGACGGACACAATGTTTTGCTTGAGCAGCGCCAGCCGCGCGGGCGGGTACTCGGCAAACCGAAACTCGGCCTCAAAGGACGGCAGCGCGAGCGTCGTGCCGATAAAGGCCGAGTCGTAGCCAATGGTGCACGACGCAAACGAGGCCGTCGCGGCGCAGACGTAGACGCGCCAGTTGTACACGGCCTTTGGCGTCGGCCGGTCTTCTTTCAGCGCGAGAATCGTCATGGTGGAAGGGTAGGGGGGGAGCAGGTGGAAGGGCAGAGAGAGCTTGGTCACGCGGACCCGACTTTAGACGCAAAAGGTAGAAACGTCTTTGATCTTGTACGCATGTATATCCCGATTGCAAATCATTGCTTGCTCGACGACATGAACATGGTGTTGCGCCCTATTTCCCGACGGGTAAGATGAATCCTTGAAAAAGCTCGTCCGGAGATCCAAGCCTTGTGGCGCTCCACTCGCGGGTCGTGAGTCGTGAGTCGTGAGTCGTCGTCAATCCCGGCCCCACCGCTGTAAGAAGCAAAACTTGTTCGCCGCTTTTTTTTTTGGGTGGTTAATTAGGTTGAAAAGCGGCGAAACAAATTTGATTCCGCCGCGTGTCGAGGAGCTGCGGCAGGACGCGACACGCGCGCAGGGCCAGCGGCTGTGCAGTGTGTCGACCAAGATAACTTTCATGTGCCGTCTGTTTTGTCCCCCACGTGCCTCTTTGGTTGGCCAGAAAACGTGGTCGTTCTTTGAAATGAGGAAATAAAGAAAACTCCATTCATCACAGCCTTAAAGACTTGCCCGGATTCACCTTTCAACCAATCACACACTCTGCCTTTGTAACTGGCTGGTCAAATTGGATCATTACTATTACATTATCAATACTATTTTTACGGTATGGGTTCCGAACTTCCGAGCCAGGAACACCCGAGTTACAGGCGCAATACTACGTACCATGCAGCGGGTTTGTTTCCCTGCTCACCCGGCGACTGAAGCTGTCGCATTATTGTTGAAAGAGGCAGCGATGCGAAGGCATGCCTCAGGCAGTACAACATCTGATTGGCCCAATTCGTCCGACATCAATCAACATCGGCGACATCCGTCGGAATACCTTCATATCTATCATCTAATGATAATCGACATTCCGAGTCAGTCAACACATCTAAAACCTCCCGAAACCAAAAACTCACCCTTTCCAAGCTTTCTTTTTCTTTCCCAGCATTCACCCGTACCCCGGACTATAGGCGGGTCTGTGGAATTCGTCGTAGAATAATATAGTCCTTTCGTAGCAAAGACAACGGTCTCAGTAACATTAATCAAAATAGGTCTAATGCCTTCCTAAAAGTCTAAAACGTCAAAGGTTCACCACTTCTATCTAAGAAAATACAGCTTCCCAGGTTTGTAAGCCCTCAGTGCGACATATCGCCGACGCTGTCAGGCGTCTTACATCCGGGCGCAAAACCAAGATTGGTCATGAACTGCGCATCCAACTCCGCATTGTCGGTATAATCAATAGAACCAAGCTCATCTAGCATTGCATCGTAGTCGATTGGCGGACAAGCAGCAAGTGCGGCCTCGTGCAGCAGGCTAGGATGGGAAGTTACCTGTAGGTGAACGTTGGGTGAGTGAAGAGCCGGCGACTGGCTGGTTCCTGCTGACGGAACAGAATGGCCGCCCAGAGGATACATATTCGTATACCCTTCCTGGCTGTCGGTGGAGAAGAATCGTCCTTTAGATTGCTCCTCCCTAGTGTCAGTTCTGGAGTTGGACTCATAGCTTCCAACAAATGGCAGATGAGAGCATGAATTGGACGCATGCAAGTGCGAAGTGTCCCCGACACCAGACCCTCGTGAGTTTTGATTCTCGAGTAACTGTTCACTCCTCCAAGGTGTCCGCAGCCGTTTCAAAAGATATAACCACTTTGTGCGATCGCACGGCCGTAGATCTTCAAAGTCGATGTGTTTCTCGATCGATTCCATAAAGTATGGCAACAACGGTGGCGTTCCTCTCTCGCCGAAACACTCAATGCTGAGCTCTACTATCTCCAGCATGGTGAAAAGCAGCGATGCACGGTACCCCGAGACAAGAATGGATGTTGACAGGAAAGCCACCTGTAGTAATAGCGAGGAGGGAATATGAGGCATAGATGCCCCGACATTGAGGGAACTGCAGAACAGCAATTGCGGATGTAAGGTCTGGGCTAGACCGTCATTATTTGCACGCCGCTCTCTGCCATCCAAGTCCTTGGTAGAGCGCCGGCAATCTCCCGTTCGTAAACTAAACTCAAGAAGCTGATATAATGTGAGGGAGGGATAGCTGGTGGCAGACTGTGCTTTTGAAGCCGAACCAAATCCTGGTAGGGGTCGCCATGGCCCTGCAGCCTCAGGATAAAGCGAGAACAGTGCCGACTGATCCCTAGTATCGACATTTAATGCTAATTGAGCCGGCTTTCCCAGGCAAATCGAGAGTAGCGTGTCCAGAACACAACATGCTGCCAGCGCTGGGCACTTGGCTAACAAGCGGCGCTCAACACCGCCGCCCTCGCCAAAATCATGCTCTGTCAACAAAATCAGTCGTGCGGCGCGCCCGATGATAAGCCACGCCGCCATGCCGTTTCCCTTTCCCATGAGAATCAATGCGTGAAGCAACATCGTGCAGACCATGGGACGCTCATAATTGGCGTCGTCGTTGGGTATGAGGCTTTTTGCAAAGCCGTACACTTCTTGCGCGGACATGGAGCCCTCGTGTGGCAGTCTCCCAGCAGTTTCATTCTGAAAAGAGCCAATCGCGAGCACTGCCCAAAGCTGCGCATGGCAGGCCATGGCATACGGATCCCTTTCGGAGGTTATTTGCAGGCCGTTGGGGGTGTATAGCATGGCGGCAAAATACACCTCTTCTTGTTGAATAACGGGCAGCCAGCAGTGAGTATATGTAAAGTAGACATCTGCAAGGTGGCGCCAAGAAGAAGGTAGCTTGGGATATCGGATGGCTGGCGTCGTTGATGTCTGCGCCTGGGAAGGGCCCGGGGGTGCTCGAGTCCCGAGGTTGTTAAAAAATGGCATAGAAATTGTTCCGCCAGCGACGCTACCCAGGTCTTGATCGGTCCCTTCCGGTGACAATGCGGAGGTTGAGTCATCTGTTGGAGTATCGACTTTTACTGATCGCTCCTCGGAGAGAATCTTGTCAATGTCGTTGTATATGATGCTGTTGGTCCACTCCCTGTAGAGACGATCACTCGTCTTCCCTTTGGAGATGAAATTTTGATCGGCGGCAGTGCCGTCATTTTCGATGTAAAGCCGGTGAAGAGCCTCTTCGGCCTCGGGTGCTCGGGCGAGAATCCAGGCGAGAGAGAGTTCCACGGCTCTCAAGTAGCCCGTCTTGATGCCTCGCTTTCTTAGCGCCGGTGTGTAGGAACATGTGCGATAACCTGTGGTGCAAGTGCGACACTGTGGCTTTCCACCGTCACACTTTTCGCGAGCGGTTCTGCAAGCATCGCAAGCGAGGGATACGCGTTGTCGCTTTGGCTGATGCGAGGCAAGTCTGACTTTCATGTCCTCTGCCGCCCCGAGACCTCGCGTGTGCCGGGGCATGGTCCGGCTCAAGTGGCGATTACTCGCATGTAATCAGCCAGTCGGCGGTTTGCCTACACAGGAGTAGAGCAAAACTATGGCGCAATTGTCGATTCGGTGAGACACTGTTGCGAACCCTAAATAATGAATCGATTGTAATGGGCAAGAACTTTCATCTTGGTAGGGCTTCGTTATTAAACATAGACTACTGCACCCTGTGGAGAAATCGTGAGGTAGCTGTGCGGAGAAGCCGCGACCGGGTAAATACTTATCCATCGGCCTAGACTCCAAACGCAACAGGTATTGCCGTCTTCATCAAACTCAAACAAACGCCCTATGCTCCGAGTTGAAGCATTTTCGAGACAACTAGCAACCGCCATGATCCTGGGTAGATGACGACTATGGTAGGTGTCAAGCGGCCGTTTGCCTCATTGGCAGAGAATGACGCCGTGGAAAGAGTACAGCGCTGCAGCTCGACACGCCACCAACACAAGAGCCCAGTCACGACCCCGCCTAAGCGACAACCATCGCCAGACCTCGAGCCCCTGTCCGAGGCGGTGCCTGAATTCCACCAAGATGCTACGCTCGTGCTTGTCGGTGTGCGCGGCAGCGGCAAGTCTACTCTCGCCGTCATTGCGTCTACCGCGCTGAGCAGAACTGTGATTGACCTCGAGGCTGCATTTCAACGCGCTCACGCCGTGACGACGTCGGCATACAGAAAAACGCATGGCACCGAAGACTGCCAACTGAAGCAAGCGGAAATACTGCGAGGCTCGCTAAAGAATTACCCGACTGGGCGCATTCTCGTTTGCTCGTGGATGAGCCGCCATGTTTCGCTCTTGTTGCGCGAGTTCGCCAGCACCAATCCGGTCGTCCATATTGTCCGCGATGCGGCGGCGATTGGGACACACTTGAAATTGGACAACGACAAAAAGGTCGAAAGCCTGATTACAGTCGCCACAATCTTCTTTCGCACATGTACAAACTTTGAGTTCTTCAACGTCACCGAGCCTCCGCCACAAACAGCGGTGGAGTCGCCGCCAGACGACACCTTTATCCCATCACTAGCGCTGAAACACGCAGAAATGCACTTCACAAGATTCTTGTCGTTGCTGTTTCCTGTTGGCACCATTCCTTTCGTTGATTCGGCTTCCCCACTGGCACCCATTCCCCTCGAGGATCGCCAGTACACTTACATCATACCGCTTCCCATCGCCCGCATCTTGTCGAGACAGTTCGACATTGAAGACGCCGTATGCGGCGCAGATTCTGTAGAGGTGACTATTGATGTTGCCAAAACGGCCCATCCGAGCACTTCCAACTCGACTTTGGCGGCTGATATTACGAAAGCCGTGGGGATCGTTAGAAGGACTACCGTCCTACCAATAATCTGCCATATCAGAGTTGAGGAGTCTGCCGGCGCAACTGTTTGGGACATGTACAAGCGATTAGTTGCGCACACGCTTAAACTTGCACCAGAGATGATCACACTGGATCTACGCCTCGCAAGTGACAATATGAGGATTCTGATCAAAAGACAGCGGCGCTCCAAGGTGATTGGCTGTCGAGAACTGACTATTCCTTCAGAGGCATGGAATGGTCACTACTGGAAGGGCTTGTATGGGAAAGCTGTCGACGTGCGTTGTGATAGCGTCCGATTTACTCGTCCTGCTTCTTCGTTACGAGACAATGTCGATGTGGCACAATTTCGGACAACACTGGCTACGCTGCCTGGACTGGGGATACCGGTTGCCGCGTACAATTCGGGCTCTCTTGGTCGAACTTCAGCATGTTTCAATCCAATTATGACTGTAGTCTCAGCAGCGAACGTCTCTGACTCTCCATGCGAGACTTCCGTCAACTCGGCCATCACACCGATGCAAGCTACCAAAGCCTTATTTGCAGCCTTTGTCTATGAGCCAATGAGGTTGTATGTGTTCGGAGCCAATGTCGACTACAGCATGTCACCCATCATGCACAGCTCAGCTCTTGGGGGCTACGGAATGCCCCACGTCTACCGACCACAATCTACTAGCTCGTTGAGCAGCATCCAGCATCTGATTCAAGATCCCAGCTTCGGTGGAGCATCAATAGGTTTGCCGTTCAAGGTAGAGGTTATATCCCTTACAGATTCTCTGAGTCGTCACGCTCGTGCAATTGGAGCCGTAAATACCCTGATCCCCATTCGGCATCTCAATCACGACGGTTCTGTTCCAACAGGTGCGACATTCTTTAACAATATGAATCGTGCTGGAGAGGCACGGGCTTTTTACGGCGAAAATACAGACTGGGTCGGGATCAAGGCCTGCATCCAAAGCGGCCTCTCCCCGGCGAACGCCGTGCGTCCTACCACGTGTGGTGTGATTATCGGCGCCGGCGGCATGGCACGGGCAGCAGTGTACGCAATGCTACAGATTGGCGTGCGCCACATTGTCATCTGTAATCGTACCCCGGCTAACGCAGAGAAAGTGGTGGCGCACTTCCAGAACCTGTTTAAAAGAGACACTGATCTGCTCATCAACGGCACCGAGGTCAAATTTCACATTTTGAAGACGCGTGACGAGCCGTGGCCCGCAGACTTTCGAGCGCCAACGATTCTCATCTCGTGCATACCGACACATCAAATTGGGGACGAGCCCGCGCCAAACTTTACCGCGCCGGAATCGTGGCTGACCAGCCCTACGGGCGGCGTCATATTCGAGCTCGGCTACAAGACGCTGGACACGCCTCTGCTGCAGCAAGCGAGGGCGGCGGCGTCCAAGGGGTGGGTGGCAATGGACGGCATTGATTTGCTCCCGGAACAAGGCTTTGCCCAGTTTGAACTATTCACGGGCAGACGTGCGCCGAGAGGGCTCATGAGGCGTGCTCTGTTTCAGCACTACAAGGATGAGAATGGAAGCTCGTTTATACCAGGTCTTCGGCGGAGGATGCAAATGATGGCGTGTTGGTTCTGATAGTGAATAATACAAGTGAAAACCAACAGGATGATGAGAGGTCATGAACGCGTAGATGAAGGACCCACGTCACTTCAAAAGATGGGCCGGAGTGAGTGACAGTCTGTGGTGTGGTCTTGTGTTTGAGGCCGCTTGTTCGGAGTCTTGCCAAGGCGAACCGATGCCGACCCCGGTTTCAATATTGACCTGACGGTAATGATGCGCCCTGCTTGCGGTGACCAGGTCGGCGACCAGCAGATATCACAACGCCGTTGGCCGTATGCATCCGACATATATCGGACTTCCTCTAGATAAACAAGAAGCCGTTGTTGAGCGCTCAACAGACCAATGCGGAATGCCGGTTCCGCCTTGAATGAAGGCCGGTGCAAGCCATGTCATTGCTACCTATGTATGAACGTATATCAAGGCCTTGATTCCAATCAATAAAGGTGTGGATCCGCATCCTACTGCGACAAATTGCCGTGGCCAAAAAGGCTCCAGCGGCGCATACTCAGCCTCAGTGGGCACCCAGCGACCTTGGCCTTGTTGGGAGTTCTTTCAGGTAACACCCCGGGCACATGCGGTGTGCAATGTGGCTGGTGATGGTTTGCCTTGTCATTCCATCATTACATTTCCCTCTTCATCTTGACTCATAATCCGACATATTCAACGGCGAATTGGGGCTGCCGTAGACCCATCGAAGCAAGCTCCGAGCTCTAGGCCCGACCGAGAAGCGCCGAGCCGCGAAATCACAAAATCACAATGCACCTCCCGACTGGGCCCTCCCGCCGTGCAACGGCTTACGCGGAGGGCCTCACCCAGGCTCGAGACCTGGTCCGGCGAGATGTACCTAGTGCTGCGGTACGTTGCGTATTCTGCCATGTACAGCAAGATTTGACTACAGAGGGTAGCATTGGCCGTTTGTCATGGCGGGCTGGGCGGAGCAAGCGAGCTTTGCTAATCAAGAAGTTGTTTAGATTGCCGTGGGCGGCTTTTTCGGGCTTTTTCTCATCGTGGCCATCGTGATTATCACAATGACACGCTACTCCAAGCGACAAGGACGGCAGAAATCGCGCACGCAAGGCTACGAGTCGACCACAAGCGCCGACACGACCGAACTCGCCTCTGCCACAGCCACCAGCACCGTGGCGCTGCCGCCGCGCGCCCAAACCGCCGGCGGCAATGGCGTGGACCGGCACACGTCTGTGCGCTCCGTCATGACACTGCCCGCCTACCGCGCGGAGGCGTCCACCAACGAGCAGGTGCTCGGGCGGGCGGGCGACCGCGACGGTGTCGATGTGATTGTGGACCTGCCGACCGAGGAGCACGAGGAGGCGCTGCGGGACGAGGAGATGGCGGCGCTGTACCAGATCCGGGCGCTACGGCGGCAGCAGATCCTGGAGCGGGAGCAGCGGCGGGCGGAGCGCGAGGCAGCGCGCGCGCGCAACGACCGTTCGGCGCTGGCCGACATTAGGCAGCGCGCGCGCCTGGCCCGCGACGAGGTGACGGCGAGTAATGAGGCCATTGACGAGCTGCGGCAGGACGCGACACGTGCGCAGGGCCAACGGCTGCGCAGCGTGTCGACCGTTTCGTACGGGGACCTGGGCGTCGCGCGACATGACGGCAGCCGCGTGCGCGCGAGCAGCAACGACAGCGAGCGCATGGGGCTGCTGGCCGACGCGGCGAGCATCGGCGAGGCTGCCGCCGCGGGGGCAATGCCCGAGTCTCTCCGCAGCAGGAACAGGAGCGTGAGCTCGTTTGTAAGCGTCGACAGCGGGCCGCCGTCGCCGGCGTACTCGCGCGAGGCGTCGAGGTATGGGCGTGGCAGCGGCGACTCGCCGCTGGCGGGCTCCAGCCCAGATCTGGTCGAGGTGCCGTTGGATCTAGGCGACGAGGATCGCCCCCCGCCGGGCTACGATGAGGCGTCGCCGTCGCTTGGGACGGAGGCTGCACTACCGCCGGAATATGCCGAGGGCGACAGAAGCAGTAGCGGTCAGGTGGGCGAGCTGCAGGCACCCGCGGATACGGGTCGATCGCAGCGATCGGGCAGCTTCACCGGACCGGTGCCGCAGATTGTGATTGAGCGGCATTAGCATTAACGCAGCAGCGTGTATACGACGTGACGAGATATGGACTTTTTCTATGGGCAAAGCTTACTTGGAATCTTGGTCATCTTAGCGAGTTTGTTCTGTAATGTTTGAATGCGGTCTTTGGCTGCTGGGTTGTTATATTTTCGAAGCATCTAGACGGGGGGTTTGAGAATACAGAGTTCGCAAGCTATTTTGAAAAAACGCTCAACGGACGCTTGTGTGGCTTGATGAAGGTTTTCCACTTGAGACGACTCGTGATCAGTATCGCCAAGTCGATGAGCCAACGGGTTGCTTCAAGAACAGGACCCCTACCCAACCCTGCGTGCCTGCCAACCTGCGCTGGCTGAGGCTAAGGCTGCCTACCATTAGCCACCCGTGTGCACCGCGATGGCAGATGGCTGGCAGATGGCTTATCAAGCTTTAGCTAAGCTCGAGTCGCTGTTTACAAATGCAGTTGCCAATTGGTGGAGACCCCGCTCTCTGTCAGCTCCACCACGTCGCCACAAACTGCACATCGCAGGTGGGGAGGATCGGTTGGTCAGGTTCATGTAATCTGATGGATCAGGAATTGCGTCCCTGATTTCTCATCGACGTTGCGTGGTCTCGTGGGCTCGATTAGCAGCGTCTGGGTGCTAAATCCCGAATTAGTCGACGTACCAGGTCAATTACGCCATGGATTTCGCACACTGCGTCTATAGGGAGCTTAGGCAACTCGGCTAGGTAGACTTTTGTAGGTCACTGCCCCGCCGGGCTCATGTAGGGGTACTCGAGACAGCGGCATTTGAGCCTATTCTTCTTATAAATCATCACAAATGCAACCATACGGTGGAGATGACACCCTGATCAGTTCCCGAAATGGAACCGACTAAATTGGTTGCATTCGGTTGCGAGCTACAGGGCTGCTCAGCTTCGCTCAAAGTATAAGAGCTCAGCCGCCCGCTGCAGCCACAGCCAATCTACCTCTCTCTCCCATCCTCATCCTATCTGGAATCATTTTATCTTATACTTTTGTCAAACCAGTGTCTCGAAACACCACCGCCAAAATGGTCAAGATTGCGATTGTCTACGTACGTTGCTCTCGCGTCTCTACCCGGTTGTCCCGCTACCCCTCGCTGCCCCTCGCTGCCCCTCTTCCGTCCGATTCTTGGCTCGCGGAGCTCACTAGCGCCCTCCCAAGCTTCAACTTTACAATGCAAACGGCACGACGATGATGCTTTCTTTTACTGACGCTATCCTAGTACTCGATGTACGGCCACATCAAGCAGCTGGCTGATGCCGAAAAGAAGGGCATCGAAAAGGCTGGCGGCACCGCCGACGTCTTCCAGCTCCCCGAGACTCTGTCTGAGGATGTCCTCGCCAAGATGCACGCTCCCCCCAAGGCCACCGACGTGGCCGTCCTCGAGGACCCCAAGACGCTCCTCGACTACGACGGCTTCCTGTTCGGCATTCCCACCCGTTACGGAAACTTCCCCGCCCAGTGGAAGGTACGTACCCCACAACCCCACGAACTTTTCGCGCAACAGCTAACATCTGGTGACTGCAGACTTTCTGGGACAAGACTGGCGGCATCTGGGCTTCTGGCGGCTACTGGGGCAAGAAGGCCGGCCTCTTCATCTCGACGGGCACCCTCGGCGGCGGCCAGGAGTCGACGGCGATTGCCGCCCTATCCACGCTGACGCACCACGGCATCCATTATATCCCGCTCGGTTACGGCAAGGCGTTTGCGCATCTCGCCGACCTGAGCGAGGTGCACGGCGGCTCACCCTGGGGCGCCGGCACCTTTGCCGCCGGCGACGGCTCCCGCCAGCCTACGACCAAGGAGCTCGAGATTGCCACCATCCAGGGCGAGGCCTTTTACAATGCCGTCAAGGGCGGCGCTTGAATACATGGTAGCGCGACCAAGGAGCCAGCGCCGGCGGCCAGGTCTGGAAAGGCCAACGTCGCGGCTGCGCCGAGGAAAGAAACGAGAGAGAGCGAAGAGGAGCCCCGAACAGGCCCGTGCGGCTTGCCATCCAAGTGTATAGTCCTATAAACGAGTCATCTCATGATGCACCATTCGAGTGTATAAGCCCTTCATGTATTCAAGACAAATATACCAGTTCTTAGCCGTGCTGTGCCATTGCCAAGTGGCTGTTTCAGTTGTACCTTCTGCCGTCTGCGAGGGATAGGTCGAAAGCAAAAGGTGCGGAGTAATTTTCCGTAACACGTGGTGAACTGATTGTTGATAAAAGCAGAGATGGAACTGATCGGGGTGACTGGCATGCGGCAAATCCGATCCGAAACCCCGCTCACCTTCAAGAGACCTGTCGCGATTTCCCTCTTCACCTTCAAGAGTCCTGTCGCGATTTCCCTCTTCTCTCCATCTGCAGATCAGACACTCTCAGAGCTGGATCAGTCGGTCTCATTGCCAAGAATGAGGAGGCTCCTCAATTTTCTTTCCGAGACTTGACATGAGACGTCTGCCCTTGTGACAGCAACGCCGAGTTGAACACTGCAACCCAGACATGCCGATTTCCTTGACAGAGTGACAGATCAGATTGGTGAAAGGTGTCCCGCAGGTTGAGGGCGAGGGCCCAAAGGGCTCTTTCAGGGTTGGAATGAGGCGGCCATACATTGCGAAGCCAGGTAACCTCTCGCCTCGTGCACATGACCGGCTAAGCAGAAGCCTAATCACTTGGGTGACGCTGACGGTTGTAGAAGAAAATCAAACTTGCGATAAAACCATTTCAAGTGTCATTTATGTAACACTGAGAAAAGAAAAAGATCATGGCTATAGTTTAAGCCAGTTTCATAAACGCCTTTCAAGATGCAGCAGTTCCTCCGCTATTACTGCCCTAGCCATACCAGGCCATAGGTCCATTGGGTCTTTCGCTATTTGCGAACCATATGCATCCAAGCCATACTCTTCCGATCATGTTTGGATTACTTTTTGAAAGAATTCGTCTCGGAGCCAAAGAATGGGTTTGGCTGGAACCTATTCCCCGGACGTGACTGCAGCTCGCCGTCGTACAGCAGCCGGTCGGCGTCCTCGGCCGGCGGCGCCATCTGGACGTCGCCCCTGTAAATCTCAACCGCCGAGATGAGAGGCAAGACGAGCAGCAGCATCGACAGCAGCTGGCCAAAGCTCCAGCTCTTCTCGTCTTCGTCCGCGAGCGTCACCGAGGGACTGCCAAACGCCGACGACAGCAAGACGACGCGAATCGTCGCGCCAATCGCCACCGCCGCCATGACGAGTAGCCCGGCGACCTGCACCGTCTTGTACCAGCGCTGCTGGCGGCTGTGCAGGTACCACGTCGCGAGCCCAAAAATGATGAGATTGCCCGCAAGGACGGCCACGGTGCCGACGTACGACAGCGCGCCGTCGGCGCCGGGCGGCGGCTTGCCGAGCGCGGTGGAGGCATCGCCGTCCCAGAAGCAGGCGACGGGCAGCGTGGAAAAGGACATGCCCCTGGATACGACCTGCAGGACAAAGACGCCCGAGACGGAGGAGAGGGCGAGGTTGACAAACATGAGGAGCTGGCGCAGCCAGCGCAGGACCCAGTCGCGGCGGTAGTCGCCGACGAGGGCGAGGAGCGTGGCGTTGTGGGTGGCCATGGAGAGCAGCGAGAGCATCCAGACGAGGAAGAAGTGGTAGGGCACGAGGGAGCCCATCTTGGCGAGGGCGACGGACTGGATGCCGATGCCCTGCACGATTTGCGAGTCGCTGAAGCCGTTGAGGAGCTTGCGCCGGACGGCCGAGGACCGGCCGCGGATCTCGGCGAGGATGACGCTGCCGGAGAGGATGAGGGCGAGGCCGGCGGTGATGATGAAGGAGAGGAGGATCTGGGGTGTGTGTGGCAATTTTGGTTAGATTTCTTCAACGTCTTCTTCTTTTCTTCGTTGGGAAATAAAACATACGCCGGCGCCGGCAACGCCAGGCTCGCTGGGCGCCTGAGGCGGCGCGTTTGTGCAGTTGGTCATTGGTATCGAGGCGAGAAGACGGGGGAGGGGAGGGCGCGTGTTTCGAATCAGAGGTTGCAGAGACAGCGCTTCACCATCAAGGAGAAAAGCGCAGCGTAGAAACCAAAAAGAGAGACAGAGAAAATGACGTTGGACAGACGCCGGCCGCAGAGTACGAAGATCGTGTTCAACACTTGGTTGTTGCACACGCCGCCACAGAGGCTTTCCTTCAAAAGTGGTGTAGCGACCTTCAAACAATGACGTCGGTTTGCATCAGGGGTTCAAAAGGCAAAAAGGGTCTCCTTTGCCTCCCCACCTCTCAAGGACCCCCTGTCGCGACCCCTTGTTGGCGTCTCGGATTAACTGGCTGTGCGGCACTGATTGCTTGATTTGCACTCGGTACCCTGCGCTGATATTATGGCCATTGAGCTAGTTATTGTTGACAGCTAGTTTCTGTAACGGCGCTATTCTTTGTAAACAGTGGAATTATCTTTCTTGGCGAGGGTTGCTGTCTGTCCCATCCTTTTGAGTTTGCGGTAGATCTAGATCGGCGGGATAGTCTCGATAGATCTTACGGAACTTTGCTTCGCTTCACTCAATGTTACCAAACGTGACCTTTTATTTTGTGGTACTTTTCCTCTAGAATTCTTGTCATCTTCGCGCTGACCATGCCTCCTGAAAAATGCGCTCTGATTTATTCCCAGGTTGCTGTGGATACATAGCCATGCAGAAATCAAGGAAAATGGTAAATGCATGCTTATTCTGACACGGGCTGCTATTTATGCCCATGCCGGGTAATCTATCGTCTTCAACAAGTCTAATGCGTGATTGTTTCAAAATCCAGCGCAGCAAAGCAATATATCGTCAGCATTTATAGGGCCCTCGTTGCCGCCTCGGTGCTTGCTATAATTGCAACCTTAATTTCGGCTGCACGCCTGTAGAATGAGGCTGGCCGCCAAAATTGCGCGCAAGGCTTCTTATTTCAAGTTGTTGCCTTCGTCAAGTTCAGGACGCTAATATAATGTGCTCGACTCGTTACTTGGTGCACGGTTGGCTCTGCGACAGTCCCCTGCTTGCTGAAGTAATCAACATGTCATCACATGCCCATCTTTTATCTTGAGTAGTTTGAACGGCTTTTTGTTAGATTTGGACAGGCAATCAATTAAGCTGCAGGGCTCATATGACCAGCGACGATCCCGCAACTGGCACGTATCTTTGCCGATTCGGCCCCGGTTAGTTCCGAGCCATCGAGTTAACGTCTTATTGACCATCACTCGATTGCAACCCATTCATCGCACATGATACGTCATGTGCAATCGGGCGGATCCTGTTCGGGCGATTTCCACGACATGGAATGTTGCGATATCCGTGGGGAAGATTTGGGGGCTAAAAGAGTCTTTGAAACAAATCGGCTGCTCGCGCAACTGCAACGATGCGTTGCAGCCGAAATGGTAGAAATCGAGTCAGGTTGCGGGTGGACGCACCGTGAGGTGCAGTTGAAGACGGATACTGCATCTCGCCAGCAATGTCAGCCGCGGTAGCGAAATGAGCGTTGCAGCGACTCTGAGGCGCGGGCAGTGAGGAAAGTGCATTGATGATCGGAAGGCAGGCTGGCGGGTTGGAGCAACAGAGTCATTCGGTTTGCTGATTATCAATAAGCCGTCCTCTGGCCATTGATGGGAAAGACACTCTCCTCTTTCCAATCCGTGGTGAGCAGGTGAGGGCAAATGACACTCACTTGATCAAGGAAATAAATAGACCAACCATTTTCAGCGAGGCAGTAATTTTCTCGACTAAAACAAAGAGCATATGAGATGGTTTCTGAGAATTAAGATATGGTTGATATCTGAATACTCGAATCAAAATTTTCGCTTTGCGTTACTGGTAATGAGCAGGAATGTAAACATGCAACTTGGTTTAGAAATATGCACCACATGACTAGCGTAGCATGTCAAGGAAGTTTCGGAGCAGATGCACTTCTGTTGGTGGTACAGATCCTTGTCCTTGTCGGATAGGTTGAATTAGATGGACGGCAGTTGGTTCCAGCGGCTGTTCTACAAAAATTAGAAGTGGTCCCCGATCCCGGTATTATGGGGGAGTGCCCCCTTGTACGGGGTACACCGACAAGAAAAGAAAGGGAAGAAAGGAAGGAAAAGGAATTGACAAAGGTGAGATTCCTTCGGCAGATGTCAACCGACCGTTTCTTTCGGGTCTGAGCAACAACTCGCCATTTTCCAACCTGTTCAGGTTACGCGAGGTGGCACAGAGTCGACCGAGTCAGGTCTGGAACAAGCGATAACGGTCGCACAACGGGAGGCAGCAGCAGCTCGGACACGAGTGTCATGTCAATTTTTTTTTAGCCTGACAAGAATGTTTGACAAGGAAGGGTATCACCAATGGAAGTATCACAGTTGCACAAAAAGTCTTGTGAGCATTGTTGGTGGTTTAACAAAGGGTTTATTCATTGCAGGGGGGAGGGGCGGGGGCAGCAGAGAGAGGCTGCAGAGCACAGACAGATGAGGCTCCGCCTGGTAAAAATCCTGATAACTACCAGTAAGCTTATGAATAACTATTGAGGTAAGTAACTACTTGGTGCAGGCGTGTTCATGCACGGGATTCAAAGGACAGAGGGTTGGACTCTGTGAGTGAAGACGCAAAGAGAGACTACAAGATGCGTGATGGACGTAGTGGTGCGATTTGAATGAGGATTCAGAGAAGAGAAACAGTAGCTGGGATGAACGTAGAAGAAATGCAGAAAGAGAAAGACTTGCATGCATGAATCTGCGGGATTTGTATCAAGGTTGCTGCCTGCTTGCCATGGCGCGGCACGTACTCCGTATTCCGGCGGCTCCCGTTGTGCAACGTCTGTGCGACGTATTTGTTTTGCGAAGCCCTAGAGAAGACAATTAACTCGCCAACTGATGCATGTGCAAACGTCAAAAAGAAAATGAAGACAGAAAAAGTCTCAATTCAGAGACAAAGACACAGACGCAGACGCAGACGCATGCACGCCCCTCGGGAGGGAGAGGGGCGGCCTCCTTGAGCACCTAAGCGACAACATCAGACGAGTGTCAAGTGTGTTTGCAGGGGACGAGGCAGCCGGCATGTCGAGGAAAAACGCGAGCGTCTGTCTTGGTGTTTTTCTTGCTTTCTATTTTTGGGTCATCATGCTACGATTTCTTGATGCTGTTATGCGGCTATGCACAATGTGAATAACTTATTTGTATTATTTGACAGGGACGGAAGAGACTGCCGATGGTGGATTGAGTTGGGCGCTGCTGCAAGGCAATCGTGGCGGCAGGGCAGCCCTGCAGGGGGGTGTGAGGCACCTAATCTGGTGGGGGTTCAAAGCGAATCAGGCTATTGCAGAGCATCGTTGTACGTGTAATTATCTACTAGGTACCTGTGCTAGTTAGTTATCATATTAACTAGTAGGTAGTCAATGTATCTTGCCGCTATCAAACTACTAACTATTGTCAACGGCAGCCTATTGCCTGATTGGGACGGCCGCCGTTTGTTTTGCTCGCGGGCCGGCATCGTCATGAGCTCGTTTGCACAGAATCGCCGAGAACCGAACAGCCATTCTTTCAATACAACATCAAATAGACATCATCCATCCTCTCAACCTTTCCATCACCAAATACATCGCCATCCACACCACGCCCACGCCTTTGCAAATCCACGACACGCCCTACAAACTCGCTTGCCGCTAGCCTCCGCCTCCCGCTCCACCCTTGCGGCACCACCTTCTCTCACCCAACCCCATCTCTCCATTCATCTCGAGGCTCGTCCCCCGGAATGGTCTACTTGATTGTTGGGCATATTCCGCAGTCGTCCTGTTGGCATTCTTCACCACTCGTCATTGGCTTGCCGCAACCCTGCAAACTAGTCTCCACGGACCATGTCAGCATGTCCAACCTCGTTGCCTTGTACAGCGTCCACGCCCTCCCATCAAGTCCCGGGTCCACAGCCTTGGAAAAGTCATGGGTCTCGCGTGCACAGAGAACGGATCTCAGCAGGACAAGTGCACAGAGCCGATTTGAACAGGACAAGTGCACAGAGCCGATTTGAACAGGACAAGTGCACAGAGCCGATTCAAACAAGACGATTGGAAAGAAGAAAGAAAAAAACATAGCGCGCAGCCGACATCCCTTTTCTCGACTCCCAGACTCTCAATGTCAAGGGCGGCATGCCAGGCCCGCCCCAGCAAGACTAGCCAGAGTACGTGTCTCACCCTTCGATGAAACACGCCCAATGATGCCAGAAACATGTACAGTCTGTGGCACGCAAGAAAACGCCAAAGACGACCAAAAAAGCTACGATATCCATAGTTATTTTGATTCTTCTTTCCCGGCTCCAGACTCCTGACACCGTCGGGGGGCCCTCCCCACCAACACACCCGCCCTTTTCGGAAACCATCATCTCGACTCGACTGTCTTATTCTGTTGATGCCCCTGCTCCATCATGGCACACACGCTCTCACACTGCGCGTTGCCGCCGCTCCGGTATCGACTTTCCCGCCCAAGTGTCCGCACGTCTTTGAAGCGTGCCCACCCCAGGTTTTACCCGTCGTCTTAGTCGCACGTTCTGCTCCTTGCTGCAGCCTGCCCGTCTTTTATTAAAGTCAAGATCCGCCTCCGATCCAGCTGCCTTTCTGCTGCCCACGAAAAACACGCTCTATAACAGACACAATCCACTCGCTCGAATAGCCGTCTTTCCAATCCCGTACTTAGTTATTTCAATTCTCTCTCTTTACTCTCAAGTCTTTCTCTTCGGTTTTCCTCTCTTTTTTCTCTCTTGATTAGGCTTCTTTTGCTCTGCTGCCAATCCGCTCTACAAAGCCAACGCCCACTGCAACACTACACCCACCACCACACACATCGCGTGCCGTCTCGATACAACAACCAACAGCCAAGTTAGATATCTCACCTGCAGTGCGCAAGCACCACGTACATATACGTGCATCACCGCCCGCCGCCTCTACAGCACCTGTCTTGCATTCATTCTCGACATCCCCGCTCATCATTTGTCCAGCCCTTCCAATGTCATCCTCGACCATGATTGCTTTGCCGAATCCTCATGGCACTCACAAGTATCGCAAATCCAACGCTTCTGCAACCGAATACCCCAGTCCCGAGTCTGCTCATGACGCCTATCAGAGGCACTCTCATCACTATACCCACCAGCCTCACTATCAACACCAACACCAACACTACCAGCAACAACAGGGCGCCCATTATCAGCAGCAGCTGCATCAGCAATACCAACAACAACAACAGCAATACCAACAACAACCACAACACCAACATTATCAGCATCGCTCAAATCACTCGCGCCAGCATTCGCGTCAACATTCGCAGCACTCTTTTACATCTCAGTTCCAGCCGTACCATCTGCCCTCACCCCAGTCTCCTTCAAGCTCCATGATGCCGTCGAGCATTGAGCGCCTGCCCAACAATGTTCAACAAAAGGTCTACAATGATCTAGACTACCAGTCTCTTATTCACCTGTCCAGCACGAACCGATACTTTAACCAAACGATTGAGCCTTCAAACATGGCCGACCCTGCCGACAAGGCTCAATTCGTCATGAGAGCCGCCAAGGACTTTCCGCAGCACCGACCTAGTGAGAAAGGCCACGACTATAAGCCGGGAAACTTTGAGTGTTATGTCTGCTTCCGGGTCCGCACTCCTGAGCACTTTGATATGCTGCAGCCCCAGCATGCCTATGTCGACCCCAGTGGACGTCTAGTGACAGATCGCGACCCTCAGCCTGGCCGAGACAAGCAAATCGCCCTACGACGTTTTTGCATCGAATGTGGTGTTCGCGAGGGCCTTCATGTGCCTTTTGACTGCCTCACGACTCGCACTGGCCGCGATCTCTGGGTGTGCAAGTGCCGACGAATTTGGGCCAAGCCAGGCTGCCTTCGCTGCCCCGACTGCCGCGGCGACTGTCCCCTACGACCCAAGAAGAAGTTTGGATTTTAACAGTCCTTGACATCTCTTTTGATTTGTCTATTCTTTTTTTTTCGAATGAGTGGCGTTCTTTTGTCATTTTGATTGCGAATTGTTTCATCTTTGTACACTGATCTCTTTACCGGTCTCGCTGGCCACACAACAATACCGGGGGCGATTACTTGGGGCAATTACTGGAGGCGATTGCTTTGGATAGGAAAAATTGATATCCGTGGGACTGCATGCTTCTGGAAAGCTGCGCATCTGGGCTCTAATATGGTGTTTTCGGTTGGGTATTGTACTATGGTGTGACATTATACGGATATGGAGTTGAAGGGAGGGCTGATATGGAAGGTTACATCTTGAAATTGGTCTCAGGCGCAATAAATAGATGGTGGTGATTCAATAAAAATAAATTGACATGACGATTACACAAACTCGAGTGAATGTGCCCGAATATGTGATTCACGACGAAGAGGCAGCAGCTGCCTCTTGACTACACCTACCAGTATTTGAAGCACTCACTTTTCAAGTCTCGATGGTCCGTGAAATTTCATCTACGTCTTCAATCCTTTGTTCATCTGTCTCATCTCCATCGTCAGTGATGCCGACTAGCTCCTTGACCAGCGCCTCACAACCCCCCAAAACGACCAACACGCAATTGAACTTGTACCACCATAAATTCCTCCAGCTCATCCTCTCGTTCTACCAACGAGGCTGTCCTTACCCAACCCTTGGAGATCAGTGAAAGCCAACTTGGAATAGTAGAAGTTTGCCGTACGCTGCCCTCTGCATGACCGATACTGATCCCGGGATGCGCCGAGAGACTCGACTTGCTCTTGCACAGAACTTTTGCTTACAGCAGAGGTTGGGCTTTTTTCTTTTTTTTAAGGCTACTTTTTTGCAACTCGGAACTGTAACATTCATTGGCCCTCGGCAGGCGATTTCGGATAAACGGCAGTTCACGACCATGCGTGAAGAGGTGTTGGTTCGGCGACTGTGCAGCTACACGCGCAACGACAACTAGTCAAGAAACAGCCGCGACAATGAAAAGGGACGAGTGCGGGCTAATTTGCACACAACAACAAGACAGAATTGAATATGTGACGAAAATTCAGGTAGCGACGCATATACCCGACTTCAATGCTTCTACTCTCGGCCTCGTTCCCGACAACACGCCTCCATCGGCCGTCACCGACCATGACGTGCCTCTCCTTCTCCCTTTTCCCGTCTCTCTCTCCCCTTCTTCTATGCTCCATCTTCATCACCATCTGGAAGCCACAGACGCCATCTCCGCCCTCCCTACGCCCGCCACCACCACCCCCGTCAGGGCCTTTGCCGTGCGACCCTCGCCGACCGGCGGCATGGGCGCTTTCGCCACGCGCGCTCTCCTCCCCAACGAAATCATCCTCGAAGAAACGCCCCTCTTCACGTCGACGCGAGGGAATTCCATCTTCAAAGCCTTTGCCAGAGCAAGCCGCAAAAAGCAGAAAAAGGCAATGAAGCTCCACGCGAGCAGCCATTTCAAACCGGGAACGCCATACCTCCAAGCCGTCTGGGACACCAACAGGTAACACTATCCTCCCTCCCTCCCATCCTCCGCCCCTATCATTTGTTTTTATTTGCTTTCGTTTTCCCCATTCATCGTCTCATGTGGGACTGTGGAGGCCGTGCAAAACTGACATTGACAGCTTCGCTACCGGCCCGTCGGAAGCAGGCCTGTTTCCGCTAGCCGCGCGCTTCAATCACGCGTGCGACCCGGCCAACAATGTGCACTATACGTACGACACGGCGCGGCGACGGATGCGGTTTTGGGTCGCGCCAAAGGAGGGAGGGATTGCCGAGGGGGAGGAGCTGACTATTTGCTACGGGCGCGGCAAGACGCCGGACTTGCTGTACCGGTGGTACGGGTTTCGGTGCGGGTGCGGCGCGTGCGAGGGCGTGAGCGAGCTAGAGATGGACAGTTTCAAGGTCAAATGGTAGTTAATTGAGCTTGGGATTCTGAATGAAAAAGGATCATCTAGGAGGAGTTTCGGATTTGAATTCGGTTGCTACTACTATATACTTGGTCAAGATATGATGATTGCTAATTATACTTGCTTTTCCTTTCGGCCCTGCTTTTAGGTCTCCATCATCCGCAAAACATCCAAGCCTGTACAGCATGGAATGCTACACATATCAGTCAGTCTCGCCATCGAAACACCCTGCGAAGCCGTCCACGATGGTCGTCCGGCTCAACAGTCGGCTCAAACACCCACGCGCCCGACTCGGACTTGGCCAGCGCGATGCCGTGGCGGCCCAGCTCGTCGAGTCCCTTGTGCGTATCTATCATGCCGCTTCCGAGCTGCAAAATGTCTGGATGGATACAGCTGAACAGCATCGGCATCGAATCGCCCTTCCATATCGCCACGTCGTCGCGGACGCTCGCTGAAATGGTGGCAAAGAGGTAGTAGAGACTAATAATCAGGCACAGTGGCGGATACAGCATCCAGAGCCACTTGACCTTGACAAAATTGGACAGTTTCGTCGCACTCCCTTCGTACTTTGTGCTAAACTTGTCCTTGAGCTTGCCCTGTCGACGAAATTCGTTGCTGAGACTGAGAGTTAGCTGGTCCATCCAGTCGGACATGGCCGGCAAGCCGTCATGTATGGCCTCGATCCAGTCTGAAGAAAAGTTGACGCGGCCTCCGTTGTCTTCGTACCAACCATTAGTTAAGTCGTCCATAAATCTGCGAATTGTTTCGACTGCCCGGGCCGAGATGGCGTACCGCGAATGCTCGAGCGTATTCATCTCGTTGGGCACATTGATGAAAACATGTTCGTCCAGGTGAGCATTCGTCTTCTTTTCTAGCTGCGTTTCATTCCACACAGATGTGATTCTTTGACTCAGATGCCCATCATTCATGCTTGTATCATACGCTTTCATACAGGCCCATAGGGCACATTCGTATCCCTCCGATTTTGTTTTTGACTTGTGCTCCGAGGCCCTGACGAGCTCAAATACCGACAAATACGCCGTGCTTCCCTGTTCTCTCAGCGATGGACGTTCCATGATGGGTCGCACTTTGAACGCCTCGTTACCATCGCCACGCAAGACTTTGATCGAGGTATTCGAAGAAACATTGTAAACACAGATTTCATCACTACACTCAATGAGAACATTTTTGGGGGTACATTCTCCGCAAACAGCTAGCGAAGGGAAGATTGGCCAGCTGCAGTTCCCGGTAGAACAGGTAGGCAGTAAAACCGGTATCTCATCTGCAATGATGCCCGTGTAGATTGCCGCTTTGGTGGAGAGTTGAAGAGTCAAGCCTGCTCATAGTTAGCAGACGATGCGTACGGGGGCTGAATGGCCATACTTGTGCTCTAGTCTCGCTGCTCAACATTATCCCAATAGTCACTTCGAAAATTCGCCGGTGCGGACCGCTCCGTTTCGTTCTTGAAGACGACTGGCTTAGCCACATAATCCACCATTTGTTGTGAAAACGTCTCGAAACCATGTGTGAAAACGATGATGGCCGCACCGATACAAGATAGATGTCTGGTCACGCATCAGCAACATGTCACAAACCTTCGCGAGCGAGTTTACCCACAGCCCCTTCATGCGCCAGATGAGCGCCACACTCCCCAAGAACCCGCGCGACGCCTCGTCAAAGAGCTTGAAATCCTCGAGCCTCGCTACTGTGTTTGTACGTCTCTGGTGCGTCTTGGCGACCCAGATCCAGGCGCCCTGCGCAATGCACGCCTCGACAACGTTGCCCACGCCGACGCGCGCGACTGTGACGAGCGCAATCACCACCATGTCAAGGTCGAGAGCGCCGAGAGGCGACAGCCGCGGCGCGAGCTTGCCATCGTAGTACCACAGGATGATGACGAGGATGACGATGCTGAGGCCGCAGATGATGGCCGACTTGTACTCATCAGCCCACGACTGCAGGGCGACGAGGTAGGCGTTCCGGCCGCGCTTTATTTTGCGGCCGATGAAGTGTTTGCTTTCTTCGGCGGCGTGGGGGGACTCTTCGTCGGCGGCGCCGTCGTGGTTGAGGCAGTGTCTGCGCGGCCAGGTGGTGGTGAGGTTGATATCTCGACGCCGCCGTCGAGGATGCATGGTGTTGGACATGGCTGCGGATGGTGTGGTGAAATAGGGTATGAATATGGCAATGATGAAGATCAATCGATGGGAACGGCGGAGCAAACATTTGAATAGGTAAAAGGATGCACCTTCGGTTACGGGTCAAGAAGTTGACGGAAGGTGGCCTCCCGGACATGTACTTGCTTGTTACCTTAGGCTGGCTGGCCAAGCACCCTCGTGCCGTCACCTACAACAGATACATGCAGAAGTCGGGATAAAAACGTGAATCTTTGTTGAATGACGTGATATAGAGGCAATGCTATACTGCTAAGCCTTGACCGGTGTAGACACCATCAGCTCCAGAATCGCAAAAGCAATTTCCGCAGCCGCCAGCGCCGTCGTCGCCGCATTATTATCATACGGCGGTGCAACCTCGACCACATCGCCCCCAATCACCTCTAATCCATCCAACCCAGCCAAGATTGTCAAAAGTTCCCGCGACGACCATCCTCCCGCCTCGGGCGTTCCGGTGGCTTTATTTCCCCCATGTGTCAGCAACATCTTATTTCGTCTAGGGCAGTAAATTGCACGTACCTGGCGCAAAGGCGGGGTCCAGCACGTCAATGTCGACGGAGAGGTAGACGCGCGTGTTTTGGACGCGCTGGCGTATACGGTCAATGATGCCGCGGACGCCGATAAAATCAATGTCGCGGGCGGTGATGATGTGGAAGCCGCATGTTTTGTCGTGGCGCATGTCGGAGGCGTCGGTGACTTGGGCGCGGATGCCGGCGTGGATGGAAGAGTTGAGAATCAGGTTCTACATGGTCAGCGAAGTGCAGTTCTTCATCTCAAGGATACATGAAAATGACCATTTACCTCTTCGTGGGCGAAATGGAGAAATGTGCCGTGGTTCAAAGCGCTGCCGTTGGTTAGCCCTACTCGTACCAAAGAGACTCGGTGTACTCACGCATAATCGGAGATGCCACCGCCTGGTTTCAAATCAGCAAGTGAGTAAAACTAAAACCACACATACATCTTCCAAACTTACCAAGCTGTTTGGGATTCCAGGTATCGACGTGACTGTCAAAATGAATCACCGACACCGGCCCCCAGTGCTTCTCCGTCACCCGCAGCGCCGCCAGCGTCGTCGTGTGATCACCCCCGAGCGTGATAATCCTCGGCGCGCTCGCCCCATTACCGCTCTTTGCTGGGCGCCCCGAAATCTTTCTGTGCGCCGTTTCCAGCGTCTTGAGCGCGACGCGGTTGTCCAGCCACGTCATCTTGGCGTCGCCGCAGTCCACAATCGTTGCCCAGTCATGCATCGCATCGCGCTCTACATTTTTCTCTCATTAGACATGACACAAAACCAAAAGCAGAATGCCAAATGTGTCACGGAGCAACAATACTGGTGTATACGCTGAGACCATACGTCTTTTGGTTGCTGCCCAGCCGAATGGCGGGAGGCCCGAATCTAGCACCTGGGCGTCCCGTCGTTGTCTAGGAAGAAGAAAGCTGTTAAGTATCCGAAATGGGTCTATTTACACATATAGATGCCCTGCTTACTGTGTCGTGCGGCGCCCCGAGAATCGCAATGTCGTAGCGCAACTCCTCCGACTCGTCGTCGCCGAAGCAGTTTGTAACGGGCAGCGTCGCAAAGCCCGTTCCCGTCAGAAACGGCATCTGGGTGACGCCACCATCGTCCAGGTTCGCGCTCTCATCACTCAGCCAAAAACGGACTTGTTGGGCGGCGCCGGGATTGTTGTAGTCGTATGCCGAAAGCGCAAGGGCAGCGTGCGCGAGCGAAGCCCAAGTCGCGAGATGCTGTCTCATAATGCTCAGAGGGGGGAATTAAAAATGGGGTGGAATCAAACAAGATATGAAAACGCAAGTCCAGGCGATTATACAAAAAGGTCCAAGAGAAAAAGAAACGGCAGAGCTTGGGCGAGGTGGCGTTTGATTGATGAAGCTCTAGGCTGCGCTTGGCATGGTCGCTCCTCCGCAGGTGGGTACGACGCCCGACCTGTCACAGCATGTTGGTCGTGACTACGGTACAACGGCAAAGACAGATTGGTCATGACTGACTGTGCACAGTCTTCTACAACATTTTAAGACAATTTCGTTGGTAGTATTGGGCCTTTGCCGAGCGTGGGGACGATCTGCACGATATGCAGGGCATTTTGCATGCAGCTGTCGTGCATCGTGCAGTGTTAGCTCCGGGTACAGAAGTGATGGAAAGATGACGTGCAGTAGAAAGGCAGTCCTTTTTTTACTTTTTAGTATCGGCAGAGCAGCAACAAAGGGACTGGATCCAGTCATTATATGCATTCCTAAGAATTGTGAATATACAGCTTACACGGCATCGAGCGGATGTGGGAAAGGGTACTGTTTTTCTCGGGCACTATTATCGAGACGAACAAGCAGGATCTATTTATGAATGGCGAACCGTTGGAGCGATATTGATGCCAAATGCCATCGAATCAGGCTTTGCTGCTCTTGTATAAATGTGTATTATCGCGGCTTCAAGAGCCACATCCATCTACAGTGCACAAACTTCTTTTCTTCTCCTAGGAACAAAAGACCAAACGCCCAAAACACCTAAAAAATATGCTGCCATCGCTGTTTCTTTTCGTCCCCTCCCTCTCTTCTCAATCCCAGTACTTAATCTCCCCATCCAGCCCCGCCGTCACCACCTTGCTCGTCTCCTGCGGGTGCCATTTGACGCACGTCACCGCCTGGCTGCTCGCCTGAATCTTGTGATACATCTTGCACGTCTTCCAGTCCCAGAAGCACACGTACCCAGCAGAATCGCCCGACGCCAGAAACTGCCCATCCGGGCTGCACGCGAGGTCGATGCCCAGCCCGGCGTTGTGATGACCGCGATAGCTCTTTTTCCGGTTCTGCCGAAACTTGTCCGTCGCGCCAAAAACCAAAATCTGATTATCCGAGCTCTGATACGCGACGTACTTGCCGCCAGGGTGCGCCGCGGCGCGCGTCATCGGATACATGTCGGGTTCGGCAATGTACTTGATCGGCACGGGAATGTTGTAGTCCCATGCGCGCAGCGACTTGTCGTCCGACGTCGTCATGAACCGGCGGTTCTGGTCCACAAAGACAATTGTGTTGATGGCGGCGAGGTGGTGGTCGTACTCCTGCACGATTTCCGTCGGCGGCGCGCGCACGTCGTACTGAATAATCTTCTTGTCCGACATGCCCGCGAGGAACTCGTGGCTGTGCTCCGGGTCCGGGTTGAACTCGACGACGTGCGGCGTCTTGCCCGTGGTAAACTTGCTCACGCACGCACCCGTCTCCGTGTCCCAAAGCTTCATCATGCGGTCGTACGAGGCGGATAAGAACTGCGTGCCGTCGCGGTTGAAGCTCAGGCTCGAAATCGCCTTGCTGTGGCCGGCATACGTCCGCAGCAGCTCCCGGTCGTGGTACATGTCGCGAATGCGCACCGTCGTGTCCGCGCCGCCCGATAACAGCAAATGGCCCGACGCGGGGATGAAGCGTAGCGCTGTTACCGCGCCGCCATGGTCCCTCCAGACATGCACCTGCTTCTTGGGGATGTAATTCGTGACGCTGCCAACTTCCTTGCGCAAATCAATATCCAGATCCTGCGGCACATGCATGTACGTCCGCCCCTGGTAGTCGCGCTCCTGCGTGCCGTTAAACGTCGTCGTCTCGTCGCCCAACTCCTCCACCTCTTTCCGTCGCGCGAGCGAAGCCTCCGGCGCCTTCACCACCGTACCGCTCTCCACCACATCCTCTTCCTCCTCCTCGACAATCTCGTACTCTTCGTCGCTCGCCAGCTGCTCGTTCTCGTCGACGACTTCGTACTCGGCCCGTTTATAGCGCGCCCAGGGACCGACGTAGCTGCCCGGTCCTTCTGCAATCGTCGCGCTGCCTTTGCTCTCGCGCGAGGCGCGCACCCGTGCGTCGGCCTCCTTGCGCTGGGCCACGGTCTGGTACTCGCGCTCGGGGCCGCCGCGTCGCTCAATCGCTCGGTGCTTGCTGCGAAAGGTGTGCTCGGAGATAAACGTCTCCTCCGCCGTGCCCGTCAAGACATTCTTCCGCTTGACGGTGGCCGACGTCTCCTCCTTGAAGGGGTTGACTGGACCGACTTTGGGCCGCGAGAGGTCCTTTGCAGAATACTTGACCACGGCATGGTCTGGCCCGGCTTGCTCTCGTACGACCAGCGCATCCTGGGGCGCCATATTTGGCGGGTATTCCTCGAAATCCGCCATGGTCGACTTGCTGACGAGACAAAGGGTAAAATTGGAGGCTGCCACGTAGAGTGTACACTAGGTTGATGGTTGGGAAGGAGACTTTCGACAGAGGTTCGGTATGCGATCACGTGACCCACTTTTATGGTCGTGATGCGACTATTCCAGTCTACCTTTGCACGACGCGATCAAACCGAGACTCCCAGTCATGTAGTAAAGAAAGAATGAAATGTGGTATAAAACATCTCATTCAGCGGTGCTGCAAAATTAAAGGCCCGCCAAGGTTCTCGAAGAAAACCGCCGAGGCTTCTTTCAAGAGCGAACGCCCAATCTACAAAACGGGCTATTAACGCCAGTTGATAGCCCGTGCCAAAGCCAAGTGATATATCCCAAACCCGTAAACCTTGCAAATCCTTTCTATTCCATCCTAGCATCAATTCGTCATGTCTTGACCCACAGGAGCAAACCACGAGGAAGCCAAAAATTAATCGCGCGCCTGGTCATAAGAAACCACCAGGGCCGACTGTACATGGAGGGGCGGGTATCGCCTTTCCGGATATCATTACAAGGTGTCCTGAGTCGTTCATGGAGCCGGTAGAGCGTTTATGCGGCCTCGTCGCGGATAAGTGCAACAATCATGCTGTAGAGGTAGAAGAAAAACATGAGCAGGTGGAAAGCGAGCTTGATGAAGGATTCCTGTCGTGGGATTAGCAATGCTCGCAGGGTACGATTTCGCAGAAACATGTCGTACCTTTTTGTGGACGTTGAGCTTGCGGAAGATCTCGGTAGCGTCAAGAAGGTGGGTGTTGTCAACGATCCTGAAGGGCTATTTAGCAATGGTCTTGAGAGTGCGCCAAAAGGCAGCATGACAGAACTTACTTCTTGATGTTCCAGGCAAGAAGAGGCAGGTTGAGGATCAAGGGCAGCCAGTAGCCGTTGATCAGAAACAGGAAGGTGAGGAAACCATGGACAGCAGCTTCGGGGATAATGTAGGTGTTGAGGCGGTTGCAGAGGTCAATGGGGTTGATGTAGTCGCTGAATTGACAGAATATTGTTAGCCGGAGTCCTCAAAGCTCGCCGCGCAGCAGCAAGAACTTGTCGCGCGTATGCTTGGGCCCAATTCAGCGATGGCAGGGCAACATACCACTCCAAATCACTGTACATGATAGTGAAGAAGACCTGCAGGAACAGGTTGACGGCGTTGATCAACACCGACAGCAGAAACAGCCATGCTTCGCCGGACATCATCGTGACGTGTGTTTCTGGTAGCGGAGAGGAGTCGGATACGTAGAGGAAGCAAAGTCGTAGCTTTCTACAGCTTTGCCTGGAGAGGAGGGGATGGCCGGGGGATGTCGTCAGCGGACTGCCTAGCAGCTTTCGGGAAGGGCGAAGGCGTTAGTCGGAGCTCCCGGGGTCCCGTAGCGGTGAAGTCAGAGCCGGCAGAGAGAAAAAATGAGGGGATTTACTTGATAGTCCGTTTGCGCTGGAGCTAGACAGATAGGACACGAAATTGCGCGCCGTTGTTGGTGAGAATTGGGGAGTCAGTCGTGGAGGAGGGAGGAGAAGGAAGAAGAGCTTTTGGGGGTTGGCTGGCAAGCTGGCTGTCAAGACGGCAAGACGGGTTTGGTGGGGAGGGAAGGAAGGAAGGTTGAAGAGTGGATGCGACGATGGCGATTTTTTTTTCTCCTGCCCTGCAACTTGCGAGATTGGCTTTTGGTGGTGGCGAAGGCTGGGCCAGTGAGAAGCCTGGCCCTGCCGCGTAGGGACCTAAAGACGCTGAAGGACGCTGCAACGTGCTGTGATCTGGCTGCTCGCAAGGGCCTGATGGCGCTGTAACCTGGCTGGCCGGCCCGCAATCCAGTGCCCCAGTGCACTGTTGGTACAGGCGGATACTGCGACCGTTAGCGGCCGTTTGACGACTCATGTACAGTCAGGCCCAAGAGGCGCCGGGCATGTGATTGAAACTCTCTCCCTATCTCTACAGCTACCAATGACGAGCTCACGAATATCCAACACGGTAGGCAGGCAACAACAAATACGATATTAACAATCGGGTTCATCTGAAATTTGTATAATATGTGGTATTTCACCTTGACTTGCCACGTCTCCCGCTAGTTGTCTTGGCCGTGGCCAATTATGCTCATCTGCAACGCCGCCTACACCTCGCTTCCCAATGCATCAACTTCTTTACTCAACTTCAATCGCCACTTGGTCATGATTTGATTACGCCGCTGTAGGCATGGGAATCGCACCACCAGGAGAGTTTTCGTTTCTCGCCGTCAGCACCTCGACGCCGTCTTCTGTTACCAGCAAGGTATGCTCTGCAATTACACGTTAGCAGCTTGCCACTCAAAATCAACTAAAAACATCTTCTTACCAAACTGAGCGGTACGCTTGCCGTCAATAGTCGTGCTCGTCCAGTTATCCGGCCATGTAATGTCTCGGTACTTGCCCAGCGCAATCATTGGCTCAATTGTAAACGTCATGCCGGCCTTGCACTCGCCAGGTGTCTTGTTCTTGGCGTAGTGTGGTACGTTGGGCGGGCAGTGAAACAGTTTGCCGATACCGTGACCGCAATACGTGCGAATGACGCTGCATTCCTTGATCTTGGCGTGCTTTTCAATGATGTTGCCGAACTCACGAATCTGCACGCCGGGCTTGACGGCCTTGATGGCCTCGTCCAGGCACTCGCGGGCCGCTTCTACGACGCGCACGTTGTCCGGGTCTGCCTTGGCGCGGTCGCCGATGTAGTACGTCTCGTTCAGGTCGGCGTGGTAGCCCTCGTGGTACAGGGTCACGTCAATGTTGAGGATGTCGCCGTCGAGGAGGATGCGCTTGTCGGGGATGCCGTGACAGATGACCTCGTTGACGGACGTGCAGCACGATTTGGGAAAGTGGTTGTAGTTGAGGGGCGATGGATACGACTGGACCCAAGATCAGTAATTTGCGCGCGACAAGAGCGCTTACGTCTCTGCGAAACTCACCTTGCGCTCGACGCAGGCCTTGTGTACAATCTCGTCAATGTAGTCGGTGGTGACGCCGGGGACGGCGGCGGCGGCGGCCAGGTCGAGGACCTCGCGCGCGAGCTTGGCGACCTTGCGCATGGCTTCTATGCCCTTTGCATCGAGAATCTCAAACTTGGTGCGGCTGCTGAGTGAGCGGCTGTACTTTGGGTTGCCGTCCTCGGACCAGACGGGGTGGGGGATCGATCGCGGGACGGTGCGGTGCTCGGAAAGGGGGTAGACGGGTCGCAGTTTGCCGGCAAAGGGGAAGCTCGGAAAAGGATTGTAGAAACCGGTGGCTGGATCTGGTGAGATGGCTTTCGGGGGGAGCAGGTGGTGCAGGATATTACTTTGAGATTTGTGCATGGACTTGTGCGTGCCCTGAGAAAGCTGTTAGCATGGCAATTCTGGGGCTGGGACCAGACAAATGATCGCGTATGGCGTACCCAGCTCTTTTTGAAGCAGTCTTGTGAGCAGAAGAAGCTGTCCTTGTTGCCGAGCTTGAGGCAGGTTGGGCACTGGAGGGTGCCGGCGTCGTTGTCGCAGTCGACGCCAAGGCACTTTTTCTTTGCGGGGGGTTCAGCGGCCATGGCGAGCGGCTGTGGGTGTGGAAGATTGAGATGCAATGAAGTGGTAGAAAGGAATGCAGAAGAGTTCGCAGACGGTATTGAAATCACGAATTGAGCTGTTGTGGTAGGAAGCGGTGGTGGCGATGGGCGTATAAAGTCCAAGGTGGTGAGAGCCAGTATAGTTTTCTGCCAGATTTTTTTGTCTTTTTTTTGTCTTACTTTTTGTCTTGCACGGCAATGGCTGAGCAAGCAGAATCAGGTGCTTTCGTTGGAGC
Organism: Beauveria sp. NWAFU-1; assembly: GCA_024472245.1. Taxonomy (NCBI): domain Eukaryota; kingdom Fungi; phylum Ascomycota; class Sordariomycetes; order Hypocreales; family Cordycipitaceae; genus Beauveria; species Beauveria sp. NWAFU-1. The sequence goes on along the minus strand of JANBXD010000001.1, from coordinate 5,379,305 downwards.
CGAGTCTCACTGGGCGTGGCGCAAAAAGTCGCGTGCTGAGCTGCCCCTGTAGGAGAAGGTGGGCTGACCAAGTTAACGTTTTAGGGGACCTCTTTACTGCCTTTGCCGCTGTGAGGCGCTGGGAAGCATCCAGTCCAGCCTCCGAAGAAGCCGTCAAAGCCCACTGTACTTTTGCTGTACCTGAGTCACGGCCTCGATTCGCCTCTTTTCATCTAATGACTTGACCGGTCCAGGCGCCGATTTCCTCGGCTTCTTGTTTTCCTCTTTCCCTCGTCCAAAAACCAACACATTGTCCCGCCCGGGGTCCCCGATTTCCTTTCCTTTGGCAGAGTTGTTTCCTCCTGTAGCCGGGGCCTCTGCCTGTTTCGAGTCTCTTTTCAACTTCAGACTCTCCCGCGCCGTCAGCATTCAGGTACCATGGCACCACCGCAGAAAATGGTCATAGTGGGCGCCGGCCCTGTTGGCTCACTGGCGGCCCTGTATGCGGCTCGACGAGGCTACCAAGTCGAGGTGTACGAGTTGCGACCCGGTACGTAGGCCAAGAAAATTGACAAAAAGTCTTTATTCAGTTCACCTATTCATATTCTGACATTTGCCAGACCTCCGGGACCCCCGCATCGTCCCCCTCAACTTTACAAAGTCCATCAACCTCGCCCTCTCGGAGCGAGGCATTAACGCCATCCGCCATGCCGACATGCCGGACCTGCTCCAGGACATTCTCGGAGCCTGCGTGCCCATGCGCGGCCGCATGATCCACGGCAAGAAGCCTTCTGGAGCCTTGTACCAAGTGCCTCAAGACTTTGACGTCCACGGCCGAGTAAGTTTGCTGCCGCTGGCCCTGTTCGCCGCTCTCATGCACAGGCCGAACTACCTCTGTTCTTCGGCTAACAAGACAAAACCCGCAGTGCAATCTAGCCATGGACCGCGGCGCGTTAAATGCCAGGCTCCTGGACGCCCTCGAGGATATGCCCAATGTCGAGCTTTTCTTCAATCACAAGCTCACCGGCGCCGACTTTCGCAAGCGCAAGGCCTGGATCGAGAACCGGGATCGGCTCTCGCCGAGCGGCCGCCCGCGCGAGATGGAGATTGATTTCGACATCATGCTGGGCGCCGACGGCGCGCACTCGGCGGTGCGCTACCATATGATGAAGTTTTCGCGCATGGACTACCAGCAGGAGTACATTGACACGCTCTGGTGCGAGTTTCACATCGAGCCCGGCAAGGCCCGGGCCGACGGCTCCGAGACGTGGAAAATCTCGCCGAATCATTTGCACATTTGGCCGGGCAAGGATTTCATGTTTATTGCGATTCCTAGCGAGGTGAGTTGACGCTGCCAGATTTCTATGCCGTCGCTTGCCTGTTACTGACTCTCGCATAGGACGGCTCATTCACCTGCACGCTCTTCTTACCGGCCAACTATTTCGCAGAGCTCGAGGCCGACCCCTCGCAGGTCCCGAGCTTCTTTGATGTTCACTTTCCAGGCGTGAGAGACCACATTGCCGACGCCTCCCTCGTCGAGGCCTTCAACACGAACCCGCACCTGCCTCTCATCAGCCTCAAGTGCAAGCCCTACCACTTTGGCTCATCGGGCGTCATCATCGGCGACGCCGCGCACGCCATGGTCCCGTTCTACGGGCAGGGTATGAACACGGGCATGGAAGACGTCCGCATCCTATTTTCTATCCTCGACAAGCATGCGGCCCAGCTCGCCGAGACCAACAACCCGCTCGTCGGCGATTCCGCGTCCGACTCGGACTCGGACGAGGAGGCTTCTACCGCCGCCGCCGCCGCCTCCGAGCAGGCGCACGCGCAGGCGCTCGCCGAGTACTCGGCCACGCGCTGGGTCGACGCCTACACCATCAACGACCTTGCGTTCCAAAATTACGTTGAGATGCGCACATCGCAGTCGGTCGCGTACAAGCTCCGCAAGTCATTTGAGGAGTTTCTGTCCTATCGGCTCCCGTGGCTTGGGTGGCAGACAAAGTACTCGCTCGTCGTGTTTAGCAACCGCCCGTATTCCGAGTGCGTGCGCAGAACGGACAGGCAGGGCCGGGTGCTGGGGCGGCTGCTTGCCGGGCTGGCGACGAGCCCGTTCCTGGCGGCGGGCATTTTCGTCGCGTACAGCTACCGCAGGCCGCTCAAGGAGCTGTGGCATAATGCCGTGGCTATCTGGCAAATGATGTAATATAGAAATCTTATAAAAAGGCTCGGAGATTTTGTATTTAGATCTCAGCGCATGGACAACCCACTCAGCAACTGTACAACATAATTCTTAAATAGAGCACCGCTGTCGGCACTTTGCCCTTTTTATTTTCTTAACTGTCCTAGACTTGGAAATGCCTTTCTTAAAATCACTCGGTTACTACAGAAGAAAATTTATTTCATATATCCTCCACGATCAAAGCCTTGATGGACAACTGACATGTCCTTGGTGTTGGTCACGAACAGCTTAGTCATCCACTCAGGGTGTCCCAAGAAATTTTGGCGGACCCTGCGAGAAGGCCATGCGACGACATCCTTTCTCACCTCCGTCGCCGTGCCATTGAAGCTGCCCCCGAAAGCAACGCGGCGCAAAATCAGTCGCCTAAAGCCCACAATCGAAGCTTTAGCTGACCCCGGCAACATCTACGCCAGCCGACACTGAGTTGACGAGAACCGCGAAGCTCTGCAGAACAGGAGACCATTTCCGGGCACACGTTAACTGGGAAGCTTGCGAACAACGAGATCCAAAAGACGCTCGAAACTTTTGCTTTGGGCATTGAAGCCGAGATTCGGCGGCTCAATCGACACATTCACATTTTCTACACCACCACGACATTTACACACACACAAACACACAACACAAACACCCAGCATGTCGCTCAAGACGCTCGTCGACATGTGCTCGCACCTCCAAAACGCCTCCAAGGCGCGCCTCGGCCTCACCTCGTTCCGGTCCTCCAAATCCAGCATGCACCTCGCCACCGCTCTCCACCGCGCCGGCTTCCTGTCCTCCGTGTACCGCGCGGGCCCGACGCCGCCGTCGGCCGACGACATGCTCACGCGGCCCATGGAGCCCATCACGACGGCCAACGTCGCGAGCCGCCGGCTGTGGCTGGGGCTCAAGTACTGGGACGGGAAGCCCGTGCTGGGCGCGTGCCGCGCGCTGAGCACGCCGGCGCGGCGCGTCACCGTCAGGCCCGAGGAGCTGGCGCGCGTGGTGCGCGGGTTTCCGACGAAGCTGGACGCCGGGGTCGTGCAGGGGCTGACGCTGGGGGAGTGCCTGTTTTTGGAGACGTCGGAAGGGGTGCTGGAGGCGAGGGAGGCGCTGGCGAAAAAGGTGGGTGGTACGATGCTGTGCAGGGTGTCGTAGAGGAGGGCGTCGAGGCAGGGAGGGGGGTGGAAGAGAATGTGAGGAAGGGTTGAGCGAGGACAGGTGATACTGAGGCAGCACAATTTCATCATGTATCATAGCTGTTACAATTACAAGATCAGCAGGTCATTCATTGTACGAATAGATATCAACATCAAATACACCATGCATCACACTACACACTATTTATACACAGTGCATGGCAGCACCGCGTGGACAAATAGGCATGCCAACAGCACACCACTCGCTTGATCCAATAATCGCCGAAATCGCTTGTTATTAAATAGATGGTACGTCGCTGTGTCGAACAGAAATATTTTACAGTATGAAACTCCAGCACCAGAGCCCGGTTGATGTATCGCCAGACTCCAGAGAATAGCCGTCTGCACAACACAGCCCAGCCCAAAAAGAAGAAATGTATGATACCACAAGCAGCGAGGCCCCCGTTTGCTCTACGCGGCCGTGTCAGCATCCTTGCCGACAACCTCGTCGGCCGCCTTTTCGCCGTGCTCGGGAGTGGTTTCGGCAAGCTTCGAAATGATAGACGCGGGCTTGATGTCGGCGACGCTGCCAACCTTGTCGACATGGCCGTTGCCAACAACACCGCCTTTGATGGTGGAGTTGTTAATGTCAGACTCCACGGGCTTAGCGACATCATCAAAGCTATAGGGATGCTCAGGGTCCGCGTCCTCGGCAATTTCAATGACCTCCTCAGCAGTCTCAACCTGAGCGGCTTCAAGAGCAGCCTGCCCGAGAGATGCAGATTCTTCGTGCGTGGGTAATTCTTCAACGGGTTCATCGATGATATTCTGCGGATCGAGTTCTCCTGCCTCAGCGATAAGCTCGGTTTCCTCAACGTGGCCAGCAGGAGCTGCCTCGTGCTCCTCTTCAATTTCGAGTTGGGTATCTTTAACAGTTTCACATTCCTCAATATGCTCCTGGACGTGCTCCTTGGCCACATCGTGCTCAGGTTCAGGTTCAGCCTCCAGCTCTGGGTCTTCAATAGGCGCATCCTGACCGTATTTTTCCGCTTCAGGCTCAGACCCAGCCTCGGGCGCAGACCCAGCCTCGGGCTCAGCCTCGGGCTCGGGTTGTTGTTCAGATTCGGCCTCAGCCTCAGCCGCTGGTTCTGCTTTTGGCTCTTGCTTTGACTCCTCAATTTCGAGATCTTTAAGCTTGTCAGCCAGCTTGGACACAGTCGAGTCAGGGACAACCTTGGAGGCAACGGCGGCAGCACCAGCGGCAGTAGCGACAGCTGCGGGTACAGCGGCCTCCTGCACCACAGAGGAAGCCGTCTTAGTTGCAGGCTTTGCGTGAGCCTTTTCAGCCCGAGATGTGGCTTCCCTGGAGCGGGCGACAGAGCCGGCACGACGGGGCACAGGGCTCTTGGATGTACGCTTTATAGTTTCGACGCCAATCGAAGAAGTCCGCGGCGTAGACTTCTTCGGGGGAGTGGAGGGAGCACCCTTCTCTGTCGTCTTGCTCGACGATGCTGTGGTAGGACGCATCATACGCGCAAGGAAGCCCTCGTCAACATGACTCGGTCTCTTGTTCGGCATTGACTCTTGCGCCGCCTTGTTGATAGAGGGAACTCCAAGGCTTGGTCGCTGGCGGTTCACGATAGAGTTTTTACTATTCACGGGCTTCGACGCAGCAGAAGCGCCAATAGCATGTGCGCTGGCGGACTGGGGAAGATTCGACTGTCGACTCGCTCCGCCCTTGTGGGCAGAAGCAGCTGTCGGAGCCATCAGCGACGATGGCAGGTTGACAGGCTTCGTGGGAGATTTTGGCTTGGGCTTGACAAAACCCGTGTCATTGGCGCCAGTCTTGACAGAAGCTGGCTTCTTGATAGCAGTGGTGCCGCCGGTGGCCCTCGTTGATGCGACAGGCTTATTGCCGGGTCGCTTCGTAGGTTCCGTTTTGGATGCTACGGGTTTGGGAGCTGTTTTGGAAGCTGTTTTGGAAGCTGTCGTGGTGGGACGTGGAGTGGTAGGCTTGGCCGGAGCCGCCTCCTTGGCTTTGGCCGGAGAATTGCTCGCCGTTTCGGAGATGTTGCTGGGCTGCTCGACGGCGGTCCCAGCAGCATCCGGCACCTCAGGGATAGACTCGGGAGCCGGAGTTCTGACTGAATCGTCTTGGGTTGACATTTTGCTTCTGGAGCGGTAGAGACTGGGCTCTGTGTCGTTGCTGAGACGTCGTCGGGAGACGCTGGATTCGCCGCTCTGATCGCGTTTTAGTCCTATGCGGCCGTCTTTTTCTACGGCGACAAAGCTAGTTCTGATTTTGGAGAGGGGCCTGGGAGCTTCGGAGGTGGCTGAAGCTGCTGTTGGAGAAGTTTTGTGTTAGCGAAATGTAGGACAGTAAATCAGAGTTTGGTAGCGCAGCACGCGAGCAGCCGTCTCTGCGCCACAACCGAACCAACAAGATGAAATACCCAGGCACCGACGCTATCGTGAGATAATGGCACTTGTCGCGGGGTATCGATTGGTAGTGGAGGTAGAGCAGGCGCTGCTTGCGTGGGCGGCCAAATGGGCGGTGGTGATGCTGGGGTGAGCCACCTGTTGGAGAGCGTCCTCTGCTATCGGGCGGGCTGGTATCGCCTTTGCTTTCAAACATGGCACGCAGGTTCTTGACCTGGCTCATGACGACGGTGGTAGACGCGGCGTCCTCGCAGGGACCCGCGTGTTGGATGCCAGAGGAGGCGCGATTGTAGGTATCCGGTATGCGGCAGGTATTGTGTTGTCTTTGGGAGTGGGCACAGGCAGGGAGATGAGGGGAAGAGGTGACGTTGACGCCAGTAAACGGTCGGATCCAGGTAAATAGAGTTTAGGCCTACCAAGAAGAAAAGATGGACAGATGACAGGAGGGAGCGTTTCAAGTTCCAGACAAGCTTCGAGAGCAAGGCAAGGGATGCAGGGCACGGAGAAGCGGCAGTGTGTGTGGGAGCAGTTTTGGAGTTGGGTATCCGTACGGCGCGGTGAGATGCGGCACGGTGGGTGCAGCAAGCTGCAGTCGAAAATATACTTGGTAAATAATAATTTTACCGTATTCACCTGTTAGCCGGATACAAGGTGACGCGCCTGGACACGGGTCAACACTCAACAGGCACCAGTAAAATCAGGGGTCGCTCAGTTGAGGCACCAGAGGAACCACCGAACCAGGTAGGTGGCCAACTTGATAGGCTGACGGCAGGGATTGAGTTTGGGCCAGCTGTTCCGTGAGGTAAATTGACTTGGCCGGGGCACAAATTGACGTCGAGCGAGTTGCCAATAAATAAGGATTTTGTTTATGCTGCACTCCGTACCAGTTTGTATTATTATGTACAACTAATAAAGATTGGGTGGGGAATCATGAGCAATGGGCGCGGGTACCTGGACAGCGGCATAACGAGGTGCGGGTACAAGGTGCGGGTGCATGTTGCAGGTACCTTACAGATTACCGTGTCACGAATTATTTAGCCAGGGCAACTGTAACAGCACATGCAGCCAGCCAATGGTACCAACCTGCATGCTGCCAGCTGCCAAACCAATACCTTTATCCGTTTGTTCTTATATCTTCACCCTCACCATCGATCCCCATCACCGTCAATCATCATCACCATCAATTCCCATCCCCAACTCAACCATCATCACGCCACCATGTAAACAATCCTCCAGTGGATCCTCCGTTTCCACGGCGCCCGCACGCCTCCGCCGCATGTCCCGTTTCGAAGGCCACCGCCCAATGTCTCGCAATTTAACCGTTCCCTCCACTTGTTTCTGTGCAAGACAAGCCTAGCATGTTGTCTTCTCCAGCAGTCTGCAGCACAAACTCAGAAAGAGTGCATTGACCAGAGCTGACAGTGAAGCCCCAGGGAAGCCGGTCATGAACCGCGTGACGACTGCGCTGTGCCCTGTCCGCGCCTGTCTACGCAACCAGCATTCCGTACTCCGTACTTGAAACTCCATTCAGCCTGTTCCCCAGCGTTGCTCCCCAAACAGCGGATAGATTCCGCCACATCGCGATCGAGGCTTTGCATTGGCCTATGTACTGCAAGGCCACCCGCTGCCCTATGCACGATCTCCATTAGCTGCATGACATGCAGCGCAGTTTGACGCTTGCTGACGGAACGCCTTTTTTGCTCATGCTTAGCCAGCCGTCTGAACACTCGCTCGGGACGCCCAAGGGCCAGTGCGTATAGATTGCTCGCATATTCAGTCAGTACCGTGATTCTTGCAAGATCGGTGTATTGAAGCCCACCATATCTTCTTAAGCCCAAGACCATCTGATTCTCTCATGTCATAGTGCTAGCCTACGATAGTAAGGTCGGTGATGTCACCAGAGCCGTGAATGTAGTCTTTCTTGAGTCTGATGGACGCATAGGCCTGGCAGAGCGACGGGTAAGGACCGTGGCAATCTTTGAGAATCAAACCTTCCCATCGCTGTGCTATAGAGAGCAAAAAGAGAGTTAGAAGAAGGAAAAGATCGCGGTCTTTTCCTCCGAGCCTGTAAATCCCATTCATTCATTGCCCGTCCCGTGTCTATGTACCTCGTCGGACTCAAATCAGCTTTTTTTTGACTCCCTTCAAAGTATCTATAAGTCATCCATCGTCATCATATCGTCGAGACCATGCTCCATACTCTTGAGTCCTCCCGCTTTTCGGATCGGCCCGCTGCCTGCTACCGAAAGGGCGGACCGCAGTATTCACCGGCCAAGGCCTCGTGAACGGTGAGATGTGGGTGAGTCGAGCGAGCCATCCGGCCGAAGTGAAGTGTTTTTGGGTTCGAAATATTTAAGGAGTAGATTCATGGCTTTAGGCCACGGCGGCCGGACTCGGGTATATGATGCTTGTCGACTGGGTGGCGCGGTGCGCGCGTGGAATTAATTGCGAAGCCACTTTCAATGCAGATTATTGCTTGCTCTATCATATTGTGATGTGAGCCGCAATTCTGAAGCATGTGAAATTGACTAGGCCGAAACGTGGCGATGACTTCTGTGGGCGTCGCGAGGCTTGTCATATTGACAGAGTTGCGTAGGCACCAAGAAGACAAGGCACTCTCTATGAAGCCACATTTAGCCGGAGAAGAAAGAGAGAGCTTGATTCCTGCTCCGTTTTTCACAGCCGGCAACGGCTATTACTACACGCCGCAACGTCCAAAAGCGTCGTCTTCTATACGGTCGGCATGGGCCTTCGTGGAAGAAACGCGGCGCGTTTCGTGTTCCAGTTTACGTAAATGAGGGGAAAGGCACCGTAATTCTAGTCTGTATACTTAATCAACGCTGTATTCCATATGAGAAGTGATGAAGAACGCTATGCTAGAAGTCTTGAGAGGCTGGTAGCGCCGCTGACAATCCGTGATGGGAAATAACTACTTGGAGCTCTGAGTATTAATGCCTACTTACTGTTCGTTTACTCAAGACACCCTCAGCAGTATGAATCATCGAAGTAAATAGGACAAGCACTGGTGTTACTCTGACAGACTATGAATACTTTAAGCACGGGTCCAATACATAGAAAACAGTTTCTCCTCCCGTAGCAATTGTACTTTCACTCTCACTGGCACTCTGCTTCAATCTTCTCCAGCTCATACATCCAGAAATCCAGCGTTGTGGTACGATGGGGGTTTCCAATCACTTCAGGTGGTTCAGGTCGGAATTTATCCCATACCAGTCCAATTTCCTCAGCTGCGCGTCTCTCGTCATCCGGCAAATCGCTTCCTTCAAGACGGTCTAGAACCTCTGTCATTCGATTCACCCAGGTTCGTTCCCAGAAGCCGGTAAGATCGGTAATCCCCCGGTCCGGATCTTGAAGGATTGCAATGAGCTTGTCCCCGAACTCATGTAAGAGCTCTTCCAATAGCTCCAGGTCATAGACTTTTTCATCCTCGAGTTCATCCTCGACAATACTAGAATCACCATCGGACGCATACCAACCATCATGAGGGTTACAACAGGAATGGGGCATGCCTAACGCGGTATAGGTTATGAACCGAAGAGCCGCAATATGATGCCTGACCTCAAGATGGCAGCAAAAATGCTCGAGATATAGGATGAACCCGTGGATCAGCCATTGTAGTTGATTTTCATAATCTGTAACGCTGTTTTCTGGGTAGTCTGTGTTATCCGTAGTGCTGTTTTCTGAGTCGTCCCTGTCTTCGGCCAGGCTGTCCTCTGGGGAGTGTCTCGGTTCGTATACAAAATCCCAGGGTTCGATCACCCCCTTTAATAAAGACGTTAGCGTAGTGCAGCCCCCAGGAGAGCATTGACAATGGCATGCGTCGGCGATATCAGCCGGCAGTGCTGCAGTGTGGAGTTCCTGGATCCAAGCTATGCGGTCGTCGAGCGGCGGCGATAGTGGCGATTCGCTGTTTATAGTGTGCTCAATTTGGTCAAACCTCAAGAAAGTTCCTGGCCAGGAGTCTTTTAAGTCATGACCAATTATCGTGAATGTGAAGTGAACTAAATGTATATCCCTAGCTGATGCGACTGAGACCTGCCAGGAGATGCCGCCATGTTTGGTTAGCCAATGCAGGTATGGGAGGCCCTTATCAATACGCGCAAACATCTTATCAGTGGTGTTCCACGCATCCGTATCGCGGAAGCCGGCGCGGAAGAATATTTCGGCATCATCGGCCGAGCAGAGTGCTTGGTAGACTGGCAGCGATTCGCTTCTCCCGACAGCAAGGGCTGCAGGGACGGCAATACCGCCGTCTTCCAAGAGTTGGATGACTTCTGACGCATGAGAGTCGAGAACGCGTTCAGAGGCCAGACCTAATCGCTCTACTTCCGCTGTAGGAAGATTTGCTAGGGCAAGCTGCTTCAGTCTGTCTCTTCGGTCTTTCAAATGGCGCACGTATGTCGTTTTGCACTGTTCGGAGGCAGTATGGAGTACGTTCGATAAGCAGTCCGACACAGGAAGCGCGCAATCTGCTTCCAATAGGATTACCGCGCATTCATCACATCTGCATCCTTGACACATGCGGCTGTCTTCGCTACAGTTCAGGCCGCTGAGGGAGACGGCGTTCTCTACTGCAGACTCGCAAAAGCTACCTTGAGTACCTGCGTGGTTGAGGAGTCTTGTATCTGCAGCTTTGACCACAATTCTCAAACATGATGGCTTGTCTGCAGCGAGGTGCAGCGGCGTATGCCCGAAAACGGTTCGCTCGGCGAGGGTGGTAGGATGCTTCCTCACAAGGAGTTCGACTCTTTCCAGGTCGTTGGATAGAATTGCTAAGCTCAGAGGACCACAGCCGTAGGCTAGATGAGAAAAAATCTATTTAGTAGGACGCTCTCCGTTTTTCAGGGGGGGCCAATGCGAACCTTCGGCTATGTTAGCAGAACAAGACAGGAAGTAAAGTTGAACCGCAGGGCTTTGTGTGAAAACGATTCGTCCTGATTGATCACGGATCCTTGTATACGCTGCCGGGGGTGGATATGACAAACATGCTACGTTATCCTCGGTATTTGATCGCAGGAGTAGCTCTGCCGAAGCAGCAGGTAATGGATCGCTGGCACTACCATATGTAAGTGACGTAAACATTCTACTGAGCGGCGTCCTGCACGATAGTCAGGTCAGCAGACGGAAAGCCACTCTTCTTACTCTACAACAAGAACCTACTCGCCGTATATATCATAATCGCATGCTGGAGCCTTGTTGATAATTAAGTACTGGAGAAGATCAAGCAGAGGGCTGGATTCATCCTGGCTCGGCAACAGGGCAGTTCTATCCACGCTAAAAGATACCTGAATTGATCAATAAGCCGTTACTGCGCTTAACTGGGATCATATTAGTACTCACACATTCAGCCACGTTGTAGACGAGAGACCTGTTGCGGACGTCGACTGCTCGTGGGGACGCCTTTTTGGCTCGAAACAATCTCAATATTGCGGACACCACTGACGGAATCAACTTTTCATGCCATGCTATATGGTCCAGAAGTCCGTCTTTTGTGAACCGATCATTCATACTGCATCGAGAGCGTGTCAATAGATGGAGTATTCTGAAGGCTGGTGCAGATTCCGAGTCGACCAAAGGATAGTAGGTGAAATTAGAGCCGAGGCTCCAACCACCTGCTCCCGACCGAACCATAAACGAAAGCTGGATGGCCAAGTCAAGCATAGACTGGAGTCCAACGTATGTGAGACTGATTTTCTGCCTTTGATCTCTGACTGGTATCACTTGAGTAGCTGGGCACCCCGGCAGATGCTTCTCGATGGTTGTCTCGAGGGAGAGACTGAAGGAGCCCCAGACAGCATTCTTACGTTGGAGTCGTTGGCTACGACGACATAAGCATGAGAAGCGGCCTCCAGTATACATGGAGATCGTCCTGCTGAATTGTGACGTGCCGTGATGCATCACCGGCGGCGTCCCGCTCGAACTATGCCACGCCTGAGCTCCGACAGCGTCGCACGTCTCTTGCAAGAGTCCCGGTTTGCTAAGGAGCCGGCCGGTGACCATCGAAGCAGTGGTCTGTAGCTTGCGGTGAGTTTGAATACATGACAACTTTGGAACACTATGATGCCTACTTCTGATTGTGTTCTATTGACGGTTGAATTCCGAACCAGCAGCTGTTTAAATAAATTCTCGAGGTCGTCAAAGCGTGTTTCAACTCGAGATAGAGTGCTGTGCATGCCTTGGAGAGGAGTACTCATGGCCAAGACTTCAGACTGGACGCTTAGAATATCAGTAGAGATAAGGTGAGAAGTCGCCTCGAGCGTGGCTAATCTCTCGGTCCCCAGCTGTGATACAGAGCTGACAAGTGTTTTAACAAAATGAGACATCGTGGATTTTGGATGGTTAGGTGTGCTTACAGTCCTAGAGTCTGCAACGCCAACTGGAGATTCGAATTGATGCTATGTAACCTTGTCACAATCTGTTCGAGCTTTGGGCGATTGAACGGATACAGGAGCCTTTTTCCCTGGTTTCGAATACTATTTCTTCGACAAGTTGTAGCTTGGTCGCAGGCGACGAGTTCGGCCACGGTGCTCTCCAGAGCCTGCAATTCCTTCTTGCACGAATCGAGGCATTCACGCAAGGCCGCTGTTGCGGCTTTGTGGTCGTTCTGGAGCCGGGAGCTTGACGACTCGATAACTCGGAGTGTCTTCCGCAACGTGTCGTTTTGCTGCCGTGCAGACGCAATGTCCTGATCGCGGGAATTGAGAGCATCGAAGTAATCCGTGATGCCTGCAGTGACTTGGAGACCCAGAGACACTACGGCAAAGGCCAAGCCTGCCACGGAAAGAGGGTCTGCCATTTCCACACAGCAAGCAGTATCTTACAGAAACTTCGAAACGACAAAGTCAGCACATTTGGGAATTACGGAGGTAAAGAGTCATGGAGAGTGAAGAACTCTGATGCCTGCATTGGTGCCCAATGAGGCTGTGCCTGCAAGACGCTTATTGAGGCTGAAGTCACTTGTCGTAGAATAGGCATGATCTTCACAATCGCGTTAGCCATCTTGCTGTATACTAACTCTGCGGTGTGGAGTACCCCGCACGAAAAAGAAAAGACAGTCGATCAACACATGGGATATAACAGTTGGATCAAGTACTGCTGGGGAGCGCCAATGTGCTTGAGCAACCCTCTGATGGTGGAAATGGCTATTCATCCCAATCATGCCGAGGGAGCCCATGAAGAATATGACACGCATCCCAACTCAAACACAGCGGGCACGATAGTCGGACATCCTTTAGCGGCTGCGATAATCTGTTTTTTGTGATGTCAAATATGGCATCAACCAAATCCTTTCTGTATAAGTACTGCAAGGCCATTTTAGAGTCATTTGAGGTGATGTTGTGGAACTCATGAGGACTGGGGTGAAGCACCTCGCCCGACTCTGCCAGGCCGACACCGGCACCACCAAGTACAGGTCCTCGTAAGGGAGTTTCTGCACTGATTTTAAAGATCCAAATAGGCGTGAAGTAGACCGACCGGCTAGGGTGAATGCTTGTTGAATTGTGCGATTGGAATGCAAGTTTGGTATCATCCCTAGGTATCTCGTCGCGAAACAGCGGTAAAAGCTTTGTGCAACGCTGACATCAATACGGCACAAGATGTGCTCGGTCGAAACTAATAAATCTCAGAGTTCTATGAATGGATGCCATTGAATTGGATAAAGATTATTTCCTGTCTTCACACAGCTCTGGCCGTTGAAGCTTACCTAATGATTGCGACAGGGCCTGCTCCACAGCCGGATCCGAGGTCGGCAGCCGAGTGACAGAAATCAAGGTGACCTTTTCGTGGCGGACCTGACTCTTTTCCTTTGCTCAATCAGTCTTACATTTGATCAATTGAACCGCAGCCATGTCTCTCCGCACTCTCAAAATCGGTACGAACCTTGGGCTTGATTTCTTAAAGTGTGATTGCATCAAAATTAAAGAACCTTGTTCCCGCACCATTGACACCAAATAAATGCATTCGTAGACTGCTAACATTGGCGTCACAGGCCTCATCCCCGGCGACGGCATCGGCAAGGAAGTCATCCCCGCCGGCCGACGCGTCCTCGAAGCCCTTCCTGCCGCGCTCAAGCTCAAGTTCGACTTCATCAACCTCCACGCCGGCTTCGAGACGTTTGAGAAGACGGGCAGCGCCCTGCCCGACGCCACCGTCGAGGCGCTGCGCTCCGACGACTGCCACGGCGCGCTGTTTGGCGCCGTTTCCTCGCCGACGCACGCCGTCAAGGGGTACTCGTCGCCGATTGTCGCGCTGCGCAAGAAGTTGGACCTGTACGCCAACGTGCGGCCCGTCAAGACGGTGCTGACGGCGCCCAAGCCGATTGACATGGTGATTGTGCGGGAAAACACCGAGGACCTGTACGTGAAGCAGGAGACGACGAGGGAGACGCCCGAGGGCCGTGTGGCCGAGGCGATTAAGCGCATCTCGGAAAGGGCCACGTTTCGGATCGCGAGCATGGCGGGGGAGATTGCGCTGCGCAGGCAAAAGATTCGGGAGTCCGGCGCGAGCAGCATCCATGAGAAGCCCACGGTGACGATTACGCACAAGTCGAATGTGCTGTCGCAGACGGACGGCCTCTTTCGGGAAATTTCCAAAAAGGCGCTCGCGGACCCCAAGTTTGCGTCCGTCGCGGTCGAGGAGCAGATTGTCGACTCCATGGTGTACAAGCTCTTTCGGCAGCCGCAAGACTACGACGTCATTGTCGCGCCCAACCTCTACGGCGACATCCTCTCCGACGGCGCCGCCGCGCTCGTCGGCTCGCTCGGCCTGGTGCCCAGCGCCAACGTCGGCGAGGGCTTCGCCATTGGCGAGCCCTGCCACGGGAGCGCCCCGGACATCATGGGCCAGGGCGTCGCGAACCCGATTGCGACGATTCGCAGCGCGGCGCTGATGCTCGAGTTCTTGGAGGAGCCCGAGGCCGCGGCCAAGATTTACGCGGCCGTCGACGCCAACCTGGAAGAGGGCAAGCTGCTGAGCCCGGACCTGGGCGGCAGTGCGACGACTGAGCAGGTTGTGGAGGATATTCTCCGCAGACTGTAAGGATGTTTGATATATAGCTGATCTGGGTGGAGAGTAGTATGAAAAATAAAAGCGATGTACATTGTATAGACAGAATCCGTCCTGTTGTCTTATTGCATCTATTGACAATGCGGAATTTCGTTGGTATGATGTTTTGTCTATTGTAGTTCTATATGCCACAATATCTCTAAATCTCGTTTTCCTGCTCCAAAATACTGCTAGATAAATTACAAATTCAACTTTTGGACTAGAGAAGAGTTAATTCCTGTAAATCGTCGTGCCAATTCTTCTTTTATACAATCCAGCGCCCATAGTGGTACAGTGGCCTCGTTATCTTTTTACTTTATATCGTAGCGGCCCATTTCCAAACACAATTCTTTATCTCCCCCTCACCTATTTCGTCCGCTTCGCCGCAAGCTCCGCCTCGTGCTTGGCAATCAGCTCCTTTTGCAGATGCGGCGCCGCGGGCGCGTAGTGGCTAAACTCCATGCTAAACTCGCCCTTGCCCTGCGTGGCGGCGCGCAGCTGGGAGCTGAAGCCAAACATGGCGTTGAGACTGCAGTCGCACATTAGGGTAAAGTCCTCGGTGCCAATGTCGGTGTCGTGCACGACGGCGCCGCGCTTGTTCATGAGCATCAGAATAGCGCCCTGGAACTCGTTGGGCGCGGTAATGGTCGTCTTCATGAGTGGCTCGAGGACCTGGCCGCCAGCCTCGGGAAAGGTTTTGCGGAAGGCCATCTGCGTCGCGAGGGCAAAGGCGTGATCGGACGAGTCGGTAACGTGGGTGGCGCCGTCGTTGATGACCATGCGGGTGCCGATGACGCGGTGTCCGAGGAGCGGGCCCTTGTCGGTGGCGAGCTCGAAGCCCTTGGCGCAGGCAGACAGGAACTTGTCGGGGATGTTGCCGCCGACGACCTGGCTCTCGTACAGGTTCTCGCTGGGGTTGTCGTGCGGCTCGATGAAGCCGGCGACGCGCGCGTAGTCGCCGGGCCCGCCCGACTGGCGCTTGAAGAGAAAGTCAAAGTCGGCGTGGCGGGCAATAGTCTCGCGGTAGGCGACACGGGGCTGGCCTGTCACGCACTCGGTCTTGTACTCGCGCTTGAGGCGCTCGACGTAGACTTCGAGGTGGAGCTCGCCCATGCCGGAGATGATGGTCTCTTCGCTCTCGGCGTCGACGTGCACGCGAAACGTCGGGTCCTCGCGCTGGAAGCGGTTCATGGCCTTGGAGAAGTTATCGGCATCGGTGGTGCGCTTGGGCTTGATGGAGAGGGACATGACGGCGTCGGGCACAAACATGGAGGTCATGGTGTACGGCAGGCCGCCGTCGGTAAAGGTGTCGCCCGAGGCGCAGTCGACGCCAAAGACGGCGCAGATCTCGCCAGCGCCGACCTCGTTGACGTCCTCCATCTCGTTGGAGTGCATACGAACGATGCGGGGGATGCGGACCTTTTTGTCGGTGCGGCTGTTGAAGAGGTAAGTGCCCTTTGTGAGGGTGCCCTGGTAGACGCGCATGTATGTGAGCTGGCCATAGTTGTTTTCCTCGAGCTTAAAGGCGAGGCCGACAAAGGGGAGTGAGTTGTACGGTACAAGCTTGACCGACTTCTCGTCGCGGAGCTTGTCGAGCGCCGTATTCTCGACCTGGCCCGGGTCGGGCAGGTAGTCGCAGACGGCGTCGAGCATGGGCTGGACGGCCTTATCGGCGAGCGCGGAACCCATGAGGACGGGTGAGAAACGGCGGGCAATGGTAGCGCGGCGGATGGCGGCTTTGATCTGGGCAACGGTAGGCTCCTGTTCATCGAGGAAGAGCTCGGCCATTTCGTCGTCGACGTCGGCGAGCTTCTCAATCAGCACCTGGCGCTTTTCCTCGACGAGGTCCTGCATGCCGGCGGGGATCTTGTCCTCGACGCGGATCTTGGTGCCGCGGGGGGCCTCAAAGTACAGGGCCCGGCGCTCAATCAGGTCGACAACGCCCGCAAACTCGTCCTCGACGCCAATGGGGATCTGGATGGCGGCGGCGGGCATCTTGAGCTTGCTGTTGATCTGCTCGACGGCCTTCCAGGGGTTGGCGCCCATGCGGTCCATCTTGTTGACAAAAGAGATGCGCGGTACGTCGTAGCGCTTCATCTGGCGGTCGACGGTGATGGTCTGCGACTGGACGCCGCTGACGGCGCACAGAATCATGACGGCGCCGTCGAGGACGCGCAGAGCACGCTCGACTTCAATGGTAAAGTCAATGTGGCCGGGGGTGTCAATCAAGTTGAAGTGGTAGGTTTCATCTTTTCCGTTTTCCGTCTTTTTCCAGTCGCAAAAGGTCGCAGCAGATTGAATAGTGATGCCCTTTTCTCGCTCGAGGTCCATCGAGTCCATCTTGGCGCCGACAGAGTCCTTGCCGCGGACTTCGTGGATTGCGTTGATTCGGCCGGTGTAGAAGAGAACGCGCTCGGTGACTGTCGTTTTTCCGGAGTCAATGTGCGCCTAAAACAGCATTAGAATCGACAGACCAATACCAGGAAAGTTCAAGGTCGCGCGGTACGTACGGCAATACCAATGTTTCGTACGCGGGAGAGACGAGCAGCCTCCTCGGTAGACATGTTGGCGGCGACGTATTCGGGGGTCAGACTGGCGGCATCATCTTGAGCCTTTTTCAAACTGTGCAATTGAGTCGCATGAGCTGTGTGTCCTAGACAATTGTACGTAATGGGGGGAAAGGGTCAACACTCACGCATCTTGCGCCGCTCCATGCTTGATGCCGGAATGGCCGAATGCCCGCCGGGCAGCAAAGGGCACCACAACGGCCTTGAAATCACGGAATCCGGCAGTTGACCTTGCAGGATCCGAAATCAGACGGCAATTAAGCCACCTGACAGTGTTGAGGACCCTCATATTGCGCAACGGTCCGCAACAAAATCGATTTGTCGTGGTTGAGAGCAGCAGCGTGGTCCCTGGAAACTTTTTTTCTGCCAGGGGCGCCACCACCATCAGGACTGCACGTGCTAGCGCGACAGCACTGTAGTGCACTGTTAGTGAAAGTCAGTCAACGAGTGAGTGAGTTGGCCAAAAGAAGTTGATGAGGATTATTTTCGAATGGGAAAGTTCATGAAGCTAATTTATATTCATATATCTATCCAAGTCCATGTAAATCTATTCTGCGATGCATAAATCAACTTTTCTACATGAATCTCAACGCCGGCAAGTGGAGCTCCAACAACCATCATTCGGATATGGACAAAACCTAGTAATAACAAAACAGAGACATTGAAGGTGAGTTCGAGATCAAAAGGCACTGGCAAAGACGGCGAAGAAGGTCGACATGGAGACGGCCACAAGACCCAGCGCAGAGAGGCCGATGGTGGCCGCGCCGCTCTCCTCCTGAAAACCAGAGCTAGCCTCGTAGTCGGGCGCGCTGGACGTTCCACTGCTGCCGCTCTGAGTCGTGTTGGCACCCGGAACAGGGGTCGAGGAGGGAATGGTGGCGCCCTTGGAGCCAAAGGGAACGACGTTGGACGCGGACGCGTTGAACTTTGTCGGGGCAATGGCGACTTGGTTGTTCTCGAGATCGTACACGACGTAGGCGGAGCGCATAAAGGTGTCGCCGAGCAGGTACGTGTTTGAAGAGCCGCCGCTTGAAGCGGGCTGGGCCTGGATACCAAATGTGCAGGCAGGGACGCTCTTGTGTCTGCCGTTGGACATGGTGACGCCGGCCTGGTCGAGGACGAGCTCGTCCATGGTGACGTTGATGCGCGGACCGCCGCTGCCGCCAAAGCCAAACGAAAAGTAGGCGCTGCTGGTGGCGTAGGCGCAGGGGACGACGGCGAGTTCGAGGCTCGAGACGTAGGCGGCGCCGACTTCCTCCCAGATCTGCTGGGCAATATCGGTGGGGAGGTAGGAGAGGGTGGTGCCGGAGTCGAGGAGGGCGGTGATGGGGAAGCTGGACGAGGAGAAGGAGTCGGAGCCCGTTGAGCTGTAGCCGGCGACTGAGGTCAGGGCGACGCTGAACTCGACGACCTGGTTGCCGCTGGAGAGAAGGTCGAGGCGGGCCAGGTCACCATGATACTTTTCGGTGTCGATGGCGCCAAAGAGAAGGTTGCCCTTGCTAGCGTCGAGATCGTTGAGCCAAAGGCTGTAGGCGACCGTCTTGATGTTGCCTGAGGTCTGCATGGCAATGGGCAGGTTGTTATACGTCGTGCGCACCGTCTGGAGAGAGGCCTCGTTACCCTTGTAGCCGATGCCGACAAGGCCAAAGGGAATGTCGGTCTGCTCGGCGAGACCCATGGTCAGATTCTGGATGGTGCTGCCGCCGACCTGAAAGGCGTCATGAAAGTACGAGCCCTTTGCGCTGCTCTTGTCGACGTATTGAATCTGAAACGAGCCCTCGCCCAAGGCCTCAAAGGTGCTCGACTTGCTTGAGGTGACTGCGAGGCGATCATGTTAGCAGAGGCAAAGTGCAGCACCGAATTAGATATACATCACTTACAGGAGCCTTTGGAGCAGCCGTTGCTCTGTCCTGGTCTGGTGATCTTGTCGCTCTTGGCCTGGCAGGCCGAGGATCCGCTCGAGGGCACCCAGACATCACTGCTGCCCGTGTCGAGCTGGAGTGAGAATTTTTGGCCGGGCGTTCCGATAGTGACGTCGATGAAGTAGCCTCCATCCTGTACAAGGTTGGAAATGTCTGATTCGACGCTCGAGGCACGGCGCTGCAGGTTGCTGTGCGGCTTCTTCTCAAAGTCCATGAGCACGTACTGCGCGGTGGCGGACGCGGACAGCAAGGCCGTCAGGGTCGCGGCGACGGCCTTCATAGCGAATTGATGGCGTTGCTTGCTGCAAATGGAGTAACGGTTTCGTGGGAATGCTAATTACCGTTGGGGAGTCGATGGCGGGTATCGTGGGCGGCAACGGCAAACGGCGACAACGGCAAACGGCGACAACGGCAAACGGCGACAACGGCAAACGGCGGCAACGGGCTAACGAGCGAGAAAGCAAATGGGTATTGTCAAAATGTTGCACTGTTAGAAGATGAGACAAGAGCAAGATGTGTATGGCTCAAGAATGCCCACTGGAGCTTTGGTGGGTGATAAGCAGATCTAAAGAGGGAGCCGTGTCAGATGAAGAAACGAAAGAGAGCAAGGCAGACAGGGCGAAGCCGACGCATTACGATACTTGTATTGAAGCGTGGGTGCGACTAGACCTGTATGAGAACTAGTTTCGGGCAAAGCCATGCACCAATGAAGATATTGGCTGAATAACTACGGAGTAGTTGCATGCCGCTAGGACGCCTAGGCAGGCAACCAATGGACCTGGCCTTTCATTCAACCTTTCGGCTCTGCCGATGTGCAAAACTCAGAGGGCGTTCTGTTTTTGGGGCCAACTTGTCGCTGTGCCAAGCAAAAAAAAAGGGCGAAGAAAACAGCAAGACCCATTGGCCATTTTCGTGGCCGCTTCAGGGTTGTCCCAAAAGCCGGCCTGAGATTCCGCAAAGTTTGAAAGCCACACAAAGGAGCGTGCGTCATCGTATTTGCCCCTGCAGATATGGCCTGCAGCTGGCAAGCTAACTACGTGCATGCTCGATGGTTAGTTAGCCGTGGGCTCGTTACTCGTGACTTTTATAAACTCAGGCACTGAGTTTATATCAACATGTATGTATGCTGTGGAATTAATGAATACGCCGAGACCATCTGCTCCATCGATGGATTTTTCTCGGCGTATCCAGTCTGCCAAGAGATGATCAAGCTTGCCAGGGCTGCCGTTCATCCGGGGAACGCGCGGTGTGTTATAGGCACCTAGGTACCTGCACCTGGTGTATGACACACCTTCGGCCATGGTCTTCATTTCTGGCAACTTTGATATCGGAACAACGCAACTCGTTGCTACTATTCTCATCAAATGCAAATCGATTTTTTTTTTCCTTCAGCCAAAGGCGTGGAAAGCTGGCTTCGCTGTAAACTATTGTCGGCCAGAAACAGTCAGATCTCCCCATTTCTCTATATTAGGTGGGGGCCGCAGCCAAGACTAGCGATGTGCCAGACAGAATCGAGCTTCCCACAAGCTCTGAGACACGGCGGCAGAACCACCAGGGCCTATGTTGCTGTGCTGTGATACCATTGAAAAGTTATTCCCGGCCGCAGCAACCGGCTGTCAGCCGCACTCGAGTGCTCATTTTCACAGAGCCACCTGACTGACGGGCATTTTCGACCCCGTTCGATGTCGCCACTAAATATCGCGCCCCAAATGGCGCTAACACATGGCCGATGGCTCTGATGGCAGATTTGGTTCAGTAGCCGGCAATACCCTGAATTTCAAACTTGAACTGTATATGAGCAAGGCTTACACAGTTTTCAAAAATCATTTTCTTTTTTTTTCTCTTTTTGAAGAATTCGTCTTCTTTTCTCATTTTTACAAACTACCTATTTGTAGTGCTGGCCCGCCTTCATCCAACAGTGGCCACGCTGTGCGGGGCTGTGGCTGTGGCTGTGGCTATGGCTCTCTCCAAGTCGCTGCCGTCATTGCCGTGTCCACGCAATGCCTGCTTCGGCTAGCCACCTGCAACATCCTCACCCTTCTCGGAAACTGTACTCGTTTCAATCCATTAACCTCGACCCTCTGGTCATCAACTGTATCATGTACAACCGCCCATCGCCCGATTAATCCCGCAGATGCCCCTCTAGATACGCGCTCAGCCTCGCCAGTGCCTCCTCCAACACTGCTGTGTCGCACACATACGCCAGCCGCACGTAGCCCTTCCAGTCCTCGCCGCCCCCAAAGCCGCACGATCCGGGCACCAGCAGCACCCCACACTTGTCGGCAACCTCTGCGCACAGCGCCTCGTCGTCGACCGGCCGCCCAGTCGTCGGCTCGCGAAACTGCAGAAACGCCATTGTCCCACCGCCCGGCCGCACCCACCGGCAGCGGTCGGCGTGGCGCGCCGCAAACGCCTCGACCAGCGCGCGGTTGCGCCGCGCCAGCGCCACGTTGCGCCGTAGTAGCGCCGGCCGTACCGCCTCCGATAGCGCGTACGTTGCAATCTGGTCGTCGACCTGCGAGACGGAGATCGTGGTCAGGTCGCGCCGCGCCGCGCACGCCGCTACAAGGGACTGGTCCGGCGAGGCCACCCATCCGATCCGGATGCCCGGCAGCGACAGCGACTTGGACATGCTGCCAGTCGAGAGCGTCCGCGCGTAGCCAAACGCTGTGATGGGCGGCGGCGCATTGTCAGGCTCGTGAAAGACGGGGCGGTAGACTTCGTCGCTGAAGACGATGATGTTCCGTGCCCGCGCAATCTCGATGATGGAGCGTAGCACCGGCTCAGGGATCACGGCGCCGGTTGGGTTATTGGGGTTATTGAGGATGATCATCTGCGTACGTAATCAGCTAGGACGGCCTCTTTTGTAAGCGACTAGATACTCTGTCACCGGGCGTCTGCCATGCACACGCACACGCTACCGTACCTTTGTGTTGCGTTGAAAGAGACTGTGCAAGTCTTGCACATTGGGCATGTATCCATTCTCCTCCTTCAGCCGCCAAAAGGACACCTGGGCTCCAAAGGTCTCAGGCACAGCGTAGAGTTGCGTGTAGACCGGATAGACGCAGATGGCGTGGTCCGTCGGTCCCAGCAGCGCGTAGAGTACCAGAAAGTTGGCCGATATGGCTCCTTGTGTGATGATGACATCGTCTTCGGTAAGGGTAGTTCCCGCCCCGCTGGCGAGCTGGGCCACGCTCTGCCTCAGCTCGGATGAACCGTTTGTGCTTCCGTAGCCGAGCTTCGAGCTGGTCGTCAGCGGCCCCTCATCGTCTTCAGTTGATAGATTGGTCAAGTCGTCAATAGAAATGGGGCACGCATAGGTGTCGGCAAGGTTGAGCAGCCCAGGCGTCCCACGCCAGCGGGACAGCCATTGCTCAGCCGGGAACATGGAGGGATGGGCCATTGTTTGGGGATAATCGAGCTGCACTGCAATGCAGGACGGGTAAGTAGCCCAGAGGTAACTTGAATTAAATCCATACTTTTGGTACTTTCATTCGTCAGTGACTCACTCACCCCTTGTCATGACTAGCGTCAGCGGTGGGCGCAACAGGGGATCCATCAACATCATCCGCCAGGTGTTCCGACTGGCAGCAAGTGGCGGCCCGTGATTTGCAGAATGATTTCCGATACTCTGACACTCTTTTCGGGCCAGTCTCTTATACTACTATATCGTAAACAAAGCTGCATTCTACTTCCTTAGAAACTCTTTTTTATAGGTCACCTTCTCATGGGCCTACTCCTGGAGTATAAGACTATTGATAATTACGTTATTCGATGAGATTCTGATCTTGACTGAAACTGAACGAATGTTTCTCTTTCATCATTGTTTGACTTTATTGTCTGATTTATTGTTGTTCAAGATTTACTTTTCACCGACGGCTTCCAATCATCAACCTGGGGGGAGGGTTCAATCAAGCATTCTGACGATAAATTATATAAGAGTTCCAACTTTCATTTTCTCTAAACTGTCATTAGGTAGCTATCAAATATTCTAATAACCATGATCTGCCAAAAAAACGTAACTTGTTCTTCAAGGCCAGAGCAAGTGCTTGTGCCATTCATCTTCGCCCTTATTGTACACATACTCGAGCCGGTGATGAAGGCGACTCGCCTCTCCCTGCCAGAATTCGACCTTGTCGGCTGCAACAGTAAAGACTCGCCACTTCTCCACACCCGACATTGCATCTTTCGACATCTTCAACTTGGTCTCGGCAAGATTTCGGGTCAGCGCATCACGGTCGGAAAGGACCTCACTTTGATTGGACGCTACTGCGCTAATTCTTGATTCCGCAGGCCGAGCTTCATAGTCAAGCGCACTCTCCGCTTTGGGAAGTTCGATGGCCCTCCCCCTCAAACGAACTTGTCGGGCAAGTTGAGGCCAGTAAAAGGTCAAAGCCGCATGCCCAGTACTTGCCAATTGTTTGCCCTTGGGGCTGTCGGATTTCACAGCGAATTGCCAGCCGCGAGCGTCGACATTTTTCAGGATGAGAATTCGGGCGTCTGGGTGACCCCGATCATCGACCGTGGAAACGGTCATTGCATGCGGCTCTCTGACACCAGCTGCGACCGCTTCGCGGAACCACAGCTTGAAGGAATCGTGGGGATTCGCGGGAAACTTGTCAAAGTCTAGGTCCGGGAACGGCCCCTCGAGCACTTTTGTATTTCGAAGCTCGATTCTGAAGGAATCATCGTCGATAGCCATGGCCATCTGTGCCACGTCGAGTCGAGTTCTGTAGAATTGAAGAGTACGTTGTGGTAGGCGATGGCCTAATTAAGAAAGCAAGCTGTGTCAAAGGAAAGGAAAAGTACCTCCGGGTGCTCAATGATTGTGAATAAAACGACAAGACGAATACGGTAGCTCGCAAATGACCCTTTTCGAAAAATAGTGAAAAGTATAGTCTGTAAGATGCCAGATCAATCAACCCGTGTGGTATCGTGATCCGTATATTTATTTATCCGCAGCCGGAAATCGGCCCATCATCGCAATGACTCACCAATTAAAGGAGCGTGTCAGTGGATAATAGTGACTGTCGGTCGACCTTGGCCGAACACGCTTTGTATTAATAATTACATCGCCGACCGCCGATCTTTGCACCTCTAGACCCAATTAGTGGTTAGTGTGCCGTGATGCCGAACGGACGTTTTGAATCGGCTCGGCTGCGTTTGTCTTGATGATGACGAATCTGATTCACTAGACAAATAATATGTCTTGCCTGTCACGTGTAGATTAGTACTCACTTCAAAATTTTAGCAATATGAACGAAGTAGCACGCCCACTTGCCTAGCTTTCATCAGAAAAACTGCCCCATTGCTATACGCCATTTGCCAAGCTTCGAAAGGTTGCATTGTCTGTCAAGTAGTAAATCATTCCCTGCACAGACAGGCTACGTCCGTTTAGGGCTACTTGACGAGGTGCTTGTGAAGTGCACTGTTAGGTGCGGTAGAATATAATAGTCTCAAAGTAGTATAAGAAAGCAAATATAAGTCATTACTTAGGAAACGCTGTAGCCGAAGTGTATATCGATCGGCCTAGCCTACCAATTTGTCGTTACTGCTCCTAAGTTAAATACATATAAAATAATAACGACAAAGACAAAACTATATCCCACCGATAGATTCAGGCTAAATGTATCACTGCCGTCTGGTCGAATCTAAAATGAAAATCCACCTGCTAAAAACATGACCCCGGCTGGATCATACTGAAGCTGAATGTCTCGCAGACGAGCCGTATTTTTCAAGCCATAAATCTGTGCTCCAGCGTAAGTATGCAGCGCAAAATTAGGATAAGCAAGTAGCCCCGAGTCAGAGATTCCTTCCGCGGTAGCTACTTCAGTGAGATGGTCGATAGACTGCTGCATTATGGCTCTCCAAAACGCATCATCAGCTTCGTTATCCCAGAAGAACAATAAATTAAGTGGCAATGGCGAGTTATCGTGAGCGAAAGCGGAGTCGGTGGCATATTTGCCATATTTCATAAAAGGTTCAATATGGTAGGAAACAGTTGCTGCGTGCTCTTTAGCAATCTGGCCATAGTAAAATGACTCGTTAGCAATGGCCGCTAAAAACTTCTGAGTAAATCTAGACGTGCTCATAGTATGAAAGGCACCGCGCTTGTCGCTTGAGACGAATGAAAAAGAACCAGTAAACGATGCAAATGACTGGTCTTTGACGGTGCTGTTCAAAGCAGTAAAGTTATTAAAAGAGTCAAAGGCGGCAGGACGGCCCGCGCCGTCGTGAAATAACAATAAAGCGGGCTGGTTGTCGGTTCCTCCATACAATGTGAGAATGGCCAATGATTTTGGGTCAGCGGAATTCTCGTGAAAGTGTTGAATCGCCCTCGTTAATGCTGGTACTGCTGAGGCGTCGAAAACCTGATGGCCTGCATGTACTATATCGGGCTGAGGAAATGTTTTGAAAACGATGCTGGTAACAACTCCGAACCGGTTGAGGCCGCCTTTGAGAGCGAAGAAGAGGTCAGGTGTTGTGGAGTCAACCGTGATGGCTGTTCCATTTGGAAGAACGAGGTTGTAAGAGATGACAGTATCACAGCTTAGGCCGTATTGATTTGTGAGCCAGGAGAACCCGCCGCCAAGGGTCAGTCCTCCAACGCCAGGCCCTGCCACCCTGCCTCCTACTGCGTTGACACCTGTGCCATTCAGAGCAACATACACATCGACCCAGGTCTGTTTGTAGTAAGTATCTCTTTGAGTTCGTTGTATGCATAGAAGATTGGCGTACATTCCCCAGTCCAACTTCAACACTGCTTTTGTCTTGGGAGAGATGTATCTGAGTGAGTCTTGCAAGGGATATGTGGATGCCTTTGGTGCTTGAAAACCCCAGATTGGTTGCATGGCCGCCAGATTTAATGGCAAAAGGTGTTCGGCTGCCACCTATAATTCTGATGGTTTTTGATACATCTTTCGTGCTTGCCACCTCGACAACACACAGCGAGCGCTCATTCGAAGAGCTTAGCGCATGTTGAATACCGCCAGAGAAATGGCCGGTTTTGTCAGAGGGATAGTACACCTCGCCAGAGATATCACGAGCGATTTGTTGACAGACTTTAATTTCAATCAAGGATTTCATGCTGTTCATGGGATGCTGATGCTCATTTGAAGGAACGAAGGGATAGTTGGACTGCTGGCAGACAGCGGAGCCGCCGAAGAGAAGGATGTAGAGCAAGTTTCGCATGTTGGCGAGAATAGTGGACTATTGTCAGTGATGATTTAGGGGTAGTGGCTAATTAAAGGGAAGTGAAGAGAGAGATGGCGAATGGCTAGCTGTGAGATGGCAGAATGGTATGACTTTATTGTTCACTGAGGAGGGGTTCTCGCCTCTGGATCGCCCTTATATAGCAGTTATCTAGCACGTGGGACTACCTGTGCCGTGACAGCTAGCCAGGAGACTTGCGTCTACCTTGCGCAACATCAGGCCGATAGTAACGTCCACTTACACAGATTGCTCATCGCGATATTGAAAGGCTTGGCGCCACAAGAGAGCCCCGCGGCCAAATGTGGCCGATGCAAGACTTTGATAGGCCAGGCTGGAACGTCTCTGCACACACTAGCCAATGGGCGGTGGAGACTTGAAGACATGGCGTGTCATTAGCGTCTTCTCGCTCGTCCTTTTCTCGATGAGATTGCGAGGTAACGAATGATTCGTTGCCAGACGAGTCATCATTTTCGGCCCGCTTGTTCTCGAGAGCCAATGTCTTTCGCTCGTCGGCTATTCATCAAGCTGAAATTCTCTTGGCCCTCTTGCAAGATACTTCGTCGTAACGGTCAAGGACTAGGACTGGTTTGGCGTGCATAGGCGAAGACTTATCATCACATCTTTCCACAGATCACCCCTTTAACTTACAGTCGGCTGCCTGGCAAGCGGTGCAGCGAGGCTTTTTTTCTTCTTTTTGTTCTTCTTTCTTTGTTTCGATTACTTGCACGGGGGGTATCACACGCTACACTAGCAGCTTGGAGGCCCCCTTTCCAAGACAGGGGGTGGCAATACCCGTATCTACGTCGCATGCGTATCTAACTTGCTTAACATTGCTGTGAGCTAACACCACCACCTTATGACTAATTTGATTCAAATCTCAAGTACACGTTTCTTCTGCAATTATTTTCTGCATGGTCTAATTTCTTGATGACGTGCGAATTTTTTTGCAAGAGTTTCGCGATCCTGCGCAGCCCGGCGGCCCGAACAAGCCATTCTGTGCCCCAGGCATAGTTGAGGCGTATTCCAGATTTCGTCTCCCCAATGTCCACGCCATGGTGGACATGGCCACTGAGCATCACTACGAGTTGCGCGTGGGTGTCAGATCGACTGCAGCTCGAACCACAAAAGTCGCTGAAGCATGTCTCAGACCATGGCTCGCATCGTTGGATTGGACAACTTTGTATGCAAGGTGACGATTTGGGCACGAGGGGTTCACTATTATCACAGAAAAGGAGGCGAAGCAGAAGAAGATGATTCAAGGATTGCTGGCAGCTACGGTGGGATTATTGGTAACCATGGCTGTTGCCGTCGTCATGTAGCTTGTAGGTGTTGCATACGGTGAGTAGTACTCGGTGCATGTCACGGCCAAAACTCCGACTGCGTACGCGCATGGTATAATCATGGCAAATTCTCTCGTTAATAGCCGACTAGAGGCGATTTCTCACATAGAGGACGTGTTCGGGCTGGGCCAAGATGCTAGGTGAACGCTGGCTATATTTTGAGGTAGTCTATACGCACAAGCATGTCAATAGAACAGTTCCTGAACAATTGATAATCAGACCAGCCCAATGTGTACCTGGGTAGTCATTACGTCACGCAGTTGTTAAAATTCTGTCAGGTTGCATATTTTGGACATTGTCTAGACATGCAGCATGTTTTAGACATGCACCTCCAGCCTCACCGATCAGCCGACCAACAACGCTCAGGTGCTTCACCGGTGTGGACTTTGTGGCTAATTCTAGACCCCAGAGTGATTTAACGCTGAACTTTTGGCTCAACGTATTTATTTTAAAACCATAATGAGGTCGAGGTATTTCGTTTGTGTCCCAAATACGGTGCTGTTACTCCCCCTATCCATTTAATCTTTGTGCATTGTGTGTCAGGCAAGAGGTACGGCGCGGATGCAGCGTCTGCAAGGTAAATCGCACTTTGTACTTGGAAGATCTATCAAAGCCTGGTTTAAAAATTAGTCAGTAAGTTAGTATATTGGGATCCACCTCCCTCTCATTGGCCTAAAACCCTGTAGGTGACATCAAACAACTCGGACTGGACTTGTCGCGATGCTCCTTGGCAAGGCTGCCAAAAGTCCCCGTGACCACACCAAGGGCGGTGAAACTTTGCAAAGATCCCCTCACTGACCCTGCGAGCCTGCGACCCTTTTTAACACCACAGTTGCGTTACGTTTTGAAATTATAGCATTCTTATCCTCCGTCATAGCTAGCATGCAAAGCAAAAGCGGCGAGCCTGGCCATGTGCCAACAGACCATGGTAGGAATGTCACGGCGGCTTCTGGCCCCTTTGATACTGAACTTTTGCCACTCCAATCAGGCATCGCACGACAGGCTCGACTGCCTTTCGTTTCAAAAAATGGCAGCCTCAACCATCGAGCCGGTGCCGTGAACTCTTCGCTCCAGGAGCCTGATGCCCCCCCCCCTACACGCCAACTGTCGATGGTGCCGACCATGTGATGCCGCCTGGACGTGAGATCCAGATATCCAAGACCAGAGGCGTCATGATTATTGTCACGCTTGCCGGCATTAGCTTTCTGAATACAATGGGCTCTGGCATCCTCATCGCTGTCCTGCCTCGTATTGGCCGCGAGGTGAACCTTGCACCGGCTCTCCTACTATGGCCCGCCGCAGTATTTGCCTTGTCTGCAGGTTGTCTGCTCCTCATCTTTGGTGCAGCGGCAGACGCCATCGGCGCCAAGCCAGTCTGGATCGTCGGCAGCTATCTGTTTGTCGTCTTCACTGTCGCCCTCGGCTTTGCCAAGACTGGTTTGCAAGTCATCATGTTTCGTATGTTGCTGGGCGCGGCAATATCCACGTGTCTGCCAACAGCTGTCAGCCTCATGACCAACACTTTTCCAAAAGGACCTTGGCGCAATGTAGCTTTTGCCATGAATGGTATGGGCCAGCCTCTGGGCTATGCGATCGGCTTAGTGCTGGGTGGCATCTTTACTGATACAATTGGCTGGAGATGGGCATAGTATGTATTGGAGCCATTTTCACCTCGCCTACCTAAATTACCTCGCACTCTTATCATGATGATTAAGTTTTCAATGCTGACTTTACTATAGTTACATGATGGCCATGATCAATTTCGTATCTCGCTGATTTTGCTGGCCATCTTCCCTGTGTGGATGGATTACCAGACTAAGCACACGCGGCCAGCACTTATTCCAAATAGCCTTTGGAGGAATGCGTCCTTCACTTCAATCTGTGTGTCAGTGTTCTTCTGCTGGGCATCTCTAAATGGAATCGAATACTTTACTACGCTTTAGTAAGTTCTTGATAGCCTAAATAATCCGTGACTAACTTGACGACTGCTAGTTTCCAGGAGGTACAGGGTTTATCTGCGTTGCAAAGCTCCATTCGATTCCTACCTCACATTGTCATGGGTATTTGTGTCAACGCCTTGACAGCATATTTCATATCACGTGTTAAAATTCATACTCTTGCAGTCGTTTCTGCACTGATTACGATGGTAGCACCGCCATTGATGGCAACTGTTACCATCGGCGAGAATTACTGGTTTGCCCCATTTTGGGCCTTGTTCCTCTCACCGGTAAACCCCGATAGTATGTTTCAACATTTTGCCTTGACACTATTTTAAATTGGGTGTTTTCTATGCAATTTTTCAACCCTAACAGGTCTCTAGTACTTTTCACGCTGTCGAACCTGGTCATATCCGATGCGTTTCCTTCCGACACGCAATCGTTAGCAGGGGGTGTCTTCAGCGAAGTTGCTCAGTTCGGGAACTCGGTTGGTCTCGCCGTGACTGCGGCTATCGCTGCATCTGTCACTGAACATTCGTCAGTCCGGGATCCAAAAGCGGCCTTGATGGAAGGCTACCGAGCTGCCTTTTGGACCATCTTTGCCAGTACGGTTGCTGTACTCGCGACGTCCGGTTTTGGGCTAAGAAAGAGCGGCTATGTTGGAAAGAAAGATGATTAGAGGTTATATAGGAGATGGCAGAGTCAAATATTGGAAATCTGAAACCTACTAAGGCCAAGGTCAGCTCAATTCAACCCATTATCTGATTCGAGACATTTGCTTGTCCCAAAAAGTCCCATCAGCCATCGGGACAACACGCAACAGAATATTGAAACCGGTTATTATTTTCAAGGCCACTAGCAGAAAGTCTTCGAATTCCGCCCCTGCTCCCACTGGACGTTGCCCACGGGGCTTTGGTGGCTTGCCAAGCTGCTCGCATGTTGAATTCAGGGTCTAGCTTGTGAAATCGGCGTGAACCAAGGTGACTTCCTCCCTGAGTCGACGTACTTTGCCGGAAACATCCTCCTCGCCGCTTGCTACCTGTATAAAGTCTGACGTCGGAAGCTTGTTCTCAATTTTTAGTACATCAATGTCTTCTTTGCCATGGACCGAAATTCGACAGCCTCTGATCGCAGGTCTAGCCAGGACTTCCCTGTAGACCTGAGCGAAATCGGACGTCTTGCTCGCGTGTATAAGGCCCTTTTCTTGGATAGTCGATTCATGCTCGATAGAATAGTTCAGGTAGATTTCATTGAATCGAACGTTGGTTTTCAGGTTTTCGAACGCGGCGACTGCAGCAAGTGATGTACGCGCGCCAGCAGTGATGCTGTTAACCCCTCCGATACCTAGATCGGCGAGTCCGCCCGTGAGCAAGGTGAAGGAAGCTCCAGGTCCGCCATGTTCAATCAAGTATGGCATCGTTGCGCGATAGGCGACTAAAGACAGACAATTAGGACTGGGTTTGCTGTCGAGTGGCTAAATGCGAAATCGTGCATAAACGTTGCGTACGTACAGAAATCTGCCTTGAAGTCGACAGCGAAAATCTTATCAAAGTCTTCCGTACTGACAGTATAGATCGGCGAATGCAGCTCTACTTTTCCCACTGAATGGCGCGATACGTTAGGGGTGGCGTTGAGCAACAAGCAGTCACCAGTGCACCGACATACCTGAGGTGAATGCATGCTGAAATGCGGGTAATTCCCCGCGTTTCACTTTTGCCACAACGTCTAGCAAATCATTCTCTCGCGTCGGGTCCGCATATGTAAACACAATACCCTCTGAAGTTCCGACTTGCTGTAAAGTCCTCTCCATGGCAGATTTGCTGCGGACGACAGCTAGTACCTTGCGACCTGTTTTCAAGGCTCCAAGAATCGCTGAAATACCCATCTTGCCAGAGGCGCCGACAACAAGGACCACTTCGGTAGCCATGGCACAGATAATAATGGTCGGATTATGGAGATGAGAGAGGGTTTGTACTGGAGTCGTTCTGCTTTAGTTGATTTGCGTGGACAGTGCGTGGACAGAGTTGCCAGATGATATGGTCTGGAGGCACATCGACCTATATAGTATCAGAATCCTCTTTCAGCTCTTGCAAGCTGTCTAACAAAAAGCTGATCTTGCGGAAAGATTAATACTTTGCGGAACGGCCAATGCTTAACTCCGTAATCACCGGTCGCTTGCCATTTTTACAAAGCTGCAATTACTACGCGTATAATGGCATACACATATAATATACGCGTACAATAGTATACGCGTACCGAGGTATTAACCGCTAGGATGGGTATAAAAGAAGTAGAGGAGCACACGTGATGAGGTAGCACGTAGGCCATCTAGACGAAAAAGAAGAAAAATGACGGCGGAGAGAAGCCTACCTTCGGTGAAGTGATGTTAGTCGTCTTTTCTTCCTAATGCGCCCCATATACACCTCACTACGCCGCATGTGGCGAATCAAGGCAGGCGAGGGCACCATGAGCCGAGCACGACACGAGCCATCAGCAAAGTGAAGGACTTGGAGGAATTTCATGATGCTAAAAGAGAAGAACTATCTGGAGGTGACCGAAGATGAAGGATATTTTCGGCCAAGTCAGCCCGTGACGGCATGTCCAGAAGGCGTGCCTGTTAACACCGCGAGATCAAGACGCAAACAGAAGGTTACCGTGCTCTTACAAATCAAGCAAATAAAAACTATAGCATATACCGATTTCAATACTGTTAAGCACAAGTAGACAAATTGAACAATACTTTGACAACAAAACCTTACAAATTAACCTTACGAAACGCCTTATGATCCAATTTCAGACAAATCCGTTAAGAATGCATCATCTAACTACGTACCTCGCTCTAGTCAGATCGTGCCACTCGTCCTAGTTCTTGATGCGTCTGACACCACTTTACTCCGTTTCGTATACGCCCCTCACTGCGCTGCGAGATCTACCGCTCCATCTCAGAAATCGTTGGTGGCCCGCTCCCTATCGAACCGCCGCGCCCTTCAATGCAGAAACATAACGGGCGATAAACTTGGAGACTGAATAACGTTGATTGGCCATGAAATTTTTAATGATCGAGTTTGGTTACCCTCCTATAGAAAATAGCCAATTTAGTAATCACAAACAACGTTAAGCTTTATCGACAAATAAAACCTTATAAATCAACCTTTGTAAACGCCTTGGAAATGCAATTTGCAGACAAATCTAATGAGATGTACATTGACTGCTAGGATACCAGTAACGAAACCCAAACTCTTGAAATAGGAAGATTCTGCCTACTTAAACTAACCTACTCGGCCTCTTTAATCTCTCAGTATCACAAACTCCCTTCACACACAGCAACAGACTACACTATCATTACAAAAGACATTATTCTACAATATCAGAAATACCGCATTCAAGATGGCTTACTCTATCCCAAAGACAACGAAGCAGTGGAACGTCACCTCTCAGGACGGCCAGGGCGGCTTCAACGCCCTGAAGCTTTCCAGCGCGCCGGTGCCTGAGCTCGGCGCTAGTCAAGTTCTTGTCAAGCGTAAGCAGCCTCGCAAGATTGTCGTGCATAATACGAGATGCTAACTGCAATTTAGTGCAAGCCGCATCGCTCAACGTGAGTTATATCCCAACAATGATGATGTCTTACAGCTAGTTAATATTCATAGCACCGTGACCTCATTATTCCTCTCGGCAAGTACCCGTTCAAGACGAGCCCCAACGTCATCCCCGGGTCTGATGGGGCAGGCACCGTTATTGCCGTCGGGAGCCAGGTCTCTCGCTTCAAGCCAGGCGACAAAGTGGTCACCTTGTTCAACCAGGAACACATTGGTGGGCCACTGACCGCCGAGGCAGCCGGCTCCGGTCTCGGCGGAGCGATCGACGGCACGCTCCGCTCGGTTGGGGCTTTCAACGAACAGGGGCTGGTGCATCAGCCCAAGAATTTGTCCGCCGTTCAAGCCGCGACCCTGCCCTGTGCCGGACTGACAGCGTGGAACGCGCTGTACGGCCTCTCCGATAACCGGGTGACGGCGGGCCAGTGGGTTCTGACGCAGGGCTCTGGTGGTGTGAGCATCTTTGCGCTTCAGTTCGCAAAGGCGGCCGGCGCCAGAGTCATTGCAACGACAAGCTCCGACGCAAAGGCTGCGTCGCTCCGGGCGCTCGGTGCCGACCACGTCATCAACTACAAGGAAAACCCCGAGTGGGGCGCTGAGGCGAGGAAGATTACAGGTGGTGTCGGTGTCGACCACATTGTGGAAGTCATTGGTCCAAAGTCCATGGCGCAAGGTCTGAAGGCGATCAAGATTGGTGGCGTCATCAGCATCATTGGCTTCGTCGGCGGCGAAGCCGAGGTTCAGCCTGGCTTCCTCGACTGCCTCATGAATCTGTGCACGGCTCGCGGCCTTATGGTTGGTAGCCGTGCCCAGATGGAGGAAATGTGCCGGGCCATCGAGGCGAACCCCAAGATGTTGCAGCCGGTAGTCGACAAGAAGCTGTTTAAGCTGGAGGACGTCAAGGAGGCATACGAATACCAGTGGTCTGGCAAGCACGTTGGTAAAGTGTGCATTGAGATTGCGTGATCCTAAAACGGAACAAGGAGGCCTCGTCTGGCGAGGATCCCCGCCGCGGCCAAGAGATATGCTCTTTCATCTGCATAGTGCCAAGTTTAGTGGATGGAAGAACTAGTTCTTTTCGATAGGACTATGGCGCCTCAGGACTTTATGGGTGTCGTGCCGACGATTGCCTAATTAGGCTAGCTAAAATCACAATTGCCATGCTTGGTTTTGTCACATTTTGCGCATTGCATGTGCCACTATTTCCTAAGATGAGTTGTAAGCCAGATGTGACAAACTGCGGAGTAATATCACTTACGGGACTCGTAAAAATGGAGAAACGTCTTCGCCCCCGTCCGGCATCCGGCACCCAACTGAATTACTAGTATTAGTTAGTTGATACATTTTTAAAACCCCACGTACCCCACAATCGCTACGAAACCGAGGCGCGTCTACAAGGTCATGGTAGTCTTCAAGCCGGGGGTTGCTGATGCATCGACCAAGTGACCAAGTGGGTACGAGTACAAGGTTATCAACTTCCCAAGTCTGACTTCCGACTAGCGCATAGTGCTTTAAGTTATTCATGACACCATTCAGACTCTTCCGCCACCGAAAGGAAAATGTAGAATCGCATGTAGCCGTAAGGCGAGTATCGTGTGCTAATCCACCCCGGCATGTTGCCGTTGTGCAAAGTTGGTCTGCTGTGTTGCTGCTAAATCACAAATAACCATACAACCAATGAATCACAATGCTATAATTGATGTTGACGCCTACCGCGGCCGTTTTGTATCGCGTTCGCTTTCCAAACGCTGTTAAACATGGTGCCAGTGCTGAATGCTAGACCGGACCAGCTTGTTCTGTACAGGTAGACATGTTGGATAATACCTTGGGCGAGGCTTCAGAATGGAGTTTTCCAGAACAATGGCAACACCCTCTTGGCCAGCTCATCCCAGCTTGGCCATATTTTCTTCCCTCCAAGTGGCGCCCCGGTTCCTCATCCACCACACAACTCCTATTCCTGACGACGCGAGAATTGCCAGGCCCGTAAACATCCACCCATCGCCCTCTACGCGTAATAGAGGATCCCCCACAAGGATGCCTGCACAGGAGAATAGATTGCGCAACAAGTTCGCCACAGCGACTCCTGAGCTGGGTTTGCGCGGGATAAACTCTGTCAGCATCGTTACGGCCAAGCTGAATATGAGCATCGTGGAGAGACCAAAGACGAAATTGGCAAACATCTTGTTTGACTAAAAATCAGCAAATGTCGGAAAGTAGAAATTGGAACGAGAAAAGCAAAGCAGTGGGTGTACTATACCGGCGCGACCCAAAAGACACCTTTATCAACTGTCCACCCATACCAAATCATTGCTACAGGAAACGCCACTGCTGCTGCCCATGCGTTCTCCATCATCCTGTCTTCTGGTTTCAGTGATAGGTTGCCATTCTCGTCGTACCTTTCCCTCCGTTTGGCTTCCCTCTTCATGATATAATCAGCCCACTTTCCGCCGAATAGGGCAGATAACAAGAAACCTAGGCCGGAAGGAATATAGCATAGACCTAGTATGGACACAGAAAATCCGTACGGCGGTTCCGCAAAGACTTTCTGTATAGAGATGTTCAGGATATAAAGCGATCCAAAGGCAAGCGCCGCATAGTAGGATGTGAAGAGTATGGGAAGATGACGGAGGAGGAATATCATCTTCAATGGGTCAATGAATAGGTGTCGCAGGTGGCGCAGAGTCCTTCGAATCTCGAGAGTTACGGCCAATATCGCATGTGAATCGTGGCTCACCGAAAGCTCATTCTGTTGCTCTCCGGGTGCTTGAGAGGTATCCAAGTTTTTGGTTGTTTCTGGCAAAGCTATAAGCAGGAGAGCGAATGATATACCTCCGTATATTACCAGGAACCATTGAGTACTTCTCCATCCCCATCGAGCAGTTAGAAATCTGTTTCGGGAACATGAATCATTAGTTGAGATATCAAGAGGACGATGTACTCTTGTGAGACTGACCCTCCGATGACGGGAGCAAGCAGAGGACCACACAGAGGCCCAATATAAAATCTGCCCATGGCTTTCCCTCTTTCTGACGGCTCCCAGATATCCGCTAGCGTCCCTGCCCCGACTGCTTGAACAGATGCTCCAGCGCCGCCACAAATCATGCGCATGGCGATAAAAGTACTCATCGATTTTGCCACGGCCGAGATGATGGCAAAGAGAACAAAGAGAGAAAACGAAGCGATGTAAATGGTGCGTCTACCAGCCGTCTCGCTATATGCTGACCACCAGAGTGGACAGAAGGACAAACTGAGCATGTAGAGGGCGACCGACAAGTTGACTAGTGTTGTGGTGGAATGAAGCCCTTGGGCTGTCTCGGAAATAGCAGCTTCATTGCCAAATGTTAGATAATGGCCTGAGATGCTCGGTTACTACGGTATACTGACGGAAGATAATGGCACTGCCAAGGGAAGTTGTCGCTGCAGCAAACGCTACAATGAATGTAATGAACCATTTCACCGCGTTGGAATAATGGTATGGATTCTCGACCTCAGGAATAAGAGTGAAAGAAGCAAGCAGGCCTCTTCTTTTTGATCGCTGAATGGCGACGATCCGGCTCTGGCTTGACGAAAAACACATGTTGATAATGGCTTTGTATGCTTGGTTCTCGTGACTGTGAACATTATTGAGATATCTTATGAGCTCTTAAGCACGTTTGAATGCCCGATATCGGCGTTACAGCACGTGAGCCACCAAATTGCCAACGGATCGTTGGTAGATGGATACAGAATGGAGTCAAATCGAGGACACAATCTGGAAACCCGAGGACAGGCCAAACACAACTCGCCACCTTTTACCTATCCGCTTTTCATCTCACTAGGCCTCTCACTTGGCTCTCTCGCATTGCCAAAAATGATGTTTTAGGTGGATCAGGGTCTTCGCGCCCTTGGAAAGCCCCAGCTCATCAATGTCAGCTTAGTTAGTTCCGGAGAGGCTATCCACAATTTGTCTTTATTATATAATGCTATCAAGCCCACTATTCATCCATCGTTTTGATAGTTTGGTAAAGTCACTTACAGTGTTTCTGACCAATCAGAGTACTACAAGATTGCCTGTTCACTTGACCCCGGTACCTGTGGCGTAAAAGGGTTCCAGGATGATGCACAATCTGTCAGGTAACTAAGACGACTAGCAGGGCTCCCTCGAGGTACTGAATTGCAGGATCTCGTGATCTTGAACTTCCTCCTGAACTGTCAAAGGGAAGTCAAAGGGATATTTAGTCTTAAATGCTCAAACTCAGGTAGGCTATTCAGGCTTGACCAGGGGAGATGGTCTCGGGTGCTGGCTAGGGATACAACATGTGTGGGGCTCACTGAGGCGCAGGTTGTCAGGTTAGACCGTTAGAGTACTCGGTAGCGCCGCTTAGATTCTTCTCTTGGAAAGGAAATTGCGGCCGTGAGATTTACAGGCATATTGATTAGTTGTTAAATAGCCCCTCCTTTACCGGGGTGCCGGGACAAGGCCCCGGGGGCCACCCACACCGTATTGTCGCCTCGATCGGCAACTAGCGACGCAAAGGGTCCTTATTAGCTCAAAGTTGTTTTGATCCACAGTGCATCAAATACGAAAGCAAACATCCTCAACGTTGCTGCCGCGAAGCCGATGATACTATGACGCCATCAACCTTAGCCGCCTTTAGGCCTTGCGCCATGCACTTTATCAGACCAATGGTTTCCGCAATGTAATTGGCACTTGTATCCTTGACCGGCTGGCAGTGCAGATTTTCCCACCAATCAGCACAATGGCATTTTCCGAAGCCAAAGTTGTGCGATATCGGCATAAAAAATAAGACTCTTTCTTGCGCCTGATATCCGCATTCTGGAGCCGATACGGCCGAAGAGACAGCGGCATCATAATGCATTGACACCGCGAGCACCCTCCCTGCACATCAATTCTGTCGGCCCGCCTTTAAGGCTGGGAAGAACAATTTGTCCTCGTCTGACGCCGATTAATACGCGCGGTCTGGCGGCGCGCCTTCGCCAAAGATCTCTTGTTTTGAAGCGGCGTAATGCTATATGGCTTACCCCGGGTCTGCATATCCTCGTCTGCTCCTCCAACTTCCTTATTCCTCATAGCCTCGTTGCCGTCTTCAAAACCGCCTTCTTCCGTTGCCGATCCCCTCAGTCCTCTAGAACATTATATATCGCGTCAAGTTATTGATATCATGTCTCTCTAGACTAATCTCCCTCGCTTTAGTCGTAATAGGTTCTGGTTGGTTGCTGTTGACGCGGATTTAGCTTTTAGGCGTAATCTGTGTTACTCCTTCTGGAAACTAGTTGATCTCTAATGCCGTTGTAAAAACTCCACCGACAATAGTGGATATACTCTTCATAGGTCAAAGTCGAGTTGGTACGATAGCATGCTAGTTTTTGACACTTTGTTCAAGGCCTTCATAAGTCAGGTTTTGAAGAATAGATGGTCAATCTCGATGGGCCTTCTCTTTGGCATCCTTTCTCTCCACTCGTGCCTCGTATACTCCAAGAGGATCTCGCTTTTCGAATATAGCAGAATTGTCATCTTCAAATGCATCGTTGGCAAGTGTAGGCGATGTACAGAGTAGGGCTACTAGTTTCAGTGGCAATGACAATCGCGCTATCTGTCGCCGTTTCTGGAGTGTTATTTCGCAGTCAGCATACCGATCGCACTGATTTAAACTGCACTCCCGAAGAGCTTTCCAAGATTGAATAGAGTTACTTTGCAGCTGACAAAAGCACAGTTGAATTCGATCGCCCGGCGCCTGGGACGGAAAGCGCACGAATCCAACACGGCACGGCGCACAGAGCTGAGTGGCATGAACTCTTCCATCCGCGAAATCACCCTTGTTTTAGCGGTAAAGCGCTCACACCCACTTCCAAAACGGTTCTCCAACGCAATGCAGACGGAGAACAAGACAGGCCACCTGACTAAAGAATGCCAAGCTGAACGGGGTTGGCAACACTCCTGAGCAGGACATGGCGAAATGTGGATTGACTGTTTGCCGACGGGATGATACTTTCAGTGGTAAGCTGAAATATATCCTCACTTTGCCAATATGCCTAGAGTTGAGTTTATTTCTGGGCTTTGTTAGAGGTCTCATGCCAGCTATTAGCGTCGACTCGGGGAATTGGCTCGCGCTCTTCCGGCTCGTCCGCACTAGCCATGCGGCTGTATCGGCCGAGGGGCTTCAGGACAGATATTGTACAAGGAAAGACGCCAGCTGAAGGGCTAACAAAGTCCCTTCATCGCGTCAGAGAAAGACGACAAACATGTAGTAAAACGGGGTGATAATCGATATGATGGTAGAATTTTTTCATCGAATTTTTTCCCTTCACCTGGGCTTACAACACATGCGGGAAAGCTACCATCAATGTCGACTCGCCGTGTCGGCAGGTGGTAAAAGCAGCAGTCTAGTGCTAGTAGATGCTTGTAGTAGAGATCTTCTCGGTTACATCGATGCATGTTCATTTTTCGCTGCATGCATCAGGTTTGCTTTCGCTGACACATAAATTCAGAGATACCCCGACGCCAATAACCTCTCCTCAGCCACCTCAGTTTAGCTTAAGTGCCTTGAGTAGCGTAGAGGAAGCAGCGTAGCAGGAGGACAGCGTAGCTGAGGGCTTGAGAAAATCTCGTATAATTTTGCAGAATCTAACGAGATATGGTACAGCGCCCCAGGGCCAAAGCAGGAATGCGTCGTATGATTGTGCCGAGATTTCAGCTTGTGTGGCTTGCATACGCAACACCAAAAATCCTGATGGCATTGAATTGTGGGGCCCAACGGCGCTGTGACTGGCTTACTGGGGGCGTTCTAGACCCTGGTCAACATCCGTTTGCAGCCGCTATGGCTTAGAGTTCGAACGAACCATGAAACTCAAAACGACTAAGCAAGCGAGCGCCGTTGCTAAGAGAGCAAAATCAAGAATGCAAGCCAATAAGCTTTCGACTTCAAGTGGTTGGGGGCAGTTTCTTTCAGCTGTCTTGCAGGAAAAGCCGTCTTATGCATGCTCTGGTCGGTCTATATAAACGCATCGTTTCCATGGACCTGCGCATGCAGCGTGGAATTCACCCCTCCTAATACCAGCTATATAGTTTCCTACTCTATCAAATCGCCGTCTTCCTCCCTTACCGCGAAAGCCATTCAACAGATTTGCAAGATCCCACGCTGCGAGCCCGCCCATCGACAGAATGGCAACGCCGGACAGTGAGCCTAGCCAGGCCGCGCTGGGCATTGGAGGCCATAACTTCAACGCCGAGAGCCGAGACCGCCCAGTTCCCAGCCAGTACAAGAGTATCATCACAGTCTTGGTGGGCGAGTTCTGCGGAACATTCATGTTCCTGCTCTTGTCCTTTATAGGAGCACAAGCAGCCATCGACAACAATAACCCGAGTGACCCGTCGGCCCGCCTGTCACCCTCGAGTCTTTTATTCATCGCAGCGTCTTTTGGTGCCGCCGTGGCCGTTAATGTCTGGATCTTCTATCGTGTAACCGGAGGAATGTTCAACCCTGCTGTAAGTCAAAGCCCACTGACCGTTTCGCAGCTGAGCCAGCTACTGACATCTCACATAGGTCACCCTCGGACTAGTTCTCGTTGGTGCTGTCTCGCCTATAAGAGGAGCATTAGTCTTTCCCACTCAAATTGTTGCTGGCATCGCAGCTGCAGCGGTCACCGATGGGTTGCTTCCGGGCCCGCTAGGCGTTGCCAATACTTTGGGTGATGGAACAAGCATTGTGCAGGGACTCTTCATCGAAATGTTCCTCACTGCTCAATTGGTTCTGACTGTCTACTTCCTCGCCGTTGAGAAGCACAGGGCCACTTTCCTTGCTCCGATCGGTATCGGCATCGCCGTTTTCATCGCGCACATTTGCGGTACCAACTTCACCGGCACAGGCATCAACCCAGCACGTTCTTTTGGTCCTGCCGTCGTGACGAGGTTTGTTGGATACCACTGGATCTATTGGCTGGGCCCTGTGATGGGCTCCGTCCTAGCCTTTCTTCTCTACACACTCCTGAAATGGCTGGACTACGCCACTGCCAACCCCGGCCAGGACTCCGATGACCTCGAGAAGGGTCACACTTTTACTTCTCATTCTCGCTCCAATCTGTCAGAGAAACGGCTCAATCTAGCTAGCCGAGATAGCACCGCTCGCGGTAGTAATCACTAGGCGGATGACTAGCTCCGTAACGCTTTCTTGGATATATATAGCTACTTCCTAAAATAATACACTATTCCTGCCATAGACTTGCTGCTCCAATTTGAAAAAGTTTGTAAATAGCACGCGTGTTTGCAGGGCTACAGTAGCTGGATTTGAGTGATGAATCTGGATGATCCAGCAAAGAGATAATAGCATGTCATTTGAGACTGGTGCCCACTGAATACTCAAGTCCGCTCGATTGAGGACGATAGCATGTTCTGCAAAGAATGGATTACCACACGATAGGGTCAATTTATTTGACGAACCTGAGAGTACAATCTATGAACGTATTAGGGCTTAAGTCACATCAATCAAGGTATAAGCCCGCATCCACCATGTTTACTGTGACCCAATTGTCAGACATATGAGGGACAGTAACCTAACGCGAGGCAGTAGGCATCTTTTAGCAGGCGTCTATTTCTTGGTGTGACAACAATCACCACTACTCGTGCTCGCCCCCACCTGCAGAAGAAAAGAGGCACCTTAAAAGAAAGTGCTCGTTCGCAAAAACGGCCCTCCTTACTCCGATCCCGGCCTGCGACCGATTTAAAGTCAGTCATCACCAACCAACAATTAAACTCGCTGCCTGAATTCTCCCAACTGCAGTGATTATTAAGAATGTGAAGCCCGAGTGGGATAATGAGTTTGCCAATGAGCTGGACATCTATGCAAAGCTCAAGACGCTTCAGGGTAAGCAAATACCAACTCGCTACGGAGAGGCGCACTGTGACGGCACCCGCGCCCTCGTACTAGAGGGTGTTGGTGGTGTGCCACTCTTTCACAGGTCGGCGTTGGTTGAAACATTGGAGAGTCAAATAGAGGCAATGATGCTCGCAGCATATCGCCCAATGGTCAATCTCAATATCGGATATGGTGACTGGAAATAGACAACTTCAACCTCGTTGACGGTAGGATTATCTTTCTAGATCTGTAATCTGGCTTTGAGCTGGACTATGACCGTGAGTATGTGATAAAATTAGGCCGTGAAAGGAACATGTTCCGAGTGCAGTACGAGGCGTACGGCGAGATTGAGTAGTGGAATACTGTTCAAATATCTCTCATTTGCGTCAACGCAAAAAAAAAACCCCCCAAAAAGTTCCAAAGAGGAAAATTAAGTAGCAAGAGGCAAACTTCCGAATATGATGTCATCGTGAGTGTGGTGCGGGCACATGTAGTTGCGAATCTCCAGGCGTTCGGTGGATAGCTACAAAATGGAGCGTAGGCGCGGGCTAAACCGTTCATATGGTAACGTGGGCCATCCCCGAGTCGGACCCCACTCGGCAGGATCAACGCTATCACGAAGCGCCAAGGAGAAGCTTTAACTTACGAATTAAATACACACAAGGCGGCCAGGGAGGCGGGCTAATGCAGCGACTAGACAAACCTCTATTCACATATCAAATCGGGATGCTGATTTTGTGACTGAACTGTGTCGTAACTCCCGTAGGTAGCTTGGTTTCAGTATGGTAACAGAATGTGTAAAGGTCTACGCCTTGAGAGGCAGCACGCCGCCCTCAACCGGCCATCTCGGGATACATAGTTCTCACTCTGCAACGCTCCGTCATTATACGAGGCACAGCAGCTGCTTTGCGTACCTGTCTCTGAAACCTCGCCAACAGAGCTGGACGGACGTGCCAAACACTTGGGTGGGGACTGGCCCGCATTCTGCACATGTCCCCGCAAATACTTCTCTTTTCACCCGATTACCTTTTTCACAATCTGGAGATTAAGTCCGAGTTCTGCCCAAGTCAGAAAAATTTGCCATTTCAATAGTTACTCGTAGCAATCACCTGCCGTGCAGAAACACGGCGTGCGTGATGCGTGTAGCATCATCCGCCGCGCCGTTGTGGGGCCGCTCGCTGTACCTTGCCTTAACAACTAACGCTAGGACGCTTTGAGCTTTAGCCTTTTCAGCGTCAACTCGTCACTCGTCATCCGTCCTCTGTCTACGGTTAGCCTAGCCGTGCTGAGGCAGCCAGTTTGCTCGTCTCCAATCCCACCGAATCTACCACGGCCCATCTCCGCACTGGCATCATCGAAACGCTGTCATCTCAACAAGTCCGCATCACGGACGCCACCTGCACAGCGCCATGAAATTCCTGGGGAGCGTGCTGTTCGGGATCGCCGCAGTTTTGCCCACCGTCGCTGCTGCCTTGCAAAATGCCTCCTACCCGACTGTTGACATGCTGAGAGCGCAGCTAGCTCTCATGGGTGACAACGATCGTCCGGACGGCTGCCCGCCATGGTAAGCCAACACCGAACTTCGTCCATCAAGCGCGACAAGTCGAGTCCGTTTACTGACCCAACTTTCTTGCGAAGCTTCAACTGTCTCCTTCCCGCCCATACCTGCACTCAATACGCCGGCTGCAATGAGTTCAACGGCATCTGTGATTGCCCCGCTGGTTTCGGTGGCGATGATTGCCTCAAGCCTCGTGCGTCAACCTAAATGGATTACCCCGACGACTAAAATACATGCTGACCAGTGCGTGACTAGTATGTGGCTCTCTGGCCCGTGGCCGCGACCGACCTATGCGATCTGGCGACCGCTGCGAATGCGACGAGGGATGGGGCGGTGTCAACTGCAATGTCTGCACTCAGGACTCTGCCTGCAACGCCTTCATGCCTGATGAGACTGGCGGTGTCTGCTACCGCAGTGGCGAGCTGGTCCGGGCCAACCACCAGATGTGTAACGTTGTCAATAAGATGATTCTCCAATTGCTCGGCGACCAAGTCCCAGAGGTCACGTTTACTTGCGACGCGGAAAAAGAAGAATGTGACTTCCAATGTAAGCAACGACACAAGACAAGTCCTGAAAGCGCTCCTATGCTGACACTTCTTAGTCTGGGTTGATCAGGTCGAGTCCTTCTACTGTCACCTCACCGAATGCGAGTCGAGCGCATCCTTTGGCGATACCACAAACGGCACATCGTATAAATGCAACAAAATACAATGCACCTGCATCCCTGACCGCATGATGTGTGGAAAGGATGGTTCTATGGATTTGACCGATTTCTTGGACGAAGCCATCAAGGGTCCTGCGTCGTTCGAATGCAACAGCGACAACGATACACTCCACAAGTGCGCGTTCAAGGAACCCCAGATGGACCAGCTCATGACCGACCTGCTGGGTGACTCCAGCATCCTGCTTACTTGCGGTGCAGGCGAGTGCATGCACGAGACTGAAGTCCCTGGCTATCGACGGCCTGTGAAGCAAATCAACACCCCTCTCATTGCCGGCATCATCGCTGCCTGTGCCCTGTTTGTTGTCGCTGTCATTGTTATTACTTGGTATCTGGCTCGTCGCAGACTGCAGTATGGCGCTATCCATCTTGATGACTCCGACGACGAGAGTACCAAGCTCATGGCCAACCACAAACCCGCGTCGCTACAATTCCAAAACGTGTCCTATGCTCTTAACG
This sequence comes from Beauveria sp. NWAFU-1, assembly GCA_024472245.1. Taxonomy (NCBI): domain Eukaryota; kingdom Fungi; phylum Ascomycota; class Sordariomycetes; order Hypocreales; family Cordycipitaceae; genus Beauveria; species Beauveria sp. NWAFU-1. The sequence continues at coordinate 5,334,312 of JANBXD010000001.1, read as the reverse complement.
GAAAGCACATTCTCACCGGGATTCAGGGAATCTCCCATCCGGGCGAGGTTACCGCCATCATGGGTGCGTCTGGTGCTGGCAAGACCACATTTCTTGATATTCTTGCCCGCAAGAACAAACGCGGCCAGGTTTCTGGTGATTTCTTTGTAAACGGCGAAAAAGTTTTGGATAACGACTACAAAAACGTCATTGGATTTGTCGACCAAGAAGATACGATGCTCCCGACTTTGACCGTTCACGAAACCATCCTCAACAGCGCTCTATTGAGATTGCCTCGCGACATGACCCGTGCGAGCAAGGAGCAGCGAGTTTTCGAAGTGGAAAGAGAGCTTGGAATCTACCACATCCGAGATTCGCTCATTGGGTCCGAAGAAGGCAAGGGGCGTGGAATATCTGGTGGCGAAAAACGACGCGTTGGAATTGCCTGCGAACTGGTCACTAGCCCTTCCATTCTCTTCCTTGACGAGCCTACGAGCGGCCTGGACGCATTCAACGCTTACAACGTCATCGAGTGCCTCGTTACACTGGCCAAAAACTACCAGCGAACCATTATCTTTACTATTCACCAGCCACGCTCCAACATTGTCGCCCTCTTTGATCGTCTTGTGCTACTTGCCAAGGGTAAGACTGTGTACTCTGGCAAGTTTTCGGATTGTCAACCATACTTTGATGGCATTGGATATGAGTGCCCACCTGGTTTCAACATTGCAGATTACCTGGTAGATCTTACAATGCACGCCGGCCGAGCTGACTCTATTGATGATGGCACTGTCGGTGCTGACTCTGCAAGCGTCGGACCAAGCAGCACAAGAGCTGTCAAGTCTATTGCCAGTGTATCCGGTGCCAGCATCGGAGAGGAACCCTCAGAAAGCTCGTCCTCCCGCCCGAGAGCCAAGCGTGCCGACTCCATCCGCACTCGACAGGAACGCGAGCTCTTTACGCGCAGACGCACTGTTGATACCGCCGCGTCCTCTGATGCTGGTGGCGAGGAGATCGGGGCATACAAGCTTCAGAAACACCCCGTCACAGCTCTCGGACAGCTACCCGAGGACCATCACGATTTGCCACCCGATGCGTTATCCGAAAACGATCTTGATCTCTTATCCAAGGCGTTTGCCCAGTCTCACATCGCCATCAGCACCTACGACGAGATCCAACAGTCTATTGCGGCTGCTCAAGATGCTAATGGCTCCAACGCCAATGGTTACACTGTAGACGGTCCCAACATCAACATCAGTGCTGTCGGAAAGGGTTACCACCGCATCAGCTACCCTCGCCAATTCATCATTCTTTCGCAGCGCACCTTCAAGAATCTTTACAGAAATCCAATGCTGATGCTGACCCACTACGCCATTGCCATTGTTCTTGCAGTCTTTGCCGGATTCCTCTTTTACGGGCTCACTGATGATATCCCTGGCTTCCAAAACAGACTCGGTCTATTCTTCTTCCTCTTGGCACTGTATGGATTCAGCACGCTCACAAGTCTGACTGTGTTTGCGAATGAGCGTTTGCTCTTTTTGCGCGAACGAGCCAATGGATACTACTCCCCAGCCACCTACTTTGCAGCCAAGGTGCTCTTTGATATTGTGCCGTTGCGAATTATTCCGCCTATTCTGATGGGTTCTATTCTGTATCCGATGACTGGCCTGGTACCCGATTTCCCCCATTTCATCAAGTTCATTATCGTACTTGTGCTCTTCAACCTCGCTGCCGCGGCCATTTGCTTATTTATCGGCATCATCTTCAAGGATGGCGGCGTGGCCAACCTCATTGGCAGCTTGGTCATGCTGTTCAGCCTTTTGTTTGCGGGCTTCCTGCTCAATCGTGAGAAGATTCCAGCCAGTGCCGCTTGGCTGCAGAGCATATCGATTTTCCATTACGGATTCGAAGCGCTCATTGTCAATGAGGTGGTTGGGCTCACACTCATTGACGAAAAGGTTGGCATCCCTATCAAGGTGCCCGGCGCTACTATTCTCAGCACATTTGGCTTCCAGAACGGTGCTCTGTGGTATGACATTCGCAACCTGGGCATCTTTGCGGCCACTTTTATTCTCCTGGCTTACGCCGCCATGCACATCCTTCTTGTTGAGCGCAGATAGCATGCACTTGCTGTGCGGCTCTCCGAGTGGAAAGCAGTTGCATATCTTTTGAGAGCGTTAGACATGTCATGTTCTTTTCTTTTGCATCGTCGTTTGACTTAGCGTTTTTACATGAATGTAGTTGACTCGGCAAACTTGGTATATAGTGTAGGCGCACAACATGAATATGAAAAAACGCTCACGCCTTGACTTGAACAGATTATGATGTTTAGTTGTGAATGTACATGTTGTATTTGGTAGTTTTACACGGGACACGCTGACGGAAGGTGCACATCGTCTTGCACATGCTCCGTCGCTCCCCAAGGTCCTAATGCTATTTGTTTTTTTTATGCCATCTTGCCGCCAGTCAGCTCTTCCGAAATCTTCTTTGTGCGCTTGACCGAGTGGTCAAACTCGGACTCGCTGGCATTGGCGACGTTGGTCGAGGTCCTGTTGACCGTCTCAAACATGGAGGCCAGGCCAGGGGGCGCGCCGTGAACGCCCCAAACGTTTTCGGTGGCGCCGGCACGCAGGCCCTTGATGCCAAGCTTGCGGAAGTAGTCTTCGTGGAATATGGTGTCAATCTCGGCCTGGAGCTCGGCCTCGGTGACGATGAAGGTAGTGGCGTTGATGTAGAGCTCCATGAGGGCGTCGCGGCGGGCGTCGCGGCGGGTGCCCTCGAGCGCCTGCACGCGCGCACGGCTGCGCTCCGCCTTTTCGAAGCGCTCTGGATCTGGTCGCACGGCGGTGTCGTAGATGGACTCGAGCACGGTGCCGCGCGTCATGGTGGCGGCCCGCGGCTCGGGGGCCTCGTGGGCGCGCTGCAGAGCGCGCTCGCGACCGCGCGCCCGCTCGGCCCGGCCCTGCTCGCGCGTCTCGTGACGCCGCCACAGACCCTGCAGACCTTGGGCGAGGTTCTCCCGCCGGCTATCGGCCAGCTGCTTCTTCCACCTCTGGGCGTCGCTGTTGAGGGGGCGGGTGTCTTCGTCGTCGCGGCGCCGCGGCGCCGTCTTCTCCACGTACTCGGGCTGCGCCTTGCGGTCGCCGTCGGCACGCTCAAAGATGGCGCGGGGGACTGGTAGCGTGCCGCGTACTCGCTCCGGCTTGGTCTCGGTCGACTGCGGCACCTGCGGGAGGCGGATGTAGGACGGCGATTCGGGGGGGGGTTGGCTGCTGCGCGAGGCCGTGGTGGTGCTCAGCGCCGCGCGCGGGGCTGTTGGTACGCGCCGGGCGGCCGCTGGTCTAATGCAGGACCATGTCGATTGAAGCGACATGGTAAATGGAGATGGTGACGATTTTGGTTGTGAAAGTTGGCAAGACAAAAGCTCACGAGACAAGCTTTTTGGCGGTTTAGGACTCGGAAAATTGGCCTAGCATGGAGCATGCTTGGTTGCGGATTAACTGTGGTGCCGAACGCCAGTAGCTTTTCCCCTAATAAGTCCTCCGCCAAAAAAGACCAACCACCCCACACTTCACAGGTCACACAAGAGCAACGGTCGCGATAGCTCGCTTGTGTTACATGTTACAGATTCCGCATTAAATCATCAAGGGCCAATCGCCCAAATTGATACATGAAACTTGTACGGCCTCAATTGCAAATGCTCACGCGAGAGTGCAGCTGAGCCTACCAGTATCCCCTGCATGTGGCAGGGCCTAGGACGCGTGTTGGCGTGCAGCAGGCTTTCTGCAGAGCTTCCCAACAATACAGCAAACGTAATTACAGCCACGTTTAGCAAGTTCAAGCAAGTGCCTAATTGGGCTTGTCTTGGGCTGTGCACCCATGCGGGATATATTTTACAGACAAGCGGCGGGGCTGTCACAAGCTAAAGAGACAAGTTTCTCTCGATACCTCTGCGAGAAGACACTGCCCGCCGCCTTGCACTGATTCGGTTGACAACTCTCAATCAACAAGAGAGTTTTCGCGCAAAAAGGCCTTGTTGCAAGGGAAAATGAAGAAAGAAGGCCGACCGACTTGACCGTGCCGGTCTGCTGGCGTTTATTGTCCACAAGGTAGCCGCATGTGCGTGGGTCGATGCATCTTATTGGGCGGACGGGGCCGGCTTAGTGGGAGGGTCTAGCGGGTGAGTTTGTTGTAATAGCGCACCAGGAGGAGGGGAATTTATAGAAAGATAATTGGGGGCATTTGTTGAGCTGGACGAGGAGAAAGGGGTGGCAGTGACGTCGCTCGTGGTGGCTGTTGTGAAGCTCCTCGAAAACTTGCAGATGGACTGGCCTGACTGCCGACTGGCAAGGAACCAAAAGTCTCGCAGAATCCTCTCTCTCTCTCTACCCTACTCACATCCAGCTTGCCGTCTCCTTCCTCTTCGCACTGACAGAGCAGCCAAGTCTAGCTCTCTCCGCCTCCGCAACTGTCCGCCGACTCTATCGCTAGTCCGTACTCTTCTTACCCACCCGTCGCGATCTCTTCCGGTAGCTGGAACTGGCCTGCCCATTTACTTGAACCGTGGCAGCCCGCCTTGTGGGGAATCTTGCTATGGAAGAATGCTACAGCTCCAGAATCTCGGGCAATGAGCTACCTGCGATCGCCATGCAACGACGCTGCCAGCCTACCACATCTGCACAAATCAACAGCCTCCTCCGCCTCTGGCCCACCCACACTACAATCTGTCTTTCTCTGTCGTCTTGCCTTTTTGCCTTTGCCTGGCAGATCACTACCACTGCCGATGAAGACTACAGCCAAGTAGTGGAACAATAACTAGTGACTACGACTCTTCTTGCAATCCGCCCCATCACTGTACACCCACGCTGCACGTTGCCCGGCATGTGGCCCAGCCATTGGTCCACGCCATGCTAAGCCCGCCTCTATCCTCAACACCACTGTGATGCTGCAGGGATGGGACTCCGGAGGCGGGGTGTCTTTGACTTTCTTCTGGTTGGTGTTGCACAGCAGGATACAGCCAAACTTGCCCCCCCCGTGTCCAACTAATACGTATACGTACACTTCATGTAACAGCACCGCTTGCTGCGGGTCTGTTTGGCTTGACAATACAAGGAATCAGAGAGGTCTGAGGCCCCTCGCGGTGAAAGCATCTTGCCCATCATAGCCGGCTTGCTCCCAGAGAATGCATATGTATCCTTGTCCAGAGTGGAAACCTTCAGGCACGCACAAGACCCTGTTCCGTATATATACGCCACCGTGGACGAGGGGCAGCTTTCTGGCCCGCCTCTTTTTTTCCCACCCTCCTCTGTTTTCGTACTCGACGTATTCTCTCTGCTTCAGTTCTGAGCACTTCAACAAGCCTCTGAACTGTACAAAACTTCTACATAGTATTCTCTCGCAAGACAATGAGAGAATACCATGGCTTTTCCTGTAAGCTGCTTTTCGGTCAACCTTCTCATCGCTTCTAGCCTCACGTGCTAACCAGTCGCGCTTCCCAGGGTGGTAACATTCTGCCTTTTGGCAACGACTTTCAATTGCAGCCTATGCACTATGCTGGCGTAGCTGTTGCTCTCCTTGGCGGAGCTTGCCTCTTCTCTCTCGGCAAGCCTACCGTCGACGACAAGGACGAGTCCTCTCCTGGACTTCTCAAGTCCTTTTTCCTCTTCTTTTACTCTTCTTTTCTCAAGCCTCACCAGGGTGGATCTAAGGCTTCCCAGCAAGACGCCCTCGAGAGCTTTTATAAGAAACAGGCCGGGGCCTACGACACCACCCGCGGCATCCTTCTCCGCGGTCGCGAGGATATGCTCGCACTGGTTGTCGCTCAGCTCAAGGCCAAATTCCACTCCCCCAAGGATGCTGGAAAGAGTAAATCCGAAAAGAGAATCTGGGTCGATGTACGTTATCATTGCTCTCTACATCCCTTGCCTTTGAATGGCTACTCACAATTCCTCTCACAGATTGGCGGCGGCACTGGCTGGAACATTGAAGCCATGGGCGAGCACGTCGACGTCCCCAAGTTCTTCTCCAGCGTCTATCTCGTTGACTTTTCCCCTTCTCTCTGCGAAGTCGCTCGCAAGCGTTTTGAGCGCCTCGGTTGGAAGAATGTCACAGTCGTTTGCCAGGACGCGCGCAAGTTCCGCCTGGAAGATTACGAGGACGGGATGCCCGCCGCTCAGAGCCTGCTTCGCTCTCCTGCGCTCAGCTACTTCAAGCAGCAGCGCCCCGAGCACGGTGGTGCCGATCTGGTCACCATGTCTTACAGCCTATCAATGATTGTAAGCTTTCACCTATGGACTGAGATGAGTTGATAATCGCTAACAACCTAAACAGCCGGACTACTACTCCGTCGTTGACTCTATTGGCTCCCTCCTGTCCCCCTCTGGTGTTTTTGGTGTTGTTGATTTCTACGTTCAGAACCAATCCGACTTTTCCTTCCGAAACTACACTGCTGGATACATCGACCGCCACGTCAACGCTCTCTCACGCATGTTCTGGCGTGCCTGGTTCGACCTTGACCGCGTCGCGCTGGAGTCTGGACGGCGTGACTACCTCGAGTACAAGTACGGTACCATTCTCAACCTCAACGCTCGCAATCGCAGCCTGGGATACATTCCGTACTATGTCTGGGTTGGATGCCAGAAGAAGCCTTTTTCCAAGACTGCGCTGCCACACGAAATCCTCGAGCGAATCGATGCGTATGCTACCGAGTCGCCATACCTCTACCCCGTGAACCAAGGCGATGCCCTGACCCGCGCCATCGAGAGGTCTGCTCCCGAGATTCGCTCCAAGGCCTTCCTCACTGCTGTTCAGAACCTTTCTGCCAACTTGCCTCTGCCCGCCTTCTTTTACCAAAACCACCACTGGCGTATCTACTACGATGATCAGCTCCAGAAGCACAAGCAGTTCAACGATGAATACATTTATGCCTTTACCTGGGAGGACGCCCGTGTCGATGAGCGCATTCTGAAGCTTGGCCCAGATGACAAGGTCCTTGCCATTACTTCTGCTGGTGACAATATCCTGTCTTACCTAGCTCAGGGCCCTGCTCGTGTTCACGCTGTCGATCTCAACCCTACCCAGAATCATCTCCTCGAGCTCAAGGCTGCCGCTTATACTGCGCTTCCGTATGAAGACTTTTGGAAGATCTTTGGTGAGGGCAAGCACTCCGAGTTTCGCACGCTTCTCATCACCAAGCTTTCTCCCCATCTGTCCAGTCGCGCCTTCCAGTACTGGCTCAAGAACGTCCACGTTTTTCAGAGCACCTATGGTCTTTACGACACTGGCGGCTCTCGACACGCAATCCGCGCCATGCGTTGGGTTTCTCGCCTCTTTGGTATCCGGGGAGCTGTCAAGCAGGTTCTCGCCGCCAAGACTCTGAATGAGCAGCGTGAGATATGGAGAAATAAGATTCGCCCTGCTCTCCTTTCCAAGCTCGTGTCCAACCTTGTGGTTGCCCAGGAAAGCTTTCTCTGGACCGCACTTGGTGTTCCCAAAAACCAGCTTGCCATGATTGAGAATGACCATGCCGAGTCCGACCTGGTCAAGGGTCCGAACCCCAAGGCCAAGAACACCCGCTCGCATGCCATCTGGCACTACATGGTCAACACCCTTGACCCGGTCGCCGAGGATACTCACATTGGCGCCGATAACCCTTACTACTATGTGTGCCTCGCTGGCCAGTTTACTCCCAAGTGCCACCTTCGCTACCTTGACCAAGAGGTTCACGCCAAACTCTCACGCCCTGGCGCTCTGGACAGCCTTCGCATCCACACTGATGAGCTCGAGGAGGTGATTGCTCGCATCATGCCTGGTACCCTTACCGTGGCCGTTGTCATGGACAGTATGGATTGGTTCGATCCTGGCTCCGAGGCTGCCAACAAGCAGGTCACGAAGCTGAATCGTGCTCTCGCTATTGGCGGTCGCGTTATGCTGCGTTCTTCTGCTGTGGAGCCTTGGTACCTCAAGGTCTTTGAAGCCCACGGCTTCGTCCCCAAGTGCCACGGTGGCCGCCGCGATGGTGCATGCATTGATCGCGTCAACATGTATGCCAGCTGCTGGATCTGCACCAAGGTTGACCACCTTCGTCCTCCCACTCCTGAGCTGGAGCGCGTCAGCAGCCACGAGATCACGAGCCTCGAGATCTGACGTGGCCCAACACTGCAAACAATATGGATCTACAGCTGGGTATAGTTCAGTAAAGTATCGTATCGGCTTCGAACGTGGCCAAACGGTAAATGGAAGAAGCGGGTGCCTGAATGCAGCGAACACAACATTAAAAAAAAATGACAATACGGGTTACATGGATCTGTGATCATATATAGGAAATAGCGCAAAAATGAGATGCACCACAAGAATATGGATGTAAGGACCTAGTGACGAGTACTCGTAGGGACATGACAACTGGACCAGATAGCTTGACGAACATTGTGCGCTCATTGGCTGTGCATCATTGCATGCTCAAAATTTGGATGGTTCGATTAAACAAAAGAAATGCTGCTTTTCACTGTAACACGACCATTATATCTTGACGGACCGAAATACATGTTTAGTCTACTACGCAGACTTTTCTATACACTGTGACTTAAGTCACATGAAGCCGACTTGACAAAGAAAACGAAATAAACCTGAACCTTTAGTTGCTGATTCATATTCAAACTCCTTCCCCATTGTGTGATTTTGAGCCCTTTACTCGGACTAGGAGCTGGCCTTCCAGACGCGCTTGATGGCCTCGGTGACGCCAACATCATTCGTCTCAAACTCGTATAGAGACACACCAACAGCGACGGTCGCAATGTTCAGAGCCCACATGAAAAACTTGTGGAGGCCAGCATATGTGCGCCTGGGGATGTAGTCGATAACGACGGACTGGAAGCCCATGTGAGAGTGTAGGAGCAGGGCCGAGCACAGAACGGCGTCGAGGGTTGGGTTGAGAGAGCCGGAAGCAAAGGGGGCGATAGACAGGGGAACGAGAGACGCAGCGAGGAGGCGCTCGAAAGCCCAGTGGTACGAGCCGTGGGCGGCGTTGGCGTGGGGGACAGGTGCAGGGACGTTGACTAGAAGACGAGGTGTCAGTATGATAGACTAGAGGGGTCGAAACCGGGACCCCGGAGACGCAATCGGGCGCGATATTCGTGCCGCCGAGTATTTCGTACCTGATCCGTGGATGACCTCTGTATTGAAGCAAAAGATTAGCAAAATCATCCTAATCAGAAGATATGGCAAGACTGCTTACGGGGACCGGGAGGAAGGAACGCTGGCCGCTTGCTGGTGGTGTGCAGGGCAGCGGCGCGGAGAACATTGTTGCGCGTGGCAGACTGGGCGAAAGCGCTACGGCTCATGGCCGCCTGACGCAGGATGGAGGAGCGCATGATGGAAGCCATTGTGACGAGCGGTGGTTGTTTGAAATGCCGCGATGACCTCAACCCGATTACTGCCGAGTAAAGGAACGGATGGACGGAGAAAGCTGAGGGGATCAAGGGCGGATTCGTTGGGGTGCTACTCGAAATGACGGTCGGTCAAGCAGTTCTTTTGCGATCAATGCACGTTCCGAACACGATGCGGGCTGTCTTGTCGGGGAGGCAAAAGTCGAGGTGGTTTCGATGATGTGGTACCCGGTTCCGCGCTGGGCTTGCTGGTCCTGGTATTGCCGAGGATCTCTAATTAGGAGCTCTGCGATTGGTTGGCCTGCTCCCGAGCGGTGCAGCGTGCGCGAAGAGTTCGGCGGCTGAAGAATATTCTTCCGAAACCGCGCTAGAAGCAACGGTTTTTGGCAGCATGTGAAGCTTTGCGCTACAGTGGGCTCCACGCTAGAAGTTCTCCACTGGCTAGATAATTTTTGGTCAAGTTATGCAGGGGATTTTTTTGAACAAAGCTCAGTCGTCATTGCATCTTTCTTGCGCCACGGGGCCTACTATCTACCATCGGTGATCGAGTCCAAGGTTGCGGACTCTGAGGCCCGGACAAAAGCCTTCCCAACCTGTACGAGCTCGTTGCTGCAAAGGCAAACACAATGGCCGCCCGATTGACGGCCACTACGCTGGCCCCTATAAGAACGACTTCGCACTCCCTTTGCGTTGGTCGTCAGCTCAGGCACCCTCTATTACGAGATCAGCAGATACGCGGAATCGCACACTCGTATTTGCTCAAGGTTTCCGAGGGAGAAAAGCGCTGGAAAGAGAGGGCGAAACAAATTCAGGATGGAGAGCTGCGGCACGTGTGGGACATTTTGGACGAGCGAGGATACATCAAGGATGTGGCAGGGTAGGCTGTTTTGCGATATTCTGAGCGCATTGAGTAACGCAATGAACAGTGACTAACCGCAATGAACAGAGACCCCGACAGAATCAAGGAAATCATGCGAGTCAAGCGAATTGGCGCGTACGTCGGAATCGACCCAACGGCCGACTCCATGCATGTAGGCCACATGCTAGCACTCATGCCTCTCTTCTGGCTGTGGTTCCACGGCCACCCTGCCGTGACGCTCATCGGTGGCGCGACAGCAAGAATCGGCGACCCTACCGACCGCCTCACAAGCCGCCAGCAGCTATCCAACGCGGACATATCCAAAAATATCACCAAGTTACATTACCAGTTAACAAAGCTGTGGCACAACGTCATTCAGATGCGAATCAAATACGGCTACAACGACGACTGGGCAGCCAAGAGACATTTGCTTAATAACAACATGTGGCTTGGAGGTCTGACTACGTACGACTTCATAAAAAGACTTGCGAGGCACACCCGGATCGGTCCTATGCTGAGTCGCGATACGGTCAAGCGCAAAATGTCAGAGGGCGATGGCATGTCCTTGGGCGAATTCATGTATCCATTGATGCAAGGATGGGACTTCTGGCACATGTACAACAAGATTAACATTCAGATGCAAATCGGCGGTTCTGACCAATACGGCAACATTGTCGCGGGAATTGACGCACTCAAGACGATTCGAGAAACAGAGGAAGCACCACATGCGCGCATGGAGACGGGATGGCAGCACGAGCCCGTTGGCTTCACGGTACCGCTGCTCACAGATTCCTCTGGTAACAAGCTCGGAAAGAGCGAAGGCAACGCCATTTGGCTGGACGAGTTCAAGACAAGTGCCTTTGATCTGTACGGATACTTTATGTGCCGTCCCGATGAAGAGGTAGAGAAACTGCTGAAGCTCTTTACCTTTTTGCCCATGGACCAGATCGAGTCCATTATGGAGCAACATAATGCGGACCCTACGAAGCGCATCGCGCAGCATAATCTGGCCTTTGAGTTTGTGTCCTTGATTCATGGATCACAAAAGGCTCTGGTAGAGGCGCAACAGCATCAGTATCGCTTTGGTGGCCAACTACCCACTATAACCAAGGAGCCAGAACCAAGTAGCGGTCTCATTAGCGCCAACACGCGTCCGCGAAGCGACATTAGGCTCCCACGTTCCGTCATGCAGCTGTCGCCCGCCAGACTGCTGTTCGCGGCTGGCCTAGCCCCCACCGCCGTCGAGGGTCAGCGCCTGGTCAAGCAGCAGGGCGCCTACGTCGCTGCACAGCCCGGCCAGAAGCGCGGCCTCGTGCCCGGCAACCTGAACTGGACGCCGATGAAGATGTGGTACCCCGAGGAGACGGCCAAGTTCCTGCTCGACGACCGGATGCTCATTCTGCGCAAAGGCAAGCACAACGTGCGCATCATTGAGCTCATGGACGACGACGAGTGGAAGGAGAGCGGGCAGACGTACCCGGGCGAGCCATACACGGGCGAGGTGCGCCGCATGAAGAAGGAGATTATCGCGCAGGCGGCTGAGCGCGGCGAGACGATGACCATGACGCAAGTCAACAAGATGCTCAAGAAGAAGGGCCGCGAGGCACGTCTCAGGGTGGCCAACAACCCGGAAATCGAGATGCCCAGCAAACTCGAGATGCGCGAGCGAAGCAAGCAGACGCGCATGCACAAGGATGAGGAGAGGGCGGAGGAGAGGGCGGGGAGACCCAAAAGCGGAGAAGACTTTGGGTGGTGAAGCAGTATTGAGTGACTGTTGAATCTTTGATGTGGGTTGGGTCCACTTGTAAAACATGAAAGGCCATCTTCTTGTAAGAACAGATCGTGTATATTAACGGGCATAATTAAAAAGCGAACATTAGAAAGACATTATTGAGTTGGTCGTCCTGGATCCCACCCCACCGCATCAGCATTATATTGCGTAATAAAGTTCGGATAGCCGTTTATGTATGGGCATTTCAGGTGGCCGATATATTAATCATCTGTAGAAAACAGCCAAGTCACCCTTTGGCACGGGAAGCTGCTTCAGCTTATCAATGACCTCGTCATTGGTCAAATTGCGCTCCGTTATAATCTGGTCAAAGTGGTGACAGCCGTCTGTATATTTCTGCAACGGATCGGCGGAATCGTCGCCATCGACGGGCCGGGCCTGGCCAGTGGCCAGGGCGGCAATGTACTGCTTGGAGACGACGTACTTGTGGACGCGGTAGAGGCAGCCCTTGATGACGCCAAACTGGACAAAGCGGCGGATGTCGACGTAGTTGATGACGTCGAAGCCGGCGTCCTGGTGGGCGACGAGCCACTCCTTGATGCTCTTGCCGGGGCTAAAGGACAGCATGAGCTTGACTAGCATAAAATTGCCAACGCGGGCGGGGCCGTGGGAGACGTAGCCGGCGCACTCGTCGACCATGCCGTCGACGTTTGCGACAAAGTCGTGGATGCCGGGGCGGGGTGCGTAGCAGGACCCGAAGAAGAAGATGTCGAGGAGCAGGATGGTGTCGTAGTAGAGAAGGTGGCGAAGGGCCGTCTTGGCGAGCTCGAGGGAAACGGAGGCCTCGTGGGCGATGCGGCGGACGTCGGAGACGCCGTCAATCTTTTCAATGACGCGCTGCAGGGTCAGATCCCAGGTTGGGTCGACAATGTCGGCAAACTTGGTCTTGGCGACGGGGACGTGCCAGCCCTTGACGGGAGGCGGGGTGGCGTGATGGGGAAAGAGCTTCATGTTGATGGTGTTGGCTTCATCTGTGTGGCATGGTTAGCGAGATTTTCGGATGAGATTTTGGGATGCGGATACGTACCGACTGGGATCATGCACTCTCCATAGTTGTTGAGATCCTCCTTGATGATCTCGAGCAGGCTCTCAATGGGACGGCGGGCGGCGGCCGCCTCATCGTCGCCACCGTGGCCCGTCGCTGCTGCTGCAGCCGCAGCCGCCGCGGCCGCGGAGATGACGGGACGGGCGTCCTGTCCAAGGCTCAGGTACTCGTTCTGCTTCTCCATCTCGGAAAAGGTGGCGGCGAGGCAGCGGACGACGCGCTCGTAGGCGGCGTGGTCGGCGTCGGCCTCGACGAGGAGGCCAAAGTTGAAGATGAATTCATTGCGCAGATACTTAGTGTGCGCAATGACGACGGGGTGGCAGAGGATGGTGTACTTGCCGTCGGGCGAATTGATGGTGATGTAGCGGTTGCAAAAAGCCTGGCGCGGGATGATGTACTCTTGGAGGACGTCAAAGTCGATGAGGGGCGGGCGCGTCGAGTTTTCTGCGACGGTGATGCATCCGGGCGGCGACTGCGCGACAATCTTGGGGCCTGGTGTTTTTTTGTTTTGCTGTTTAGAGTGATGGAGAGATGGTGTGGGTGTGAGGTGACGGCATACCCTCTTGGGGGAAGAATCTTGCGTAGAAGATGCCTTGGATCATGATGACTGCATTGTCGTGAGAGAGGGAAGCTGGCTATCTACTATGGGAGAGCTCGATACAATCAAAGTGGTAAGCCCTAGGCCTACTAGAGTCACAGGGTGGCTTTGTAGCAATCAATAGGGCGGTTGAGAGAAGCCGTTGCAGATGAGGACGGACACGATGAGGTTTGTCGTGATGAGCTTGCTCGGTGTTTACTTGGCAGTGGTGCAGGTTGATCTGGGGGCTTGCTGCAGGTGGAGTCTAACTACCTTCAGCGAACGCTTTAGATTATGCGACTATTTACAGCGCCACTTTTTGATCACGCTTGTGACAAGTTGTGTGTACCTGCGGCTTCGTCTTGACAGGTGTAGTGACTTTTGAGAACCATGTTTAAGGTAAAAAAAAAGGGTAAAAGAAAGTAAGGGACGGAAGCTGCACTTGCTACAATAAGAATGTTTCAGATGCATTTTGACTTTGAATGTGAGCGGGGTGAAGCAGCCGCGGCACCCGGAGTGATAAAGCTATCAGCCGATCAAGAATGAAAAGCTGGGGATCGCTTGTTTGATAACGAGACTACGGGAGGCTAAAGGCTCAATTCCATGTGGTGTATTACTATTCGTAGGTGGTTGTATGGACTGATGAGCAAACAATGTCCGGAGAAGGCTGTGGACACTGATGGAACGCCAGCGTCATGATGAGGTGTGCAAGGGGGCGCAGAAATTGTGAAAGCGAGCAAAGTACAATAGGGATGGCATTTAACAAGCGGTTGAAATGGCGGTGGGAGTGTAGAGCAATATTCGATGAATTTTCCGAGATGAAATTTTTGGGTTAGCAAGTAGAGATACGTGAAGAGATTAACCATCAGCAAATCCGTTATCCGTAGCCTTCAGCGGCGCCTCTCCTGGAAATTGGTGATGAATGGGCCCACAACTTAAATTCAGGTGCCTTGTTGGTAAGCACCTGCTAATTAATAAGGTACCTTGAGTATTTCGGGAACTTGTTATTCATGCTACTACGAGACAGCCAACTGGCCTTTTATTTTCCCTCGTCCCTAATCATTCTTGTAATTCTTGTAACTATCTTATTTCTTCTTTTACACCCCATCTACGTCATTGTTCTCACCTTTCCACTTTTTCATCCCGTCCTCTGTCAGACGGCATCTGAGTCGGGTCGAACCAGGTACCTCTTGCTCGCCCCGCCCGCATCGCTCCCCCATCACACCCATCCCATCCCGGTCTCTCGCCTTCCACCCGCTTCACCCCGCCTCACCTTGCGCCGGCCAACAACTTGCCCAAAACAGACTTCTCCCTCTCCCTCCCTCCCTCCCCTCCAACCGCCCTCGTCGTCGCAGCGCGCCATGGCCGACAACGCAGAAGCGGGCAGCGATGCCCAAATTACATTCAAGGTCAAGACCTCGTCTGAGGGCACACACGCCATCACAATGCCAGACAGTGCCTCTGTCCTCGATCTCAAAAATAAGCTCGCTGGCGACGACTTTGAAAACGTCCCCGTCGAGCGCCAACGCCTCATCTACTCCGGCCGTGTCATGAAGAACGATGATACCCTCGCCACATACAAGATCAAGCCAAACAATATCATCCACATGGTTAAGAGCGCCGCCAGTAACCCTCCCCAGCCCGCCTCGTCCGCCTCCGCTCCCGTGCCTCAGGCTCTGCCCACAAACATGGCTTCGGGAACCGCCAACAATCCTCTTGCTGGTCTGACTGGCGCTCGCTATGCCGGCCACCAGGTGAACCTGCCTGGTATGGACATGTTTGGTCCCGATGGTGGCGTAAGTTTCTGCCCTCGTCCACCCAACCTACCACCACAAGTCCCCATTGCCTCATCCAGCTGACACCTTGATTCAGATGGGCCCTCCCATGAGTGAGGAAAGCATGGCACGCATGATGTCCGACCCCAACGTCCAGCAGACTATGAATGAAGCCCTCAACAACCCCGACTTTATCAACATGCTCATCGAGTCGAACCCTATGCTCCGCGACATGCCTAATGCTCGTGAACTCATCACCTCGCCCTTCATGAGAGAGATGATGAGCAACCCTGCCATGCTCAGCAATGCCATGCGAGTGGGGCGCGGTATGCGTGGACTCGACAGTTTCCCTGCGCCAGGCGCAACCGATACCACACCACAGAATCCCGCCGATGCCACCAGCAATGGCGCCCAAGCCCAAGGACAAGGGCAGCAGAACCCCTCCGCCACCCCCGCCAACCCCTTCGTCAACCCATTTGGTGCCGGCGCAGTTCCCGGCATGAGCTTCTCTGACATGATGCAAAGCCTCACTGCCGCCGGCTTTGGAGGCGCCGATGCCGGTGCTGGCCCTGGTGCCAGGACACGAAGCGAAGGCCAAGGGGAGGCTGGCGCGGGTGCTGGTGTCAACGCGCAAAACCCTTTTGCCGCCCTCTTCCCTGGAGGCACAGCCGGGGCTGGTGGCGCCGCCGGCGCCGGCAATCCATTCGGCATGAGCCCAGAGCAACTTCAGCACATGTCCCAAATCATGCGTACCATGACCGGCAATCAAGATAGCGGCGCTAGTCCAGCTGCACCGCCCGACAATCGACCTCCAGAGGAACGATACGAGGAGCAGCTCCGACAGCTCAACGATATGGGCTTCTTTGATTTTGACCGCAACGTCGCCGCGCTACGACGAAGTGGAGGAAGCGTACAGGGAGCTATAGAGCATTTGCTCTCCGGCTGAGTTTAAGGAGCACGAACGTGGTTAGGTCGTGTGAAGGGCAGCATTGCTTTTTATTCTTATACATATACCAGAAGGTGGGAACTTGATGGATGCACAAGGATGACGAATGAAGACGCTTAGGGCAGAGATGGAAAGGTCGTGTATTATCCTCTACCTAGGCACAACACAGCATGTATACCACTTGATTATCTCGCCCAAGTGCTAGCCGTTGAAGCTGAATAGACAGCAATAACTATCATGGGTGACGATGTTGTCAAACTTGCTCTCGCAAGCGTCGTCGCCTATCGTCCAAGCTGGAGGATTGCGATCCGTCGAAGTGGCCGGCCCCACTCGGTGCCGTGATTGAGTATCTTTACCGGCTCTTGACCGGCCACTACCAAATACCATTCCTCCGCAGTTGCGCCCGAAACTTGTCATGCTGCAGCTCACCCGGAGAAATATCAGGCAGACCCGCATACATGGATGCGAGGTGATGCGGCCCGCAAAGACGCGCATCTCCGCTCGCGCGCCGCTTCTTGGAAAACCCCTACGAGCAGCACCCCTTAGCGCCTCATGCACCGGCGCGGCGACTGACATCTTTGGCGATGTGGAGGATGTTGTGGATGAGACCGTGGAACTTGTAGTTGAGAACAGGAGAGAAAGCGGCTTGAGAGGTTGTCGTTGTAGTTGGGACGGCGGTTGCGGGAAAGGGGACTGGAAGCGCTGGGTGAGGGCTGGGCTTGGCCGTCTTTTTTTTTTTTTTGCGTTATTTTCTGGTCATGATTAGATGTGAAGCGGCAGTATTTACCCAAGAAGAGCAAGTCCTCGTCAGGTTCACTCTTAGTTCTATGGGGGAATTTGAGATTTCGATGGTGGCTGCCGATTGTGGTCAATGTGGCGTACATGTCTCAAATAGTAAAACGCCGTCGTGAATTCTTTGGCATTATTATTCTCCGATTCAAGTCTGATGGTATTCGAAAGTCGAGAAGAAGGAGAACAAAGCGTTGGGTATGACGGACGGAATTTGATCAGCGTAGTAGCAAGTGACATCCGAACTGGCACCTAGCATCTGCTCGTCGCCGTAGAGTGTTGTCGTAGGCCGACCGTCAGAGTCATGATGGCCAACTGGGACTTTGCCATTCCAACATGAGCTGCCCAATAGTACAGCTATTTTCTTTCGGTTCCCATGCTTGAATGTAAAAGTGAGTAAAACCATTTACGCTGGCCCAAGTCTCCGGCGACGCTACTAATATAGCCAAGTTCCCCGGACAGAGTTCCGCTCTCTGGACCTCGGCACCTTCCCCCCCGCGGAATCCCCGCTAATATTGAAGCGTCAAGCCCGGGGGGCGATGATGGGTAACCGGCGATATAAACTCCGCTCCTTGGGGGAAGCCTTTCATCTAGTTGTGCCAACTCACCTTTACTCTTGCGCTTCTTTTCTTTTTTTCAAGCTCATCTTGTGCTGAATCTTTGCATCGGCATCACTTCCATTTCCCATTCATCTACTGGTAGGAAAATTGCGCCAGCACGAAACAGCGCGCGCGACCGAATAACCGGACATTATGAAGGGCATCCAGATTACGGAATACGTCAAGGTGCGCATTACCGGCGGCAGATGAAAGGCGCAAACAATATCCCGTCCAATTGATCACTTGCGCCACGATGTATGCGCAAGGTTTGGCTAACGTAGAATCAAAATCGCATCAGGGGCCGGAGGAGCTCAAAGTCGTCGACTTGCCGGACCTGCAGCCAGAGGACGCCGAGTATACAATCAAGGTGCACGCCGCGGCGGCCAACTTTTTCGACATTCTCCAGATCCAGGGCAAATATCAACACCAGCCTCGTGCGTTTGCTCGCTCCTCTTTCCTCCCCTTTTTATTTCTTTTTGCCTGCAGCTCATCTGACACACTCCTGCAGCCTTTCCCTGGACCGCCGGCGTCGAATTCTCCGGCGTCGTTGTTGCCGTCCCCAAGGACCCCGAGACCAAGCCGCTGTACCCCGTCGGCACCCGCGTCTTTGGCGCCTCGCAGGGCGCCTACGCCGAGCACGTCCACGCCGCCGAGCAGACTATACTGCCCGTCCCCGAGGGCTGGTCCTTCCAGGACGCCGCCGGCCTCTTCGTTACGGCACCGACGAGCTACAGCGCGCTCGTCCAGCGCGCCGGCATCAAAAGGGGTGACTGGGTGCTGGTCCACGCCGCCGCCGGCGGTGTCGGCTTGGCTGCTGTCCAGAGTCAGTAACACTTTTAGATTCCTCCTCATCAAAACAAGGGAAAACATCGTCCAACTAACAGCAAAATCCAGTCGCCAAGGCGTTTGGAGCCACCGTCATCGCCACCGCCTCGACGCCGCGCAAGCTCGAAATCGCCAAGCAGTTCGGCGCCGACCACGTCCTCTCGTACAACGACCCCAACTGGCCCGCGCAGGTCAAGGAGCTGACGCCCGACGAAAAGGGCGTCGACATTGTCTACGACCCCGTCGGCCTCGTCGACAAGTCCACGAAATGTATCGCCTGGAACGGTCGCATTCTCATCATCGGCTTCGCCGGCGGCAAGATTGAAAAGGTCGCCATGAACAAGGCCCTGCTCAAAAACATCTCCCTCGTCGGCCTCGCCTGGGGCGCCCACTCCCTGCACCAACCCGAGCTCGTGCCCGTTGTCTGGAAGGGCGTCCTTGATTTAGTCCGCGAGGGCAAGCTCAAGGGCACCCAGTACACCGACGAGGCGTTTGTCGGCCTCGACCGCGTCAAGGACGGCCTCAAGGCGCTGGCAGGACGCGATACCTGGGGCAAGGTCATCATCAAGATTGCGCCTGAAGCGGATAGCAAGCTGTAAATGAGCAATAGATGTCGGCTACTGCACTCAAAGAATCAAAAGAGTATAACAGACGGAACCAAGAACAAGGGCGTCTATCTCATCAAACAGTTTATATTTGCTTATTTTGTTCAACTAGTCGTGTGTCCATCGCGTTTATCAGAAATGAGACCACGTGAATCGGTAGAGCTGCGTCCCCGTCCTATTGAACCAGGCCTGCCATAGTCTGAAACTTGGCGATCACGTCCGGGTCCACGTTGACAGCCCATTGCTCCTGGAACGTCGACTCGCCGCCTGCGCGGCCGACAAGGTCCTGCAGTCTCTCTCGAACAAAGACGGATGCTTGAACCGTGTGAACAGGATCGCTGGCCACCATCTGTCGCTCCGTGATGCGCTTCGGGGTATCGTACTCTGCTGCTTCGTCTCCTAGCTCACCGAGGTCTCCAACCAACATGTCACGGCCATTGGGAGTGCCCTCTTGCAGCTCCGCCAAAATCATCGCCCACATGTCAAAATAATCCTGCAGTTTACCGAGAACCAGCTCCTGCATCGGAGAAGGCAGCTCCAGTAATCGAGTGAGTCCAAGTAGATGTAGCTTCTGACGAGGAAGATTATCCATATCATGGATGTACGAGAACCACTCGGCAGACAACCAGTTCCACACTTGATCTAAAGAGCCGAAAGACGCCAGCAGCTGCACAAACAGGGACGGCTCAGCTAATGCCAGCCGCGACAGAATGGCAAAGTAGTCTCCCTCAGTCACCGTGTTCAACTTGCTGACCCTCCTATTCGGGCCGGTTGTCTGGGCGGCTTCCCAAGCATCGCGCAGGTTTTCCATGATTAAACGCATAAAGCCAATGTCTACCATGTCTCGAATAATGACAGAGATGCCGTCAGACCCTCCGAGCTCAGCAGCGGCGCGGATCAGGTATTCGATACACACAGTAGCAGAACGGACTTGCCCTCTGCTCTTTGATGTGAGAGCATTCGAAAGCGCAGTGAGTGTAGCAGTGCGCATATCACCATCAAGCATGGCTGAGGGGGCAAGTAATATGTATGACTGTACTGCTGTCATGGCTTCGGAAGCCGTTTCTTGTTGATATCCCAGAAGAGGAAGTGCTGCATCTGCAAGATCGAGCACTTCCTTGGTTAGAGGAGGCTTACTTTGTTCCAAAATCGCATTCCAAAGCTCCAAAGATTCGTCAATGAGATGTACGTGAAGGTCAGAGCCTGCTCTGGCTGCTTCTCCAAGCAGAGGCATCATGAAACTATGGTAGCGCTGTGATTCGTTGCCCATGCTCATGACAAGGGCCGCAAAAATGGCAATGATATGTTGCTTAATCATGTACTCTTCCGATTCGGAATCTTCCCACACTTTGGGCAGTGAAGTCATCAGTTGGTCACCAAACTGTGCCACCTGTTCCTCCATGCGCATAACCAAAATTCGAACAGATTCGAGAATAGCAAGCTTCGTTTCGTCGATCGCCACATTTTGGACAAGATGAACAAGCTGACGCAGAACATCCGCGGTATATGGCAGGAAGGCCTCGACACTAAATTCTAGCTCATCGGCAATCCATCGAAGCTGTCGAGCGGCAGTAATCAGCACGACTATGTCGTTTGTCTCGTCTTCGGGGTTCAGGAAATGACGAAAGATCTGATACACGACTGGTCGGCTTTGGTCTGAGAGTTTGACAGGTGCCCATTGGCTGATCAGAATGGCGATACGACGTCTGAGAACTCGGAACAGACCACCTGATTGCTGCGCATCAGCAATGAGAGTTGACGACAGGACTGCTTCAAAGTCGAAAGAGTTGACGACATGGGCGGCCGATAGACCCATCGCAGTATAAATAGCCTCTTTGGTGGCAATATCCGCCCGCGGATTCTGCGCGCTCTGGAAATATTGCAGTAAGGGAGGAATAATGAGCTTCTTGTAGTTCGTAAGAAGATCCAGGAACAGCTTTTCAGCGCATGGGCGCACCTCCCATTCGTAGGCATTGCCTTCGCTCTGTTCCTGCTGCTCCCAGTTTTCAGGATCCTCTTCCCACGCTTCGAGGTCGGATTTGCGAAATACAAAGAGGTGAGTGATGATGGCGTTGACGATCTGAACTACTAGCTCATCTTTCAACAGCTGGGTTTTGATAATATCGCGCGCACGATCTTGCTCTTCTTTGACTTCTGGCGTGCGATACTTGAATGTCTGCAACGGCTGAAATGCAGCCCTAACGCATGCGCGCAAGAGCAAAAGACCCTTCAGCGCAAGTCTTTCCTGAAGAGGGCCCTCAGCCTTTGCTTTGACATCATCTTGACTCTGACGAATACCACCAGATGTATCAAAGACCTCTGCGAACTTGGAAATTAGGTCCCAATATGCGCGGACTAAAGGTACGGAATTGGGCAAGAATGCAAAGCTGGCGGCGTGTTGTTCGGCCATGTCGATATGGAGCTTGGTAAATTGAAGTAAGTGCTTGCCCACCATCTCACTCGAGGCATTATCGTCATTGACAAAGGAAAGAAATTGGCCAAACTGGTTCTGAGAGAACATCCAAAACTGCTCGACGGTCGAGTCACTGTGCGGTCGGTCGTAACCAACGACTACGAGGCGGCGAAGAGTTCGGATTGCAGAAAGGCTATTTCGCATAGCGATGGTTGCTTCTTCTTCATTGCCCTGTCCAGAAGAGAGGTAAGAAACCCATATATTGGACTTTTCAGCGTAAATTTCTGACAAAACGTAGACAATTTCGGGAGTGACAGACTGAAGGGCGGTCTGTGATTTTCGCAAGCGCGCGGTACCAAGTTCCTTTACGACTCGGAGCAGGATTTCGAGAGCGCCATGCAGGTGGTGTTGGTTACCATCTTTGGAGGAGCGCAGCAAAGAAATGATGCTGGCGAGAGCATCAGGCCAGTCGGTCGGGTAGTCGATGCGAACAATTTTGGCGATGACCAGGGCATTGTGCAAGGCCAGCTTGCGTTCCGGCTCGCCGACTGTTCCTTGAAAAAGGCGAGAGCGAATGGCAGCCTTTTCTCCTGGTTGGATGCTGGCTTTCGTTAGGGCGTATATTCTCCAAAATCGGTCAATTCCGTTCTTTAGCTGGATGATGGCAAGGAAGCGAGCGTCGAGAGGGAGAGACTGGTCGAGAAAAGCTGTCTGCGAGTTGATCAGTGGCCTGAGAGTCTGATGAAGCACCAGGCACGCGTGCAATCAAAAAGAAACTTACCTGAAGTCCCGAATAGTAACCTGGGTGGCCGTTCTCACTCCAAGCCAAAAGCTGTTGCCCCGCGGCTTGCCGTTGTGCATATTCTGTCGAGGATGCTCCCAGGAGGGCACGACAGAGAGTTTCGAAGCTCAGCGGGTTAGCCTCGCCGGGGACTTCGATAGAGAAGCTCATAGCGGCAAGCCTGCACCGGGAAGATGTGCAAACTTGGTCAAATTCACCGCGAATGCTGCTGATGCGGCAGGACGACGCTGGTGAACATAGAGGAA
Source organism: Beauveria sp. NWAFU-1 (assembly GCA_024472245.1). Taxonomy (NCBI): domain Eukaryota; kingdom Fungi; phylum Ascomycota; class Sordariomycetes; order Hypocreales; family Cordycipitaceae; genus Beauveria; species Beauveria sp. NWAFU-1. Next base: position 5,311,681 of record JANBXD010000001.1, on the reverse strand, counting down.
CTTTGTCTGGTGGGGGTTTATTTAGTTGGGCGCCTGTGAAGGCCACGACCCCGCCTCAATTGTAGCTATGGTAGACAGAAGTATGCAGCATGCAACGGGGGCGACGCCATATCCCCGGGTGGCACTGATAGTTTCAAAAATCGAAGCTGATGAAATCCGTCATGGTCTTTTTGTGTCATATGGATGACTATATATGAGGTCTTTTCTCTGCTATCACTGTGCTATTTCATCGCCGTATCGTAGGCCACCTGCACTGGACCCCTGCAACAGTAGGTAGCCTGGACTGCAGTGGGCCGGCAGCTGCAAGCTGCTGGGATTTAAAATTTCCAACTACACTGACAGCTTAAGCTTTGAAATCGTGTCACAGGTCAGCTTCCACCAAACGGGTCGATCGCTCGGAAACACTCGCATGCTGCGCTCGCTAGCCACGAGGCGCGTCGTCTCGCTTGCCATACAACGTCAATGGACATGCTCGAAATGTCTGCCGCGCCGGCCCTACTCGCAGAAGCCGGAGAAGCGTGAACCTCCTGACCACCGGAAGCTTGGCCACCAGCAGGAGCTCTTCATCACGTCCGCCTTCAGTCCTGGGTCGCCAATATTTCTTCCTAATGGAGCGCGCATATTCAATCGACTGGTAGACTTTCTGCGAAAGCAGTACGTGCGATATGGTTTCGAAGAAGTCATCACTCCCACGATATATAAAAAGTCGCTATGGGCCAAGTCCGGACATCTCGAGAACTATGCGAACGATATGTATACCGTCATCGGAAACAAACGATCGGCAGCAGTTGAGCAATCAGAGGGCTGCTGCGGCACGAAACCAAACGAGCAAACGGTGGCTGAAGATGAGGACGACAGCGAATACGGTCTCAAGCCCATGAACTGTCCTGGCCACTGCCTCATATTTGCGTCGAAACTACACAGCTATCGAGATCTGCCAGTACGATACGCCGACTTTAGCCCCCTCCATCGCAACGAAATATCAGGCGCGCTGTCCGGGCTCACCAGAGTTCGCCGCTTTCACCAGGATGACGGCCACATCTTTTGTCGCCCGAGCCAAGTAGAGGAAGAGATTAAGAAGACGCTCGACTTTGTCAAAGTAGTCTACACTACGCTGAAATTTGGCGTAAGTTATCGGCTTGCGTTGTCTACGCGGCCAAAGGATCACTTCATAGGCACAGAAGATGAATGGAACAGAGCAGAGGATCGTCTGCGCCGCGCGCTTGATGCGTCAGGCATGCCTTGGAGCGTCAACGAAGGTGACGGTGCTTTTTATGGGCCAAAGATTGATATTGTGCTCAAGGACTCAGACGGCAAGGAACACCAGACTGCAACGGTTCAGCTCGACTTTCAGCTGCCGAAGCGATTCGAGCTGGAATACCAAGCACCAGCCCCCGAGTACGAGGCTCGCGGCGAAATTACAGAAGATGCTGCTCTGCTGGCAGAGTATGGACCTGTTCGACCGGTGATGATCCACCGTGCCGTGCTTGGGTCTGTTGAGCGTTTCATGGCTCTGCTGATTGAAAACTACAACGGCCAGTGGCCGTTCTGGCTGAGCCCCAAACAAGCCATTATTCTCACCGTCAATACAACTGCTCCCGTCGTGGATTGGGCAGAAAAGGTCCGCGACGTCCTGCTAGGTAACCTTCCCCGATCATACACCGGTGAGGAGACTCCAGCGTCAGATGCTGGCATCGCCTTGTCGGGCCAAACAGGTCTTGCAGTGGACCTGGACACCACCGCCAGGTCACTGGGCGCAAAAATCAGAGAGGCGCGAAGTAATGGCTACAGCCAGATCCTTGTGGTAGGCGACGCAGATGTACAAACTAAACAAGTCAGCCTGGGCAAGGAGCGTATATCCCCTGGACAGATGAGAGATAGAATGATGCAAATGGTGGACCGATTTGAATAATGTAGTAATAGCTACTTGTACAACAATACAATGCAAGCCTGCTTGCTGGGCAGCAATAACACTTGATGAAGTTTGTCAAGCTCCTCTCTTGGCCTAGCCATGGGTGCTCAGCATTACAATGGGAACGAATGCTGGTTTTGCGTAAGCGGCGCACTCGCCGCGGCGCCGCGATGGGCTCTTTAGTGGCGACCATGGTTGTTGCCATCAAGCTCGGCTGCAGTCCACCCTCGCGGGGTGTGGCACCACGCTCGCATATGCGGCGGCCCGCGGAAAATGGTCAAGTCTGATTCTCAGTCATTGACAGACTTCGCATCTTCATCTGTCGGCTCGACCGCGGTTGTGAGGGTGCGCAAAGGCCGATCTGCGATGGGCACGGGTCAGTTGTGCGAGGACGCATTTGGCGTTTGCTTGTTGCAGCGGCGGGACTTACGACTTAAGTTCAGGGTCCACAGCACCGCCAGTCTGCTCGACGCGCTCAATCATGGACTGGCGCTCATCGAGCTGCTGGCGCATATAATCGACCGTCTTTTTAAGAACGAGTCCCTCGGATCGACCCTGGCCCTCGAGGCCGGGCACCAGCTCCGTCAGCCGGTCGAAGCCTTCGCGAATCGCCTGTCTGCGCTTTTGCTCTGTTGGCAAGGTTAGTTGATCATCTCCGTCGTTGTATAAATCGCTCTGCGCGACGGGTCTGGAGTGCTGCGTTGGGAGAGAGGCCGGGCGAGCGCATGGTGGACAACTGACCAGAGGCAATGTGGTTCTGTTTCTTCTCTTCCTCGGTAAGACGGGGCTTGTCGTCGCCATTGGCGTTGGCGGCGTCGGCCCCGGTCGTGTTGTTTGGCGAAGACGACATGATAAAGAATGAATAAGCTATACGGCAAATTCCCGGGCTAGTCTTTGCGAGAATGATGGTTCAGAAGTTGTCGCCAGGACGGGCTGGCAAGTTAAATCGAGCCGGCTCCTTTGGTGGGGGATCACATGCGCAGCGCCAAACCCACGCAAGATGGCTTTCCGCTTTCCCACCACCTTGGCACCCACGGCGTCGGCGCTGGGAGCCAAGAAAGGCTTGCAGCGGCCGCAAGGGGAGCAAGGGGGAGCCACTGAATTCCACCCATTTACATGTCCGTGCAAGCCGTGGCATTTCTGGCAAGCAGGGGTCTTGCCCCAGATTGCTTTCGAGTGGCATGACGCACTCGGCGCGGCGCTGATACGCCGTAAGCCACTCATGGCTTAGTGGCCCTCTGAATGTAGACAGCCGAGGAACAGGACCATCATGCCGCGTATCTTTTGCAATACGCCGATCAGGCAGGATGCATGCACGAGACCCCAGTGGAATTCAGGCCGAGGGAACTGGTTTACAAGGCTGCCATGGTCGTGTTGACATCCGGTCAAGGGCGCTCTCGCAAGCGACGGCCTGTTGACGCTTTTGAACAGCTCGATACACTTGTCGCGTCAGATGGCAGTAGCGCAAGCCGTAATTCTTGGACTAAATCGACCGAAGTGCGATACAATTGTACAAACATATAAGGCAGCAGGTGCGCAGGTAACTCTACATTGTGGTACCAGCTGCATTCGATATCTGCCTGTTTCACATGTGCTGCTGCGTACATGTCAATCAGCTCGGTGCGCCGTGAGAGCTGAACCATGAGATAAATTCTATTCCCTTTCGTATTCTCAGCCATCAGACTCGGCCTCTTCACCCTCGAAGTCCACCTCGTCCTGGCGAAATATGACCTTCTCTGCCAGCTGCAACGTCTTTTGCACAGGCAAGCCAATGACATTGTCCATGCTGCCCTCAATCTTTTCAATCAGGAGCAATCCACCGATTCCCTGAATCCCGTATCCGCCAGCCTTGTCTACGCCTTCGCGCGTTTTAACATACGCCTCAATGACATCATCCGGCAGACCGTCTTCCTCGCTGTAGAAGTAGACCTTGGTCTCCACCGTTTGTGTCGCCATGTCGTAGCCTGGGTGGCGCGCATCTTCTCGGGGGGCAATAGCAGTCACCGAGGTCAATACGCGATGCATCCGAGAGTCGCGCAAGAGCTTCAGCATGGCAACGTGGTCGGCTTCGCTGCGTGGCTTCTCAAGGATGCGGCCTTCGCGGGTGACGATGACGGTGTCGGCCGCGATGACGAGTTCTGGATCGGGTATGGAGTTGAGAGGTGTCTCGAGCGATTTCGAGTACACGTCAATGCCCTTGCGACGGCCCGTTTCCGAGACATACTCCCACGGACCGTAAATCGTCTTGTCCAAATCTTCTGGTATTGTGGACGGCGTAATCTCAAAATTTCTCAGGCCAATCTGTCGTATGCTGTCAGACACGCCCGTCGCAGCGGCGGCTGCCGTGTACTGACCTGCTGAAGAAGCGCCTTTCTACGGGGGGAAGCGGAAGCCAGGATGACGCGCTTCGAGTTGAGGTGTTTGATGATGGGAATGTCGAGCGGCGCCGGGCCCCGGCGAAGTCCTGGAGGAGGGGGAGGGCGCGCGCTGGTCTTGGGCTCCGTCGAAGCTTCGTCGTAGCCCGGAGGCGGGTCTTTTGGTGTCCCCAAATCGGCCATGTTGTCTGGTGGCATACGGTACAAAGTAGCGAGCCGTAGGTGAGGGAAGAAGCTTCGGTGATTGCGTTGCTCAGATTCTGGCCACGACCAGAGCTGCCACAGCGGGGCGCGCCAGAGCGCTACTGGCCACTGTAGAAGCAGATGGGTTAGTTGAGGCTTTCAAGTTGTTGGAAGCGAACTTTTTATTAAATACGCAGAGGCAGGTAAGGATAATTTTAGCATAGACAAGCCAAAAGCTGAAAATACCATTGCTCTTTGCAACACTGTTTGGCTGGGTTTCTAAGAAGTTGTGGCCATTTGTATCATGCCAGGAGGAGGAGTTTGGCCGCCTCTTTTAGCTACTGCTCTAACACCACATACCCTTGGAACCAGGACTTACAGCACTTGAACCCCGAGCAAACTTACTGGATAATCTCTTATTCTCTTTAATAGAACTTCTTTCATATAAAAAGTTCAGCACCTCTTTACCTCAGCAGTACACTCGAAGATCGAAATGACTGGAGACGCGGGCAGATGACGCTAGTCCCATTCAGGACTCCACAGTATTTTGTTGGCTCTCTGCCTTTTCCCGCCCCTGCGCTTTTCCGCTTGCCAGGACATAGACCACCACCAGCTCGTTCACACCAAAGCTTGACACTACTCGGAACGCTCACGCGCAGCATCAAGCGGCCATTCAAAAATCGGCCAACGGTACAATAATCGCGCGTACGCACATTTGCAACACGAAGCAAGGCGCACGACGTCCGCCCAAGCGCACGCTACCGAACATTTCGAAACGCGAGTCCTGCGACCTAAACACGCGTCTATCAGTTAGCGACACTGGCCTGGGCACTTGCATTGTGCGCCTGCTGCCGACACGATCGATTGGCACGCGATTCGTAAAATCTAGATTCGCTATTAGACGCATCATAAGCATCGTCAGCCGCCTAGCCGTTACGGCGCTCCCGCAATGGACAGCAAGCGCAAGGCCGACGGTGGAAGCGGCGCCGACGCTGGCGACCGCTCCTCGAAGCGTCGCAAGGTTTCGGTACGATTATACAGCAACCATCGGTGTGGATATTGATGCAGTTTTGTTACTTGGATGGATGGCTTTCATCATATCTCTGTTTCTTGCTACATACGATGCGCCGTCATTGCGGCGCAATGATGCTAATAGCTATTCAGGACTTTGATCTCACGAAAGGCGAGACGAAGGAATCAACTACCGCATATGGAATTGCATTCCTTGAGCAGATCCGCCGTACCTCCGATAAAAGGTAAAAATCATTGCGCATCTCCGCAGCTGCAGCTACTGACTTGTATGCAGTGGTCGTTTAATCGCAACCTATTTTGAGAAGCTACTTCCCCGACAAGGCAATGCCGATTACTACAAAAAGACTCGAATGCCAATCTCGCTTGAAATTGCCGAAAGAAAACTTGAAAAGGGCGACTTCAACAACATGGCGGAGCTTGAAAGCTACTTCAAGCGCATGATTTCAAACGCCAAAGAGTTTTATCCGCGATCATCATCTGTCTTTGACGACGCAGAGCGCTTTCGTAAGGCTCTCAGCAACTACATGACGAAGAATAATCCGGCGTATGCAAAGCGGGGCTATCAGGCTTTCCCAACACCGTTGCCCGAAGAGGATGCCGAGGGTGAGGACGCTGGTGATGATGATGAAGAGGCTGAGGGCCAAGATGGGGAGGGAGAGGAAGAGGAGCAAGGAAAAGAGGAGCAGGTGAAAGAGCAGGTGGAAGAGGGAGAGGAAGAGGAAGAAGACGAAGGCCCGCGCCGTAAGTCCATCATCATCAAGAGAAAAGAAGAGCCTACTTCCTCTCGTTCGCGACCTCGACGATCGTCTGCCTACCAAGCCAGCCCCAAGCCTGCGACGCCGGCAAAACCTGATGGTCATCAATATGAAGGTGTTTCTTACAAGGGACTCACCTTCCAAGAAGCTCAAGAGAAGATTGTGGAAGAGCTGCTTAGGCATCGCGAGCCCGATTACGAGGAGGTCTACTTTGAGCCTTTTGTCAACCTGCCTCCTCGGGCTTTGAAAGACTACTACAGAATAGTCACCGACCCTTTGTCGCTGAAGAAGCTCCAAAAGATCGTCAAGGGCATTCAGGGTCGCGGTGAGCTGACAGGTGTTAGCGAATTCAAGTCTTGGGCCGCTTTTGCAGAAAAATCCAAACTGCTTTGGACAAATGCCTACTTTTACAATGAAGAGGGCAGTGAGATCTATACTCTTGCACAGGAACTAGAGGTTTGTTGCAACCTTTCCCAGAAAGAAAGACTCATCGCTGACAACCAGTAGAGATTTTTTAACGCACAGCTCAAGAAAGCCAAGGCGGCGGTTGCAGAGCCTGTACAATCGAAGATAAAGCTCCGGGTCGGCGGCCACGCGGCTAGTGACACTCCAACAAGCAAGAAGATCACCATCCATGTTGGTGGCCGTGGCAATGAAGAGTCGCCAGCTCCAGACACGGAGGTGCCCGTCACGAATGGTGAAGCTGCCAATGGCGCTGCAACACCTGCGGCTCAGGGCGAGGACGGAACACCGTCCAATGCTCCCACACCGGGCCAGCTCCCGCTAGGTGCTCCGCGACCACCGCAATTATCGGAGACTCCTGTTCCTGCGCCGCCTCCAGCGCCGCCGAATCCCGCCCAAAATAACGAGACAAGGCGGCCTCGTGGGCCTGGCAAAGGTGAGACGCCAAAATTCGGAGACGGTCTCGTGAAACAATGCTAATCTAGACTGCAGGCATCGGAGACGCGCTTCTCTCTCGACTGACCATTCTGGCCCATCCCATGCTGCAGCTCGCCCAGCCCAACATGGGCTCCATCTACCCCGACCCCAAGTACCTGCAGCAGTCGGGCGTCATCAACGTGCCGCCGCACTGCACTCGCGTCTTCGTCGTCACCGCGCTGCCCGACTTCTTGCACGAGCGCCACTACAGCCTCTGGACGCTCATCAACAGGCAGCCGGTGAAGCCGTACCCGCAAATGGTGCCCGGCCAGCAGCCCCAGGAGCTCGCTTTCGAGGTTGGCCTACATCCTGGCGTCAATGTCGTCGAGGCCCACCTGATTGCTGCCATTCCTGGTGAGCAGCGTGAAGCAGGCGCTCCCGAGGCCGAGTTGGAAATCTTTACTGCATACGTCAATGTGATGAAGAATTGAAACCCCCGATAAAAAGGGAAATAACAGTTGAAAGTCTCGTGGGCGACCAACAAGGCGATATTAATGTTGATGTTTCCTGTGCGTTTCTCTTTTCGTCTCTGTATAGGTTTTTTTCGGGGCAAAGTTGGGAATTTCTTACGAATCTTTGGGGAGAGAGCTTACCAGGGAAAAGGGCTAAGCTCGAAGCCGTCCGTTCAATGCTACACGTTCTTGGGCACCACTGATGATTTGTTTGTGTATTAATGGGTGTTATTCCCGTCAACTGAAGTGCAAATCAACAAAACATGAGTCTAACCCTGCGCTGCCTCTGCGGCCCGTGACATAAAAATCAAATTGCAGGACTTTGTGGGCAATGTGCAGCTATCGGGAATACCGGATTCGCAAGTGAGCAAAGAAACTTAGCGCTAATGCCATGCTGCCTACATAATATACAAAAATTACAGTGAAGGCTCTGCTTTTCCTTTCCCATGCACAATAACTACATCGCTTCATCCGCCTCGCGTTACCAATCTCAATTCGCCGGGTACTGGTTGAACGGCACGAGGTGCTTCAGCTGCGATTGAATGTCGACAAACTTGTTCTGCTTCGGGTCGAACCAAGCGACAACGTAAACGGCCATGTATGCCTTGTTCCCTGTTACCTGAATCAAGCCATCCACCTTGATGCAGCCAGGGCCAGGGCCCCGCCGCGCGGGCTTCCAGCTCTTCGCCAATGTCACCAACGCCGCCGACGTGGCGCGCTGCAGAGTGGTCGAGGTCTCAGTCCCGATGGACACAACTGACTGGTGACTCTTTTTCAAATCCTGCAGCTCTCGGTTCGCGCTGGGACCGACGGTCTCCAGCTGCACGCGCTGCACCATAGTCGGCTCCCACGTCGAATGTTGTCTGGCCGGCGGCTCGGCGACGCCCAGGAATATGGCCATGTCGGAGGCGATGCCTTTTCCATAGGCGCTGACAAAACTCAATGCCGCCTTGGCCACCGCCGCGGGGTAGATGGCGAGATATAAATGCTTCGCCGCGAGTGTATCGATTGGGCGGTGCGCCCAATATATTCCGTCGTCTTCGATACTGATTCTGCAATGACAGTCAGTACAATGAAGCCGCAGCTCTGACGAGCTCAAAAAGAGTCTTACCCCGCTACGTAATGTTTAGGTGGCGGTTGGGCGGGAAATATTGTATCGAGCCAGTAATGGGATACGTGGATATCTTTGCCGCCGAGTATTCGAACGTACTGGTCGCTGTTCTCGATCGCTTTGCACATAAGGTCGGCCAACTTGCCTATGATTTCTGTGTTAGTACAACTAGACACAGTGCCGGTTTGGCGGTCGAAGTTACCCACGTTTGATATCCTCGCGCGCATCCTTCTTTCGACTGAAGGTAACAAATTCTTGCCACTCTGGGTCACTGTTTCGATACGGTGGCTGGCTAACCTCGCTTATGCTGAACGGCATGGGCAGGAACAGTATCGAATCGGAACCATCACCGGCTTCTTCGGCCAGTTCTTGCTTCTCCTTGTCGGACATGGAATCCCATTCCTCTTCCGCCCAGTCGAACAAAGGCTCCAGAACGATGACATAGAAAACAGACCAGCACACAAATGCTGTGCTTGCTGTGAGAAGAATGCGCCTATATATGAATAACCAAGAGCGTCAGCAATTGCGATTGCGCAATGGTTTGACCAAGGGTACCTACCCGACAAAGCGGCGTATAGGTTTAAGTCGTGAGCGAGTCACTGGTCTAGGAAAATAAACGGGTAGGGGCTGGGTCGTGATTCCACTCTTGCGCCATGGCATTAACGATATTGGTCGGGTATGTAAAGGAGCCTGCTGGCTGTGTACTGGTTTCGATCGAAGAGCGTTGAAAGCCGCTCTTGGCGCGGGCGCCAGCCGTCGCATCGCCATGGTCTGAAAAGAGACGATACAATCTATCGTTCATGTAGAAAAGCCTAAAAAGTCCCGCAAAGAAGAAAAATGCATACTGCTTGAAAGAAACGCCAGATTCAAGATTGCGCAGGTGGCGATGATGTAGCTCGTCATCGGGCACACATTCAGTAGGTTAATTAGTTTGTTAGTAGTAGTGCGACCCTTGCCACCACCATCCGCCGGAGTAACCAAACCCCGAGCTCCGCACAACGTAATGGGCGGCATGCAGCTACCTGCTCGCCTAACCATTCCCTTGTTGGTGACGTTTCGGTGTTCATCTGCTTGACAGCCCCAGCCTTTATGACCCAACAGCCATCATGAAATTCACCGCAGGGATCATTGCGGCGCTTGCGAGCTGCACCGCTGCGGCGACAACTACCGGACAAGCTTTCACGTTTCCCCGCGATGAGTCCGCCTCGATAGCCTCGCTCGACCGCAGCCTAGCCAGACTCGTGTTCCTCCAGCGCCTGGCCAACCCTGGCGAGGGTCCAACCATCAAAGATATTCCCGAAAGCATCAGTGCCGACGATGCTGTGAACACATTGAACAAATTCGTTTCCTCCAGAGATGCCTTATTTGCCGCCGGGCCTGTGGCTAAGCGGCTACTTGTTATGGTTGACGGCATGACTGCGCAACAAATTGAGGACGCAGGGAAAGCCCTCGGTCAAGATGCGGCCTTTACGATAGACGATCTGCCGTCCTCCGCGGCCAATCACGATTTATTCGAAATCGACGCATACAACGCGGGGGCGACGACACAACACAGTTGCTCTCTGGACGAGATTGTTCAAATGAAGAATGGCCAGTGCTGGAGCGAATCATCGACTGCTGCCAGATACAACGTCGCAGAGGTATGCTACTTTCAGGCCGGAGATTATTTTTCTAAACTAATCTGGTCGTAGAAGCCAGACTCGATGAAGAGCATCCTCAATGCTCTGCGATCTATCCCCAAGCTAACCGAGGCCGGGAAACTCGAAGCGACCGTTGTACTACTGCCTGAAACGAGCGATAACGCGAAGCCTTCGTGGTCTGATAAGCCCCAAGAGCTCCGCCGTCGACAAGCTGAGCAGGTCATCTCCTCCAACCACAAAGCAGCTCCTGTGAGCGTCACTCACCCCGCCGCAAGCTCCCCGACGTCACTCCCGCAGAAGAAGATCATTCCCTCGTGCTTCAGCTCCAACGAGAGCTGTATCGCTAGTACAGACAATTGCTCAGGCCACGGATCCTGCGTGAACAAATACGGTGCCATTCCCGATAAACCCAAGGAAGGAGACGTTTGTTTTGTATGCCGTTGCATACCTACCCATAACAATAAAAGCGGACCTACGCACTGGGGCGGTGCTACCTGCGCCAAGCAAGACGTCAGCGTGCCGTTCTGGCTCTTTTTCGGATTCACCATTGTTATCGTTGGCGTTGTCTGGATGGCCATTAGCTTGCTTTTCAGCGTTGGGGAGGAGAAGCTCCCTGGTGTCATTGGTGCTGGCGTATCCCGCTCAAAGTAGAATTGTGGTATGACGAAATCATTGACAGTATTCTGCTAAAGTCACAAGCTAATGTGGACGGGATCATCGACCAGGCGATTCATTAAGATGGGCAATGTATTATAATAGGCGACGGGGTGGACAACAAGTGTCTTCAACCAATGGGGAGAGGGCTTTCGAGCTCGAAGCAGCAGCGTCGAGCCACTTGGGCCTTATTTGGCATGTTAATAGAACTAGGACTGAAATCAGGCATGTTTTTTTTTCCATGATAAGGGTTATCCCCGCCATACATGTGAAGGTGGCGGTTACCAGCATGACTAATACTACACCGTCGAATCTTGGGGATGAATCTATCTAATTCTCGGACTATCCAGCATTCCGCAAACAGCGTCTTGTGTCGATGCAGTCCTTATGGTGGTGCCACATTAAAAACGATAGGCTAGAGCTGCCGAGGCCCCCGAGACGCCCGCGAACTCGATAGCCGGCCCACTTCTATCACTGTCATAGACGGAGTTTGCGAAAAATGCCGTTTCTCTCCTGCGACCTGCTCTTGTAACCCTAAGAGTTGTTTATTAAGTGTTTGTCTTCGTTGCTTAGACCCCTTGATTGGCGACTTGGGAAGCCACGTTGATCGCCCGCTTCTTTTACAGCCTTACCATTGAATAATATCTGGTCAATCCGGGGCCGTCTGGCGTCGTGCGCCTCTCTGAGGATCATGCCCAACGAAGACCGCCCGAAATTGCCGACGGCGAAATGGGGTGCGGCTTGCGCTGCTTGTGCGACGGCGAAAGCAAAATGTATCCGCTCGAATGAAGCCCCTCTGTCGAAATGCGACCGGTAAGCAAGAACAAAGCCATCTCCGCGCCGAGGAATATATCGTCGCTCAGGCCGTTGGCGGACCCCAGCTGCGCCTCACACCGTCGTGACGCTTCCTCAACCATCACGCCGGCAGCGGCGGATATTACCAATACATCGAGTCGCTGACGCCAAATGTCGTAGATGTGAACGGTTACTCAAAGAATGTACGGATCAAGTACACAAACCCCGAAAGAAAAGACAGCCCAAGCCCTCGTGAGTCACTTCTCATCCCTAAACGCCCTATTTCGAGTCACCATGGCATTCGTGAATCCCAATGAACTAATTTTGAAACACAGACGCACTGCACAGATCGAAGAGCGTCTAAATGGCTTGGTGAGCTTGCTACAAGCATCAGGAGAGCTGCCACACCAGGCGCAGGGACAGCACGACGGCAGCACTCCTGGTGACTATGATGAGTCTAATCTTACATCATCCCAGATGACCGAGTCACCCATATCCCACAACGCAACTCCAAGCCAGCCGCAGCAGCTGCAGAAAGAATGGCATATTCCACCGACATACAACTCATTCGGGGCAGCAAACTGCATCTGCCGCCCGGCCCCGGGAGATGCACCGCCGCCTCCAGAGACCGATGATGTCGCCTTGGAGACGTACAAGACTCAACTGCAACACCTATTCCCTTTCGTCATTATTCCAACCAACGTCACGGCCGCGCAGCTTGGTGCAACACGTCCATTCCTCATGTCGGCGATTCGCATGGTAACTTCTTTCCGCAGCCTGCGCTCCATGAGAGCGCAGATGTACGCCCTGAAGAAGCATATCTCCGACTATATGCTGATTCGCTCGGAACGCTCCATGGATCTCCTATTGGGAATTATTGTGATCCTCGGCTGGTATCAGTACCACTGCTTCACTCATGCTCAACTTCACAATCTGCTGTCATTAGCGATTTCTCTTATTGGAGAAATGGGACTCAATCGACATGCTATAATTCATGAGGGTACCAGACTGATGGCTGCTCAGCCGCCCGCACCTTCTGCTCGAAGTAGTGAAGAGAGGCGGGCCTTTATTGGCGTCTGGTTTCTCGCTTCTTCGTAAGCCCTCAACTTGTTCCTCTTTCTTTGCTCTCCGATACTAATCTCAAGCCAGACTGTCGACTGTATTTGGCAGAATCGATCCTATGCGATACACTTCATACGTCAGAGAATGCGTCACAATACTCGAAACGGACATGGAATATGAGACGGACGTTATCCTCGTGTTCCTTTTGCGGATCCAGTACTTGACACAGCGCATTTCCGAATTGAATCCAAGAGACAACACCATTGAAGAGTTTACGAGCATTCCAAAGGCACCCACGGCGGTATACGTTTCCGTTTTTCAAAACGAACTTGAAGAGCTACGAGCCAAGCTGCCGGTTCATCTCAAGAACGATAGTACGTATTTGCATTGAGCCATAACGGGGAATGGAGACTAACGAGACTTCATCAGATATCATCAAAATGTACTTCAATACCGCCCGTCTGCGATTATATGAACCTCCGGTTGTAGACAAGGATCTTATCGCCTCATTGGCAGATGATTTCACGCTCAATAATGCAGGCGGTGGAACACCTCTCGATCGTCTCTACAATACAAGTGCGGCTATCACAGGGTGGTTCGAGAACTGGTTCGTCGTACCTGTTGCCCAGTATGCTTGTCAGACGACAGCTGTGGCGTCTCAGCTTGTGTATGCGTTGACGATGCTTGGGAGATGGGCTCAGCTTGTGGCTCCCAAGCCTGTTGGAGAACCCGAAGACACACAGCGCGGCACAACAGGTCTGGCATCGTTCGAGCCTAAACCACAGAACGCCCGGAAAACAGCTGCGTCGCCTCAGAATGTGGACCACTGCGCAATGCCGCACCCAATACCTGGTCCAATGACGCCAGCTGACGGTGTATTCGACCCAGATCTGCCGGCGGCCGTTGCGCACTTGCGCGCGCAGCTCAAGACACATCCCGGTCTGATGGTCAACGTTGGCGAGATCTTGCTGGCCATCTGCAACCGCTTCGAGCAAGCCAATGCCACTTTCCAGATCTCATCGACGGACACAAGAAACGACGAAGCCAATGTATGGAGCATGACTGCTATAAAGGTGCGCATCACCAAGGCAAAGCTGGAAAGATGGGCCGAGCTCGTGTCCAAGGAGGGTGAGAGCCATTCTCCAGGACAGCAGCTCAAGGCAGACATGGACACGAGCATGTCTGGCTGGACGGCTGGGCCTGAGACCGCGCCTACCTCCGCTATGATGCAAACTGGGAGTGGCGCTTGGCAGGGAATGGACCCGAACATGCCAGCAGATCAAATGCAAAACGTGTATGGTAGTACCCCGTGGCGGAGTGATTTGCTTACTGGAGTTGACCCCGCGGTTTGGTTTGATGGATATCTCGATTGGGGCGCAGTGATTATGAACTCAATGGGCACCGTTGAGCAGTAAATGTTTTGAAATGAGGCGACAGAGCCACTGGTATGGGGGCGTTATTCGAGGTGTGGGAATTGAGTGTTCCAGATGACTTCTTCTTGTTCTATTACTGGTTTTCTTTCTTCTTTCTTGGATGTCGATGGCTGAAGGTTCACTTTCTACAATAGGGCGGCACGACCATACGCGCCTCAAGATCTCGGTGAAGGGATGTATGTACACCATTAGCGAGAGATGTAGGAAGAAGTCGAGCTCTGAAAGACTTGATGCTTAATGCTAACACGAGTGGCAAACACCTTGATTGGCTCGCTCTTCGACACCGTCCCGTTAGTGAAGTGCGGGCATCCAATATGGACCAAAAGATGTCAAGTCGACGGCCAAATCGACCGCCAGAGTCTTTCATTAGTATCCATGGAGCGTGTGCCCACGATTAAATTCTGCCGGCCACTTTAATAGATTCCGATAATAAGAAGGCACATTTGCTCTTTGAACATTACCAGTGTGGAAGGGGATTCCCAAAGACCTTGCGAACTCAGTAACACCGCTCGGACTCACATCGTACTAATGATGGACAATACCATGTTTAAAAAGCTGTAGGTGCAACTGTATCTATGTTTCCCGAAGCATCATAACTTACAGCTGACCGAAATTCAGTTTCAAGTTCTGTCATTGCTAGGCCATGTACAATGGAAGCATCACGTGGGCCTCTAAATACCTCGACAGCCACCCCCCATAAAACTCCTAGGTTTCCATTGCAGCACCTATCTCATCTGTTGAAAGAGAGAATATATCATTCTCCAAAGAATCTCATCCAAGCGTTCCTGGCGGAGGACACAGCTTGAACATGTCAACAGATGCGAATGGCCCGCCTTCGGGAGAAGCCCCTCCATGGTGGGCAGGCCTACCCGAGCCGCAAGCAACTTGTGAAACGATTGAGAACTCAGAGATCATGACTCTGTTGGAGAAGACATTTGCCGGTCCGAAGCATGCAAAACGAAATTTTCTTCTCGTCGACGTTCGTCGGACCGACTGGGACGGAGGCACCGTGGCCACATCCATCAACCTCCCCGCGCAGTCATTCTTTCAAACCAGACCAGTTGTATATCAACTCTGCAAGCAAGCTGGTATCGAGCGAATCATTTTCTATTGCGGTAAGAGCTTCGTTGAAATTTTGAGACTCGACTAAAACCTTGCAGGAAGCTCAGTAGGGCGGGGAACCAGGTGTGCTCGGTGGATGCAGGACTACCTGACCGAGGTTGGCGAAACTGGTATGAAAGCCATCATCATGGCGGGCGGTATCAAAGGCTGGCATAAGAAGTTTGGTGGAAGGTTGATGGAGAATTATGATGAGAATTTTTGGGTAGCCAAAGCATAGATTGGACCAAGTTCTAAAACTTGCATAGGATAATCGTTTCCCCTTGTTGCATCTCGGCTTCTGATCCCATGTTTCTTTGTATATCGTGCTTCCCTCCATACCGTAACGCCGAGCGAAATTGAAATCATGCCTTTTGTTTCCACAGCCTTTTCTCTTCGTATCCTCTATCGGTGTTGTCGGTCGTCGCCGCCAATGCGTTCCATGGCTTCCAGCATGACAACTGAGTTGCCGCGAATGACCTTTTCCATAAGTTAGCAGACGCACGCGAGCCAAAAATCATTTTGAGCGAAAAGGCAGATGCAACATACCACCATGCCTAGTCTAGTCTTGTTTCCGCCTTCCGTCTCCTCGAATGCGTCGTCTAGAACAATATTGAGGAAGACCTGTGCACTGGGGTTAGCAAAGACCGGCGAAGACTACCCGGAACCAGCATTTGGCGTACGTCATATCCGCGCAAGACACCGATGACTTTGCGACTGCCATTTAGTTGGACAAACAGGCGCTTATCGAGGTACTGTAGTCGTGAAGTTAGCAAGAGCTTCAGACGAAAGCTCGCGTCTGCGTCTCCCTCACGCGCGAGGGGTAAAAGATGCCAGCAGCGCATCAGAAGGGATCACAAACCTTCTTGAGCTCAGGCTGGGCGGGTGCCATTTCGAATAATATTTAATTGGGTTAAGTAGATCGGTCAGTTGCGCGAGAGCAAGCAGACCAAGCTGTCACCCGCCAGCGAAGAACCTGGCGCCGCAACGCGCGCCGCCGCCCAAAAAAAATGAATCACGTGCAGATAAGATTATTGCAGTGGCATCTCAACAGGCAGCAATACAGCTGGGACATCACCTCAAAAATCAACACAAAATAATTATGAGCTCGTTCGGGTCACGACGAAAAGCCCGTGTAATCAAAATCGATGACGAGGACTCTGAGGGTGCTGAGAATGCCGGCTCTGAGATTGGTGGCGCGTCCACCGCAGGTATGATACCCTGCCAAGTTTGGGACTGTTTGAGCCACTCAGATGAGACTGACTGCAACATGACGACAGAACCTTCACAGCCGTCCTTCAAAATAAAGTCAGCAAAAAAGGGAAATAGGCAGTCTGGCCTTCGGAAAACCTTCACGGCTGATAATGAGGACGACGAAGCATCGCACAACAATGAAGAGGGTGAGAACGGCCCTGTGGTTGTGAAAGCCAGGTTCGGCGCCCAAAAAGAGAAGAAAAAGTCCAATTCAAGGCTGTCTTTTGGTCTAGGAGTCACTGAGGAGGGGTATGACACTACATTGCTGGAAAAACCGTTGAAAAAATCAACACTAGGTCAGCGGGTGGTTGAGAGCAATGCTGTGAAGCGAGGCATAGCTATGAGAGGATTTCCGACTCGAACGTCTGAAGACGATGACGACAGGCCTCGATATAGCAAGGAATATCTCGACGAACTGCAGTCGTCCACACCCACCACACCCATAGACTCTGCATCTATACCAACGGATGGCGATGAAATGGAGCTCGATGCATCCGAGCTGGAAGGAGCTATGATTGTAGACTCCCCGGCGCCTGCACCTCCTGCAACCAACATACAAGTGCTCACCGACGCCGAAATCCAAGAGCGAAAAGAGCGCCGAGCAAGACTAGCGCAGGAGCAAGATTTCTTGTCTGTCGAGGACGATGACGATGACGATGACAGGAGAGCCAAGAAGAAGGAAGACACTAGGCTAGCGACCGACGAAGATCAGATGGGTGAAGGCTTTGACAACTTTGTCGAGGATGGCGGCGTCTCTCTCGGGAAACGCGCCGAAAAACAGCGGCGTAAGCAGGACCGGGCCAAGATGGCGGAGCTCATCAACGCAGCCGAGGGTCACTCTTCCGATTCGTCATCCGACAGCGAGGCGGAGCGCCGCATCGCGTACGAGACATCACAGACCCGTTCCGGCATGGACGGCCTCAAACGCCCGCGCAGGGACCCAGCCAGGGACCTGCTGCAGATCCCGCCCAAGATTACGCCGCTGCCGAGCCTGGCCGAGTGCGTCGCGCGTCTGCAGACGACGCTCGGTGGGATGGAGGCGCAGATCCAGCTCAAGAGCGCGGCCGTTGCGCAGATGCGCAGCGAGAAGCAGAGCATCGCCGCGCGGGAGAGGGAGGTGCAGGCGCTGCTGGACGAGACGGGCAAGAAATATCAGGAAGCAATGGGAAAGGCGGCTGAGCTTGACAGCCAAGGGCCATCTGCGACGCCGAAAACTGTCGTCGGTGACGCTTTTGCTGGCGACCGCGGTCCGGAGAGCTTGGGGAAAAGTCCAGGCCGAGCCGCGATGGAGGCGGCAGGCGATGAACTATAGGCACTTTTGATAGCTGTCTGTGTACTTTAAAGATACCCGTTCTGAATAGAATTGTACATTTTGACGTCATTTTGTATCTCTTCCCGACTTTCTTTTACCGTTGCCAGCCACGATTGATTTTCAGTCTATTCACACCATTGTTGTCAGGCTCACATCAGAAAGTTTCAGTCTATCAAAGGCCCAACGACACTGCCAGGGTATCAACGGTAACGGGGTTACCAGTACCAGAATCCTGAAATTGTACTGC
Organism: Beauveria sp. NWAFU-1; assembly: GCA_024472245.1. Lineage (NCBI taxonomy): Eukaryota > Fungi > Ascomycota > Sordariomycetes > Hypocreales > Cordycipitaceae > Beauveria > Beauveria sp. NWAFU-1. The sequence goes on along the minus strand of JANBXD010000001.1, from coordinate 5,293,427 downwards.
GTAGCTATCGTCCGGAGCCATACTACGGAGAGCATCACGATCGCAGTTATGCACAGCAAGCGAGAATCGTCAACCCGCAGGATGCTGTTTGTTCAGTTTTAGCCTTAATTTGATGCCGGCCGTTTTCTTAATGTAACCCAAAAGTCGGTATCGCAAACGAAAATCGATGCCTTTGTTTTCATGGGCTTGTCTGGGTGAATGATGGACATGTCGAATAGTTTCATAAGCTGCCCGGGATTAGAGGAAGCCGAGCCTTTGTAAGATAAGCTGTGCAACATACCTCATATACTGTTTTATGCAGCTCCATCATTGCAATTGGCTTTCCTAAACAGGAGAATTTACCTCCCCCAAAGTGCGTGTCCACGGCCTTGTTCATCTTGTTCAAGTCGGCCTGGCTAGCACAAAGCCAGCGCTCCGGCCGAAAAATGTCCGCATCTGCTCCCCAGATCTGCCTGGACCTACCAACGGCCAAGAACGCTTGTCCAATCTCAGTGCCGCCGGGCACAAAGTATCCGTTAATATGTTCGCCCCCCGGTGGCACAAGCTTGAATCCAAGGCCACTCACGGGCGGCCACATGCGAAGGCCTTCCTTAATCACCGCTTGTAAATACGGCAGCTGTCGTATCTCGTGCCACGAGATTGGGTCATGGACACTTGAACTGGCTTCATCAATTCTCTTTGAAGAGCTTTAAAGGCCCACGGCGCCGCGATTGTCGACAGGAGAGTCATGCGTATAGTATGCGCAGTTGAGTTGGACCCTGCGATGCTTGCTTGGAAATTAGACCTCGAAGAAGAAGCGTAGCAATGTACATACATGGCAACGAATCCTTGCTGAATTATGTCATCCTTTGTCAAGCCATTGTTAGCATGGTTCTGTACCCATGCGCCTTCTTTGGCCTCGTTTCGGTGCATTGCTGCCTCGACAGATTTAGTGACAAACCTGGTACATCACGTTAATATGAGAGAGCCATTGTTTTTTTCCTTGCTTTCTCACTTCAGCAGCGCCCGAATCCAACCTGGTCTCCTTCATTAGGTAAAGCCAACCGAAACGGCCATGTGTGTATAACATCCGCAATGCCTGGCAAGATTGAGACAAATGTCATTAATGGCAAGGACGACATATTAATCTCGTTGAAATCATATAGATCTTGATCTTGTTTCAAGTAGCCGAATGGCTTCCCGATGGAAATATCTCCAATTGTGTCCAGTGCAAGGAATTGGGTCTTTTCAGCCATGTCGACTGGGCGAATTTCCGAGTCTGTAGATGTGTACTTGTTTTCCAGCATTGTAATAAAGCTTTGTATTTGTCGATCCATTGCGGCCTCGAACCCATATTCCTCGTCGCCCTTGACCGTAAACTGGAGGCTTTGCTTCAGTGATGATGCTGCGCGTTGCAGGGGCGAGTGTCCATACCGTGGAGTTCATTTGAGCACGCATGGCCTTGTGCTTGTCCTCGTTCAATGCAGACACCACATTATCGACGCCAGGTACTATTCTCGCAGCTTTATAAAACCTTGCTTTGATATAGTTACCTCGCACAGCAGACATGCGACGGAGGACCTCAGGGTCTGAGGATACCAACTGATTGGGACCAATTCGGACAAGAGGACCTGCGCAAACATCTCATTAAATCGAAGCCCCAAAAAAGAGCAATGCAAGAGCCTAGTGTATAACACACCATATTGGTCCGTTGCCTCTTTTAAGATTTGCGGAAAGACGCCGCTCATGGCTCCTCGAAGCTGCCACCACAGTGACCATGACGCTGACCACGGTCCGGGTATATGGCGTAACCGGTACCAGGCACGTATTTGGCAAAACAGAAACACCGCCACCGTCGCAAGAAGTATGTAAACAGCAAGGTCAGATAAAGAGCAACTTGCCAGCGCGGCGAGGAAGGCCATGGTCAACAACACCAGCTGAGTTTGTTGCAAAGCATTGTCTCGCCGTTTTCGATGCGGTGAAGCAATGTGAGCCAAGTGCTAAATGCGCATGACTTGATTCCAGAACCATGGGAGCGTCAAAGTTGATTTAAGTTAGGGAGTGAGCGTGCTGTAATTATGCATGTGTGCTATGCTTTGCCTGTGCTGATCCAGCATATGGAAACTTTGGCAAGAAACACCAACGTTCATGCTAGAGGGTGATGCAACGGCTTGTTCTGTGAAATGCACAGTAGGCTCAGCTCGCCATGCTTCTGCATCGAGGACTCTCAAGTTGTTGCCAGCTGTGGAAAGGAAAGAATGATTCGCAATAGCATATAAGCGGATCTATTATGAGTGTCTCGTTCCAACAACTACATTCGCCTTTCAACGTCCGTAATTCACAAGGTACTCATTCATACGCCTGTGCCGCTCTCATCTGTAAATGTGACCTGTAGTTGGCATTATGAATGTGGCTGACGTAGCTCGGACTAATAAACAGATGAACGTGGCCCCTGACTACGCCCCAGATAGCTAGACTTGACCAAGTGCCGGCATGCCATATTTTTCAAGTTGGACCCTGAACACCGCACTGCTACATCAATGAGGGGCTCAGGGAGCTGTAGAGCTCTGAACTAACCACACCACAACTTGGGTTGTATTGATACTGGCAAGATGGCTCGGCTCTTCCCTAATTGACCAGTCTCCCGCAGTAGCATAGGATGCTCCTTAATCGTACATGACAATGTTCGCACGACTTCGTTTTGGTCGCCATCGCTTGTTAACAATCGCGACAAGACTATGAGCTAGGTGTCTTTCACTGAGACAGCAAAGAGACCATTCAGCCGTCCTCCCCCCCGGAACCGAGAACCCCACCTTGACCACCCCATTGTAAAAGCCGGGAGCTCCCGCTACTTAGCAACTGGCGACCAGACAAACTCAAAGGGGCTTGATGAAGGATGCCATACAGCATGAAGTGTCGAGTGGGGAGCAGAGCTGGCGGATCAAGGAAAAAGCAAGCCGCGACGCCACCATCCTCCCGGGACTTGTATTTGCTTGGCAACTCGTGCAGCCTCGCGCCTTCGACGTATGTCTCTCCAATGTGGTATTCGTACACTTTGTATTATTATTTTGCCGTCGAATGTCTCTCCTGTCCGGCGCAGAAGTGAACTGTAAACCACGCCAAAAGGACGGTTTGCGAGCCGGCAAACCTGTTTCAGGCGGCAAGTGTCTGTGCCATCTCTTTGTATTCACGTGGTTCACGATTTGGTACCACGGGGCCCCGGATTTGCAGCTCCGGCAGGGCGCAGAGTTGGGCGCGCGAAGAAGCCCTTCTTAAAAGAGTGACCTGTCAAACTCCAGTGCAAACCCTTGGCCACCATAGTTTTGCAGCTGAAAGTCGTCCAAACTAAATCAGGTTGGCTAGCTAAATCTCTTAGCACAGGCCCATAGCAGTGTTCAAAGTAGCCATGTTAATGGAGCTTAGGTCGATGAAGCCGCTCCTCGACACTATGGGCTGATCCGCGGTTGCCGCGAGGCTTGCTCAGGTGGCATGATTCGTGCAGTTTTGTTATCAGCTTCACCAGAATTCTTAGATCCACGGTCTATGAATCGATGCAGAGAATGTGAGACCTTGACATGCGTGGGGACTGGTTTATTCAGCCCGCGGGACTCTGGAGAGGTGTGAGAAAACGCGCCACATCTCTTGTCCTGTACGAATAAGCCTTTGGCCCATTCTTGCCATTGACTCGGCATGCGCCCCTATGATACCGTCTTTAGAAACGAATACTACTTCACAAGGACGTCTGTGACGTGTTGACAAGTGTGGTATGCAGGGTAGGGGTCCCGAGTTTTTTGCCTTATCTACGTGTGCTGCACTGCATTCAAAGGATGAGGAGTTGTTTTGCCATTTTTGCCAACTTAAAAAAAAAACAAGAGAGAGCTGAGCGATTTATTATAGTAACAAGCGCCCCCAAGTGTGCAGAGGGATCTTCTCAATCGAGTCAGAAACCTCGGCGTTTTTGTCTATACATGAAGCACTGTTCAAGCACTGGATAAAAACAATAGCAAAGAAGCACAAACAAAACGATCTTCCAGCGAGCGGCACCCGGAAACTGTCGTCGAGTATCAACACGCCATTGTTTCACGGGCTGCAGGGCAAATCCATATCTCCAACGGCCTGCAGTCAATTTCTTTTCGGGCCTGTGAGATGATAATCGCAGGTCAGTCACAGCGGTTGGTGTTCATAGAAGTTATATTGACATACTTAAAAGCCGCTATCGTACGCCACCCGTAAAGCAATGAAATAGCTGGCGACAAAATTTCAAGCGTCAAAACAACATTCCGTTTGATGCGGACTCTCCCGCTCAACTCAGTGCGGGATATGACCGTCGGCGTTGCCATATTGTGCAAGACACGGTAAACTATGGTATGACATGTGCGAAATCTGTTTCATTCTCACAGCTAAATGTAGATTCCCCATCCGACGTCGCAGAGAATCGCCAACGGTTGCGTGTTGGCATGTGCCCCTAAGCTCTGATACCTGGACGACCGCATAGATTGACGACTAGCGAGTAGCCTCTGCAGACGAAAGCGACATGAGCGACAAGCTGAATTGACCTGCGCTATCGGTCTGAACGGGATTCTGAAAGCCATTCTCTTCATCTGTCGGGCGACACGGGTATCTTCTGGGAAATGGGGCTTTTCTGGAGATTGAGGTGGCCAAGGTAGCTGTGAGTAGTGGCCTGTGGAATGGAAAGCTGGCGATCGAAGGATATTTGGGTAGAATATGTTCATATGAAGAAAGCGCCTGCGCTCTGGTTCTTTGTGCGGGCAGTTCGCTGAGTTTGGAGTGTGCGACCTGGCCATTCTCTGGTAGGGTTGCTCGCATCAAAGATGCATGTCTCGAAATGGGTTTAAAAAAGGGCTGATTTTGAACTGTGCTTTGAGGTGGTAACACAAGATGCTGCGTATCTTTGCATCCGCAGTGTTGAGCTGGCGAGATTGGTCATTAATCGACGTCTGTGCAGCTTGTTTGCCTCATGAATCAATCTGGCGCCAGCGGAGTAGTTTGCCCGCAATTTTTGTACCTGGGAGGAAGAATCTAGCCAGACCCTGACTACAAGACGAAGTGGTTCGACGGAAAATGTCTGTAAAAGACGCGGCTGTGATTTTTTTCAAGGCCATTGAGCGCCTGCGATGACAAAACAAGGACCTTCTGAAGCTCAACGTTTCGGAGTAGGCTTGGGGGAGGACTCATATGAGAGATACAATGACCTCGCCCGGAATTTTCAAAGCCGTGTCGACCGAGCTACGAGCTATTTCGTATTGAAGTCTGAGGCAGTTGGTCGGGCATCTGCCCAAAAGCCGTGTCCGACGCATCATGAGGTATCGTAGGTTGTAGCAGCAGACAAGCTGGTGACTTGACCGGCTGGACACCCCTGTGTGTAGTTGGAGACCCACACTAGCTCAGGCCAATGAGGTGGCCAATGCGGGGACGCCCATCGAAAGAGCTAGAAGGCACTTCAACATTGGACATTCAACTTTTCTCCCCACCCTCCATTTATCGTCACAAGCCTCTCTAACCGTCTGGCCCGTTTCAACGCTTGCAATTTCGAATTCGATATATCAGCACGCGGCAGAAGACAACAAAAAGCCCAATTCGACTTCCAAATCAAAAAAGTCCTCCCCTATTCGGTATTCAACAACTTTGTTCGCCATGGCTAGCGCAGACGAGCTCAAAGCTCTAGGCAACAAGGCCATTGCCGACAAGAATTTTGATGATGCCATGTGAGTCTACTTCCAGACCTTGTCACGTAAAATGATCATTTGACGAATGTGTATTAATGCCAACTCCAGTGACAAATTTACTCAGGCCATTGCCATTCAACCCGAAAACCATATTCTTTACTCCAACAGATCGGCGGCCTACGCTTCCAAGAAGGAGTGGGACTCTGCCCTGAAGGACGCCGAGAAGACGACTGAGATCAAGCCGGATTGGGCCAAAGGCTGGGGCCGTAAGGGTGCTGCTCTTCACGGTAAAGGGGATTTGCTTGGTGCCAACGATGCCTACGAGGAGGGCCTCAAGCACGATGCTAACAATGCCCAGCTGAAGAGCGGTCTGGCGTCTGTCGAGAAGGCCATGCAGCAAGAGGCCGGTGGCTTCCCTGGTGCTGGAGGTGATGATCCGGGGGCTGGACTCTCGCGCATGTTCAACGATCCACAGCTTCTACAGAAGCTGGCCTCGAACCCCAAGACCAGCAGCTACCTATCTGACCCCTCTTTCATGGCCAAGCTGCAACAGCTGCAGAAGAACCCTCAAATGACTACCGACATGTTCAGCGACCCAAGAATGATTCAAGTGTTGGGTGTTATGATGGGAGTCGATATGGAAATGAGAGATAGCGACCCTCGCGAACAGGGTGACGTGCCGATGTCGGACGCTCCAGCCCAGGAGAGCAACCCGGCGGCTGACCAAAAGATGCCAGATCTGGCAGCCGAACCCGAAGAACTCGATGAGGAGGCCCTTGAGAAGCAAAAGGCCAAGGAAGAGGCTGAGAAAGAAAAGGCGTTGGGTACCGAGAACTACAAGAAGCGCAACTTTGACGACGCCATCAAACACTACACCAAGGCTTGGGAGACATACAAGGATATCACATACCTCAACAACCTGGGTGCTGCTCTGTTCGAGAAGGGCGACAACGATGCTTGTATTGAGACGTGCAACAAGGCAATTGAAGAGGGTCGCGAGATTTATGCCGATTTCAAACTCATCGCGAAGAGCTATGCTCGTATCGGAACGGCGTACGAGCGCAAGGGTGACTTGGCCGAGGCGGTCGAAAACTACAACAAATCTCTAACCGAGCATCGCACACCCGATGTCCTCAACAAACTTCGGGCGGCTGAGAAGTCCAAGACGGAAGCCGCCAAGGCTGCTTACATTGACCCTGCAAAGGCTGACGAGGCTCGTGAGGCTGGCAACAAGAAGTTCAAGGAGAGTGACTTTCCGGGAGCAGTTGCTTCTTACACGGAAATGATCAAGCGCGCCCCTGATGACCCGCGAGGTTACAGCAACCGTGCTGCGGCCTTCATCAAGCTGTTTGAGTTCCCAAGCGCTCTGGAAGACTGCGACATGGCCATCAAGAAGGACGTTGCATTTATCCGTGCGTACATTCGCAAGGCACAGGCCTACTTTGGTATGCGCAAGTACTCGGAGTGCGTCGATGCCTGCACGGAAGCTTCTACGATTGATGCGGAATATCACAAGGGCGCCAATGCCCGCGAAATCGAGCAGCAGCAGCAAAAGGCCTTTTCGGCCATGTACTCGGCTCGCGATAATGAGACGGAAGAGCAGACTCGTGAGAGGCTGCAGAAGGACCCCGAGGTAAGTTCTGACAGTGCTGAAGTGAGACGAACTCTTCTAATGCAATCTACAGGTCATGAGCTTGATGCAAGACCCTGTGATGCAGTCGATTCTGCAACAGGCCCAGTCCAACCCCATGGCTCTACAAGAGCACATGCGCAACCCGAGTGTGCGCACCAAGATTCAGAAGTTGATTGCCGCTGGCGTAATTCGTGTTGGACGGTAAGAGCATGATTGTAGTATAGGTTTGCAGTTATAATGAGAATATGATGCACGCGCTCTATTTATAGATGCTTCGCCGTGACTTCTAATACCCATAGAAAGACCTGCACGGGCAACGGGTCAGCCTGGGGCTGGGGAGAGTGCCCCCGCAATCGCGACCCAAATGCACTATATCAGTACAGCCTGCCACTGAATGGTACCCGAGCCGTTGAATTGTGAGGCTGTAGACAGCTCAGATGTGCGGCTACATGAGCACCCTTCAGGTCATCTCCGGCATGCACTCACTGAATACACGCCTGGTCAAAGATTGACAGGGCAACTGAAATGTTGATTAAATCTAAACGAGGTCAGCTGGAGGCTGAAAGCTGTAGACCGGAGTCCCTTGATGACTGTGGCGCTGCTTGCATCAATACTTGCCAGCCGACGCCCTAAAACGCCCAAAAAGGTGGCACCCCTGGTTCATTTATTTGCTCAAGGCTTGGCCCTCTGCCTTTGTCTTGGTCAACAATGCACTCTCCTGTTTGTTACATTTGCACAAAACCCAACGGCGAGCTGCTGTCCTTTTCTCGAGACGCGTAGGAGCTTTCAGCAACAACATTCGCCATGAGCGATCTCGCCAGCCTGGCACAAGGTACGTTTGGCGCTTGGGTACACAGTCTCGCCCTGCTCGCCCCCCGGGTGGTCGATCATAGATGGAGGGTTCTAACATGGGACGGTTCCCCGTTACAGATGCCACGCAATGGTCAACCGGAGAGTTGTTGGCCGAGCTCCAACGCCGACAAAACGCAACCGGCCGACCGAAATGTGGTGGAAAGGGCCAGGGATGGTATGACATGGCCGCCCACGTCTTTGCCCTGTTTCTGATTCTGGCCTTGAGCACGCTGGGTACGTCTTTTCCACCCACCTCAGCCTGATGTGATGCGACCCCAGCATCACGGCTTCGCGTTTTCGCTAACACTAAAACAACTGATAGCCTGCGGCTTTCCCCTCATCGGGCGACGCGCGACGACCGGACGATCCCAGGGCCGCCTCATCTTTTACTGCCAGCACGTCGGCACCGGCGTCTTGCTCGCGACAGCCTTTGTCCACCTCCTTCCCACAGCCTTTGAGTCGCTGACCGACCCATGCCTCCCCGAGTTTTTCAACAAGGGCTACACGCCCCTTCCTGGCCTGATCGGCATGGTATCCGCCATCATCGTCGTCGGCGTTGAGTCGTACCTGACTGCCCGCGGCGCCGGCCACTCGCACTCGCACAGCCACGCTGCCTGGGATGAGCTCGACTCCGAGGGCGATGACTTTGACGACGCCCACCGCCTGAACGGTCTCGCCGACCGACGCAGCCAGCGCCCCGACAACCTCACCGTGAGAAGCCCGGACGCTGAGGCTGCCGAGGGTCTTGTTGCTGGCGCTTCGCCGCTCCCCGGATCGACACCGACTACAAACCAGCCGAGGAAGCCGTCTCTAGATAATGCCTTTGCGGACGGTGACTCGGACATCGACCTCGACCTGGATGAGCTGGATCCCGTGCCCAACGGCTCGAACGGCAATGGAAGCGGACATTACACAACGCTGAAGCGCGGCGGCCACCGCATGCGAGCGGACTCGAGCGGCCTGCCTCCCCAGACACCCGAGCAGCAGAAGCGGCAAATGCTGCAGTGCTTGCTGCTGGAGGCTGGTATCCTGTTCCACAGCGTCTTTATTGGCATGGCGCTGTCGGTCGCTACCGGCCCTGCGTTTGTCGTCTTCCTCGTCGCCATCAGCTTCCACCAGTCCTTTGAGGGTCTGGCGCTCGGCAGCCGCATCGCCGCGATTCAGTTTCCGCGCAGCTCTCCGCGCCCATGGCTCATGGTCCTCGCCTACGGCATCACGACCCCCATCGGCCAGGCCATCGGCCTCTTTGTGCACCGCATCTATGACCCTGCCTCGATGGGTGGCCTGATTACCGTGGGCGTAATGAATGCCATCTCCGCCGGCCTCCTGCTCTACGCCGGCCTGGTACAGCTGCTCGCAGAGGACTTTCTCTCGGAGAAGAGCTTTAAAGTGCTTAAAGGGCAAAAGAGACTGCATGCCTATCTCTGCGTTGTTGCTGGAGCTACATTGATGGCGCTCGTAGGCGCCTTTGCGTAAAAGTCTTGCATTGATAGTACATAGAACATGAAAGCTGGCACGGCGTTTGGGCTTACGCTATTTCTGAACTTTTCACTTGCATCGATCGGGATACGTGACATTATTCGACTCTGACCAAGAAACTCCAACCCTAATTGATTAAGACTTCTGTCCCTCGGCGAACGAATCATGATTCTGCGTGGCGGTGTTCTGTACACGACTCACGCGAGTTTCAGCGTCTAGCTTCTTATATGCATCCTTCAGGCCACGTGCCTCTTCAGCAATGACTGCGGCGACTTGGGCATCCGTTTTTCTCTTTGGACTGCAAAACGCCAGCATGTTAGCATCTGAAGCCCTTTATATATTGAAACATTTAATAAGACTCACGCAAGGTAGCGCACATCCATGATGCGCAAAACAACGCAGAGGATGGCCACCAGTGCGCAGAGCGCACAGGCAGACTGCCAACCATAATTGTCTGATGAAAGCGGATGAGAACTCGAGCGCCCAGTACAATAACAAATTATCGTGAGTAACTTACAGTACGGAGCCTGGCTAGCGGGCCAGAGGAGCACTTGGCTCCAGGCAGAAATGGAGTAGTAGCCGGCTATGGAAGCACCAACAATCAGGGTTCGACCTTCTGGATCCGTAGGTGACCTGTTAAAATCCGTGAGTAGGGTGGCCACGGAAGATGCTGTCTAAAAAATGCTAACAAGTCGGACAGCCACGCCCAAATGAGAGGCGCAGTTCCCAGGGCGATTCGCTGAATGAAGTAGGCTGCGTATGCTGCAGAAAGCGGCGTGGTCTGAGGGTGCGCCGTCCAAACGCTCATGATTATACCGACCATTACGGCAATGACGGCTGGAGATTGTGTGAGAATAAGTCTCTAGCTAGTTTGTGGAAAAAGACATACCTTGCAAAATGATCAAGAGCCAGCGCGTGCGAAAGAAATCCGACATGTATGCCCAAACCCAAACTGAGCGCTGTTAGCAACATGCCAAATCTATTGATTAAAACGACTTGCCAAAAATGACTGTAATCGCGGAACCGCCTATGGGAATGACATTGACGTCCGTGGTAGTCCAACGTCGCGCGCCATCGCTCGTGCGCACAGATTTAAGGAACAAGCCAAAGTAATCGGCACCGGACGTGCCGAGCACCATTGCAATATACAAAACGGCAATCACATATACCAACCAATTTGTAAATGTGCGCCTGTTAAAGACAAGAGTCCTGTCAGAGACGCTTCCAGTGTGAAAGGCTCAAGGAAAAGAGTTGGGGGACGAACCTCGCGCCGGACCAGGATATGGGCTTGGCGTCAACCCGATTTGTACGAGCCAGGCGGCCGAGAGCCAGCTCTGAGTGAACTCTTTTGAACCAAAATGACCACGGGTTCGGCTTGTTTGGCATGTCCGGGATCATAAAGTAGCCAGCAAACCCCCAGAATACGGTAATGATGGCATTGACGACAAAGAGCCACCTACGTATCGGGTAAGTATAACGTAAATCGAGCAACAGAAGAAAGGCGAAAAGAAATAGTAGATTGGCGCACCTCCATCCGGCGAGTCCAGACTTGCCGCTCAAGCTGTTGATGATGGCGGCTTGCAGCGCGCCAGAGAGCATCTGTCCCACGGACTGACAGGAATGATAGAAGCCGATGCGCTTGGCCATTTCCGTCGGCGTATACCAAGACACTATTCGACTTGTTCAGCAGCAGCCCCATGCCAGGCTTTCTATAATAGTAAAAGAAGAAAACCCCTAATAGAATAGACTCACTGAATAGAGTAATCATGCCAGGGTAAGCAGCGCTTTCGCAGAGACCGAGAAAGGCTCGCAGCACATAGACTTGCTTGGCGCTGCGCGTCAGGGCAAAAAGACCAGTGATGACGCCCCAGACGATTTCGACAGAAGGAAGCCACCAGCTGGGGCGGACATGTGTCATGATGATTTGCGAGGGAATCAACATGATGCAGTACGCAACGTTGAAATATGTCGTGAATCTGTAAAGTAAAACTGTTGTCAGCGTTCTTTACGGAGCGAAGCCATGCCATGGACAAATGGGACATGCTCCACGTACAGATTCAACTCGTTTCCTTGGAGATGTAAATCTTCCTTCATGCCCGATACGTAGGCATTATTGATATTGGACTGGTCGAGATACCTAGCGCGGCCACCCGTCAATCATGGACGTTTCGGGCGCTCCAGAACCAGAGAGGGCAGGCATACTTGATGACTGGGGAACCGGTGATATTAGACTGAGGCTCGAGCAGGAAAGCGGTGATAATGTCACCATCTCGGGGGCCTCTGTACCTTGAGAAATGCATCCAAAAGTAAGGAGGAAAACATCGAGACGCGCGACAAAGGCCCGTTCCGCCTTGGACTGCTTCTCTGCATTCAGAGGTTGGTCCACCGCGGCCACCAGCTCATTCAGGTTCGCCATCGCTGCTGCGGCCTGGGCTTGTAATCGTCGAAACTGGAGAGGAGAAGAGGAATGCGCGTTACGTGGGGGTTTTTTTTCCCCTTCTTTTTGGCTTGGTGTGGCCGCTTTGCTTTGGTTGGGCGCCGTCTTGTCTTTCCCCGCGTTCGCGGGGTGGGCTGCAGCTTATCTGACATGGATGTCGTTTGCGGATGCTATTGGGCAGTTGAAGAATCGCGGCTCTAATGCGACAAGACGCAAGGCTTCATAAAAATCTCAAATCTGTTGCGATGATGAACAAATTTTGTACGAAATCATAAATCATGTTATTTGCTCAAGTAGCGACCCGCACGATTTACTTGCAGCGCCTCTTTACGGATATTGCTTGAGCCTTTGTCTAAGTCCTTGTCTCGAACTTTACGGCATTAGTTGCGAAATCCCCAATTTATTTCTCCTTTTTAGAAAAAAAAAAAAAAACGTGGCAAGCATTGACTTTTGACTCTTTTACTTATACCACTTGAGCCCATAAACCTCGTGCTTTCAACTTCTTGTTATTCATGGTGCCGTCCTTTCCCTCGCGCATGTGCTGGGCTATTGGCCATCAAGCTTCCACTTGCCGCGTTGGTCATCCTGGATGGTGGTAGAGCCACTTCTGCCAATTTAAGTGATGAAGAAACGTGAGCACTTGGCTGATTCAGTTGAGGCTTCATAGCGGCATCAACGGGGCTACGAGGACGATTATTGTCCGTCATCCAACAACTTCAAACAAGTCTTGTGACGGCGTCGAACAGGACGCTCCGTGGCTCCCTGCCCCATGCATGTTCTTCAGCTCTCGCAATGGTCTCACACTTACTCCGTACACGAGATGATTGTCAGACTGCGACAGGGGGTAGCAATAGCTTGTTCAGCCTCAGATCCCCCAGGTCCAGAGATTGTAGTTGATTGTGCCAATCTCCCGGGTCTCGAAGACTACTACATCTCACGACAACGACTCAGCACCGACTTCACAAACCGTACGCTGCAAAAGCACACTTGAAAATGCGGCCCATGACTGCCCTCTTTGTCGCTTTCGCTGGCGTAGCCACTGCCCTCACCCACGCCGTCGACAGCTCCTCCGAGGTGAGCGTCGACATTTACAAAAAGGCTCCCGGCCAGGGCTTCACGCGCGCCATATTCCGCGGCTACTAAGAGGCCTGCTCGCAGGGCGGCCGCGTGGACCCGACCTTTGTGCCGAGCTACAAGAACGCGCGGGCGGCCGGCTACAGGAACCTTGACGTCTACTTTTTCCCGTGCACCGGCAAGGGCAACAAGTGCAAGCCCTACGACCGGCAGCTCGGCGAGCTCCTCACCACCATCAGGGCCGAGAAGCTGGATATTCGCCGCATCTGGCTCGACATTGAGAAGGACAAGATCTGCAACGCGTTTGACTATGGCGCGCAGCGTAATATTGCCGAGGCCAAAAAGCTGATTGAGGCGTTTCGCGGCGCCAGGTACGACTGGGGCATCTACACGTCGTCGACGCAGTGGGCGAGCATTTTTTGGCTCCAAGGACATCGTGCTAGCCAAGGACGTGCTGCTCTGGTTTGCCAAGTTTGATAATATCGAGACGCTGGAGCTGAAGACGCCTTTTGGCGGCTGGGCCAAGGCTGACGCCAAGCAATACACTGATCAGTCGGCAAGTAACAAGTTTGACTTGAACTTCTTCTCTGCCTAGTTGGGGTCTCGGTATATCAGATAAGATCAAGTCACGACCGAGAAGTCATAAACACCATTGGAAGGATCTTGTGACCACATTCCCAAATGCTGCTACTTCGATCCGAGTTTTGATACAAATCCACGCTCTGAAAGTTCTCAATAAACTTTGAGATTATATGAGAGAGTGTATGGGTCGAAAACTGAGTCATGAGAAGCACAGGTACATTCTACAATTCAATTGCCGTGTTTGACTGGTGAAGCTCATTCCACTGTATAGTACACTGCGATATCCCTCATGATTCAGTTTGTTCTCGGTACATGTATGTTACTAGAATCCAGCTTATATCGAACTGGAAGCCGATAGTTTCAGAATTCTTTAGAACATGCCGACCGATTCAAAAGATTTACAACACTCTGCTGGCGGACAAGAATCACCGTCATCCAGCAACTGCTGAGGCGACCAGCAACATTATCTGCTAGACATTTGCTGCAGTCATGATGTCTTGCCTTGATTATACTCTTGATACCTTCCGAGTCGGCTGGGCATTCGCTTTCAAGGGCGACCTTTGCATTTTCGTGGCGGCGCTTTTTTTACACTAGACTTTAAATTCGGGATTGAGGTAGCGGAAGCAATCTCTACTCTGTGAGATTCTCAAAGCCTCAAAAGCAAACCAAAACAGCTAAGAAAAAAAAAAGCATAGATAAGAAATCTTAAGAATACAGCGTGAATTCGTCGCAGCAGGTCACCTCTCGGCCGCGTACTTGCATCTTCAGCACCTCGGCGGATGGGCCACCTGAAACCGGCCAATCGGGGCCGCTGTAATCTAAGCATCCCGCCTCGGCTCACAGGTGATTTAGCTGGTGTGATTGATGACCGACAATGGGGTGATGGACTACTAAAACAGGCCACTCCTCTTCATTCCTAGCCATTTGAAGGCATCAATATCAGCCGCCCGCCTTTTCGAATAACTTTACTTATAAGCTCGTCCAACATGTCCATTATTGGCACTCTTGCGTTTGGGACAGCATGTCTCGCGACCACGAGCTTCTTCAACTACTCGCCATACATGACCACGACCTCGGCCCCGGCGTCGCAATGGGCAGACGCGCCAATCCCGCTCGTCGCCACGCCGCAGCACCTCACGGAAAAGGTATGAACGGCGCTTGCATTCTGGCCATCATGGTTTTAAAAGATCTCACCTGAAACTTGCGCGTCTCTAGACTGATCTCTTTACGGCCGGTGCCACGCACATGGCCCTCGTCCACAATGCCTTGATCCGTGGCTTCAACTCCATCTACCAGCAAGCCCCCTACATCGACGAGCAGCTCTCGCACGACTTTATCCAGTACTCGCTCACATGGGCCTCGTTTGTCACCTCGCATCACCACGACGAGGAGGGCAATCTCTTTGGAAAAGTGTCCGACCTGCTCGACGACGAGACCATCTGGGCGGAGACGCACAAGGAGCACGAGGCCTTCATCGACGGCGTCGTGCAGTTCCAAACATACCTCAAAGACCTGTCAACGTCTTCATCCAAGCTCTCGGCAGACGAGCTGCTCCGCATCATGGACTCGTTTCGCGCGCCGTTGGGCGACCATCTCCACAGTGAGGTCCAGACGATTGCCGCGCTCGCCGCGCATCCCAAGGCCCCGGTCGAGGGCAGCGAGGAAGCCGCCGCCGCCGCCCTCGTCTTCAAGACGTGGGGCAAGAAGACGGTCACAAAGGCCGGCGTGCTGGATGTGGTGCCCTTTTTCTTCCTCAACCTCGATCGCACGTTTGAGAATGGCCGGTGGGCGCACTGGCCGCCGATGCCTGGCCCGATTCGCTGGATCCTGACCAACGTCGTCGGCACGTACTACGGAAACTGGTGGCGTTTTGCTAGCTGCGGCGCGGATGGCAATCCGAGAGAGCTGTTTGCGCTGGAGCTGCATGCGAAAAAGACGGAGCCGGCACAAGATCCGGCCACGACGTCTACGTCGGCTGGCGAGACCCTTACCGCCCATGCCGATGAGCTGTAGAGTGAGAAGCCCGCGATATGGGGTGAAAATGGCTGGGCATACGCCATGATGAATAAAGGGACTGTATTATCTCCAAATTATTGCATTGCTCCAAGGGAGTCGCTAAACGAATCTTGATCCATTAAAACCATTGTAACCATCTTGCTCAAATCACCATTACCACGATCCACGACTTTTCTGCCTGCTTTTTGCTTAACCGCAGCAAACAGTAGCCTCCTTGGTGCCGCTTGGTTCATCCCTGCCGCAATGTTAATACAAGTAGCGGTATATTGGCATCAGAGAAGGTTCACTTACGACACGGCAATGGGCTCCCAGTTAAAGGCCATGTAGCCAATGAATGCGCCGAGGACGATGCAGAGGAGAATGTAGCCATTGTAGTACATGGCGAACCTGCCGTTTGACAATTATTGGTTAGCAGTCTGGCTTTCGCACACGATTTTGTGCCTCTCGGCACGCCAGAGACAGGGACAAACTCACAGCATGACAATGTAGGCGGTTCCAAACTGGAGCATGTGCAGAGAGGCGCGGATGGCCTGCTGCACCAAACTCGGGCGGAAAGGCGGGATCGGGGCGCAGGGGGCGACGACGCCCTCGGAGCTGTCCTTGCGCGAGGTCGCGGCGCCGCCGTTTTGGGCGCGGAACTTGGCAATGTGCTGGCCGGTGATGAAGCGGTCAAACTCGCGGGTGGCGCGGCGGAGAGCCTCGAGGGCGACGACGAGGATGAGAGCGAGGATGCAGGCGCCGGCAAACTGGCCGTTGGTTGAAATGTAGAACTGCTCGCTGAAGAAGCAGCTGCCGATGGTGTTTACGTTGAAGAGCATCTAGAGAAGAATAGGTCCATGGTTAGTCACGTCGTCTTCAGCCTTGTCGCGAGATGGGCGTGATGAGAGAAGCTTACGCTAATCTGGCACTGTCGGCCGCCGCTGCCGCCCATGTCCATACCGCCGTGATCCATGCCACCGTGGTCCATTCCGCCGTGATCCATGTTGATGTGGTAAAGTAAGCGTAAGTTGTTGTTGCTGTAGTTGGTAAGTAAGTCTTTAGGTTGCGCAGAGCAGTCTGCCGATCAGGAAGATTCGAGGGGAAGATATAAGATGGAAGCAGAAAATAATGCCGAGGTGTAGATTTTTTTCCCCAGCCACTAAAGTGTGAAGAAAAAAAGACAGAACTTCTGGAAACGGTCGAGGTGGGAAGGTGAGGAGCTTTATCACCACCTCGCATGTTTCCTACCTAGGTCCCTAGGTCTAGCCTTGCCTCGGAAAAACCTGCTCACATCCCCTCAAATGCCAACGCCTGCGCAAATTGATCGCGTGTTTCTCCGTGTTTTATTACTTTTCTGTAGGTCCCGCGTTTACCCTTGTACAAGCAAGTGGGCAGGGTCTGGGCAGGCAGGTAGGCAGGCAGTCCGGAAAGTCAACCAGCCGTCTAGCGCGCCATGAACATTATCCGTAAATCGTCACAGTATCCGTGTCAACGAAGAAACAGCACGTTAAAACCCTTGTGGGCAGATTTTCTGAGCTAGAACAAAAATGGTTCAGGGTGTCACACCACGAGCGCAGGATTGAGCAGGTTTCCCGCTAGATAAGTGGCCGAGATCAGACGTGGCTGACAAACTAGCGGACGGGAGCAGATGCGAAATGCAAGCCTCCTTGTTTTTTTTTTTTGCCTGCTGCTTGCTAAATACTTGCACGAGCGCGCGAACAGAGGGCGACAAGACAAGAGAAAAAAAAAAGGCCAACAAGAATTAATCACCAGGGCAGTTGCAACTTGGCAAAAACGTCAAAGCTCTTGTTTCCATTGACTAACTAACCAAATGTCTGCGACACGGATCGTCGCATTAACCCCGACGAAGCACATCAATGATGTGAGACGGCCCCAGTAAAACCTTAAAAACTAGCTAGCTCGCCAGCGAGGCTGCCATTGTGCATCCACAGCGCCCGCTGTCACGACTGCAGCGGATCTCGGGACATGGATATTGTTTACTTTGTATTTGAAGGTTCATCTGGCAGAAATTTAGCCTTTTCAATTGTTTGGTCTTCTGAGGCATCTCGTCATGGTGGCAGCATGATCAAAACAAAAAACGCAAGCCGCATTTTGTGTGGCGACCACTGTGCTACCCCGCCAATATCTTACCCACAACTTACAAGGGTCCTCGCCTAATGTACTCCTTATTAGTATTCGTACAGCCAAGCAGCCTCAAAGAAGACACGTTGGACACAAGGGAGAAAGAAGCATGCGCCTATAACTCCACACTCTAATACTACTGACATCGCATCATGTCGGCGTCGCCCTACTAACACATTGCATACTAAATTTAGTTGACATCTTGTCAAATAAGCAGCGCGCCGTGGCCAAGACTGTTCAAGCACTTGGCAATATCCCAGCTCTCGTCCGCCGCTGCCGCCGTTGCCCAGGCCGTCTCCATGATGCTCTTGGCCTCTTGGATGGTGCCAAAGACTTGCAGCGGCCCTAGGCGGCTGACTAGGCCCCTGTACTTGTCGTGGTACTCGGGCGGCGCCAGGCAGCCGGCCACGCAAAACGGAAACGCCATTGACTGCATTGTCTTGCCGTCTGGCAGGTCCTCCAGCAGCTCCGTCACCTTGTCCACCGACCGCCGCACGTCCGGATCCAGCGGCTGCCACCCCGAGACGACCGTCCCGAGGTAGAGAAAGGCGGCGTGAAGCCAGATGAGGTTCTGGATGATAAAGTTGGGCTTGGCCGCGGCAGATGCCGGGTTCAGGCTCGACAGCGGGTCGCGAATCACGGAGACGGCGCGCTCCACGGGCGTCTGCGAATAATCCTGGTTGTCCAGGTGCCGGATGCCGGCTTTTATTACCCGGAACAAGACGTCGCCGCGCGAGGCGAGGTCCGCCATGGATAGGGTGCCTGCCTGCTGCTGCTCCCTCTTGTACGCGTCCAGCGCGGCAATGTCGCCCAGCGTCCCGACGACGCAGTTTTGCAGGCCGATAAACTCTTCCATCAGCAGCGGACCGGCCGACTGCGGCTCCGTGGAGAGCTTGTTCTTGGGGCAGCTAGGGATGACGGCCTCGTGGTAGCCAGTCAGCCGGGGGCGCTTCGACATGGTGATGCTCGACATGACATCGATGTAGAGCAGGTTTGCGCCGAAGAAACGCAGCGCGGCCTGGTCGGTGCTCCACGGACGCCGGATACCCATCTCTGGAGGCGGCCATTTCGGCGTCCATAACCCGTTCAGTTTCTCCGTCCACTGCTCGGGCTGCGGCAGAATCTTGACAAACAGCGCAATGGCGGCGTCGAGGTGCAGCTTCCAATTCTCCTTGTTGGCGGTCGTGACTTCAAAGATGAGCATCTGGATCACGCTTTGCATCACGGAGAGACCCTCGCGAATGTCAAAGTTGTCCCGCTTGGCGCTGATGGCATAAATGTTCTTCTGGAGCTCCTTGAGGCTGATGCCCATCTGGCAGTGCAGCTGCTGGGCCATTCTATCGGTGCACGTCGCGTGCTCCTCTTCGCCGCCCGCGAGGAGGACGCCAAAGAACCATGACGACAGCGAAATGGCTGTGTAGTAGATGGATCGGCTGCCGTGGAGGAATGCGTCAAGAACCCAGCCGCGACCGCCGACAAGGATCGGTGGCTGATAGTGGGGAAACAGGTAGGGAAACACAAAGTCGACGTAGTTCATGATCAGATGCGTATCCTGCGCCGAGTCGTAGCCGCTCTTCTGTGAGCCGCCAGGACCCATGAGCTGGTGGTGCCAGGGCATGTCGGGCGATGGACCGGTGGTGGCGCTGATGGCACTGGGCGACGTATCCAAGGCGCGCTCACTCTCGGACGAGAAGACGGCCGTGTCGCTCGAGTGACCGTGTGTGGGCTCGTCGTTGAGATTGACCATGCGGGTGCCATTCTCGAGCATCTCAAGGTACTTGCGATCGCGACGCTGACCGGCCTGCTTCTTGACCTGTGCTTTGATCGTCTCGCCCATGGCACGCTGCTTGGGGCCGCCGTCCATCCAGTCGGGCTTTTGCTCGCCGTAAAAGCAGGTGATCTCGAGGGCCGCGCAGCCGTCGCACATGGGGCGCTTTTCGTCGCACTTCTTGCGCCGCAGCCGGCAGGTGTAGCAACCCGACTGGGAGCGCACCTTGCCCGATAGCAGGTTCCTGATGGCGGACATGGTCTTTAGATGTTGAAAGAGGGGCTTCGGGGGCAAACCGAGGCAGTGAGGGCTTTGCGAAGCGCCAGTCTCTGGCTATGCGCGAAATTCGGTAGCAGTCAGGGTGTAGAAAACGATTGCTGATGAGTAGCTCGTTTGCGGCAGCAAAAGGCAAGCTATATATATATCGCGCGACGAGCGCAAAGAGAAGCTTGGGGGGTTCCGGGACGCCTCAGTGGAAATCTCAGTGGAGTTTGGCGGAGGGTGGCGAGATGCAATCTACAGTGGGAATGCGAGTCCGGGTGGGGGGCACTGGGGGCAAGGCATATTTAGTTGGGCGATTCCGATTTCTGTCCAGTCGACTGTATAACTACTTTCAGTGAGTGACCCTTTTTATTACTCGGCAGACTTCGTCTCTCTAGTCAGCCTCGGCAGATGCGCCGAAAAGTATCGCCGCTGGTGCTGACGGGCTTAGTTGGTGGGCCACAGCCTGCAGGAAAAAGGAGTAAGACTGACAACCTCATCAATACATCGACAATCCTCTCACCAGAACTCTTGATGGTGTGGTCCTAATTTTCAAATAATTTAAAAGGGTTAGAAGTTATATTAATCTTATTGCGCCTAAGATGGTAATAGCTATATAGATGGGTGATAGTTATGGTGATGTAGAAGCTTAATTCTTGCTAGCTGGTACTAGCTTGATTCTGGCTACTTAAAGTGCCAGAGCATTCTGTCTAGCTAAAAAGTCACCATACTGCGCATTTCGGCAAATCCTGTCGGCATACGTTATAGAGAACCATTCTAGGTATGCTATAACAAATGCTTTTCCATAGCAGTCACTGTACTCACTGACTAATGACACGCTTGAAGATATTGAAAAAGTATAGTAGTAGTTTATATATAAAATCAAATTGCACTAGTTCTAATCTCGCGTTGTACGTGGAGGATAGTTTGGGTCATATCTCTCTGAATAAGCTATGGAAGCTGAACCTCTCCCGGACAAGGCTATTTGGAGTGTGTATGATTACGCTGCGCCGCCCTCAACATCAACGTCGCTCCGCAGGTCGTGAGGGATGCCTACCGGTCTACACCTTGCAGCAGTAGTATCAGTTGAGCTTGCGTCGTCCAAATTTGAATAGTCCTCGCCTGACCCCTCCTTGCTATCGCTTTGCTGCGGTGACCAAGTGCTCCTTGCTTCCGTGGCGGGTACGTCTTGGGCAGCAATATCCTTGGGCATCACATCCACGTCGCTTGTCGAGTTACGGCCTGAATCCTCACGCCTCATACTGGCCAGCGATCGTTTCTGAGAATCGGCCGAAGTAGCTGTGGAAGACGTTGCTGAGGCCGCTTGTCGCGAGGATTTTCTGTGTGCTCTCTTCTCTCCTGACTGTGTAGGCCCTTGAGCCTTTCGTTGCTTGGTCTTATCTTCCAACGCCCTGCCACCAGTGGGTGAATCGATGGTAGGTCTGGCATTCGATCTTGAACCGTCTTCTAGCTGGCGGCCTTTAATGTGCTTCATTGGGTTGGCCAGGAAGCTTCCAAATTTAGAGCTAGACCCTCCCGCTCGCTCACTCAGCTTAGCTCGCCTGACAGAGCCCACTGTCTCTTCACATGGTTTCCCATAGGACCGATGGGGGTAGAGGGTTGACTCAGACTTTCTACGTTGTTGTTTTGACGTCGACAGTGCCGCTTGCGACTGTAAAGCTTGGATACTCCTTGCGGCATCTTGGTGGTAAGTGATGAGAACAGGCTTCACCAACGGGGACAGCTCCCCATCCTTTGCAGCCCTTTTGTAAACACCTGGGAATAAGCATAGAAAGATGCCGCCGACGGACTGGCTCTGGTTCACAACTCTCCAACCGTCAATGTCCTTCAGTGTCGACTCGTCTAGTTGGGTTTGAGGAGAGAGCCGGTCGCGAGGATCAAGAATAGAGTATTCGAGCGTGGAGCAAGCCATCTCTTGTTTAAGGGTTGCAGCCGCCCGAATAATGTCGTCTTGGAGCTTCGGGGCGTTTCTGCTGAATGTCCTTTCGTCCATGGACAGTGGAGGTCTGCTTAGTGTATGCCGCAGTGAATTCAAGATCTCTGCCAATTGCGTATTGCGCGCAGACCTGAACCATTCTGTCGTCGCGAGACTAGAAAAAGCGCTTGATCTCCATTTGTTCGCTCGAAGAACTGATTCTAGTGCTCCGATCAATCAGTTGGGTCAGCCTGCTTTGTAAATGGGCTGGTTCTCTTGCGACTGACCTTCACTGAGTCTTCCGTCCGCGCCGTGCCTGATTGCTTCGGTGATATAATGCAGCCCTTTGGCAGCGTCGTCTTTTGTTCCAGGAGGGTATGTTTTGACGAAGATTTCATCGTACAAGGATTGCCATATGACGCGTGACAAGACAACCTTGATACATGTGTCGAGCTGACATAACCAGTGCAGCTTTCCAATATCTTCAGGACGATCACGGGGGAATTCCAGCAATCCCCAACGATACAGGAACCTCCGTTTAGGGTCACCATCAAGTATTTGTTGGAATACCTGGCGGAATTCCAGCCCCCGCTGGAGAAATTCCACCTCGATGGCCGTGGTCCAGTCCTCGATATTGGCGCAAATCTCTTCGAATCTTCTCTTCAAGTCGCCATCTGTAATCTGGTCGTCTTCACACTGGAGTGAGATGATCTTGGCTATAGAGCGACCCACCTCCTGCTGAAGCGCATCATTGTCGAACTCGAGCCTAGAGATTTCATTCTTGGCCTCCTCCGGCCAGTCATCGGGATTAGACATCATGTCCAGAAAGCTACCATGTAACCTCTCTGGCCGACTTTTGATAGAGGATAACATCTGTCTGAGCAGATCTCGCTCAGTGCAAAGGTATATTTTTGTGCCCGGGGAGTGAACAAAGTCAGGCCGCACAAATGCGAGATGGGGTTCCAACCTCGATGTAAAGGCCCACAACGTTTCTGCACGAGCTCGCAGAGGGTAGTTAGCAGCTCTGAGAAATATTGGAAAAGATCTTCAACAATGGAAAAGGCTGAATGTGATGGCACGCTGGAAGAGGATTGTTGACGCCCGACTGACGTGGTCGCGTGGGCCCAATTGCGTCGTGGCTGTCGGAAGCTGATTCCTAATAGGCGGCCTTCCCTAGCTTGTGTAACTACGACAACTTCTTGCGCAAGCCCGCCGAAATGCTTCGCGGTTTAATTTGGCTGTCTTCCGTTCAGTGTGGCGTCCAGTTACGCGGGAGATATGTCTTGTCTGTCGAATTCAGCCTGCTCCGGTTCCCTTGGCTTGCTGTTTGGCAGAAACATCAACGACTTGGTCGGTTTAGAGGCTTATCAAACTGTCAATGCTGTCATTCAAGGGCATCAGTATGCCAAAGAACTCAGGCACGGCCAGCGCTGCTGCGGGTCGCGGCAAAGTTCTTGTAGGCGTCGATTTTGGTATGTGTTCAGCTTTGTTTCCAGGCCCGTCATGCACATTGCACTAGATGTAACCAATTTTCTGGCGCCGCAGGAACGACATTCACTTCAGTAGCCTATGCCCATACTTCCGAGGTAAGAATCGGACTTATAACATCTCAACAGCGTCTGCTTACACCGTGTTCGATCCATAGCCTGTTGGACCACATCTGTTGACGAGCTGGGGTGAAGGAGGAGATAATACCGAGGGCCAAGTGCCAACGTAAGTCGTCGACCCTGCGTATCCACGGCCATTGTAACGACTAATATGATTCGCATCACGTATCAGCGTACTCCGCTACGACAATGGCGAAATGAGTGGCCCATATGTTTGGGGATACCGCGCCCAGAGATATGCCCAGCAGGGTGAACGGATCCATGAGTGGTTCAAGCTGGGTCTTTGCGACGACTTTGAAGAACGACGAGCCCGGGAGTCGGAGCTCATAAAGCTGTACGACAGCAAGACGGCCAAGCAGCCCGTCAAGGGAGAAGATTGCGAGAAGCTTGTCAGGGACTATCTAGTCGGTATCAAGCAAGCCGTAGATAAGAAGCTTGGCGCCGTTGATCAGGTTGCAGCCCTGGAGAGGCAGTACATCATCACTGTTCCGGCTCTGTGGGACTATTCCGAGCAAGAGAAGACCCGAGCCTGCGCCGAGAGGGCTGATATGGGCAAGGGTAGTGAGATCACGCTGATTCTCGAGTCCGAAGCAGCCGGATTATGGGCCATTAAGAACATGCCCAGTATAGAAGAAGGCAATGCATTTGTTGTATGCGATGCCGGGGGCGGGTAAGTACATATCTCAAAGATGGATGCCCTTTCGGCGTCTTGGAGAAGCAAAGAACGAAATGGCTGACCCGACATGCTTGGCTCACCAACAGAACTGTTGACCTTACCTCCTTCCGGGTCAAGTTTCTGTCGAAAGATCGGCGTCAATGCGAACTGGTCGGGGCAGGAGCGGGCTCGGGTGGGCTTTGCGGCAGCATCTTTCTAAACCGCATCTTTGAGAAATACCTTGAGGAGAAGCTCCGAGACTACTCCAGCTGGGACCCAGACTTCATGATTGACGCTTTAGGGGCTTTCGAGACGAGAATCAAGCCCAACTTCTCCGGTCGGAATAAAGAACCGCATTTTATTCGGATACAGGGTCTCAAGCCAAGCCAGCGGCATGGGATTAAGAAGAATTTCCTTGAGCTGACAGACGAAGAACTGCGTGTCAACGTATTTGACATTGTCATCAACAAAATCCAAGTACTGGTCCGTGATCAAATTAACCACACGGAAGGCAGTGTGAAGGAGGTTGTGCTTGCTGGGGGATTCGGCCGGAACCCATATCTGAAGAGGAGGCTGCAAAATCTGGAATGCGTGGTCCGTCAAGGTATCAAGGTATCCGAGTTTGAGGACAGGTAAGTTGGGTCTCTACGTTAATGCGCAGCACTGGCCTGACCATGATGCAAAACAAAACAGTGCAACAGCTATTGTGAAGGGCGCGGTTACTGCTAGCCTGTACGGTCTGGGGAGAGCCACTGTCGCTCCGGATGGCGCTTTCAATTTCATGTCGACCCGTAGAGTGGGAGTCGTCTCCAGGAAAGCTGGCCGCCACTATGGCACTTGGGGCTATGATGACCTCAAGGACGGTGACCCCATAGAGAAGATGTATGGCGCGCTCGATGATGGATTGGGAGTCTCCCAAAAAGCTAACATGATGAGTAGAGAGATGCGAGACGACGGAGCCAAAGTCGCGCGGATGCATTGGTTTGCCAAGATGGTGCGTAAAACTCCGTCTCCATTAGCTTGTCAAGGTTCCAGAATTCTTACTAGTTGAAAACAGAATGATGATATTCCCAATGGCGAGCCACAATACTACGAGTACGAAAAGATTGCCAAGGTCATCCCTGGCAAACAAGCGCATGAGGTCTGTTTAATCAAAATCCCAATTTTTGTCTGCGAGAAGCGCAATCCGCCCGAGTATAAAAACGACCCCAGTATGTCCCGACGCACTACTTGCATAAACTCTATGCCCTTGACTCCGACGTGTACTGACATGAATCTGCCGCTCTATAACGTACAGATGCATGGAGGATTACGGATTTCAGTCTTGACCTCAGGGGTCTGACGATCCCGACGATCTCCCATGATGGAGGCAGGCTTTATAAGGCTATTTTCGAGATCGAGATGATTCTGGAGGCGACCAGCCTGACCTTTTGCGGAGTGTATGGTAGAAATACACCGAATGAAAGGAGATGCCCAGCGAAGAAGGTCAGCTTCAAGTGAAGATTGGGCCAGTCCCCGGGTAGGCTGGCTTGAGATGGGTTCCGTGACTAGTACCCATAAATAGACGAATTACTTTGTTTTCTTTCTGCAACGAATACAGTCAAAAAGGCTAGTTGTCTATTCGGTTAATGCTTGCACAAGTATCAATGCCAATATTTTACTCTTTGGTGTGGCGATTAGTCCGTACTGCAAAGCAGCACATTCGGACTACCGCGACCGACATCCACCGGTTTCCTGACTTGCAAGTCCTTCCCTTGATTGCCCCTCCATGCAACGACACTTCTTGCTCCATCATCTCAGATTATCGTGTCCTTGTCGATACATCAAACCATCCCTGCGACTGCCACGTTCATCCCGTGATTTTGCGATGTGCACTTGCTCCGCCGCCTGTTCGACGCGGTAAGTTAAAGGCTCCGCTCTGATGGGATGGGAGGTTAAAGGAGCCGTCGTTGGGTGGCGACGGCTGCGGAGGTGCAGGTGGAGGCGGAGTTGGAGCTGGAGCTGTTGTTGGGACTTTGGTGATATAGATGGATGTTGATGAGGTGTCGTCAGTAGAGATGGTGGTGTTCGGCGGTGGGATGTTACGCCTGATGCAGCAAATACAGATGCTGAGGAGGACACCGATTGTTACATGGAGAATGACAAGGATGGCGATGACATCGTTGGCATGGACCATAGGGAGCGGTGGTGGCTGCTGTCGATGACAGCCACGCGGTATCGTCGGACAAAAAGCGCAGGGTGCCTTCAACTCTCCCCTACCTGCCTCTCTGGACAGCAGATCAAGTGATGTATAGTACCAATGGCGCGCAGCTTCCACCCACTGGAATATGACTCTGGCGAGGATGTGTGCCCTTTTTGGTGACACCTGGGTGACGTATGTGAGCTACGTCATGGGATAGTTAGGCGATGATTGGCATTTGATTCGCGTTGTAAGTGTAAGAGGATGTAGGAGCTGGCGTGAGTCTAGGAGAATGCTAGTGCAGGAAGCACAAGAACGGATGATGCGAAAGGAAAGACTGTTGACTTGGCCACATGCCATCGGGGCCATGGTGCTTTCGAGCCGCACTTCTATTGGCTACCGAATTATGACAAAGTCGCAGCAATAACATGAGTGTGGCAGTAAACTTGGGGCAGCAACATGATGATGCAGTATCGCTGCCGACCCGTTGCCAGGCGTCGCTGGATCCCGCAGTGCATGCATGGAAAGGCTCCGGTCCTGCTCCCGAGCCCTTGTCCGAAGCACGTTACCGTTGCGCCAAAAAGTGGCCAGCCACAGGAGGCTTGATCATTATCACATTTATGAGAGACAGTTACTACAGCAGCTGGGGCTAGATCCATCCCCACAGCGGCCCGCCCCGAGCCCAACAAAGGACCACAAACCCAACCCGGCTTAACTCAAGGGTCAAGATACGTCGCGTTGGTGGATCGAGCTTACGAATGGTTAAAGAAGCGATCATGCGCAGGTGTTTAGAGAACCAGAAGGGTACAATAGATGTAAAATCTGTTCCTTGCTCTTCTACGAAAAAAATAATTTAGTGAGGAATAAATATCTCTATTTATTGGAAAATTCCTTTGTTTACAATTTTCTTTTCTGGGTAATGATTTACCTTTTGTTGGCATAGTGTCTTGGTTATTATTCGGAAGTTGTAGGTGGCTGGTGGTGGCGTACACACACTTCAACAAGATACCAGCAACCAGGTAGGGCAGTGGATGAACTAATAAACGAAAACATCTGCAGCTCGTTCAAATGAGGCAGTTTTGATTGGTCACCTAGTATGATGACGCTGGATGCAGGCAGTCAAAAAGGCGGTGCCTGACGTAAATAGTGCCGATTAAACGGTCGTGGCTTATACAAATAGCTAGTCTAGACCTTTTCTTGAATAAGGAAAATGCTAAACCCTCGGTTGATCTACACCTACGACAGTAACGGGTCGAGACCATGCTAACTTTTCCCTTTTAAAAAGACCAGGGTGAGACGAGTAACGTCTAAAATTCATTTTTATTCGTTTCGCGACGGGCTGTTGATCGATAAGCCTGCCCAGACTATACCAGGCAAACTTGAATTAGGATCTCGCCCCTCATGTGAGAGCAAAGTACACGTAAAAACCCAACAAGACGCATTCAAAAGCAAATGACAAACTAACCCAAATCACACACAAGGTAACAAGCAAACCCCATTCCTTCTCTGCAATGCTACCTCAACTGCAGTAGTGCTTTAGTAGACCCTGGCAGTGAACGAGTCCGCACAAGGGACCGTTTTTCATGCGGCTTGTGACTTGCTTCCCGGAGCCCGTCTTTTCTACACTTTTTGTTCCGCCATTCCTCTGCTCTGGCTTCGAAACAATGTCTGCCTCTTATCTAAAAGGCCTAAATCCCACCATCCTTCGATGCGCTCCAGTAGCGTCTTGCGTCGCGATTTCGTCCTGGCGGGTAGAGCGACGACGGCCGCATCCACCATCTTTGGCGGCGCGTCGGGAGTAGTAGCACTCATACCTGCTGTGGCTAGCACAGGCACCGGGGGCACCGGAGGGAGCGATGCGAGCGGCCGAATGGCCCGTTTTGCCGTCGACGATTTTGCTCTCTTCATCACCCCTGCTGCTGCCGGCGGAACGACGGGGTGGTGCTTGTCAGGGGAGGAGCAGGGCTCGCGATGCGGCAGCGGCATGGGCACGTTTACGATGCCCAAGTCGTCTGCCGAGTCACTGTCGTCATATTTGGCCGTCTGCGCCATGGCCGTCGTCCCCAGACTCCTGATCTGCGGCCGCCGCGCCGCAGCAACAGGCGGTTGTGGTGGCCGCGCCCGCGCCCTCGCCCACGCCGTTTCTCCTCCTGCATCAGCCTTCCACCCCCCCCTCCCCGCCACCGCCGGCCTCCCGCCGCCACACCTTCAATCGAAGTCCTTGGGCGGGGGCGGGGACTTGAGTCGGCGCCACAGGCACGCCGTCGTCGCCGTCGACAGGACAAAGAGCACGCACAGGGCGACGCTGATGCCCCAGATGGACTTGAGCTGCAGGCACGACGGCTTGCTGGGCGCCACCCACTCAAACGTGTTGCCCTCGAGCCGCTTGACGTTGGTAAAGAGAGAGCTGAGGAAGACGGCCGTGTTGCCCTTGTCGGGGAACGCGTTGCAGTTGAGGTAGCTGACGGGCTTGCCCACGACGCAGGCGACGACGATGCCGGCAATGAGGCACAGAGAGTCGGCGGCCGTCGCAATGAGCAGTGGGAGAAGCGAGTCCCAGTAGAGAATGTAGCTGATGATGACGTAGACTTCAGCAAGACAAGCCTGTGATTTTTTTTTTGTTAAAACAAGTTCTGCAAGATCCGTGTACTCTTCAACATCCTCTCACTTACAATAGCGAGGGTGCCGATGAGGGCGGGAGGCACCGTGTAAGACGACACCACGATATCGGCCACAAAGCTCGCACTCAGGCCAATGATGATGACGAGCCCGATGAATTGCATGGCGCGCATCACGGTAAAGGTAAGACCCAAGGCCCCGAGAGCTGGAGGTGCCGCCATGGTGGAAGAGGATGTCGGCGTGCGGAGCGAGAGCCGGGGGCGCGTGGTGTAATTGGCGGTGCGAAGCGGGAGACGCTTGGCGTAGAATGGGATCTGAGCAGGTGAGCTGCTCGTAGGAAGAATTTTGGCGAAAGTAAGCTGCCTTCTCGCAACCCAATTGACGGGCTGAGAAAAAAGTGAGGGATGGGAGAATAGAACAAGGATTGAACAAAGTTTTTGAGAGGGAATGCAAAAGAGCCGGTCTCTTGGAGTCAGTGCGAGTGTTGGGGAGGGGGGACTGGGTGCCCGTGTAAGTGCAGTGCGTGATGATGCAAGATTGGACAGCAACAAATGGAAGAAAGCAAAGACTCAAGGAAAGAGACTGAAAAGGAAAAGAAAAAATTTGTCTCGAAAAATGATTGATTGGAAATTGTCTATCGAAGCAAAGACAAGCAAAACCCCAGAAGAGGGAAGTCTGCCAATCTTTATACAACTCGACTCTGTGCTGCTCTGACACACCTTGCGAGGCACAGCCCTCTGCACCGGGAACTACAGTCACGCTCTTTCGCAGACATGCACACCTCTGAACCCCCTACCAAACGATTCATCTTGGCTGTGAGCATGTTCCATCAAAACACAGAGATATTTTCGTTTTTTTCCTTGTACGATCTGCCAGGGCCGTCCGCTCTCAAGTGGTTAACACGACTCGCAACTTGAGACGGGCCACTAGTATCGCCAGCCGCCGACACCAGCCAATGACAGCCCACCACCCATCTAAGCGCCCAACGTCCCATCACCCATCAGGGATGCGCAACAATGCGGTGGTAGGCTGACGCTGTGGCATCGGGCCCCAGTCATTGAGGCTCAAGGTACTATTTTTATGAACAGCGTGCGTGAAAACAAATGAGGGTCATGGTGCTACAGTGCTACGGACTGCCACCAATACAAGCGCTACGGCACGCCACCATGTTTGCGATCGATGGATCAAAAGGCCACATAGTGGGCGAGATGAGAGGCATCCTGCGTGCCCGGATCTGGATCTTGTAGCGTCCGGATCGACAGGTCCAGACTTGCTTGGCTGCAGGCACCTTCTTCGCGACGGCAGTTGGACATGTCCACCGAGTGACGGGTCAATTATAGTAGCACCAGGTACGCCAATCTAAAAACAGCCTATTTTGGAAAAGAA
Organism: Beauveria sp. NWAFU-1; assembly: GCA_024472245.1. Classification (NCBI taxonomy): domain Eukaryota; kingdom Fungi; phylum Ascomycota; class Sordariomycetes; order Hypocreales; family Cordycipitaceae; genus Beauveria; species Beauveria sp. NWAFU-1. Next base: position 5,263,156 of record JANBXD010000001.1, on the reverse strand, counting down.
AAGATGCTTGCCTAAACTCTCCGTCATCGACATACTAAACCAAATATGTGTTACCCTGCTTCAGCTCCAATTCTTCGCCAGCCCCACCCCGTCCATTGGCTCAAGGCTGCTCTGTCTGCTCGTGTATTATAGAGAGGCTTGCAGAGTCCTGATTCAGCCAAGCAGGTCGCCGGAAGCTGAGCCACCACCAGTTCCATACCCAGAGCCACCCGTCGTTTGAGAGTTAGACGCAGAGGAGCCCCAGATGTTGGCGCTGCTCTTTTCCTTGGCCAATTGGCCCAGGGCAGGGCCGGATGTCGGCGTGCTTGTCTTCTTGATCCCGGCGCTGGCCTTGCCCCATAGAGCCCCAAAGGCATCACCCCCGGCCGCCGGGGTCGCTGGCTTGCTGTTGCCCTGGACGGGTCGCGTGTTGGCCATGGTCGTAGGTCCAGAGCTTGTTGTGGTAGGGATCGTGGGCGTGCTAACTTGGGTGCTTGCCTGAGACTGGATGCCGCTAAAGTAATTGGGCCCTGCTTGCTGGAAGCCAGTGGGGGCCGCAGGTTTGGCCGTCTGCGTAGGTGCAGCAAATGCATTGTAGTTGACGCTAGGGGTAGCCGATGTGCTTGCCGATGGCGACAGAGCGGCGAATGCTTGGGAAGACGAAGCCTGTGCGGGTGCGGCTGCGGGAGCGGCCAGTGGCTGGCCAAAAGCGGTCGGGGCAGCAGAGGGCTGTTGCGAGGGCGCCGCGGACTGGAAGTCGTCGAACTCATCATCATCGTTATTAGCGGCAGCGGGTGCACTACTAGGGCCAGCGAGATCTGCAAGTCCCGAGCCGCCGGCGGGAGCTGGTGCGCTCGAGGTAGTCGCGGGCTCGTCGAAAGAGAACAGATCGACTTCAGGCTCCTTGGGCTTGGCAGCCTCGGGGGTCGTCTTCTTTGTTCCAGCGCGCTCGGTCCTGGCTCTTCTTGTCGAGCTGGCCGTGGGTCTGTCGCCCTCATCAAACTCGTCATATTCTTCGAATCTGTCTGATCGGCCGGCAGTGCCGCCTTCTTGGTAGTCGCTGGATTGACCACCAAAACCACCGCCGTCGCCGTACACGCCGCCGGAGTATCCGCCATATGAGGTAGGGCCACCTCCTGAAGACTCGGGACCGAAACCGCCGTAACGACTGCTGCCGGAGAAACCCCCGCCAAACGACGTGCCGCCTTCCACGCCAGTATATTTGTTTTTGGTGGCACGAGATTTCTTACGCTCGGCTCTGATCCGTTCAACATCGCCTAAAAGCTCGGCAAGTTCCTTGGCTCGGTTTCGTACATTGATGCCCTGATCTTTGCCGTTTTGGTCGATGAAGTGGAACTGGCGCAGCATCTTGAGCAGGGTAATGTGACCTCGGGCATCATCAACAACCCTCTCGGAACCGTGCTTGATCAAGAATTCTAGCAGCTGCAGAGCCTTGTAGATCTGGCGCCAGTCCTCGGCGGACTTTTCGGTGAAGCGACGGTATATCATGGGCATAATCTCGTTGAGTGTTTGGCTATGCGCAGTCAGATAAATGTCACAGCTAGTTATAGCGATGCCGCTTACTAGCTGAAAGTACCGTTGGCAATTTCTTGCATCGTTGTGGACGAGGCACCCCACGGTTCGTTATTCGTCGCCTCTCGGACCTTTGAGGGTATTAGTTTTGGCCTGCGAGGCTGGTCGCATTACAAACCTTGGCCTCCATCTCTGTATAGTTCATGACAGCTGATTCTGGGTTAGCAGGGGTACCTGACAGGCACCTCGGTCTGCCACATACCATTTTGAGCCTTGCGGAACCCGGCCTTGATATCATACAAGGTCAGGTTCGACACAGTGCTCTTGAGATCGTTAAAGTCCATCTTGAAGAGGCTGTCTTTAGGACCTTGTGATAAAATGGTCTGGTCGAGTCGATTGACAGACACTTCAAATCTCGCCAATGGCTAGCGAATTCGGCCTCTATGCGCGCCTCGACTATGGCTCCAGGAGGCCGTAGTCTCCATGATCTGGACACGGTGACGTGCCTTGCCCACGATGATGAGTCACGTGATATACAATCAACCCGAGATATCTGCACGTCAATTGGACGGGTATCGATAAAGTGGGAGATGCAAGAATGAATGGAAAGTAATGTATACAATATCTTCTTCAAGAAATTACATCATCATCTGCAACATTTCGTGTGATTTGGGTAATGCTGGCTCTCGTTGCTTTTGGCAGTCTACATTCTGGTGGCAGAAGATACCTGAAACCTTAGGCCGGAATGGCTCTGGCGCTGCTGGGCCGGCCTCACCAAAAGTTTTTCCCTCTAAAAGATGCAATCTTGCCCCTTACCTTTGCCATCTATTCTTACCATCGCACCTTGTACAATAATTTTCAATCCGGCTTTTACAGGTACGTGGCATCTCATTGCATCACAATCTGTCATCTGCCAATTTGGCAAAATGGAAGATACGAGGACGCCAACGGAATACTTGCGCCTTCATCCAGCGCTCTTCTCTCATCGCAGCCTCAAACAGCGTTGTCGCATCGGAAGCAATCGGCTCTTGCACCTGGGCAACTGGGCTGGGCTGCGCCGCTGCCAAAGTGAACCGCACAGCCTTCCTCCAAGCAAAGCTGGCTTCGAGGGCATGCAAAACAGCAGCCCGGGCTGATAGGTCCGCACGCCATGGCAACCACACAGTTAGTTTGCCGGCGGCTCTGGGGCCCTCCAATAAGCTCATACCACTGCCTCCGCCTCCTGCACGCCAGTGGACTCTGATCAAAAGTCTCGCCAATGCCGCAATGCGCAAAATCTGGCGTGGAAAACGAGCTGCCGCAGACATGACGACAATGGCGCCAGCCCTTGGGCTTGGAGAAAGTGTGTGGCGACGCAGCTGCCTGCCTCGGAGCATTGTTCGGCATTCGACCAAGGACTGATGCGGTTTGCTGAGCTGATGAGAGCGTTGGCGCCAGCTGTTGACGGGAGGCCGGGGCAACAAGACTAGCTCTCCATTTCCTAGAGCTGGCGCCCTGTCAAACTCGGGCAACCGTGGGGTGCTTCCAGGGGCAGCCAGGCGGCTTCCAGGGCGACGTCTACACGTGACTGACCTACCCCTAACTGTCCCGCCTGTTTTACCCAAAACGTTGCGCTAATTGGCAGGAATATCCCGCTAATTGTTGTACCCCTCCAGAACAGGCAGAATGAGATCAGCTCTTTTCCAACCCCTCCTACTACCCCGCCGAGCCTTTTGCTCTGCTGCTCCTAGACCTTTCACTCTTCCACAGCTTGTCTCTTCTTCCAAATCTTTTCACAAGCCTCGTTTCTTTTCAGCAACCACAGCAATGGGTAATTCCAAGGTGTAAGTCTTTGACAAGCTCTGCCTCGTTCTGGTAGGTCGATGGATATGTCCTACTAACACGTCACTTGTAGTTTCTTCGATATCGAGTGGGAGGGTCCCGAATTCAAGGATGGCAAGCCTACCTCCAACGTTAAGGGTGAGTTGTTCTTTTAATTTTCGGGTCAATGTACATCCAGTGCCTGCTCGACAGTATCTAATGTCCTTGACGGCATTGGATCGTAGAGTTCTGCTTGATGCGACTTACCCCCGCCACGCGTTCTAATGCGCAGCTCCGCTGACCAACTTTCCCTATACAGTTCAGAAGGGCCGCATCAACTTCAACCTCTTTGACGATGTCGTCCCCAAGACTGCCGGGAACTTCCGTGCCCTCTGCACCGGCGAGAAGGGCTTCGGTTACAAGGGCTCCTCCTTCCACCGCATCATCCCTGAGTTCATGCTCCAGGGCGGCGACTTCACCCGTGGCAACGTACGACCCATCCTCCGAGCTACAATCAAGTTCGTTATACTTATCCGTTTCTGTTACAGGGCACCGGAGGCAAGTCCATCTACGGCGATAAGTTCGCTGATGAGAACTTCCAGCTGAAGCACGACAAGCCTGGTCTGCTGTCCATGGCCAACGCTGGCCCCAATACGTAAGCAACCCCGCGGCTCCCTTTCACACACCCAGCGCGTAGCTAACCTCACGGCGCAGCAACGGCTCCCAGTTCTTCGTCACCACCGTCGTTACCTCCTGGCTGAATGGCCGCCACGTCGTCTTCGGTGAGGTCGCCGACCAGCAGTCCCTGGATATTGTTAAGGCTCTTGAGGCCACTGGTTCCGGCTCCGGCGCCATCAAGTTCCAGAAGCGCCCCACCATTATCGACTCTGGTGCATTGTAAATAATGGGCCTCGAGCCTGTGTATCTTTAAAACATATCTAAAGTAATGAAGCTGGATAAGCAAAATGTGCAACAGGAATTTGCAAAAGAGGTATGTTGACAACTCACGAAATGCATTGTGGAATAGCGCAAATGTGTTCAGCTATCTATAATATAAGCCAACCTCATGAGATGTCACTAATATTGATGTACGCCTTTGCAAACGTGATTGTTCTTTGTCTTTGCCAATGTCGCGGTTGTGGTTTGGACCCCGCCAAAGCTTTTAACCTCCAATACTGTCCCATCCCCGCCATGCAGGCTAGACATGCATTGCATGTAGGACAGCGCCCATGACTGACGTGCGCTTATGACATGCACACCACCGCAGCCTGCATCACAAGTGTCTCAAAGGTCTTGATTCTGATATCTTTACTTCATTATGTAGATGCTTCGTAATCTATGTACAACTAGCCCAAAGCGGTCATACGATGTGCCGCTGGGCGCTGCGGCCTATTTAGGTCCACATCAGCAACCTGCAACACGATGCACTATCTGGCATCTGTGTATATTTCTTCCATTTGGTGCAACATGTGAATGCCAGCTTTTTCTGTCCACAAGGGTACAGTTAAGAATAGCTAGCGAGAACTAGCAAGGAGATTGGTTGCCAGTATTCGGGCTTCATCTCTGCTGGCGCTGTCCTGCTCTGCGCCAGGTCGATCGCCTCCGCCTTGTTCGGAAGTATATAACCAAGAGATTGGGTTTCGAATATATGTTTTTGAGGACTGACAGAGATATTTCTCAGTCCCTTCATGGATCGCTGAGACCCAGCCACGTCTTGAAGTACTCGCAGTTGCTAGGCCCGACGGGGCCACCGTCCTCGCAGATGTCAAAGACGGGGCAGCGGCCACACGGCGCTTCTGTGTATGGGCTCGTGTACGGCTCCGGTCCCGTAGGGTCCTCGCGGCCTGCCCAGGGCTCGGTTGACTGCCTGGCGACTCTAGCAACCCGGTAGCCGACCTTGCCCGCGACGCGCACCGGCTCGATGAGATTGTCCCAGACGAGCACGTCAATCAGTTTCCTGACGTCCTCCTCGGATAGAATGGTGTTGTTGGTGATTCCGCTGCTCGACAGCAGCCGCGCAATGTCTCGCACCGACGGATAGCCCGTGTAGCCGGCGGGCAGCGGGAGCAGCGCCTCCTTCCTTGGCGTGGCGCCGGCGGCCGTCTTGGACACCTTGGACGGCGGCTTGCTCATCTCCCGGGCGTCGCGCTTCTTACCACGCTCCAGACCGCCCTGCACTACGCCCTTTTTCGGCGCCTGCGCCCGGGCCGCCCCCGACGACGACCCGGCGTGGGTGCTGTGGTAGCTGCTCTGGCGCTTGATAAAGTCAAAGACGACGCGCTGCAGCTCCTCGATGAAGGCGTCGTCAAAGTTTTGGTCCGTGTACCACGGCCCGCCGGTCGCGCGGTCGCTGGGCCGGATCGAAGCCTTGATGTACATTTTTTTATTGGGATGCTCGACGTTTTTGAACGGCGCAATCAGGCCCTTGGTCTGCAGCTGCTTCAGCGCATTCTTGAGGACCGAGTCGTGCATGTTGAGGCGCTTCTGCAACGTCTGCGACCATATTCCATCGCCGCCGGCATCGTCGACAAGGGAGTATACCAATACTTGTTCGTCGGTCGTACACTGCTTGTACCTGTGCGAAACCGGGTCAGTTTGAAGATCCCCAACCCCGCTCCTCTGCAAGCAAAAGGGCAGCTCTGCCGACATACTTGTGTGCTTCCTGCGCGTCTCGCCATTTCCACAGCACTTGGCCCGAGGCCTCGCGCATGGTGATGAACAGCTTGTCATCGCTCAGAGACTGCACGACACGTGCTAGCAGCATCAGGTCCTTGTTCGGGATGACATCGAGCCGCAAAAGATCATCTTGCGAAAACATGTCATTTTCGGGCGCGGCATCTCTGCATTTCTCGTAGAGCGCCTCCTTCCAGACGGCCAGCTTCGCCGCTTCGGCGTCGCCTCCCGCCGCCCGCGACATGGCTGCAGGGTTGGTGGGATGGTGGGCGGGTGTATGCCGTAGTGGGTGACTCAATGTCGGGCGTGGCCGGTGAGCGCAAAGTCCGCAGAGTCGGCGCAAAAGACTCTCTGTATTTCAGAGTGCTACCTCGACATTGCTGTCAGAGTTGGAAGAGACAAGGGACCTGCCGAGTGATTGAAAGGCGCACAATCGCTGTAGTATTGACAAAGAAAAAAAGTTTGGGGACGATTCAGATGGAGAAGGCGACCATTTTTCTTTGGCGAACCCCACTTGGAGCTACTTTGATAAGAGTGCCACACCACGCGCCAGTCATCGGCACGGCGTTGCCAACTAGTAGCACACAATTCAATGGACAAGCAGAGGGAATAGAATATTCGTGTTCAAAGCAATAATAAAGTATTCAATTTCTTTCAATCGCACCAAAATCTGTTATACGTGGCACCAGCTTGTGCATCTGTCCCGCACGTTGATACACTGCCAAACGCCCCAACGCCGCCATTGGTAGGCCTCGGTCAACTGAACTGGCCATGGTAGCCATCCAAGGCTAACAAAATCATTTAAAGCAATGGTATAGAATCACAGCGTCGCTATCTGCATGTATAAAATGCGTGTAGGCCGGTCAGGGCAAGGAAGAAGCTGAAACTTCTGTTGCGTCAGCTTCCTTTTCCTTGTCTCCGTCAACGTCCATCGCATCTACTGGTTGCTCCTCCTTGTCCTCGATCTCGACCTTCTCAGACTTGCTTTCTTCGCCAGTCGGTTTCTCTTGATCTTTGGGGGCGCCGGTTTCATTATCTTGCGAGGCTGGATCATCAGCTGATTTCTCCGCACCGCCGGTAGCAGCGACTGCGGCTGCGGGAGCTGGTGCGTTCTGCGTCTCCGGCTCCTCCTCTTTGATCTTTGCCTCTTCTTCGACAGGAGCAGAGTCAGTCATACCGACATCACCGTCTCCGTCAGTCGTTTGTTTGTCGGCTGTCTCCTCGGTAGTTTCCTCGACGCGCTCCTTGTCTTGCTCCGTAGCGACGATCTCCTCGATGGTATCGTCGTTTGTATCGTGATTGTCCTCTGCGTTGGCCTCTGCGCTTTTGCCATTGACTACTTCGTCAGGAGTTCCAGTAGCCTCCTCTTCACCAACTTTGCTAAAGTCGTTGAAGGTGCGCTTATTGCTAGATTGACGAGTCGCACCATTCGCTCGGGCTAGCTCGTCGTCATCGCTAGGCTCAAATTCGGCACCGTTTTCGATTCGCTTGTCCCAGCGGTGCTCCGTCATTCGTACGTCCTTGTTCTCATCTTCATCGAGATCGTCGAGCTCGGCTTCCTCCTCGTCGGTCATGCCACCGAAAGGCTTTCGTGGAACATCCTGCATTTGTACCGATGGCACCGGGCCCGTGTTCCGAAGATTGTCGATTACTGCAGCAGTGATTTTTTCCAAGTATTCGCGACTGTTGGAATTTTCCATGTTGGAAGATCTGACGTTTAGCTCGAAATCGGGAGCGTAGTACTGCGACTAGTTAGCTCGTTTCACGGCTTTAGTGCCAAGATATACGCACTTCGTAGTATTCGTTGTAAGGTAGAGTACGCTCCATCTCTTGTCCAACAAGAACACCGGTCTCAAAAGCCCAAGTCCTAGCGACGTTTCGCATGGTATAACCACCGCCGCCAAGGACGAGGGTAGGCAGGCCAAAGCTCTTGACGTAGTTGACACAGTTGGCGTGGCCATCCATACTCAGGTTGAAGCAACCAAGTCGATCACCGGAGAGACTGTCGCCACCGCACTGCAGAACCACAGCCTCGGGCTGGTAGTATTTCATGACGTTCTCAATGACAGGCTCGAAGATGGACCTGTAGGATTCATCGGTGATACCATCGCGAAGCGGGTAGTTGACAGAGTAATGTTTTCCTTGGCCTATACCAATGTCGCGGAGTTCGCCAGTCCCGGGAAAGTACTCTCCGTATTTGTGGAACGAAACGGTCATGACGCGGTCAGTGGTGTAGAAAGCCTCTTCAACACCATCTCCGTGATGGACGTCAATATCGATGTAAAGCACGCGCTTCATGAATCTCAGCAGCTCGAGAATGCCTAGTACAATATCTGTTTGCATGAGTTAGCGAGTCTGTGGCAACACTTGACACAACAATAGCATACCGTTGACGTAGCAGAAGCCACTGGCTTCGCACTTCTTGGCATGATGGAGACCTCCGGCCCAATTGACGGCAATGTCGCACTTTTGTCGGTTCAGTCTAGCAGCTCCTTCCATGCTGCCTCCTGCACTGATACCACAGAATTCAAAAAGGCCATCGAATACAGGGCAATCGTCACCAACGTTGTATTTGCCTTGCTCACGCATGTAGCTATCCATGTTGTCCGGGGTGACTTTTTGAAGGAAATCGATGTAGTCGTCGGTGTGGAATTGTGTCATTTCGCCTCGAGTCGCCGGTTTGGCGCGCTGCATTAACGCGTTAACGTGTTGTTGTGGCGTATGAGGTAATGCAAACTCACATAAATCTCCATTTTCTGGTATAGATTGTACTGCATGATGAGACTATGGGCGAGACGAATACGGTGAGGTTTCATAGGATGACCGGTAACATATGCATAGTTGCCGATATCAGAGTCGTAAAAGTATGCGACTTTCTTGGGGGATGAGCCATTGAGGGCCACTGACCCCAGCTGGGCCATGCTGGACTCTTCTTCGCCCATCGCGATGCGCTTGATGGGGAAACTGTGCACGCGGGTATTTGGGTGAGCTTTTGTCGAAAAGATACTGAGAAAGAAAAATGCTTCGGAGGTCTGGGCGTCACTTTTCAGCTCCGCTTGGGCATGTCGAGCGGGAAAGCCTAGAGCAATGAAGGAGGGAAGAGAATAAGAGCCCAGAATGCGACAGTGAACTTCAGGCGGCGCGTGGTGGGTGGGAGTGGGAGCACACTACCTTCCCGAAGTGGCGGATAAAAGTTGTTACGGCTCGTCCCTTGCCTGCGAGTTGTCACCACTTGCACACCCCAGCCACTGAATGATGAAGTCTTTTTTGTGTGGCGCAAAGAACCAGGGCGCCTTCGCGCCGCCGTGCCGCCGCCCCCGCCTACTGGGGCTAGCCTCCACATCAAATTGCCTCTTAATCAAGTTGAAACACGTGACTCCCCAACGCAGCTCTCCCGCCATTGAACAGGCTGCCGGGCTGGCGTCAGACAAACCGGCGCTACGAAAAGCTCCCCAGCATCGCCGCTTACTGCATCTACGCCGCAATTCCACGAGTTTTGGTTTTTCTTGCTTTCTCTTACACATACATACCTTACTATACTTTCGACTGAACCTGAATCAACATGGAGCGTTTCAGGAATTTGCTGGGAGGCGGTGGAATGGGCTTGGGCGGCGCTGCTCACGGATCGGTAAGAAAGCAGCTTCCAATCGGGCGCACGTCGTCTTGCAGTTGCTAACAGCTGTTGCGCGCAGGACAACACGAACCTGATCGACAACTCCGAGACCGTTTACATCTCATCACTGGCACTTCTCAAGATGCTCCGACACGGTCGCGCTGGTGTGCCGATGGAAGTAATGGGCTTGATGCTAGGCGAGTTTGTCGACGATTTCACAGTCAAAGTTATGGACGTTTTCGCCATGCCCCAGTCTGGAACTGGCGTTAGTGTCGAGGCTGTCGATCCCGTATTCCAAACAAAGATGATGGACATGTTGCGCCAAACAGGGCGGTAAGCATCCTCTTAACGATTCAAGCCCCACTGGCCTGCTAACTCTCCCTCTACAGCCCCGAGTCCGTCGTCGGATGGTACCACTCGCATCCTGGTTTTGGCTGCTGGCTGTCTTCTGTTGATATTAACACACAGCAGTCCTTCGAGCAGCTGAACCCGCGCGCCGTGGCCGTTGTCGTTGACCCCATCCAGTCGGTCAAGGGCAAGGTCGTCATCGATGCTTTCCGCCTGATCAATCCCCAACTTCTCATGATGGGACAGGAGCCGCGCCAAAGTACGAGCAACCTGGGCCAGCTCAACAAGCCATCGATTCAGGCGCTCATTCACGGCCTCAACCGACACTACTACTCGATCGGCATAAACTACCGCAAGACCGCCTTGGAGGAGAACATGCTGATGAACTTGCACAAGCACGTTTGGACAGAGGCCCTCGAGATGAATGACTTCAAGGTTGAAGGAGAGAAGAACAAGGACCGCCTCGAGCGCCTGGTGTCTTTGGCCGATGGCTACGAGAAGCGCGTCAAGGAAGAGACGGAGTTGACGAAAGAGCAGCTCAAAACCCGCTATGTCGGCAAAGTCGACCCAAAGAAGCACTTGGAAGATGTCGGTCAAGAGCTTATCGAGGACAACATTGTTTCAGTATCAAGACAAATGATTGACAAGGAGGCCACAATGCCCAAGAAAGAGGGCGAGGCTGGTGGCCGGTGCGCCGCCGAGGCGAACAAAATGGCCACTGATGAGGAGGAGGAGTTATAAAGGATAATTTTACCATTACACAAGGAGATCAGGGGTCACAGACCATCGGATAATGTACGATACCTTTGTGGCGCCGGGGGCTGACAGATGAAATCAAATACAGATGCTAGCATGACGTTTTATTGCAGCATTCTTTGATGACAGAACTCGAGCGTCTCGACCGTTTGTAGTGTTTGTCACCCATCATTAAGTGGTTTGATTCTCGTTGTCCATGATGTTCTTTCGCCAAGTCCGCTACTTATGTTGACCCTCAGTCGCACTGCCCGTCGGCTATTTGAACAGGCATGTCCACCGAAACAGTCACTACGCTCATTGAGCTGATAAATATATATTGTCATGCCTATCAATGCTGCGAATCCGCACTCTCTCCTGACTTACACATACCCACGCCTACTCATACTGCCAAGCCGGTCTGAGACCTTCAAACTCTTCAATCCGCAGATTCAGCCCCGTACAGTCCCTCAGTTCCTCTCTGTTCGTCGAGTTCCTCACATGCAGCCTCTTTTGCTCTCCTTGCCCGCACGCCGCCCACCCCCACGCGCCATTCAACAAGTTGAAGAATCCGCCCCCCGCATACGTCCTGAACCCCGCCTTGGTCGATCCTGGCGGCTCAAATGCCGAATGAGCACTCGTGTACCCGACCGTCCAGTCCGCGGTCAGAAAGAATCGCTGGCCGCCGGGCACCATGACGAGCATGGAGTTTCTTGCCATCGACAGCGCCGTCACGTTGCCTGACGGGCAATGCGGCACCGTCGGTGTGTGACAGTAGCTGCATGTATTGCCGCCGATGTTCCACGCATGTTCGCAAGCCGTCATGGGCTTGCCGTCGACGCCGTTGGTGTAATTCTTCTGTCCGGCAACCTCCTCGCGCTCTCGCGGGTTCTCGGCGCGTAGGGTAGAAAACCCCGTGCGCACCGGCGGCCGAGTCAGCAGTTTCGTTCCATTGTGGCAGATGTACATGTACTTGGAGAAGCAGGTGCGGCCGCAAAGGCCCAGCGGCTCGCCGTTGATTACAGGGCAGAGTCTTCCGTTGTGGCACACGAACTGTGGAGGAAACATCATCAATGTTAGTGTATTGTCAAGTCTTTAGTAGAGGAAAATCAATGTTTGAACTTACATCGTGGGGATTGTACGATTGATCGCACTCCTTGCTAGGCTGGACGAGGGGGCCAGGTAACCAGTCGTCAATGTCTTCATCAGACAAGACAAACATCGCGTTGGATAGGTTTGCAGCGAGGATCGCGTTGAGGACGAAGAGTAAGAGATACATTTTTGTGATGATGATGATGACGATGATGATGTTGATGATGATGAAGAGAAGAGGAGTGACTGCGACGGTGCAAACGGACAAGGTGTTTTGTTTCCTCATCCTAGCAGCGGAAGGTACGAATGGACGGCTCTTGCTCTCCAACATGGGCTCGTCTAAGTAGATGAGAGCGCCACCCATGTAGTTTCACGTTGCGGAGGACACTGTCACTAACAAGTCACCGCGACAGGGCGCATTGCCTCACACAGCTCTCGTCGGCCCTCGGCCCGCATGGGGAATCTTGATGCACATCTGGCCCATGCCGCGGCACACATTCACGCCGAGATCAATTGCGGTAAAAGATGCGAATATTGTGATGCATGCAGCGGTGTTTCCATGTATTTCTGCTGTGCAACTGCCCTGGGCAGTTCCTATATGACGTAGCTGGCTCTCAATGTTGCCATGTCTCCCGTTCGCTTCCATTTGTAACACATGTGCAGTGATAAAAGAGAAGAGTAATAGGACCAGCCCGCGGAGAAGACTAAATAAGACATCGCACGAGGCAAACAAGAAAATGGTGAGAACGACTGGGCTGGCTTCTGAGCTTCGTCTAATAAGAAAGAAGAATAAAATAAAAAATAACTCAAGACAAACCATTTACTCCATCGCGCCTTGCCACAGGTGTAAAGCAAACTACTACCGCTAGTCAGCCTCTAACAGAGGATTGCATCGCCACACACGTGTACTAGGCGAGGCGGTAGTGGCTGCACGCCTTGGCACAATATCAACAAAGTTTCCCTAACCACGTTGCTGTGATTGGGTATGCGTGTATCAAAAACGTATGCCGTTAAGCTTGGCTCGGTTTGCGTCATGTCGGCTGGCATCTTCTGTTGCCTTAATTCGTCATTTCTTCATGCACCAAGAATGGGAACCTTTTTCCCTCTCTTGCCAAGCAGAGTCGCATTATCGAGGTTGAGTTCAAACGGTCCCTTATTGCGATTCCGGTCGCGTACTTGTTGTCTGGCCGCGGCCGTGACTGTTGATGAGTGTTGGCCATAGCCCTTTTCGTTGGTCGCACGCTCGCGCTCTCTACCGCGGGCGCTTGCGTCCTGATCCTGGATGCTTGCTTTGCGCATTCCCTGCTCTAAGACACGAGCACCGGCTTGAGGCTGCTTGTCGACTTCTGTCTCTTCCTCATCCTCCTCGTTCAAGCCACCTAGAGAGCGTCCCGGACCGGCACGAGCACCAATCTGTGCACGTCGCTTGGCCTCCTCTTCTTGGCGATGGACGGCGTAGCCGACGTCAAAAACTTCTCGCAAATTGACCGCTCCAGGAGAGCGGAAATCAAGTCGCCTGCCGTCGTCCAGTTTCAAAGGGTCAAAGGCGCGGAGCGGAGCTTCGAATTTGCGCTCTTCTCGTGGGGTAGGGCCGCTGGCACGAACCCAGGGGTGGGCAAGAAACTCGGTAATTGTGTAGCGCTTCTCAGGGTCGACAGTCAAGAGATGTGAAATGAGATCTTTGGCGGATTTTGAGATGCCGTCCCACCATGGGGAGAGGAAGGTGTATTGTCCCTTGGCGACTTTGTCGGTAAGCACTTCGATACTCTCATCGTAGAAAGGAGGGAAGCCGCAGAGCAGGGTGTACAAGACGCAGCCGAGCGCCCACATGTCAACGGACTTGGAATAGCGCTCGTCCTTGACGATTTCCGGAGCCGTGTAGCCAACGGTGCCGCAGGGCGTCATGGTTTGCTTGTCCCACACAACCTTGGACAGACCAAAGTCGGCGATTTTGATTTCACCGATGCCGCCGGCGCCCAAACCAGGAATGAACTCGCCTTCGTCGACCTTGTCTTCGTCACCAGGCTGACTAGGCTTGGGAACCTTGGAAGGAACAAAATCGATGGGGTTGAAGAGAATGTTCTCAGGCTTGATGTCACTAAAACAAGTTAGGATTCGTCCTACGGCTTCGGACATGATCAATGGGGAACTTACCGATGAACAACACCTTTGTCCTCGTGCAAGTATTCCAGTGCTTTGGCAACCTTGACGATGACGTGCCTTGAAAGCTCTTCGCTAAAGTATGTGAGGCGAACAATCTGGTGGAACAGCTCACCACCAGGAGCAAGCTCGAGGACGATGTAGTAATAGGGCTTGGATTCCGAAAAGTCAATGAGCTTGATAACGTTGGGATGATCTAATTGGCGCATAATTTGGACTTCCTTGAGAATGTTGGCGCGCTAGACAAGAGGGCGTCAGCACAGGTTCAGTGAGTAGTTGACGCGCGCGAGTTGTAATGTGAAGTTGGAATCGGTGTTGGGTAAGCCAAGACGCAAAAGCACAGCGGTATCAAGGTATCAAGAACAGCACAGACGCGGGATATGGGGAATAGTGTCGCACCTCTGCAGCCTTGGGCGCCCTCTTGAATTCTGGATGCATACGATCGTTTCCCTATCAGGGCACGAGGCCCCCCCCAGTTGGTAAAGTTCATGGTTCATGAGGGAGCAGGCGTAGCGAGATGAGCAGAAAGACGGGGGAAAAAACAAAACAGTGCGACATTCATGAATCATGTCATGAGAAAAAAAACTCACCTGCATGTTGTTCATCTCGTACTTGCGGACAACTTTGATGGCGACTTCACCATATTGTCCCTCGGTGTCGCGGGCACGGTAGACGTTGCTGAAGGCGCCATCGCCCATCTTCTCGAGGAGGACCCATCGCTCTAGGCCGGGGTATTGGGGAAACTTGGATTTGGAGGCATTTTCCTCGGCGACGAGCTTGGCCAGGTTGACGTCGTCGACACGTCGACTTGAAGGGTTGGCGGCGGGATCTTCTTTGCGAGCCACTTTTTCGGCGGGTTCAGAGTATTGGGAAGCAGCGGCAGACTGTGAGACGGCAGGATCGGAAGCAGATTTCCTCTGGTCGCTGGTCGTGGTCTGCTTGGGCGAAGATTCGACCTTTCGGGCGGGCTCTTCGTTTGGGGCGCGGGCTTGCTTGCCTGGGACAGGAAAATCAGAATTTAGTCAAAGGCTGGGCGTACGAGATGGCGGGCAAGTCGCGCGCAGCTCCAGTGTGATGCGAGATTGGCGCGGGCCATGGTGTGACATTTGGACTTACCGTGCCGGATAAAGTTTTTTAATTGCTGGATGGTGGACATGGTGGCATCACAGACAGAGGCGTCTGGTGGCACACAGTGAGAATATGACAAGTCGTGTTTGGAGGGCTCTGGCAGGCTCTAGCAGCCTGTGGCAGGCTGGGTGGGAGATTGAGGCGAGAAAAGGTCGGCGCAGCGGCAAGGCAGAGGGCGGACAAGAATGAAGCTGACGATACGACGGGAGATGAAGTCGAAGGGCAGATTTGCAAGTTTGCGTGGTTTTGGAGCAGGCTGGGCTGGGCCTGGGCCTGAACGGATTTTTGGCGGGGTTGCTGAGGAGAGAGGGTTTGACGCAGCCGGAGACGGCGGGATGACGTACAGCAACGGGTTGGGCTGATGGAGGGGTCGAAGCAGTTTACCGGAAGCGACGAGGGAGAAAGGGACGAAAAAGAAAGAGAAACAGATTTGATGCGATTCCAGGCAGAAGGAAGAAGAAGATATGGGCACAGGATTGAAACGGTCAGAGAAGATGGTTCTGCAGAGGGAAAAGGGGACGGGGGGGGCTGTATCTTGTTCCTTGGATTGGTGGGCGGTTTGGATTTGATTAGAAAGCGGCTCTCCAACTGAGCGTGAGGAGAGAGAGCAGAGAGTGCCTAGACGAGTGGTATAACAGGACATTACAGCATGATTTGCACCTGTGCTTTTGGTGGGCTCAGTGGACTGGCCACCTGGCCCAGTAGGTACGTCACCACTACAGGTACCTGTTGCCGGTCCGCCTGCCTGCAACGCCTGCCATCTTGCTGGCGGCTGGTCATCGGCGTACACAAAGGCCTGTAGTATGAAGTCAGGATGATGATGATGATTTTGCAAAGAGATGAACTTGAGCTGCTCTGGTGCCTATTTAGGTATTTACGCGGCTAGCTAGCGAGACAACGATACAATGAATGACGAGATTTCGGCTGTCATTACACGGTACATGGTGGCCCTGCCAAAGCCACACAGCACAATGTGTAGTTAACTTAGACCTACGTGCCGTGCGTGCCTGCCAATACAGCTGCCTGCCCCCAGGATGCAGCAAGTCGCATTGGTTTTACCAAGTTGCACCCACCAATTCTGCATGCATGGCGCACGGTGGTGGTTCATGGCTGCGGCTGAAGTTGCACCCAGATAGCCCTCCTCGGTGACTCGGCTAGATACCAAGACGCAAGGCTGCACTCTGCACAATGAATTACACTTTGGTCGATTTAGTTGCATTCCCGGGCGACGAGTCTCAAACACCTGTCGTCATCTTTCCCCCTGTCTGTATCCGTTGACTCATGCTGTATCGCGGCTGGGAAAATACTGCTTTGACTGACTCTGTTATCGTGGCTTTTGGTCCAACTCCACTAATAAGCAGTGGGCGGGTCTACCAGCTCAGACAAGGCCCATCTACATCATCACAGCAAGTCGGGCGTTGAGAACTGGGGTCCCTTCAGATCCGGCAAGAAGCTAATAATAAAAACAATTTGGAACGTGGTTAACTCGCGTTTCCCTACCTTCCTGCCTCCCTGCCCTTGCTAGGACGCCAGATGACATGAATACCAGAGCGAGAATCTCAACTTGTGGTCCGCAACAGTCCTGAGCAAGCAACGTGCTGCGAATAATCCGAGTCCACAGAGTCTCTTCTGCCAAAATCATCATTTCAACCCATTCCCAAAACCGCAGCGTGCGTCGGCAACAATAGCGCAGCGTGCACGCGGGTCATCTCTTATGACGCTCCCGAAGACGTCATTGTGCCCCGCCTGAAACCCTGGCCGGCAGCCAATTTTAGTGGGGGAGCTTCACTTGTTTACTTGTACTTGGTCATAATTTTCAAGCATTTCACGTATTATTGACCACTAATAATAAACTGTTCAACCACCGCCAAGTACTTTGTCTGCTTTGTTTCAGTCTTGCTTTTCGAGAGCTCCAACAACTTGATACATTGCCACTTATGATGCTGTACCTACGCCTACCTACCAAGAGCGATCCTCAACGCTAGTCTCATTTGTCAGCCCAACACCACACCATCAACACCAACCTCAACTATCTACACATCTCCACTTCAATCAGCTATTCTCAGCCCTATTGTCCGTCAACAATCGCGCCCCTTTCCGCCATGGAGCATCCATCTTCACATTTTCCATGCCATACTTCTTCTCGTCTACCCTGTTAGATCCACGGTTGCCCAGTTCTCTTCAACACTACCCACTGTGTCCTCTCACTGCATGTGGCTCGTTGGTACAGTCCCGCGCAGGCAGATACAATAGATGAATAGTGTCCCAGCATCGCAGCCACCAAAGGAAAGACTACGTGTAAACTCGAAATATACTCATCAAAAAGTGTTTTTCCTTTTCAAATTTAACCTTCCGAAGAATACGTGCGTCGCGTGTGTAGTGCGCCCGCTCCATGTAGGCAGTCACGTAGTGTGGCAGTTTAACAGACTTTCTCACTTTCGTAGCCACTAAAAGCAAAAAGTATATGCCAAACTTACAATATTCAAATCAAGACTGATTTTTCCCTTTTCTATATTTACAGTTATTTGAGAGCTATACAGCCAAACAGCCATTCTTTTAGGGCGTATGACTTGTCGGTTCACTCTATTTCCGCTGCACGCAGGCAGGCATGACAGGTACAACAAACTCTCCTACTCCGCAGCCACGAAAAGCAAAAATTACATATCAAACTTACAATTTTTTGCAAGACTTACTTTTCTATTTTCTATATAAATACTTCTTTCAGGCCATACAACCATTCTCTCAGGGCTCAGCACTTCGACATACACATCACGACACGAGTGCTTGCTTACACGCCCCCCTGAATTATCACAATCTAAAAACAAACCTACGTTACGTCAAAAAAAAATTCTTTTCAGAACTTTACAGTTTCCGCAAGACTGCCAGCTTTGAGACCTAGATGCCCAGTATCATCATGAGCCTTCAAAGCCACAGCGATGGGGACAACAGCCCGCCCATGGGTGAGGCCAATCAGCCCTCGAAAGAAGACATCCTCCACAAACTCCGTGTTCAACAAGAACAAGAACACTTTGGTCGCTTGTGGTAGGAAAGCGGAAATTGGGGGCGGCAGTTCATAAACCACGAGAAGCTAGTCGACCTAGACAGCCTATCCGACCTAGATGTCAGAATCGCCAACCGCGCTTGCAACCGCACTGCACCCGTCTTCCTCGTGCTAGATCTCAAGTCGTGGCAGTGGCTCGACTCGGCTACCTTTTGTGGGGAGTTTTTGCTCTACACACAAAAGCGCTGGTTCCGCCCTTATGAGAGCCACTTGACAGAGGCCAGTTCCTCACCAAGATCTGCGTTGTGCCTAGGTCACCGGCGCCGCCCACGGAAGCCTGCTCGCAGGAAATGGTCGACTACATCAAAATGTGGAGTACCAACCTGTGCAATAGGGTTGCGTTTGCGCAATCAGAGGGCCTAGATTACCCAGAGGAGGAGGCAGCGGGAGAGCGCCTTTTTCATATGCGGCCCCTCTTCCGGGCCGTGGCCGTAGCTATCCGCACCTCCTCATTTAACGTCGAGGTGACGGACATTTCTACAGTCCCCGTCCAAATAATCCGCACCGGCGTGGAGGACGATCTAAGCGCGCCGGTTGACCTCGAGCAGGTACCCGAATGCGATAGACAGGCCGTTACGGCTGATTCACAAGGGCACTTATTCGCGGTCCAAGTGACTCTCGACGTCGCTATCACGTTTCTCATGGCCCTCGAAAAGCGCGAGGAGGCAGACGGACCTGTTACCCGGGATGTGATGCAGAGTACGCGCGCCATGAAGCCAAGCACCGACTACGCGGCAAGATACATGGACAAGTTTGGATGGAACCAAGAGCTGATGGGGCCCCTGATGGGACCGAGCAGCGCGTGGGTAGATGCCACGAAGAGACCTCGGTTGTCTGTTGAGGAACATGAAACGTTCATGCACTATCAGAACATATGTGACTCAATTCGCGAGCAGGTCAAGACGGAGTACTATCCACGGCTTGGGGTGGCGTGGCCGTAGGACCCTCGAGAAGCAAGTGGCCGATGTGACGGAGCAGAAGAGTCGAAGTGTGAACAGGAATTTGAACAGACGGACTAGTAGAAACTACATAGTGACAGCCAGAGTATTTGACTCACTTAAGATCACGACATTACCATTGTGACGCACGTTCCTACTTGGTAAATGCTCTCTGGGGATACTGCTGACATATCTGAATGGGACAACGATGGCTATCGTGAGAGTATGGATGAAGAAATGAAGTGGTCGCTGGCTGCTGCATTAGTCAGGAGGCCGGCTGCGCTGCCTTGGCAAGCGAGCATAGCTCGACTGTTTTTTTTCTCTCTCAAGTACTCAATGCTTGACCAAGTTGTCAGCCCAACACCACCATTATCAACACCGAGCCTCAACCATCTACATACACTTTTCGTTCAAACCGCCTCTCATCCCATTGTCCGTCAACAATTCGTCCCTTCCCACCATAAAGCATCCATCTTCAGCCCCCCGGCCTGGCGCGATACACGCAACCATCTTGCCATGCCATGCCCCCCCTCGCCTACCACATCACCATCTACGGCTTTGCCCAGTTCTCTTCAAGACTACCCACTTGCCACCGCGGCTAGCGTCGTCCTTGTTTTGACATGTTGAACGTGCAGTCGACATGAGTCGCCGCGACAGCCAGCCAACCCACTTGTCCCCCCCCCCCAGCGGACCCTTCTTGCATCCCCAGGCCCTCACCGTTGACGCCACGCCATCCAACTTTGTCTGTCTGTCTGCCTTGGACATCGACGACGCGGCCACATATTATGCATAAGCCCGAAAGCAAGTTTCACGTGCGTACCGCCTGTACAAACACTCGACCGAATCCTGGCCCAACACTCTGCAGCTCGAGTCCAGCCAGGAATCCCAGTCAACTGTGGCTCTCTTCTCAAGTACTTTACGTCACCACTCACAACAATGGCTTGCGATGGAAATGGCGCTAGAATAACCTTGTTCGCCGTGTTGTTTCATTTCTCGTCTATCGTGTGGTTTTTTCTTGTTGTTTTCGTCTTTGCCGCTAGTTCTATACCGCGCTAAATCTCCGTACAGTTTTTGTTCTTTGAGTGTAATTAGAGCTTAATTCGGACACGATTGCCACCCAAAGCTAGGCTCTCACGACTATATCTTAAGACATGGATGGTAGGAAGCCTTTTCATATTCATTCTAATTACGTCTAGAACGGCAAAACGGGTACATACTAGATAGCTTGCCTAACCATAGCGCTGAAGTAGGGTACTTTGACGTGAGCTGGACGCTGGAAACGAACCTCTCTGCGAAAGTAATTCCAACATCGCTGCTGTCATTCCTTGTCCTTACGCCACCTCAAGCCAGTCCGAAGCTTTGATAACGCCGGTCCAAGCCGCCTGAGATTCGCCGTTGTGCCCAACCCAAGCGTTGACCGACTGGTACTTTTTCATTGCCATCTTCTTGGACGTTTTGGCGCAGGTTGCAGAGAAAGTCATACCTACAAAGGAAAAAAGTTAGTGTTTACCGGCCTACCAGCTGTCAATTTGGGCGAATGCATACCTTGGAACGCCCACTGGTCTCCATTTCCGCCGGCATAGTTGTCAAACAGCTTGAGCTCTTTGAGATTACTGATGTCGACCTCATCTGTGCCAAAAATGTTTTTCAGATTGATTTTGCCATCCTTGTGAAAGTCCGGATTCAAATTCTCCCCTAGAGGAATTTCCTTGCCTTCGCCGATGGAGAATGATAGTGCATCATAGGTTCCGGCCCAATACCAGTCGGCCAAGTCAAACTCAAAAGCCAGCTCTTTGATAAGAGAGCAAGGAGGCGAGAAAGCCCAGTCACCAGGTACAATAGAGAAGGTGGCAACGGTTTTAGTGGCGAGCTTCTGCGTGAACCAACCGCCGGGATGTCCATACCAGGCATTCAGACCAACATTTTTGTTGTCCGTGGCCGCGAAGCCGGGAGAGGCACAATCTGCGCGGATCTGAAGATCTGCGTCAAAGAAATTAGTCTCTGGAAAAGGCATAGTGATTCACGACTCGTACCTTGAACCTGCCACTGGTCATTTTGCCCATGGTAACCAAAATGGTACGGTGGGTTGAAAATTCCCGCGGCATTCAGAGTGATTGTGTCGAGATCAGTGATGTCGATCTCGTCCTTGTGAAATGATGCTTGCATATCGACCTTTAGCCAGTAATGATCTCCCGTCGTAGGCTGTGTTGCCACATGCAGAGTTGCTTTTCCAGCCGGGCCTTCGAGAGTAGCACCAATGTTATCCCAGCTTCCAGAATACCAATCTTCAGAGAAAGCGACACCAAGCTGGATATCCTTGATCTTTTTGCAGGCCACCGGTACGTTCTCAGTCCGTATAATGTCGCGAGCCCGCTCACAATCGAATGTGGTCGGCGTGGGTGTCACTGTAGCAAAGTGTAGAGGTCAGCAAAGGCCGTGATTTTGCCAGTGGGCAGTTCTGGGAAATACCTTGTCGACGGCTCAGCCTCACGGTATCCATCAGCATCGACCTTTGGCCAACATGCTTGCCAATCAGCAAGGAAGCGAGAAGGGCAATACAGTTGAGCCCATTGAATTGGCCCGCCAGCAAGCTGTCCCTTTGCTCGTTTGTGGGTTGCGGTAGAGGTTCGTTCCTAAGACGGTTCTGGAGTGTGTTTAGTGCCTCTTCCTGCTGAGTCCTCTCAACGTGATTTCGCGTATAGTCTTGGTGCGTCCATGTACCTAGCTGGCCCCTCTCGTGCTGCGCAAACATCTGCAGAGCAGTGATCATCATACCCGTCCGGCCATGCCCGAAGCCACACCAAACTAGCGTACGTCCAGGATTGGCGCGGTGCCGAGTAAAGGCTTCCCAACCCCGTCGGAAATCGTCCTGGGTTGCCGCGTGAAAGTCTTCAACAGGCAGAGGAGTGTAAGCAATTCCAGCAGCTTTAAGGGCCTTTTTTATTTCCTCGTTGTTAGCTTGCGAATTCAGGCTAATAATATGGGTGATGTTGCGTTCCCTGAATGACGCGATAGTTTCAGGAGTGATCTTCTGGTCCGAATCCGAACAGTCGTAGCAGGGACACGATGAGCGAGCAAGCCGGTCCCCGGGCGACATATGCTCCGTTACAATCTCGAATCTTTGGAGTCCGCTCCCGTCATTATTGGCGGGGCATGTTCCTATGAGACTGTGAGTGACTCTCTATATCATTCTTTCTAGGTCAGACTTACCACCCATGTCCTCATACCCGCCTTCTCCTATGAGACTGTTAGTGACTCTCTATATCATTCTTTCTCTAGGTCAGTCTCACCAATCACGACCGCATACCCGTCGGACGGAGCTGCATGGACAACTGTCGTAGCCCAGGCAAGCGCCAGAAGTGCCTTGCCGAGAAGCATGATGTGGATTCACCAAAATAGAAGATGTTTGTAGGTCAAATGACGTAAAGTATCAGGTGCTGGGTGAATGGTGACTTTCGAAGTCGTATTGTCGTTGAGTTTGGTCGTTGGTTGGGGCAGCTGCCTCTATATATAGTTGCTTCATCTCCGGCGGCTTGCGTATGCGAGCACCAGGTTAAAATTTTACGTCCTGTACGTGTCATTTCAGTAGACAGAGATTGATGCCGGCGTACAAGGCCGGCTTAGAAGCTAATGATGGGGCTTAATAAACGAGATTGCAGTTGAGGCGGTACAGGAACGGAGGACCCGGACCACCCTGCACATACGAGATGACGCCCCGCACGATGGATCTAGTTGCCGAATGAATCCGCTTGGCATAGCGTAAGAGTGGCCGGATTCTGCAAAGGATCGTGGCGGGCCCGGTAATGCTACAGGCGCGTTGAGCAGGAGCTTGGCAGATGGCGTGGCTAGCATCTGATGCTTGGGCGAAGAAGTTCGATTTGGCAAGACCTGTCGGCGTCCAACGGGCGGCAATTTCACTGTAATTTGGCCAGCCGGTCAAGGCGGACAACAAGTCTCGGCAGTCGTGGAAGCTTGGTGCTGTCTTCTCGACCGCATTACACACTGTAGCGAGCTAATTAGAAACTTTTAGAAGTATTAACATCTATATTGTTCAACTGAGACTATTTGGATTGGTCTTTGGTCTCTATAAAGTAGCCTATGGCTCCGATAATAGGCATTTTGTACAGAGGGTCCTTCCCAGGACCGTTTGCTTCTTCTTTTAGCGCTCCTATAGCGCGCTAAGCAGAAACCGCGGTTCCAGCCAGTGCGGCCGTGTTCTTGGGCAGTTGTGTATCACACGACCAGCCAGGGTGTCTACGGTAGAGCACATTTTGATTCCAAATATTTGATCAACAACACGACGTTGCTCAGATTTGTTGTAGCCTCACCTGATGGGGCTTCGTGACTCGACGGCTGCCCATGTCTACAGGGTTGGAAAAAAGTCAGTAACCAGTGTGATTCGGTGAGTGGCCAGTAAGCGCCCTACTTTTTAAAGTGAGTGTGTTTACTCGCGCTTACTCATTGCTTAGTAGTTCTATGGCACTGACCAGTGCTGGTCATCATGTGCTAGTTGCGAGTCATGCACCTCATTGGGTCACCTTTACTCGGGATATTCCTTATCATTGCGTTGTTGTGTTATTTTTCCTGGAGATTTCTCGATCGAGCTAATCACGAAGAACCAGCCCGGGTGCCCTACTAGCCGCGAGCGCTAAGAAGCCACGAATTCCACCAGGATTCCACCTCTGAGGTCGAAATAATTGACGTGCAGCTTCCGCTGATTCACCTCTAACAGGGCCCTCTGCATTTTATAAATAAGGATTTCCACGCCTCCAGTAACCTCTAGCACCCACCCACGCCCATACAGCAGGTATAGCCACTGGTCAGAGCTCTAGCAAGTACTTGTTTCCTGAAAAAATGGCATTATAACGAATATGGATCTTCCCGTTATCTCGGCCTCATCCACTAATAACTACGGATATAGCATGACTCGTACTGACTAGGTAGTTCGTTACTAGGGCCCACCTTTACCCTACTTACTAAACTACATTTCTTTACCAGCTTACTTACAACGCCACTTTTTACTTGCTCATCTAAGAAATTGACCATAATGTTTAGGGAAATTGTCCATGTATCGCTGTGGCTTCATTCGAGTATAGGATGAGCCTAGAGGAGAAGATGGCAAAAGTATTCGCGGGGCTGTTGGTGTAATTGAGTATCCCACGCAAACAAAGTGCCAAACTGCCCATGCATTCCGCTACATGCCCCTTGTCAACAGTCCTTCCCCCGCATCATCAACCTCTCATTAGCTTATAGCTTGTAGAGCCGCGCCTGCACGCCGCGCCGGTGCGCCTCGGCCGCGAGCTGCTTGTTCTTGCGCGCGTAAAAGACGCGCAAGCCCAGCGACACGGCCACGACAAAGAGCAAGAAGCCCGCGTTGGTCCAGTGGCCCGTCGGGTAGCCTTTCGCCTTTTCGTCGGCCTTGTATATCCACACGCCCGGGATCTGGCCCAGGCCGCCGCCGATGCTGACGTTGAGAGCAATGGCCAGGCCGACGGCCGCCGTGCTGACCACGTTGGACGTCAGCCAGCCCAGCAGCGGCGGGATGCACGCAAAGGCGCCGGCCGTGGCCATGATGAGGCCGCCGTAGCGGGACTTGTAGGCGTCGGGCGGCAGCGCCGCCGAGACGATGAAGCCGGTGGCTCCGACGAGGGCGGCGCCTGCGGCGTGGTAACCGCGCGCGTTGAAGCGGTCGGCTGACAGCGCCACCAGAATTTGACACACTATAGGTCAGGTCAGCGTTGATTTTCTTTCTTCTTCTTCTTCTTCTTCTTCTTCTTCTTCTTCTTCTTCTTCTTCTTCTTCTTCTTCTTCTTCTTCTTCTTCTTCTTCTTCTTCTTCTTCTTCTTCTTCTTGTTCTTCTTTTCGTTGCGTCAAACTGGAACCTGCATCTCCGTCCACGTACCATACGCGACAGCCCACGGCGGCACCGTCATTAGCTGGGCCGTCAGGTCGCGGTAGCCCAGGCCCAGCGTAATCGACGGCGTAAACAGACTCAAGCTCGCAAAGGGCGGGCTGATGGCAAAGTAGATGGCGTAGTGCGCGTACAGGCGCCAGTCGGTCAGGGTGGCCTTGGCGTCCTGCCAGGTCATGCTCCGGTCGTGGCCCTTGCTGCCCTCGTGCCGCAGGCGCGCGACGGCCAGCGCGCGCTCCTCGTCGGTCAGCCAGCCGGCCGTCTCCGGGTAGTCGGGCAGGAAGAGGAGCACCAGGACCGAGGAGAGCACCGAGGGGATGCCCTCGATGATGAAGAGCCAGCGCCAGCCGGCGATGCCGGCCGTCTGGTTCATGTGGCCAATGCCGTAGGCAATGGCGCCACCAAACTGTGGCAAGTTAGCTGACATTGTAAAGCTTTTTATCAATAACTTGACCGCGTTGTCAACTTACGGCACCTGCGAGCGTGGCCGACGCGAGAATAAAGGCAACTCTGCATTTCCATAATTAGCACAACCGTGTCTCCCACAAGACGCCTTTCCTTGTCATCTTCCTCTGTTCCTTGCCACTCACCGCACACTTCGCTCATTGTGCCTGTACCAAAACGTCAGGTAATATATCAAGCCCGGAAACAGACCGGCCTCAAACATGCCCAGCAGGAAGCGCACGGCCGTGACGGCGCCAAAGCTGCGGGCGGCGCCCAGGCACATGGTCATGGCGCCCCAGCAAAACATGAGAAAGGCGAGCCACCTGCTCGGCCGGAGCTTCTTGAGCAAAATGTTGCTGGGCACCTCAAAGACAGCGTAGGCGACGAGGAAGACCATGAGCGCAATGACGAATTGGTAGTCGGTCATGCGGGCCGTGTGCTGCATGTCGTCGCCCGTCGACGAGTTGAGCACCTTTGCGTTGCCAATGTTGGCGCGGTCCAGGAAGCACAGGAAGTAGATGCCGGCGCAGAGCGGCACGATGCGCAGGTCTTGCCGGCGGACGAGGCGCTGCTCCTCGGCGCTGGGCGGCTTGGAGGCGGAGGCGTCGTCGCCGGCGGTGGCGGCGGCGAAGCCATCCTCGTGGGCGTCCTAAAGCTGGTTCAGCTTTGGGTCTTCTTTTGGCATCACGGAATAGGGAAAGAAGCAAGAGGTGAAAAGGGGAAAATGACGCGAAATTTTAAATGACGCGGATTTGGCTCGGAGCTCCATTACCTCTTTGACGACATTCTTTTCAACGTCGGCTTGATCCGACGGGACGGCGTCCTCAATCTTGGACGGCATGGCTTTTGTGTGTAGCACGCGCGCGCGACGATAGACTCTTTTGGCAGCGTCCGTCGTTTTCTATCGTGAATTCGAACAAAAAAAGCTGCGTCAAGGAAGAAAGCCAAGTCTTTCCTGCTCCCCTCTCTAAAATGATAAAAGCTCGGTGGAGGACCCTTGCTCCCTTTTTTTTTCTTCTTATTTTTCCTCCAACGTCCGGTGTCCGGCGCCAAAAGATGGGGAATGCGGGGAACGGAGCCAAAGCCGTCGGGTGTTTTGACACTATGTAACTCGGAGTTGGATCCGGACCGGCCAAGAAAACAGGCAACAGAGGTAAATTGATTTCGGAAAAGTAAAATTAGCAAGTTGTCGGGGTAAGAGCACAAGCGCGAGAGTGTCTGGGGTGTATTGTGATCCGACTGGGGAGGAGGTTGGTGGCTGGAAGCTAATCTCATGGCTAATTTCCGCTCGATGAGCTACTGCGTATTTCCGGGTTTCCGTATAAGATGCATTACGCAGGGTCTAACTTTGGAAAGCATGGCAAGCCTGTCTCTAAGTCAATTTTTGCCTATTTATCTGATGAATGCACCGATGTGCCCTGCAACTGGGCCAGTCAATGATTGACTGTGTGTATTGGTTCACCGAGATGGCAGCCAACGCCCGAGTTGACTTATCTAGCTCGGAAACTTAGTCGAGCATGTGGACTAAAGACTTGAATTGAACAGAGAAAGTCTCAAAAGGGTGAGTTTAAGAGGTTTTTTTTATTTTTTTTAAAAGCTCTGAGTATCATCTAATCACCATATACATGTCCGCATTTCTGGTCTACTCTTGGTCCTCTTCCGGCTCCGCGGGCCAAAAGAACCAAATTACCGCCATAAAAAACTTCAACGCCGCTGCCGTCCAGAGCGCGCCCTGGATACCCACGGGCGAGTGGGCAAAGACGCCGCCAAGCACAGCGCCGATCAGCAGCATCAGCGGAGCCGTGGCCCTGCGGTTGCGGTCGACGTTGTCGCGGCGAAAGAGGTCCTGGTCGGAGAAGAGGTCGCAGTAGATGCTGGTGAGGACGACGCTGTTGAGTGCGTTGTAGCGGAGGGCGCGGCTGGTGACGGCCTGGCCGCAGCTCTGAAAGGCGACGAGGGTGAGGGGCAGGAGGACGGTCCAAGAGACGTCGTCGTCGCCGGCGGGGGGCCGGTTGAGGGTGACGATGAGGGCGGCGGCGACGGTGAGCAGCGACTGGGCGGCAAAGGAGGCGCAGAGGACCCAGCGGCGCGAGGGCGAAAAGCGGCGGTGGAAGCGCGCAAAGAGAAAGGAGCCGACGCAAAAGGCGAGCAGGGAGACGCCGGAGCGGTAGAGGCGCGGGTTAATCGGCGGGTAGATGATGGAGGCGAGGCCGAGGGCAACGAAGACGGTATTTCCTGGGCGGGAAGTCAAGGTGTAAGCCGGAGACGATTGAATTAAGTATGAAGAGGGAGAGTCTTCGAAAATGCAACAAAGTTTTTAACAGGGAGCACGACTTACCGGTCTGCATGGAGACAAAGGCACCCCATACTTGAGTCGAGGCGCTGTCGAGCAGGCCGGTGACGACGTAGCAAAAGAGAAGCATAAGGTCGGCCCATGACCGCGAGACGTGTGCGTTGAGCGTCTTGCGGATGTTGGCGACACCGGCGGCGCGGGGAGACGAGTGCGGTTTGCCCAGCAGCGACTGGCGCTCGGGATCGGAGCCGTGACGGGGAGCGTGTCCGTTGTCGGCGGGCCGCGAGGCTGCGGTGCCGTAGCCTGCCATGATGCGGCGACGAAGATGCGAAGAAAAGGGAGGATGAGAGGGAAAGAAGAATGAAGAGAGGATGGAGAAATGGACGGCAACGTGAAGAATTGAAGCGTGGGGAGGTGGTTATTAGTATTTGAGTGTTGGGGTAGACAACTTCTGCGCCGAATGTAGATTGGCACGCGTGCGCTTGCTTGTCCGAGGCTAAAATAAAAAAGAGAACAAGTTGGCTGGCGCGCTAACTGGGTGATGGGCGGGGATTGTCGACAAGAAACCGGGGAGTTTGCAACGCGAATTGATTTTTAAAACGGGGATATTGCCCTTGTTCAAAGCTCAAAATTGGGGAATTGTATAAGGGTTGTGCGGAAAATGGTTCGATTTTTGGTGCGTGTTCTGGGGCTGCGGATGAAGACGGGGAGTGTTGGAAGCAATAAAGGTTGTCGCGGCTTTATAGACGACCTGTATCTTGACTCTTGAGTAGGCAAATAAATACTCGAGAATCTATGGGGAAGAAGATGGGTTGGTCCGAACGGCAGCGATGGCAGTTATTTTGTAGAGCACAAGTAGACTGAACAGGCAGTGAATAATTGTAAAAGTGCGCAAGATGGGCATCTATATGGATAATGGCGGCAATGAGATTCTTTCAAGTTTGCTGTGTCGATCAAGCAAGTCATGAAAATGACCAAGAGGAGAAAAGAAAAAAGAAAAAGAAAATCAAAAAAAATAAAGTAAAAAGCCACCAAGAAGCCGACTTTACCACCCTACAGTACGTACTTGTCAGAACCCGCTCCGCTCAACCGCTGTAGCGGTAGCCGGCTGCAAGGCTCAACCCCACTATAACTTGTGGGCGTCGAGGCGTGTCCGGACTTGGTTCGGCGGGCAACGGGCAACAAGGGGGGGTGGGCTTTTTAAACTCTGCCAAGGGGTGAACAAATGGTTAGTTATGTAGCGTTGTGTAAAATAAGTACTAAATTTATAAATTGTGTACGTATCAAAGCCCCGGTTGCGGGTGGCGGCACTGGCTGCAACGCCCAGTTGCCGCTTTATCCATCCATGATGCTGCCTTTTTCCTTTCTTCAACCATCATCTTTCCGTCCGTCCCATTCCAAGACGCCACGTTAGAACCGCCCATCCAACTCGCTTCATTGGATGCCCGCGTTGGTTTTATAAATCAGGCTCGCACGCTTTGGGCACGAGGCTGATTTCTTTTTTTTTTTTTTTTTTTTTTAAATGTATTATTTTCTCCCTCCATTTTGTCCGTCATTTCTTCCTCCTCTTGGCCTCGGCTCGCTCTCCCACCGGAGCTTCTTCTGTCCTCCGGTGCGACACCGCATCAACCCCCCCCACCATGCCGACCTCCCAACACCCATAGATAGTGACATGCAAAACCCTCGTACCTACGTCAAGCAACCTAATGCTCAAACCTAGCCGCAAGACACGGCACCTCGTAGCTCGCTGCCAAAACCACCCATCCTAGATAAGAAGCTTCCCGCCTCGTACAAAAACTCGCCATCTCTTTTTCCCTTTCATCTTCCCTCCATTCTCTTCTGTAACCCCCCCGTGCCACCCGCATCAACACTTGCATCATTCTTACACCAGCGAGTCTGGAAGAAAAGCTCAACAGACCCCAAAAGCTTAATTGCTGCCCCCAATGAAGCTCACCACTACGCAGCTGCTCCTAGCCGGCGCCGCTGGCCTCTCCGGGCTGGCCGCCGCGCTGCCGCACAGAGACAGCCCGCAGCAGCGCTTCCTCAACGGCCTCGCCCTGCCCGACAAGTACGGCGGCCGCCACCGCCCCTACACGCCGGGCCACCGCGACAAGCTCGACCGCTACGTCGACCCGGAGCAGGAGAACCTCGACCCGTTGCCCTGGCGCAACGGCCAGGGCGCCACCGTCCTCGGGCCCTACAACCGCGACCGCTCGCGCCAGAGCCCGGACATGGTGCGCCCGCCTAGCACAGATCACGGCAACGTCGCCAACATGCGCTGGAGCTTTACAGATTCTCACACTCGAATTGAGGTAAGCAGCTGACCGTTCCCCTTTTAATCTAATATGAGTTGGTTTGATCATTTTTGCTCACGCAAAATTCTAGGAAGGCGGATGGACGAGACAGACGACGGTGCGCGAACTCCCCACCAGCGTCGAGCTGGCTGGCGTCAACATGCGACTCGACTCTGGCGTCATCCGTGAGCTTCACTGGCACAAGGAGGCTGAATGGGCGTATGTCCTCGAGGGCAGCGTCCGCGTCACCGCGCTCGACTACGAAGGCGGCAACTTTATCGACGACCTCAACAAGGGCGACCTCTGGTACTTTCCCAGCGGCGTTCCCCATTCTCTCCAAGGCTTGGGCGAGAATGGCACCGAGTTTCTGCTCATCTTTGACGATGGCAGCTTTTCCGAAGAGTCTACCTTTATCCTGACTGATTGGCTTGGTATGTGTCCTCTCCTTCTCTCTCCTTCTTTCTCTCTTCTTCTTTCTCTTTTTCTCTCTCTCTCGCTTCTCTCTCTCCCTCTCACTTATATCGACTAACACACCCACTTACAGCCCACACGCCCAAGAGCGTCATTGCCGAAAACTTCCACCTCGCCCCCGAAGTCTTTGAGCATCTTCCCAAGAGCGAAAAATACATTTTCCAGGGCTCGCAGCCCGGCTCTGTCGAGGACGAGCGCCCGCGCGGCCGCAACGTCAAGAAGAGCAAGTACCAGTTCACGCACAAGCTGCTCGACCAGGCGCCCAAGAAGACGTCGGGCGGCGAGGTGCGCATCGCCGACAGCACCAACTTTGCCCTCTCCAAGACGGTCGCCGCCGCGCACGCCGTCATCCAGCCCGGCGCGCTGCGCGAGATGCACTGGCACCCCGTCGCCGACGAGTGGTCCTACTTTATCCGCGGCCGCGCGCGCGTCACCATTTTTGCCGCCGAGGGCAACGCGCGCACGTTTAATTACGTGGCTGGTGATGTTGGCATCGTGCCCAAGAACATGGGCCACTTTGTCGAGAATATTGGGGATGAGCCCCTCGAGATGCTAGAAGTCTTTCGCGCGGACCAGTTTCGCGACTTTTCCCTCTTTCAGTGGATGGGCGAGACGCCCCAGCGCATGGTCCTCGACCACCTCTTTGCGGATGATAAGGAGGCGGGCCAAAAGTTTTGGGAGAGCGTCCGGGATCCTAGCAAGGACGAGATTACCCATCCGGGTAAGAGCCTGTTTGACAAGGACGACGACAATGAAGAGTTGTAAAGGGCAAGGGGGCTCTTTTTTACTACGGGTATTGGTGTGTCTCTTTTTAGTTACCGGTATTGATGTGCCTCTTTCTAGCTACGGGTATTCATGTGCCTCTTTTTAGCTACAGGTGTGACTAGTGTTTTGTGTTATAGAATACATCATCTTTGGCCTTTTTTCTCTCTTGAAAGAAACCATCTTTCATGACAACATGCACGCCAAGCCGCCAATCGAAAAGAAATGCAGTTATATCACCGCCAGCCTAGCTTGGTGGAGCTTACTTTCCTCATGTCGCCACGAATCCATGTCGCATTGCGGGCCATGAATAGAAACGTGGTCAGCCCGTCATGCGGGAGAAGAGAAAAGTTCTGAATAATGTGGAGGATAGCGGCCAGCAAGTAAAAACAATGGTAAATGAATTGCCTTTTGGTGTCATCTGAACAAGAGGCAGAAACAAAGGTCGGGTGATGGGCTCTCCCTCTCTCTCCTCGCCGTCCACGTCAACCACTGTCACAGCTTGGTCAATATAATGGGTCATCTATTGGGAAGTGGAGGGAACTATTGCAACCGGAGACTTGTTGCCGATGTTGCACAACAGCAGCGGCCTGAATAACTCACTCTTCACCTAGCCTGATTGTCGCACAACGAGGCAAGCAGGCTTGGACTTTTTGCTTGCGGTAGGTCACATTGCAGACAGGCTATCGGCGCAAGCTCTGAATATGAGCTTGCGATTGGCTCGACATGTCCATTTTTGAGACCATAATAGAGTACCAGTTGCCAGCAAACTCCCTAGCTGGACGTGACTCAAAAAGGGGGGTCTAATAATAAATCTCCTGGCAGCCACGGTCTGGGGAAGCGACGGCGGAGTTATTTGCCCAACAATGATCAACAGTGCGGCTGCCAAGAAAACCCCGGATAATGCACTCGCAACGCGCCGAGCTGTGAGCCCAGTTTCCAAGATGCTTGACTGCATTCTGCAGGTAGGGCAGCATAGCAGGCAGGCAACCAGGGTAGCATAGGTAGCAGGACAGCATGACAGGCAGAACTGGTTGTTTCGTTATCGGATCATTCTAATCGCAGCACCTTTGATACATTGGATGAAAAGCTGCACATGCTGACCGTCTTTTCTCATTGCAAGACCCGGCAGCGGGGTGTACGTACACTCAAGAGACTGAAACATTTGCCTGCCGACCCCGCGGTCCGGGCATTTCTACAAGGCAGAGACTTTTTCAACAAGAACGGCTGGTAGAGTTGGTTTCCGGCACTACCACAAGCCCTACTTTTCTGGCCCTTGGGACCAACTTGCCAAGGAAGAAGCTCTTTGACCTTGCGTTTTTAGCTCGGGCGCCTCAGAATAGACGTGGGGGAGATATGTTGCTTAAGCCGTACAGGGCTCTTCGGGATATAAAAAAAGGTAACTAGCTGAGACGCCACTGATGCAGGCTGCTTGGCCCACGCATCATGGTCCAGGGATCGCTGGCCCACCACCTGGAGCCTTGCCCTTGAAGGCATGACGCCACCAACACTGTTAAGATGGCCGAGTTTGGCAAGGCCTGCCTTGTCACCACAAGCAAGAAACCTCGGTGTGAATGCTGCCTGAGAGTCTAGAACCCAGACTAATTCTTCATATAGTCATCAATTATTAACCCAACTCTTTACATTTGAATGCGTTTCAAAAACTGGTCATGAGCGTAAACAAAGTACCTCCCGGCAGTTACTGACAAGGACAGGCCCAGCATACCTATTGGCCTTGTCGGTGGGTATCGACAAGCCTGATGTCGCAAGGGGCCATGATGATTTCGGCGAATACATGGACAAAAAGTGCGGGGAAGGAACAAGTGCGGGCGTCGAGGCTCTGGTGGCTTCCTTTCTCCTTTTTTTCCAAAATAAGGAATCGACGAGAACTCGTCATCTGACGACACCTCACCGTGCCCGGACAAATCTCGGTGTCGCTGGCCTTGCTTGCTTGCTTGCTTGCTGGCTTGCTTTTTCCTCTCTCTTTGTCACGACTTTTGTTCTAAAGATACAGCAATGTCTGGCACTGGCGCTGCCCTCTCGAAGCTACTGCTACTGCTACTGCTGTTGCTGCTGTTGCTGCTGCTGCACATGCAGCCTGATTCACCACAACCGGTCCCATGCACCGCTAAAGAACTGGCACACCCCCCTCCCGTTCCCTTGCTACTCACTTGCTCACCAACCGTTAACGTCGACCACCCACTTGTGGGCCATACCCACCTTTGGGCCACCTTTTCCCACCAAAACACACCCTTTTTAGATTTATATATTAGCCTTATTAGAAGTACTAAAATTATATAAATAATATTACTAAATAGCTCTTTACCTAAACCTTATACTGTATAATTTTTTAGCCTTAAAATAAATCCCTATAAATTTTAATAATTAATAAAAGAAAAGTAAAAAAAGATGTTAAGGTTTACTAAGAAATTATAAGTAATCCTTAATATTTAGTATTTAGATTTTAAAAATTTAAGTAGATTTATTAGAGTTATAAAATTAATATACTAAATTCTTAATGTTAATTATTATCTTAGACCTAAATATTTAACCTTTTTATTAAGTATCTTTTTAGTTATAGAAAATAAGCTTAAAATAAAAAAAAGAAAAAAAAGAAAATTTAGTTATAAAATATTATTAGGAGTTTTTTTTAATAGTTTATATTTTTTTTATAACTTATTAAGAGTATAAACTAAATTATTATAATTTTTTATATAATTTATATTATTAAAATATAATAGTTATATAAAAAAATAAAAAAAAGTTAGAATTACTATATAATTTACTAGTAGAAGATTTTTTCTTTACTTTAACTAATTTTATAAAATTAATTTAATTATATATAAAAATATCTAAAAATATTATATTAAAGAGAAAGCTTTATATTATATTATTAGTATTTATATATAATTTCAGTATATATAATAAGGCTATTATATTAATATAAAACTAGTATGTTTTAGTGGGAAATGGTGGCCCAAAGGTGGGTATGGCCCACAAGTGGGTGGTCGACGTTACTTGGTTGCTTGGTCGCCAACTCTTTGCTGTCCAAGATGTGCAGGGCCCCAAAAGTCGGTTAGCACGGCACAGCCTGGAGCCGCCAATGCAACGCTGAGGCTAACAAACTAATACTGTTCCTGTGGCCTCGTATTGCGCTAGGCGTGCGAGGTGCATTCTTTCTTTCTTTATTGTTCCGCAAGCCGCATTGCTTTGAATGCTACCAACATGGCTGCCCGCGTGGTGGGCTCCAATGCGAGACAAGGACGATCCGAGTATGCCGGCCGTCTTTGAAGCAATGATCGCCCTATGCTTGCTTCCCCGGGGAGTCCACTTCGGTGGACATGATTCATGTAGTTCTCTCTTGTAATTGCGGCAAAGAGGCTGAGATTTTATTTAGGCTTGGATTTTGGCTTTTTTTGTTTCAACAGCAAAGGGGAGCCGTTCGCGCGACCGAGCAGAGCATCATTGGACGAAAAGCAACTGGTGGCTGCGCCAACGAAGCCTTCTTTTTTTTTTTCAATTCTTTTCATTTTTACTTCCTCCCCCGCCATACGCCATGCTTTTCCAGTGGTGGCGGTGGCGTGCGCGTGTGTCGGTGTAGGTGTGTGACGACGATGTGCCTTTGACAGTGCCGTTGTGCTGTCCGGAGCTGTTTCTCACCGGATTCCATTGTGCGTTGGTGAATCTTTCTCGTCTGCGATCGGTGCTTCTCCTGCCGAGAAGGGCGGGGGGGGAGACATACTTCCGTCTTCGTTACCACTGTCGTGCTCGAAACAACAGAACTAGTTTTGATTGCGCCGGCCAGCCGCCGGAGCCGGTTCTGCAATGAGCCAACCCTCAAATTCATGAGCCTCGTCAGTCAAACCGTATGTAATGTCTCGGTCGTCACAAGTAGACAACGCTTGTGGCAGTTGGCAGAGGCGTAACTAAAAGGACGCCATTCTCAAGGATCGCCCTGCTGCGTAACCTCGTCTTGCCCCCCCCCCCTCCTTCCCTACCGTGTATCCGGACACCCCAATGCACCCTCGTCAGCGCCTAGAGGCAAAGCCTGGCGTCGCCATGTACGTGTGCCGTCCCTGAATCCTCGGCGGCCGGCGTGCTTGCCTTTCGTGTTGGTGGTGTGCGCGCGTGGCCAGAGCTGGCTGAACCTTGGCCGTGGATGATTTGGTTGGCTTGCCCGTTTGGTCTGCGTTGCCCGTCGCCGCTTGCGAAGGTGGTGATTTGTCCGCAGTGGTCGGTCGGGCTGGTTGGCTGGCTCGAGCCGTCTTGACCAGGCAGCGTGTATGGCTGCTTCCCCTCACGCGCATCTTGCTCGTATCCATCAGATTGTCCCTATAACAATTGGTGGGCATCCATCAATCCAAGTCTTCTTCTCCTGGTGATGTATGTTGTCTTGTGTTTTGAGGCTGCTACTCCAACACAGTCGATCTTGCACTCCCACCTTTGTTCACTCTTGTGCATCTCTGCACCCATCATTCTTGTAAAACATCGGAGTGGAAACTCTGATTATGAAGTTTACATCAAATCTCCGCAACAATATCGTCGAGTCCTTCCGGA
Source organism: Beauveria sp. NWAFU-1 (assembly GCA_024472245.1). Classification (NCBI taxonomy): domain Eukaryota; kingdom Fungi; phylum Ascomycota; class Sordariomycetes; order Hypocreales; family Cordycipitaceae; genus Beauveria; species Beauveria sp. NWAFU-1. Next base: position 5,227,367 of record JANBXD010000001.1, on the reverse strand, counting down.
CCGACCCGAGCATTAACAGGGTCAAGGGCTGGGTTGAGCCTGTCCGTCGCCGCCTGCCCTCAGCCACTGCGGAATATATCGCTGAAAAGCTTCCCGCAGCTCAATGGCTGCCGCATTACAATTATAAATGGCTTCTGCAAGATGTCATTGGCGGCATTACCATTGGTGTAATGCTCATTCCGCAGGGCCTCGCATACGCCAAGATTGCGAATATTCCCGTCGAGCATGGACTCTACTCCAGTTGGCTGCCCTCGGCTCTCTACTTCTTCCTCGGTACATCCAAAGGTGAGCAGTGCTTGCCAATACATGTGCAAACAAACGTCGAAATAACAAGAGAGAATAGAGTTGTCGTCTGGCCCCACGTCGATTCTGGGTCTTTTCACGGCCGAAGCTGTCGCGGACCTCTCCAAGCATGGCTATGCTCCCGCCGAAATAGCATCTGCATTGGCCTTTCTGGTTGGTGTCTTTGCATTGGCCATGGGATTGCTCAAACTCGGTTTCCTGCTTGACTTTGTGTCTGGTCCAGTCTTGACTGGCTGGATCTCTGCCGTGGCATTCGTCATTGGTCTTGGTCAAGTGGGCTCCCTCGTTGGCATTGAGACAGGATCCGGCACCATTACCATCTTCAGTGATATCCTCCGTCACTTGAACAAAATCAAGCCCCTGACCTTGTGTGTTGGATTGACAGGAATTGCCATGCTTCTTGCCCTAGAATGGGTAGGCAAGATCTGGGGTAAAAAGAGCAAATGGATCAAGTTTATGAGCACCAGCCGTGCCGTTGTCGTTCTCGTCATCTACACCCTCATCTCGTTTCTCGTCAACAAGGACCTCAGTCCGAAGCAGTACAAATGGAAGGTCACTCAAGTCAATACACACGGACTGCTTACACCCCACACCCATGATAGCTCCCTCATCCAAAAGATTGCCGCCAAGTCCATCGCTCCACTCATCGCCATGTCTGTTGAGCACCTCGGCGTGGGAAAGGCATTTGGTCTACGCAACAACTATAGCATTGACAAGAGTCAGGAGCTGGTATTTCTCGGGGCCTCCAACATTGCCAACAGCTTCTTCGGTGCCCAGCCGTGTGGCGGTGCCATGTCACGGACTGCGGTTAATTCAGAATGCGGCGTCAAGAGCCCGGTAAACTTTTTGTTCACGGCCGGGTTCATTGTTCTGACGCTATACGAACTTGCTCCTGCGTTGTACTGGATCCCCAAAGCGACTCTGTCCGCCATTATTGTACGTCTAATCTTGGCCTGCTTTGAAGAAACTACTAATAAGCGCAGATCATGGCCGTAGCTCATCTTGTTTCTTCTCCTCGGCTATTCTATCGCTACTGGAGAATGTCATTCATTGACTTTATCGCCTCGATGCTCGGATTCTGGGTCACCCTATTCACTACGACTGAAATTGGTCTTGCCGTTGCCGTTGCATTCAGCATCGTCTACACATTAATCCGCCTCGCGTTCCCCAAGTGGACTGGTCTATCTCACAAGGATACCGAGACTATTCACTGGTCTCCATCAAAGCACCATCAGCTGAGTGACGGCATTGATGTTCCCGCTGAAGCCTACTTGGTTCGATATACTGAAGATTTGTTGTTCCCCAACGCAGAACGTGTCAAAAACTCCATCGTCGAGTCGGTCAAGATGCAGTTTGAGCCCGCCGCCTCTGCTGCCCGCGACATCCTTGCCGAAAACAGGGCCTGGAATGTGGCCAGTTCCAAACGTATCGACAAGATTCGGCGCAGAAAAAATATTATTCCACTCAAATGCGACATTGTGCCTTTGCACCATGTGGTGCTCGACTTTACAATGGTTGGATTCATTGACGTTACGGGGCTGCTCACATTGATTGAGCTTAAGATGGAGCTTCGACGCTACATTGGGGCGAATCTACAATTCAGGTTCATCAACATGGTTGACGAGGTTCACGAGCGGTTCACAAGGTCCGAATGGCAATTTGCCCGACAGGGGGAGCAGAGGACTGGTGAAGCGGATACCATCTACAATTCACTCGAAGCGGCACTGTTTCACCGCGAGGGCGACGAAAAGTCTGACGGCGTATCAGAAAAGGCATTGGACGTGTGAGTGGGCTCTACGGTGTAGGTTGATTCAACGGCGAGCTGTGGCTGCAGGTTTACCAGTTTTGTGGTTTCTTTATGATTTACGACGGATACGATATACTTTTCATCTTTGAGGCTCGAGTGCTAATATATTCTGCTTTACTCACACTTGGGTGTGCTTTTATGATAAGGCTGCGAGTAAACTATCATATCTTGGCAAAGTCTGGGCACGAGGAAATTCTCCGACCCAGCCAGCTGGTACTTGTTGGCAATGAGGAATGTCTGCGGTACGTCGTTTACTATCAGGCTCCGATAATCAAGGGATCAGGCAGTTGATCACGCGCATTATTAAACAATGAGAGCAAATTTCCGCCTGCATCGGCCACCTCTCTTCCCCATCTTCTTAGTTTAGCCACAATTTGTGGTCGAGACACGACGATTGGCGTTGGTGTCGTCCTTTTGGCTAATGCCGAAATTCGTCCGGTTTGACACTTTAATTGCAACTTTTAATAATTCGGCCACGAGTATCGGCAGTTGCGCATGAGCGAAGACGTTTCAATTATGCATACTTTTGCTCTGCGGCAAATAATATATTGTAGATGAAGGAGGACGGACTGTGAAGCCACATTTCTCGGTGGCGTTGGCCCTCGGAAATCAATTCTGCAGCCCGTATTCTCACACTGTACTCTTTGCATGATTAGAGGAGCAAATATGCAGCATACAGAGTCTATTCTGGGATCCAATATGACTTGTACACGGCGACACATTTGCCGTTTTCTCAACTTTGATGCGTCTATAGTTGAGTCTGCGCGAGGATTCACATTTGCTCATTGCCAGCAGCCGGTTCGGCGACAAATGTAGCGCCGAAGGAAAACGCCATGGCTGCCAAGGATCGCCCTATTTTGCAGACAAGTCAAAGAGCGGTGCGAAACTTGATGGACATGGCACAAGTCCCCCTCTCCCGCCCTGTGCCACTCGCGCATAATGGAAGCTGGGCTGGAAAGCGAGTGCGGGGAAATAGGGCGCTCTAGTTGTAAGTTGTTAGCCACTGGCGTGTTGGAGGGCGCCACGGGAGGGGGTCTCATGTATGTAAGTTTGCAAATTCAAATGCCAAAGGGGAGGAAAAGAAAGAATGCCTTTACAGAGACGGCAGTAGCAAAAAATGACAGCTCGAATGATGCAGCGCAGCTGGTCTGCACCACGCCCACGCAACTTGTGCTTGGCACTTGACTTTTCCAGCAATGCTGCAGAAGCCAAAACCCGACAATTCCGTGCTACCACGCTTCGGGCATCATCATTTTCCACGGCGACGACGACGTTGGCTGCCAACACGCATGGTGGTGGTGGTGGTGGTGGTGGCGGCGGCCCATCACACCAGGACTTTACGGCTGTAGCCACCGGAGGCTACGAGTACCCCGGCATTCCTCGGTTTGCAAATTCGAGCATCAAAAGGCAATGGCAGCTTGAGCACATGGCCGGCGCATTCCGAGTCTTTGCGCGGATGGGCTTCACCGAAGGTGCGAGCGGTCACATTAGTGTGCGAGATCCAGTCGACCCCGACACCTTTTGGATCAACCCGTATGCTTTTAGCCCCCAGAAAATAGCCAAGGCCTTGTAAAGACGACTAATAGACATGATTAGAATGGGCGTTCATTTTGGTCTTTTAAAAGCTCAAGACATGGTACACATTGACGAGCACGGCCGCGTCATTGGCGGAAACCGCGCCGCCGTCAACGCCGCCGGCTTCACGATTCACTCTGCCGTCCACAAGGCCCGTCCCGACATTGACGCTGCCTGCCACATGCATTCCAAGTACGGCAAGGCCTGGTCCGCCTTTGCCCGGCCTCTCGACATGCTCAACCAAGACGCCTGCCGGTTCTGGAACAATCACAGCGTGTATGCGAGCTACGGCGGCGTCGCGCTGCAAGACGAAGAAGGGGTGCGTATTGCGGAAGCGCTGGGCAAGGAGCATCGCGCGGTGATTTTGCAGAATCATGGGCTGTTGACGGCGGGCGGGACGGTGGACGAGGCGGCGTATTTGTATACCGTCATGGAGAGATCGTGCGAGATTCAGTTGTTCGTGGAAGCGGCGGGGCTGGAGAAGAAGTATATTAGTGAGGAGGAGGCGGCTTATACGTACAAGTATGAGGGTAATGCGGTAAGATTTTCTTTTTTTTTCGTATGGTGAGAAATGATGCGGTACTGACAAGCAGCAGGAAACGCTATATACTGAATTTCAGCCCGACTTTCAGTACGAAGTTGCCATGTCCAATGGCGAACTGTATGGCGGCACGAATTTTTCAGATAGAATAGCTTTTAAGCCGTAGACATTGTATGGAAGAACAAGGCATAATACAGACCAAGCAACTACACTCATACACATGGACAAGTTGGGGGTTTCCTTGTCCGTCATGTCCGAAAGATCGTCTCGTTCAATGCTTCACTGGTCACCTGCATTGCAGCAGCTTCTTCTTCTTTTTATTCTCCATCTTGAATATATAGTAGAGAATAAAGAACAGTAGATGCTCGATACAGTTTGCCGTCAAGAGAGAGCCAATTTCGAGTGGCTACGATGGCGCTTGGGTCATCCTTGTAGAAAAAGGGACTGATGATATTCAGCACCGACTTGTATCAAAATAGCATCGAAATCGAATTTGTATGCGGCTCTAGTGTATCATGTAGCTTTTTGTACCTCCAAAACCGTCAATACTTCTATTGCAACCAAAATCAACTGTCGAATAGCAACCGCTTTACAAGCGCGGAGCGAATTCAACGGCATTCAAAGTGTCGAGAACAGCCATAATCTCAGTCGCTGCTCTTTCTCCAGCCTCCAGTGCGCCCTCCACATGTCCCTTCCACATCATGCTCGTGTCCGCACCAGCAAAGTGAATATTGCCCTCCGGAGCCCACACATCGTCTCCAGCGTCGCTGGCCTTTTTCCCAGCAATGTTCAAGGACTGTTGGCCGCTGACCAGGGGGTTCTCGTCCTTTTCAATGACTTGCACGGCGCGCGGTATGTCGCCGCCAAAAATGGTATCGAGATGCTGCATGATGAGCGTCTCGCGCTCCTCCTCGGACATGAGCCACAGCCACATGCCTCGGGCCTGCTCGCCAGATAGCTGGCAGGAGAGGGAGTAGAGACCATCCATCTCAATACCGGACGGGCGCACCTGCGAAATAGGCCCGGTGAGGCCCTGGGCGTAGCCAGACAAGCCACGCTGCTGCCACCAGGGACGGTCAAAGACAACATCGACAGCGGTGCTGAATCCCTGCTCATCTCGCATAGCCTCCCATTCGGCCGCCATTGCGATGCGGGGGTCTATCTGAAGGGTACCGCACATTGGTAGAGAACCAGCGAGCACAACCTTGGAACCGAGGAAGACGTCGCCAGACTCGGTGTAGATGTTGCAGGTGGTTCCGCTCGCTCGCTCGACATGGGTGACTTTTTGGTGTAGCTGGATAGTGCCTGGGCTGAGGCGCTGGGCAAGCGCCGCCGCTATTTGCTGTGAGGCCTCGGAAACGGCAAAGTCGTCACTGCAGCCATTGATGTTGTCGAGGAGGGTGAGAAGCCCGCCGCACGAGGCACAGTGCGACAGGAATCGAGCGGCGCTGACGTTGTGGGAAGACAGACCAAAGACGGTGCGAGTCCACATGTTGGCCAACTTTGTCACAGTACTGGTTGCGCCGTACGAAGAAACGAGCTCTTGGACAGTCATTTCTGCCTGAGAAACATGCGGTCGCCGTGAAAGGGTGTCTAGAATCCCCTGGACTTGACAAAGCGAGGCTGCGTCTTTATCGTTCAGCTAAATTCAAAGCCGTCACATTAGTACCTTTGTTGAAATGACCCCCAGAGTTGTCATTTACTCACAGCCGGCTGCTCATGCTGCTCAAAAGGCCCAAAGCCCTCGAGGATTGTTTTGCCTAGTCTTGGTTGCGAGTCGTCGGGTAGGTCAAGCTCTGTGGCGAGAGCATGCGTGCGCGGGTGCTTTTCGCTGTTGAAGTGGTTGTTGGTTGATGTTGGGCCGCCGACACGACCGGACGCTTCGAGGACAAGGCAAGAAAGACCAGATTGTTGGAGCTTGTGGGCAGCGTAGAGACCACTGACACCAGCGCCAACCACAATCACGTCTGCGGCGCGGGCCGTGACTCCAGCCAGAGTCTCTTGTGCCAATTGTGTCATTGTTGTTGGGCTGTTGGGTGTCTTTGACAACTTTGGCTCAAGTGAAAGGAATACAGACAAGAGACGGATTTCAGAAAAAGCTTGTCAATTCAAATCAATTGGCTTGACTAGGGTTGCCTAACATCTATTCTTGTGGGACACCGGCAGCTTCAAGCTAGATTTTACCAACAGTCGACGACGGGCGCCGACATTAGGAGTTCGGCGACTTGCCGCCTTATGTACCAAAATCCTTGCGCGTCAATTCATCCCACGTGCGTACATTTGAAAGGCCAATGTCGTGCAAGAGTCAACACTTTGTCAGATTTGGGCGGTTCCCCGTAAGCAGGCCCGTGTTAGCTCTTACACAAACTCTAGCGGCGTGAGGCGGGTTCCAGGCACGCAAGCTCCTGCTGGAAGTGTACGTGGGCATCTTTTTTTACTGGTCGGTAATCCATGACAGAGGATCCTCGCGTCCGGAACAGGCCTGTTCGCCGAGGTGAGCGGTCATTTCATTGGCCGCCCATGGCGCGACTGCACGGCAGGGAAGCCGGCGTACACCGTACTTGGAGCCTCACGAATCTGACATGCACTTTGGTCCACCAATGCCTGCAATGATTATGTTGGCAATAGTAATCTGTCACTTTTACAAAGTTCGTACTGTCAAGCTTGTTCCTGAAAGAAGCAACATTGCAACCTCGATCAGTAATTAGTTGAATAGATTCTACACCTTAGATCTCTTAGATCTTGAGTAGAGTCCTTCTCCACCATGCTTCTTCCTCGGCGAGGTACGTCCTCACACTGTCTGGCTTGCTCAGCATATGACCCTCATCCGCTATCTCCACGAGCCTGACGTGGCCGCCTTTATTCTTGACAATGTCATGAATGATGCGCGCTTGCACGACCGGCACTACAGTGTCTGCAACGCCATGCACGAGCAGCAGAGGCGACTGGATCTTGTCCGCGTGGTACCGCGCACTGCGATCCTTGTAGATGCGCAACTTGTCTTCCTCTGAACTTCCCTCGGGCAGTAGCAGGGCACTCGCATAATCCGATTCCAGCTTGTGCGTGTGCGCGTCAAACTCTACGAGATCACTGATGCCACATGCGCACACGCCGCCAGCAAACGTGGTCGGATACCGAGTCAAAGCCTGCAAAGTGTTGTAGCCACCAGCGCTGCCACCCGTGATGCCGACAGCCCCGGGGCGGACACGACCCGTTTCAACCAAGTGCGCTGCAAAGTCGGCAACGTCGTTTGTGTCTGACACGCCCCATCGGCCATAGAGGTATCGTCGATACGCGCTGCCGTAGCCAGTCGATCCCACATAGTTTACGATGAGAAAGGCGTATCCGCGAGAGGTAAAGTATTGGGCACGCAGATTGAGGCCACTGTTGGCCATGCCAGTCGGGCCACCGTGAGCGTAGACGATGAGGGGGGGGAGTTCGCCTTCTCTGGCTGTAAACTTGTTGTTGCGTGGCATGTATAGGAATCCGTGGGTTTGCCGAGGCTCGCTACGCGATTGAATGGTCATGTGCTCCGGAACGGACAATAACCCATCTGCAAAGTCGGAGCCGGATAGACCAGCGGTTCGAAGCAGTTTATTCTGCTTTGAGTCGTTGATGTTGATTTTGAAGAGGGAGTTTGCTGTCGTCGGTCCCTTGGCGACAACCAAGGCAGATGATTTGTCTATTCTTGATACGCAATCTGCGCCAATGGCGGATATTCCTTCATTTCGGGCAATTTGCTTCCAATTTTTCTGCTCGAGGTCAATGCATAGGAGTCGGCATGTGCCATTGGATACCGCAGTCACAAGCAGATGCCGACTGGAGAGTGGCACATATGTTCGACTTGCACACTTAGTCAGAACCACTCAACAATAGCAAAAGATTTAGAACAAGACACACCTTGGTTCAGAAAGAGACGATTCACCCAAATCGAATCTAGTAAGCCCGAGAAAGTCAATATGGACAGGCTTGCCACCTTCCGGAGCAATCCTAAAGAGTTGCCGGTGGCCACCAGTCTCCTGCGAAAAATACAGAGCGCCATCAGGGCCCCAGTGAGGCTCGCACACGCCTTTAGAGTTTCCTCCCGCTACGAGCGTTTCGTTCTTGACCGTGGCATCGTTACTGTCCCAATCAGCACTGTACAGCTTGGCCATGTCAAAGAGCATCTCGGGATGGTTCCACTCCAGCCAAACAAGGCGTGTGCCATTGTCGTTGAAGCGAGGTTGAAAGTAAAAGTCTGCCCCAGAGATGACGCGCTTCACGTTTTCAGTTTCGACATTGATAGCGGCAATGTAATTTTCGACACCATATGGTGTGTTGTGGGTGTGGTCCTCCTGAATAGCCAGCACCCACGGCGACGTCTTGTGCGCCGTGAAGGAGCCATATCGCAAAACTGTCGAGTTATGAATTACAGTTGTCTCCTGACAAGTATCCGGATCAAGAATTTTGACAGTATTGTCTTCATTTGAAAATATGAGACGGCCATCCGGCAGCATCTGAAGCGCCTGGACGCCATACTCGTAGACAGTGTTGCCCACGCTGCAATGCTTTGGCAAGATGTCGACGGCACCGTGGTCAGTCAATTGCATAATGGCCGTCCGACCAGTTCCATCGCCCTCGAGGAAAAATACTCTCCCCGTCTTGCTCTGTGGCATGTTAGATGGCTGTACTTTGGGGCATGAGACAAAGTGGCTTACGCAGACACGGGGCGCCGTCAGGCTTCGCGCACCAGAGGCGACCGACTCAATGGAAATGGGCGATTCCCAATCTCCATGAGGTACAACTTTCTTGATGGCCATGGTGCCCAATTCTTTGATAGAAGATTACCACGCCGTCACCGTGATGGGATGCCTTTGGCAAGTTTATCAATGTGAAGCTTTGAAGCGGGGGTCGCACTCATGTCACCGCACCAGATGGCGTCTGTCTCGCTGTACGGAGTACAGTGTGGCGGGTACAGAGCCCTGACTTGCAGCTGCTCTACTACCTTGGCTCTGCCAAAGGCCAAATGTGTCCCGATGCGCGTCACTGCATTCGCAGCTGCCTCTCGGGGCTTAGCTTCGGCGCCACGGTAGCTTCGTCCCACCGGCTGCAATGTATATAGAGCAGCGCGTAGCTGAGTTTGGCCACTATTCTGACATGACAGAGTTCGGCGCTGTCAACTCTGAGAATTATTGTAACATGTGTGAGCTGAAGCTGAAGCTTATTCTCAGCAAGCGATACAGCGCCCCCAACCCGCGAGAGCGTCTTGGTGGCCGTTCAAGGTTGGTGCTGCTGCGCTGCTGGCGCTCGTCGTTTTCTACATTGGCCTAGTGACCGAGCTCCTTTCAGGTATCAATAGGGCTTCGAATCATTGTTTTGTCGATTCAGTCAATGTAAATCTTCCCTTTCCAGGCAAAATGTCTTCCTTTCCTTCCATACCTTCCTTACCCTGACCCGACACTGAGAATCCCGAGCGCACCTAGAGTTTATCATCGAGTACATTGTTGGTCAATTACATCCAAATTATTACGCAGACATTTTTTGAAAATCATCATCGCCGTACTAATGAGGCTGTCGTAGTTGTGAAAGATGTCTTCCCGATTGTGGCACAGTGACTGCACCCACTGAGATCTGCCAAGACGGTCTCAACAAGACTAGGACTCCCTTTTACCGATCATGGTTGAAACGCATGATCCAGCGACTCCTTTGCATCATTAGCCGTCATTCATGCGAGACTTTCAACATCGGCAATGCTCCGCCGATTGTGCATGAATGACCCAACTATCACGTCAATCACGCCCGCCGCATTGGTTTCAAGGGCATAAAACACATGGCGAGGGTATGACCTGACAGATGCGAATGCGACACATTGCAAGGTCAATAATGAGCTTTTGTGTCCCAATTGGCCAAGTGCCCTGACTGAAGCTGGCCTGACCTGTAACTTGAACATGGTACATACAGCATTCATGAGTGCATGTAAATGTGCTCCCGATAAGTGCTTCTACTTGAGTTGGATCGGCACAGGAAGACGGTACAGTATACTTCAATTCGCCAAATAATTTGCTGTTTCATAGTACAGTATCGAGTTTCACCATCTTTACGAAACGCAAAAGTAGTTCATTTTCAAACAATCTCGTATCTTCTTCATTATCAATACTAAGCACACTATAAACTCAATACTCAAAGGCTGAAAGCATTACCAAACTCGCATTAGCAGCACAAATTCATTTTCCCTTTGCTGTGGACTGATCACCATCACTTGAAGGTTGCGTCGCACATCTTTCCGGCTCGTATCCCTTCATGTATGAGTCCACAGATCAAAAGGGCGGACCATGTTTTCATCGTGCAATGTAGAACGAAGTTGGCTTGTGTGCCTTACGCGTTCCACGCAACAGCTCGGCGGTTGTTGTTGCGGTTGCGACCGTTGCCGCGGGTGTTGCCAGTCTCCTCTTCCTCCTCCTCATCATCATCGTCATTGGCGGCGTTGCCGGCACCGTTGCGGCCAGCACCGTTGCGGCCGGCACCGTTGCGACCAGCACCGTTGCGACCAGCACCAGTAGCAGGAGCAGCACCAGCACCAGTAGCGGGAGCAGCACCGGCACCAGTAGCGGGAGTGTTGACACCAGCGCCGGCACCAGTAGCGGGAGCGTTGGCAACAGCACCGGCACCAGTAGCAGGAGTATTAGCACCGGCAGCGGGTACAGCACCGGCACCACCAGCGGGCACAGCACCGGCACCACCAGCGGGAGTAGCACCGACACCGCCAACAGCAGGAGTAGCAGCAACACCACCAGCGGCGGGAGTAGCAGCAACACCACCGGCGGCGGGAGTAGCGGCGACACCACCAGCGGCGGCCATCTGGACGGGGACAACACCGCCAAAGGGACCGGCGTTGGCAGGGTTCTGGCAGCGGACGAGGCAGACACCGGTCTGGCCACCGGCGGTACCGGTGCACTGCTGATTCGCAGGAATATCAGCCACGAGAGGGTGGTCGCTGGCGCTTCCCTGACGGTTGCGGCCGCGCTGGTTGCCATCGACATTTTGCGAGACCTGGATGTTTTGCCAGTCGCCACCGGTGCCGTCGGCGTTGATCATGCACTGGTAGGGGCCGGCACCGTCCGAGTTGACCTGGTGAAGGGTCATGGTCAGCTGGCCGCCGGGGGTGACCTGGGGGAGAGTGTCGCCAGTCTCGGCCATGATCTTGCTCATGCCGGATTCGAGATTGTTGGCGCCCTGGCCAACAGTCTCGCCAAAGGTATCGGCAGAGGCACCGCGGAAGCGGGTGGCGTCCTGCTGGAAGGGGTTGCGTCTGGTTCCGTCACGGGGAGTCGAGGTGACGACTCCGAGGGCCATGCCACTGCCACCGGCGTCGCCAACAGCGTTGGTGATGACGGCGTGGCCCGAGACGAGCTGGGCAGCCATGAGCATGGAAGCAGCGAGGATAGACTTGACGGGAGCCATTTTGTGAGTTTGTGTTGTTTCTGTGTGGGAAAGAGGAAAGAGAGTGTAGTAAAAGATTGTCTTTGATATTAAGTAGTGCAGTATTAAAGACCTGACCAGCAGGAGAGAAGGTGTGAAGAGAAGAGGAGTTGCTGGTTGTGAAGATGTGGAAGTGGTGATGGTGATAGAGAAGATTCGAGCAGGTTAATCGGGAGGACGAGGCCGGATTTATAGCTCGATTCTTCAATCGCCGAGCCCAATTTCCATCTCGGCCTGGTATTCCCAGCTGTCAGCAGCCAAGGACGTGGGCCATAGGGCCGCAGCAGAAGAAACCATGGAGCACGAAACAGGTTCAAACATGGAAGGGATCAGGAGCTAGCCAGCTCTCTTGGGTGTTCTCTGCAACACCTTAGCAGTCGCGACTGCATGGAGACAAAGGTCCCGAGAAGGGGACGACGTCACTTGGCGATGGAGGCCGTAGCAGGTACATGCAGCGGCCTCGCCTGGCAGGCAGGTTGACCGATACCTTGGCATGTAGGCAACCTATGGGGCAATGAGGGGGCATAGGAGCCTGTCAGAAGGCTCAAGGCGATGCGAGGAGATGTGTCATCGGTTTCTTCATGCAGAGATGCGGCAAGGTGACCAGCGGCAAGGATGGCGAGAAGTGACCGAGGGAACGGGACAAGGGCGTCCGCCCCGTACTTTCTACCGCGACTTGGAAGAAGAATTTGGGCAGTTTCAGACACGGCAGTTTCTGTATGGAAACGATATTAGTAGTGAAAGCGAAAAGAGGATAGGGCTGCCTCACGATGGACTGCGGCACTGGCGACAAGGACAGTTTCAAGGGACTAAAATAGGACCTGGCCGCTACCGCAGACCGCAAGACCCTAGCCTAGTCGATAGAAGTTGAGTAGAGGAAAATGCAGTATGGAACATTGTGGGAGAAATAGGCTGAACAAGAAATAATCTGGTGTGTTGGCTTGGCCATCTGAGGAGGGAGTTATCGTTGTTGAGATGTCGTCCCAGGCTGGTCCAAGCTGCCGACTGGATGATGGTTGACAGCCGCCTCATGCCGAGCACGGTCTGCCGACGTAATGGTGGTGTCCACATATTCTGATAGATATTGACTATTTCGGGCAAGTCTTTTGTTTATTTTTTATTTATTCATTTTTTGTATGATCATTTTTGGTTTAATTCGGGGAACAGTGTTTTGAACAAGAAACCCGGAGTACCGTGGCTGCGACTTGGATGCCAAGGGCCATCCCCGTTCGTGTCAAGTCTGACACACCAAGATTTTCCGAGGGGGGCCAAGTCCACAACCCCAGGTCGCAGCCTGCTCAATATGGGTAGTTTGGGGCGAACCGATGGATTGCCATCGATAATATTACAGGGGCCAGTTAAATGAAGCTAGCGAGCGCCGAAAACAAAAGTTTGCCATCTTATGCTGTGTGGGAGCAACAGTCACACTGCATGTGCTGCAAGCACACGATTTGCTTGCATGTTTCTGTAGCGATTTCCATCTTCCAAGCCCAACACAGTATGAAAAAAACCTCGAAGCGGCTGCGTTCCATTGCCTCAAATGATGACAGGTCTTTGCTGTAGATGGCATCTGCGACAGTTGCCAAGCCGCAATGGATAGCCCGAGATCGCAAACGGCTTGCCACAGCACGCTTCAAGGCAGTAGCACCTGTCATGATCCTGGCTAATTTTACAGATAATACGGAGCAAAGCAATACGAGTTGCCGCCAGAGTTTACGGGTATCCAAAAGTAATAATAAAATAAAAAATGAAAAACAGCAAGGGAGATTTCAGCAGCAGCGTGCAACCCTTCAAGCAAAACGAAAGAGAAACTGCTGGCGCGGTAAACAACAAACTTTGTTTCACATATAGCACTTGTACAGCCTGGGTGAAGCATGAAGAATCTCGGGTTCCGGTTTATGCGACGTCGCCAAGGGGAGGAGGCTGTGTCGATGGAAGCGAGGGGAACCAGTTGATCTACGGGCGTTTAGGATCGTCCTTGTTCTGCAGAAGAAGTGTTAATCATATTTACCCTGTGGGTAGGGGGGGGCAAAAAAGGAAATTAAAGAAACAGAAGGGCGCGCGACTTGGCGATACTCTCCTCGGGTCGTCGAGATCCGGGTTTGGCCTTCTTCTGTCCAACGAATGGGTGATGAGCCCCGATGTTTACTAACGCTTTTCTCGTTCTCAGGCGGGTTTCATCGTCTCTGCCCCCCCCTTCTCTAGCCAACCGCAGACCCAAACAAGCTACAAGTCGGCTCAAAGACAGTTGTTATACTGGCCGAAAGCCGCCGCCTTTGTCGATCCCCTGACGATGATGAGAAGATGTCGCGATGCCGCCAAAGTCTGGCAAGGCCTTGAGATCCCTAACAAAGGCGGCGAACAAAAAGGGCAAGGCGCGGTACCTTGGCTCAAGAGGCAGGACAAGTAGGAAAATAAAGTGGCGCTTCAAAACGAATCCGATCGGAGAAGCAGGTTGCATAATCAAGTGCCATGTGCTGGGAGACCATATTTAGCGGGCGTGTGCGGGTTCGCAGTTCGCAGTTCGCGCGTGACAGCGGATCGGGTGCCCTCAAGCGCGGCGCATGACATTACCACCACCCGCATGGTTTGCCCTCAGTCGCGCGCTGGTCATTTCGAACAACGGTGAAGAAAAGAAAGCTAAGCAAACTGCCAACGATCGGGTCGTGCAAGTATTGTTGATTTCATTGCGTGTGCATCTAAAAGTGATAATTGGTTAGCAACTTACATTTTTCTTAACATGCATCACGTCAAACATAGCAACGCAATCAAATAAATAGACGGCAAAATGAAGGCATCGTGTGAGAATCATTAGTCATAAGATGCGAGTATGTACAGATATAATCACATATATACAGCACCCTTATCCCCTCATGCTAGTCAATCCCCATTCTGCCTTTGGGCCGCCTTCTGACGGCCTCGGCTGAGGCTTTTTGTATCTTGGATGAGACCTCTTTAGGGCTCCTCCGGTAAACGACACGCGACACTGTTGCTGAGGTTCGGTTTCTGTTATATGCTTTGGGCGATTGCAATCGCCTTGTAGGTAAGGTTTTGAGGTTAGTGACCTTGCTGGGAAACTCGAGATAGTTGGTGGCTTCCGGTAACGGTTTAGGTGTTGCCGTTTCGGAATCCAGGGTATCATAGGTAAGGGTATCATTGAGTTCATCTTCCGAGTATTGAATAGGCAGGTTGTTAATGTCCCAATCCTCGTCGTCTTGAGGAGTCATGGGCATAAATTTGGAGTCATGGTAATCATCTGTTGGATCAACAGATGAGATGGTCTCGACAGAGTCGCAAGCGGACGTCAGTACAGTCTCGCCACTATCAGACTGCGATCTAGTATCGTCTTCTTTCGAAAGATCTCGAAGAAAGCCTGATAGTGTTTCCGATTCCGAGGCAGAGAAAGACGCAGATCGAGACGACCGGCGAGTCGAGGGATAGCTGGCGACGTCAGACTCATCCAGCGTGACAACCTCTGAGTGTGGCGGGGAGGGGGGACCATGTGCATCCATGGAACAGGGCTTGACGGCCATGACGGGACCGTTGGGGAAGAAGTCGTCTTCGTCGAGAGACTGTGTCATGTCTTCGACGTCGGTAATTTTGGTGCTATTGGTACAAATAGAGTGGCTCTCGGAAACGGATGTCTCCGAGACTGGTGATGGGCAATGCTGCTCGTCCATGTAGTCTTCGGGGATGTAGCTCGCAAAGTAGCGAACGATGGAGTCGTATGATTTATTTCGGAAAAGCTGAAGAGCGTGTTGCCACTGATCGGTACCCATCAGCATGGGGTTGGCGATGATTTCGACGGCGAGAGACTCGAGGCAGCCATTAATTTCGTTGGCGCGCTGGCACTTGCGCTCAGCCATCAGTTGGTGGAACTCGTCAGCGGTATCGGCCTGGTTGGAGAGCTCGAGGACATCATGGTGGAAGGCCCTGGGGTCCTGAAGAGCAAATGTGACGGTGTTGTATTCATCGTGGAGGGTGCTGAAGAGGTCATCCCTCTTCATGTTAAACTTCCAGGCGGGCCATGCCCAGCCTGGTTCGTCCATTATCGGTCGAACAGTATGGTGTTGCCCACAAACGTGGACGTGTTGTGGTGAAAAGGGTGAGAGTGTAGAAAGAGTGAGAGACGTGTCTAGATGCGCGAGCCCGGTAACATTGGTGGACTGGGCTCATCTAGAGCATAGTAGTAGTACTGATAAACATTGCGAACGAGTTGAGTCCAAGTAGAGCGAAGATGCGTAGAAATCGGGGGCTCGAATTCGATCAGGAGGCAATTCTCACACAGTTTGACAGACTCAGATTCCTTGACGAAATCAAAGCCAGAGGTTGTGGGGGGCGCGTTGACTACCCTCCGGACACGAGGTTGAGAGCGTGCAGGAAAGCGAGCGCAGTGTTGCCTGAGGCAAAAAGCGGTGAATATTTTGATTGGCTGTCATGTCTGACAAGTGGCGCAGGCAGCTCCGCTCTTGGGAGACTTTATCTTGAGCTAGTCCTCTTTCGCCAGCGCTCACTTGGGTCGGCTTGCATTAGCCCTGCAATATTTTTGGGCCGGCTTGCATTCATAGGCGGCAATCTGCATGACGCTAATCTTGATGCGGCTTGGCGCGACGCAGAGCGGGCTCAGCTCTGATGCGAGTGGATGCTGGGCGCCCAACGAAAGGCAAGGAGGCTCTGGTGGTTGCGGCCCCTTCCGGAGAAAGACCTGCTGCCTGCCTCGTTGACAGGTTATCGAGAGGTTCGTGCAAGCAACTTGTGGCTGGTGTCGTGAGATGTGGCTTATGTGCATGTGGCGCACCGCTCCCGTAACGTCGGGCACCCACTTTTTGGCCACCCCCCCATTTTGGCCAGTAATCGCCATCATAAGGCATCACAGAAAAGCCTTATATTAAATATAATAAAAATCAATTATTAATAAAAATAACACTAATTAATAGCTTAGAAATAAGATAATTAATCTATAGGCACTTTAATAATAGGTTATATAGGAATACTAGTTAATTACTTATTAAGCTATTATTATATATTTTTAACCTCTATAACTTAAATAAATAATTTATTTAGGTTAGTAATAACTATTTAACGTTTTTATAGCTTAATAAGCTTTATCTTATCTTTAAGCTTCTAATTCTACCTCTCTATAAGGATAATTTAGGCTTATTAGATATTAA
Source organism: Beauveria sp. NWAFU-1 (assembly GCA_024472245.1). NCBI lineage: Eukaryota > Fungi > Ascomycota > Sordariomycetes > Hypocreales > Cordycipitaceae > Beauveria > Beauveria sp. NWAFU-1. Next base: position 5,210,512 of record JANBXD010000001.1, on the reverse strand, counting down.
ATTACTTCTTAATCTTCTACTATATAAGGTAAATTAACTATAGGTATACTAAACGCTTTATATTATTATTAAGGAGGTTATAAAGGTCTTTTTTCTTAGTAGGTATATTATATAGTAGAAGCCTTACTTTAAGAGGTTAAGGCGGTCTTAGAGGTATTTTTTCTACTATTATTTTAACTAGATTAAGTAGTAAGTTACTTATTAGTAGCTTTATAATACTAATAGGCTATAATCCTAATATTTACTAGCCTAAATAAATATTCTTTTCTATTATTCTAGCTTCTCTTATAATAGTATAATATTTAAGAAAAATTCTCTTTCTAATAGGGGAAGAATTATTATTATTTAGCTAATTTCCTAGCTCCTTTCTATAGCTAGTTTTAATAGTACTAAAAATAGTTATATTAAGAGGTTAAAAAATATAAGAGCTATATACTAGTAAGAATAAAAGGTAGATATTATAATAATAATATTTATATAGGAATTTAGCTATATAGTAACTTCTATAGCTATTAATAATAAGAAGTTATTATTTATTAAGGCTAGTTAGCTTTATCTCTAAAATAAAGATTATTTTAAGCTAGTAAATAGTAATAATATTATTTATCTAGCCTCTTAAAGAAGCCTTAAAATACTAGTTCTTAAAAGGCTTTAATTTATCTAGAAACTATTACTATTAAATACTCTTTCTATTAAAAAGAACTAATAGGTTAAGCTTTATCCTTATAGCTAATATATATTTAAAAATTATATTCTAAAAGTACTAGCTAGACTATCTCTTTAAGGTAATTTACTTTTATAATAATCCTAATACTAGGCTATTCTCTTAAAGCCCTATTATAAGCCCTATTTCGTCTATATTATATTAGTTCTAAGGAAGTATCTTATTAATTTATTTAATTATTAGAAGTTTAAAGAAATTCTAAATTAAGTAAGTTAAAGCGCTATTTAAACATTTAAAATTAAGGTACTTACCTCTTAAGGTTTTAATCTCTAGATTATAGCTTAAAAAACTATATAACTAGCTCTTACTAAGGTTATAATTATTACTATTAAGATAGTATAATTATAAAGCTATCTTCTAGACCTACTTATATATTAGTAGATTACTAATAGTATCTTAAATTAGGATCTAGGAAATAAGATATAATTCCTAAGTAGTAGAAAGGCGTTATAATAGTTTAAATGCCTCCCTTTATAGTACTATGCTATTTATTTAAGCCTATATTATTAATTAAGGTATAGCCTAACGTTCTACTGCCTTCCGTATGCTAATGCCGCCTACTACGTCCTAAATTGCGTTTTAAAGGTTTATTTCGCTATATTTAGGCATGATGATATCGTAGAAGAAATTTAAAGCTAAAAAGATAATTATTGCGCGAGTAACGAGGGTTGAAAATTAAGAGGCTGGCGATTACTAGCCAAAATAGGGGGGTGGCCAAAAAGTGGGTGCCCGACGTTACTGCTGGAGTCATGGCAGGATATCGCGACCGTGATCCTCGGCGCACTTCCATTCATAAGCTCGTTCACAGCCGTCTGTTTCAAGGAAATGCGAGAGTGATGAGCAAAGATGGTGTCTTGAAATCCGTGTGATTTCAGCGTCGCGACCTAACTTCCAGGCTACGACGGTGTCCGCAGGCTCGTAGTCGGATCACGAGACAAGACAGCAGCAGGCAGCATTGCCGTCTGGCAGCGGCTGCCCGTGCCAGACATGTTGAGGAAGCGAGGGATACTCTGCACGAAAACAAGGCCGAAGCCAGGTCAACATGAATGCATGTTTTACATTAAAGACTAGTTAATCCGTAGCGGCACGTCATAGACGGTTGCACAACGAAGAGTTGACAGAACGAGGTTGTATCTGTGCGATGCGGAACGGACGTCGATAATATAGTTGAAAGAGGTCGTCTCTATGCTGCAACCACGTGAATGGCGCTCAGGACTGAGTCACTAGACCGCCTGTCGGCTCGCGATCCGTTGTGCCCGTATCACCTGCAAATGCCATGACGACGACGCATCAGTGCCACTGCGCTATGCACGTCACTATTCGATTTGCGATACAACACCGATTTCACGAGGGTTCAAGGGGTGAGGAGATGAAGAAGTGGCAACAGGTAACAAGACTAAATTTGATGAGGCAACTGGCTGAGATGCTTTGCCACAGTGCCTCGCAGGCAGACGTGAACAAAGGAACGAGGGCACGAGGTTGCGTTGGAAAATGGCACAGTGAATGAGCGTACAGTGTCGATATGGAGTGGGCAAGGCTGACTAGTGCTTGATTCGCTGAAGCAGCTGGTGAAATTGTGTACAGTGTTTTTTCGGACTTTCCATGGAAACGCCTGGGGTAAATTGTTATAGCAGGAAGAGACGAAATGAACAAGTGGAATGGGGGCTTTGAGAATACTTTATAACTTCACTATTTCATCAGCACATCATCCCTCTCGAAAAAACAAAGAGGTGTCCGATTCTGCATCTCGCACATCTCACACGGGCTGTGCCGCTCGGTAGCTAAAAACGCCTACCCTTGAGCGAATCAGGGTATTGAAAGTCCTTGACGAATCCAGCGTCATCTTGCACTGTAAATAGGCATTCCAACAATTTTAGTGACTCCTCTCCGCTAGCACCGGCCGCTAAACTGCCCACAGACTGCTGCGCACTGGATTACTGCTGACTGGATCCAGCGTGAGGCTGAGAGGCCATCAGCAGGCCACCATTCTGTCTCTTATTGCGCATCTGACGCTGGCGTCCTCGCCGTGACCATTGAGCCGTTCCTGCATTTATTGTGGCCTCGGCCTTTGCATTTCATCGTCTTATTGCGAATTCTGATTCTGGACTTGTTTTACGAGTTGCACGCTGCCAACACATCAAAAGACAATCACCATAACTGCCCACGGTAGCCACGCTACCACAGCCACACACAGCCTGGTTCTTGTTCCCCTCACCTCAGCTCCTCAGCTCCGCCAGCCAAGTCAACCCGCCCAAGTAAAGGGCTGGTCCCAGCTGGCTACCACCTATCCGTCTCTACCAGCCTCAGGCGCCACACCATGCACCTGCATCAGGCAACACTCTCGCTTCAGAAATTCTTCAGAACCATCGCAATGGCCGAACCCAAACCCGCGCCTCGGGAAGAGGCGACTGAGGAGAGGACTGAGCCGTTTTCACAGTCCGAGCTCGACGCCCGCGTCCGCAACGTCGACGTCGGCACCCCGAGCCCGGGCCCCGACGATGAGCATGTCCCTCTCGACGTTCTTTTGCTTGAGGACCATCACCACCGTCAAAACATTCGCCTCTTGGTCCGTCCTCTCGCCGAGCTGCCCAGCACCATTCCCGTCGCGCCTCCGGGAGATAATTGCCGCTGGCTCGCCCTCCGCGCCGAGGTCGCCGCCCCGGAGCAGTCCTCGCACAGAGTCTTGGCCGTGACTCAGACCGCTCGCGACATCAAGTTTTCTGTGCGCATACCTGCCGATGTCGAGGAGGTCGATGCCTTTGCCCGTCCCGAGCTTTGGTGCGAGCTCTATTTCGATCCCGCCAGCGACAAGCTCATCCTCGTCAACCGCTCCGACGTCCCCATCGCCCTTGTTCGTCTCTCCCAGGCAGCCCCCATCAGCCCTTCCTTGAACGATTACCGCATCGTCTACCCTCACGTCACCAAGTCGCTGGAACCCGGCACCTGGCGCATCAAAGTCCACGATGCTGCTGTTTTGGATTTTAGAATTCTGGAGAAGCGTCCTGTCGTCCTCTACGAACAGCCACCTCTGACTCACAGCCAAAGCACATGTTCCCGCGGTAGCTCTGCGCTAGTCTCGACTAGTACCAAGAGAGCCCTGACCCCCGATGATGATGATGAAGGTGACAAGCGCGTCAAGCGTCGCATTTCTCAAGTCGAGGGTCGTCCCTCAGATGGTGTGGTCATGTTCTTGAACCCCTCTGCGGATCCCCTCGTCTTCTCGCTACCCAATGGTGCCAAGAGGTCGGGCAAGGAGCTGTCGGGCAACACCAATGCTCTGCTTCAGGCCGAACAGGGTGATACGATATACATGACAGGCATATGTGAGCTTGATGAGTACCAGCTCATCAAGCAGGAGCCCATCGCCTCGACGGCCCAATCCGCCGTCTTTGTGGGTCGACACTCTAGGCGTCCCGACAACATCGTGACCGTCAAGGTGCTCAAGACGGTGGTGAGCAATGCGGAGAAGCCAAATGTACATGAGCGCAATGTCATTCGCCAAGCCGACATGTGGCAACGCGAGTACCAAACACAAGAGAACCTAGAGCATCATTCCATCGTACGCTACTACGGTGGCGACGCCCGCTTTCTTTCGCTTTACATGGAGCACGTTGATGCCAAGGACTTGACTGTTCAAAACCGTTGGAGAAGCAAGCAAGATGACCACTTTACCGGGACCGCAAAAGACGCCGCCCGCATTCTGCGAGATATAGCCGGTGCCTTGAGCTACATTCACGGCCGCCAGCTTGTTCACAACGACATCAAGCCTGCCAATATCTTGTACTCTATGGAGCGCGGCGCCGTCCTGTGCGACTTTGGCATGTCAACCGCCACCTCGAGCCCGCCCGGCGGTGGCGGCACACCGTACTACATCCCGCCCGAGTTTATGGGCAGCAAACTCCGCGGACCGGCGGCTGATGTTTGGGCCATGGGTGTCACCATGCTGTACCTGCTGCGCAAGCTTCCCCTGCCGGAGAGTCGCGCCAGACCGCAAAACGGCAACAGGCAGCTTTATTGGCTGATTGCCGGCGTCAACAACCCGCAGATGAGTCAGAGGTACGGCAACGGCCAGTCGGCCATGATGCAAATGCGCACCTGGCTCACCGAGGTGCACAATGCCGCGCATAACCTCGACAGGGAGGACCGCTTGGAGCGCATCGTCAAGGAGATGCTCACCCCAAATCCTACGCAGCGCATCACAATGGCTTCCGTCCTGGAGCAGCTCACTTTAGAGCCAGTCGCTGTCACGGCTTAATGATTTTTCCGACGTTTTTACGACATGTTTGACATTTGTTCGGCTACCTGTTTGCATGTTTGCATGGGTTTTTTTGCTAGTTTTGTTTGCATTTTCTGTTTTGATTACATTATCGGGCATTTTGCATTTTCCATGATTTACGCTGCACATTTCACATGGATAATGAGGTATGTCTTTGGACCAATGACGACTTGTTGGCAAGCTTTTTCCACTAACACGATGCAGTACATATAGTTCCATGTTGATGTTCATATTGTATTGTCGATACCCCTCGTTGTACATAACTTCTACAAGGCGCAATTGGTTCCGGGTGTATCTGGATGGGGACAGTGATGGCCAGTCAATTCGTGCATATACGTTGCATCATACAAATTCCACTCATGAGACTAGATTTACGTTTGAATTACATCTTTTCTCATTTATTAAAGACAATTATGCTCCATTTGTACATTAATAATCCATTGCCATTATCAACGCTTACAAGCTCGAGCCCAGCGCAAAGAGAGCCGCCGCACCAACCACTGTCGCCAGCATGCCAGCATTGACGGCCGCTGCCGCACCCGCGGTCGACTTGCCGCTCGCGCTCGCCGAAGGCGCGGCGCCTGAGCCCGATGTGCTGGTGGCATTGGCGCCGCTCTGCTGGACCTTGTTGAGGGTGACGCCGTTGCCGGTGCACGTGGCGTTCTTTGCGTCCTTTGAGAAGCGAATGTCGGCGCAGTTGTAGAGCGCGGAGCCGCTGCTGCCCGAGGTGACAATCTGGATGGTGCCGCGGGTGCCGTCGGCGATGCCGGCGGGGACGTCGAGCTTTTCAACGCAAAAGGTGCCCTTGCCGGTCGTGTTCCACAGGTCGGGCGTCAGCGTCAGGTTAAAGTTGGTCGTGTTGCCGCCGAGGCCGAGATTGACAAAGACGTAGGTCCACTTGTGGTGCAGCTCGAGCTCGAGAGGGCCGCCGTCGAGCGGCCAGTCGGTCGTGTTGCCCGCGCCGTACGGGACGCCGGCGCCTTTTGCAATTTTGTTAGCGGGACAAAGTTACAACGAGGGGTAGGTAGGTAGGGAGGGAGGAAGAGAGAGGGGGCGGCGTGCGCGCGCGCGTGCGTACATGGGTAGGTCCACTGGCTGTATTTGGCTTCATTCTCGGCGGCGAGGGTGTCGGCGCGCCATTGGGGCTGCGTCAGGCCGAAATGAGCCGTGACGGGCTGTATGGCGGCGGCGGCCAGGAAAAGAGCAGTCTGGGGCAGCATGGTGTGTTGGGTTTTTTTGGACGGCAGTGTGCGTTTTAATTGGGAGGAAGCTTTCGTCGAGAACAAGACGGGAAGGAAAAAAAACGCAGAGGAAGGGAGAGGTTTTAGACGAGAGAGGTAAAGGTGGTTGGGATGGCAATGGAACGGCGAGAAGTGAACTGGTATATAAAGCCGTTTAAAACTAGCGCAACAAGTTTGCACGGGTCGGCTTGCCACTTTCCGTTTGGCTTTCCTTGCTTGAGAAAGATGTCCAACTCTTGCTCCCGGCACAGGCGAGCGGACTTATTATTGCCCTCCATCGCGCACATGGCAGGCAACTACCCCCTCCCCCCCGCGGTTGCCGCCATGTGCGCAGAGATGGGCCCCGGGGTGTGTGCGCCGGCCGCCCACAGTCGGCGTCCACTAGCGGGGAGCCCAGACTTTCAGCTCTGAGAGGGTTTTCTTTCTTTTTTTCCTTCTTCTTCAGTCATGCCATTCCCAGCCATCTGGATCTTTGACTTAAATCAAAGAATTATGGGGGGGGTTAAACGGATTTTCCTGTGCTATTGCCGCTAGACGCTTCAAGACATGCATGCATATTCAGTAGGTATAAGTTAGCCTTTCCGGAGGTGGTGGGGCCGGCTCCCAGCCCATGCACGACATATTCCCCTCCGGCTTGCACCCCGATTGTACTTGCGAAGAGCAAACCCATCGCGTACCTTATTTCTTCCAGGTTGGATGCACTTCCGCTTTGGTTCGTTTTAACGCATGCACATCATTGTTTCCTCCATTGCTCTATTCATTATGCCGCAGCGACAGGGCTGAGGGAGAATTGAGACAAGGGTACGTCCGGAGGAGGTCTAGACGCAGCCGGGCGTGTGGGGCGGGGCTTGCTGCGGTGTACTGATAAAACTTGCTCAAATGCACGCAAAGCTATACTTTTTTTTCCCTTCAAGCTTCTTTTGCGTATGAGCTAAAAGCCAATATTGCTCGATTAATTAGCTTCCATCAACTTAATACAGTGGCACTTGACGTTGCATGGCGCTTTTCTGACCTGTCAGAGCAATTCGCAGCACTACTAATTCGGCAATGGCAGAACCAAGAATTTCTCTCATACAGACGAAAAGAATCTAAATCATGGTCGATATTTGAAAGTGAGCTTATGTTCGAAGTTTTTCATCAGTTAATACATGGCAAATTGGTATTCGTAAGCAGGCGTGACCGTCGCGCGCGGGCCCAACGATTCACGCGGTGTAGATGCTGGGGAGTTATACGCGAAACCATGTAGCTGTAGACAAAGGCATTGTTCCTTGCCATCAAATGTAACCATGTACCAGAAGTCACTCTTCCGCAGCGTGTGACTGGGTGCGAGGGATTGATGGCGTGTTGGTGTGTGACGTCAGCCGCAAAGAAGGAGACGCCGTCAAACGACTGATCAGATGCGCCTACTTTCCAGATCAATGCACATCAAGCGTGGTCAATGTCGATTTCTGAGATTGCCGCCGAAAAATTCTCTGCTGCAGTCATTGTTCTGGGGCCTAGGCGAGAATCATGGGCAAGCCAAGACGCGATATCGCTTGGCCAAAAAGAAAAGGTCAAAAATATATAACCAAGAAAACAATTTACAAATATGGTTACGCTTCAGTTGGTTTCCATGTTCATGGCATATGCTCTTCACAATTGGATGTGCGCTGCCAGCTCGCCAGCTCGACATCTAGGTAGCCCGAGCGAGCTGTGGAATATTGGGGACAGACGCAGACAACCAGTTCGTCTGCCATGCCGTGGGGGAGACGCATCTACAGATCGATGTGGGTCAGATCAGCAAACGGGCGGCGAGGCGAAACAAGTGTACGAATTAACTTTTCATCATGTTTCCATCAGATCGAACAAGCGTGCTCCTCACTCACGAAACACCATTGCGTTCTCAGCTTCACCCCTCGAGCAACATGAACTTTCTCCCTCGCTGCTAACCTGTTCAAGTCATGTCCAGATCCCGATTCGCTAAATATCAGTACATTATCTATCTTATTCTCTTAAAGAGTTCGTGTACTAGTAATATTGTATGCTGAGAATATCATCATCTCTTTGGCTTTTGTCTGTGAAACACCTGCCGAATCTTTGTGTTGTCTGTTTTGCGACAATGTTAAGCAATCAAATTTTGACCAAAGCTTTGGTCGAAGTTTTCAAAGTCATTCTGTTGGGAGCTCAAGGGGGCCATCTACGATACATATACATACACTGGTAGAGCGCTTGTAACGCCTTGGAGTGTAAACTGATCGGGTTTCATTGAATCCTCCATTGTCAAGCCCTTGCCGTCTAAACGGCCTACCCGGACGCCGAGCCATCTTCTAGCAATGCTGTAGAATAAGCCGAGACCGTCCAGAACCATTTCGCAGCATCACGGCGATACGCCGCTGTCCTCCGCCAGCCACGAGAGAGCGGCGAGCAAATATCGTTCATGTCAACAAACCTTCCTCCGCGCCAGTTATCAGGCCGGTAAGCTTGCAAAGCAAAGCCAATCGCGTAAGAAAAATCCAAATGGCCTTGACCAATGTCTCTGCTCATCTCCTCGGCAGGCACCTCGTCGTAAACGAGTGCCCAGTGCCCAGTTCCATGGAATATCATCATCCATATGCATTCCAAGTCCAAGCTTTCGTAGTGGCAGTCTGTCGCGGGGAATCTTTGTCCACCCGTAGCAAGTTGGCAAGAGCGGGAACGGTGGCGGCCGTATGAGACTACTTGGCTCCCGTGATTCCAGATAGTCATCGCTAAAAGCATATAGATTCTCCAAAGCCGCGTTTCGAGACGTGATGTTTGTTTGTATCTTGACATTGTTCGAGGAATTTCTTTTGATGCACCATTTTAGCTTCTCAAGTACTGCGACTGTGCGTGATTCGTCCTCAAAAGGCCACTCAACTGGTCGTGAGCCGCTCGGTGTTAGTTGCGGCTCCGGCCGTCTTCTACGCCAGAACTAGACATTGTGAGATTCGCGTAGAGGAAGAGGAAATGACATACCGCTTTGACAGCATAAGGTTGAGCGCCGAGGCCAAAGATGGCTCGGATAACAATGCCCTCTTGGCCATGACCGAGGTATTTACGTGGTTTGATCTGCTGGTCACTTTCAAGATATTGCCACAATTTGGCATGTTTGAAATCTCTCAAGGCAGTCGGTGGAGGACCAATTAAGAACTCGAATGAAAAAAGCCAAAGTTGAGAAGCGCGTCAAATGGGCGAGAACGCAGATTCATGTATTGAGGGCTATTAATGATACGTATCGCGAGGGTCTTATCAGTGCTGTTGCTGATGGATGATTTTATCTTGACAGAGCATCTGTGAAAGTGAAGAGTACAAAAGGGGTGCTAAGGTGGCGTGCTTGTGCCAATCAGAGGCCTGCGCTCGTGCAGGCTGTTGAGATTGCAACACTCTCTCTTCCCGCTTATGTCGCTGTCAGCGAACCATCTATCGGTCTAGATCTAGCTGGGCTCCCCGAGGCTCTCGTATATCTATGTACAAAGTGACGACCATGTATGTCCAAGAATAAAAGTGAAGAAACCAGCTCCCATTCTACAATTTCTCGAGACGGCCCTCCTTGGGCTGCGCATCCTCGTCAAGCACCTCCTCGCGCAGCCGCACCTCGACGCCCGTCGGCCCCTTCTTGCCAAACTTGGTCAGCACCACATGCTCAAAGTCGCCGACGCGGTCCCCCGCGCCCTCGAGCTCCGGCCCCGGGTAGCAGAGGCTCAGGACGGCGCGATGGTCGCTCTCGCGCACGTACAGCGGCAGCGGGCTAATGACCTTATCCGCCCAGGCGATCTGCGATGACGGATGCGCGCGGCCCAGCGCCGTCGTCGCCGTGGGCACCTGCTTGACAAACTTGAGCAGCCGCCGCCGCTGCTGCATGAAGCGCTTCGACTCCTCCTCGAGCGCGCCGGGCTTGCCGCCGCCGACGTGCCGCCCGACCGTGTCGAGGATGAAGTACTGCGGCGGGAACAGCATGACCTCGCCGCGGTTGGCCTGCTTGATCCACGCCTGCGGCTCCGCAAAGAGCGCCGCCGTGTGCTCGACTCCGCCGTCGGGCGTCGGGATCACCATCTTGGACGGCACGTCGCGACGCGTCAGCGGAAGCAGGTACAGGTACATTTGCGTCGTGAAGCGCTTCGGCACGGTGACGGGCGTTATCCAGCGTGTGTAGGGAATGAGGGACTCTATGCGGCAAAAGTCCGTTAGCATCGCGGTCTGCATCCCGCGAGACTTGGGGCAGCCCCCCACGACGGTCCGTCGCTACATACCTGTGTCGGCAGTCGCGCCAATTGACGCGAGCCAGTCTCCAAACTTGATCTTGCGCGCATGAATCTGCTTCCGCGCATCCTCTCTCTCCTTCTCAGGCAGCTGCACCAACTTGCCGTCCTTTTTGGCCAGCAGGATGCCCGACTCCTCAAACGTCTCGCGAATGGCGCACAGACGGTACGCCGGCCCGTCGCGGTGCTTGTCCGGGTTGCCCTCGGGCGGCACGTCGCCGTCGTGGAACGGATCCACGTTGCCGCCGGGAAAGACGTGCGCTGACGCAAACGAGGTCGACGTCTTGACGCGGTGCAGCAGCAGGATCTCGTTGGATGGCGACAGCAGCACAACGGACGCGCTGGGCCGGGGAACGGCAAGTTCGCCGTCCTTGGCCATCTTGGGAGGCTTTCTGGGGGCGGCTGCGGCTGCAGCGTCTGGGGAAGTACTGGGGCAGGAGAATCGCCGTCGTTGCTGATGAGGGCGCGGTGAGTACTGGGGCGCGCGATGAACCGAGATGGCCGGGATGGATAAGTTGGAGGTCGACAATGTCGTGATGGAAGTCGTGGTGGTGATCAGTCTTCTGGCAGCAACGCTAGGAGTGCTAATTAGCAGTATTCGTCTTGCGACGATGTGTAGATGTGAATTCATGGAAACTAAGCCTCGTCGGAGCGGCTATACTAGCTGTATACCCGTCCCCGGGTGCGCTCTGATGTACGTAGTAGTATGCTCAATGCTTGTTTGCGGGGAATGAGCCATGCTACCGAGGTACGCCGGTCTTAGGCCGGGCGGTACAGATGTACTGGATTTAGCGGCTCCGCACGGGCTGATGACAGGTCCGCGGCCACCCATTTTCCGGTGTCGCTTGAACATGGTCGGGCCAAACAAGAGTCCACCGGGAGCTGAATAGAACAATTGAATTTGCGTTCTACGTAGAATGGCTACCGAAAAACATAGGCTCCAACTCCAATGCCTATGTATAAGTGAAATGTTCTAAAACCAAGCCCTAAACCGGCGCCGCGCTGAAAATGCAATGAACCACCTGTCTAAAAAACACAACAATGGCGACTAATCAATACCGCTTTCGCTCCTTCCCTCGCAGGTTGACCTTCCAGAGGCAGCATATGCTTTTCGACTCGCACCACTTCTTCACCTCTCCCGAGCTCACCTCATCATCGTAACCGGCCTTGGTGAGCGGTCCACAATTCAACCAGGCAGTGAGGTCCTCAAGGATGATTGGATCGTATAGTAGTATCTTCTCATGCCAAGATGGCTGACTGACATCTTTGGACCTCGGTGCAGAAGTGACCGACTTGGTAATGTACTCAAAAGAGGCTGGTTTTTCAGAGGTTGACGCTGCAATGGACAGCTCAGTATCTTGATCCATAGACAGAGACAGGTCCACGCCTTGCGAAGGTGAGAGCATGTCATCCGGCACTGAGGATGGGGATGCAGAGAGGGAGTCAAGTCCATCAGCATCTGATTCTGAGTCTGGTATCTCGACAACCAATCTAGAATTTGTAGCCTTGGAGCGTTTTGGGGTGCTAGGAGCCAGTGTCGTGGAGCCTGGATGCAGCAGGGCTGCGGCGCAAAGTGAAGCAGATTCGGTCAAAGATGGCGCTGGTGCTGGTGGTTTTCGTGGTCGACCGCGGGGCCGCTTGGGTGGACTGATCGGCTGCTGCGCTGACGGTGGCGGTTCCTGCGGCTGCGATGCACTGACCAATGATGATTCAGGCCGAGCAGGTGTCTTTACTGGCGATTTTGCCCGACCTGACTTGACAGGTGATCGTGTACTTTGTCCGGCCAGCGTCGAGGCAGATCGTGCGCCTGCAATAGCGCCATTTTGATTCCTGCCTTGCCAGCATTTGTCTAGGAGTGCGATTCGCGCTCCTCTCTGGCGTACATTCTTGAAACCATATGAAGAGACCGCGCTAGCCAATTGTGCATCAGTATAGAGCTCGAACTTGGGGCGAGGTGGTGAATCCGGTGATGTAGGCACAGGAGGGATAGGTCCTGCATCCTGAGAGCAAGACTCTCTCGTTGGTGGCTCTGGAGTTTTGTTCATCTCGTGAAGCACCTCTTGCGGCTTCAATGCATCCGAAAGGCTCAGAAAAGAATCCTCTCCAGGAGGGCTCGCTTCTTTGACGTAGCCAAAAGGATCAGCCTGTGCCCTGAGAGAAGGTAAATCTTGCGACTTCTGAGCCAGTTCATGAATTCCCAGATCAAACACGTCACCAGCCTCATCGCGAGCCGCTGCGTCCCAAAGCGAACGCCTTGCTTCCGGCGGTTCAATGGCATCGCTGTTAATAGGCGTCGAAAGTGAAACATAGTCGATTTCATTCGAGTGTTTCATCGCCGCAGCCAAGTCCCGCAAGAATCCCGGAGAGTGTTCTTGGGCCAGCTGACTTGATGTTCCAAAAAGAAAGTCTTGACTTGCAACTTGGCGCAACGCCGCGCTGGGTGACAACAAGATTGGCTTGGGTGGCGGTTCCTTCTTCCGCGTCTTCTTTGGGGCTTTGCTGGTGCGCTTCCTCGTTTTCTTCGCAGGCGCGTTGGTCGTCGTAGTTGATGACGCAGCTTGAGCCTCTGCTATTGAGGGCCTGGTCTGGTTTTCCTCCCCGAGGCCGGGGTCAGGCTGACTAGCAAGTTTATACGCGGCGGTAGCTAGACCTGTGATGGTCCGTGGTTTCTTTTTGGATGCCGCCTTTTTCTTCACGATCGTAGGCTCAGGGGCTACCGATAGGCCTAGTCCGGATCCCGTTGATACCGCGTCAATCAGCTTGCGTTTCCGGAATATGCTGCCGTCTTCGTCGGATCGAGTTGCTGTAGTCGAGGCCGGTGTATCGTCACATTTGTAAGCTTCGAGGACCTTGAAAAGTGTATCGCCTCTGCCATTCTCTTCAGAAACTGGCTCAGTCGCTGTTGGGCTGGCATTGTTCGGCTGGCTGACATTCGGCAACTTCTGTTTCGGCGGGGTCCAATCTAGGCGTCTTGCGGGAGCCCGTTGTAGATTCAAAGACGTATCTTGTGGCACGGATTCTGCAGCTGGAGCGAATTCTTTGTCTTCAGGAGGCTCGCAAATTGGATTTTGGAAGTATTTGCTTTCGCTCACAACTGCTTGAGCTCCAGCTGGAGGGGGCGATGAAAGCAACAGCGATTGGCGTGCGTCCCCAAGAGTAGCGCATTGTTGTGCCATATCATGGTTCGCAGGGGATTGGTGCGACTTGACCTTGTCGGGAGATCTATAGTGCGACTCATGAACAGAGGTTTCAGGTGTTGGCGACAGGTTCACAGCCTCCGGGCCGGGAAGTGGTGCTGACGTGAGCCCGGCTCGTGGGCGCTGGTGAACTGGTGTTGTAGGGGTAGTCGACTTGAAGATTGGAGGTTTTGGCGGTCGCGACCCTAGATCTTGCAGCGGAGGAAGGTCTGGTGAGGAGGATATCACGAGTGGAGAAGTTGCGATTCGGCGCCTCGGACGTAAAGGTGACGACAAGAACATTTCGGGAGAAGCCATTGCGCCAGATACATAGGGTCGAGTGCGCAGAGCGCATCTCGAACCAATAAAGCGCAGCAGAATGGTTTCCGTATCTCAGTCCTAGCACCACCTCCGAAAAAGCGCTTCATAGGGAGGCGATTGCGTCGCGTTCTGCTCGTTGTAGGTTTTCTGAAGCATCCAAGTCAAAGTGGATACGTGGCTGCCAAAAGTCTCGAAGGGCGACTGCGCGCTTTAATTGGCTCAAGTAGGCTCGCGAGACACTCACGCTATCACATGATAGGTCATGTGACGCACAGAAAGCCCTCCCCGCCCCACGAAATTATTCGGAGCCAGGGCAAATTTCGAGGCCAGGAATTTGTGAGGCTATCCCACCCGAGCACCACGACAACCTTTACACCCCCGAACACCCTCACAACACCCGTCAAGATGGAGAACGACCGTGGCGAGATCGTCGATCTGTAAGACAACACCGAAACTCTCGAAGCAATACCGATTCGATATTCAGAAGCGATTGCCGAAGAAATTACACTGTACTAATTCAGCGATTCCGATTTACAGCTACGTCCCCCGCAAGTGCAGCGCTACCAACCGCATCATCAAGGCCAAGGATCACGGCTCTGTCCAGATCTCCATTGCCAAGGTTGACGAGAACGGCCGCGCCGTCCCCGGCGAGGCTCACGTCTATGCCCTCTGCGGCTTCGTCCGCGCCATGGGCGAGTCCGATGACGCCATGAACCGCCTGGCTCAGCGTGACGGCCTCGTCAAGAATGTCTGGAGCGCTCAGCGATAAATGCTTTACACATTACGAAAAGAGAAAAAAACTAGAGTGAAAGGTGCATAATACCCGGTTGACGGAACCGAAGCCAGCATCAAGCATTAGCAATGCTAACGATCCGATAGTTTGGGATTGGTTTCGGGAAGGGTGCATTTGTGGAACTAGAGTTGGCCTGCATTTAGCACAATCCAATTCGAGGCGTCTTGGCTCGATTTCGAAGACACAAAAAAAACATTACGAACTTGTCCATATACGTGCGAGCCTGGGACGTGATTTTGGATGTGTGACTGGTGTTGTACTCCCGGCTGGAAAAGTCTTCTCGCACCGGGCTGGCTCGCAGGGCTCCTTGTGAAGCCGCCTGTCCATTGCTGAGAATTCTGAGGCTACTCTGATAGTCTCCAAGCCGCAGATTATTCTTGGCCTCGAAAAAGCCGTGGCAGTTGAGACTGCTTGTCACGGTACAGATACAGGTCGAACATGCGCGCAAACTGATTCTTGATCTAATTCCAAATTACCTACATGAGAAGATGCCGTACACTAATACTACAGAATCGAGATTTCGACGACTTGCCGGCCTAGGCCACAGCCGCCTTGTACGCAGCCAGCGCTCGCTCCCGACACTCACTGTGTTCGACAATCGGCTTTGGATATCCATTCTTTTTCGCCTTGTCTCCCGCGCCGCGATTGTACGGATCATGAATTTGCTTGTTGTCGAGATCTTTCAATTCTGGCACCCATTGGCGGATATAGTCGCCGTCGGGATCGAAGCGCTCGCTCTGTCGGAGTGGGTTAAAGATGCGAAAGTACGGCTGCGGATCGACGCCGACACTCGCGCTGAAGCCCCAGCCACCGCTGTTGCTCGCAAAGTCGCCATCTACCAGGTGCTCCATGAAATACTTTTCGCCCATGCGCCAGTCGAGGAGTAGATCCTTGGAGAGAAAGGAAGCCACAACCATACGAGTTCGATTGTGCATGTAACCCATGTGATTCAGCTGTCGCATAGCAGCATCCACGATGGGGAACCCAGTTTTGCCCTCACACCAGGCGTCAAAGTGCTCGGTATTATATGACCATTCGATATCGGCATAAGCCGGCTTGAACGGCTTGTTCATACTAAGTTTCCGTTAGATAATATATTCAATTGCAGAAGCTGTGCACTCACCAAATATGTGGCCATCTGACCAATACGTGGCGATAAAAGTCCCTCCATGCGATTTCGCTGATCCAGACTTTGATGCCCTCGTGGCCGCCGTCCAGCTTCTTTGACTTATTTCTGTCTCTTGCGGTGCGCACACAAGTTCGAGCGCTGATAGTACCGCTGGCCAAGTGCACAGAGATGCTAGCTGTGCCATTCTGGCTTGGCAGGTTTCTTTTTTGGCTATAGCCGCCAATGCGCTCCTCGCAGAACTTGTCCAAGCGAGCCTTGGCTTCATGCTCGCCGCATGGCCATAGTGAGTGGAAGCGTTTCTGTTCTTCTGCCGACAGTGCCTTTCCCTTGGGTGCTGAGGGTATTTCGCACTCAAAGAGCTTCTGAAACCTTTTCCTTGCTGATGCAGGATTCCTTGGGGGGGCATCGTGTAGCTCGAGCAAGTCAAGGTTGGAATGAATGTGAGCCATCCAAGCGCGATACCACGGCGTATAAACGGCGTACTGGTTGCCTGTACCGCTGCGAAGCTGACCTGGAGGGACGACACAAGTGTCATGCACTGCTTCGAAGGACTTGTTATTTGCAGCCAGTAGCCTTACTATCTTGGTCTCGCGACGGAGCTCGTCAACCTCGTACTCCAAGTTGGCACACAAATGGTTGCAGCCCCAAGATTCAAGCAGCTCAAGCACCCGAGCAGGGACCTTGGCGCGCTCCTCCACAGTCTCGACGTAAAGTGGAATATCCAATTTTTCCAAGTCTTCTTTTAATACTTTCAGAGTACGAAGAATGAAATCGACCCGGACCGGCGATCTGAGATGAGCCTCGAAATCTTGCGGGCTGACCAAGTAAAAGCAGAGAAGCGGAACATTCATTTCCTTGGCCTTTTGAGCCGCCAAAGCCAAGGATGTGTTGTCGGCACAGCGTAAGTCAGTCTTGAACCAGTGGGCGACAGCTTCACCTTTGGCAGCCTTTTTCATAGCCTCCGCTGTCTCGCGTTGGGCGGTAACCAGGTTCTCCATCGGGCGGCGGAGCGCCTCTTCAGCATAGGCGCGTGCTCTTGCGTTGCTCATCTCTGGTGGGTAGTAATCGCGGAGGACAATTCCGTGCTTTTCGGCATCATCAGCCGCATGGTGCGGTTCCCGAAGCTCGTCGTCGTAGCTCGTAAACTTGGCCTTCTTGCTTCCGTTTGCTTTAGCCGCAGGTGCGGCGTTGGCCTTGCGCTTCGTTGCACGAGGCGCCATCGTGCCAAATTGTCTAGTGATTGATTTGTGTGGTCGCGAGATTGTTAAGAAGGCCCCGACAACTCGGGGCGTGAACAGCGTGCGTCGCGTCAGTGATGCCCAGAAGCAGACAGGCATGTAAGTGAAGATGAAATGTCGAGGGTACGCGATGGTAATTATGGCCGCGACTCAATCATGGGCACACAAAAATCGTGCAAGTTTCTGTAGTGTCAAGCAAGCTTTGAGCAAGGGTTTCTCGAACAGCGCGACCTTTTTGACCCCTTTGAATAGAGAGTGATTTGGTTGCTGAGGACCCCGATTTCCCGTGCGTCATAGCAGTTGTGCGGATCGGAATCGACCTACTAGGCTGGAAAAGCCGGCCAATTTAGTATACTAGTTGGACTTGACGGGGAGCAGGTACGCGCAGGCTAGTCACGAAACGACAAGTGAACGCTGGCTAATGGGAAAGGAAAAAAAGAAGAGATTCCTCAGCGCATGGGGATGCATGAACTGATACCACTCAAGAAGCACGGCATAAAAAAAGAGAGAGAAAAAAATGAAGGGAGACACCCCCTGCCGGACTCGAACCGGCAATCTCAAGATTCCGAGATATAGAAGCTACATGCAGGTTAGCTTGAGTGTACAACGACAAGTTCTAAGCGGGGTACGCACTCTTGCGCCTTAGCCATTAGGCCAAGGGGGCCGTTGTTGCCCGAGAGTCGCTAATCTTGCTCTATGAGCCCTAGCCAAGGTGAGCAATCGTTCAAACTGACCGCCGCACTGGCAAGGCTGGTTTCTAAGTCAAAACTCGTCACCTGTGAAGCTTTGAACCATGAAAATGTAGATGCACGGCCCTTTCTTCTCGTTGCAGTTGCAAACTCGCAGCGAATTCTTTCGAGCTCTTTATGGGTGTGTTAGCTGGCGTACCACGCCAAAGTGTGGGTAATTTCTTACTCGGAATTGGGTGGCAGAGCTGAAAGTGATCATGGCAGCTTCCCAAATCTAGCTCGCCGAGATGGATGCGACGCTAACATGTTGGAGCCCTCCCACTGCTTACACCTTTTACCAATACTTGCTCGATAACATTAAAACATCATCATAATGGTCGAATTGAAGCTCGAAAGAGTCAACGAGCTCACGGAAAAAGATGTCGTCGGGCTGGATTTCAGTTTTTTAATCAATGCCGAGGTTGCAAAGCCAATCAGTCAGCTGGAGAACGACCTGCCTTTCATTACATCACCGCTACCCGAGAGAGTCAAAGACTTTGGCTTCGACGAGCAGGAATTGCAGGGGGCTGATGGTCTGACGAAAGTCATTCTTGTTCTCAGGGCCGAGAATGGCCGTATATATGGATACACTGTCGCGTCAAAGAGCTGGAACCGGATGGTTCAGCTCGAATTTATTGGGCTGGATGTCAGTGTTCGCGGCTACGGCAACGCAGCGCGTCTTCTAGACGCTGTCAAGCACTGGACGCGAGAAATTGGTCTTGGCGCGATTCGCATCGAAGGCCAGTCTAACAATGTTGTAGCCTGTCGCTTCTACAAAAAAGCTGGCATGGTCTTTGCAGGCTATGATGAGCATCTTTATCGCGCGTTTCCAGAGAGCAGAGGCGAAATTGCTGTCTTTTTCTACGCGTTACTAGATAACAAGTAGGGATATTATGGATGACTGATTTTGGAGAGACTCGTCAATCATTTGATATAATTATGATCGTATATTTCTTCCTACCAATTCATTTTGGCTCGATTTTATTGCCGCACTTATCTATAGACTCTACATCATCGGCGCAAAATCCTGCAGGATCCATGGAGCCCCATCACCGTTGGGGGCTGGGGGCGTCGCTAGTGCGCGGATGTCTGCTCCTCATCATCAACATCTCTACACAACATTTTGACTCCACGGCAAGGAGATAGCGAAGAAGAAGTGATCCCATCAAATCGGCCTTCTTTTGCGGCACGTTAGGCGCTCCAGATTTTTCCCCGGCCACATTCCAATTGGTCACGCTTCAGGTAGCGTCCTCGGCGGAATCGTCGCAAAACGCTGAAGCTGCCCGCCAATTGCACTCTGGTAAATCGCACAAGCCTGACGCAGCCTGGGCTGCGGCTTACCAAAACCATCATCTAGGGGCGCAATAACCTTGTTAGTGCGAAACGCCTAGGGAGCTTAGCATCGTTGCGCTTGACGGGAGCTCGCTATGGCGGGCGCCAAAACATGGCGACCCCTGCGCCTTTCAGGAGAAGGCGAATTACCACCACTCCTAGTTGCCTTTGAGACAAAGGCATCCGAGTATTCAATTCAGGTTACAGACATGGCTCATGTATGGACCGAGTCGATGGAGAGGAAAGCCATTTGCATGAGAGCATGGGGAGAAGATACGAGCATCGACCCGAGCGATACGCCTGAGAATATGGGCAAGTTTCTCCAGACGCTCCGGGGTGCGCTGGATGAGACGGCTGATGAGTATCACGAAGCTACTTTTACGCTTTCGCCAGGATCATCGGCGGAGACTGGAAAAGAAGGCTTAAAGTTAGTGGCCACCTGCCAACTCGCCGGATTTGAGCCCCTGGAATGGCCATTTCATTTGAAGAAATCATCATCTATCGCCATCACAAACGACTTCGCGATTCCCATTGTCGAGGATCTCTACTTCAGGAGCCGCCAAGTGGACATGTTGATACAGACATTAGCACACAAAGATGCGGTAATTGCCAAGCTCTCTGACAAGCTCGAAGCTACCGGCACAGGCTTGGAGCATGTATTTACAGCGCTTTCAGGCCGCAAAAAGGTGACGCGAGAGACTGCGGATGGTAAAATCAGAGGTCTCGCCCCATTCAACGAGCAAAAGATGAATGATGAGCTCCGTGACAGCGCTGATCAGCCTGGCGACGTGACGGACTTGGTGCAAAGAGTCTTTGGCGGCAATGCTGGACTGCCTGGTATGTCGATGAACTTTGCATCCAGCAACCTGGACGGCTGGTGGCGCAGCTTCAGTAGCAAAACAAGTCTACCGCATCGCACTGCTTCTACAGACGATAATAAAGCAGGAGCTCAAACCTCAGCAGAACCCTCCTCGCCCCCGAACGCCAACGATGTGACGATGGGCGATGATGATGACAATGATGACGAATTTCAGATTCAATCTACCCCATCACGTCTCAAGCCAAAGACCGAGACTAGCCCAAGCAAAGACGCTCCTACATCGTCAAAGCAGGGCTCGCCTGCAAAAGCCGTCAAGGAAGAGCATGCATCATCTCATGAGCCGAAGAAAGCTGGCCGCATCGGCGCAATAGGCGGCAAGAAACCGGTACCACCTCCATCGCCGCCCAAGGCCGCCAGCCCACCCCCTACCAAGACCAAGGACGCCGTGGCAGATGACAACGAGACCGCATCAGAAACGGCTAGTGACGTAGACGAGACTGCCTCTCTTCCTGACGAGGCCGCATCACCGCCACCTGCTGAGTCGTCTCCTCCTCCTCCTCCATCGTCCTCTGCGCCTGCAAAGAAGAGCGGTCTGGGCCGCATCGGTGGAAAACCAAGACGGCCGGTGCATGATGCAGGGCCAGCAGAGGATGACGCTGCTTCTGCAGCAGCAAAGGGCGGGGAGGCTGGCTCGACCGCACCCAAGAGGTTGGGCGTCATCGGTAAGCGGATTGGAGCCGGTACAGCGCCGTCGGCAGATGTGACAGAGGACGACGCGCGGCGTGGCCGTGCAACGTCTCGCAATGCATCAGCAGCAGAAACTAGGGAGGAGGAGAAGAAGAAGAAGAAGGAAACATCGCAGGAACGCGCGGATAGAAAGCGGGAGGAACTAAAGAGGGAGCTGGAGAAGAAGGCAGCGGCTGGACCAGCAAAGAAGAAGAGGAGGTTCTGATGTCGCTGATGCATATCCTTGAACAAACATCTTGGCCTTTTACGATGACATCTCATCGCATAGTACATGGCTTCACTCCACCAACGGTCAATATCTAGGCAACATTACACTGGTTTGGCTTCTGGCCAGATTCTGCGCTGACAGTCGGGCCATTCCCTGACGAACCCAGTGGCAAGTTGAACAGAGCAAAAAGTCTACAGTGCATCCTCACGCTCGAAAATCTACTGGCTGGTCACCCAATGTGATGCACACAAATTCTTTACACCGTCCATTGCGTGCAACGTCTCTTGATCATACGTATACACACCCTGCCACAGCAATTCATTTACACGGGCCGACTGCGAGCTGCAGGTGGTTCTAATCGTCTAGTGAAACAGAAAAGTTGAGCAGCTGGCGTTTCACGACGACCTTTGTCCGGCGCGAAAAAAAAAAAAAAAAGAGTACACAGACCAGGGAAGAAGAAACGCCGAATGCATGGGTGGCTCTGGCAACCACCACAGCATCGCGTAACCTGTTGATGCCCTCTCATGTCCTTTCTTTCTTTTTTTTTCTTCTTTTTTTTTTTGATGAATTCCTTTTTTCAAGAAAAAGCAAGTATACCAAGGCACAAAGCACGTAGATCTCGCAAAGATTTCTTCATTTTCAGTTTGTTGTAGAACCGTACACCCTAATATATTCCAGACGAATATCAAGTACAAAAGGTGAATGCACGATGCGGTGCAAACTACCGGTCTAGAACTTGCAAAAGACACTGCAGTCCTCCTGTTATCGGTTGTACGGAAATGAAGAGCTGTAGTGATGAGGGTACTTTAATTTACGTGGGAAAAACTATTGTGTAAAACTCAAAGTGATGCTACTACTTTTTTCGAACGAGCGGCGTGTTGCTGGTGTTGATGACCATTGTATCACAACAATGGGTATGGGGCATCTACGGGCAGACACGACTTGTCTTGGACGACGTGAACGGGTGTGTTTGGTGAGGATTCGTTTGTGTATTTGGCATGTCTTGATATTGTCTAGCCCATGGTTGATTTGTAGCTCGAATCTCAACACCTGACGAAATCCCACCCAAACTGCATCAACCGCTGTAATTCTCAGGATATACGCCTATCAAATGATGAGATGCAGATTACGGCGCACTGGGACTAAAATTCGCCTATTGAATAGCGCAGTGGTCAATCTTTCCGCAAGACGGGAGATATTCCGCAGTGTCATCCCGGCCAACTCCCCCCCCTCATCAACCCACGATGGGCATCTGTGCACAAATCAGGAAAAAAAGGGCCATACCAGGGTTCATCGC
Source organism: Beauveria sp. NWAFU-1 (assembly GCA_024472245.1). Classification (NCBI taxonomy): domain Eukaryota; kingdom Fungi; phylum Ascomycota; class Sordariomycetes; order Hypocreales; family Cordycipitaceae; genus Beauveria; species Beauveria sp. NWAFU-1. The sequence goes on along the minus strand of JANBXD010000001.1, from coordinate 5,188,226 downwards.
CCAGTTGATCGGGCCCCTTGAAGAAACTTTTAATCTGAGCTCAATAGATGTGTGTGTGTGTTTAAGCCCACGGGCGCCGATGCTCAGGCCGCAGCCCTCTCTTGGCCGCGTAATGGGGGGGGGGGTTCTGTCTCAGCAGAAGAGGTCAGAAGACGACGACAACAGCAGCGCGCCCGTTTACGCCAGCCGCTTGTATTGCCAAATTGGCAACACGGCCAAAGAAACTTTTGTATAGAAAAGCCATTTGCGGGCGGATTTTACCCGCTGTTTGCGGCTCTCCCGATCGAAAAACGTGAAACCCCCCCTTCTCTCCCCACCATCATTGTCGTAAACCCGAACCGCGGGGCGAGACGGGCGCCCAGAGCGTATTAGATGGTGGTATGTATTCATCATCTTACCTCCCAGGTCCCTAGAAACTGGGCAACCGCCAACAAGGTGTATCAGACATCTGGGGGAGCCTCGCGGACTCCTTTGCTCAACCTGGAGTAGCCGCAGATGCAAGTAAAAAAAAGAGGCCGATCCGAGCCTGTCTTGTCCCCCTCCCCCCCCCCTCCCCCCCCAGTCCCATCGTTGATAAAGGGCAAACCCTTGGAAACCCCACGCCGGCTCCAGGGCAGAGGCTGATTACCGAGCCGTGGCAGTCGTCACAAACATCCAATCCTGCTTCCTGCTGTTTTCCTTGTTGACGGGCTACTGGTTCTCATCCTGAAACAGTGGCACAATCTCTTCCTCCCCGGGCCATCCTCTTTTTTTCCTTGCTGGAGTTTTGGGGGCGATGGCGATGGGTAGGCAAACGCCCAAAAAAGACGGAACCCTATTTTCCCCTTCTATTTGCGTCCTTTTTAGGTGCCAAAAAAGCCTCTCTCTCTCTCACCCTCGGCGTATTTTTAGCTGCCAAGTTGGTTTTTTTTTTTTAAAGCTGGCTGTTGGCGCGGGATTCGGCCAGCGCCCTATTTTTTTCTTACACAGAACCCACGAGAACCCCGCATCGTTGGTATTGTTCTTTCCTATTCAGATCCTAAACTAGTTAGCACTTGATAATGATCTGCCAGTTAAACAGCGGCAGCGACACACACACCCCCCCCTCTCTCTGGCGGGCAGCTCCACGTTTATTGTAAAGTTGGCCAAGTTCTGTTTTAAGAGTCCTAAATTTATGATATGTACGTAAAATGAGGTTTAAAATATGGGCGACGGATTGCGTCAAATCCCAATTCGGCCGATTACGACGGCGGGTTAAAATGGACCACGGATAACGGCTTAAGAGAGCTCGGGATTTGCAGCGCACCTGCGGCCGAGAAAAAATAAAACAGGCCCCCCCGCCCCTGGTCAAGTTTCCGCGGTTCTGGTCCCGCGGTTCTGAGGGAGAGACAAGCAGACAAGATGTCATCGAGACAGACAGACAGATTGCCAGCGAGACAAACAGACAGATGCCAGCAAGACAGACAGACAGATGTCAGCGAGACAAGACAGATGGGAGGGGGGTCACCCGAGGGTAGGGTGTGGGTGTCTGTCCCATGGAATATCGACAATGGCTTTTAAAAATAAGCAACTGCGGCGAAGACCCGCGGGGTGGAAGAGGGTGTGTGTGTCGTGTCAAAGTTATTCAGAAGAAAAAAACGGGTTGCGGGCGTTGTTGCAACGGGCACTGAAAAGGCCGGGCTAATAAAGTTGGTCACTGATAACTCCCCCCTTGTCCTTGCGCAGAGAGATGGTGGCTTGCTTTATTAGTGCGGGCGTTTGCTCTCATCAAAGTGTCTCTCGTCCTCGTTCAGAGTGTCTTGAAGCACAGGGCGCTCCGCGGCCACACACTTCTTCTTCCTTCTTTCTCGCTCATGGGATCTCTTGGACGACCAAGATTCAACTCTGGGGGCATACAAGTCTCAACTTTTTGAGATGCGAATCCTGCATGTTGTCTTGATGTTGGTCTGAGATTGAAGAGCCCTTGACAGCTGATGTTGATTAGGTTAGATTTTTGTTGATCAGGGTTTTTTTTCCTGTACCAACGCACACCCCCCCCTCTGGGAGCGCCGGCCCCAGCCCTGCATGTCCTTATACTCCCCCACCCACCTCGGACAAAATAACGTCCTGACATGGGGCGTTTTTGGAGGTTGCGCTGAAGGGTGGCTTGGCGATTGGATGGCTGAGGAGCCCCCCATATATCCATGCATCAGATCCTTCTATAACGTTTCCATAGCCCTTCTGTCGAGTTGCTCAACTCGGTTCAGCGTGGCCAATGCGCCCGCATCTTTTGGGTCTTGTCTTCCCTGGCCACCCATTCACACAACTCCTTCTCGCCTACGCCTCACAAATTTCTACGCCCTTCACAGTTCCCAACACACAAACCTTGACCCGGCAGCACATCCCATCCACTGACTCTGACTCGTACCCGGGTGGCCGGACTCGGGCCCCCATGGGTGATGGGTGATGGGTGATGGAGGGGGAGTGATTGGGGGTTGTTGTCCCCCTTCCTGCAAGCTGCGCACAACCGCGCATCTTTTTGCTAAACGAGCCTTTCCAAATGACTCCTCGAGTTGACTTGAACTTTGCTTGCATAGTCTCAAAAAAGCCCGCGCTTGCTGTGTCAAACCATACAAAAAAAGTCCGCGGCCCTTTTCTTCTCTTCTCCTCACCCAGCCACGGAATGCAGCAAGCCAAAATAAAAATAACCCCCCAAAAAAAACAACAACTCGTGCACCTAAATTTGTCGCTTAAACTTACTTTTCTTTGTCGTCGTGCATAAAATAATTAACGAGGCTTTTTTTCTTCTTCGTCAACCCGCGCTGCCCCTGGGCCTCTGCGTTGCCGGTGCGCAAGGTACCAGCTTGGCCCGTGGCGCAACTTTGTCTGCCACATCTCACACCCCCCCTCCCCTTGGCCTGTAAAGTTGTAACGCCATTATGTTGCCATTGGGGGAGGGCAGGATAATGTCGATGACTTTGTGCAAGGGGAATTTGCCTGCTCAAAAAGCATCACTATACCTCTCCCTTCCCTGGCCACAAGATTGTGCTGCGCGGCCGCTTATTTGTGCAAAGGCCAGCCACCATCGTTGTCGCAACTACCGTACGCCTCATGCTACGGCCTGTCACCTACGCCATCATGCCACCAAAAAGCAGACCATGTACGGACCAAGGATAGTAGAGATCTGTTCAATTGCTTCATATGGTTGCATGTGATTGTGAGAAATAGTCGAATAAACAAGTCCATATATTCGTCAAAAGAAATCTAGCCACCGCGTCCAGGTAGTATACAATGTAATAGAGAGTAAAACAAAACTTGAATAAAACACACAAAAGAATCGATTCTTGGTCCCGAGCCTAGTAAAATACACCTATCCCCTCATCATCATTTTCCATCTTTAGCTCTTGGCATCTTTTGTAACATAAACATCACTCGTCAAATTCAACCTTCTTGATAGCGCCCGCTCAACAAGTAATACAGCTAATAAGTGGGTGGCTGGTGCGCGTGTCCATCGTGTGACAGGTTGCACTGCAGCAAAATGCTCCCAAGCACCACACCCCACGCCCTCTCCCATGCCCATACCGCCCATGCCTTGCCCAGCCTGTCTCCCCATCCTATTCGTGTACGCCCTCAGCGTTGATGCTGATTCCTTGTCTCGAATCGTAGTCAGCGTGCCCGTAGTTGCTCTGGTGCTGGTCGTGATGTATTTGGCCACCAAGTACCGGCGACAGCTGAGCCTCGAACGGGACCCCGACGGCTGATGGTGGCATAACGCCACCTACTTGGGAGCCCGCCAGGGTACCGTCGGCAAGGCCGCCCACAATCGCATACTCCCCCAGGTTTCCTTGTCCGACATGATACATGGAGTAGCTGTTGGATCCCGTGCCATCTTCTTGCTGGTATCCGTTGTAGCCTTGGTGCACTTCCATGGGCGAATAGCATAAGCCCCCCGTCGGAGTCATGTATCCTTCGACCTCGCCGTATCCATTCATCCCGGGTCCCAATTGCGTCGGCGGCATCGGAGGGCCGTATAGATTCGAGTCCGGCGCCATACCATGCATCTGAACTCGATGGCTGTAGAGCCTGTCGCGCCCGCGGCCATTGTATCCCATGGCACTTCTGCGGCTGCCAGAATATGGGCTGCTCGCCAAATGATCACGTTCCGAACCGTTCGACTTTGACCGAATGTTGCCCTTGCGATATCGAGTTGTGCTCTGCACGCCCTTCTTGAGCGCCCAGTCTGCTAGCACCCACTCAGTTGCTCGCCTTGACTCTGTTCCGTCTTCTTTCAGCGGTGCCTTTTCAAAAGCCTAAAAAAATGCGTATTAATATCTGAAATCACACAAATCTGGAAGCTGCAGTAAAGTGTAGCATACCCTATTCATGCTCAGGTTGTGACGGATGCTGTTTTGCCAACCCTTGTTATTTGCCGCCTTGTTCGTGTTGTCTTCGAACCACTGGTATATTTGGCGGAGTGACAGCTTTCTCGTATTCGAGCTCATAAATGCTCTAAATAGCAGCTGCGAGTAGGGCAGACTGTTAATGTCGCCCTTGGCTTTGCCGAAATCTGAGCTGCAAGGGTAATCACTCGGCGGTGTTGCAATGACTGCCGAGTAATCATGGTGTGAGGTATGCTCATTGTGCAGTTGGCCCATGTCAGGAATGCCAGCCATCATGGGAAGCTGGGTAGGAGAGCCATCCCCGAACTGACTCGAGGGGTACTGTGGACTACCGTAGTTTGATGCCATCTCAAACACGGGAGAATAGTTGGCCTGCATCGGGGGCGGAGTGGATGCGGAAAAAGAAACAGTACAGTCTGGGAAGTAGCCCGCGGATGTAGGCGCGCCTTGAAACTGATAGGGAACCGAGCAGTCCCAGCCACTAGCAGGTGATGATGGTGAGTTGGCGTAGGCAGAGTGGTCCGGCAGTAGCTCGTGGTGGTGCAACGTCCAAGGTTCACTCTCTCCAGACTCTGATGAGGGTGGCCAGCCAAAGGTTCGGGGGGAAGAGATGTTTGAGTAGATTTCCGGCGGAGACATGGGTTCGCGCCTCCTTGTGTCGATATCAGATGGCTGTTGATGGCAAAAGTAGGTGGTCGAGGGTGATGATTCGGGTGTATGTATGTTTGCCTGGACCATCAAATCATCTTCGGCCTTCCACTTTGCTAGATGGATATCCGTAATGGACTCAGACTTGATGATGTCGCCAGGATTCTGGATGAGGCTGGGAGATGCGGAGGGGGAGGGCAGCTTAATATGGCTTTCGCCCTGGCCACTCATTCGTGCAAGGGTTTTCATTGTCGTGGTTCTGCCGTGATATCGCCGTTGTGGTCTGACTGCTAGGCTTCTGCTGCTCGGGAAAAGGTGTGTGTGTGTCTGCTTTCTAGAAAGAGACGGAGCCGGGTGTGGCAAGCAGAGAGAGGTATTAGCCGGCAATAGTCCCCAAGTTTGCCTGCACGCAGTCGCTCAAGGATATGGCAGGCGATGGGATCGAACAAGGCAGTTTCACAAGATGAAAGACAAGAAACAGGCAGATGTAGAAAAGATAGAGCAAAGACAAGATTGCGTTTATGGTTGCGGGAAACAAGATGGGGGGGGGGGAGCAGACGGGCTATATCTATAAGTGAGAAAAACAGTCGGCAAAAAGCGCCCGCCCGTCCACTGCCGCAGCTCGAGGACGAGATGCAGTAGTAGGAGGGGGTCTACATCTGTGGATCCCACGCGAGCCCGTCCGGCAAGGTCGTCCAGCTCAAATTGGTACTAATCGCTTCTATTGTTGAAAGTGAGCCGCAGCCTCAAACAGTCCCATCTCTTGAGTGGGAGCGAGAACGAGATGGGAGCGTGGTCCCCCACAACGGTCGCTAGGCCCTGGGAGGTACACAGGCCAAGATCTAGACAATGCTGGTGGGCTCCCCTACCCATACAGCAGAGGGGGCTTGCTGGGTGTGAATGTATCAAGCATCCCATCTGGCTTGTCTAACCCCCTGCTGCATGGGTAGAGGGAGGGGAGGGCAGGGCAGGGGAGGGGAGAGAGAAGGACAGAGCAGGGCAGGGCGAGGACAAGCACACACTCTATCCGTACTTGCTCCATACACTCTTCCCATCGGCTGCTCTCTCTCCGTGGCTCGAGCTTCTTGTCATGGACGGCGGACAGGCCGGTGCGCGGGGAGGAGGTCTGTTGATGATAACCCCCTCTTGCCCCTCTCCCTCCTTCCCTTGTGCGCCCACTGCCCAATGGGGGGCTGCGCTGCTGCCATGAAATCCTGCCGAATGCGACCCTGTGCGCTTCTTTTTTCTTGGTGCGTGCGCCTGTTGCAGCTTGCTGCCTATGTGTGTCTCGCTGGCCTCCCATTCGCGCTGGCCGGCGTCTGGAGGTCGCGTCATGTCTGCCGGCAACAAGAGGAAGCTGGAACGAGCGTCGCCACATCACGGGCCAACCCTTGATCGAACCGTTCCATTGTCCCTGTGTTTCGCCACCAAAAATAATAATAATAAACCACAAAAATAATAATCAGAGATTTCTTTTTATTTTATTTTTTAAAAAGAAGCTAGAGGCGATAGTGGCATACCTGCGCTGTCCTACTCTCGTGTCGCTCGACAATGCAATGAGCCTGTGTCACTGAAAATAGTGGCCAGACTAGCACTGGACTAAAGCTCGTGCTTCAAAAGCCGGCCTTGTCATTGGCAAGTCGTGCCATCGCAGCGCACTGCACGCACAACTTCTCGCCAAATGAGTCTTCTATGGCCGAAATGGTCCCATTTCACGAGTACCCAACTTCTTTCAATTCTACATCAAGGCGTCAGGCGGCCATTGTGCTCCGCACCATTTCCGGATCGGTCATGTAAGGGGCTTTGAAACTTGAATCATTGTCAATTTAGCTTCATCTCCTGTTCTCGCTCTGCAAAACATCTCGGCTTCTTGCCTTAGCTCCTCCACCTCACGGCGGCAACGCGGGGAGGCACCGCACACCTTACACAGCACCACCATATGAACAGCCAAACAGCTTCCCAACACCCGCTGTGGGCCAACCAGTCCAAATTTCTTTTTGCTGTTTCGAAACAAGGCCCCCAAAAAGCCTCCAACTGCGTAGTTGCTCCGTGACAAGAAGCCGTTTGCATCCAGAGTCCGGACATGCCGTCGTGTGAGCCACACACAGTACAGACCACAACGTGACCAAACTAGGTGCAAGCACTTTGTCTGCGAATCATATCCTTTGCCAGTACAATTCCTAGAGCTGCTTGTTTACACGCACGCTTCAAACTGCTTCGTGGTACTGCGACTCACATCGCCCTGCCATGGCCATTGTCCTACTTTCTAGAAGTCTTCTGTGCGACATGCAGGCTGGCTTCCCCGTTCATAGTCTGTTCGACGGACCTCCTGAACAATATGATCAAGTCTCGGCGGGGCGGGGCGGAATTACTCATACTCTTCTTTTCCCTTCAGCTTTGCTTCTTTCGGTGCAAGATGCGAGTCGACATACCCATGTGACGACCATGCTTAGATTCAAGCCTCATGCCAGTAGTATCTCGACTCCTGTCCGTCGACAAGAATATTCAAGAGATGCAGTCGACTGCCAGACTTTTCATTACCCTCATACTCCCACGATAGCACATTGCCGTCTTGTCCTTATTTTCGGTAGAATATCTACGAGCAAACATGTCAGCCCCAATATTTTCCCGTGAAATGGGACGCTCTCCCGCGAGTTATATGCAGGTCTTACCTTTTTGAACTGAAAATGCAGCTGTAGGATGCCCTGTGAACTCAAAACACGTTAGCTGTAGTTGCTCCCGGCTGCCTACCACTTCAGTTCCGCGCGGACAGATTGCCGCAATCTGTTCGGCCAACTTGTGTTAATCAAACTTGCCTTGTCGAAAGAACTCTTAAAACCACGGTCTCTCTTGGCACTGTAATCCCACTCACGGTCCACAATGCGAAAGGCAAGATCCTCGTATGGAGGTCCGGCAATGAAGCGGATTAAGCACGTATCTTCCTCCCCTGCCGCCGCAAAAGACTCGCCCCGCCTTCTTCCGTGCTCACGAATAATTTTAAACGTAGGCGCCTTGGTCTTGTCAATGAGTTCTGGGTAAAATATGTTGAACTTGTAGCCCTGCACGACCTTCGGTGGCGGATTGTCGTGATCGTAATGCGTCTGATTATACTTGTTCCACTCATAGCCCATCTGAACTCGATTGAAGTATCTCGGCTTGCGTACTTGGTGCTCTCCGGCCCATTGCGGCTTCGAATCTGCGGGCAGATCCTCCTCTGCAGCAAATACTTCCTCATTTTCTGACACACCCCGGGCGGCCTCCCTATCGTAGAGTGTCTGTGTGGCCTGCGAGGCATCAGAATTACCGCTTGGTTCCGAAGATGGCACGTTCGGCGTGCTTTTGGACTGTGCTTGTGTCTGTGCTGGAGACGTTGCCGTCTTGTTGCTCGATTTGCCAGATGACTGGCTTCTTCGCTCAATTTTCTTCTTCGTAATCTTTTCCACTGTCCGTGCCAAAACAGCTTTGGCCTTCCAGACAAGCAAACTTTGAAGGAGCTGCTCCCAGTAGTCCATGTCAATGTCTTCGTCGGATCGGAGCTTCGCCTTTATTTGTTTCTCCAGGGCGCCAAGCTGCTCGTAGGTTTTCGGTGCAAGAATTTTGTTGATATCGTCATCCACGCTGCTGACCACACGCCTATCGTGCTTGGACGGGTCAAGTTTTGCCTTTTGCGATTTGCACAGCGAACGCAAAGCCTCCCAGTATTCCCTATTCCGAGCTTCTGTTTCTAGCACGTAATAGTTCTTGATGTCGGCTTCCAATGTCTTCAGTCCTTCTAAATCGAGTTTCTGAACAATTTCCGCTGGCTCTGGTACATCTAGATCATCGTCGCCTTCTACGTCGTCAAAGACGTCGCGCTCCTCGTCAATATAGCGAAGGAGGAACGCCAAATAATCAATGGGCTTTGCTCTGTTCTCACGAACACGAATGTCGGCCTTCTTTTTCGACTGACGCAAGACAAATTTATCTTCATCGGCAACAAACTGGCGTGCTTGTTCCTCGTGCGACACATAGCTTGCGGCTATTCTGCTTGCTGATTGGGACGGTGCAGGTCGGGAAGTTTTCGACACGCGATTGTGGGAGTCGTATCTCGGTGACGTGCCGTCGCGTCCCCTCGATGGTCCAGGGTTGTTGATCATATTTTGTCGACCGGGATCCATCATGTGCGCTGTGTCTCTCGGCCTATCTTGTTGGTTGTTCTGTCTAGAAACCTTCGTCACCATTTGCAGTCTTAAATTTTTAGGCAGATGCGATCGAGCTTGAGCCCCACCAGCGAATGACGGCAGGCGACAGAAAAAGGCAGCGGCGAAGCACTGCAAGAATGAATCTGCAAATTTATAAATTAAAATCTCTCCAAGTATATACTACCGTTAGTTGGAGAATATGTACATTAGATTTACTAGAGACGGACATCGTAGAGCATCACCCTCGCAGTCCCACCGGGGTATCATCATTGACCGCAACTATTGACCATTCACACTCCGAGCGCAAAAGAAGTAAGTAATATAACACGATTTCGTTCTCATCCGATTGTCATTCAACCACGTGGGCTAAGCGTGTTATGGCCAGCACTGATTTGGGTTCAAAGGTTGCGATTGGGAGGCTCCAAGCTCCAGCCCGCGAATGCTCTGGCTCCAATCCTGCCAATTGAAACCATCCCCCATTTCTGCATCATCGGCCAGGACGTCGTCGAGCTTGATGCCTGCAGTAGAGAAGGGATCAGCCCAGAGAAGAGGCTGCCCGCTGTCATCCTTGGGCGTCTGAATTCCAAGGGCTGGGTTTTGTAGCGCTTGCTGGGTGGGTAGATTCACGTTGGCAGCAGCTGGATCCAGGTTGCTCATGTCCCAAAAGTCAGCCATGGGCACATTGTTCTGAGCCATTAGTGTATCCACAAAGTTCATTGCATAACTGATATCGAAGGGTGACGGGCACGGGCCTGCTTCCATCGGCTGATCAGTGACGATGCCTGCATCGGTAGGCGCTGGTGTTGACTGTGAGTTTTCCTCTGCTCCTACTTCGCGGCTGCCACCTATTGCTTTCGAGCCAAACCAAAATGAGGGACTGGCACCTTCGGGTTTTATGAGTAGTCTCCAACGCTCCCTCGCCTGGTCCATGATGTGCTCTGCGCCACGAACAGGTCCGAAACGAGCAGGCCCTGGATCCATGCGTTCCAAGAAGTTTAAACGCCGTGCTTCATCCGGATTGGACCGTAGTCTGGCAATCTCAGCTTCACGGTGCCGTCGTGCGCGTGCAAAGAGTTTTCGCAATGGGATGAACACCGCAGCATGATCAGCTTTCTTAGCCAACTCAACCGGGTCTCCCTCGTATCCCGTTACAGCATGCCATGCACGCTCGACCAGCGGCGTCCAGGGTCTGCGGCAAGTTTCCACCAGAACGTACGAGATGGCGTGCCAAGTTGTGTAAGTCTTGAACAGCCAGCGATATTGCTTGCAGCGGGGATCGGTGCTCAACTTATGATTGCATTCGATAATCTCAATCGCGGCAACATAAAGCTTCTGACGGACTTCGTTCGACAGTGGCTCTTCAGCACCAGGGAAAAGAAGGGGGTGGTATATCACCAAGCACGTTTTGGCCATGATGACGCGTGTAATCATGGCAACAACCCAGTACAAGGGATCCATCTCATCAACAACGTGCCGAAGAAACTTGTCCTCGATGCGCTGGTACACCTCGATGAGCATCTGCTCCTTTTCAGCGATGCTACTCGTTTCTGACCTCAGCGCCATGGCAGAAGACGCACAATGAATGCGACGCGCCATGGCACAAATCTCGTATCTGACGACAGCGACAGCGCAGTCTGATCGGCCTTCACGGGGGTCCGGGAAATGTTTGGAGTCTTTGCTTATGTCGGCGTCGTTGATGTTCAAAGGCAGCTGTGTGTCATAACCTCCGTCCGGGATAACCATGTCAGTACCAAGCTCCTCTCCAGATCGTAGGTCTAGCGTTATAAGCGCCCACCACAGCCTCCTTCGCATCTCCGTTTCAAAAGGTGGCAAATTGAAGTGCGTGCCGTCTCTATGTAGGCCCATGCCTTGCGCGAGGCGCACAATCAGACTTGTCAGAGACCAGCAAAAGCGGCTATCGTCATGGCGCCTACTGACAAGCAGGAACAACGTGAAGGCTTGCAGAACGGTTATTTCAGATGTGTTTAGAAAATTTGCCTTGGCAAGCGCCTGCTCCACAGCAAAGCGATATTGTGCGAGCAGGGCGAACTTGTCCGATCCAAAATTTGTCTGGACATCCTCTGCTTCAAGAGCGGTTATAGCAGAAAAGTATATGACGAAAACCAAGGCCTCGTTGGCAGGAGACAAACTAGTGACATCTCTTCTTGCTTCTCTCAGTAAAACATCGACGGTTGGTACGTGGAGAATCTTGATTAGAGGTTCGACGTTTTCCTGGTAAACAGACCAAAGGAATGCTGCATGCGAGGGGAGCGGATGTAGCTTTCCCAAGTCAACATCGGCGGATCGATAGCCCAAGATAAATGAGTGGTGATCATTAAGCGTGCCCAAGGAATCTGGCGTTTGCATGGGCGACTCGTCGTATTCGGACTCGTCGTCATCGTCGGTGAGCTTCTGTGTTTCGGCGCGAATAGCATCAATCTGGTCATTCATCTTTGACCAGAACCCACTACTGACATATCTGGTCGTGCCTTTGTGATCACCAAGAATCATTCGACCGAATTGCTGGCCAACGTCTCGTTTCCGTAAAACGTCGGGATTCGTGTCGTGACCACTCTCGCTAGACGGGCGACCGCCAAATAAATCCAGGCTAGAAGAGTATTGACTGTGCGAAGAGGCTTCACCGCTCGTGCCAACGCGTGGAGATTCCGAGTGCGCCTGGCGACCACTGCCGGATTCCACCTCGATTTGCCCGCTCAACTCTTCAACAATGCCCTCAAGCTTGCGCAGGCGCTTGATCAGCTCAACCTCGCGCTGGCTGGAACTCTTGGGCGGCGCATTGGGGTCCTTGGGCTTCTGCTGACGCGGGGCGCGGCCCGGTGCAGGAAATATGCAGGGAATATGGGCGCGGCGACAGTTGGAGCATGGCATTTGCTTGTCGCAGCGCACCTTGCGACGGCGGCAGGTTACGCAAGAGCGCGGGTTCAGTGCGGGGCCCGAGCCGCCAGGCGACATGATGGCCGATGTGTAGGCATCGGAGCCTGTGGTTTGGTATATCGTCGCATTACCGGATGATCGAGATTGGCTAGCGACGCCTGCAGCTGCGGCTGCAGCACCTGCGCCTTGGCCGTGCTGTGCGAGCGATGGTGGCGAGATAACGGCAGCGGGCGGCTCGTGGCTCATCGGCTCGTCGTCCGCGAGGGGCTCGTCATAGTCCTCAAAGTAGTTCATGGTGGCTGAATGCCCACGGGCACTTGCAGGAAAGCCTTAATCGCTAGTGCGACATGGGCAAATGCGGTAGATCCTTGGTCGGGGTTGTCTAGGTCAACGCCGCAGGCCAGGTCTCACGAGAGATGAGGGGAGGTGATACGAATTGATGACGGAGCGGGTCGCGATCGCTATTAGCGAGCAATTCGTTGGAGCATGGGCTAGCTGTTGAGCATCGATTCGGAGAAACTGAAAATTCTGGACGGCCCGCGCGGTGTGGCAGGAGGAGGTTTGAAGTCAAGATGTAAGCAAGTGGTGGCAGTAGTTAAAAATAATTAGTTGGGCTAGCCTGGTGTAATAACTGTGCGAAAGTGCGGACCTGCCGAGCTGCCTCTGCCAACCAGGCTGTCAGCGCTGGTAGACCCCTCGATTTCTCGGCCAAGGCATCAAGGAGACGGCTTCGGCCGATCGTTTTCAACACGAGGCTCTGCTTCTAAATCTACCAAACCCAGTAACTAGGTAGCAAGTAATAGGGCTGTGTGTGGGCACGTCAGTCACCAATCATGATTATTATAATAAGACCAAAGGCGACAGGACGGCAAGCGGTTGCTATCCGGACCGACTCATTTCGGTATCCGGTCCGATCGCCGACCACTCGGTCCGACTAATAGCAACACTCCGTCAGAGCCATTTGTCAGCCTATTTACTGGTCGTTCTAATTATTAATAGAAAACAAGGTCTTCAAACTTTATTCGCTAGAAGGCTAGACAAGTTTTGCAATCTACTTTTCTCTTGGCCCTGGTGATTAGAGGAGAAAGCCTAAATAAGTTTAGCGTTGTGTCACTGTGCTTCTGTCTGAGCGCAAGCCATTACACGCATCTCACCAAACTTGAAGCTTTAGTGTCAAGGTTGAGAAGAGAAAATTTTAATGTAATTGAATGGGCTCAATACCTGCTGGGTATTACTAGTATTGTGATAGAATATCTCAAGGAAACGTTGATGATAGAGCCATGGGTTTTATTCCATTCGCAGCACAATAGCCTTCATATGGTAAAACAATACACGTGCTGTCAATAATCAGACTAACTGGCCTGGTTAGCTCAATCGGTAGAGCGTGAGACTCTTACGAGAGGTCACCATCTCAAGGCTGCGGGTTCGACCCCCGCATCGGGCTATTCCTATACATTCTTCGATTGTTCCTTTTTTGTCCATTCTAATGCTGGAGGCATCATTCCTCTGGTCCATCATTGGGTAATTCTTTTTTTGCCCTTCGTATATCATATCGATGAATAGCAGCTGTGTGCTAGGAAGCTTGTCTATACTAGTTATGTTTATGTGATGGCAGATTGAAAGTAAGCCCACAGTCAAAGAGCAAGATGCCAGAGCAGTCAGTCCGCGTCATTCTTCAATATCTTTTTCGATTCATTCTTCGAAGTAGTCTTTAGCTCGCACTGGAAAGCTACGATTGGCGGGCGCCGAGGAATCGCCGGGGAGAGTGCTGGTGGGGAAATTTAGGGGCTCTTTGGAAGGCCGGTAAGGAATGCTAACGCTGCAGCGCAGCGCTCCAATCAGAGGGGACCTGAAATTTCCTGCACCCTCCCCTTTAATGGCCGCTGGCACAGTTAGTTACGTGTCGCGTCTGCAATCGTTTTACAGGGCGACTTGCCAAAAAGTTCACTTCAACCAACCCTGCGACCTTTGCGCTCATTCAACCATCTGCGTAGGTAGGCATTGCAGCCACTTGGACTAGCCACTCGCTCGATCCCGCTGCCCCTACTTCGCCGTTGCCGGCTACCTTCTTGACGCGCGCCATCCACCTTGGGAGGACCCTGCGCCGCATCTCCGTCACTCCTTAGGACTCACCATCCCGCCTTTCTTCACTCGTCGTTCAAGCCATCTTAATCATGTCTGACAAGAAGAGCGACGACTACTATCCAGGCCGCGACAATGGCGAGAAGGAGCGCTTCATTCCCGCCGCACCCGCCTTTGCTGCCCGTGAAGCCCCGGCTGTCGTCTCCGACTCACTGAACAAGATCAACCAAAGTCCTGGTCTCTCCGTCCTGGCCTACTGCTTGTCTTCCATCAGTATGACAGTTGTCAACAAATATGTCGTCTCTGGCTCCAAGTTCAACATGCCCCTCATGTACTTGGGCATCCAGGTAAGATGGACTGCGCGTTTGGTGTGTCCACCCAACAAACCCTGACTGGCTGCTATTAGAACGGTGTCGGCGTCGCTGCCATCTTGGCCTGCAAGCAACTGGGGCTCATCACCACTCTTGCACCGTTTGATACCGAGAAGGCCAAGAAATGTAAGTCAATAGGCATACAACTGCTTCTCTGCGAATTGTGTCAGTCGCTAATACTTCGCAGGGTTGCCCATCTCTTTCCTGCTTCTGGGCATGATCTTTACTGGCACCAAGGCCCTCCAGTTCCTCTCTGTTCCAGTCTACACCATCTTCAAGAACCTGACAATCATTGTCATTGCGTACGGTGAGGTCCTGTGGTTTGGTGGCCAGGTTACCTCATTGATCCTACTTTCTTTTGGCATGATGGTTCTCAGCTCCATGATTGCTGCCTGGTCTGATGTTCAATCAGCTGCGACTGCATCTGCCGATGCCATGTCCACTCTGAATGCCGGCTATGCCTGGATGTTTCTTAATGTCCTCTGCTCATCCACCTTTGTTCTCGGTATGCGCAAGGTGATTCGCAAGATGAACTTTAGCGATTGGGACAGTAAGTGTAGATCCGAGATCATCATATCGCTTTCTTTCTGACAACCAATTATAGCCATGTTCTATAACAACTTCCTGACCATTCCAATCATCATTATTCTGACCTTCCTTGTCGAGGACTGGTCCAGCGAGAACCTGGCCCGCAATTTCCCTGTTGAGACGCGCAACAACCTTCTGCTCGGCATGGTGTACTCGGGTCTTTGTGCCATCTTCATTTCGTACTGCTCGGCTTGGTGCATCCGCGTTACTTCTTCGACCACCTACTCCATGGTAGGAGCCCTCAACAAGCTGCCTATTGCTGTCAGCGGCCTTGTTTTCTTCGATGCCCCTGTTACCTTTGGCAGTGTCTCTGCCATCTTTCTCGGTTTCGTCAGCGGTATCGTCTACACTTGGGGCAAGGTGCAGTTGAAGGAACAGTCCAAGATGAGCCTCCCGATTACCAACCGTCCCGTCATGAGTGCTAGCGCCAAGAGCAATAACGATGCCGCCAACTCATAAAGCGCCTCGATGACAATTTTACGAGTGATGGAAGCAGCAGCGGTTTTGGTATGATGGACTACGGGGAACATTGTACACATTTTCTTGCTCATTTTGCGATCTGCCCGCGAACATCATAGAATTCATAGGGAACGGCGTCAGCTCTTCAGCATCCAGGACGAGAAACCAGGCATGCTCGTCGCTTTGAGCATTGCGTATTGGCATTTACTATTGCGGTTGGACTGGGAGAGGAAGATTAACTGTTTTTATCAAGGCGTTTGTTTATTTCAGGCCCGAAGGCCACAGTGCATTCTGGCATACAACAAAAATTGTAATTACTTATAACTTGAAAGATGACAATTTGGGCATAGACTCGACAATTCACATGCATTTGTTGTGGGCAGACGTTTCTGCTGTCCTTCACCATTTGGCCTGTGACGACTACTGATGCAAAAGAAAGTGACGGACCCATTCCTCTGACCCGCCAGCGCCAGAGCTGTCCCGCCCCACGAAGGGTTCGACAAATCAGCTTATCATCACGTGAGCAGACACTCGCTTGCCCATAGGGTTTCTCACCCCACAGGAATTTTTTGCCCCGAAAGCCTGCGAAGCTCTCGATCACGACCGCAATCCCAGACACACGGCAGTTTTTCCACATTCCCGAATCAACGCCACAACACAACCCTTCACAATGGCCAAGCTCTCGTAAGTTTCTCTGTGGCCTCTTGGTGCGCCCTGCCTCGACAATACATGCGAAAGATGCAACCGACGTGCAAGAGGGGGATTTTTCAAGAACGAATTCGCGGGCGAAATGACGATGCCGGATACGACGACGAATGGGCTGGGGCAACGAAGAATCAACTTGAGCGCGAACATGGCCTCGACAATGATTATACACGACCACTGTGGCGGCTTGCCACTGCCATTGAATATCTGCAAACTCCGTCTTATGCCATCGTCCCGAATTTGCGTCGCTGTTAGTCTTGGACGAATGCACACGGACGTCGCATCGAAGCAGTTTTGCGTGCAGGGCAGCATGGCAAAAGAGGGATAGATTGCTCTTGAATTCGAAAATACTGACAGAACGCGTGCAGCCGTGGTGCCCCCGGTGGCAAGCTCAAGATGACCCTCGGTCTCCCTGTGTACGTTTTAAGCCGCAAACCCCCCCTCCGATACATACGACCCTTTCGAATCCCACCTTGCCTCCTCGAAAAGCTAACCCTTTTGTCTCTGCTCACAGCGGTGCCGTCATGAACTGCGCCGACAACTCCGGCGCCCGCAACCTCTACATCATCGCCGTCAAGGGTATCGGCGCCCGCCTGAACCGTCTCCCCGCCGGCGGCGTCGGCGACATGGTCGTCGCGACCGTCAAGAAGGGCAAGCCCGAGCTCCGCAAGAAGGTCCACCCCGCCGTCATTGTCCGCCAGGCCAAGCCCTGGAAGCGCTTCGACGGCGTCTTCCTCTACTTTGAGGACAACGCCGGTGTCATTGTCAACCCCAAGGGCGAGATGAAGGGCTCCGCCATCACTGGCCCCGTCGGCAAGGAGGCCGCGGAGCTGTGGCCCCGTATCGCCTCCAACTCGGGCGTCGTCATGTAAACGGGAGCGATTTTGTTTGGCTGAGGGGAGGGTTTTACGCAAGAGGATGAAAAAGAATTGTCGGGTTTACTTTTTTTTTTTCTAAAACGGCAAATACTACGGAGGGGTAAATGGCGAAATGTTTTTTACACTATTCATGAACAAAAAAAATGAGAAACATTGGCAAACTCTTTGGGCATAAATCGCGAAATGCGGTTTTGATGCGCGCGAGGAGTGTTTCACGCATCTCCGGGCCTCTTCTCTTTTTTTTCCCCTTACTCTAGAGTTGGGGTGGGAATCTCCGGTGGTTCTCGGGACTTTTGCCGACTCTGCATGGTGGTTGCGGCGTGCAAGGAAGATTCATACCAGATATCGCATCAATGACGAAATATCAAGAACAAAGTAACAAGGCGACTCCCCATGTGTCTATTCAGAGATTTTCCTGCATTGATCCGACGCGCGGATGCGTAGTGCAAGCTGCATAGCCGTTGAAGATTCCGGACCGAGTTAGTGCGCCAGCATCGACCCATATGGCCGGGAAGATCCAGGACCATGGCGGACTACCCTGAACGCTTCAGCCCAAGATGTAGACCGATTTTCTGGGTTGAATGATCAGTCGAGATTTAATTTCGCATTGATACGTGAAAGGACCCGAGATTGCAGCCACGTTGCTTTCTTTTTCTGGAAGAACTGCTTATATCAGAGCATGATATTTAAAGACTCTGATCAAGAATAGACCCTGCACAAGTCTCGACTTAGAACAGCCAGTTTACGCCACACATTGACCACGTCACGTCACGCATGCACGCCATTTGAAGAACATTTTTTTCTTCGCTGAATTCAAAACTATGCAATCAACCCTAGTTACATTATTCCATCCATTCCCCAATTCCAAAAACAAAACAAAAGTCCACAAATTCACCCACCACCGCGATACTGTTTGCGCGTGAGTTGAGACACCAAACAGAAACCCCCATCACCCAAGTCGACATTGAAACCACAACCAAGTTGAAAAGAAATGCCTATCTGCACAGACAAGGCAGTTCGAAACAGACGAGGCGGTTCGAAAAAAAGAAAAAAAAAGGAAACGCCGGTCCAGAACCGTGCAGGGCGTGGCACGATGAATGCCAACGCGGCGGCTCCTATGCTAAACGTGAGGACAAAATAAACTGGACGCAAGGAAACAAGGACCAAGTAACACAGGGTCGGGCTTTCGAAACGCGTAAAGCGCTTAAAGTGGCCCGAGATAAGTAAAAGATGAGCGCAGAAAAAGACAAAAAAGGCAAAAACAAGAGAAGCAGACGAAATGAGCAGCCTTTTGGTTCGTATACATGAGGTTGCTGGATGTGGCCATATGTAATTAAGCCTGTATAGTCCAGCGCCTCTGCAAAGAGAGAAAGAAAAGGAACATTCGCAATGATTTAGGTGGCCGAGAACGGGACTCCCACACCGGGAGTGCTCGGAGGCAAGGGCTGCTGCGAGTCCTGCCGGGGCGGGCCCTCCTTCTTCGGCTTCACCTTGTTGCCCTTGGGCGTCGTCGTGCCCGATTTCTGGTCGGCCGCTGCTTGAGCAGCCTTTTTCGCCGCGAGTGTCGCTTTTCGCTTTTCGACGGCGCCAGCCATGTTACCGTTGGCCCAGCGACCTGTTTATGCACATGTTAGAACTGTTGTCCTTAGGGTTGGGGAAAAAAATCATGGGAAGTATCATCATACTCTTCATGGAAGCAGACATCTTCTCTGACTTGGTCATTAGCTTGTAATCCTTGCGCGGCTCCTCCGCATCGCCACCAATGGACGAAGGTGTTCCGGTGCGGCTCGCCTGAGCGACGCGAACCACCTTGATCTTGGGGGTTTTGCGCGCTGCGGCAGGCGAGGTGTCCGCGGCGGGGATGCTGGCCGACAGCAGCGGCGCCGCCTCGTCGGGAACCCGGCGCCCGCGCTTCTTCGGAGGGCCTTGGCCAGCCGCCTCGGCCTCCTCCTGGTCGTCGCGAAATCTCTTTTGCCTCTTGGGCCGGAAGGAATACGACGACTCGGCAGTGTGCGAGCTCGACTCGGAGGATGCGGTCGACGGTCGCGAGTCGCCATTGTCGGTGATGGCGGACGAGGGTTCGCTGAAGTTCTTGCCGCGCGGTATCTTCAGTGTGAGGAGGTGTCGCTTAGGCTGCTTCTGCTGCTGCTGCTCTTCTGCCACCTCTTGCTCGAGAAAGCCATCATCGTAGCGAATGGCAGCCCGATGGCGACCGCGACGGCTTGGGCGCGCGACCTCGTCAGCAGCATCCTGTGCATCCTGCGAAGCCCCGGAATCGTCACCTAGTTGAGGCGCAGAAGTCTGGGGACGGCCACTGCGGCGGCGTCTCGTTCTTGACGGAGGCTCATCCACATCGGAATTGGCGTCTCCGTTGAAGCTAGAAGTAACCATGTCATCGTCGCCATTTCCAGTTCTCCGTCGTCTGGTTCTTGACGGAGCAGGAGTCGAGCTGCGGCTAACATCTTGCGCGGCGGGATCGAATAACTGAACTGGCTTGCGGGTTCGCTTGCCGGTAACTTCATCGGTTTCAGTCGCCTTTGCCGTCTGCCTAGGTTGGTTTCGAAGGGAGCGTCCTCGTGTCATGATGCCGACCTGTTGCGTTTCTGGGTTTTGACGACCAATCTTGGACGGGTGGGGATCATATTCGAAGCCGTATGCAGCTGCCATGATCCGATCTTGACCTTGAAGGTAGCGAGTCTCGCTCATGACCTCCCTCTCCTTGGCCTTGTAGCCCTTGACGACGAATTCGGGCTCTTCGTAGTTGACGCCGTGTTGATGAAGGTTACGTGTCCGTGTCTCATATTTTGCGTCGGCGACTCTACGCCGCTGGCAATTCTCATAATCATCCACGATTTTGCCCAGAGAGGTCCACTCAGTCTGCCATTGCACCAGAGACACGTTGACAGCTCCGACAAGTTCGTACAACTCTGCGGTTGTCATGTCCTCAAAGTTTTCCGTGGCCGAAACATATTCTTCCGGGTCCCGCAGCTTCCTGTAGCGAAAGAAGCGTCGAACTTCCACATCATCAGAATCAGAGACGTCACCATCGTCTGCATCATCCGCAGCCGGAGCGGGCGAGTTTGATGCCGTAGGCTCAATGGATTCGGGCACCGGGGAGCCTCTAGTGGGTGTATTCAGAGCTGGGGTAGGTGCTTCAGCAGGGAAAGCTTCCGGCACGTCTTCGTTGTCCTCAACCATGGGTTCCATGCCATTCGAGTCCTTCTCTTCAGCCGTTGGCTCTTCGACAGGCGTTTCATCCTCGGTTGTAGACTCCTTCTTTTCGGGGTACGTAGTATATTCCCCATCAACATAAGGTGTCAGGTAAGACCAACGACCGACAGGGGTCGGCTGAGGCCTTGACACAACGACTGGGGCGGGTGCAACAATTTGGAACGGAAGAAGCTTTGTCTTGGCTTGGGTGGCGCCGACACCTTCCGTTGCAGCATCAGAGTTGGCCTGAGCAGAAGCGGGAACCACCTTCACTTCTGGGGCTGGCGTGCGTAAAGCGAATTCCGCCGTGGCTTCTGCCTGTAGAGCTTCTTCCATGGGCTCATCCTTGGGCTCATCATCACCGGCATCTTGCATCATGACATCCTCTTCGGCGTTGGGATCCATAATCACATCAGCTGTAGCCCCGTTAGGAGAGCCGTCCAGCTGCTTCTGAATCTGCAAAGACGGGGAAGAAGGCGATTCTGTTTCCCTTTCGGAAGGCTCATTGGCAGAGGTAGAAGCGGCGACGTTGCTTTGAACTCCAGCTTCCTTGACCGTATCAGTCTTGGGAGAAGCCGTCGTAGGGATAGCGTCGGCACCCACGGCCCTCGTTTCGTCAACGGGTTCCTCCTTCGTTGACGGCGCATTTGATTCCGCTTGAGAGGGTTCTGTTTCCGGTATTTGCTTGGACGGAAATCGCTCGGGTACTGGTGTGACGTC
The DNA here is from genome assembly GCA_024472245.1 of Beauveria sp. NWAFU-1. Lineage (NCBI taxonomy): Eukaryota > Fungi > Ascomycota > Sordariomycetes > Hypocreales > Cordycipitaceae > Beauveria > Beauveria sp. NWAFU-1. The sequence continues at coordinate 5,167,131 of JANBXD010000001.1, read as the reverse complement.
TTGAGCTTCTGATTGACCGACCTCGGCTGTCTTTATGTCGGCGCCGTTTGGCGTAGAAGCGCCCGCTTCTTGCCGCAGCTGATCCTCAGGCTTTTCACCATCTTCATCTTCAGGCTCAGATTTGGAGGCGCTGGGGACAATTGCGCTGTCTTTTGCCTTCTCTGTGGGCTCATCCGTGGCGGGCTTCTCAGGTTCTGCAGAGGCAGCCTTGCCGGGATTTAGTGGCAAAGAATCTTGGCTATTAGTATTTGAGTGTGAAACGGCGACAGAAGCTGAAGTCTCGTCGTCGGATAATGAACCGACAACTTCAATGGTATCCTGGACCTCATGTTCGTCTTCTTCTGGCTCTTCAATGTAGATGGCTCTCTCGGCAGACGACTTGCGTGCAGGATTGCGACGGCGAGAGGAAGCCATGTCGGAATCAAGCGAAGCGCGTCTGCGGCCAAGATCCTGAACATTTACCTCTTCAGAGTCGTAGCTGTTGTCAGATCTGCGTTTCCTAGTGCGCGCCGATGAGGTTGAGCTGGGGACAATAACCTCATCGTCGATTTGCTCAAAGGTGTAGTCGACGCGAGCGCGTCGACGAAGCGTGTGACCGCCTTTATTAGGGCTGTCATTGTCCTCGACACCGTTCTCAGGACCAAAGTCATCCATTGTTCTTGAGCGCTTCCTGAGATGAACGGAACGGGATGAGCCGGGAGCCGAAAAGCTGGAGCTGTGGTGCAGAGTCTTGCTGGAGTGGCGGGCCGGTGGTGCAGATTGTGGGCTATTTAAGTCATTCGACAGACTGGGACTCACAGACTGAAGGGGGTCTGGGATGGACTCTGGAGTAGACTGAGGGGAGGTAGAAGTGGGATTTGTCTTGCGACGAGATGAAGGCATCGGTGCCGTCCTGCGGGCACGTTCCATGGTCAGCCAGCCGAGCTGGATCTGGGATGAGCGGCACGCGCAGGTGAGATGAAGGCGGGGATGAGCAGGGTATCATTCAACAAGGAAAAAGACAAGAGGGGAGGAAGCGACGTTCATATAGTGGTAGCAAAGGTGTCAAGAGTTTGGGGGCGCAAAAAGCGTGACGGCTGGTGGCGGCCAGTTGTGTGGGCTTTTGCTTGTATGAGCCAGCAAGTGAGAACGTGACGAGATTGCCAGTCAAGGCCCGGGGGGAGACAAGAGTGAGCGGTATTTAAAACCAGCATGAGGATATAGAGCGATAATGGGAAAAGGGCCTGACGAGTGCAAGGAAGATGCAAGAGGCGGATGGCAAAGACTTTGGGATGTGTCTCTGCGCGCTCTGTACTCGTTCTCCTGGGCAATCGTTTTTGCTCGAGGTGTCGTGGTTGGAATAAGCCAAGGTTCCCGGGGGCCCACTTGTTTGGGTACGTACCGCCACGACCCATCGACCATTTGGGAGTACCATAAGGTGCTTATTATGTAGGTAGTTATTTTGCACCAGCCACTCTTGTTACACTGGCAAAGATAGTAAAAATTGACTGTGAGCGGCCTAGAAGTAGCGGCTGGTTACATTGCGTGTAACTGAGCAAGAAAAAAAAGAAGAAAAAAAAAGGTCTCGATAGATACATCACCTGGCCATCTTCTAGCCTCATCCCCCAGGCTCTCTCAGGCTCCTGGTGCTAGGTACACCATACACTGCACCACATATGGAAGCTGCCCAATCAGATTGCCGCTTCCAGCGAATCCTGCTAGTCTCTTTTAGGCTGTCTCCTGTTAAGAGTTTTAAATAGGTAGGCCGAAGCAGTTTGCATTCTTTGTCACGGCCGCGTGTTTTTCCTTTCACCGAATTGAGTAGCCAACAATGTATTTCTTGTCTTTATTTATTTAGAGGTTTGCATATTTTCTGCAAGCTGTGGTACATCAATCAATTGCCTACTAAACTGGCTCTTGCCATGCGACTTAGTAGTGCGTACGTTGCCTCAGGCTATGGTGTCGTTTATGACTCGACGTAAATCAGCTGCCAATGGGAAAAAGACCAGTCAAGCTTGAAACTGGCTTTTATTTCAATGTTTTATATTACTGATTGCACAAATTTGGCATGTGGCGCTCCTAATACCTACCATTCCCTAGGTACCAGTGGCACTGCCTATAGCTCACGGTCGACTTACAGCGCCTTACCCCGTCCCTCCTATCTTCCGCCAGCCACCCGCTGTTATTACAGTGCTTCCAGCAGCAATGTATGGGGATCTGGTGGTGACTTGCTCAGAGTCGGATTACCTTGGACCCACTGTAGCACCAGACGACCATTCAGCGCGGCGGCTGCCCGCTATTAGCCCCAACACTCGTCACTCCACAACAACTGCACCCTAGGTATTCGCCGACGCCATGTCCCCATCTTCCAATCGACCTCCAACGTCATACCACAGACTTGCTTCAACTCATCATCCATCTCAACACAATGGCGTCAAAAAAGACCAAAGCTCCCGCTGCCGACGACAACATCGACGAGCTCTTCTCCAGCATCCGCGGCGATGCCAAGACTGGAAAGACGGGCCCCAAGAGCTCCAAACCCGGTGCTGCCAAGGCCGGCGGCGACAAAGACATCCTGGCCGATCTCGAATCGCAGCTCGCTTCCGAACCGCCCACCTCCCGTCCACACACGCCTCGCCTCGCAGGAGCTGGCAAGCGGCCGGCACCTGGGGCACCAGCTGGCGAGGACAAGCGCAAGTCGACTGACAGTGCCCGAAGTGCTAGTGCGCGTGCCAGCTTCACGCCCAGTGCTACGAGCTCCGAGCTTCAGGATGCTGAGAAGAAGACGGTTGCGGAGCAGCAGCCCGCAGCAACTGGTGGCGGCTGGTGGGGTGGTATTCTGTCCACAGCCAGCGCTGCCATGAAGCAGGCCGAGGCCGCTTACAAGGAAGTTCAGCAGAACGAAGATGCGAAGAAATGGGCTGAGCAGGTAAGGGGCTTCAAGGGTCTAGATATCGGCGCCCTTCGCCACTATGGTAAGCTGTCTACTGGACTCATATGCTCATGAATGCGAGCCTTGTTTCTAACCACAGTATGCTAGGTGACGATTTGCGTCATCGCGCCTTGCCGACCTTTAACAACATTCTCAACACTATCGCCCCGCCAATCAGTTCGCACGAGCGCCTACTTATCCACATCACACACGATTTCGTTGGATATCCGTCAATGGACCCTCTCATTCATGGCGTCTTCTCTCGCGTCATGTCGCAAGTTGAGGGTGGCGACCTGCTGGTCGTCCAGCGTGGCCAGGAGAGCGGTTCTCGCCGAGCCCGCGAGAGCAATGCCGGCTGGCGAGATGGCCCCTGGTGGCGCCAGTCTGAATCTGTCCGCGAGCTTGGTCTGATCAAGGGCTTGACGGAGGGCACCAAGCTTTGTCGCGCCAACGCCGAGGGCTACGCTGAAGAGTACCTTTCCGCCAACGGAGGCGTAGAGCAAGCCAAGGCCAGGGCCACCGAAGACTCGAGTGAGAGTAATCCTGTGCGTACTTCAGATCTATTCCTGGCCATACAAGCTATCGAGACGGACGACGACGGTACACTGTTTGCTCGGACGGCTTCAGCCGAAAAGGACAAGGAGGACAGGACCGACAAGGACGAAGATGACAGCCGCATTTCCTTTGCAATCTTTATCCTCGATCCGGTCCATCAAATCGAATACGCCACCGTCAGTCAGAGCATTCCTGCAAAGTGGACACGCTGGCTGGACACCAACACTCCTCTCACGCCCAAGTCAGGAGACGACGAGCAGACAGACGTTGATGCGTCGATCCCTGCGGAGATTCAAGATATTATTGAAAGCGGGGCTGTTGACCCACGGGAATGGGTTGCTGAATGGATTGAAGAGACGCTCTCTTTATCCATTGGTATTGTTGCTCAGAGATATGTTGCTCGCAGAATGGGAGTCGGCGAGGATAGCCTGGGTAAGGCTAAGAGAAAGATGGAAGAGCTGGTGTATGAAAATGCAGGAGAGGCTGCACGGGCGGGAGCCATTTGATTTGTGTGACAAAGCAACAATTTCCTTGTAATACCTAACTGGGTGTAGTATCTGCACTGGTATCAATTTCAATCTGTCATTGCCTCAACGTAATTATGCTGGACAGTATTACGCAGAGCAGTGATGGACCTATGCTTCTAGCTAGGAACTCGAAAAGATAAGATCGTATTACATTCAACAGTAGAGTGTTTGAAAACATGACAGAAGAAGACTGCCCACGTCTCTGTAGTTATGTTGCGTGAAGCTGGCTCTGTTGGTGTGGACCACTGGCAAGGGAGCTATGGTGGAGTGGTCCAGTGGGTACCTGCACATCTCTACACTTACGCCAAAGAATTTTTCTCTCTTCAATCTTCTAACCATGGATGCAACATCATATCTCTGGCACACGATGCTCCACGTAAGATGCGAAGCCGTTCACGATGCCTATCATGTATGATTTATCGAAGGCTCTGACCGCCAAGGTAGGACTGCTGGTGGTGTCGCGGTATTCCTTTTCGTCTCCAATTCTGTTCCCCTTTCTTCCTGTGCCGTCGTGACATGCGATCACCCCCCCAACGTGTACGAAAACAAACAACGCAGCGAATCTCCTGTACGGCCACTCGACCACCCCCACGAGTCTCTCGACAACGCCTAGCACCTTCTTTGGAGGGAGCGAACGCGGAGAACAGAGTCTCCCCTCGGCGATACGTTTTGTATCTGCGGACGGGAGTAGGCTGGCGATGCAGGGCGGCGGACCAAGAGCGCCGGTCCCATCTACGGGGCCAGGTCTCTGGCTCGCTGGTGATTGAAACAGTTGTTGCAAAATTGAAAGGGCCATCATAGTCCACGCCTGTACGCGGCCCGTCTTTTGGACTTGTTCGCGCGCCTACACGGGTGTGGCTCCAGGAGCTCCGACATTTTTTCTTTCCATCGCGTGATGCCTCCTCGCTATAGTTGATTGTGCAGCTGCCTGCGCATGAACGTGTGCTACCGGCGGCGACCTTGACCTGCTCAGACGGGGAACCCCCGCATGGCACGCCAAACAACTTTTACCATTGATGGCATGGTTTCGACGGATCTTTGAGTTCCTGTACGACCTTTGTACCTAGCATGCCTGAGCGAGCTTTGATAAATGGCGATGGGCATATATGCTTTGAGATGGTTCCAAGAATCATCGCATTCGCTGCCGCAAACTCGAGCCTTTTCGAGGTACCAGGCTGGCCGGAATTCGCTACGCCCATGAGGGGGGGGGGGTGCCCTTGTTCGGCAATACCAGTCTCCGGAGACGGCGCCCAAGGCTGGGGTAACTAGATGCGATCTGCCGAAATGGCGTGGTGGCCTTATAACGCCTCAAAATGCCACCAAGTGCAGGAATCTCGTAACGGCGGTTGATTTTCATCTCGGCTTCTCGTAGGCCCGTGAACGCTGGCTTTTGGCCGGTCAGGGCTTGCGACTATATCGGAACCTTATAAGCGAAGGTGCTGCCAAACTGTTCAAGTTCTATCACACCAAGTCCTCCCCAGGGACTGCAAGCTGCTTTTCGCGAGCGCCGTTGCAGCGATGCGCGAGTACCCGGATTGTAGCCAGAAAGCCATTTGGCATCGTGGGTAGCTTGATGGCGCTGCAAAGCTGCGCTCGGTTCGAAAGAATCCCACCATGACCTCCTCCTTCCGCGAAGGTGCCAATTATACATTAGCTATGGGTGTGTGACATTGCACCCTTGCTTCTGCCTCCAAGTAGCGTCCTGGGGTAACTGCCAGCTGGCGCTCCCACAAGTACAGTTGTACGGATTACACGAGGGCATGATCCCACACACATTTCGAATGAGCCGAGCTATGATGCTCATTGAAGTTGTCCGCGTCAATATGATAGCAAGGTCACAGACGAGGAGCCATCTCGAGCGTCACCGTCCTTCAACACATCAGTGCAAAGAACTAACACCAGCCCAGCTCTGGCTCCCGAAGTTGGTTGGCGGATCCGCTGCTGAAGGACTAGACTAATAGATCTGCAACCTGCGCGGCGCGACCCCAGACGCTATCGAAAAGGAGCCGCTCTATTATTGATAATTACCAAGGGTTGTGCAGCCTTGTTCACATGTCTCGAGCCAGTCCAGTCTACAGCCAGCCAATGCACTGTGGAGGGAGGGACACCTTTGAAGCCCCGATTGCACCGTCAATCTCCAGCACGGCAAATCAAATGTACACGGCATAGCGCTTTGAAAATGAACCACATTGCCAGAATCGGCCACCGTGAAAGAGAGAGAGATCGGCAGCAGATGTTGCGTTTGGATGGGGGAAGCGGTGGTCAGCTTAATATAAGATGCGCCAAGGGCCCCTCCCCTGTTGCCAGACCACAAAGAGACTTCTGGCTCCTTCAGCAGTGGATTGGTGGTTCTGGAACGACCGCTTTTCCACAACGCAGCTCCAAATACCTTTTGCCTTATTTACTTCACGAGCATATTGGGAAGCGGGAGGGGCACAAATCCTTCGCTTGCTGCTTCCGAGTATTTAATGGAGCCGACGGCCCGCCTCCGCTGTGCCTTGATGCGAATGACTGCGATGGCCTCGACCTAGGAAGGACTTTGGGGGTCTCTGTTTTCACCTTGTCAGATACAACGGGCTTTCTCACCATGGGCGGCAACGAGGTGGAAGAGGTGGTCCTGAGGCCGACCACGCCCGAAGCAGGCCAAGATGCTGAAAAGGTTTATTGAATTCCCCAGCCCGCAACCGCTTTGTCCGCGAACTTCCTCCCTTGGTACCAGTCCCTACTGACACAAAAAAAAAAAAGGTACACCCGCAGCAGGCGCCGATCCAGGAAAAGGTCATTTCCGGCAGCGAGGCCTTTCACGAGGCGCTCCTCAAGGAGCCGCCGCGGCCGTGGGCGCCGCGCATGGTCATGGTCTACCTCTTCTCCGTCGTTGGCTTTCTGTGCTCGACCATGAACGGCTACGACGCCTCGCTCATCAACAACCTGCTGCAGAACCACGACTTCCAGGCGACGCACGACGTGGGCCGCGACGGTCTCGGCGCGGGCCTCGTCGCCGCCATGTACCAGATTGGCGGCGTCGCCGTGCTGCCCCTCGTCGGCCCCGTCATTGACCGCTTCGGCCGCCGCGCCGGCATGGCCCTCGGCGCCGCCCTCGTCATCGTCGGCACCGTCGTCCAGGGCACCTCCACCTCCTCCCCCCACCGCGATGGTCTCGGCCAGTTCATGGGCGGCCGCTTCCTGCTCGGCTTCGGCGTCGGGCTCGCCGCGTCCGCCGGCCCCATGTACGTCGTCGAGATCAACCACCCGGCGTACCGCGGCGTCGTTGGCGCCATCTACAACTGCCTATGGCTCGCCGGTGCCATCCTCGCCGCCGGCGCCGCCCGCGGCAGCCTCGCCGTCTCCGCCGCCTTTTCCTGGCGCCTCATCACCTGGCTGCAGTGCCTCTTCGCCGGCGTCGTGCTGGTCCTGTGCCCGCTGCTGCCCGAGTCCCCGCGCTGGCTGTACGTCCACGGCGCGCCGGAAAAAGCCCGCGCCTTTCTCGTCCGCTACCACGGCGTCGGCGACGAGGCGTCCGTGTGGCCTGCCCTGCAGATGCGCGAGTACGAGGCGGCGCTGCGGCTCGACGGCGCCGACAAGCGCTGGTACGACTACAGTGCCCTCTTTCGCGACCGCCCCGCCGCGTACCGCCTCGTCTGTAGCGTCTCCGTCGCCGCGCTCGCCCAGTGGCTCGGCAACGCCGTCCTCAGCTACTTCCTCGGCTCCGTCCTCTACAATGCCGGTTACACGGAGCCCATTCAGCAGAGCAACATCACCCTCATCAACAATGTCATTCAGTTTGTGTGCGCCTGCTGCGGCGCCGTGCTTGTCGACCGCGTCGGCCGCCGGCCGCTCCTCCTCTTCTCCTTTTCGGCCTGCACTGTCGTATGGCTCGGCATGACGATTGCCTCGTCGCGGTTCGCCGCTTCCTATGCCGGCGAGACGGCCGACGGCGTCCCCATCTACACGGACGCGAATGCGTCCCGCGCATGCCTCGCCATGATATTCTTCTTTGGCGCCGTCTTCTCCATAGGCGTCACACCTCTCCAAGGGCTTTACATTGTCGAGGTGCTGTCCTTTGAGCAACGCGCCAAAGGCATGGCCTTTGGCAATCTTGCCGTCAACGCGGCCGGCCTTCTCAACCAATTTGCCTGGCCAGTGAGCATGGCCAAGATTGGATGGCGCACATACATCATCTTTATCATCTGGGACGCCATCATGACCGTCTGGGTCTATTTTGTCCTGCCCGAAACAAAGGGCCGAACGGTAAGCCAACGCACCTCCCCGTACTCGCAATCTCCCGAGTTTGCTAGTTCAAGGCATGTTACGCTAAACTACCGTTGCAGCTCGAAGAATTGGACGAGATTTTTGCAGCCAAGAATCCAGTCAAGGCATCGATTGCGAAAAACAAGCTTACTGTCACGCAGCAAGGCGACGTCGTAAATGTCGCCGAAGCATGATGGTGCTGACCTGATGTAGTCATACATTAGGATTGCTTTGCGAGAGTCGGAGTGTACATGATCAAGTTTTAGTCATACTACTTGAATTCGGAAAGAAAAAAAGAAAAAGCCAATGTAACATTATCACCCGCGATGCTTCATCTTGAATATCTCAATAAAGCATCCACTGTTAGGCTTGCATTTTGACCATGTAGCTGACTTTGTGTTATACAGTGTCCATCATATAGTTTGTTCGTCTTCAATGACCTAGCTCAACATGTTTAGGTAACGAGTAGTAATGACCGGGTTTTGCGAAGCGCCGTTGACGCCAATGTGGACAACCTCGCCAGGTACAATGTCAACCAAGTTGTCATCAAACGTGACGCCGTCCTCTTCACATTCCACCGCGACGCCCTTGACCGGCACCTCCGCCTTGAGCGCGACAGACGTGCCATCCGACGAGAGCTCCGCCGTGAGATGCTTGGGCTTTTGCAGGTGCAGGTACTTGAGGGGCTCGGGCCAGTTGACGTAGCGGGCAACCTGTTTACCATTCAGGACCAGGTACGACGCCACGACTGTGCGGCTCTCAAGACCAGCATCTGGCGTGCTGACGGGAACCTCCATTGCGTAGATTTCGGTGGAGCGATTCGAGGGGAGCACCATGGAATTGGCAACGGCCTTTGAAAAGGTCTCCTCACCAGTCTCGACATCCCAAGCCTTGACCACGCAGTCGACAGTCAAGTCTTCCAGCATCAGGTTGGAGCCCCAAATCTCAATCTTGATCTTGGTGTCGATGTGAACTCGTGTATATTTGTCCTTGGCATGGCGATATTCACGCCGGGTCATGCCAATAGATATGGGGGCCATCTCTCTCTTGACCGTGTAGTAGGCGTGTTTGGGGCGAAGATAGTAATCGCAGATGGACCACGAGGTAACAGGCCAGCAATCGTTGATCTGCCAAACCAGGGCGCCGCCACAGTATTCGCGACCGGGGCCTTTCCACTCACGCTTCCACAGACGATAAGCAGATGCCAGACATTCCGCCTGCATGAGCTGAGTGGAGTAAACGTATTGCTCGAGGGGATCCGGGCCATATCGCATATTCTCTACCAGATAAAGAGCCAGCCTACGCTCATGGCCAGCGGCCTTGTTGTGAAAGTCAATGGTGGATGACTGAGGATAGCGATCTGCATCATTCTTGCCCTGTGGCAAGTAAGCGTCAATGGTTTTGACGGATGGGAAGGCTTCCATGCCGAACTCTGAAACGAAGCGGCCAACCAACTTGTCAAAGTTTTGGTATTTTTCCTGTGAGCCATGCCACACGTTCCATTGGTGAATATCTCCAACCGTGGGATCAGTAGTGTCCTTTCCACCCCAAGGACTGCCGTAGTGGTAGGGCACATCTGGGATAAGGTCCTTGCATACGTCTGCGAGTACTCTCTCGTAGATATAACGGGCCGGAAAGTTTGACTTGAGCCAATTGTCTTCGTTCGTATCTTTGGGATCGTACTCGAGCTTTTCCTGCTCGGCAAGTTGGTAATCCTCATTGTTACCCGCCCATATGACAATAGAAGGGTGATGACGTAGCCTGGAAACGTTGACTCTGGCTTCTCGATCAATGGATTTCAAGAGCTCTGGCCAGACGGGATAATTTCCGCAGCCAAACATAAAGTCGTGCCAAACAAGTACACCTAGCTCATCGCAGGCGTCATAAAATGATGCATCCTCGTAGAGACCACCGCCCCAAACTCGAATCATGAATTGATTGCCATCGGCGACCAGTTTGACCCAGTCGCGATACCTCTTGGGTGAAATGCGAGGAATGAAGTTGTCGGCGGGTATCCAATTGCTGCCTCCACAGAAAATCGCAATGTTATTGATTTCAAAGAAGAAGCTGGTGCCAGGTTTGTCTTGAAGTTCATGTTGGACAAGACGAGCACGACGCAGACCAATCTTTTTGGACACGGTATCAATCGCATTGCCATTGGCAAGCAATGTGGCCTTGATGGTGTAAAGTGGCTGTTTGCCATAACGAGTAGGATACCATAGTTCGGGGTTGCTGATGTGAAAAGTGACCGATGCAATGTCAGTGGAGGGAATTGTTTCAGAAGCGACATCTTTGCCGTCAAGTGACACATCAACGCGGACATGCCTCGCGTCACCCCCCTCTGTTGCTGCATGCGCAATAACCTTGGCGCGCTTGAGAGATTCATCAACTTCAATGCTTGTATATAGATCAGTCAGCCTAGACTGGTAGACCTCAAGATTTACAGGTCTCCAGGGACCACAAGTGAGGAGAGTAGGGCCCCAGTCCCAGCCCTTGTTCAAGACGTTAGCACCGAGGCATTACCTGAGCTCGTACTGAATAACGTACCCAGTGATATTGAGCCTTTCTGACTGCCAAACGAGAGCTGTCTCCATTCCACAAGCTCCAGACGTGTTCAGGGTACTGTTCGACCAGTTTGCAGCCACGCAGATAGGCACTGTCAAAGGTAATGACGAGCTCGTTGTCGCCGGTGTGGGACAGGTGAGCTGTAACATCGACACGTTCCGGAATAAACATGCTATCGGTCTCGAGAACGACTTTGCCATTCAATTCCACCGTCGCAAAAGTGTCTAGACCGTCGAACGCTAGAATGGCCTTGGCGCCAGTGCTGACCTCTGGGCTGGCAAATGTCGTCTTATAAGCCCACCGCGCCTCGCCGACCCACTGGACGTCGTTTTCATTCTTGCCAATGAAGGGGTCCGGGATGAGGTTGTGATGCATGAGATCTAGATGGACGTTGGTAGGGAACTGGGACACGGCGCGATACTCGTCGCCGCCTTGCTTATCGGCCTGCTTGAACTGCCAGTTCTTGTCGATCGGGATGACGGTACGTGGGGCCATGGCGGCAGGGTATCGCCAGCAAACGGCTGAGACGTACGAGTCTAGGCTGGCAGCGCTCTGGGAGATGACGACGTTGGACGGATATCAAGGCGAGGTAGTTGAGTAGGCCATAGGTTGCTGAAAGAATAGAAAGCTGACAAGGCCACCTCGACTTGGAGGGGACAAGCGTCTCCTACTATCGACGGGTAGGCGGGGACTCGAACCGTTGGGTCGGTTTACTTAGAGGGGCAGGAGGTTGCGTGCAGGTAGCTTGCAGGTGCGAGAAGCGCTAGAGGTACCATGAACAACAAAGCTCAGCCAGCACCGCAGCGTCGCAAATGGGTCTTGTAGTAATATGTTCAAGGGCCATGATACGTTGCCCAGGCTCAGCCATGGTCTCATTCTGCGATGAAAGGTCCAGACGGTATTACATGAGGCCGAGCTGGGGAGGCTCCCAGCTCCCCCCCCCCAAATTGGTATGGGGCTCGCACATCGCTACAGTGGGTCCGAGGTAATTCAGAGCAAATCATCACCTCGTGCTGTTCGGAACTCTGGGGAGGAACTGACACTGTATTGTATCTGCACAACAGCAGTCCACTAAAGTGCCTCTCAGGTGTGTGTGGAGTGCAGAATAAGCGTCGACAGTATTCATCAGACGGTGCGCGCATGAGGCTCGACTGCGGCTTGATCAAGACAAACGAAATGCTCATTATTGATTGGCCAATCCACTATAAACATGGCTACTATGAAAGACTCAAGAAGAAGATAGACTTCCGTAAGCCTCACAAACTGAAACGAGCAATCAATCACTGTACTCCAAAAACTCCATGCTGACCAGAAGCGGATGCGCGCATCATCAACTGAACTCTCTTGTGACAAGGAGCCCAGGATGCAGTAAAACAGCAAAAGTCCACCCTCAAGTCGTTGTTCACATGCTACAGAAACATGCCCTTGCTGCTCGTGGCACTGTTTAGCAACAGTTGCCCCCTCGTCGTCTGCTGCTCAAAGTAAAGACTTCTTCCCATTCACGAAGTCCGCCCCAATTCTGATTACGATTCTTGCCCTTGCGTCTCCTACGAAGCCCGGGAAGACCGCCGTCATCAACAGTGGCACCCGTCATGGTGCTCTTGATGCTGCCACCATCACTTGCGTTGTTCCAAGCGCCGCCATCGCCGTACTGGATACCGCTCATTGGGTCGTCCGGATTGATATCGCCAAGCTCAATCTTGGTGAGGATGATGCGAGCCAGCCTGGCGAAAATCTCGTCGACCCCTTCTCCGTTCAAAGCACTGGCCTCTGTCACCACCGAAATGCCTTGTGTGCTAGCCCATCTCGTGGCTTCCGAGCTCGAAATCTCACGGCCCTCCGGTGCGCACGTGGCTTTTTGTACAGAGCTGGCGTTCAAAGAGCCGGAATAATCTCTGCCTCTCGTTGTCGTTTGCGTGTTTGTCGTCGAGTATGAGCTTGCGAAGCCGCCCGCAGTGATTGTCGAATTAGAGCTCACACTGCTTGGCGTGGGCGGCGGCATGGACGTGTCGACGAGAGATTCGTTGGCGAGATCGAGCTTGTTACCGACAAGTAGCAGACTCAGGTTCGGCGACGCCAAAGCTCGCGCGTCGTTGAGAAAAGGTTGTAGGCCGCGGAAAGAAGCATGTGATGTTATGTCGTAAACGAGGATGGCGCCCGCGGCACCTCGGTAGTAGGATCGAGAAACGGATCGAAACCGTTCTGTGCCAGCTGTATCCCAGAGCTGCCCATATGAGTCGCGTCAGCACGTTTTAGGCAACAGTCGTGTTTGGTCTTGTCGTACCTGTAGCTTTATTCTTTTGCGCCTGGCGCCGGTGCCGACTTTAATAATCTTGCTCGCAAATTCCACGCCTATAGTCTGCGACGACAATACTCTCCACTCATTCTTCACGAACCGATGTAGTAGACAAGACCTAGAGTTGTTAGCACTACCCTTATAAACGGTATTCGGAGTGTTTGCAGCAGCATCTTACTTGCCCGACCCGCTTGGCCCCAGGAGGATAATCTTGGCCAGATAGTCGTACATGCTTCCCAGTTCCTACCCTGCTGTGTCAGCTGTTTACTAGAAGCGAGCTCAAGCGAGCTCGCGCCGAATGGCCCCTTACCTGCTCCCTAGCTGTTCCAGCACTCTCCTCGCTGCCCGCTGAGGAGCCTCTGGGTCGTGTCATGATAATGAAATCGATCAACTATGCCGCATGGAAGTATGTTGAAGGCATATCACGAGCGGCGATGCGGGGTGGCGGTGTACAATGGCGAGTAGTTGATGGCGCGAGCACTTTCGTTTATCAAACCACGGCGCTGGAGCGACTCTTGGCTTGGCGTTGCTAGTTGGGCAGGTGACTGCATTGATAGGCGCCCTTACATAATCACCACCTACGTATACAAAGCGTCACCTATAGCCAGCTGTTTTGGAACGATTCTGAAACCAAAGTAATTTATCATCCCGAGTTAGAGAATGAGATTGTTGAAGCAACAGCCGAATACTATCCCAGAAAAACCGAAGAGGTCGCCTTTTGCATTGTTGCATCTGCCGCATCTCGTCGCATTTTCTTAATTGCTGGGGGTACCCACTGACTCACTGACTCACTGATTATGATTTTATATTTATATTGTGCTGCGCGATGATCTCTCTGTTTCATTCGGAACAAATACCTTGTCCAGAAAAACCACCTTCATTACCGATCTTGCAAGATCTCGGTAAATGTCTTTTTTCTCAGTCTTCTAACTTGTTATACCGATCCCCAAGTACCATTCCGCCGAATGATGCCCCATATTGGTCGGGCCCGCCAGCGGTGCTCCCGCCACCTAGCGTCTCCGCCGGCTGCCGAGGCATCTTGAGCTATATGCGGGCTTCACGGGCTTCACAAGTCAAAGGCGATTCTGACACCTCAATCACTACAACGGCTCATCTTACCTTTTTTCCCCCGCCAACCTTGCCTGCCGCATACACTAGGGCAATAACGCCATGAAGATTTCGAATCACACCTTTCTGGTTTCCGGCGGGTAAGACTACATTCGCGTCTCTACGCTCGCTTCTCCTCCCCGCACCACCACGTGCTAATGATCATCACCACAGCGCCTCGGGATTGGGCCGCGCCTGTTGTGAGGACATTGTTGCCCAAGGTGGCCATGTCGCTGTCCTTGACCAAAACGAGGAAAATGGTCAGGAATTCATCAAGACACTCGGGTCCGCTGCCCGATTCTTTGTCTGCGATGTCCTCGAGAGCGAGAGCATCGCAAAAGCTGTGCAGGGCACCGTAGAATGGGCTAAGCAATCCGGCAAGACCATAGGAGGCGCCATCACTGCTGCCGGTGTTGCTCTGCCTGCCCCTGTATGCATTCTGCCCCTGTTTCTCACATGAGTGCAACGGAAAGAAAACCGCTAATCGTGTATGAGATTGTCAACCGCCATGGCGAACCCTTCAGCATCGACGACTTTGATTTCGTCGTTGGTGTCAACTTGCGTGGCACCATTGACCTCGCCCGTCAGACCTGCGCAGCCATGGTCAAGACCAAGCGCGAGTCCCCGGACAGCGATCATGGTATCATCATCATGGTGGCCTCTTCGGCTGCTTTTGACGGCCAAAATGGCCAAGTCTCGTACTCTGCCTCCAAGGGCGCCATTCGATCTCTCACCCTTCCCATGGCCAGAGACTTGGGTCGCTACGGCATCCGTGCCATGACCATCGCCCCCAGTCTTTTTGAGACGGGAATGACGAGTGCCATGCCGGACAAGATCCGCAAGAACCTCGAGAATACCTTTGTCTTCCCCACGAGATCAGGTCGCGCGCCTGAATTTGCATCTCTTGTCCGTCAGATTATTGAGAATGAGATGCTCAATGGCGAGGTCATCCGACTGGACGGCGCTTCGCGTATGCCGAAGATCTAACGACAAAAATCAGCTATATGGTGCTGATTAGGATGCGACTTACTGAGCCGTCTCCAGTTCATCGTTGTATCATAAAAATAATTGTGTATCTTATTTACCGGGCAAACGACAGTATAACATGATTGTTGTTGCGAGCACAAAAAGAACGGCGTTCACAAAAAAAAAAGGTGAAAAGTTTAAAGACGTGCGTAAAGGCTAACGAGGAGTAAAATATTGAGTTGTAAGAAGAGATTTGGGATTGATTGATATGATACAATAGATGTCAGGATGACGTGGGAGTAGATGAAGAGAGCGTGCTGAGGAAAGGGAACGAGACAGATGGAGAGCAAAAAAAAACAAAGACAAAAGGAATGGGGCAGATGAAAGAATCAGATAAGACAAAACGTAACCAAAATACAAATCCACAGTCAAACGTTACAAAGCAATCGTTAGCGCCATCAATGTCGAGTCAATTAGTTAACCTCGTCCTGTCATTGCTACGCTGCGGGGCTGATTTTCAACTCTGCAAACAAGTCGCAAAACCCAGACTCACCATGGTTCTTAAAATAGCTGTTCTAGACGACTACCAGGGTGTAGCCGAAGAATACTTTGGAGCCCTGGGCGAAGAATTCAAAGTCAGCTATTTCAAGGATACCTTGCTACCGTACAATCATCCCGCAACCCCACAAAGCGTTCGAGATGCCTTGGTGCAGCGGCTGGAGCCATTTGAAATCATCAGTATGTACAAGTGCCGGGGGAACTTTTGTCTCTATCCGTTTCAGATAGCGATACCCCAAGGTCTCATTATAGGCCAGGGTTAAGCCGGGTATAACGAGGCAGATTCCTTACTAATTTACGTACCTCAACCAAAAAAAAAACAGACACCACTCGAGAACGGACTCCGTTTCCCGCCGAGCTGGTCAGGCGCCTGCCAAGGCTGAAGCTTTTTCTCACCAACGGCCAGCGCAATCTGGCTCTAGACCTCGATGCGTTCAAGGAACGAGGCATCACGGTAGCCAGCGTCATGAAGCGGCCCGCCGAGGATGCGCCGATTGTGGACTCGACGCCGGAGCACATTCTGACCTTGATCATGGCGCTGGCCAAGAACATTGCCGCCGACGATGCGTCGATCAAGGCCGGCGGCTGGCAGACGGGATTTAGCACGAGCCTCTCTGGCAAGACGCTTGGCTTGGTAGGCTTGGGACGTCTCGGGGCCGTCACGGCCAAGATGCTGCGTGCCGCTCTCGGCATGCAAGTGATTGCTTGGAGTCCCAACCTGACTCAGGAAAAGGCCGACGCGCAGGCCCAAGCGGCCGGATTCGCCGCGACGCAGGCAGACGGACGGCCGACGTTTGCGAGCGTCTCGCGAGAGCATCTCTTCCGCACGTCTGACGTGGTCAGCGTGCATCTGGTGCTGTCGGAGCGCTCTAGAGGGCTCGTGACGGCCGACGATCTGCACAAGATGAAGCCCGAGTCATTCTTTGTCAACACCTCGCGCGGCCCGCTCGTGGTGGAGAGGGACTTGCTTGACACGCTGAAGCAGGGACGAACTCGCGGCGCCGCCCTCGACGTGTTTGATATCGAACCACTGCCCGCAGACAGCGAGTGGCGAACCACGGCGTGGGGACAGGATGGACGCAGTCGGGTTCTCATGACGCCGCACACTGGATATGTAGATCACGACGTGATTCGAGCTTGGTATGAACTGCAAGTCGAAGAGGTCATGCGCTGGAAAAATGGCCAAGAACCTGGCATGCGTCTCGCGTAAGAGCTAGTGTGTCCATGGTGGTGATGCATGCCATCCAATAAGCGTGGCAGCTGTCAAATGCATGCAGGTTTATGGATTGCATACACCTTTTCCACTATGTGCGCTTTGATCAATTAGCTGCATCTTGATGAATTACCTGCATATTGATCTAGTCAAGTGTTCTCCGAGGGTTTGTCATCTCTGCAGTTCAACTTGTAAGCCATGATAGCCCAGTGGCAAAGATACTCTGTTATTTTGTTTACCTATTGAAACTGTCCAAGGATTTTAGACCCCGTACTACTAGTTTCCAAATCATAGAGTAGGGTCCATGGATGATCAGAAACCTGGAGACCAAAGGACCAATTGTCAGACGATGAATAATTATTCGTACGTGAAACGTACCTGGAGTAAAATCCTTGGGCAAATCGGCGAGGGTCCAAAACACGAAAAAATGTTACATGTGATGACTAGATAGATGGTGATAGCAGCCGACCTCTTTGACTAGAACCATCTCCACCATGATGCAGAGAAACTGGGTTGTCATAGTAAGAGTAAGTTGATTAGGTAGTTATCTTGTCGAGCCAGCTCAAAAGCCGTATGATCCCATCACTACTGTCATAAAATACTGCAATGTTAAAAAACTGCGCAACGCATTACTCGGGAGCCAAGTCACTGTGGACAAATAGTTGAACAAGATTGCGGGACTGGCTGGACGGTAGTCTACTTGGCTGCATGACAACGTGTCTCGTGAATGCACCAACTTGCGATAAGGTTACCATCAAGTACGGAGTTCGGACATTTATTTCTGGGGCACCATGTAGCAGCATGACACGGACTCAAGCCACTGCCGCATGGCGCAACCGTTCAGCGACGCCCGCAGCAAGTGCACCAAGGGTCCTTGTGAAGCTTTTTTATTATTAGGCAAGCCCATCGGCGAATGCCGCCAAGGATGGATGAGACCCTTGAGGCCTGGGGTGAGGTGCCTGCCTACCTGCAATCCCTGCACCACATAAAGCAGCCTCGGAATGGGTTATTTCAGATTTCCATCGTTTCGGTATGACTCGTCAGGTCAATCCACAAAGCCAAGTTGTCTTCAGACGTGCATGCGACGGAGCGACGACGAGCCCTAAACGTTCTCAACTCTCCTGGATACCTACCAACCATTGATTGCTCCATTCAGGTAAACTGTAGTATTTGCGGTTATGACGGCAACTAATCAAAGCAAAAATAAACAGAGCACAGATGACTTAATTTTGGAGCAATAGAACGATGGCATGTCCACATGGAACGCACGCTCAGCCCTCCCTCCGTACCAGCCCTCTTTATCGTCAACACTCTAGCCATCGGCCCCCACGATCGAGCCGTCTCCTATCGACAAACCACAGCCATTCTGCGCCAATTTTGGCCCATCCGCCAAAAAACGTCGTGCGCCAGAGCCATGGCTTGCCCATTTTTTCGGGGGGACCAACCTGTCACCACCCACACCGTTCCGCTTAGACCATCATTGCAGCAGGCGGGTGTGTGAAGCTAACCAAACGTAGTCGCACCACGCCCGGCCGCTACAGTCCGTGTCACAGAACTTGTTCTGGCATATTCCCACTGACACATGCTCATTTCTTCGTATTCTTCTGCAGATTACCGTGTGTCATCACCGCTCATTGTGCTCTGAGACGATGACGACCGTCATCATGGTCCCCCCCCCCGGTGGGTGGGCAGGAAACGACGGCGAAGCTTTTTTCACCAAGAGACCACCACCACCACAAGTGTCCACATTCTCCGCAGCTTGGAGTCGTCTGTGTTTGTTCATGCAATGTCGTGGAACAGACCCCGGTTTGACCTCGAACGGATTGCAATACACGAACAATGAAAAAAAAATTGGGTATACAGTGTTGGGGAGGAGGCCGGAGCATGTAGATCAGTCCATGCTTCTCTGGTCAATGGCGGCGGGCCATGTATATACAAAAGACCTCGTCAACCCATGCTCTGGACAACATAAACCTCTCTTCTTCTTTGCTTCGTCCCCGATTCATCCCATGATCTAGTCTGGTTACAGATCAAAATATTTCGAAACCTCGTCCCTGGCATTACTTTCCATCTCCCGGTCGACGTTGCGCTCAAGGTTTTCTGGAAATCATTCCTGACTCGAAAAGAAATCTCGTCTCAATTCACCCCATCTTACTCGATAATCTTTGACTACAACATCTCATAATGGCCGGAGACAAGCCTCAGTGCGGTAGTGATGATGCCTCCACAACGGAATATGACCTGCCACTTCACGTGGTTGGCCTATGTAAGCTTCACCATGTCCAGGAACCAAGGGACCAGCAAAACTGATATTCTCACAAGTCCTAATTCTTGCCTCCTCGATACTGGGTATGCCAATTTGCAAACGATCTTCGCACGGAACTCTTGCTAATTATTATTGCAGGAGCTGGATTTCCCGTGGTAGCCAAGAGATTCAAGGCTCTCAAGATCCCGCCCTCCATCTTTTTTGCTTGCAAGCACTTTGGTACTGGAGTCCTCATTGCAACCGCCTTTGTTCATGTATGCATATATACCTCCACTAAGCCGCCAAAGACCATCAAAGCCACTAACACACATTCAACAGCTTCTCCCAACTGCCTTTGGCAACCTGATGAACCCATGCCTTCCCGATCTCTTCACAGACAAGTACCCCCCCATGCCGGGTGTCATCATGATGGGCTCCATGTTCATTCTGTTCCTCATTGAAATGTACCTCAACGCCAAGACTGGCGGCCACTCCCACGGCGGTCCCACCGGCGAAAGCCTGACGCTCGCGCAAAACCACCACGAGCGTCCCGACTCCAGCTCAGACTCTGAGGAGAAAAAGGACGACACGACTGTGAGCGTCGGGGGAATCAGAGAGCTCGAGAGCGGTCTCGGCAGCCCGTCGGACTCGTCCTCTACCCTCAACGAGACTCTGGGCCGCGGCAAGAAGAACCCCGACACACAGGTACGCTACTTTGACGATGCCGGCCAGGAAGTCGACGCCACTGTATACCGCAAGATGTCGGCCAACATCACTCTCCTCGAAGGTGGTATTCTTTTCCACTCCGTCTTTGTCGGCATGACACTCTCCATCACCGTCGACGGCTTCGTCATTCTCCTGATTGCCTTTGTCTTCCACCAAGCCTTTGAGGGCCTCGGCCTCGGATCTCGTATCGCTGCTGTGCCGTACCCGCGCGGCAGCATCCGCCCATGGCTCCTGGTTGTCGCCTTTGGCGTCACGGCACCCCTCGGCCAGGCCATTGGTCTCGGAGTCCGCAACTCGTACGACCCAAACAGCGCATTCGGCCTCATCATTGTCGGTGTCTTCAACGCCATCTCCTCTGGCCTTTTGATCTACGCCGCTTTGGTCGATCTCTTGGCCCAAGACTTTCTCTCTGAGGAGGCCGAGAGACTGATGGGCACTAACAAAAAGGCGGCAGCCTTTGCATTTGTCCTACTTGGAGGTGAGATTCCGATTTTTATTCAAAGAAAACTAAAATGGCTTGCGTGCTAACGTGCGTGGATACAGCTGCCGCAATGTCCATTGTTGGCGCATTCGCTTGATTGGGACCCGACACAGGCCTACCAAACCAGCATTTGTTTTTTGAAAATGTTTTTTTTTTATGTTTAATGAGACCACGACCGTTTATGAAATCATAGTTGCTGGGCGACTATAACCGCGCTGAAGACCAAAATTGCAAACCTGCCGCATTTATTCCGCCATCTGGCATGACTTCATGAGCATGACAAGCGGTATTGTTTCGACGAATTTACTAGCAAAAATATGAAAAGTTTAGTTACTCGGCCGTGCACAAAATATGTGAATTTTGTATTGTGATTTGTCATGTTCACACACGTGAAATGTAGAGGCCGAGTGATGCCAAGTTCACATTGACCAGATGAATACAAGCGTGGTCGGTAGCCTGGCTTGCATTCCCCCAACCGCTGATTTTAAATTCAATCGTGCCTCGGGTCCCGGCTTGTATTCATCCAACCGTCGAATTTAAACTAAATTCTGACTCGGGTGGTCCGCGTCGGCATTCAATGCCGTGCTAGTGGCAACGCAACTGGAGCCTAAGAACGTATCCTGTAATAAGCACTACGAGACGGACATGGCGTCTGCACAAATCGTCCAGAGGTGAAATGTGCAAAAGATTTACCGGACATGATTTCGGCTATACGTCTACATCGGGCAACTGGCTCGTCAGTGCAGGTAATCGGGATTGCAGCACTGACAACGGCCTGATATATAAAAGGCCGGGCGCCGCCCGACCATGCTCGGCGGCCCGAGTCCTGAAGTCAGCCCGGCTGCTTGAATCTTGAAAGTTTCCAATAATCTGTCAAAATGCGTGTTGCCGTCTCTTCGACCATCGCCGCTGCGGTCGGCCTTCTGTCGCTGGCCAATGCCAACACCACGCCAGTCTCCGACACGGACATGAACGACTTGCTCAGCGAGGGCGGTGTTTCACTGGCGATGAAGGCGGCACCCATGTTCTTCTTCGGACAAGCCTTGAATCATCCTCCGTGCATCCCTGCCTATGCCACGGACAAGAATAACAAGCAGACGCCTCCCGCAGACCTATGCAACTGGCCCAATGCCGGCTGCATCTGCCGCACTCCCGGCGTGCCCATTGGCAATCCCTCGCCGTCTTTCCCAGTGTATTATTCGTACGAAAATTGCACCGAGACTAGCGTCCGCATTCAGTATTCTCTGTTTTACGAAAAGGATGGGTAAGAAAAGACAACTTATACGGCCGTAGAAAGCCGATGAAAACTTTCTAGATTCGACGAGCTAACCGAACGCCGCCACATTTAGATTCAATCCCGCCAAAATCTTCGGTCACCACTAGTAAGTAAGCCTCAAGGCGAAATAATCGCGTGCTAAAACGGGCACTGAGCTAATCCATCCCGGTAGCGACTGGGAGCGCGTCATTGTCATCTGGAAAAAGTCCGACGACGGCCTGTGGCGCCCGGCAGAGATCAAGTTATCGCGGCACAGCGGCTACCAGACTCTCGAGTGGGATCAGATACAAAACACCTTTAGCGATGACACCGCTGGAGAGAAGCTGGGCGGACCCAACGGACAGAAGAATCTCAACCACGCCAAGGTCTATGTCGCATGGGCCAAGCACGATCACCACAACGAGCGCAACACGGTACGATTTCGGAGAAGGCGCTTCTTTGCCGGCGCAAAGACCCAGCAAAAGAAAAGTTGCGATGCTAATTGCCAATCGCAGGGCTTCAACGACCCTCTTTCGCAGCTAACCAACAACGCGTTCCGCTCCCAGGACTGGTGGTACCTGCCACAGCGAGGTACGATTATCTGATACGGTGTAATAGGTCAAGTCGAAACTTTGTTTTGCTAACAATCATGGTGTCGCAAGGTGACTATATTCGCGCCGACGGAGGGACCGAGATTGGTCGACTGATAAAAGGCATGAATTGGGGCGACGCCAGCTCTAACCCGGCCAGTGTTCACGACGGCCTCTGCCAGGCGTAACCGAACAAGACGAGCGGATGCTACGACTTATACAAGGGAAACTCTGGAGCATTTGTATATACTCAGGTTAAATGGATGACTTGCAATCGGGACCCGATGACGATTCGTGATGCCTTGAATGAGCATTAGTATGCGCGTTTCAATCTCGCTTTCGGCTCTCGCTATCGTGTTCTGGGCTTTCCTATTCAACGACAGAGTTCAAGTACTGGAGCCCGAGAAATGCGACAGTTAACGCTGTGCGAAGGTAAAAGGTCGCAGGAACGAGCGTGGTAGTATCTAAAGACTGTAGAAGAAAGAGGATGCCTCCGCGCTGAGGTTGTGGGATTTGAGGCGTAGATCTGTGCCGGGAAGACTTGGGCCGGTGCGCAAGAGCAAACTGAAAGATTCGAGCAACTTGCGATGCGCTCGTTCGAGTAGAGTCGTATATTCACTTACACGGTGATAGGAGTAGGAATCATTCTCGAAAGCCATGGTCAATCGTAGGCGCAGCGTCGAAAGTATCCTATACAAGTGAGTAGAGAAAATAATACGTATTGCCGAGTGGCTGGCGTCTTGAGAGAAAATCGGGTGCCTGCCGGTCTAAACTTTTCTCGGCCGCAACCAATCGTGCGTTTGCATGTCGCTATTGTCACCTCTCCTGCAGGACAGGCTTGACACAGCACACGGCACAGGCACGACTCACAAATTAGTCAGCCCTGACGATAATATGAGCCAGGTGCCGGAGTTTATGGACGGTAAGAGAAGCGGCGCCTGTAATATCATGCTATGCATGCACGAAGACGGCCAAGTACAGTGGCTGTACTACAGTCTGTCGTGACAATCTCGCCAAACCAGACGGTGATCGCTGCAAGCTGTACTGGAATCATGCGTAATCATGCAGGCCCACATACGGATAGTCCCGATCTTCTTTGTCATGTTCAACCAACCGTCTTCTGTGTATGCGAGCTCGCGAAAATAGTTTCCCGAAATCTTTGCCCTTGGTCCATGATGTCGCCGAGGCCATCACAGCTGGCGGTGCAGTAGAGGGTACGTGTCTACCCTTTTTACCTCAATTTCTTCGAGTCGAATCGATAAATTTGAGCTTTGAGCGATTTTGAAATAGGAGATACAGAAACGTCGCCCCATCCTCCGCATCGAAATCCGGAAACGCCATCGCCGGTGTACAGAACAGGAACCCAAGCAGCCTCAAGCCCAGGAGCAGGATTGATGCTGCCCAATGGACTCTAGCACCCACAAGACGCCGACAACAGCCGATTCGTCGCTCGAGATAGCAGTGGGAGGACAAGGCCAATATGCTTATTAGGGGCTCAAAGCAAAGTACATCTTGGCTGACCTGGCTTTTCAGAAAAAGGGGGGCACGCAAACAGAGACAATGCCTCTGACTGTCTGACAGCTAATCCGTCCTAATAAGCGAGTGCATTCTTCTCCCGAATCTTTGACTTTCTTTTTCTCTCAATTGTGCATTGATTAATCTTGCACGATTCATCTCTAATCTTGCTAGTGACGACATTGTCTCGGCTCAGATTGGGGCGGCGCCAACTCACGCCACACTTTGAGCTCCTTTTTTTTTCCTATGTTTTTTTTTACCGGCGCTCATCAAGCTCTGGCCACGGGTCATGCATCTACCCTTATTGCCTTCAACTGCCTCTTTACTGATACCATTCCACGTCTTTTAACCAGCCTTGTACCGTTCTAGCCCAGCATATCTTTTTCTCTTCATCCACGAGTCATCTGTCCTTTCTGTTCTTGTACCGCATTAACTAGACTTGGCTTCTCTGGCGGAGACACCCACTGCATTACTCCCAGACGCCCCATTATCCACGACAAGACCAGGCTCGCCTTGGTCGTGTCACATAACGGCACATTAACCGCCTTTTCATTCAACCAGTCCGAGTCAAGGGGCCTGGCCAAGTACCCTTCTTATTGACAACATCAATATAATTCGCCCATCGACTCGCCCGAACGAAGAAACGACCGTTTTCGCTCTTGCGCTGGCTGATCGATAGACCGCCGAGCGTGCCACAGTTGATAGTACGACACCCGACAACCCCCCGTCGGGGACCAGCGCAGACCGAGACGAAGCGCCACGAGCTTGCCGCTGGACACCATGCCAGGCGACGACAAAGGCCAAGCTGTGCCCTTTGGCAGCAAACTGGCGAAGCAGGATCAAGATGTCCCGGTCGTCGAGGAAATCTCCCTGGCAGACGAGACCGCCACGGCCAGCAGTGGCGCCGCCATTGGCAACGACAACGATACCAAGACGACGACAAACGCCGTTACGCCAGCTCCTGTCGAGATCAAAGCCATCCTCTCGCCCATCACGCCCGCCTCGCCAGCTCCGGGTAGCATCCACAGTGGCAGCAGCGGCGCCGCGAGCGACTTCACCCCCCTCGTAACTGTCGTCGGCTTCCACCATGCGCGCGGACCAGAGGTCGAGTCGTGGTTCGGCGTCGACGACGGCGTGGACCCGGCCGCCGACTACAACTGGCACCTGCTGCCTTTCATGGCCCTCAGCGACGGCGCCCACGCCTCCGAGGAGGACTTTTCTTACTTTACCCTTTTGCGGCCCGCCACCGCCGACAAGCCCGCCTGCTCGCTCTTTGGCATATCCTGCACCCGCCAGATCGACTCGGCCGCCCTCCTCAACCGCCCCGCCGACGTGACGCGCTCCACGGTCCAGAAGGCCGTCGTCGTCATCGCCGACAGCCCGCACTTTTTCGGCGTCCTCCGCGAGAGGCTCGGCATGGTCACGCACGCCTGGTTCGCCCAGCGCGAGTTCACCGACGTCGAGATTCTGCGCCGCTTCCAGGAGAGTCTCGCCGACGAAAAGGCCCGCGGCGACTTGGCAGACACGGGTAGCAGGGATCAGTACTTAGGGATGAGTTTGCGTGAGCTGATTCACGAATACAAGTGGCAGACCTTGGTGCTGCTCAAGTGTTGTCTGTTGCAACCAAAGGTGAGAGAAGCAAAACCCGATATCTCGCTGAGAAATGTCTATTGATCAAGTCTAAATGCAGATGCTTTTCTTTGGCTCGCGATGTGACAAACTCTGCATGGTTCAGTTTGCACTCATTTCGCTCATACCCGGTCTAATACGGAACCTACAAGACTGCGCCGATCCGGAGCTCAATGCATACGAGGAAAAGCTGGCCCCGTCTACCAGCCTGCAGAGTAGCAACCGTAGCTCATTATTGCAATTCATGGGCCTGCCGCTGCAAATATTCGGCAAAGGCGCCATTTTTGGACCGTACACCCCTCTGCAGCAACTCGACCTGCTCGCCGACGTTGGCACCAAATCGTATCTGGTAGGCAGCACAAATTCGCTGCTCCTGCAGCAAAGGGACAGATACAGCGACATTCTCATCAACCTTGACGAGGGTACCGTCAATATTACATCTCCTTCTCTCAAGGCCGCACTAGCGTTGACGGCTGCAGACCGCCGATGGATCGACTTGTTAACGCACCAGATCAATGAAACGTGGGACGAATCCAATCCCAGCCGCCCCAAGACCCTACAGTACGCCGGCAGCGAGGAATACATTCGCTCACAATTCGAGTCGTATATCCTCGGCCTCATCTCCTCTGTCAAGTTTCACAATTTTCTCGCGCAGCAAGGCGATGTCAGCAAGGGCACATTTACAAGCGAGGAAGACCCCGCCGTCGACTTTGGCCTAGATTGGATCGCCGCCTGGCAAAAGACAGAAAACTACCGCATCTGGGAATCCCACACCGACGCCAATCTCTTTGCCGTCTCGGAGCCCAAACACCCTTGCGCCGGCGGCCTCACCATAGACGACGTCCAGCGCCGCATCGCCGACCAGGTCAAGGACTTGCACCTGGACGAGCGCCTCGCCCAGGGCCGCGAGATTTTGGGTCGCAACCTTGCCGCAGGCCGCGAAAAGGCCTCGTCCATGTTCAACAAGCTCTACAGCGACGTGGAGTATCTCCGCGAATCACAGCGCCGGCGGGCCGACGAGGCTGCCGTCGCCTCGCGCGCCTCCGTGTCCAGCGACAAATCCGCGGCCACCAGCGGCACCACCGCCCCATCTGTAGCGTCCCCGACCTTTGCCGTGGACATGACCAAGGCCCAGGCTACCATGCAGTCGGTCGGTAACAAGGCTGGCGCCTACATGTCGAGCTGGGCCTCGTGGGCCGGCGAAAAGCGCAAGAACAGCACCTGGGGCGCCAACTGGCGCGGTGGCGGTGGTGGCGGCGGCGGCAGCAAATCTCAGCAATCTAGGCAACCTGTCAACGGCTCCACGCCCACCAGCCCCATTGACAGAGACTACCAGATGATTAGCACCCCAGGATTTCCCACCACCTCCACAGACGGCAGCCACGCCCGCAGCCGCGACAGCGCCACCAGCAGCACCATGCGGCCCCTCACCCGACAGAGCTTCAGCGAGAGCATCCTCTCCCGCGCGAGCAGCTCCTTTGACAGGCCCCTGACGGGCGAGTCGGTGGATAAGAACGACGACGTCCTCGGCGTCACGGCGGTCTCGTCGGCCGCCTCGGACGCCTCCTTCCCCTCGTCTCCCGAAAAGAAGACGTCGGCCGTTTCTACCAGTAAAGCCGACGGCTTCCAGACCGAAGAGCTCGTAGGTAGCAGAAACGCGTCGCAGGAATCGACCGAGACGCCGCCGACTGCTGTCGTGGGGACGGCGCCCGTGCCGGGAAGCGCGGCGGAGGCGGAGGAGCGCACAGACAAGGCTGACGATGCGCAGACCGTGACGGACACCAAGACGAGGTAACAAAGGGGATCTCAAGAAGAGAGGATATCAAGGGATGGAATACGAAGGAAATGATGACAAAGACTTGGGTGTTACAAGGATGAAGATGAGCAAAGTTAACATGGTCAATAACGTTTCATTTCTTTCATTGCATGTATTGACACTACTGTGTAGTATCAATATCGAGGGATCCTTATAGCATAGCACACGCAATTTTACTCCATCATCAAGGTACAAGGCTTTTGTTTTCCTCCCTCTTTCCTTTGCTTTTGCATATTCTTCGGCCTCGTCTCACGATACTGGCGACGGAGTCTGGTATCGCGCTCTCCAACCTGCACGCAGTTTTATATCAAGATAGGCCGCCAAAGGCCCCTGTTTCCGAGTATTGCATGGTATTATCGGGAGGAGAATTTGCAGCTTTTCGGAATTGGAGAAAAAAGGCGGCATAAAAGAATCGGGAGTGGCTTCCGTCGAATGCCACATGAACCGTAACTATATTGGACTGTATGGGTCTGGCATAAGTGACCCTGTAACTGTTGGCCCAAGTTGCCAAGTCTCTTCATTTTCGTAGCCCTATGCCTTTTCTTTTTCTGCGTAGATGGCCGGTACGATTTTTACTCTGGTCTCTGCCATCTTGAGTAGGGTGTGTTGCTCAACACCACGGCTGTCTCACGATGCTCTGCACATTGTGTTTGTTCAAACCAGAGTATACACCCCTACGACCAAGTCCAGCGTAAAGTCGGCATAAACTATCTGTTTCACGTTTGTAAAGACACATTGTTGTAGTCATTGAATCACAATGTCGTAGCAAGAGAATCACAG
This sequence comes from Beauveria sp. NWAFU-1, assembly GCA_024472245.1. Classification (NCBI taxonomy): domain Eukaryota; kingdom Fungi; phylum Ascomycota; class Sordariomycetes; order Hypocreales; family Cordycipitaceae; genus Beauveria; species Beauveria sp. NWAFU-1. Next base: position 5,139,148 of record JANBXD010000001.1, on the reverse strand, counting down.
TTGGCAGGAATTGCTTCACAATTGTACACATGCCTTCTTTGTACTTTCTGTTTATTCTATGTAACATTTCTAGATTAGCCCAGTTTCTTTCTATTCAAAGCAAGCTCTTTTCTCTCTTCACGCCACCATCGAGTCACTCGCCCGCCTCAAGATCGGCGAGGTAGTGCTCAGCCTCGAGCGCCGCCATGCAGCCGGTGCCGGCGCTGGTAATGGCCTGGCGGTACCTCTTGTCCTGCACGTCACCGGCCGCAAAGACGCCGGGCACGCTCGTCAGGGTAGTGCCGGGCTTGGTGACGACGTAGCCCTCGCTGTCCATGTCCATCTGACCCTTGACGAGGGCGGTGGCGGGGTCGTGCCCAATGGCGTAAAAGAGGCCGTTGCCCTCGAGCACCTCCTCCTTGCCGGTGGCATTGTTCTTGACTACAATGTGTGACATGAGGCCGTCGTCGCCGCCGCGAATCTCCGTCGCCGACGAGTTGAAGCGCACCGTCACCTTGGGATGCTCGAGCAGGCGCTTGGCCATGGTCTTGCTGGCGCGCAGCTGGTCGCGACGCACCAGCACCGTGACGTGGCTGCCGTACTTTGTCAAAAATGTCGCCTCCTCGGCCGCCGAGTCGCCGCCGCCAATGACGAACAGCGGCTTGTTGCGGAAGATGGGCACCGCGCCGTCGCACACGGCGCATGCCGAGATGCCGTTTTGCCAGTACTTGTCCTCGCCGGGGAGGCCCATGCGGCGCGCCGATGCGCCCGTCGCGATGATGACGGCGTCGGCCGTGTGCGTCTCCTCGGGGCTGAACTCGGTGCTGTACTTGAACGGCCGCGAGGAGAGGTCGAGCGTGGTGACGGTGTCGGTGACGATCTCGGTGCCGAAGCGCTCAGATTGCGCGCGCATGTTGTCCTGCGCGGGAGAGGTGTGTCAGCATGGAATTGGGCTCGCCTTTGTGGTGGTGCGTACCATTAGCTCCTGGCCCATGATGCCCTTGGGGAAACCGGGAAAGTTTTCGACTTCGGTCGTGGTGGTGAGCTGGCCACCGGCGGCGGTGCCATTGGCCATGAAGCCTTCATAGAGGACGGCTGCGGTAATGATTAGTACCCTTTCTCTGATTCTGCCCTGTGAGTACCGCAATAAAAACGTACGCTTCAGCTCTGCTCTGGCAAGGTAGACGGCGGCCGTGTGGGCAGCCGGCCCCGATCCGATAACTGCGAGTTGATCACCGCGTTAGCCACATCGTATCCTCGTCCCATCCCCTCCGGCGCCATTGGCCGTCTGTAGATTCGTCCTGGTCGCAAAAACGTACTGACAACTTTGCTATGCATGGCTCTTATTCTTGATTCGGCTGGCTTCGAAACGGGAGGGTATTTGGTCGCTGTGGTGACAGTGGCAACTGCTGCGAAAGAAAAACCGGCGCTGGAGCGTAGCGGCCGTCGAAAAGCCGAGGCAAACAGTTTGGCGGTGTTGCAACCTTTATACGCTTGAAATATGGGAAAGAGAGGGCTTTATGGGCCTCTTTCGGGTGCGGCACAGCGAATCGTGGGTATGGGCTGAGGCGGCGCGTGAGTTGTTGACTAATTCAAGTTGGCGACTCCGAGCTTGTGCGAGGGAGGGGTGGTGGGGCACCAACATGTGTGGACGGCAGACAAGACTTTGTTTGACAAATGGTGCCTACATCTACTGGGAATAAAAATAAAGATATTGCGTCATTGTGTCTATTCCAAATATTCGATTCATGACTAGTTTCATTTTTCTCGCGCCCAAGCTGATGACTAGACTGTCCAACCGTGATGCCACAACCCACTTCACATACTATTCCTCTTCACCGACGCCACAAGTGCATCACCCCGGATCGTCGGCATCTGGAAAACGGCCCCATTGATAAAGACATGAAGCTGCCAACATCATTCCTATTTATACGATCGCCATGCAACACCCGCATATATGCACCAATAGCATCCCGACCCTGGCAACACCACTTGCCCTACTCATCGCTGTTCTCCCTCGGCCCCGAGGCTGCCGTCCCGTTTTCCGAACCTGGCGCCCAGCCCACCAATGTCTCGCCTGAAAAACTTGCCAAAATTTCGTAGGTTCTCGTTAATTGTGGCCTTCTCCGAGCCGCTCGGCATTGCCGTGCTCGCCGTGCCGATGTCTCGGGCCGCGCTCAGTAGCTTTTCACCCAGCGAGCCGGCGTCAAAGCCCCGCGCCCCGGTCGCAGCTCCGGTAAGCGCCGCAGCTGCGTTGATGGTGCCCCCGACAGCCGTAGTGCTGGCAAGGCTCGACGTTGCGTTCATCAGAGGTGTCAGCAGTGGCGAGCTTTGTACTAGCTTGTCGTTTGCGTTGCCTTCGCGATGGATGCCAAACAGCTCAATCAAGTGTGCATAGTCTTGCTTGCGCACGCCCTTGAGTTCCAAAATCTTTCGAAAATTGGTGTCTGACTTGTCGCCTATATGAATGAGGTAAGCTTGCACAAGTCCCTCGGGCGGTGAGGGCCGGATTTGCAGCGTCTTAAGTAATGGATCTATGCGGCCCATGGACTGCTCTACTCTCCTAACGAAGCCAGCGGGAGGTGGTTGGGGTGTCGGAGACGGATTGTGATGCAGAATCAGTGTACCAAAGGACTTTGTGAGCGCATATTTGTCCACAAGCATCTGTCACTGCCGTTAGTCCATAATTCAAACAGGTGGGAGTAGATTGGTACATACCTGCTGAGCACCAGTTTCTGATATCGGCCGGCACTGCACAATGTTGTTGATGTAGCTTGTTGCCAAGTGCTCGACAAGATTATCACAGAAAGCTCTGGCATACTGTTGCTTGCCAACCATGGCCAGGATCTCATCCGCCTTGTCGTTGACGTGCTTCACTAGCTCGCCAACATATGAGCTCTGATCACCCGCAGTCTCCATTGTGCTCCAGTTTGTATTCTTCATCTCGCGCCAGACGCCTTCGCAATGCTGCTCTACAATCTGCACCAGGGCCAGGACTGATGCGCTAGCAACACCGAGAAAGGCGTCTGACTGGGACGACAGATCGACCTTGCCAACCAACTCGGGGTCTATGCGCTTTTTTATATTTTCTTCCAGCTGGTTCGTGTTGACGTGCCAAAAATCGGCTGTATTTAGCACCAGGATGCAGTCCTGCATCGTCGGCAACGCCTGGCCAGGGGCTTGTAGTTTATGTAGTAGAACCTGCTGCGCATACTCGTCGAGATATTTTGCCAGTATTCTTGACAGATCCAGCAGCCGTTCAGCGGTCGATAGCTTTGCGCATTGTGATAGAGTGAGCTTATAGAAATGAAACAGTTCAATGGCAGACTGCACCACCGCTTGTGGAGAAAACTCGTCGTCTGGTGATATTAAATGTTGGCTTCTGTATTTAGGCATCATTGAGGCCAGTTGTTTGTCTTGTGAATCGACCCATAAGCTGAGGTATGGCTCAAAGGCAACCGATATAAGGCCATTGAAAGCATATGTCTTTCCCTCGACAGAGCTCAGTGTGTCGATGCTCGCTCGTGGCTCATTCGAAAAGCGCTTTTCGAGGCTCTGCTCAAAGTCAAGCGTCTCTTGCAGACAAGATAAGAGCAGATTCACATCGACCTTTGCTCCATCTGTACGACGCATGCTGCGCTCCAGGATGCCCTTGAAGTCGTCCCTCGTGCCGTCGCAGAATGTCGTTGCCAAAACCTCACTGACGTGCCAATGCGCCGGGAAAATGACCGCATGCTCGTCTTCATGCGTCTTCATTGTACGCTTGAACCAAGCGTACCGGCGACCGATATTGTCCAGGCTGCCAGCCTCGTCGTTGCCGCGAAACACCTGGCGGTATTCACGCAGCTCCGTGTTGACGTACCACGTTATCAGCCTCGATTTTGCCGAGTCTCCAAGAGCATCCATGACAAAGCATGCTTCAACAAGCATGCCGCGCTTGGCAGAGACCTCGCCCTTGGCAAATGCCATTTCAAAGTCCTCGCACACCTGTTCCAGCAGTTCGCGCTGGAGCTCGGAGACCTCGCGACTCAGCGTGGCAATCTGCTCAATGCTGCGATAGCTATTGAAGTGCTTCATGAGCTGTAGCACCGCTTGCAGCAGGCCTGCGCAGTCACGGTATTGCCGCGTCTTGGCAAGTCCGCGCAGTTGCTCGTAGGCCGTGGTCAGCATCTGCAGACGCTTTAACGCCGTCATACTGAGCGTGAGGTTCTTTTTTGTCCCATCGAGCCGCTTTATGTCGGCAGTCATGGATGTTAAATTTTCTTCCGTCTCGATGGCGCGGGACCGTACGGTTTCGATTTTGCGAAAGAGCTGCGCCAGCTCCGTCTGAGCCGACTGCATGCGCTCTAGGCTCGAGTTGGGTTTGTAGGCCTGCGCCGACTCGAGGGCACTGATTTCGTCGTCCAATTCATTCTGCCGGGATTGGAGCGTCTGTGATACGCGGTTGAGAGACGATACCGAGGCCGGATTCGCAAAGAGTAGGTTGAGGTGGTCTATGGGGTCATAGTCGACTGGTCCCCGTACAATCAGCTGCCGTTTGCTGCATTTGGATATGCACTCCCAACATACCCGTGTCAAGCGACGATGGATTCGTCAGGGCCGCGCTCATATTGCCGCAGGACCCTGGCTATTACAGCTGCCACCTGTCCATTTGTTTCGCGATGGTGCTTCTCAAAGGGTAGGCGAGTTTCGGCCATACATCTCCCCAGCAAGTAAAGTGGGGCGGCACTAACAACCACAATCGTTGGCAATGGACAGAGCCAGACGGATAGTGAACTAGCTGGGGGTATTTTTTATTTTATCTTTATTCACACTTGTTTTTATTCATTTAGAAAGATGAGTTAGTTCAAATATATCGGCTGGTGATGCAGAGTAGATCGATGATGTAAGCATAAAAAAGTTGGTCCATTTCGTTTGTCATGAATTCACACTTGTCTCTCTGTCTCTAATCATTAGAGTTTCAGAGCGAGATACAAGGACTACTTGTTACCTTACATAGATAGACATGTCCAACTGAGCAGGCAGGTGCAAAATCATCAAAAAGTCATGTATAGTGTTATTCAAAAAATTCATTCAAGTCATTAACCAACTAGTAAAGCATCCTCCATGCATCGCCGCATACTCTGATTTACTGGTTGCCGTTGTAAGAGAGCAGGTTGACAGTGTTGGCAACGTTGCCAACAACCTTATCCTTGGTACCAAGCTGCTTGATACGGTTGGTGACAGCGGCGGGGGTGCTCAGGTTCTCATGAACGGCAAGGTAGATGGCCAGACCAGCAATGTGGGGAGAAGCCATCGAGGTGCCGGTGATGGTGTTGGTGGCAGTGCTGGAGCCGATCCAGGTGGAGAGAACATCCTCACCGGGGGCGTAGATGTCGACGGGTTTGCCGTAGTTGGAGCCTTGACGAACGTTCCAGATCCAGCGGGACCACTCAGAGTTGACGGCGGCGACGGTGATGGCCTGGGGGGCGCGGGCGGGAGAGACGTTGCTGGAGTCCTGGTTCTCGTTGCCGGCGGCGACGACGCTGAGAACACCCTGCTGGTAGGCGCTGGCCACGGCACGGTCAAAGGCGGTCGAGGCACCGCCGCCCAGGGACAGGTTGATGACGGAGCGGGACTGGCGGCGCTTAGCGACGATGTCGTTGACGGCCCAGTTGTAGCCGTCGAGGATGACAGAGGTGTCGGCGGTGGGACCGCTAAAGACCTTGACGGAGACGATGCTGGCCTTTTTGGCCACGCCGTACGACTTGGAGGCAATGGTGCCGGAGACGTGGGTGCCGTGGCCGATGGTGTCGACGTCCTCGCCGCCAGCGGCGTTGTAACCGCGGGTAGCACGGCCCTCGAACTCGACGTGGTCAATGTTGACACCCGAGTCGACGACGTAAGCGTAGGCACCCTGGCCGGCGGTGCTGTCGTAGACGTAGTTGCTGGCGCCGGACTGGCGGTGCGAGATGGTGGCCAGGCCGTGGGGGACGTCGGACTGAGTGGTCAGAGCGTAGAGTTTCCACTCCTGGTCTAGCTCAATCTCCTCAACCTGTTGATGCGAGTCAGTTTATACGTCACTTGATCTATAGCTAGTGCAGATCTGATTCTGCTTTGACATACCTCAGGGTTGTTGCGGATCTCCTCAACGGTAGCGGCATCAAAGTTGCCAGCGTAACCGTTGAAGCTACCAATCTCATAGGTCTTCTCGACACCATTGAGGTTGAGGTCACGGCGGCCGAGGCTGCGAGCGTGAACATCATTCACCCACTGCAAGTGAGACTCGACCTTGCTGGCAGTGACACCGTCCTTGAGGGTAACGATGTACTTGCCGCCAGAGGGAGCAGGAGCAGCGGCGCCAAGGGCCGCAAGGAAAAGGGCGGCGAAGCTCTTGAAGCCAACCATGTTGATAGTATGTTTTGTAGGAGGAATGAAGTAATTGGATGAGTTGGTGAGTGAAGTGAGGATGATATCGATGCTTTCAAGTCCGTCTCTCGAGGAGTATTTATGCTCGACGCGGACTGCCAAGCAGCACTGCTCTCATGTGGCATCTGCCATGGCTTTGACATTGGTTCCTTGCTTGGGAACATGTGAGGACAATCACCTTCCTATTTCACGCTCAGATTCTCGCATAACGATGTCGCCTTCGATGAGGGAGCGGCGAACAGACAATGAGCGATTCTGACGCCAAGGACTGAAGTACACTGGCCAGTGACCAGCTAGGAAGGTATAATATGCCCTCAAATAAACTCTCCTCTCCGCACCTCCCGAGTCGTTGTTGATAGCTAGCAGATAATGCGAATCCGCCAAGCCACCAGTCAGAAGCGAGGAGCACGTCAGGTTGCAACGTCTGGCTGCTGTCTAAAGGAACTGCCAAATCGGGGAAGAAGGAGAAATTGCGTCCACAAGGCGACTACATAGCGGACATAGCGGGAGCCGGGGCACCAATACCGTCGAGGATAGAGAATAAGCATAATTCTTGGCGCCCCAGCTGCTATGTTAGCGTAGCTGTTCGAGTCCCAATCATGGTCGACAATCTGCCTCGCTCAGCCCAATCAGCACCCCACCAAGCCGGTGCTAAATCTCGACGCTATCGAGCCATCGAGAGCGTCTAGCCGTACTGTCTTGCAGCTAGAAGTCGTCGGGCGCCACTGGCGCCATGATGGCGTCTTCTTTGTCCATTGCAACAGCTTCCTATTATAGCAATTGATGACAGTCTCCTCTTATCCGCCCGAAATGGCGCATTAAGGGCTGGGGTAGCGCCACATCTTTACGCCCCGTCACTGGCCTGACAACCGGGGCAAGATACCTTGAAAGATGTCTTCTAAAGATAGAGACTCTGCCCACTCGTGTCTTTTGTCATTTTTCATTCATGCCCACTTCCGTGCTGGCAGCGTTTGCCCAAGGCACTCACTTAGGCAGGTTGGCAGGAGAGAACCTTGCAAGGGGAGAGCCCAACGCCGCGCCTACCCGCTCCGAAGCAGAAGGTGTACTTGGGCTGAGCGACATCGGGAATCAGTATCCGTATGGCTGAAACGGACAAGGGCTTGATGATGGTGGTGTAGATCCGGCCGGCCAAGGAACTAGATTTGGCAGCTCTCCGTCCCCATCAAGGTCTGCCCAGAGTCCGAGTAACACGAGTTCATTTTATGTAATAACAAGTTCGCCGACCTTCCTTAGATGGCCAGCGCCAGGCAAAATGGCAGGTGAGCAAGTGACTCGGACCTGCGTTTGAAACTCGAGAAACTTGATCCGCGACGGGCGACGAACGCATTATATTGGCTTGTTGCCGGCCCCACCCATATCGATACTTGGCATCAGAGTCGAGTATCACTGGTAATGCCCGCGACGCATCTCTGAAAGCACCAAGCATTCTCAATCGGACCGCTTTAGCCGTTGATTGCTTCTATTGTGTCGCATTTCATCCATCTATCCGAATTCGGAATTGAAGCTCTATCTTGACCGTTTGACATTGTAACGATCAGCAGTAGCGTCGTGCGGGGTATCTTGCCCACTTGCTTAATTGGAGACGCTTATTATAGCCAATAAATACTCCGAAGATGGATCAAATTAACTCCAACAAACATCGTGGTTACTGATGCTGTCGGAGCCGCGGAGCCTGATGTCTGCTTATATTCTGTACAGCCTCGGCCTTAAGCCTGCTGCCTATATCGGCTTTTCGCATATTTCCTCGGGGCAGACGTGTATATTTTATAAAGAACGTATTTAGACTCCTCACGTACATACCGGCACACTTTAGCATTCAATTAGCGCTGCCTCAAATGGATTATACAACACGCATTTTTTCCCAGAGTCAAGATAATGACTCCACGGATCTCCGTCCGGTATGCATGACCTAGTATACCGTATCCGCATGCTAACGTGTCGCCAGATTTTGGTTGACGCCGACCGCCCGGGCCGCCATATCTCGCGACAGCAATACATTTCCACGGTGAAGCGCATCGCTATCGGCCTGCGGCGTTTCGGCGTAGCTGACCAGGACGGGGTTGGTCTCCTCAGCGAAAATGATATATACTACTATGTTCTCGGCGACGGTGCCGTTGCCGCCGGCGCAGTGTATTCTGGGATCCCGACCTTTGTCAAGCAGGCCGAGCTAGCCACCGCCATTCAAGCGGCTGGGCTCAAGTGGCTCTTTGTCGCACCCGAGTTCCTGGATCTCGCTCTGGCAACTGTCGAGAGCCTAGGCTTGCCGCCTAGCATGGTTGTCATCTTTGATCCTCCGGGCCTGGATCCCTACCGTGGCACGCAGGCGAGCTTGAGCAACATCATTGACGGCGTGGATGAGGCTAGCTTTCGCAATGCCAACGAGGGAAAGGATGCGACCACGCGCGAGGCCTTTCGTTTCTTCACGAGCGGATCGACAGGGTCTGTCAAGGCAGCCATCATAAGCCACCGAGCGTCAGCTCTCAGGGTCGACTTCATTGCTGCCATGCCGCTGCTAGACAAACCTTTTCTGCTGGTGATTGGAATGTTCCACTTGAGCGGCGCCCTGGTTCACATGCGCGCCTGCTTAGGTGGCTACTCTGTCTGCGTCACCAAGGCCAAGGACGCTGCGACTATCATTGACAAGATTCATTCGCAGAGTATCGGCTCTACCATGATAACCCCCCGTCTCATGGAAAGCATGGCAGTCGTGCTCAACTCGACAGATGGCGCGCGGAAGCCTCTTGACTCGCTATGGCAGATTTCATTTGTAGGGGCACCTTGCCGTCAAGAAACCGTCGATATGTTCAGGAAAATTCTCCCCGAAAAAGCCAGAGTGAACACCGGATATGGTACAACAGAAGTAGCTGCGCTGAGCTCGGGCATCATAGATGACAACTGGGTTACTGGCTGTGTTGGCCAAGTTCCGCCCTCAACGGCCGTCAAGTAAGCACACTGGTGTCTCTGCACAGGTACACAAGGCGTCAGGATCGCAATATGCTAAAGAAACAATATTGACAGGATCGTGGACTTTGATACACTGCAAGAGGTACCGCCCGGCGCCGCTGGCGAGGTGTGCGCTCGCAGCGCGGCCGCTTTCAGCGGCTACTACAACAATGCGGCCGCAACTGAAAGAGCCTTTCTGCCGGGTGAGCCCGGCTGGTTCCGCACAGGCGACAAGGGCGCACTGGACCCCGAAAGCGGAGTGCTCACATTGTTGGGACGCTTCAAGGAAATCTTCAAGGTCCGGTACGAGGAAGTGGCGCCAGCCGAGGTGGAAAGCGTGCTCCTGCAAAACGGCGACATTAGCGACGCTCTAGTGACATCCACGCCGGCTCGGGATGACGACAAGGACAGAGAGTGCATGGCGTACATTGTCCGACGGGACGGCGCGCAGCTGACTGCGCAGCAGGTTGTCGATTTCGTCGCTTCCAAGCTTGCGGCGCACAAGGTTCCGACCGGCGGGGTCTTGTTCTGCAACGAGATCCCGCGCGGGACAATGGGCAAGCCTTTGAAGAGTGAGTTGGACAAGGTGGTGCCTCTGCCTGAGTCGGCGAGATTCCTGGCACCTCTTAATGAGTAGTGGAGAGGCTCACAATTCTTATCGGAATATGCATTCTTGCTGAAGCTATGGAGCAAGCGTTATTTGAGAAGAATAGCAAGTAGATGGATGGAGTTGTGAGCACGCTCGTACCTGTAAAGTTGGCAAACAGAAAAGTCAAAAGCTCATGTGAAGCATTACATCTTGCGCATGTATGAAAGCGCAGCCACTATCTCATTGGCTGCAAGATTTGTACGCCACGCCGCGTCACTTGAAGCATGAAAAGCATGCGTATTGTATTGTATATTAGCATTGCTATTGGAAAAGAACCCAAGTATTGCCCAGCCCATATTTTATGGCGCAGTTAAAACGCCGAAAACGCCATTCAATTTTCAGCCGCCAGTTCCAGTGATAAGAGTCGAAAGCAAATATGTCTCGATCTCCGGCGAGAACGGTAGTTATTCGGCCATTTCCTCATCGACGTCATCGCCAAACATATCCTCGACGGTGCCGCCTTCAACACCATCGCCGCCCACATCTTCCAGTGCCGGGCCCTGGATACCCTCCATCGCATCGCCGCCAGCCGCCTCGGGCACCTCTTCGTCACCAATCTCCTCCCAAATGTCCTGCAGGCCCCAGCTGGTGCCGCTGAGGACGAAGCGCTCGCTGGGTAGACGCACGCCCCACTCGTGGGTGACGACGCGCGGGAGAGCGACCTTGTTGCGCTCGCGCGCCAGCTCCTGCATGTACTCCTTGCTGATGCCGCCGCCGGAGCTGCCGCCGCGGAACTGGTAGCCGAGGCGGGCGGCGACAGAGAGCTTGATGGCGTTGGCGGAGATGGCAGCGTCGCCAGGGGCCGCGGCGCTGGCGCCGGCGGTCGCCGAGGGTTTGGCGCCGGCCTGCGAGACGTAAGGGTCGCCGGAGAGGTGCAGCGCGTCGTTGAGGATGGACGAGGTGTGGCGGTAGGCAAAGTCGAGGAGGAGGAGGGGCACGCGCTGCTCGTACGACGTCACGCCCTGCGAGGTCAGCAGCAGCTCAATGAGGCGGGCGTCTCGCGGTCGCGGCGCGGTCGCGGCCGTGGGCTGTGATGTAGATGACGGGCCACCGGCGGCGGCAAGATTCGCGGTCATCGCGGCGGACGCTCCTTGGGCAGGGTTCGCGGCGGGAGCGGCTGTGGTAGAAGCCGTGACGCCGTTGGTTTGCGGCGGCGCGGAGGACATTGTGGTTGTGATGCGCAGCCGGGCGCAATCGGTATCGTAGAGGAACTCGATGGCGGGAGGTTGAATGAGTTGGACTGGCGGCAAACGAGTGGGCCGCGGCAGCTCAAGATGGACAAGCTAGAGTGTTGGTGGTTGTACACATGCCAGAGGATCGAGGGTTCGCCGTGAAGTGAAAGGCAGTGCGGCGCGTGATGGAAAGTTGATGGTTTGCAAGCTTGTCTTGTGAGCGCGAGAGCGGTCGCTGGAGCTCGCGGGCGCAACATCCTAATCCCGTTCCGGCCAACGTGTTGTACCTATTAACGTGCTGGTGGACGACCCCACACAGAGAAGGTGAAGCATGGCCGGAAAGACTGCTAGTAGAGATGAGAAGATTATTGATTTTCGAAATCAGATTATTTGTTTTCGGCTTTGAAGTGCGCTTTCTGTGACGACTGACCATACCAGCGAAGCACATACACGGGCTGCTAAATAGCTAACTACCTAGGCTCTCCTAGCCTCTAACTACCTAGGTATTACCTAACTAATCTATCGAGAGCCATTCAATGACTGGCCAATAACAAGAGCACTAAAAAGCCCGCTGGCCTCTCTATCGCAAGCAATAAGTTTTTGGGTTTTTGGAGGGGCAACAACAGCTATCGGCGCTGTGTGCCCCACCAAAAAAGACGGCCGATGCAGGAACGCAGAAGGCAGAGTCATATCGAGCCCTTGCCTCAACCATTTTTTAATTCCTCTTTTGCCTTGTTTCACATGATCCAATACCGCCAATCTGCTTCGACAGAAACGCCGTAGCGCCGATTAGAGTCTGTCATTTTGCGTCACGACAACGACCATCAAATCCTTCCCCCGAGTTCGACCACTAAACCCTTTATCTACAGCGCCGCACTCTATTATAACATGGAGGTTGAGCTCCCGCTGCCGTTCCTCGTCAGCGTCGCCGTCCCTCCGGGATTGGCCAATCTTGAAGGCCTTTCTCGCGAGGAGGTCTCGATTCTTGGCTGTCCCTTTCTCGACGCTAAGCCGCAGCTACTCGAAAAAGTCGCCAAGTTCTTCAACCGTCACAGCGCCGAGTTCCAAGCCCACCTCGATGCCACAGCTCTGGAGCAAGAAGATGTGCTTGGCTTGCTCGACCGCGGTGCCAAGCGAGTCTTTGTAACCCCCAACTCGCTCCCTCAGTACGCCGAGCTGGGTGACCGCGTGCTTCCTGTTGTGTCCACCCCGGATCTATCCGCCGCCTCGGAGCACGGTCTGCTCGTCCGCGACTTCGACCCCAAGACCTGGGACGTGGCCAAGTTCATTGCCGATTCGCAAGCAACAAAGGCCAAAGTTCTTTATGTCAAGCCCATCGAAGGCGCTTCGCTGCAGGAATTTCTCGATATTGCTCAGAAGAGCAACGCCGTGCCCATCCTGCCCTCTACTGGTCTGACCACCGACAAGGCGGATACCAGTAAGCTGCTCCTTTCCAAGGTTCTTTCTAGCCAATGGAAGTCGGACCGACCAGATGGGCTCGTACCCACTGTCGTTACCGATGAAACTGGTATTTCTCTCGGCCTTGCCTACACTAGCGAAGACAGCATCCTCGAGGCTCTTCGCACGCAGACTGGCGTTTACCAGAGCAGGAAACGAGGTCTTTGGATCAAGGGAGCTACCTCGGGCGACACACAAGAGCTCATTCGAATTGCTCTCGATTGCGATAACGACACGCTCAAGTTTGTTGTTAAGCAAAAGGGTCGTTTCTGTCACCTACAGCAATTTGGCTGCTTCGGAAACCTTGGTGGCATCGCGGCCCTCGAACAGACTCTTGTTTCCCGCAAAGAGTCCGCTCCCGAGGGCTCTTATACCGCTCGCCTCTTCTCCGATGAGAAGCTCCTGCGGGCCAAGATTATGGAAGAGGCTGAAGAGCTTTGTGACGCCAAGACACAGGAGGAAGTCGCCTTTGAGGCTGCCGATTTGATATACTTTGCCTTGACCAAGGCTGTCAGTGCCGGTGTGAGCCTGGCTGACGTTCAGGCCAATCTAGATGCCAAGAGCCTCAAAGTCAAGAGACGTCCGGGCAATGCCAAGGGCAAATGGGCTGAGAAGGAGGGCATCGCTACCACAGCTGCTTCTGCTTCTGCTCCAGCTAAGCCGGCTCCCGTTCCCGAAGCTACTCCTACCAGTGACCGCATCCTCATGCAGCGAGTGGACTCTGCTTCCGTTTCCAGCTCAGACCTGCAAAAGACTCTTCAACGCCCGTCACAAAAGTCACCCGAGGCTATTCTCAAGATTGTCGTCCCCATCATCGAAGAGGTCCGCAAAGGTGGCGACAAGGCTCTGCTGTCTTATACCCACAAGTTCGAAAAGGCTACTTCCCTCACGTCCCCAGTCATCAAGGCGCCCTTCCCATCCGAGCTCATGAAACTCTCCCCCGAGACCATCAAGGCTATTGACACCTCTTACGACAATATTCGCAAATTTCACGCCGCGCAAGCCGAGGACAAGCCCCTCAGCGTTGAAACCATGCCCGGCGTCGTATGTGGCCGCTTCTCGCGCCCCATTGAGCGTGTAGGCCTGTATGTCCCTGGCGGCACTGCCGTCCTGCCCAGCACTGCTCTCATGCTCGGTGTCCCCGCCATGGTTGCTGGCTGCGAGAAGGTTGTTATTGCTTCTCCTCCTCGCTCTGATGGCAGCATCTCTCCCGAGATTGTCTACATTGCCCACAAGGTTGGTGCTGAGAGCATCGTCCTCGCCGGTGGCGCGCAGGCCGTCGCGGCCATGGCCTACGGAACCGAAAGCGTCAGCAAGGTTGACAAGATTCTCGGCCCGGGCAACCAGTTTGTCACTGCTGCCAAGATGCACGTCAGCAACGACACCAACGCCGGCGTCAGCATCGACATGCCCGCTGGCCCCTCCGAGGTGCTCGTCGTGGCCGACAAGGACGCCAACCCCGCCTTTGTCGCTTCCGACCTTCTCTCGCAGGCTGAGCACGGCGTCGACAGCCAAGTGATTCTGCTGACTGTGGACCTCTCCGAGGCGCAGCTCAAGGCCATCGAGAACGAAGTGCACAACCAGGCCATGGCCTTGCCACGCGTCGATATCGTGCGCGGCTCGATCAAGCACTCAGTAACTGTGACCGTCAAGACTATTGAGGACGCTCTGCGCATCAGCAACGACTACGCACCCGAGCACCTGATCCTGCAAGTCAACGACGCAGCGAAGGTTGTCGACAAGGTCGTCAACGCCGGCAGCGTCTTCATCGGCGAGTGGACTCCCGAGAGCGTCGGCGACTACTCTGCCGGTGTCAACCACTCACTACGTAAGCCTCTCTTCTGTTTCATTCGTTGATCAATATACCCGCCAAAAGCTAACACATGTCTGCAGCTACCTATGGCTTCGCCAAGCAATACTCGGGCGTCAACCTCGCCTCCTTCATGAAACACATTACCTGCGCCAACCTCACTAGCCAGGGCCTGCGCAACGTCGGCTCCGCCGTCATGCAGCTCGCGGGCGTCGAGGAGCTCCACGCGCACAAGAGAGCCGTAGAGATTCGTCTTAAGTGGTTGAATGAGCAGAAGCAGTAGAGTCGATGGGGAAATAAGCAACGAATATGAATGTAAATGAAATGATGCAAGGATGATTAGAGGTTGGGACCAATACGATGTTGTAAATTTGTGACCTGATGGGTTCAAAAAGAAATCTGGGTAGAACAAAAAATGCTATCAATTGTGGCCTGCTGTAACAAATAATCTTGCGCAGTAGATTTAAATCAATTCAATGTCGTTTAGATATATACAATTTCGTGCCAAGGTCGAGATATGCCCCGATATATGTATACTTCTCTTGTTCTGTGCTGCTCGCAGGACGTCTACATATTCGTACATTGGCGCATCCATTAAACCGAAATCTTCGATTTCGGCAACGAATGGACCAAAGGGAAAAAGAGAAGACAAAAAAAAAGGGGGTAAACCCGCCATCAAAAATATGCGCGCCACGCTATGCTTTTAACATGATATGTCCTTTGCTGCAAGTGTCCGGCCCTCCTTCCTTTAAACGCGAACCTCCTCCTCTTTCTTTTAGCCGTAGAATTCCATCCTGTTTGCCATTTCTTTACTCGGATGGGGAGCGAATCTCGACGGGTTCGAGTATGAGCGGTGCCTTGTCCATAATGTCGAGTGCGGCGATGCCCTTGCCCTGTTTGATGTCGTCCAAATAGAAATTTCTTAGCCAGACGTCTCTTTATGCTTATTTCTTATCCATGGATAAATGACCAACCCCAGTGATGATTTCCGCAGCAACATCTTCTTCGAGGTCAGCTGCGTTCTTCTTGATTGTGTGCTCGTCATCTTCGGGCTCAAGACCATCGTCAATTTCCTCGTCCATCGGCTCTTCGTCGTCATCGTCGTCATCTTCGTCGTCGTCGACTTGGCCGTCAAGACCCTCCTCCATCTGGCTTTGCGTCATCGAGGTGGCCAAGCGACTTTCAATGTCGTCAATGGAGGCTTGAGAGATGTAACTCTCGCCCAGGCGCTCGTCCGTCTCCTCATCCTCGCCGTCCGTGTACTCGCTGCCCTCGTCGACTCCATCCAGAATGTCATCGCTGTCACTGGCAGAGAATTCATCCAGCTCGAGAGGCGTGTCTCTCCAGTACTTGAAATCGGTGTAGTCTTCGCCACCACCCATGACGAGGGTAGAAACCGGGGGAAAGTAATGGTCGACGACCTCGTTGATGTGGACATAGCTCATCTTGAGCTTGTTCAAGCTGAGCAGGTCCAGAGAGACTTCGGAGTTGGAGTTTATGGTGAAGATGCGATTTCGTGGAACATCGACAGTTCGATATGAAATTTGATCAGTCAGTCGGTTACCAAAGCCAGCATAGAAAGGTGTCCCGTCGGGTCCATAGAGGTTGGCAATGTCGCGAAGAGTCGCCATCTTGAAGACGTGTGGTTTGCGAAGGTATACCTCACGGCGCAAGGCCGCCATTGTTCGATCCGGAGACAGAATTGTAGGACCATGAGGCATTCTACAGCCCTCTTGAACAATATTGTTGAGATATGCTCTCGTGGTGTCGGCCTGCCCGACGGAGCGACTCGTGAGATACATGATGTTATATCCGTTGAGAGCGATATCGCTGTAGAGTTTGGCAATGCCAGCATGCGTCCAGTCGCGTCCGAGCATGTTCAGAACATGGCCGAGGGCGTCTGATTTGGTAATGGTTCCGTCAATGTCGGAAATGACGACTGGGTTGTCGTGTTTCCATAGGTACATATTGGCGGTACACGTGGCACGGTTAACAGTAAAGCTCATGGGGTTCTCACCCGACTTCAACTCAAGCTTCTTGAGCTGGTCGCTAGTCAAGCGCAGAGTCTTGGCATAGTTGCGGTTCGGATTACCAACACCGGCATCGGCGGGGGTGCGAGGAGGGGTGGCAAGGCCGGCTGGGCCAGCATCAGACTCGGAGCGACGGTGAGTAGGAACGCGAGGGGAATTGGTGACATCACTGCCGTCGCTTTGATAACCTGGGTCCGAGAGTGCATCGGCGGCGACGGCATGGCGATGGGCTTGCAGGGAAGACTCGATTGTCTTATTCATGGCGGCCTTTTTGGCGGTCTCGCTGCTGTAGATCCACAGGTTACCCTCTTCGTCGAAGCCAAAGAGCGCACCGATATCGTAGTTGCCGTCCAGCTCTTCGGAGAGAATCTTCCTAGCCTGGATCTCGGCGCGGAGCATCTCCTCTTCGCTGCTCCGGAAGCCAGTCATGTCCAGCATAAGATCACCAGTCTCGGTGACCTGGCTGGGAATATTGACCGCAGAGAGCCCGCGCGACAGTGTCATGGCACGGTCGATGGCTTCCTGAATGGTCTCCGGGCTAGGGCTTGGGGGTCGTTCGAAGTCACCCTCGGCAGCCTCACTGGTACCTTGGTCGATTGCGTGGGCCGAATGACGCAGGGCATCATCGCTGCGAGGACGGGTAAGCGCGGCAGACCAATCGCCAGAAGCTGGCCTTGGATTCGACAGGCCGAGGGGAGAGGAGGCTGGAGTGGGGTATCCTGTAGCGATGTTGAGCAAATGCACATTTATTTGCAAGGCTTCAAAGCTTACCATTCTCATCTAGATGGCGAGCGGAACCTTGGGGGCCATTGGTACTGTCACCATCGAGCTCAAATTCGGGAACTCCGAGCTGGGAAACGGACTCGTCAGGACCGAGGGGTGGACTGCTTGCTGGGGAGACGAGGGGGGAAGTTTGCATAGACTCGGGAATGTTCTCTGTGGTCTCGAAGACGAAAAAGGCTTCACCACCTTCACCGAGTTTCATAGAATACTCCTGCTTGGAACCATTGACTCGAAACTCGACCTTTTTCTCGTACGGGCGCAGTAAAGAAAACTTGCCGAAGCGAACGTGGAAAGGTGAGCAAGCAAGGGTGCCATCTTTGTGCTCAACAACGATGACGTCGATGGCACCGCTGAGGGTTGCAGGATTTATCGAGTTCCATGCCGTCGACACCGAGTCGCTGATGTTGCGCACGTACTGCATTGTGAAAAGCTGCCGTTACGGCGCTGTGGGAAACGGTTAAACTGGCAGGAAGGTACCTAGGCGGTTGTCGGGCGGCGGCGCGGACAGGCGGGCGGAGCCAACGGTTCGAGAGCAATGTATGCCAGCCACGCAGGCGGGTTGCGGGTTGCGTTGTAATGGCTTGGAGCGCTTTACACGAAAGTAACTCTCGCAAGCTTGAGGGGGTAGTGGGAAAAGAAGAGCCGTTGGTTGAGAAAGGGTTGGACAATAGTGGCTGGGTTGCGTAGTGATGACGGACCGTCGCAGGTCGGAGGTCGCAAGGTGTGACTGGTGGCGGGTGGCGGGGAGCCCAAGACAAAGCCAAGGGCTGCTGCGATGTCAACTAATCGATCAAGAAGCGACCGCAACGCTGCAGAGATGCGGCTGAGAAAAGGGAATGCAAAAAGGGCACGAGGAAGTGAAGAAAAGGGAGGAAGTGAAGATGAAGCCGGCGAGACGAGTTTGGGGAGTCGGAAAGAGTTGTTGAGCGCGGTCTTGGCAAAGCGGCGTGCTGGTGGCTTGTCAGATCTGGTGCGAGAAGCACATGATTGCCTTTTGGGCCTTGGCGGATGAGACGCTGCGGGCAGCTACAGGGGTCTGCAGGCGCATGAGGCGGTACAGGGCAGCGAGGCAGAGGCAGCGAGGCAGAGGGCAACGGAAAAGGTCTCTGCTGCAGAGGGTAGAAAAATTGTGAAAATTAAGAAGAAGCACAGAAGGGAAGGCAAATTGAAACAGAAGTATTGTACGGATTTCTGGTAAGTCCAATTGACCAGAAATATCTTCCTCACTCACCAGTCTTTACTGCCAGGCAATGTTGGGATATGCACAGCATCTTCCAGTATGCAGACCCCTGTAAGCCTCTGCTGTTGTACCCAACGGTGCCAACAGAAGCATGGTTTCAAGCCCTTCAGCGGCCCAATGTGAGCAATTGCTGACCTCATAGGCCCTGATTCCCCTAGCCCGGCCGGCCACGCCGGAAGCAATATTTAGCTCACTCCCCAGACTTTGCTGGTCGCCTAGGTAGGTACCTGTCAACCAGATCCACGAGCCGCGGCCCGGTGGCATGTGTTTTTCTCTTTTTTCTCTATTATTGCTTGTTCAAACGCCGGGCCAGGGTCAAATCTCCGGCTCTGATCCATCTAATCCATCCGAGTCTACAAGCCTGCAAGTGACTTGAGTCATGCTCCTCCCTTGGCACGTCTGTAACTAGGAATACCAGTGACTCGTGATTTTCAAGCGCATATTTGTAGCGTCAACTACGAAAAAGCTAAATCATTCTCAATCAATTGACACGCTTCCGCGCTGTTGGGGCATGCAACGGTAAGCTCCCGCTGCTGCCTCGGACCCAACTTGAGATGGCGTTCGGGCGCTAAAAAGACTGGAGGCACAGCGTAGGCACTAATTCACGGAAAACCTGAGTATTCCAGCCTTTGCGAACCAAACTGAGTCCGACCTGGCTTACGACGAACGAAGTATTGGTAAGTTCTTACAAGACTTGGAGGAGAGCAGTACCTTGTTTGCCACAAAATTACTGACACTGTGTTGACAGTCTGAGACTATGGAGAATAGCCAGCATGCATTACAAAACCGGCATGATTACATGAAAGGCCAACCGAAGGCCTAGATGAGAACCTGGGTCCTCCGTCAGTATTGTTAGCTTTCAGCCACATGTGAGCCAATCTGTCAGCCTGTAGGCGCCGCTGTTGTCAAACTTACACAAAACCCCAACTTACAGACAATTCTCTGATGCACCGTCGAGAAACACTCTTCTCTTGGTCTACTGTCCGGCTTTTCGCTAATGTGGTAGGACAGTAAATAGCCGCCTCTTCAGTCAGGGCTACCTGCGCTATCCAGTGCTAATTCTAGCGCGTTATCTTGGCTCGCGCCTTTTCGCACTGTAGTCCCTCCGCTTTTTCCCAGCAATTTACACAGTGCGCATTGCTTCTCATTCGCACCCAAGCGACCACCCACCGGGCGCCTCCCCATCTCTCGCCCAATCATCTCGTCAGATTCGGCGGAGCTTTGCTCAAGCCATCTGCCTTTTGCTTCAACTCGTTCTTCACCAAAACCGCCATACTTTTTCGCTGCCACCACCAGACCCCCATCTTCAGAAGAGCTTCCAGCGCCCCGTCCGCTGCTGCTCTTATGTCCCGGTCCCCGCGATAATGGTCTGGCAGTTTCTGGCATGGACTGCCGGCACTTTCTTCTTCGTCTTTATTTGCTACCTCCTCCGCCCGCTCGAGTACTTCCCCATAACCTTCTTCACAGTCATTGCTGCCGCCTTCATCATCTTTGATCCTCGTGAATGGATGCTGCAGAGCTATTTCGAGGCACACGAATTCTTACTCCACATGCCCATTAACGACTTTCTCGAGCAATACTTTCATACATTTGTTACCATCGTTTCGGCTCTCTGGTTCGTGCCCCCACCGACAATCTTGCGCTCTCTTCAATCCCTTCGCCACCTCTCCTCCTAATCTTGTCGCTTGCTCATAGGCTTGTCCACCGAACCTTACAAACTTTGCTCAAGCCAGTCCCAGAACTGGTCAGTATACTTGGCGTCGACATTCCCGAGGCCCCCGACGTCTGCCTGGCTGGCATCCGCTCCGATGCTGCCACCCTCAGCTGGAGTCGACCGCTCAGCAATAAACCTGTACAAAAATATTCAATACAAGTCAACGGTGTTCACGGTCAGTTTTGCCACGACGTCTTCCCGCCGTTGGCCTCCCATCACCCGACAATCGGCATAAACGCTAAACTCCCAGCTGTAGTCGGCGACTCCCCTGGAAACGAAATAGCCATCACTGTCACTGGCTTAAAACCAAATCATTTTTACAATATCCGCGTCGTTGCTGTCGCCCCCAATAACTTTCAGTCCGCAGGCCCAGTCATCCGTCTGCGCACATTTGGAAAGGATGGCAAACCACAGCTTGGCAACGCGCGTCTACCCACCAACTTTTCTCCCGATGAGTATCGCCGTGGCTCGACCGACGATGACGACGATTCCGACTCTCCCTCTGGCCCCGTTCCTTCGCTTGAGTCTGCTCCCGTGTTAGACGGCGCCATCTCCGTCGTTCGCGACACCAATGGCTCCCTTACGAGCCAGCGACGAAACACAGTCAACAGGCGTCACTCTCCCTCTGTTGCAAGTTCCGACCGGCCTCATCTCAAACATCAAGGCTTCGATGAACCCGAAATGTCTTTGGACGAGCTGAATAAGCAATTCGAGTGCATCAGAAAGGAAACTGAAGATACCCTCGCGCAATATGCCAAGGACGAAGCCGACTCCAAACATCAGGAGGACGACTTGAAAAGGGAAAAGGAACGCAAACGCCAGATACTGAAAGAGAAGGAAGAGCAAACTGCGCAACTTAAAACGCAGGTTCGAATTACAATGGAACAAATGCGCGCTGCTGAGAAGGAACGCGCGAAGATGGAGCAGAGCTTGAAAGATAAGGAGGCCAAGAAATCCAAGGCCAAGGACAGTATCATAAAGCTGGAGCTGGAGATTGAGCGCATGAAAATGGAAGGAAAGAAGTTTCAGGCCCAAAGATCTGACTTGCTTCAAAAGCGAGACAAACAAGCCCGATCTCTTGACCAGGCCAATAAAGAGCTTCAAGACAAGTGCACAGAATTGGAATCAGAACTCAAAGAAAAGGGCAAACAACTGCAAGACCTCAAGGCTACGCGCGAGTTGCTACCGGGTGCTGATGATCAGCAATGGAAAGATGAGGACGATCGCCTAGCGGCAGAATGGGACGCCAATCGGCGCGAAATTCATTCCCGTCTGGTACGCGAACTGAAGTTGGCTCACCAGCTCGACCAGCAGATCCAAGCTCTTTCAGACCAAATCTCTCTTGCTCTCCAGCAACAACATATCTATTATCAGCCGCCAGGGTCCGCGGCTCTCGAATACGATGGCTCAGTGCCTGTTCAGCAACAAAGACCCAAAGTAAATGGCGCCTCTCACCGTGAGCGAGGCTCCCCGTCGCCGAATACGCTGCCTACATCGGAGTCAGGATATCCGCCCCCGGCTGGATTCGTTCACGCGCCGTTCCCACCCAGATTGTTCATGGATGATCCCGATCCATCGGACGAACCTCACGCAGAGGCCGAGTTAAAAATAGCCTCCGGGTCTTTGAGTCCGCTGGCCCAGACGCTCCTACCTTCGAACATATTTGACGAAATGGAGGATCAGGATCACCACGACATGGGGGGTCCATATCCACGTGAGTCCATCGGTATCACGGAAGATGATCCGCAGTCTCCCGCTTCCTCTAGCCCGTCGTTTCGTGCATTCTCCAGCCCTTATGGATCAAATCAGAATTTACCATACTCGCCATATGAACCCGCCGACAGGAACCTGCACCAAGCACCTAAATCGCCCGCAACTAGCGGCCATAGGCTGAGCGGCCTACTGTCTACCTTTCAACGCAACAGAGGCGCAAAGCGTATTGATGAAGGTCCCCCCCTCGGGAGTTTAAAGTCTGGCCAAAGTCAGTCGTTTCCTCGCGTCGCGGAAGAGTTTGAAGGCAACGAACCGCGTCGCCGAATCAACTTCCCTTGGGTTGGTCGTAGCTCAACCGGCCCTGAGGGTGCAATTGGTAGCCACTTTTCGAGGAGATTCAATCCAATCAAGCCTCCCAATGGCGTCGACATAGATCCAGATTCTCGACCTGCATCTATTGCATCTGCGGATATGCCTCGGCCGTCAACTGACAGTGGTTCTATCTGGGGGCAGCCGGTGGATGGTGCAGTGCCCAAGAACAGACTCTGGCAACCAGCAGACGGCCGCTGGCCATCGCGAAGCAACTCGAGGCGGCCTTCAATTCACGGCACGGGCAGTCTATTGACTACCACGCTCGCATCAGCTGACGATGAGATTCTTGACGAGTACGACTTGCGTAACCCACAAACATCCGCCAGCCAGGTTGGTGTTATCGGGTCAGGCCACCCGGTCACCGCCAAGTTTGTGAACCAGAGGCTGAACCCAAATGCACCCACATTCATGGGCAACATCTTTAAAAAGGACAAGTCCAAGTCTCGCGATGCAACTCCTAGCCTCGAGGTGCCCATCAGCACAGACGACTCGCCGTCTGAGTCCAGGGTCTCGCGTGATACTCATTCAATCCACACGCAGACTTCGATATCTGTGTCTGAATCTCACGAGTCACTTACCTTGGATGGAAGTGTGTCCAACGCGCCTTCTGACTTGAATTCTGTGTCTGGCTCGCTACCCAAGGACCCTGAGAACAAGGTCAAGAAGCTCTTCCGCAAGGGCAGCTCCGGCAAGTTTAGCCTGTCTTCGCGTCTCGGCAAGGATACGGGGCTCTTTAAGAAGGGCCCTGGGAGCACAGCCAACTCTGATAAGAACATGTCGGCCGATCAACGCTCCAGCATCGGCGACGTTGACGACATTGGCGAGGAGATTCCGTTTGGTCGAAGCTACGATGGCATGCCAAGCAGCCCTGCGCTCGGGTCGAAGGCGTCCAAGGACGGAAACCAGTCTCGCATTGGATCTTGGCGCTTCTCTAAGAAGAAGAAGGGCAAGGACGGGCCGCCAAAGGAGAGCCTGGAATTGGACAGGAACGCGGACGATGACTAGTAGAGGGCTTGGGATTTGATAATTAAATAAGCGCATTCATGTTTCCTCTGCAATCTTGATTTCCCTATGTGATGTGCTTGTCGTCTTGCGATTGAGTGGCCAGCAAGCACCAGACGCTAGCGGGGGGAACGAGGCCTTATAAACGCATTGGAAGAAACTTGTAAGCCTGAGCGTCGGAGTACAGTCATACTAGGATGCAAATTTGGTGGGCGTCTCATCTTGGAGTAGTCTGCCCATACTGCGCTTCTTCATCGCGTCAAAGTCTCATCGAACATTCGATGTTCTGTCGTTTCTGTGAGCGTGCGGTAACCTGTATATATACCTAGGACGTCCAGCAAACGCGACAAAAGCACGCAGCCGTCCCTTCATGGTAGCAATTTTTTTTTTTTTTGAATGACGGACTTTTCGGTACTTTCCATTCTTCATTCTCGTTTCATTACACTTGCCTTAGATCTGTTCAGCAGCGCTAGACTGAAAAGAGCAAGATGCTGCTTTGAACTCCTTTGGACGGGCGCGGATATAATCTTTTGCGGTGGCTAAAGGTCCCGAAACTGAGGGGGGGGGGGGGTCTTTGTCTTCTCTTTGTGAAACTGTGGTGGCAGACTGATGACGAGTCGACTTGGGGAAAAGGCTTGATGAGCGCTAGTGCTGGGGTTGCCGAGTCTTTGTTGTGTAATGAGTATCGTAAAGCACGAGGTAGATAAACATGGCATTTATAATAGCTTTCGGTGTTACAACGGAACCATCTGCAAGAGACATCGACGAAGAAATGGAGATGAATGTGTTGCGTCGTGATTGGGACCAGCAAGTGACGGTGGAAACCCGCCAGGCTACAGGCCCCCATCGTTGGTCGGAGTTTTTCCACGGTTGGTGAAGTAGGCAAAATAGAATCAATACGACTGGCGGTCACCGAGGCAGCCCTCAAAGTCACAATACCCAAAGAAAAACCAGTATGAACATGGAAGACTATATGGTACACTAGGCCACTGGAATACGGAATCTCATACACTTCTATACCCGAGCCTCGCCGTTGCAGACCAATTCCAGCCCTTTCCTCCTATACGTAAAACAACAAAAAGGATTTTTTTTAGTGGAAAGGCTTCATCGTGTTTCGCAGACGCTGGTAGTCAAAGAGAGCCTCAATGTTGCCGACGGCGCTGATGGCGAGGTCCTTGTCCCACAGATGCTTGTTGGCAAAGTCCATGACGTCCTTGTCGGTGATGGCGTCGATTTTGCGCTCAATCTCGCCGGGGCTCATGCGGCGGCCGGTGGTGATGAGCTGACGGCCGACGTCCTCGGCAACGGCGGTGGTGCCGTCGAGGGAGAGGAGGATGGAGGCCTTGAGCTGGGCCTTGGCGCGCTCGACCTCGGCGCCGCTGACGTTGGTGCAGAGACGCATCCATTCCTTGATGGTGAAGTGGACAAGGTCGTCCACGCTCGTGATCTTGTCGGTCACGAGGTAGATACCCCAGAGACTAAACAAGATGGGTCAGCGTGTTGTGTTATTTAGATATATTTCCAAGTCGTGCTTACCCAGTGTCGCTGTAGCTAGTGGAGAAGCTCATGAAGCTGTTGGCGAGATCGTGACGATGGACGAAACCGCTGAGCTTGCTGCCCTGGTGAGGAGCATTGCCCATGGCCTTGTCATAGTTGCCGACAATAGCCTGGGTAACGAGAGCCGTGAAGTAGTCCTCAGAGTTCCAGCTCACACCCTCGACAGCGAGAGCAATATTGGCAGTGCCGATGGTGTCATCACGGACACGGACGTCGGAGCCGATAAAGTCGGCCTTCTTCTTGGACTGAATGTAGGCCGCGTTCTCAACGCTCTTGCTGGGGAGACCGGAAAAGTGCTTCTCGGCAAGTTCGACAAGCTTCTGGTGGGGGACGCCACCAGAACCGACGAGAACCATTCGCTCGGCAGTGTAGTTGTTCTTGATATAGTTGGTGAGCTCGGTGCGGGTAATGTCGCGAATGTTCTCGCGGGGACCGAGGATGGTGCGGCCGAGGGGTTGGCCCTGGAAGGCAGTAGCGTGCAGGTGGTCAAAGACAACCTCCTCAATCTGCTTCTCGACCTCCTCGGACTCGCGGAGGATGACGTCGCGCTCGCGCTCGATGGCGGACTCCTCGAGCTTGGAGTTCTGGAGAATATCGGAGAGAATGTCGACGCACTGAGGAACATCCGAGTTGAAAGCCTTGGCAAAGTAGACGGTGTTCTCGCGCTGTTAAACTGTTAGCCGTAGATCCCGGCGATATCGTGGATCAGGTCAGCACTGACCGAGGTGTATGCGTTGAGGTGAGCACCGAGGTTCTCAATCTCGAGCTCTAATTGCTGCTGAGAGCGGCGGGCGGTTCCCTGTCATGGACGTTAGAATCGGATTGCTAGTGTCATGCGTCCGGGTAGTCGAACCTTGAAGGCAAGGTGCTCGAGGAAGTGCGCGGTGCCGTTGTTCTCGTTCGTCTCGGCGCGGGAGCCAGCGTCAATCCACATGCCGACCGTGGAGGTTTGGGCCCAGGGGGAGTGCTCGGTGGCGACCTAATCGCGATCCTGGTCAGAAAATCGGGCTCAATGGCTAATCGGGGGTCAATTGACCCCTTGTGGTGATGCTCACGGTCAGTCCATTCTTCAGGGTTGTCGTCTGGGTCTTGCCGACGGTCGACGGCGTCGCGAAGCCTCGACGGAGGGGAGCGGCGGCCGACAGACCAGCACGGTTCCGCAGACCCTGCGAGAGGTTCAAAGCTAGCCTGCGTGACGCCATGGGGAGCAGTTGGGAGGGTTGACGTTCGATTGAGTGGTTTGATGAAATCTTTCCACCTGGCTCGGCAACAAGCTTTACTATGCACGTTTGTGGCCTCAGGTTCCAGATTTTCGCCTTAGTCATTCCGACCAGCTCCGACTCCTGGGCAAGGGTATCTGGCCAATCACATGCTTTGCTTATCAACTAGGCGCAAAGCAATCATCTACATGGCAGGTCAGCTTAAGCATGGCAATAAATCGCTCGAAAGACTATGAGCATTAATCAACTTTTATATGCCAAGAATTCGAAAAGGGCGCATTCGCATCGCTCGCACGTTGAGTTACGCGGGCAGATGTTGACGTATGGTGGTGTCAGGTGCTCAAGGCCTGCTGCGGATGTACCTCGATGTACCTTGCCGGGACCATAACCTCGCCCAGCCCCCTCGGCGTTCCGACGCTTCATCTATTTTCACCCAATATCTATACATCAAGAGACATTTTCTTATTAAACCGTTCATTTTGTCTTTTGTTAAAGTGAAGAAATGCAGATTCGATTCCAGACTTCTCCCCGCCTCGGTGATGTCACCACAGTGAAGACAGGGAGGCAAGCCATCAGCGCTGTCCTTGAAGTTCCCCAACGTTTTGCAAACGAAGACTGGCAACTCTCATTGTGGCACAGTGTAGATGGAGAAGATTGGAGGGCACTTCAATTTGCTGCTGTCACCGGAGAGGAGAAAGCAGTGGACCTAGATTCATCCCCCTCACTCTCACGGTTGCATTTCCGAGCGGAAACACACTTTAACAAATCAATGCAATTTACCATCAAGTTCCGTCATGCACACGAAATATCTTGGATATGGGCCAACGAAGAATATGGAATTGGCGATGGTTTTGTGGTACTGCAGGATATGGCAGCAATTTCTCAGAAACTAGAGGACTTGATTCCCGACCTTTCCTCCCAATGGTCGATTTCTACTCTCCAAAGCGAGGCCCCAGATACGACATTATGGTCCTTGACCACTCGAATAGGGCCGATTGTGGCAGACGAATCGAGCTTCCAGGACGTTGAAATCGGTACTCCGTTTACGCACTTACAAAAGTACGTCCGTGCCATCTAGATGCGATGATCCATTCGCCTCACTTATACGCAACACAGGTGGTTCGCACTAGTCAGAGCTGGTATCCCGTGGCTGGCTCCCAGGAAAGGGCTTTCACGATTTTCGCTCGATAAAGATGCTATACTCTGCACCTTCGCTGACGTACAGGGCCGCCATTTGGTCTTTCTTGCCATGTCAGGCGTCGACGACATCCTCGCCCTGTTCCGCAGCACAGATACCAACTCTATCTCTCTTCATGTATGTCGAAAACGTATCACGTAATACATCATGTTAATGGTCGCAGGCCCGCAATGACGCTCCGGTGGAGCGAGATCTGATGGTGCTCGTCTCAACCGGATATGAAGTTGACAAGGCCATAGCTGCCGTTGTATACCACGCGAGAAGCCTAATCTGGAAGTATTCCCAGATTCACGATGCAGGTTTGCAGTCAGATTTTCCTACCGATTTGCAGCCGGAATGGCGAGAAAATTGGTATGACGGGTTAGGTTACTGTGAGTCGTTCATGTCAGAAGCGCGTACAATGATGCTGACTAGGATAGGTACTTGGAATTCCCTTGGCCAAGATTTGACAGAAGACAAGATCCTTGAAGCCCTCAAAAATCTAGAGGAGAGCGGCATCAGTATACCGAATCTCATCATTGATGATAATTGGCAGTCCATCGACGCATCGGACCAAGGTGCCGCGCAGGCTGGCCTCCTCGAGTTTGAGGCGAATCGCGCCGGATTTCCCAGCGGTCTGAAAAGCACCGTTTCCAAGATTCGTCGCACTCACCGAACCATTGAGCACATCTTTGTCTGGCACGCTCTCCTAGGCTACTGGGGCGGCATCTCCCCGAGCGGCGCCATTGCGCGCAGCTACAAAACCACCTGCGTCCGTCGCGAGGACACCGGCACCGACATGACGGTCGTCGCCAACGAAGACGTGTCAAAGTTTTACGACGACTTCTACGCATTTCTGGTGCAGTCGGGCATCGACGGCGTCAAGACGGACGCGCAGTGCATACTCGACACTTTGACCAGCGCCTCGGCCCGCAGAGCGCTCACCAACGCGTACCTCGACAAGTGGTCGATTGCGTCGCTGCGGCACTTTGGCGCCAATGCCATATCGTGCATGTCGCAGTTTCCGCAGGCTCTTTTCCACGCGCTGCTGCCGCAGATCCGGCCGCCCGTGACGGCACGCAACTCGGACGACTACTTTCCCGACGCGCCCTCGTCGCACCGCTGGCATGTGTGGGTGAATGCGCACAATGCCGTGCTCACGCAGTACCTCAATGTCGTGCCGGACTGGGACATGTTTCAGACGGTGCACGAGTTTGCAGACTATCACGCCGCGGCGAGGTGCCTGAGCGGCGGGCCGGTCTATATTACGGATGTGCCGGGGCAGCACGACCTGGGGCTGTTGAAGCGAGTGACGGCGCACACGACGCTGGGTAAGACGGTCATTTTGAGACCAAGTGTCGTTGGCATTGCGCTGGATCCGTATCTTGATTACGATTCTGGGGCTTTGCTCAAAATTGGCAGTTTTCATGGTGAGCACAAATCTTCCTTTGTCCTTCCTCGCTGAGGGCCCCCGAGTCTTGCTGTTGCCGAAACTGATTGGGATTTCTCTCAGGATCCGGAAGCGGCGGCATCTCGCTCATGGGCGTGTTCCAGACCTCGGACGCGCAAACATCGTCCCTGACGCTGCTCTCCGAGTTTCGCGGCATCTCCCACACCTCGTCCTACGTCGTGCGCGCCTACACGACCGGCCGCGTCTCCCACCCTCTGCGCTTCACAGACGGTCACGGCCCGTCGTTGCTCGCGACGCCGAGTGACGAGGGCTACGAGATTTACACCGCGTACGAGCTCACGCGCTTCGCGAGTCGGCAGCAACGGGGCGAGATCTGCGTGGCCAGTCTAGGTCTCGTGGATAAGATGACGGGCTGCGCCGCGATGGAAGCGAGTCACGTCCAGATGGACGCCAAGATATCCGTCACGTCGAAACTTAAAGCGCTTGGTGTCTTTGGTAAGCATGGGCCGTCATTTGGCAATTTTACTAGAAGGAGAAGAGAGAGAGACAAATCAGTTGCTGACATGTGGAAACAGGTGTTTACATCTCGAGCTTGCCTACCATGACAATTGATGACAACTTCATGGTCACCATCTTTGGTCATCCTGTGCCGAGATACACGGTGCGTATCTCAAGGACTGCCGATACTGTCCTCGAGGTGGATGTGCAGACTGCGTGGAGGAAATTGGGGCTGGATAGTGGTTGGAGCAATGAGTTGGAAGTCACCGTCAACATACTCGGAATCTAGCCATGGCATCACTCATGCCAATATAGAATGGAACATCTGTTGTAGTAACATTGTCGGTATTATTATGCTCTGTCGCTCTATGTATATCCTAATCATCCACTTTTGCACGCCGCTGAGCGTTTGCAGCTGTACATGGCGTCTAGATCAATGCCCTAAAAGCCCCGAACCCCAAAGACGAACAATATGTGTAGACTTCGTCTTTATACACTCCGGACAGCCTTGCCCAAACAGGTGCGAGGCCGTTGCAAACAAAACAAGAAAAACGCCATGCCATACAAAAAATCACCAATGCATAGTTGAAAAGCTCAGTCACGCTCCACGACCGCGGGAGCCTGTATGGTTTTGCCGCTGAACTTTTCCAAGCCTTCACCAGCCTGTTGCGTGTTAGTGCATGTTGGCTGTTGGGGAAATACGGATAGTCACTTACGTAGCTGATGAGGGGGGAGACCTCGACACCACCATCCGCAACGACGATAGCGCCAGCAGCCTTGGCCCATCTCTCTCCCTGCTCCATGACGGCGGCGCGGCTGGTGTCCTCGTCGTCCTGGCCGGTGCCCTTGGCATTCTTGAGCGGGGAGAACTCGTCCTCACGCTGCACCTCCATGCAGGCAAACTTGTCAAGGGGCAGCAGGGGGAAGACGTCAAAGACAAACTGCTCGAGCTTGATGCCGTTGGGCTTCTCGGGCTTGACCATCTCGCCCGTCTCGAGGTCGGCCGCGGGAATCTTCTTGCGGGCGATGTGGTGGGGCAGCTTATGCGCCCACTCAGGGATAGACTCGAGGAAGCGGAACGAATAATAGTGGTTGACAATGTTGGCGGCGCGGAATTTGAGGACGCCAGGTTGGGAGGGATCCTCAGCCTCGGCGGTTGCCTTGTCTATTTCAGAGTACTCGACGACATCGGGCTTGCCGTTGCGGGACAGAATGAGGCCGACCGACTCGGTGGCGTTGCGCTTGCGCACCACCTTGGTGGCGATGTCAACGTTCTTCTCAGCCGAGAAGCCGACGAAAACGGGGTCAGCGACCTTGACTAGGCAGTTGTCGACGCAGTAGGCGTGGATGTGCTGGATGCCACGCTTGCGCATGTCATCGAGGACGCCCCATAGGATGAGGGCCGGATAGATACCACCGTTGCCGTCAGGGGCGACGGCGACCTTGCCCTTTTCCTCGAGGAGGATCTTGCCCTCGTTGGAGATGCAGGGCAAAACACCCTGCTCAAAGATCTGGACGTTGCTTCGATCGAGGCCAAAGTAGTTGTTCTTTTCGAAGAACTCCTCGGTAGGCTTGCGTGTAGGGCCGCTGGTCATGACGTACCAGGGAACGACGACGCTCTGGCCGCCCGTCTTCTTGGCGGCAAGCTCCTGTACCTTGCGGATACGCTCGGCCTGAATCTGGAAGAGTGACTTGTGCGAGGGCAGGGAAATGTCGTAACAGCCCTTGGGAGCACTACTGCCAAGACGGGTGCCTTGGCCACCAGCCATGAGAACGACGGCGACCTGGTTCTTGCCAATCAGGTCCAAGCCAGATTCGTACCATTTTGTAAGGTCTTCGGGCTTCGAGTCGAGGATGCTGGCGGTAGCAAACTCTGGGAGGGGCTTCAGGACAGCAGGCTGGCTATCGGTCTCAGCGGGTTTGAGGGCGCGCTGGGCGTACTCGTTGATGCGGACAGGGTCAAAGCTGGAGAGCTGCTCGAAGAGAGTGGCCTTTTGATCGGTGTTGAGCTGGTCGTAAAAGTTAAAGACGTGGCCTTGGTGGGCGTCTGTGTATTTTTGCTTGAGCTCGGCCACGGCATCGGCGGTGGGCTCGGATCGAGCAGTGCCATTGGCGCCGTTTGAGCCAATGTGCAACGCTTGCTTAACGGCCTGCATTTTTGCGTACGTCGGTCGTGATGTGGAAAGGGAGGAGAGAAGAGAGACCGAAGGTCGAGGAGAAGTACCTAGAGAGCGAAATTTGTAGGCGGCTTCGATGTGTGCCTAACAGCGGCACGTGGGTTAGGCAAGAAGGCTGGAGAGATCGAGTCTGGGTAGCGAGAGAAAGAGAGGTGAGGCGGCGTGGCTGAAAGACGGTGACGACAGAGGTAGTGCCGGGGTGGGGTTGGCTCGATGAGAGTTGTCGAGACGCAAGGCTTGCGAGACAATAGAAGAGACTTGTCTAGATGGTGTATTGGGAATAGATTGTATAGAGCAGCTGGAGAGCAATTGAATGGGAATATGAAAGGTGCTAGCAGCGTTATGGGGAGGCCAGCGGCCGTTGTATATATATCAGCTCTGTATCCGTTGGTGGTGGGACGGTGAATGGGGTACAGTGTGGCGGCAGCCTCGCGGGGGGTCGCACTACGGTTCGTACAGTGTCTACACGAGAAGTATGGGTAGTCTGACGTCGTGAGACCACGTCAAATGAAAAGAGGCGAGCCAAGAAATAACAAAGGCCATGTTTTTCTGAAGCTCAATGTGATGAGCGAGGCGGAGGCGGAGGGGTTTGGGGGGGAGGGGCAAAGGGGCTACAGCCTCAGGGGCCCTGATGCCGGGATGTTACTGGAGGTCTTCGGTCCCTTTTTCCTGGTGGAGGGCTGCTCGGACAACCCTGCCAGGACGGCGGGGCTGCAGATTTAGCTTCTCTGGTCTTTGAATTATTTAGAGTTTTTGCTGGTGCAATTTTCCTTCTTCTGTGCCGTGTCTGAAAGTGGTTTGCCAACCATCTACGGCAGAAACACAGCACAGGACTGCACTGCAGCCTACTACCTACGTACAGGCTCCAGTGGGTAGTACCATTTTCAGTGCCCTCGTGCAGCAGCCGGCAGATCGCCACGTATGTACAAGACCCAAAGTATATAAAAAAAAAGGAGGCGAGATGATTGAAACATGAACAAATATAGACACAACGAAGAAATAATCAAGTACTTTACCAAGTATCTTTCCAGCCACCCACCATGTTGTTGCCCTGTTGACCAGGTCTGCACGCCGGCATACGTCATTGCCTAGTCTCGCTACGAGCACACCAGGAACTTGCACAAAGAAACGAGGCCAAACAATGGATGGGCGCTAAAAAAAGACGAGGAAAATCCCCATTGCCACTAATAAACATCGAATAATACCATTGTCGAGCCCGTTTCAAGCCCCGTATATATAATATGACCTCTGCTCATGAGCGATATGACGGCATAGCCATGCCCTGTCTCTAGAGACCCTGAGATGTTGGTCTGTATCCGTGGATTACAATACATGGCAATCTCTACTGCTCAGGCGCGGCGTGCTTTTTATTGGATCTGATCCCAGTCCATCATCATTCAGTCCCGTCTTCAAGGCCGTCGGCCCGCCCGCTTCCTCGTATCCAGAAACACGGATCGACAGCGTGTCCTGCATGCCCGTTGTTCTGCGCGACCAGCCCATGCTGGCCTATGCTAGGTTACTACCAGTAGGTAGGTGGTAGGCTTTCGAATTTCAATCAATCCAGTGCTGTCAGCCTGCGCTTCTCACAGGCTTGTCCTCCGGCAACTTGCAAGTCGGCCTCGTTTGACCCGCTGAGCTACTCAGGCCAAGCTTTATCGCTGCGAGCAAAAGCCCATCTCAATCGCATCTGACATGCAGCACTAGCCAGGGGCGGACGGCAACCACCATCAGCCGCTGAGCCCCGAGGGTGAGGCTCGCTGCGTCCGGGTAGCCTGTCACTCACTGTTATTAGGTCATTAGGCTGCTGTTAGTGCTTTGCAGTCGCAAGTCTACCCGCTGTGGCGGTCGCTGCGCCTCGCGCCAAATTTAGAAGCACAATTGTGGGCTCTCCTGATGCTGTGCAGTGTCTTAATATAGCATTTTTTGGCACCTACAAAAGATTTTACGATATTGGGATTTGATACACATCTTGGGAGTGGAGTTTGCTCTATTCGCTGCTGCAAATGTTGGCTCGTAGCTCGTGAGTCGTGAGTGACATCATCATAGCCCGTCGGTACACATCTTGTCTGTCACTGAACAAGGCCAACTCAGATGAAGAGACGGTTCAACAATGCAAATATGATTATCGACAACCAGAAACTCTCTTCCAGTATCCTAAAGAGACTGCAGAATATTACTTTTGTGCTGATATGAACTTGTTTCATTGCATTGTGAACAAGGCCACCACAACACTAGCATTACCTCAACATGAATCTCCAGCCTCAGCTGTCCAAAGCTCCCCATCATCACCACGTCACTCACTGCCTATCAGCGACAGCCCTAGAAGTTGCCGAAAACGCACGCAAAACAATGGCTCATTGCTTGTAACCAAAATTGCATTGCTATAATTTCACAATGAGCTCTGCCGATCCAGACCTTCAAGCTGGCCCTGGCGACAACCCGTCGCCACCGCCTCAGCCGTCGTCTTTCCACGGCCGTCTACAGCTCCAAGACTTCATGTACCAGTCCGCCGACGCTCCGGCCACGCCCCGACGCAGTCCTCGGCACCAAGCGGCCTCCGCGTCCGCTTCACCATCCCTCCGCGCCAAGCCCATACCACGGAGTCGCGCCCGCGACGTCGCGCCACCCTCCTCCGGCACCAGCTCCTCCGCCTCGGGCATCACCAAGCCCAAGCGGAAGAAGCGCCCCTCCCCGGGCTACGCGCCGCCCTCCACCTACGCGCACCTGCCGCTGCTCCCCGACGCCGTGTGCGCCAACCTGCTCGTCTTCTTCGTCGGCCTCAACCCGGGCCTGCAGACGGCGCGCACCGGCCACGCCTACGCGCACCCGACCAACACCTTTTGGAAGCTGCTGCACTCGTCGGGCATCACGCCGCGGGCCTGCACCGCCGACGAGGACCGCCAGATGCCGGAGCTCTACAGCCTCGGTCTGACCAACATTGTCGCCCGGCCGAGCCGCAACGGCGCCGAGCTCAGCAGGCAGGAAATGGACGAGGGCGTGGCGCTGCTCGAGGAAAAGGCCCGCGCGTGGCGGCCCGAGTCCATGTGCATCGTCGGCAAGAGCATCTGGGAGAGCATATGGCGCGTGCGCCACGGTGGCAAGGCCGTGGGGACGAGCTTCCGGTACGGCTGGCAGGATGAGGCGGAGAACATGGGCGTCGTGCAAGGCGAGTGGGAGGGCGCGAGGGTCTTTGTCGCCTCAAGCACCAGCGGGCTGGCGGCCACGCTGTCGCCGGTGCAGAAGCAGGAGATTTGGAATGAGCTCGGTGCTTGGGTCAAGATGCGCCGCGCTGAGAGGGAGGTTGCCGCCGAGCGAGAGGCTGCGTCGAATGGGTGAGCCTCACATTTTTACGTGTATATACGCACCACATAGCACCATGGCAATGATTGGATTACGTGAGGATTTAGTGGCAGATCAAAGCCTTTTTGATTCCTTGCAAGCTCGCAAATATGTCTGTAGTTCATCTTTTCAGACACCTCTCGCTCCTTTTCCTCTCAACAACGGTACTGCTGCCAATCCAACTCCATGACGCCTTAAAATCCCAAGGTGTTCTACCTAAACAAAGCGCTCACTTGCGCCGCAGCATCCTTTTAGCGTGTACACTATTTCTCGAATCATGTAGCCTTCATTGTCAAGCCCCTCAATCACTATTTGCAGCGCTTCTCTACAATGTTGGCACCGTTCTCCTCGTACTCCTTTCTTGAGATCCACATCTGGTGAAATGTACCCAGGCTGGCCAGGATACTGCCACCGATCCAGGGAGCGAAGCGGCGTTCGCTCGTCAGGCCTGCCGCGTGAATCTTGATCTTGAGGCCGGGGTACATGGCCGTCAGCTCGTTATTCAGGCGGTCGTTGAAGCCGTTGATCAGGCTGGAGCTACCAGTCACGACCACGTTGGCGAGCAAATTGCCGCGCAGGTCAACATCGATAGCGCTGAGCGATGCCTTGATGAGCTCAGGGATCGTCTGGCCCTTGGTGAGGCGCTCCGATTCAGGCACGGGCAATCCGGCGTTGTCGTCAAAGAGACCCTCGGTCACCTTGAAGCGCTGCTCGCGCCACATCTGGTTGTAGCCGTCTGGCATCTCGAACACGCGGCCGGGCTGGGTCTTAACATAATCCTCATTGCCGGGTGCGCCGAGCTTGCCGGGTCCGCGCCACACTTCGACAACCGACTCCTTAAACTCGGTCAAGGTGCGCTCCTCCTCGTACAGCCTGAACGAGTCGCTGACCTGAAAGGGGAATTTGCGCTCGCGGTACTGCGCGGGCGCCAGGGCATCGACTGCAGTCTTGTTCTCAATCAGATATGTGGGCACCAGGTCGACTGGAGGCTCCGAAGTCCGCCACAGGTGGCGGATCTGGGAGGAAAGCCAAAGACCACCAGCAGGAGAACGCTGGACCGAGCGCTTCAGAACCATGCCGTCGTGAATCGCAGTGACAGACGTGTTGGCGCCGCCGACATCAATGACAAGAGCAGTGGCCTTGCCCGCAGCAAAAGCAGCCAGCACGGGTGTCTTGCTCAGCCAGAACGCGGGGCAGCCCCAGTTCTCCATCACCAGCTCAATGGCCTTTTCTCTGTTCTTTGGCGTGTTCCACGGCGCCTCTGTAATGAGCAGAGGGTTCTCCTGCAGCGGTTTTTCTTGCGTCTCAGCCTCCTCCATCGCGACGTCGCCTTCGGTGTCGGCTTCCTTGGGCTCGTCGTTGAGACCATTCTTGGAAGGGTGCGTCGGGCGTTCGGGTTGAAGGCGCTTGATCAACATGTGCTCCCACACCTTGTTCGCGACATCCCAGTCCTCAACAATGCTGTCGCGGTTCATATAGTTGCGAATCTCGAAATCGGAGCGTGGGATGAGGCACTCGTCGCCAAATACATCCTTAGGCGGGTCGCTCGTAACATGGCCGTAAAACGAAGGCAGCACAGATTTTGGAACATCTTCGCCGGCAAAGCCTGCGCGTGTGGTGCAGTAGCCAGGGTCGAGCACGAGGGCCGATACCTCATCTATGAAAGCAGATTAGCGGGCGAGAACGCCATTGCGACCGGCGCGCGAGGCAAAGGGAGAGACGCGAGGCTCACCTCCGCCATAAATGTCGGTGGGCTGAGCCGTAGTTGGCAAGGGCTGTTGCGCCATGTCGTCTGGGGTTGTAATGATACGCGATGAGATGCTGGGACGCCAATTGGGCAAAGTGGTGGCTAGTTATAGTCGTTCGCGCTGCAAAACTGGTTGGTGGTTGGCGGGAGTGAAGCCAAAGCTCCCAGCGCCCGCTGGAGCTTCCTGGTGGGGAGTCGTGACTAAGCAAGTGGATGTCATGCCGCGGGTCCTTGAAAAGAACTCACGCTGGCACCATTTTCTTTTTTCCTTCTACTTCCCAAGTTATTTCTCGTCTTCGCACCGAGAAACTTCATCCTGCGCCGCAGATTGGCGCGTGTAATATTCTATGAAGCTATGAGTGTAAGTTATTCCGAAATCTCTATCATCCAACCCTTTCTTTCATGATGAATTCGCATCCTCGCTTCAGAACCGCTGCGATTGACACAGCTTGCTGTGTATGATTACACAATGCCAACCACTGATCATTTACCACCTTCTACTTTGCCAATGCCAATATTTATCATGGTCAGAAAGCTAATGCCAAAACAGACATTATGATATCTCGTATTTGCTTGCGGCAGTGCCGCGCAGTAGCTGGACGCATCTCGCAGGTGCATCCAATCCCCCTGCGCAATCCCATTGCTAGACAAAATGTCCAGACCTTTGCCTCCATGCCCGATGCGAGAAATAGCACATCCACACCCTCGGAGCCTCGTGATGAGGCCGAGCATGAGTCGCCCTTCAAGCAGCAGCGCCGGTCAGATCTGGGGAAAGACCAGGCGAGTAAAATGCCGGTTTACCCCCAATCGTATCCTCGCATAGAGCCATCCGAGGCGCGCATGGCAGTTCCAGAGTTTCTCGAGAGCAAGGAGGACGACTTGTCCCAACCTCTCGTCAACTTGGTTGGCCGTGTGCGTGCTAAGCGCGTCGTTGGCAAATATCTCGTCTTTCTCGATATCGTAAACGAGTTTCAAAAAGTGCAAATCGTGGTGA
The DNA here is from genome assembly GCA_024472245.1 of Beauveria sp. NWAFU-1. Lineage (NCBI taxonomy): Eukaryota > Fungi > Ascomycota > Sordariomycetes > Hypocreales > Cordycipitaceae > Beauveria > Beauveria sp. NWAFU-1. The sequence continues at coordinate 5,101,734 of JANBXD010000001.1, read as the reverse complement.
ATAGGTCAAAATGCCTCCCGCCTGCTGAGAATATCTGTACACACAACAACAAGAAGTTTCAAATCTTCAAGTCGCTCATCCAAGTCGGCGACCATATATGTAGGCCCTCCTAGACATTCCATTCGTGGTCACCTGTGCTGACGTCGCCACAGCCGTCAAAGGTGTTCGTGACCATACGCCCGCAGGTCTGTTGACCCTTTCCGCGAGAGAACTACCAGAGCTTCTGTCGCCAACTATGGAGCAAATTCCCGACATTCTCATCGACCCAAAGACCAAGATGCAGGATCGCCACGTAGACATGCTTGTCAATAAGGAGACTGTCGATATTCTGCGTCTTCGTTCCGAAATCACAAAGCACATGCGTGATCATTTTCACTCGAAGCGGTTTCTCGAATTTCAAACGCCCATTCTGGCGGAAAATGCTGGAGGCGCCATTGCTCGGCCGTTTGTCACGCGCGCCACTGAGTTTAAAGATAAAGACTTGGCACTTCGTGTCGCCCCAGAGCTCTGGCTCAAACGACTTGTCGTTGGTGGCGTTGACAGAGTCTTTGAAATCGGCCCTGCCTTTCGCAATGAAGGCGTGGATGCCACACACAATCCTGAATTCACAATGTGTGAATTCTACAGCGCATACTCGAGCCTGCCAGACTTGATAAAGGAGACAGAGGAGCTTCTCACCAGCCTCGCCAAGCATACACAAAGGCTTATTCAAACACAACTCACATCCTTGCCACCGATCGATCTGCAAAAGTTCAAGCGGCCATTCAAGCAGGTCGAGCTCGTGCCAGCTTTGGAAGAAGCCACCGGCGTTCGCTTCCCCAAGCTGTCTGCAGAGGATGCGCTGCCGGAACTTCTCGCTCTCATGAAGCTGGCGGGTATCGGTATTCCTGGCGATATCCCTACTTCGCTGCCTAAGCTCCTCGATCGGCTGGCCGCCATATACATAGAGCCCAAGTCGTTTGAAGAGCCTCTTTTTATTACCAATCACCCGGCTTGCATGTCGCCGTTGGCCAAGAGCTTCCTCTGCCCAAAGACATACCAACTAGTATCAGCACGGGCAGAGCTCTTCGTCGGTGGCCGAGAACTCGCCAACATGTATGAAGAGGAGAACGACCCACAAGAACAGCAGCGCAAGCTTACCTCGCACCGCAACCTGGTCAACACGGATGATGGTGATGTTGCCATCAACGCTCCCGAGCAGGAGCCGCTTGACAGTGAGGTGTTGGAGGACGTAATGGCCCTCAGAGACGAATCGGAGATGGAAGACACAGGGATGGGAGAGAAGCAGGAAGTGGGAGAGAAGCAAGAGATGGAAGAGTTCGAGATGGAAGAGCTCGAGATGGGAGAAGAAGAAGAACAGACGGATCAGGAAGTCTTTGACAATCACATGAAGAGGCCTGAGGACGAAGACGACTGGGCTACGTCGCCTCTTGATCGAAGCTACATCAAGGCTCTGGACTATGGCCTGCCTCCTACCGGAGGCTGGGGTTGCGGCGTTGAGCGTCTTGTTATGCTCTTCTCCGGCGCCACTCGTATCAGCGATTGTCTGAGCTTTGGCACAATTCGAAATGTTGTGGGTTTGACCTCGGACGTGAGCAAGAAGGAAAGTGATAAGTCTTGACCGACTGTATGTATAATCATAAGGACCAGCGACGCTGTCGCGTGTATATCTAGCAGACCTTTCATTGAGTTAAGACCATCTAGCGTTGCAGCTTCGTAATAGATATCAACCAACATACTTCACAAAAGATTCATCGGATGCCTCGACACATGGCAGTTGAGCAGTAACGCCGTCTTGCATTTAAATCAGCTATAAAAAGAGTACAAGGATATCTAAATAAGTTTTACAAAATAGTCAGTCGCCAGCATCAGTCTGACCTGGCTTAATATTCAAGTTGATGAACATGCGAATCGAAGGTATAAAAAAACAAGCGTTCCGTCTCTTTCCCGCAACAAGAATCAATAAAGTGCTCAGCTTTGTACTTGTATATGTTTTAAACATGCAGTATTGTTAGTTGAGGACGCTGCCGGCAATCTGGAACAGGCTGGAGGCAATCTTGCCCGCGACGCCGCCCGCGACGCCGCCCTCGGCGCCGGTCGAGGAGCTCGCGCTGGAGACCCAGGCCTGGACGGTGGCATCGTCGAGGCCCTTGGAAAAGTCAGTGTCGGCGGGGAGGACGCGGATGGAGACGCCGGCGTCGGCGTCAAAGATGACGGCGCCCTTCATGTAGGCGTCGACGGGACGGGCAAAGTAGTCGGAGGAGCCGCCACCGGAGGCGAGGTGGACGGTGCTCTTGCACTTGGTGTCACCCTTGGCGAGGACCTCGAAGAAGTCAAACTCGCCGCACTTGGGCCAGCAGCTGCAGGCGTTGTACTGCGCGGAGCGGGGGATGTCGGCGTTGAGGGCCCAGATGGCGGGCATGTCGCCGTTGAAGCCGACGTTGCCGTCCATGGGCATCTTGAAGTTGAAGAGGAAGATTTTGTGCGTGCCCTCGAAGCCCTCTGCAGAAGCAAGGAAAAGTTTTTTGTTAGTACATCTGCTCTGGGGAAAAACGGGATGCGAGCGCCAATTGGCGGTAGGATGCGAAGTGTGTGGGACTTACTGTACGCTACGTCCTTTGCGCGGGAGAAGCCGCAGCTGTCGTCGCAAGGCTCGCCGCTGAAGATGGCAAACTCCTTGTTGGAGGGAATGTCGACGTTGGCGAGGACCTGGGCGGAGCTGGCACCGCCATCGCCCTTTGCGTTGAGGAAAGAGAGCGAGTTGCCCCAGACACTGTTTTCAGAAAAACTAATGTTAGCCCTAAGCAATTCTTGTCCTCTTCGTTGTTGTCTCGAGAGAGATTCTGGGGAGGGGGTGAAGATTTACGTGTCAAAGACACCAGAGCCCTGGCCGCCATAGTTGGCGAGAAAGACGAGGTTCTCGGCCTCTTGGGTCTCGGCGTTGTAGTACGAGGTGCGGTCCCAGTCCTTGCCCGAGGCGGCAGGCTTGGCCTTGGTAGCCGCGTCGGGGACTGCCGGGGCCGGCGCCGGCGCGCTGGCGTCGACACCGGCATTGGCATTAGCAACAGGGGCGGAGGCGGGCACGGTGGGAGCCGCGGCCGGCGCCGGCGGGGCGGCCGTGGGAGGACCGTAGTAGACCTTTTCCCAGGAGACGACGTCGCCGTTGATGGTGGCGGTGATCCATTCGGTGCGCTTGTTCTTCTTCTTGGCCTCGTGGAACTGCTGGTGGCCGTGGCCGCGCTTCGTCTTGCCGGCGGCGGCGACTTCTTGGCGTCTCTGCTTGTTCTTGCTCGACAGGGTGTAGACGGCCACCTCCTTGACGTGGATGGGGCCGCGGAAGTGAAGAGACAGCTAAGACGGGTGTTAGTACAATGTATCAAAGAGACTTTTTTTCTCTGAAACTCGGGTTCGCGAAGAAATCTGTGTGTTGGTTTTGCGTGGGACTTACACCCTGATCAAGGGGAGCAAGAGGACCGCTAAAGGTCTTGGTCTCCTTTTGGCACTCGCCAGTCGTGCTCATCGACTTGACGGCCTCGTAGCTGCCGGAGCCACCGATGCCTTGGTACAGAATGTGTTGGACGGCGCCGCAAAAGAAGTTGCCGCCCTCGTTGACGGCGCTGCCGGAGCACTGCTGGGTGAGACTCGCTGCCGCCATGCTGGCCATGGCGACCAACGGAATCGGGGTGTACTTCATGGTTTTCGGCACTCGTAATATCGGCGGCTATCAACGGTTTGGGATTCAAGGGATTCGATATAAGGAGAGGTTTCTGAAACTCTCTTCTTTTCTCTCACTAGAGATTTATTCGGTGGCGTAAAATGTACGTAATGGCTCAAGGGAATGGCAGGCGATGTGAAGCTGTAAAGACTCTCACCAGAGGAGTTTTGTATAAAGATTGGATGAGCAAAAGAAGCGCGAGCGCAAAACAGACGGCGAAACACACAAAGGAAATGGCCTCGATATTATATGGGACAAAGAGGGCTATCCGCAACTGGTATATTACTGCTTGGCTACATTAAAGACCCTGCACTGGGCGCTCGCCGCCCACACACACCACCTTCGGAGAGCCTGTGGTGGCGCGCGGTCGATATGACAATGGCAATATGGGCGTCCGTCGTCTTCCCATGCACTGGCATGGTGGTTGGTCAACCCATAACCCATTCCACCACCCACCACGGCGCCAAGGCCAAAGGTCAACTAGCAACGAGTGGAAATCGGAAACATCGGTTCAATTCTTCCCCACAACACCAAGCGGCTAGCGTCAGGGGCATCCCAAAGCTGCGTTCTTTGCCGTGTTGCTATTGGCCAAGGGTACAATGGAGGCAAGGAGATAACTGGCTGGGGGAGATGTCTTGGGCCTTGTCTTTACTTGGGTGGCTTGGAGATTAAAAAAACGTCCAAGGATAACAGATTAGGCGACGGTGAGGAAGTTGAGAACCCACGAACCCAAGTGTCACGGTCTCGGTTGGGTTGATTAGGCGAACCGCTAGATTTGCACAGGCAGGGCAGGGACCCACGATTCTCAGCCTGGTAAAGGTATTGTTGCTCGACGCTATTCCGCCTTTACGCTATTCAAAAGAGTGGTGGCGGCAGTTCTTCTGACTCGCTCAACTGGACTAACCTATTACCAGTAGTTCGTTGACAACCAAATGGACAATGCCTATTGTCTCGGAGGCTTTCCTCTCTTTACCTCTCTAATTACAAAGTACAACTGGCAGCTGGCTGCTATCAGTAACTCCCTTGCCACCGGTCGAGCGGCCCGTATTATTAACGAGGACCATCCAAGCCGGGGCCCTGGTCCATTCCGTACTGGCACGGACAATAACTTGTTATTCGTAATCGATAGAAAACCCCAGTGTCTTTGCATTATCACCAGCAAGGGACTATCAGTAACATGAAATCCCCCCATCATCACCTTCACGTGGTTATCATCTGTATTAGACAGTGTGGCACTCTACTGTAACTAGGCGCCCAACTTTCCACCACTTATTTGCCCACACGTCCTCTCCCAGTTTTTACTCCAGGCCGCCACAGGGTCCGTGAGAGGACCCCTAGCACGCCGGGAGCTGAGCTAGTTGTTGGAATATTCCGAGCGGGCTGGACACAACTCTCGTCAGACTCCCAATAAGCATTGGCGCCACGAGCTTTCGCCCCCTTGATCTTCTTTTCCTTTGCAGTCTCGACGACGATCGCGGACATTCCCCCCCCCCCCCCCCCCTCCCCTTTTTTTTTATAACTTGTATCAAGTACAGCGTCTCTGTCCCTTTCACTTTGATGGCTCTCGTGGTTGAGAGCTTTTTTCTTCGGCCGCATCTCTGGAATGCGGGCTGCCCAAATCCACGAGCCCCTCTCCTTGGGTTGCCGTGGTGCACACGGCGTGATATGTGACGAGAATCATGCTTGGCCGCATCTCCCCGCCTCTCACAGACACTTGGCCTCATTTCCCCCCCCCCTTCCAAAAAATCTCCTGGGTTGGGGCAAAGGGACGCCACAAAGAGATGTACTGGTAGCCACGCTTATGCGCGCACGTGCGACATGTGATGCCAGCTCAAACTTGTTGAATGCGATTCTGAATATTGGCAAGCGAAAGAAAGAAAAAAAAGTCATGACTATGCAGAACTGAGTCTTATTAGTACCCACCTTCCTTTCTTTTACTTCTCGCTTTCAAGATTTCCCATTCATAGCATTGTGCTCCTTGTGCCAATTAGTCGCCAAGCCCTCACAGCGCACAGCGCGCGCCGTTAGTTCAAATTGAATACTTTTTGATTACCGCAAAACATCTCTCTCTTGGCTTTTGGCTTGGCTTTTGGCTTGGCCTCAATCTCATCTGGCAAGAAAATCTCCATGGTAGCCGCGTCATCTCGCTGGCACACCCCCTACCATCTCCTTTCCCCCAAGAGTCTCGGCAAAACACGCAATCTCGTCTTATTCGTTTTTTTTTCCCACGACTTTTAAAAAGGAATGGAATCGGAGCAAAGGAGTGAAAATCGTTGCTAAACTCTAAATAAGAGTTCTTAATAAACGCCCGCAAGCTTCGGGCTGCTCTTGATAGGCCCACCTCTTGGTCTGGACCAGGTCAAAATAGCAAACAATGGCTGGGAGCAAACAAGTTTGACAGTAAAAATCCATCTACGCCTGAATTCAGCTTCATATGTAAATCACAGTCTAGATCTAGTCGTCGATGCCTCCCCACTCGCCCTCTGCACCGCCGTCGTCGCGCTGCGTCGTCTTCCGCCTCTTGCTGCCTTCAATCGCGCCGCGCCTGTTATTCTCCCTGCGCCGCTCATAACCGCTCGTCGACGTAATCCTGGCCTGCGTCGCGCCACTGCGCCGCGACTCGACGCCGCGCTCGCGCAGCTTCTTGCGGTCCGCCTTGTTGACCTTTGGCAGCGCATCAAGCAGCCACTTTTGGATGCCATCGCCCGTCTTGCCCGCCTGCCGCTCGCTCGCCGCAATCACGTTGGCCACCGTCTTGACAAATGGAATGTCCTCCTTGGTGTAAAACGTGACGGCGATGCCGCCCTCGCGGCCTGCACGCCCGGTGCGGCCCGCCCGGTGCACGTAGGCCGCGCTGGAGCCGGGCACGTCGTAGTTGACGACACCGTTGACGCCGGCAAAGTCGACGCCGCGGGCGAGCACGTCGGTCGTGATGAGCACCCAGATCTCGCCGGCCCGGAACTTGCGCATGATGGACGCGCGCGCAGACTCGGGCAGGCCGCTGTGCAGAGCAGCGATTCGCGCCGAGCCACCAGCTTCCAGCGGTATGTCATACTTGAGCTCTTCATGAAGAGCCGCCGCTCTGTCAATCGTTTGCGTAAATACAATGAAAGGGGGCCGTAATGGAACGGAATCGTCTGCCGTCGTAGGATGTAAAAGTTGGCGAAGAGCAAGCAGTTTACCCTGCTCACTAGCAGTGTACGTGAGTTTGTGGACAATATTGGGTACTGCAGTATCCTTTAAGCCAACAACCAGACGAACAAACGGCTTGGGATGTACTCCCAGACCTTCGGCTCTCGATTGTAGCTTATCTGTCATGATGGCTTCGATGTTGGATCCCATCGTTGCCGACCAAAACGAAACTCGCAAGTCTGTGTTGGTGCACGCGGACCAGACACCCATTGTCTGCTCGTAAAAGAGCGCATCCAACAGAACGTCAGCCTCATCGAGAATGAGATCCCTGACATCGGGTAGTACGCGATGAGTCGTCGCAGGTCCGGATGTGAGGAAATTTAATAACAGCTGCGGTGTGGTGACCAGGATATCAGGTTTCGCCGCTGTGGCTTTATTTGTGCGCTTCGGATTTTTGTTCTCTTCGTCTTCGTCTTCGTCTTCGTCTTCACCCTCTTCCTGGTCTTCTTTGTCGCTTTCGCTGTCCTCTGCCAGCTCCTGCTCCTCCGTGTCAAGGTTCATCTGCTTCTTCATGGCCATGATCTTGATACCGGTCCCTTGCAGCAGCTTCAGCCCCTCATTCACAATCTGATGGGCCAACTCTCTTGTGGGTACCACAATGACAGCCTCGAGCTCGTGTTGTGTCGTAGTCGCCTCGGGGTCGTTTGGGTCCATGCCTCTTCGTCGCATGATCTGGTTAATGGCCGGGATCAAAAAGCTGATCGTCTTGCCGCTTCCAGTCGGCGCCACTGCCAGAAAGTCCACACCATTCTCTAGGCCCTCGGCATCGCAATCTCCGAGTGCCTGCTTGGGTTCCAAAAGCAGTGGCAGACTACCCAATTGCACCTCTGTCGGCACGCGATAGCTTTGCGCAACCAAATTCTCGGAAATGCGCCGCGAGATTCCATATGTACTGCGAAGCTGACCGAAAGTCTCCAACGGCTGTGGATACAACTGTGCCTTTTTCTTCTCGTCCTTTTTGGATTCCTCCACCGCCGCCTTCTTTTTCTTGCTCTTCTCGACTTTCTTGGGCTCCTCTTCCTGCTTCGACAAGAGTGTGACTTTGAGACGGTGTGACCTCAGTATCTGCCGGCACTCTTCTTCGCTGATTCGCTTCGCGGGCCTCGGTGTGGGAGTCGAGGCTTGCTCGCCGGCCTTGTTTTTGGAGTCGTGTGCCTGGGGTTTCGCGGAGGCTTGTTCGGGTTTGGGGGCGAAAAAGTCGACCTCGGGCAGTTCCTCCGCCGAGGAGCCCTCAATAGGCTGCTTCTCCGTCTTGGATCGCTTGCGCTTCTGCCCACGCACCTCGTCGTGGTACAGCTGCGGGTTGGTGGCCGCGACACCGGTCGACGAAGGCAGCTTGGCCGACGCGCCGCCAGCGTGCCCTGCGCTCTTGGCCGTGCGCTTGGTCCCGCGAGACAGTACCTTGAGAATATCCATGCTGCGACGCAGGCTACAGGCGCAAATTCAAACCGGCTGAGGAAACCGGCGGAAAGTGCGTTCGTTTTGCTTGTTGTAGGGGAAAAAAGGTTTTTTTAAACGGCGACAGCTGCAACTTTTTTCTGGGCCCCGGGCTTGGTGGGGGATCTCTGGTGGAGCCGGATACAAGGCGGTGCCGGTGCCGCCGTCCGGCGACTCTGTACTTGGGCATGTCGCTCGATAGAAAATTGGAGAAAATCATTCATGACCCCGTTATTCTCAGCTCTTCTCATTATAAAACTGATGTGTGCTGTTCTTAGCTGAACGCGAGCCTTCTCTGACAACGTCTTCGAGCACGGAGGTTCATTACGGGCAGCGAGTACGTGTTACCGCCAACATGACTCGAATAAGACATATAAATATTCAAATAGGGGGCGAACTTACTCAAGGGCTGGGATCATTGCAAGACCAACATGTGGCTGTTCAAGTTCATTATTGTCAAGACTATAATCGCGAGGATTCAGGAAAGCAATAACACAAGAATTACATCACACTGGATCAAGTCGTCGAGCCCTCCTAGACCTTTACTTGCGTTGACTGAGACAAAGAGCAAAAGTTATCTTATACCCGGGCTTTCAATTTGGTGCTGTGGCACTTCCAAAGGTCTCCTCCCGTTCCTCGGCTTCTTTCTTCACAATACTATTGGTATAGGTCAATCCATTGCACCCCTATTCCAAGCCATATTCCAGTCTTGGATAAATCAAGTCTGGGAGCAATGATCAATGATAATACCATGAATAAGTCGTGTGTTGACTTACCATTTGTGTCTAGTCAGCCTCGTCAAGTGACTTCATCTTCTTGTAAACGTCAGATCCAGCCTCGACACTTCCGTAGAAAAGCGGTCTATGATGCCATCTTCAAAGTCTCTGCTGGTAAAGCCCGGTGCCAGCTGAACCGTATAGCGTTTCAGAATCTCAACAATAGCGTGACGCAGCTCCAGCAACGCAAGCTGCTTCCCAGGACACGAATATTTTCCTACTCACGCCATGCTTAGTAAATCTACAAGGGCATCTCCAGTCGGCTGACACCATAAAGGGGGCAAGGCGACTCACCGACGGAGAATGGGAAAAAGGCGGATCGATCCACGATGAGCTCCGGTCTTGTCGTCCAGCGTTCGGGAATAAACTCGTTTGGTCGAGGAAACGCTTCCTTGTCTAGCCCAGGTCAGCATTAGCACGCAGGAAGCACAGCAGCGCTACCGCTCCCAATTTTGCAATATATACGTACTGCGATGCATTACGATTGCGGGGACCTGTACTATCATGTTTCCTGGAATAAGAGTATCCCCCACCTGCAGCCCTTCTGGCGGTGTCATTCGCTGCGTGCCGGACGCGACCGGGGGCCAGAGCCGCAGCGTCTCGTCAATGCATGCTTGGAGGTAGCCCAGCTTGGCGAGCCGTGCAGGGTCGCACTCGTCGGTTCCAGGAGGGTCGGCATCAATCTCTTGCTGCAGCTTCCTCTGGGCGTCTGGATTGATCGAGAGCTCATAAAAGAAGTTCTGTAGGGTCACGGCTACGGTCTCGCTAGCTTCTCGTCAGCACAGTGACGCAATGTGTGTGTCTCGGCCAAGATTCCCACAACGTACCTTCCAGCGACGATAATCAAAAACATGTCGCCTTCTAGAAGCCGACGCTGCGTCACCGTCAGCTCCGCCGAGCACGGAAAGTGCTGTAGAATGGCAGAGAAGAGGCTGCAGACGGAGCCTGCCGGCTTTTCCTGTTGACCACGTCAGAATCACAATCCGAGCAGGATAAGGCATGCCAAACCGCCATACCATCTGCGCTTCAAGCTGGTCGTGCAGCCATTTTCGAAAGGCGAATAATCTCGCGTTCAGCACAGGAATCTTCTTCATCAAGAGGAAAAGCCACGGAAGGTGCGCAACGGTGCCAAGGAGGTTCGCACTGTTACGAAGAAGCTCCATAAAGTACGTCGGTTTTCCCGTAGTGAGCAGATCAAAGGATTGACCAAAGGCCATCCAGCCCATGACCTCGAAACTAAAATGCTTGAACCATTTAGAGGCGTCAAATACTTGGCCTTGACTAGCCTCGAGTCTTTCCACGAGGTTCTGCGTAGTCTGCGCAATGATATCCCTATAGTCTCGAATTCCTTTACATTCGTTAACTTTTCAGCTTGAGTGATCAGAGCCTCGAAATATTGTACCTGCTGAGCTGAGTCCACGCTCCCAGGTTCTTCGCTGCTGCGCGTGTGCGACTGGGTCCCTGGTTGTGTGCAGAGTCATCAGCGGTTTGGAGTGTTCATACCAAGGACCCTTGTGGCATTTCGACTTGGGGCCGTGAATAGCCTGAACAGCTTCCGGTTTGGTGATGGAGAGTGTAGAGGGCCCTGCGCACTGCGATCAGCGTTGATCGTACATGAATGGCGTCGCGGGTCGAGAGTTACCTAGCCGCACAATATCGCCGTATCGCTCATGTAGTTGCTGCAGCTCACGATAAAGCCGCAAGCGTTTGGAGAGAAACAAAAGATAAAAGTTGGACAACCGCGCCATGAAGGGCCCGGGATACCGACATAGGGCATGGAAAAGGGCCCTGTACACGAGCATGCTGGTGTACAAGCCAGCCATCGTTGCGAGCTCGAGGGTTGCAGAGCTCCTGAAAGACACCCACCAGCTGTCGACGGCAGATACTGCGTGTAGAACGACTGTAAACCCCAGGTTCAGTAAAACGGTACCGACGACGATGTCGCTCGCATAAGCATCCCAGTCTCCGCGACAGAAGATGAGGACATGCAGAGCATGGCCGGCGAGAAAGGCCAGTAGATGGTTCATGATGTAGGCTCGACTCTTTGAGCTCCACGAATTTCCAGCGATGCAGCAGACAGAAAAGCGTATTCACAATCAAGTTCAACGCACAAGTATTTATGTGTCTTGACTCCAGCTTTTGCGCCCTGCATTGTGAGACCTGGATGCATACCCATGCATATGCCCTGTCTCCCCCGCCCTCCTTGCCTCCTTCCCACACCACACGCTGGCTGTTCAATCACTCACATCCAATGATCCAATGCACCTGCTTTAATTCATGACCAAGTTTGTGATTTTCTGAACAAATCAAAGACATGACTCGAGGAAATGTGCTGCCTACTCAGTGATGCTGGGGAGAGTGGACAGCTTGATAGCAGCTGTTCCATGGCAGCTTCCACTGCTTCAATGTATCGGCATGCTAGGACGTTTTGTGAACTTACAAACACGAGCTCGGCAGTAGGTTCCCGCATCGTGCCATAGTTCCAGCACAAGATGCGTGAGCGCCGGCGTGGTAGAGCACACCAACCTTTCTGGTTGGTGGTCTTCCGTCCTGGGTGGGCTGGAAATTTGCGACAGCAGCAGACGGCATTGTTTCTGCGCCTTGGCGCAGTACTCCCTAGGAAGGTATCGGAGAAAACTTCAAAAAGCGTGCTTTCATTTGCAGGTACGATCGGCTTGGGTTCCCGTGTTTCTACAACATGTTCTCCAGTCAACAGCTCTCATCTGCTGATTCGCATCTCCATCCTGTCTGGAATTTCTTCTTCATCTTGCAGCTCCGATACGTAAAACTTTAGGGAGCCAAGCGATGGTTGCACCATTGACTGATTGTTCCGAATCCTGTCTAGCTGTGTCAAGACTGCCACACGGTTTCATTATGCGGCTAAAACTTGATGGCTAAGGCCGTGAACCAATTCTATTCATTTTTTTTGTATCTTGATCTTGTCATCAGACATGCCGTAATCATATCGTGTAGGGAGTCCGCTTATAAGCAAGTCCTTTAAGTAGCGTCCGGTGTTGTCTCGAGCACTACTGGGTCTTGAAGAGGAGAATGGCGCAGTGGCCGAGGTAGAAGTAGATGAAATGCTTGGTCTCTGCAACGGGAATCAGTTTCGGTCAGGTAAGCCATGTGTCATCTTGTCGAATTTGGATCATACCGTGGGTGACAAAGCTGCCAAAGTTACGGCCGACGATGCAGTGCCAGGTAGGGCCCTTGCGCTCGTCAAACTGCAAATCCAAATCGAATGTTAGAGTATTGTTCTGCATAGTTCTCCATATCGTAATACACTCGTCCCGTATTCGAGTCCGCCTATCTGGGTACTGACCGTGCGCTTAATGTGTTGTGCAATGTCCTATCGTCCAGCCGTTAACAACAGTGCATAATGCGCATGCGAGATGTTTGGGGATGGGCGTACCTTTTCAACGTGAAACTTGGCCATGGCTTCTTGAGCTATCGTGCATGTTAGATCTCCATATCGCATGCAGCTGTGGAGCGGGCCCAACATACCAACTTCAATACACTCTTGCTGCATATCATCGGTCTGGTGGTTGCCTCTGGTCAATCCTGTTCGTGTCGTCGCAGCCCGAAATTGAATCGATGAATCCTCACCATATCAGCAGACTTGATTTGAGCTATCACGGCCCTGTTAGCGGTCACCCCATGTTTGATATGCGCGTGCCGAGGCCGCTGCGGGCAGTGATCTTACCTTCCAGCTTGTCCCTGTTCAGAGGGGTTTCGGGGCCCTTCTCCGCCATTGTGCTTGATTTCTGAGACTGGTTCTGTATCTGCTTTTTTGCCGAAAATTGTGATGCCTACGTTTTTTTGCATCAGCGTGGCTCGTCCGTTTGCGTCGTCGTCAAAAGGCGGACGATTCTTCCCCCTTTGAAATTTCGAGGTTGGCGGTCACACGTACGGGCGTCTTGGCTTTGCGAGGGGGTTGACTATTTTAGTAGATAGAATTCTTGCTGAGCTCTGGCAGAGGATGTACGCGACAAGCTGATCGAGAGTCGTGGCGGTTGTCGGTAAACAAGTTGAAGCTTTGGTGGGCGGTTGGAGCTGGTGTCGCGTCTCCCGCGGCGAGCGCATTGACGAGAGGTGCCCACTCTAACTGGCTCTCCGGTGCAGCCAAAAGCCCGTCCTGCATTGGTTGGTGCTTAAGGCTTACAGTGGAGAACCCCGCAATGCTGCCAAAATACAGTGCAAGATTCCTCCATGACAGAAACTTGTCAAGGCCTGAAGGCCGTGTAACAGTCCACGAACGGGGATTGTGAATAGCATCCTCGGCGCATGCCATATTCATCATCAAGAAGAATCCCGAGATAGGGAAAATCCAAATGTCCATTGATCTTGTACAGTTAGCGCAAACGGATGTTTGTATATTGCAATTACCAACAGTTCACCCTTTGTTCCGCCGTCGCCGACAGCCGCTTTCCAACATCAGACACCTTCTACGACGCGAAAACATCCGCCGTAGTCGATATACGATAATACCTTCGGGCTTTGTTTCCTCCACCATTGGTTTTCCCCCAAACACTGAACTAGATCCTCGGTCAACCTTGCCGATAGATTCCAACTTCAGACAATAACCGCTCGAGATTATCGACGAAAGGGCCAAAATCGACGTCATGATTACCCGTAGGGTAGCGAACGAAAAATGCGGCTCGCTCCGAAGCGAGCTGCCGCGCGCATGAGCATGACGAAATATCGGGAAGATGATACAATGGATCCGAACTAATAAAAACACCAAAAACAAAATTTCAGAAACGTCGTCGTGGCCACAGTGGCTTGGCACCTCGACAATTTCGCGCCGGGTTTCGTAAAGGCGGATATCACATGAAACGTCTATAATCGGAAACGCCAATAGCCAACATCGTTCGCCCCAGCCTCCTAAAGGTAAAAATAGAAAACAATAACCAACCATCTGATATTAACAGAGAGGAAATAAAGCCCAAGCATGACTCGACGAGCTTATTTTACAAAGGGGGTGGTGTGCGGACAAGGTCATGGGGTACATCGAGACGAAAAAAAAAAGAGAATTGGAGATGACTCAGCCACCATTTCGCCCGGCCGGACAACCCAGCCAAGAACGGCCCATCTTGTACACAGAAAGCCTGTATGTTCATTGACACCGCAGAGGGTAACTCGCTGATTACTTTTGTGCCGAAACGGGATGATCAAGGAGCATTGTGATCAAGACCACCTTGGTTATAAATACCCTGACATTGCCCGCTCGATAGTATAACCCCGCATTTTTAAATGTAATACGAGATTTTGCTTGCGCGTACACACTTGACACGCTCTTAGCACGCTCCCTTGCTATCCGGGGGCAGGCAGTTGGTAGTGGTAATACGAGGTTGATGGAACATGTGGCTGCCCGCTAATAACTAGGTATTGTAGCATGACGCCATTCGCCTTCTCTTCACGCCAATGCCGTCCGAAAACAAAGAAGAAAAGAGGGCCGTGGCTTGCAGGGTCTCCATGGGACAAAGATGCAGAAATGTGATGAGTAAAACATCGCTGTTATTTGTACGAGTAATCGCAGCTAATCGCCAGAACGCGCTGGTGGGTTCAGAGTAAACTAAATACCCATGTCTAAATTATCGATTGATATCAACATTACCCCCTCATGGAACCATGGATAAAGAAAATCATTGACAGAAAACGCCGGGAACCCAATGCCGATTCAACTCCATTTCTATCCAAAAATCCAATTCCTTATTCTACACTGACGGCGAAATCGGGGCAGTAGAATGTCACGTTTGACGGCGAATCGTAGGCCTCGGTCCCCATACCGAACGAGCCCAGATAGGCATCCGAGTTCGGGTAGCTCGAGTTGCCAGAGTTGAGGATGTATTCGATCAGCGGGTACACGTCGCCGTGGAATTTTTCCGTAATCGTTTGGGCCTTCCAGGTCAGGACAAACTGACTGGTGGTGGGATGCTTGTCGGCATACAAGTCACTGCACAATCTAATTAGCCTCATTCTCACCAGACTCGACAAAAATGATGCTAGACTCAAGCTTACAAGATGACCTGAGTGCCGGTGGTGGCATCCGTGAGATTCTTTGTCGTCACAATGGACGTCGTGTCCTGACCAATGACGTGGGCAGACGCGCCAATGGCAGCAAACCATATCATGATTTCGAAAGCCGCCTTTTCGTTACTCTTAGAGGTATCGCTGTTCTTATCGGCGAACATATCGATGGCGACGTTGGTGTTGACACTTTGGGAGGCGAGGGTCGACGATTCGCTCGCCGTTGAGTTGTCGTTGCCCATGACATATTTCCACTCGAAATCAACGTATAGCTTCTTGATGGTGTCGAGTTTCTTGGGGAAGATCTTTTCGAGCTTGATGTTGGCGAACGCATGCACATTGTTCTGTCCGGCGGGAGCGGGAGAGTACTGCCAGGTAACTTGGAAGGGAGGTGCCACCTCCGGCTTGGCATAAGTGCCGTTGTTGTTGAAGAGGACCTGACAAGGGCGGCATTAGCTTTCGTGCTGTGCGATGCGAGTTGACACGGTGCGACGCTGCGGTGCGACAGCATCTGCCGCGCCCGGAGGCGAAAGAGTTGTCCTGACTTACATCCATACACATGCCGCTCTTTGCGTTGTTGCTGAGACCCCATTGGTTAGGGTTGACTGTGCGACCATTAGTTTACAAAAGCCGAAATGAACAAGACAGGACGAGACATACAGGTATACTGTTGCTGACCCTTCTCCCAGAAATAACGCAGAGGATTGCCCAGGTCAGCAAACTGGGTGCATGCTTTAGCCAGCTCGACGTTGTTGTTCTTGGGCTTGGGCGCTCCGCCTCCAGGACCGGTGCCGAAGCCGCCGTCGCCGAGGAAGCTACCGGTGTTTCCACCACGGTTGTGTGCGTTCTGAAGCGGGAAGAGAACGCCGAGGGTGATGGCGATGGGGATAACGAGCATGCAAAAGCTCAGAATCCATTTGTAACCGAATCCCATGGTGGTGGCGTGGTGGACAGCTGGGGCGACGAGAATCGGAGGGAGAGGAGAGAAATAGGCGGTCGGTCGATGGATTGAGTCGATTCTCGTCCGTGCTGAAAGCAATTTGAGCCCCAAGAAGAGGAGCCGAAAGTGACAGTGAGAGCTTTTCAGGAGAAGAAAAAAGAGTGAATGGAGTTGGCCTCCCGAAAAGGTCCGAGGAAGGTTCCAGCGATGGCGCGCCAAAGGCTAAGACGGGAGGCAATGCAGCGTAACGGTGGCAGACAGAAGCTGGATGGTTGGTTTTCTTTGTCCCTGGATGGAGGGGTCGTGATGCCTCGCTTTGAATAATCCTTTTGGGGTGAAATGTACAGACGTGTATGCTCAGGCGAAGATTTACCAGACCATAATGGTAAGACTGAGACGGGCGAGGACAAGGTCGCGGACGAAATAAGACGGCCTTTTCGGGCGCTAAACAGGGATGGGCGTGGCAGGCCTGTTAGTGGCAGTGGCAGGACAAGGGGGCAGGTACTTGGAGGAAAGTACGTGCATGACAAGGTGCTGGCCTGGGTCTGGGACTTGGGGGTTCTAGAGCGGTGCACGCAGGAATTCTCCAGTTGGCAGTTTGCCAGCCAGTCAAACCTGTCAAAGTCACCCCAACTCCTCAGCACAAGCAGAACGCTGTTTTATTTTTGACAGCAACGGAGCGCGGGTCGTATTGTGGCAGTGGCAGGCGGTGGATTTACAGTGGGCTTATTCGCCATGGTGGGCTTTGTACAGCTGCGTCTGCTCCTTAGGTACTCAAGGTAATACCTTGCAACTGGGTATCAGGCGGACAGGGATCATGTGAGAGGGAGGGCGACAAGGGCTTGAAGGGCTAAGGAGAAAAAAAAATAGAAAAATTCCCAAGCGACTCGGCAAGAGGTCATGAGGCTAACCAGTTGGGTAGCACCATCTCGGGCCAGAGGGCAACTCAGCCGGGACCGGCATCATGCGTAGAGTGGTTTTCTTGTGTATGGTGATAATATTGTGGACGTACATCAAGCAGAGAGCTCTCCAGTGTTTGCCCTGACCAACCAAGGTCACTTTTAGTCAAAAAGGGGCGAAAAGGGACAAGTCTAGCCTCTAAGTAGAGCTTGAGGGAAAATGATGCTTATCTGACCACAAGGACCGAGCGAGGCATGCAGGATCGAATCAAAGGGGGCTCGAGGAGCTAATCGCCCAGGGGATTAACCGATTCATCAACAGAGCTTGACTTTTAAATTATTCAGGAAGATGGGTCTTAATCAATAGCAGCAAATAGGACCGAGTGGAAGGGAAGTAGAAAAAAAGAAAAAGGCAAAAGGGAAAATTCTGAAAAAGGAGCTCACCACGCTCGCCTGCTGGTACCTGCGTTTGTGGATATAGAGGCGGAGGAGACGCCATGGCACGATGAGATGCCACAGATAATTTGAATAGCAGCACACCCAGACTTGCCAGAGAGGCTGCGCCGTGCTGTGCATTGAGGCAACAACCGATCACAAGCTTGTTATAGTTACTGATGTTAAGCTACTTGGCACTTGGCGTCTTTGCCATGTGCGTAGGCACTCTGGGAGGCAATACTGGTACTGGTGTGGTCGGTCTATGACGGCGGGATGGTAGCGAATTATCACGTTGTGTTATAATCTAATTTCGGAGAGGCATGCTACTTTAGCTTTTGCCGCATTTTTGTTATGATTTTCCAACGTTGTTCTTGTTCTTCCCTGGTAATGAGACCGGGGAACGGCATACTCAGACACATGTCTCACGCCTAGGGAGGTGAGGATTTTGATTGCCTTGCAGTGCAAGCAGAAAATAGCAATGTGAATGGTTCATCAATCTAAATACAAATTTGACAGCACGCCCTTCTCACTAGCTAGTTACTGGTTATTACTGTCTTTCTAGCACAGGAGGCAAAATGCGAAGATAAAAAAACGCCACCGCTCAATAGCCGGCAAGACAATATTGAGGCCTCTCACAGGCACCGCATTACTAGTTTGCCAGCATCAGCAGCGCTGCTTGCATTGGTCCAGATACCGGCGGCGCTGATTCGATCCATCAAGATGCGTAGCCAGGTTTTGGTGCCGAGCTAAACCAGGAGCGGTGGGTCGGCTGCCCGCAGCCAAATTTTTTCCCCCTTCTTTAAACCCCTCCCCTTGCTTAGCTCACTTGCTAGCGCGGCTCGCCTCGCAAATGTCCGGGCGAAAGATACTGCCGCAAGCGGCTTAACACTGGAACATGCGCCAGTCTATTTTAGCTACCAGGCAGGTAAGTAATCAATCGGCCCATCATGAGCCGTAGTTCCGTCTCGCGCCTCAGTGTTAGGCAGGGCCCGCGCCGACATCCTCTGTTTCTTGCTTTTCTGTCTCTCGTTCCCCCAAGCCTCTCGTGGCGGACAAACACTGCGATGCAAGCCAACAAACTACATACAACAACAACTCTTTCAGCTATCACCGCCTACAGGATGACTTTTTTGTCCTGTTCCTTTTTTTTCAATAGCCACATCTCACAGACCTCTTTCTGGCCTGGTGCGGCGCCGACCGCCGCATCGTTTCAATAGTGGAGCCCGGGTCCTCACGCCCACGCAGCGCTTGTCGAAAATCGCCCCCCTACTGCAGCAGAGATACGAGGAACAGTGGGCAATGCGTTACGAACAGGGCGTCACGGGAAGCAGATGACTCGATGTCCCAAGTTTATACGTGTTTGCGCCGGGCTTTTCATTGGCTTTGTACGGAGTACTCGTGATTGAGTTGCAAACGTGGGCTTTTCCTGAGTCTATCTGCCTTTGCACAGTTGTTTGATCAACAACCCCGCGGGGAACATGCGATTGCCTGTTGCATAAATGTTGCATTGTACCTAGTTAGTTAATGCTTTGTGAACGACAGCTGCTCAGCACCCCACCTATCGCCTACAGGCTAAAATAATTACTGGTGTAAAGAATACCAGCATCCAAAGCCAACACAACAAGACGCCAATTCGGAATCTGGTACTAAATAGTTAGCAGTTATTCATAAGTTACCTATGCGAGGGGGCAATCAGCGCTTCAGGCGACTTTGCTCGTCATGCCATGCTATCACCTCTTCCAATACGAACGCAACGGGTGAGCCATGCCAGCCGTTGCAGCCCACTTGCAGCGAAAAGCCGGCCACTATTAATGAGGCACTACCTTATATTAGGTAAATAGGCCCGTTTGTACCAGTAACAAGCCTTGAGAGCCTCACTGTCCTAGGCTCCCTCGGCTGCTCTGCTTCGGAACCACGGGCGCCATGTGCTGAAGAAAAATCACAGGCCACATAAGCACGGCCATGTTTGAGACCACCATGAACCGTTTGTTTGTGCTTGTCTAATGACTAAATAAGCGAATGTGCAGGAATGAGAACAGCAGTAAAAAGCGCATTGTTGTTATCATGCATTGACCAACAAGACGGATCGTCTGGAACGACAGTTGTGTGTGGAGAGTGGATTTGTTTACTCCTAGAAGACCGTAACAGCAGTACCTACTTGACACTTGCGCACACCAAGTTGCGGGAAAATACAAGCAGCTACCTCCACTATGGCGCAGTGTCGGCGCCTGAAAATGTACAGCCTCGTAGCAGCACTCCGCTATCTCTGCTTTTTTCAGACTGTCAATTGGTTTGCAGGTCCTTGCCAGGTACCGTCTGGTACAATCGTTCAAGGATTTTTGAGGTCTTGGCGTTGCGACGTGAAGATTTCGTCTCAGCGGGACAAGGTGCGGCTCCGCACGGAAACAGGCGACTCGGGTCTTATTGCAGATCCCGAGTTGACGCGCCGTGGCAAGTATGGCAAGCGATCCGCGTGCTTGGAATCAGTCTTTTACCGAAATCCCGCCGTTCTTATGGGAAAAGTTCCTACATGTTTCCCGATGGTAAGGCGATGTGTAAATTGCAAAGTCGTCGCTTTAACTATTCCCAGAGCTCATTTTGCTATCTGAGTGGACAAAACATCATGCTGGGTGGGTATCATTGACTACAGGAAAAAATGTCCTAGTTTGGTGGGGCAAGTGGCCGAAAAAAGAAAAATACGCAAAAAAAAAATATAGGTCTTAACGCCCCATTGTAAGCCTGCGCCTCTCCAGTGAGTGCTAAATAGGTACCTACGCACCACGTCATGGCATCTCCCAGTAAAATTGCACCAGGTCGAAAAAAGCGCAGGTCCTGATCACCGTCTTCTCCGCCGCGAGCAGCGAGCCAGCGCGAGTCGCCCGTCGCCCGACAACCGTCCGCCCCCCTCTCTCAGCGGCCCCCTTCCATGAGCTGCTTGAGGGAGCAGTGTTCCTCTCAGGTCCTGTACCTGCGCTGGGCTGCCCCGTAACAATACGGTTTCCTGCGCCTGTGGCCCTGTCAACTCGTCCGTAATTTTTCTTGGCTGGCAGCTCTCTTGCGGCATTGCCGTCGACTGATCGCCCTAGCGTGGGCCAAGTTTTTCCTTTTTTTGGTTGCTTTGGTTGCTTTCATGTCTCTCCTATTTCCGAGTACCTGCCCTTACATGGTTGTCGCCACGAATCTCGCTGCGTGGGAGAAGAGCTGGAGGGGAACTCGAAAGATTTCAGAGGGTGCTTGATGTATTGACAGTTTTACCTCCCAATGCAAACATGCTCTCGAGTACATGCAGCTTGTCTCCGCAGGTAAAGCAAGTGCTGGCGGCCGCAACAATGACACTGGTTGGTACCTGAGTGGAAGGTACCTGCTCGGTACGTACCTAGGTAGGTATCCATAAAAAAGAACCAGACATATCGGTCACACCCCTGTCCTGTCTTGTCCCTGCCTTTCGAGATCCACTACCTGTGAATAATTTGTACCTCTAGTAACTATCGTATCATGCCGCATTCAACGCAGCCATTCTCCATTCGCCATTTATCACCCCAATCACCCGTAGATGCCGCCCACCTGGCTACTACCAGTGTGAGTGCGTAGTTAACTACCAGTATGGGTCAACTGGTTCCCCCCTCTACTGTTAAGCCTTTCTCCTTTTTTCTTTTTAATTCATTTATTTACTTCCCCCCGTCGGCCCGCTCACTCTGTAGACGCTGTCTCTCGCTCTGCCACTAGCATCGTTCTTAGTACCGCTGCCACCCCTTGCTCACACCCTCTTCTTGTTACTCAGTACGATGTGCTAAACCCAGACATTCTTCTTCGCTGCCACACGTTTCTCCTTCTTGTCTTCTTTCACACACTCTTCCCCAGCTGCTCTCAGACTTTCGCTCTTCATACCTCTCCCGCTGCTTAGCTTGGCCCGACACTCGCTCGTTCTCTTCTTCCGTTACTCGCAGCCTCGGCGACAAAAACATTGGGCTTCTTGTTTGCCGCCTCATCCGCTCCCCTCTGCCAGCCTCATCGCTTATTCCGCTATCGTTTCTACCGGCCCAGATATACAACACGTCTCTTTGCTTCCTGTTGTTGTGGTTACATTACACACGAGGAATAAAAGGTCAAACAGGCTCCAGCATCCGAGGGCGCCGTGTTTTGCCTGTGCTGCCTGTTAGATCGTCCACCATCCGTCCTCCCGTCTCGATCAAGCACGCGTTGCAAGGAATGCCATTCCTCCCATCGCCAAAATGAGACGCCACCAACAACCCGAAAACGAGGAAAACGTCGACCTCGACGTCTTCCATCGTCATTCGCCTCCTGCCGACTACCAGCAGCCCCAGCCGCCCCAGCTGCACCACTCCAACCACTCCAACTACTCCGACCTTTCGTCTTACGATGACTATCGCGGCCGTCCCGTAGCTGACTTCTCCCGCCCCATGCGCCCTCCGCAGCAGCCCTACCTCGAGGAGTACGGTAACGCGCCCTCACCGTCCTGGGGGCCAACTCACGTCTCTCGCTACAGCCAACAGTCCTTCGAGACGCCCCTTCAATCCCGCTCGGCCTCGCCCACTCTGGTCAGCGGCCGTGCCACTCCAATGGACCGTATACCACGTCCTAAGAACAACATGGACTCCTGGCCCAACACTCCGATGGTAAGAATTGCGTCCCTCTGTCCCGAGCGCTTAGGTTCGCCTCTCATTGGCCTCAAAATTAACCTTTCATCTCCTCCCTACAGTATCAGAGCAATGCCAGTCTCGCAGCTCTACTTCCCAATGCACCTCCTCCCGTCATGGCCAAGGACTGGGTCAAGGAAGGCTTCATTGCTCGCTTGCACGACCGCGACGATGCTGACTCCTGGAAGGGGTGGAAAAGACTTCTCTTTCGTGCCGTCCCATTCCTCACCCTGCTGAACACGGCCATGTATTGCGCCTACCTCGCTTACCGAATCTACTGTGTCATCTCCGCCCAAAATGCCTACGGCAGCATCTTTGTTTTGGCCTGGGTCTTCATTGCTGTCGAATTTGCCGTGGCCATTCCCACCATGATGCACAATATCTGGACCATGCTGGCTTTGAAGAAGCGTCAACGTCCCAAGCTGCGCCTTGTCGCCGAAGACGTTCCCACTGTCGATGTTTTCATTACTTGCTGCGGTGAAGAAGACGACGTCGTTCTCGACACTGTTCGTGGTGCTTGCGACGTTGACTATCCCCGCGACCGCTTCCGTGTCATTGTTCTGGACGACGCCAAGTCGGCTACTCTCGAAGTCGCTGTCCAGGCTCTCGACTCCGTCTACCACAATGTCTACTACATGGCTCGTACCAAGACTCCTGGCGTGCCTCATCACTTCAAGGCTGGTAACCTCAATTATGGACTGGACATGACACATAACCTTCCTGGTGGCGCCGGCCAATTCATGGCTGCCCTGGATGCTGATATGGTAGGCAACCCCCCGCTACCTTCTCGGGCCTTTATTTACTATACATGTACTGACTATGGTATTGCAGATTCCCGAGAGAGACTGGCTGCGTGCCATTATGCCCCATCTGCTCATAGACGACAAGATGGCTCTTGCCTGCCCGCCTCAACTCTTCTACAACACTCCCGCTTCCGACCCCCTCGCCCAGAGTCTGGACTTTTTCGTCCACGTTATTGAGCCCATCAAGGATGCTCTTGGTGTCGCTTGGTGCACTGGTTCCGGCTACGTTGTTCGTCGCGAGGCTCTCGATCAGATTGGCAATTTCCCTCTGGGCTCTCTAGCGGAAGATGTGGCCACATCCACTCTGCTGCTCGGTAGGGGCTGGAAGACGGCATTCATTCACGAGGCTCTGCAGTTTGGCACTGTCCCTGAGGACTTTGGTGGACACCTGAAGCAGCGTACCCGTTGGGCCATTGGTACTGTCGACACGGCTTTCAAGCTCAAGTTCTGTCTGTACGGTGACAAGGTCAAGCAGATGAGCTTCGCGCAACGGTTTTCTGGCTTCCTGTACGCTTCCCTGAGTCTCTACACTGTGCTCCTAACTGTCTCTCTCTTTGCCATTCCCATCATTCTTCTCATGCGCCGCCCCCTTGTCGCCTATAACGATCAAGTTGGAGATAGCCAGCTGGTTTGGCTTATCCGTGCCTGCTTTGCCGCCACCATCACCAATCGTATCTGCGAGTTTGCTCTTTTCCTACCTGCCGGTTACCACACCGGTCAGCGTGGTTCACGCTACCAGATCTGGATGTCGCCCTATATTGCCCTTTGCATCGTTCGCTCCTTTATGCTTCCCTCGTGGCTCGGCGGTCAGGCTCAGGCATTCAAACCGACCGGCTCTCTCGGCTCCGCCCTCAACGAACGTGATGCTCGTCACCGCAAGGGCATGGGCCGTCGTCTCGCTGGTATTTGCTTCAACTACATGGCCATTTTTCATCTGATATTTGTGTACATGACCCTTGTTGGAGCCACCATGACGACCTTCCTCTGCTTCACTGAGTTTTCAGCTTTCAAGGACATTGCGCGAGGCCTGATTACCCACGCCTTCTGGCCTCCCCTGACGTTCATCTTCCTCTGCAGCTCTATGTGGACTCCAATTGGCTATGCCATTGACCCTCCCACCGTGCCCGAGCGTGAGGATCTTCTGGTTCGCGACCCTAAGACGGACGTTGCCCACCCTAATAGGAAGAGCAAGAAGATTGCCTTTGGTCAGCAGGCGGCCTTTTTCGAGCTCGAATACACCGCCACCTCTCTGTACACTATTGCTGTCTTTGTTGCCTCGTTCATTCTTTTCTAGAGGATACGATGCAGCACAGCCAGCACATTCTGCATTTGTTCCACTGCGCTCTGAACGAGCGCAAACGAGCACCACAGGCTAGCACTTAACCACGGCGATGCTAGTCTGTCCCCAAGCATATGAACTGTTTCCTGAGGAGAAGCTTTTTTTTTGTTCCTTGTTTTTCCCGCATCGGTAAGGTGGATAATAAGGCCATTCCATGGCGAAGTCATCGGCAGTATTGCCGCACAGGAGTCACATTTGGGTGAACGATTACAAAGGCGAAATGATATATTTTACTGGGTTTGTCGCTACCAGGCGAACAGAAGAAATGCGTTTCCGAGTCGGATGGTACTGCGAAACCTGTCAATTCAGCATCATGGGTATCGGCGCAAAACGATGTGTATTGTTATGACTTTATTGTATATATGCTTTGGTTGGTTCTGGTTACTACTTAACAACCACACTTTTTTTTGTTCGTTTTATTAGACCGCGTTAGAATGAAATTCTGGGGGTTTGGATCATTGCAAACTGCTTTGAACAAATTATAAATAGGATAGGGATTAATGGTGCAGTATCTATCCAAACCTTGGCCGTCTCCTTTCAGCGTGCTTCTTGATGCCTCTTTTCATACAATGAGCATATGCCTTGCGGCGGGAAAGGGGTCTTTGAGTACTTTGTTCGGAGCAACGTCTTCGAGAAGGAAAATGGGGCTCCTGTTTATGCACGCCCATTCTCAAACGAATAATAGGATCTACCCGTGCAATGCCGCGGTGGCACGATAGGCGCCGTGGTGTGCATGAGCGGGCCGGCAGGCGGCAACGAGGGTCATCTTCTGGAACGTAGACTGACGACATTGCATTCCCGTGACCATGCAACATGTACACAAAGAGGACGCGTACGTGGCGAAGACAAAGAGGAGGCAATTTGGCAACCGCTTCACTTTGACAGTTGAGCACTCTGGAATTTGGAACCCGGTCAGGCCTATTTTTAGACGCGGCGTGATGGTGGCGCTCGATGGTCTCCCAAACCATTGCACCATATGTGGCGCCCTGATTATGCTGCAGTTTGTTGGCTTGTTGGCTGTAGGTTTGCTCGATGCATGACGTATTTCTTTGTCTTTACCAAGTGGTTGTGGACCTTCCGGCGCTTGCCTGGCTGCCCCTGAACCAAATGGAAAGCTTGTATCAATCACGTACAGTTCATGATTCCCGACAGTGGCCCGCCAATGGTAGAGTCATGCCATTCTCTGGGCGTGCAACGTGACAACAGTCGAGTAATACGGGTAACGTCGGCGGTTTGAGTTGTTCCCAGCACGGGACAGGCCAAGCCGTGCACACCGTTACTACCCGATACGCAGATGTAATCATTGGTGCGGAAGGTTTTTTTTTTTCTGTTCTCGGATCAGTTTCTCGTCTTTGAGATTGAGCTATGAACAGACAGTCGGTGTAAGTCCCGACAAAGTAGTTGCAACGTCACCGCATCGGGACATGCATGGGAGTGGAAAGAGTGATTTAGAGAGTGCAATCGATTGAATGTAGTGGACTTCGGACCATACAGACCGATGATATCTGATATGCGTGTCGTGCAGCAGAGTTGGGTCAACTAGCGACCCCGGTGCGGAATTGGCCGGCTACCAAGCCAGACAGGCCCGGCTGAGCACATGATTGTTACTCCCGACTGCCATCGGATTTGTGCAAAATCATCCAACTCAGCTAAATTCACCACGGACTTATAGACTAGAGCGGCGCAAAGGGTACCTTCATATGAAATACACGAGTTCAAGTATCTATAGGTTACGGAATAGTTGCCTAAAGAGTCGGCCGCACGAGCCAGGCACTATCGATAACAGTGCCCCACTTGTCGCCAACCTGGACAGCAATTTTTCCTCAACTTTTTCTTCAATCCTTCACGAAATCTTTTGGTTGACCACAACGAAGAGCATTCTGATGTGCGATCCCTGAACTCCAACATTGGAGGCCTAGTGCCTGAACCTTCTCAATCCGACATGGAAACTTCAAGAATTTTTGTCAAGGGTTTGCCGACCAGCCTTACCGAGGCCGAGTTTCGGAAGCACTTCTCTGCGGGAAACCGGGAAGTCACAGATGTCAAGCTCATGGCACAGCGCCGCATCGGCTATGTAGGCTATAAGTCAGCAGAGGACGCCGCAAAGGCTGTCAAGTACTTTAACAAGACCTACATCCGCATGTCCAAGATTGGTGTCGAACCCGCGAGAGCAGTAAGTTGAACAACACCGAGACAAAGAGCAAACCTCTGGTTGCTAACTGGAATGCAAGATTTCAAATCCTGCTTTGACAAAGGCGCCTGTCGCCACCCGAACCGGTGCTCCGGAGAAGGCCACCAAAGCTTTGCCCTCGGCTGCCTCTGTCGAAGATGGCTCCAAGAAGAGAAAGCGGGAGGACCTCGACCAGTCAGATCACAAGCTGCAAGAGTATCTTCAGGTCATGGGGACAGGCAGAGAGAGCCTCGTTGCCAATGAGACAGCTGCTGAATCAAGCGGAGCTTTAGCGCAACCGGACTCTGCGCTGGTGCCTGATGGGGAAAGCGATGACGAGTACGTCAAAGTTCCCTCGAGGAAGGAAAAGTTCCGAAAGGCTGATCATGCGTCGGGCGAGACCGGTGTGGCTCAAGTGATACCGGTGAGGAACTCAACATCTAGTAGAGAGGCTGCAAGTATCCCGGCCGACGGTGTGGCTGGGGCGTTGCCCAGGTCACTGGCCCCAGAGTCTGAGCCGGCGAATGAACCAGCTGATGTGGCAATGGATGCAACGGATGATGATTGGCTGCGCTCTCGAACAAACCGACTTCTGGACCTGGTAGATCCAGACGACATTTCCCATGTCGTACCCATTGAAAAGGCTGCGTGTGACAGCTTGGCTGCTCAAGAGGTTGGAAATGACAAAGAGGCTCCGCATTCCGAACAGGACGGAACTCACGATGACCAAGAGCCCCCCTCACAACAAGGGCAGGACAAAGACTCAGCTGCAGAAGCTATTTCGAGGACCTCTCGGCTATTCGTTCGAAATCTCCCTTACTCCGCCACTGAAGATGACCTGAGAGAGGAGTTTGAAAAGTTTGGGGGTGTAGACGAAGTAAGTCATTTTCTCTTGCTCACGCTTTCTTCGTTTGTTATTTTCTCGTCTTTTTTTCAGAGTTCGGCTTGCATGATGAACCCAGATAGGGACAGCTTATACCTCACGGTATTTGATGAGAACCCTGGCGAATATTTTAGTAGATGCTTCGATTATCTGAGTCTTGCCGTACTCTTGTCACTTTTTCTCTTGAATGATTCGAGACATGACACAAAGCTGCACATCGTGACTAACACATCCAGATACATTTGCCAATCAATGCACAAGGCACAGCCAAAGGTTTTGCGATGATGCTGTTTACAAAGCCATCTGACGCGGTTGCTGCATTCCATGCGTTGGATGGGGCAACTTTTCAGGGGCGTATAATCCACATCATTCCAGCGGATGCGAAAAGAGAGCATGGTGTGGACGATTTCTCTTTGTCTAACCTCCCGCTGAAGAAACAAAACCTGATTCGCAGAAAGAAAGAGGCGTCATCCACTACTTTCAATTGGAACTCGCTATACATGAGCCAGGATGCCGTCAACTCTTCAGTGGCGGCTCGACTTGGTGTCTCAAAAGCAGAGGTGCTGGACCCAACATCAGCAGACGCAGCAGTTAAGCAAGCCATTGCTGAAACGAGCGTGATCCAAGAGACAAAGGCTTATTTTGCTGCCAATGGGGTTGACTTGGATGCGTTCAAGTCTCACAAGCGGGGCGATACGGCGATACTGGTCAAGAACTTCCCATTTGGGACTACCATGGAGGAACTGCGCAAACTGTTTGAAGAGTTTGGTCCAGTTCTCAGAGTTTTGATGCCACCAGCGGGCACGATTGGGATTGTGCAATTCGCACAGGCCAACCATGCAAAGTCGGCATTTGGCAAGCTGGCGTATCGACGGATCAAGGACAGCGTCCTTTTTCTGGAGAAGGCGCCAAAAGATCTGTTTACTAGCGAGGCGCCTGTAGTGTCGGCGGCCAAGGCCAACAGCCAGCCGACCGCAACGACTAAGCTGAGCGTTAGCGACTTGTTGACAGGCGGCGGCGACAAGGCAGAGGAGGAAGAAGTGGAGACGACATCGCTGTTCATCCGCAATTTAAACTTTGACACCACCACGAGTAGACTAGCTGAAGCTTTCCAAGCTCTGGATGGGTTTGTCTCGGCCAGGGTCAAGACCAAGATGGATCCGAAGAAGCCGGGCCAGATACTCAGCATGGGCTTTGGCTTTGCCGAGTTCCGCACGAAAGCGCAGGCTCAGGCAGGTCTCAAAGCCATGGACGGGCATGTTCTGGACGGGCATGCGCTGACAGTCAAGGCGTCGCACAAAGGCAACGACGCTGCGGAGGAGAGGCGCAAAGAGGACAGGGCGAAGAAGGTGGCGGCCAAGCGAACCAAGGTTGTCATCAAAAACTTGCCTTTCCAGGCGACGAAAAAAGACATACGGACGTTGTTTGGCACATATGGTCAATTACGATCCGTTCGCGTTCCAAAGAAGGCCGACTCTAGCTCTAGAGGCTTTGCCTTTGCAGACTTTGTGACACCGCGCGAGGCGGAAAACGCATTAAACGCGCTGCGAGACACTCATTTGCTTGGGCGGCGTCTTGTGCTAGACTTTGCTGAAGCGGAAGCTCTGGATGCTGAGGAGGAGATTGAAAAGATGCAGCGCAAGGTGGGAGGACAGGTGAATAAGGTTGCGCTTCAGAAGCTCACAGGAGGGGGACGCAAAAAGGTGACTATTGGCAACGAGGACGACGAAGAGATGGAATAGATGCAGCAATGGCGTAGAGAACTATTAAAGATACCCTTTTTCCTAAGAGTTTTACATGTGTTGAGCATTTTCGTGGTGACAATGTATCGCCCATCGTACGGTTGGTTGTCCCTTTTGGTGAGGCTATTGGCCATGCTCCCTGAGCAGGGCGCGATGCGTGTTGAAGGGCAAGTGTTAGTTGAAGGCAACTTGAACGCCAACACCAAGGGCAAAAGAATTCCAGAGAAATTCTAAAAAAGACGATAAAAGCGAGTAGCTCTACGCGCGTTGGTGACCCGTAAACACAACAATGATGGAGAAGAAATAATAACAAGTTGCAGCTGGCATTGTCGGGTGGCTTGTCTGGTTGTAATCTCGCAGCATACCAGCAGGCGGTGGTGAGAATTCATGGCAGTCGCCTTTTTACTATGGGGAAGGGAAACGCTTTAACCAGTCATTAACTCATAATAAGTTAACAAGCTTGGCCCAGCTGGTTGATGATGAGACCTTTGGGATTGGCAGCCCCCACCAAGCCAAGTTATTATTCCCACACAACCACCACCCTTGGACGACGCCAAACCCTCTTTCACGCTGCTCCCTTGCGCTAGAGAGATCGCGAAGCTTACACGCCCACCCCGCCCTCGCCCACGATTCCGAAAGCCTGCCCTTGTCCTATTGGGCCCGTTTCTGCAACGTGCGATGCGCAGTCCGTTGGCGCGCTCGCGCTGAGAGAGGAGGGCAATGGGGCCTCGCTTGCGCAGAGCCAGGGCTTGTTCCACGAGAAAGCAGCCCTGCAAAAGGAGTGACATTGGCCGCGTCTCCGCCCGCTGCCGCTATGCCGAAAGCTGAACTGTTGCAAAAGTCGCCGGAAAGCCAATGATATAGAGAGAGAGGGAGTAAGAGAGAGAGAGAATGGCATGGACATCTAGACATTGCGGGCGTGTCTCCATCATCATGGCAATAGCAGCACACGCAGGCTGCGTCCTCTTCACTACCGGCCATGACAGCCCGCTCTTCGACGTTGCCCCTCCCCCTCCTCCCAGTCCGATGGATGGCGAGAACCTTGTCGACACGCCCTCCCCTCCTCTTCACCATGTCTCGCCGTTCCTGGACGGGGTGGTGGGTGCCCGCCTGGTGCCGAAAAGCTGCGAGGTAAACCCACCACCCAGAGGCGCGATAACTCTAGGCAGAGGGCAGACACACACACGTCTGCGAGATCACTAGCCTCGTTGACCCTTCGTCAATAGAGCGATCCACAGTCCACAGGTTCATCGTCCTTGGTTGCCCCATCCGAGGGTGCCAAAGTCTAGGATTTATACGGCCGCGGGTGACGGTCCTCGATACAGACGCTTCATACCAGTCAAACTCTGAGCCGTTGCCAAATCGTACATTTATCCCACGAGTCCACTCCCAGAATTCCTTTCAACATTTCTTGTTCCTCTACCACTTGCCTTTCATTCTCATTCTCACTCTGCTGCCTGAGCTTTGCCTACCAAACAACGCAAAGATTCTTTATTGTTCTCCTTCTCTTTGGCATTCTTGTGACGGTTGAGCTTTTGCCTTTCTCTGCGAGCCAGGCAAAATCCCATTGTTGGCATTCCTGTAACAAGGAAAAAAGGCCTTGTTCTTGCTTCCCGTCACACACATACACCACATACACGCATTGCAATTCCAGCAAGCATTTGTTGGACAATGTCTTCACTATACCCTCCCAGGCCGATGCTGTCATCGCAGCGCTACCACCAGCCAACACAAGACTATGTCGATGCCCGCCGCAGCAGCATCCAGCAGCCGCCGTCTGGCGCCGCCCGCGCTCCTCTGCGCGAGTCCACCGGCAATGCCCAGGCGCACAGCTTCAACGGCATGATCTCTTGCTACCAGAGCCCCGTAGCCATCTCCCCTCCCATGCCGCAGCCTTCGCAGCACATCCAGGCTCCCATGGTCCCCTCACAGTCCTTTGACTGCCTCTACCGCGTGCCCACTCCTCGTCAGCCTCAGCCCCAGCAGCAGCAGCAGCAGCAGCAGCAGCGCTTCCAGCGCAAGCCCCGAGCTGACATCAACCCTCTCTACTTTTGGCCTGCCTTTCGCCAGTACCGCAACAGACAGGCGCACAAGGATACCCAAAAGGACAAGGGTGGCGTTTGGCGCCGTCCTGAGCTCGAAGATGCCTTTGTCGACTGTAAGTGTTGCATAGACCTGTACATGCTTTGAGAGGCAAGACTAACATGACCCCCAGCCGTCCTGCTCATGCCTCACATGGGCCGCCGCAAGTTTTCCATGGGCGGGAAGCTTCACGGCCGCAACATGCTCATCAGCGAATACATCTTTACTCTTTGCATTGCCATTCTCGGTAGCAAGGAAATCTTCCGCATCGACAACAGCAACGACAGCATCGAGCAGATGGGACGCAAGCAAGTCTCCAGCCACATGCAGGTCGTCAAAAAATTCTTCGAGGACCTGCGCTGCTTTCACTTCCTCTTCCCCTCAGAGGAGAAGAAGGAGCCTGGCTCGACCAACTCGGAGGACTACTACGACGAAGAGGAGCAGGAATCCTTCAAGTCCAACCCCATACTCACTGCCCTTGCCGAGGGTCGCGTGCCCGATGTCAAGCCCAACTACCCTTACTTTTCTTTGCTGCTCGCCCTCCAGTCCTACATCACCGTGAGACCTAAGACGTGCGAAATCTTTGTCTCGTCTTCTGACATTAAGATTCGCGACGAGATTGCCTATGACATCAATGATACCCCCCTGGATCAGACTTCCTTTCCCCACCTGAACAAATACAACAACTGCGATGACAGCCCCAACGTGCTGGGCAAGGATGTTCTCCTGCACGAGTACACACGCTCCCTCGATCACGCCACCTCGGCCTCGGTTAAGTCGGTCACGCGCCGTTGGCAGAAGGATGCGCCGGCCATGTACGAGACGCTGGAGCTGCCCGCGCGGGACGAGGAGTGCCTACTTATGGAGATGTGCGCCACGCTGGAGCTGCATGAGCACGCCAAGTTCCCGTCTGGCTCCGAGCTGACGGGCTTCGTCGAGGTCGCCATCACGCAGCAGGCTCTCCAGAACCACCAGTGGAAGTGCGTCACTCGCCTGACGCGTCCTACCGAGCTCCACAGCGACGAGGCGGACCACACTACCGTCTACACCAACGAGAGCGGCATCCACCGCCGCGGCTGCAGCGACTCCAAGCCCGACTGCGACTGCCACACACGCTCCCGGCAGGACATTCACGTCCCCTTCCCCGCCGTGGAGTGGGCCAGCATCCTGAGCATGGCCGTGCAGTACCCGGACACGGAGCACCAGCGCGCCAAGGAGAAGCGCATGAAGATGGGCGCGGCCGGCAAGAAGGCCGACGCTGAGCGCGCCGGCAGCAAGCGCAAGCGTTCCGAGGACGACGGCGATGCCGCGTCGTGGGCCCGCCGCGAGCCGACCGGCAGCGACCTCATCTGCAAGGTGGCCATGTACCAGGAGCTCTGGTCGCGCGCACCCGACTCCCCGCACTGGACCCGGCAGGGCATCATCTTTTGGCGCTTCAACACGACAAACCAGTGGTACAAGTACGAGCCCGTCTTCAAGCCGGCGGGTACCTCGTGGCGCTGGCTGACCATCAACGACCCCATGTCCCGCTACCACCAGCAAAAGGCGCTGGTATTCCCGCCGGCCGGCGTGCCGCGCGACGCCCTCATGTCGCCCACGCCCACCGTCGGCCAGCACCTGACGGCGACCATGAACGAGACGTTCCACTCGGCCTGGGACCAGGGCGGCAGCCTGCCCCACGTGCCGGCGCTCCAGACTTCGGGCCACGGCATGAATCTGTTTGACTCGTTCTCCAACGGGCTGGCCACACCCCCGCCGTCGGCAACAATTGCGCCCCCGCCGTACTCGACCGGAAGCTTTGACTCGGCCTTGGGAGCCAACGGCGTCCACTTTTTGCCCTCCAACGGGAGCGGCGCCGCTCACCCGCCGCAGCAGCCGCAGCAACCAGGCTCACGCCACAGCTCGGCTAGTCTTGCCTCGAGTCAGACGTACTTTGACAGCGGCAGCGGCCCAGTCTCGTATGCCGAGGTCAAGCCGGCGCTGCCCGCCATTGTCACCGGCTACACAAACGGCGGCGGCGTCTACGACAACTCGCCTTGCGACACCAACCTGCAGGGCTGGGACATGGCCACGCTGGATCCGTGGGCAGCAGCGGCGGCCACGGGCGGCAGCGGCGGCGGGCCTACGCCGACCTCGTCGACCGGCGCTCCGCAGGACTGGCCCGCACCACAGCAGCACCAGCACCGACATCAGTCCCTGCCACAATATCCAGGTGCGAAGATGGAGTCTGCCGAGCACAATCCGGGAATGTGGGCGGCGCCGCAGTGGAACGTGCCCGGGGGCACGGGATCGCAGGGCGGTAGCCCCCGGCAGATGAAGAGGCGCAGGACCGACGTGGATGGCCACGTGGCTGTTGCAGCCGGTTGGTGAAGAATTTTCGAAGAAAAAGTCAAGACAGAGCAGAGACTCTTGGGGTAATGTGCTTGAAACACTGGCCAAGACGTGTGGTGTGAACTTTGAGAGACTACACGAGACTATTATGTATGAAAGATTGTGTGGAATATCATGACGAAAAAGGATGGAACGTTTGCGTGGGTTTCGTTTTTTTTCTCACCCATTTTTTTGCTATTTCTTTGGGTATCTTGTTGTTTTCTTGGAGCGAGGGCAACGAAGACCGGTTTTCGTTCCTGCGGCGTCACTGGAGTATTGGATGGCACCTTTCCTTGTTTTCTTTTCTCTTCTTCACATATACAATAGCCTTTTTACCCTTTACCTTTTTACGACTACGATAATACATGATGATCAGAACTACTTTATAAATTCATCGTGCGCTCTTGCTTTGTGATGAGTGAACAGTGTCTTGTGCTTGTTGACCGAGATGGCAAGGGCCAAGACGAGTTGAAGCGACAAAGCACGATACCCCTCTTTGCTCGTGTCTTGATGAGACGAGAGCAAAAGTCCAAGACATGGAGGAGATGGCTAGAAAAAGTGAGTCGGATTCGTTCTAGAGGGGATAAGGCGAAACAAGGTAGATGTGGTGTTGGGTGACATGGACTCGAAGCTGTCAGTTGGGTATGGGTGGTGGGGTGGACGTTTGCTTCCGAGTGGGAAAGACGAAAAAGGCTTGACTCGAGTCTTTGGCCACGTGCTGAGTGCTGTGATGGCGCGGGGCTGGAAACGAGATGGGACTAGATGGGCTCATGTGAGCAAGCGGCGGGTGAAATAGGACGGCGGCCTGGTTGTTGTTGTTGTTGTTGCAGGCCGGCTGCGCCTCCCGATGAGCATGTCATGTGCGAGGGTTCCTTTCTGGCATAGGAGCTGCAAGGGGCCATTTAGGCCGTACTTTGATGATGGGGGTACCCTCACGGCGGCTACTACGGAACGGCTGTTGTTGAGAGCAGGAGAGGCATGGTGATGGGTGACGGCGACATGGCGAGACAGGTGATGCGAATGGTGACGCGAGACAAGAGGCGGAGCTAGCCTGGTGCTGAAAAGATGAGGGGTGTTTTCTTTTTCTTCATAGGAGATGTGATATCGAGTGAGGCTAGTGTAGTTAGTGTCTCTGTTGCAGAGGATTAAAAAAGAGAGTGTCTCTCGCGTGTGTTGGTGCTGGTTAGATGACCGGTGTGACTATGGAAGCGGATTGGATGATGACGAGGTGCAAGTCGGAATTACGACGGCGCGCCTTGTAAAACGAGCAAAAATAGAAACTTAATATACAAGTGCAAAAATAATAGCCATGTCTTTGAATGTCTTACTTGATTACAATACTCAAGGTGATTTCTTGGTTGCGCATGTGATGCTCTTTGCGGTATGCACCTATGCAGAAATCCAGGTGGCTGGAACCAGACGCTTGGGATCACAAGATCACAAGGCCGGTCGACGGAGCATGTCCGCGTTTCCTAGTCTGAAAAGACTACAGATGCAACATGGCGATTTTTCCTTGTTCTCGTTCTTCAGTCTAGTTGGGAGGTTCCAAAGGGGGTGTTCCATGGCGGCCAGGTTTTTGGGGGGGGGGGGGGGCAGAGCAAGGGGGCAAGGTGAGACCGTGTTGGGAAGCGCTGAGGACGGTGATTGGCCGATGGATCACGAATCAAGGTGTAGGGGTCGAGATGGTGTCGGCGACTGGATTTTTGGTGCTCAGGGTGGTTGAGAAGGAGGGGGAAAAAAAACCCCCAAAAAATCAATGATGAGTTTAGAAAAGCTATAATTGATGTTAGCCATCATGATCAGTAACTAGTAAGCTGCAGTGGGAGGGGGCGTGTACATGATGGACGAGAGCGATGCGGGCAAGTGATG
Source organism: Beauveria sp. NWAFU-1 (assembly GCA_024472245.1). Taxonomy (NCBI): domain Eukaryota; kingdom Fungi; phylum Ascomycota; class Sordariomycetes; order Hypocreales; family Cordycipitaceae; genus Beauveria; species Beauveria sp. NWAFU-1. The sequence goes on along the minus strand of JANBXD010000001.1, from coordinate 5,066,394 downwards.
GGTTGTCGAGATGAGCACAGGGCGATTATGGATTCATTGAACGGCCCCAAGAATCAGCGATGAGGTTCCGGGGGGCAGAATGGACATTTCCGGGGCTAGCGGAAGAATCGTGTCTATTGAGATCGCTTTCGTGCGAGCGTCACACATGGCTGTTGGACAGGCGCAAAGTATGTACGTATAGTATATAGATGGGGCGTCATCAAGAGGGGAGGTTTGCGTCGGCCGAGATGGGGAATGGATCCGGGTAATGAGATTACATGGGTGGACAGAGTGGGCAAACATGTTCCTGTGCAGCGCAGTTTTGTCGCGCGGATACCAAACAAGATCAAATGTCATGCAATGTGGGAAATGTAGATGCAGGAGATGGAAACATGTTTGAAGCAGACTTGGGGGGGGATAGTTACTGGCATGACGGGCGCTTATATGCAGTCGTGAGGCTATTCAGTTACGGATACGGGGGGGATATATGTTAGGTGTGGCCCACACTCTTTCCACAATACAGATTATCTCATCACTTTTCCCCCCTCCTGCATCACAATACATGTGTTGGTGTACTGGTTGGTGTACTGGTTGGTGTACTGGTAGGCGCCCCGCGTTGCATCCATGACAATTGGCGTCACACTACAACGGCGCAGATGGAGAACGGAGTAGGGAGGAGAGCAAGAGAGAGGAATGGTTTGTGATTTGTGATTTTTCATGTGCGATTGTGGTACAGCAAAGGGATGAGACTTTTTCGAAATTCTGGTGCCTGGCGAAAGTCGTTGTTTTCATTCTTTGAATCTCGTCTCCTTTGTGGCAGCCCCTTGCTACAGGGCGGCAAACTTAAAGGTGCTGGCTGCCCCAGAAGAGCCACAACGAGCTGAAAAGAAGAAAAAGACGAAAAAGACGAAAAAGACGAAAAAGACGAAAAATGAGTGTAGAATATGGCAGTAAAATCCAGCCTGATATTAAAAAAGCCTTTTAATGTTCTGATTCCTTTTTTTAGACGTACATGACCAGTAGGCCTATCCAGAGGACCATCTTGGTCGGCCGTTTGCTTCAGCGTTTGCATCTTCATTGCCCATCGATTGGCTCACAGCCTGGGGTTTTAAACCGTTTTAGATGTTGGCTCCACCACTATCCGTATCCCCCCCATGAAACGACGTTTCTCTCCGACTTCTTCTTGCAGCCTGCAAGGGCCAGCACAATGGGCCGCCCGCCCTCTTTGTTGTTTCTTGTTTTGCTCATTGTCGAGGAATCTAGATTCGACAAGAAACATCTCATCCATCAAAAACCCCTGTTTCTTCAACAGCCCCAGGACCGTCTCAGACTGGCCTTGTTCGCCACCAACCAACCACCAGCCACCCAGCCATTCATCTGATGGGCTCTCTTGCAAGACTCGTGGCTATCATGGGCAAGAGAAGATGTGTTCGTAGAGTAAAAATCGTGCTCAACATAACGTACATTCCATTAATGCAATGATTTTCTTGCTATTAATAAGAAACATCATCTGCAGCGCGCGTTTCCCTCTCGTGTCATCATCCCACCCCCGTCCTTACCGTCCTCTCCCATCCTATTGAACCGCCCTGTGCAACCGTCCCGGGCCACGCTCACCATTTATTGCCTCCCAGCTTTTTACAGCAGCCTATCATTAAAGTCAACTTTCTTAAACCTCACACGACATCCACTCCTTTGCTTTTTTAAAGACGCCGGATTTATTTCTCACCTGTTGTTGCCTTGCAGCCACAGACCTTGTCAAGACTTCACTACATACTCACCTTGGTCCTCTCTTTCAGTCTGCGATTTCTCCTTCTTCTTTTCTGCTCGGCAAACCCCCCTTTTAGCAAAACCATACACCGTCATGATACCCTGACGGACTCGTCTTGCTCCTTCTTTCGTCGTGTGGCGCTCTTCATCACCCTCCTTATACTCATTCTTTTACATTGCCTCCTCTAGAGTCGTGCAAGCACAGGCTGGAACTGTGTGATTCACCTCTTTGATTCTTTTCCATCTCACCAACATTCATTATTCACTGCGTACCGTCTTACAACCACAAAAGAGCAACCTCGCCAAAGAATTAGCCAAACTAACAAACCAGCAAACAAAGCCCTTGCCGAGCTTGCCAGCTGCCAGCTGCCAGCCGCCAGCCCAAGTCTTTGCCTTTGCCTTTGCCAGCTGCCAACTATCAGCTCTCTTTCGTCAAAACAAAACAAAAAGGCACAAAAACAACAATAATAGCGACAAAGCATCTTGTTTGCATCATTTTCATCATCGCCGCTCGCTGCTCTCTCCATCTCCTCCAGCATCCTCCTATTTACAGACTGACCTACCCCGAGCCTCTCCTTCGCCGACATTCACTTACACGACCAGCCATTCCTTTGCTTCCCCCGTTGACATTTCAACCATTCTCCTGGAGAGAAGTAAACACTCCTTGAACAAAAACCATCTTTACGCTCTCTCAAATCTTCACATTCAAAATGCGTTCATCACAATTAACAGCCTCCACGGCGCTGCTCACCGCCGCCGCCCTAGTCGGCCTCGCCAACGCTCACTCCTGGGTCGAGGAAGTATACCGCGTCGACGACAACGGTGCCATGGTCGGCCAGACGGGCTACCCGCGCGGCTGGATCCCACGGACCTCGACCAACCCTCCCTTCAGTGATGACCTCGCCCAGTGGCTGCTGCCGCTCAAGGGCCAAAGCGCCTACTCGGGCAACGAGATCCTCAACAAGCACCAAAAGACGGAAAACAACCCCGCGCTCCCCATGCTGCAGGCCGCCCCCGGCGACAAGATTGCCATGCTGCACCTCGAAAACGGCCACGTCTCACTGCCGCAGAACCAGCCTAAGAAGCCGCGCAACCGCGGCACCGTCTTCCTCTACGGCACCACCCAGCCCGCCAAGGACGAGCGCCTCTTCGACGTCCATCTCGTCTGGAACCGCGCCGGCACCGGCGGCGACAAGCGCGGCAAGCTGCTCGCCACGCGCAACTACGACGACGGCCAGTGCTTCCAGACCAACCCGCAGGAGATTAGCACCTCCCGCGCCCAGAAGCTGGCTTCGGAGGGCGCCGTCCACGAGCGCGAGCTGCGCTGCCAGTCCGACGTTCAGCTGCCCGATGACCTCAAGCCCGGCGACGTCTACACCATCTACTGGTACTGGGACTGGCCCGACCTCGACCCCGAGCACATCAAGGTCGACGCCACCACTGACGGCCGCTACCCCTGGGCCGGCACCTTTATGCGCGGCGAGACGGATCCCAACGGCTTCACCATGGCCGCCATTGCCAAAAACGAGAGCTATGCCAGTACCGTCGACATTCAGATTGTCGAGCGCGCCAAGATTCCTCCGGGAGTGGCCGTCGCAAAGGCCGCCGACGTTGGGCAGTCAAATCAAAAGATTTACACAATGGCCGTGGCGGACCAGCTAAGCAACAACTTCAAGGTCGACATTGACGCCAACAATGCCGGCGGCGGCAGTTCCAGCGCCACCACTCCGGCTTCTTCCTCCAGTGCTACGGCTACAGGATCTGGCCCCGGTGCTGCTCCCTCTAGCGAAGCCTCGATGACCGTCCCCTCGGCTGCTGCCCCGACCACCACCGCCGGAGACGCTAGCGGCGGCGGAGGCGACGTCACCGTGACCATGACGGTGACTGTGCCGGCCACCACCGTCTATTCTACTGTCTACGTAACCAAGTCGGTCATCGCCGGCGACGGCAGCGGCAGCGCCGTCTCTCCGGCTGCGCCAGTGTACGCTACCGCGACGGCCGGCGCGGCGGCGCCAACGGCTCCTGCGATGCGTGGCCGCGTGGTACGACGGAACTGGCAGTTTGGCCAGTAAGTACAGGTACCCGAGCAACGACAACTGCAAAACAAGGGACAGCGGTTGAAGAAGCAAAGAGGACCTAAAAAGACGCTCGTTATTCCGTCTTGTTCTTTCTGAGATTTTGTTGCATTTTGAGCCAGACCAGTTGGCTATTTTCTGTTTATATGTCATTTGAGTGTGTGTGTGTATATCAAACACGTATATATGTCTTTCGTTCCACCTGGTCATACACCATGAGATCTTTTTTCTTGTCCCTTTTTCTTCCTCATTTATAGGTTTTGGAGAAGTGTTGCTTCATCGCAGCAAAGCAAAATTGGATTTTCTCGCGCGACTTGGACCTGATGCAACCCATTGTGACCGTGATCCCATCCATGAAGCAGTCCATGTAGTGAAAGTGTCCTCACATTTCGCCGCATTGCGCAACAACAACATCCATGTTTGGCACGTCCTTGCCCTTGTAGCCCGTCTTGGTCGCCTCCATCTTGCGCACCACGTCCATGCCGTCGGCGACCTTGCCAAAGACGACGTGCTTGCCGTCTAGAAAGGGCGTGGGCGCCGTGGTGATGAAGAATTGGCAGCCGTTTGTGTTTGGGCCGGCGTTCTGGAGCTCTTGTCAGCATAATGTGCGCGCAGACACAAAAGCGGCGCCTTTTTTTTTCTCTTTTCTTCTTTTTCTAGTGACAGAAAAGAGAAATGAATTGATAAGGGAGGGAGGGACTTACAGCCATGGAGAGAAGACCGGGCTGGTCGTGCTTGAGCGTGAAATTCTCATCTTCAAACGACTTGTAGCCCCAGATGCAGGTTGAGCCGCTGCCGTCGCCGTTGAGAAAGTCGCCGCCCTGACACATGAAGTTGGAAATCTGACGAGGTTGTTTTAGCCAAGAACATATGGGGGGGGGGTTAAGAACAAGAGATGAACAGTAAAAGAGCATACAATACGGTGAAACTTGGAGCCCTTGTAGCCCTGCGGACGGCCGATGGCGTCTTTGCTCTCCCCCGTGCAAAACTGGCGAAAGTTTTCGGCCGTCTTGGGCACGACGTCTTTGAACAGCTCAAACGTGATTCTTCCTAGTGGTTCGCCTACATTTTTCCATATTAATATAAGTAAATATTAATGAAGAATCTATAGCATCAGTGGAAACGTACCTCCGAGAGTAATGTCAAAAAAGACTCTAACATTTGCGATTCAATCCAATCAGCATCAAACAAATTGACATTTTCGTCGGTTGGCAAAAGATGTTTCAAACATACAAGGGATTGCCCGACTCTGGTAGCTGTGTTGGCGCCATGACTACTTCAGTGGTCTTTGTTCCCAAACGAAAGCACAAGAATCTTTTGATCAACAGTACTCGTTTCCTTCTTTTGCCGAAACGCCCCTTGCCTTTTCTGTTCTAGAACTTTGCTCCTCTCCACACTTTGTGGTGAGGTAGGGGTAGAATCGACACCGGGTAGTCTAACGTGAAGCCGTTCTTGCTCCGAGATGCAAACGCAAGGGCGTGTGAATATTAACCAATGTCAAGACAGAAATAAATTGGTGCAGATTGAATTGTGTGTGTGTGGTTGGAACAAGAAAAAGCCAAAAAAAAAAGAAACGGTCGTTACGTAGAAGCTGTCGCGATGAAAGTGGGGCCGAGTTGTTGCCCTCGTTTGACTGGTGCGGGCAGAGGTTCCGGCTCCAGCGCGGAGAGAGTTTAATATGATGAATGTGCCGGAAATGTACAAGATCTTTTGAGATGGTCTGCCGATCTGCTTGATTCGGATTTCTTGTTTTTTTTTTTAAAAGAGTTTTATACAACGTTGTGTTTTGGAAAAAGTGAAATGCCGCATGGAGAATGGTGCTAGGATAATCATTGCGTGGCGATCGGCTGTCGCATAAAGATGAAGAAATTTCAGAAGGGAAAAAGTAAAAAGTAGAATTCAGATAAAAGTAGAACAGTAAAGTTTGAAAAAAATAGAATGTAAAGAAAAGTACAGGGTTGAGGACCGAGGTCTGTGTTGAAGGCGTGAGGAATGACAACTTGGCGACTTTCATCTCAATCCTGGCCTTGGCCCTGATGATCCATTCCACGGGGTTTCTTCAGCAGGGAAAAGGGGTGATGCCGCATGCCTTTCGCCTTACGTGTGTCTGCGTTGATGCACAAGCTTTTTCGTTGAGTGTTTCTTCTTTTAAAAAAAACGCAGTCTTTATGCTCCGACTAGTTATGAGGGGACGCAGCCACCAGTAGAGCATCATCACCATGTGCTCTCGGACGTTGCAAGTGAACCATTGTGATACTATTTGATAAACTCTAGATGATCCGTTTGCATATATAAATTGTATTTATTTTGACGTTCTTTGGGTGAAGATCAAGACAAATTGTCCAATATTCGCTTACATGTGAAGCATGTTGCCGTGTAGGACCAATGTCAAGCAAGTTTGCAAGTTCTTGTATACAAAACGAGAATGTAAAGAAAAAAAAAAAAAAAAAGTCACAGAGAATAACAGCACATCTCACCCTAATGCAGTCCCCAGTCGACCTTTTGACCTTTGATATTACCCTTGCAATTCATCGTCCCCTTGGAACCAACCCTGCCCCCCCCACCAAACTTGTTGATCGAGTCGCGCACCAAATCAATCACGTCCTGGGCGCCGACTTTGAAATCAACATTCCCATGGATGCCCTTGCCCGTGACGCCAAACTTGCACGACTTGTGCGAGCAAATCTCGCTTTGCTTCTCCAGCGGCCCCACGTGCGGCCAGCGCGTCGGCAGCTCGCGGTCCTCGAGCATGCGAATCATTTCCTTGCAGTCGCTGACGAGCGGCGACCCGCCGCTCGTCTCATTCTCCAACGTTGAGTCGCCGCAGTAGTCGTATCCGGCGTTGGCGTTGCACGGGTAGTCCTTGGCGTCGTCGCTGCTCGCGCCCCAGGCGATGCGCGCCCGGTCCGCGCTGCACACGGGCATCCGGATGAAGCCGGGCGTCGTCACGTCGTCCTCCATCAGGCTCTTGAGCGTCGCGGCATTGTTGGGATTGGCCGGCTTACCGCCGTTTTCGCCGCCATTGTCCAGATAAGTCCTCACCGATCTAAAAAAAAAAAAAAACCTTGTTAGTCTGCATGTGTACACCGCGTTCGACTCTGCATACCCAATGATGAGATCTTCCAGAGACACCTTGGAAAAGTAATCGCTGCCGAGCTTGTCCACGCCAGTCGGCGTCTTGAATTGGTCGTCGTTGCACTCGACGCATGGGTTCGGCACGTGGTCGCAGCCATTCTTGGCACACTCCTGGTAGCCATCGTCCGGGCTGGCCAGGCGGTACCACGTATCCTTTTCCTTGTAGCAGGCGCCCTTGAGCTTAATGTCCTCGTTCTTGCCCTTGTCGCAGCTCAGACCCGTGTCGATGATAAAGGGGCGGTGGCCCGATGCGTGCCAGATGGCCGGGATGGCGTAGGCGTAAAACGTCTTGGAGAGGTTATCCTCGAGCGTGGTGTTGGCCTCTTTGCTGCTCGCCTGGTCGTACGAGCCCTTGCCGTAGTCTTTGCCGCCGGCAAACTGGCCATCGGCGAGGAGGTCGCTGAGCGTGTCGAGAGAAGAGTCGGACCCGTTGAACAGATCGCGCAGGCCCTCGGTGGCAATGTCGTTCCAGCCGGCCATGGCCAGGCCCATGGTGTTTTTGAAGTGGGCTTCGGCCTTGGGGTCCCAATCAGACGTTGAGCCGTCGACGAAACCACTGCCAATGGTGATGGCCGTGGTCAACAGACTGCTACCGGCCGACGAGATCTTGTCCTTGATCGCGTTTGCGCCGGCATCCTCCGCCTTGGCCACAAAGTACGGCAGCTTACCAATTACCTTGCCGACAAAAGGGCCAGCCACCATGCCGGTGCCCATGGAGACCAGGTCCAGGAGGATGGTGAGCCATTCCTTGTCCTCCTTGGGAGGAGTGGGAGCAAAAGTCTCCTGAAAGTCGTCCAGCGAGGGATCAATCTTTTCAGCAGCGGCGTGGCCGAGAGCATCGGCGTACGAGGCATACAATTCGTTAATCTGGACGAATGAGTTCCAGATTAGGGCGGCTGCTGGACCGGTCCTCTCGCCAGTAAAGTCGGCGCAGGCAAGCGCGCTTCGGCAGTTGCTCGAGGGCGAAATGTCACCGCAGTCAATGGGCAGGGTGTGGTTGAAGTTGTTGGCAAAGAACTCGGAGAATAACGCGGTGCCCGTATGAACACCCGACGTCTTGGCACGGTATTTCTTCCAGTCCGTGATCATGTCCTTCCAAGCATTGGCAGCGTCCAGGCTCTCCCAGCGCTCATCGGCAGTGTAGTGGAGGGTGTCGGTGGCGCCGTCGGCGGTGCAATCCAGCTTGGTCCAGTTTCCGGTGCGCTTGCCGACATCCTCGTACGGATCCTTGCGAGACTTGAGCGAGACGGTAAACGCGGACCAGTCGGGGAAGCCCTTGGGCGGATCTTCAAAGTCCTCGAGGTCAGTAGCCCAGTTCGACGAGCCACCCATGCCCCAGTTCTTATAGAGCTTTTCTCTGTGGCCCCGGACGTCAGCGTCCATGTAAGCCACCCACTGGTTTTTGTCGTAAACTAGAACATTACTGTTACTAGTGTCATCCATGTAGCTCTTGATGACGCGGCTCTTGTCTTTGGCAATGGCCTTGATCTCAGCATTGGAGATGTAGCCAGCCGTGTCTGTGCATTTCCCCTTGTCCGCATTCGAGTGTAGACGCGTGCCGGTAAAGGTACAGTCAGGCCCGTGACAGGAGCCGTCACTCATGGCAAAGGATCTGCCGTAGCTGGTGACGCCAACAACCACCTTTCCAGAGTCAACGCCAGCCTTGGTGACCATGGACAGGGAGTTTTGCGTCTCGGTCAAGTTGACGTGGCTGCGAAGGCAGTTACCGCCAGGGCAACCAACCTGGGCATTCTTGTTGTCAACGTCCCACTGGCCGTGGAGGTCATACGTCATAAAGACAATATAGTCGACAATTTTGCTAATGTCCTTGATGGGAAATCCCTTCAGATACCAGTAGGAGGCGGGCGCAGCAATAGACAGACTCTTTCCGTTGAGCTTGGACTTGAGAAGCTTGAGGAATTCCAAATAGTTCTTGCCTTCGCTCTTATCGCCGGGAGGAACACCAGGAATATCCTGGGCAGAGGGATACTCCCAATCAATATCAACACCATCAAGGTTGTACTTGTGGATATAGTTGGCGACGTTGGTCGCTAGAGTTTCTCTGTTGGCCTGATTTGTCCCCTCACGGAAGATGGTGTACGTGTCAGGACCCGTCGAAAAGTCCCAGCCGCCAAAGGACAAGATTCTCTTTGGGCCCTTGATCAGTCTGAAATTGTTGAACTCGTAATTGGTGGCATAGTCGTCGATAATGGGCTTGAAATCCTTGGAGAGTGTACCGAAGCCAAAGTGTAGGTGAGTGTACTTGGAGGGGTCAATCTGAAAGGCGTCCTGGTACTGGCACTTGCGCTTAAAGGCGTATCCTTCAAAGTACGCAATACTGCGGTATTCACTCGGGTTTCCTTTAACAATTTTGGTACCGCAATTGGAGATGCAGCCGTTTGTGTCCTTTTTGGCCGTGCCAGGCGCCCCGTTGCCGGTGTCGGTACAGAACTCGTCTGTTGTACCACACTGACCCCAAACATCACAGCAGGCATTGAGAGGGCATGGATTCAACTCAGCCAGCTTGACCATATCCTTGGGCTTCTTGGTTCCAGGCTTCTGAGGCCCACAGACGGCGTTGCCTTGGGGTGCTGGCATGGGCGGCGTGCCCTTGCTGATGCAAATCACACTGCCAGCCCAGAGACGACCGCCTTCACAGCCATTCCAGCCCCAAGTCTTCTTCTCGTTGAAGCTCTCAATGTCCTTCTTCGTGAGACCATTGGCAGCAGCAATGGACGAACAGTCCAACCCCTTTTCGACGGTGGCTGTAGCGCAAGACCCGTCCTTGTTTGGCTTGGGCTTATAGTCGGGCAGGGTGCCGGCGGAGCAGCACACGTGCTGACCAGGCATCAGATCGTTGCAAAAGGTCTTGCCCGGATTGTACTTGGTAAAGTCGGCCCCGGAAATGCCACAAATCTTGGCGAGCTCCGGGCAGCCGGTTCCTTGTTTGACCTGGACCGCTCTGCATTCTCCGCGCTTGGATAAATGCGGTGCGGTGGCGTTGGTAGAGTTGCTGGCTTGGATCGAGGACAGGAGGGGGGCAACAAAGTGTGCCTTGCCATTGATCTTGTCAGAGGTGCCAAACTTGACACAGCCACCGCCATACCACGAGGACATGGCATCTTGAATGGCGTCAAAGGTGCCGTTGGTGGTAGCGATGAAGCCAAAGATGTGGTTTGAATCGTAGCTAGGTCCGCACATCTGGACACCAAGAGTTCCTTGGCTGCTGTTGGCATGCTTGATGCTGTCTTGAAGGTGCTGGAGAGCCGTGGCACTAACAGCACCGCCATTTAGACTTGGCCCGACATACATGCCAGCCGCGGCGCCGCCGAAGCTGCCGTAAATCATGCTTGTACCATTTTGGGCCTGCTCTTGCCGAACATACTGTCCGAGGAAGCCAGTAAGAGAGGCCACGGCCGACTCGGGCGCGATGCCGCCGTCCTCGTCGCCGCGTCCCACCTCGAACTCGGCATCGACCTCGTCCGCCGGGCGCGAAGCGAGGAGCTGGGCTGTGGAGACCTTGCTCCAGCTCTCGCTCGAGGTAGTGCAGGCAAAGATGCGGTGATTCTGGGCCTCGTCGTCGACGCGGTCGGCCAGGGCAAAGTCAAAGAGCATGGGGCTTTGGCACTGGTCGAGCTGGTCCATGCTGCGAAAGGCATCCCACTCGAGGCTGTTGATGCCCGAGTCGGTGCAGCTTCTGGGACAAGGATCACTGCCACTGTATCCAATGGAGGCAGAAAGCCTGTTGGGTGATGAAGCTGCGACCAAGGCATTCTCCGAGAGCAGCACACTCGTGGCACCCAGCGCGGCGTTGAGCCACGATGGCGCCATGATGCGAATTAGAGAAGAGAATGACTGGAGAAATACAAAGAAACAAAATGAGAGTATGAAGAACAACTTGTATGCTTCAGCTTGATGGAACTGCAGTCAGATCCAGAACATTTAGGGACGTACAGGAGCACTTTATATAGATATGGGATCAAGGGCACGACCTGTTCCAATGTCGGCGTACTTTGATCGGCAGTATAGCGTACCAACTCCGTAGACGAGTTAATTAAAACTCTTTACAGAAATATCCGAAAGATGGACACCAATCGCTCTTGTCGACCGTTGCCGGAAAACCCAAGGGCGCCATTCCCGGCACTGCTGAAGCCCCGTGTGGCCAAGTCAGGTCCCAGCCAGCCAGCTAATCCGCTCACAGGAGTAAGCGACATGCTGCTCTCCACTGCTTCTCGATTAGAGCGGATCATAAAATGGAGTACCGTGGTGTCGGTGTTGAGATATGCAGCGTCAGGCCGAGTTACTGAACAGGTCAGCGCAGCGTAAACTTGAACGAGCGTGCCAAGCAAACATTTACCGAATTCCGATGGCTCGATCAGACTGGCGACTCGGCTTTTGAGACACATCCTCGGTCGGCCAGGATATGTGATAGGCTGCAGGAGTTGAGATCCAGGAACCGTCGAGGCACCGATGCCGTTCGCCGAGCCCCCCGGCCGTCCTATCTCCGCAGCGAGCGGGACATACCCGAAGAGGCAATGCCGACTGCACCTTTGCACGTCATAGTCAAACGTACAACGGGCGCGCGGAAGCACGCTAATGATGGTGCTCATTACGCCCTTAATGCAGAATTCGCCGATGACATGTTTGTATGCAGGGGAAACTTTTCTGCAAGTAACTGACAGGTGCAGTGGATCGAGGTTGCATTTGCAGGACCAGGGGTTTCGCAGCAAACTCGCAGGTGAAAACCATGACAGACACACAAACTACTACTGCCAAGTCAGATTTCGTTCATTTGTAGATCGAAAAAGGCTGCCCGTGACTAACTATAGATACAATTACGACTGCCGTATGTAGAGATACGGCGATACCAGCAGCAAGTCAATATGCAAATAATGCGGAGGGTGATTGACGTCATCGCTCCTTTTTCAGTTCGTGAGCACTACATCGCCTTTACGATTTACTTGTTGTAAAACACTATTCAAAGGTTGCTCCTCTGCAATCGCTCTTGACAAACTTCACCAGCTCTGTAGTGCGACAAGGTCGGCCCTCTTTCAAACCACAACTAACATGCCACCATGGGCATTCTCCAGACCTTTCGACCGGTCCATTCTCAATACGTCGTGTTTGGCAGAGAACAGAGCCTGTTCAATACTAGGCGGGTACGCCTGGCAGTCAAGGGTCAGAACAATGTTTATTGTATAGCCTCTGCGGTACGTCATGGTGGGTTGGTTCGCGATCAAGCAAAAAGTTCCTGATGCAATTTCAGCTTGTTTAGCTTTCCTCGACCGCAGCTGCTTCTTTCCAGCTACCCGTGTCTCAATCGAACAACGACTTCATCGCTGCTACACCTTAGCATACAGGGCAATCGTCGCATCGCTTAAAGCCGTAGCCCATTTTGTTGCACTGGGCTACAAACGAGTTACGTTCACTGCCAGGATACACGCAACATCCGGTGAATCCGCACCCGTCCAACCCGTAAATCTTTCCGATTGCATCACAGGCGGCCTTTGAGTGTCCTCTACCTCCCTGGCAGGCACACTTCAAGCCCTGCACAGCGGAAACGAGACACAGCAAAGTTGTTGTAAGCTTCATTGTAGAAGGACGGCCCTCTGGATAATTAGTAATATGCCTTTTACGGAAAATGGCACGTACAAAATCGTGTAAACTTTGAAGAGGCGAAATGTGGTGGAGGTTTGACTAGTTATTGGGAGAATGTGCCATCTATGGCCTCGAGAGGGACGATTGCGGGCTTATATAGTTGCCGTCATGCATCGATACAACTCAGCTGATGTGTCGTGCAGTATTCAGCGCTCGTCACGGTCAATCAATTTGGGTTATATCTTCCTTCAGCTCATCGGTGAAGTGGAGGGTATAACAACTGATTTAAGGACTATTGATGGGATACTTGGTAAACGAGACTAGCTTATACGCCGACTGTGCTCGGTTGAGGTGTCTCCTTCTTGGTATTCACATTGATGGCAACACCGTGTAAGTGATATGGTTGCAATAGCTTGGCTCTCTGTCAGCTCCTGTGGGCTGTACACCTTGACTCCCCCACCTCTGTTGTGATGCAGTATTTGAAAGAGTGGGACAATGAAACTTACTCTTTTGCTTCAACCGTTGATTCCCTGTCTTTCCCATCTGCGTCCCAGAACGGACGCCGACTGAACACAATCGTTCGCCAGCTTGCGGTTTCTTGGATGACGCCGGGATAACAGAGACGATACTGAGCATGAAATGATACTCCATGAGAAAACTTAATCGCCATCAGCGGGACAATGTTAATTTCTTGCCCCGCAGCTAGCTGTAGGGCTGTAAACAAGTGATGCAAAGACCTTCGCGAGCCGGTTCAGCCCAAATTACCGATGGTCCGAGGTACAAAGTAGGGGACAAGAGGACGACCTGTCGCAAATCGGGATAGCTGTACGAGCAGAGGCGTCGACGTTGAACACCCGGACTTGTAGCTCCGGCACGGTGAGTTCTGCATAATGTGCAGCACAATGCATTGTCTGTTTTGGGTCGACATGGCTGAACAACGGTCCGTTGCGGTCTGCTCTGACTGGTTGTACCGCCGAAACAATTGAAAGAATCAGCCAGTTTCCTCGCACATGAAAGAACATGAAGCTATCTTTCATTGAAAATCGACGAATATCTGCTCATTACAAGAGAAGATAGCACTGCCATCGAGGCACGCTAGCTGGACTCGGCATTTCCTTCATGGCAACATTCCATATGCACAAATCTCTGGATACATCATCCATCACACATCCCTCACACTTGGTAAGGTACCACAGATGGGATACACCTAGAGGGGAGTCAATGGCCAAGCTCGTCCATGACATCTCACACACAATACGAATGCGTGTTCGCGGCTCATTGGGGAGAAAAAGTATGTCTACCAACAAATTCCTGCAAAGCCACCTCAGCCATAGAGAGGGCGCATTCACTTTGACGAGCGGATATGCACTCAACTTTACCTGGTCTGTAATGGAGGAAAGCCACAGCGGGGAGCTTTGGTGACGCGGTGACCGTAGGGCTGCGCGAGAACAGACACAGGACTACAAGGGCACGAAGGGGCATCTCAGTAGAATCGAGCAAGATTGATCTAAACGTGGGGCAAAAGCCAACGGAAGGCCAGCCACCACCCTGCAGAGCAATGTGCGCGTGACGGATCAGAACAAGAGGGGAGAGGGGTGTCGTTGACCGACCTTGCAGACCTCAAAATGGTTTTTCTGAGTCGAGGTACATGATCGTATTGACCATTCTGTGAGGTGCTCTTAGTGAGATTTGACGCTACCTTTCCTGTGCCATTAACGCGGCTCGCGTGATATGTCCGAGAAGAAAGACGGCCTCGACCAAGTTCAAAGGCCGCTTGATTGGCCTGCGCAGGATACTGTCCATACGTCCCGACCCCCAGCTCTCATTTGGAATTCCGGGGGTGGAAACACCGGAGATCCTCGGACATGCATGACTCTAGGCCGACGAAGCCCTTGGCCCTCTGCAGCCCGTTCAATAGTACCAAGCTGTGCTGTTACTTTTGGCGCGTCGTCTGCATGCGAGCTTGGGACCGTTCGTTACCACCGTGTAATCATTGGAGATATATTTTCCGGCCTTTAATTCCATTGACAGTGTCATAGGTACTCCGAGGCGGCGAGGATTGCAAAAGGTAACTGGCCCGAGTTTAGACCATCTTTCCGCTGAAGAAACGGGACCAGAACCGTGTTCTAAGCAAGATGTCGTGGCCGCTCTTCTCAAACTTGTATTGTCTAGAGTCCCGTAAACAAGTTGCTTGCCAAGACGGGCCATGTTTGAGTTTCAAAGACTGCGCCACTCTAGTCGGTATTTTTGGTGTGGTCGAGTAGGACAGTAGTTGCACCAGATGATAACTCTGTCGCCTGCATTTGCATTGCATCTACGCGGAAAGCTAGCTTGTCTTGTCGCGTGGTTCATCGGCCAAGCGGTAGGCATCGCCCAGCTAGTACTACCAAAGGAGTCAAGGAGTTAAGAAAGTCGCGCCCTGTGACCGGCGGTCGCTCACATTTTAACAAGGGGCCCTTGTCGCTGGTATAATTTACGTATTCTTCGCGCGCGGGGTTGCGCAAAATCTGCGCGCGCACGCTGCATCAGCTGCGTCATAATGCGTACACGCCTCGCAGCGGGCCATTTCGAGTTCTTATTTTCCATGTCTGCACGTCCACGTCATCAGACGATGTTCTGACTGCCGGCGTGGGATGCTGACCATCCCACATAAAGGCCGAGGGAAATAGTATATATCCCAAGAGTCGTTTGCTTTGGAATCACGACGCCGCCTCGTCTTAGTTTTGCTTCAACTAAAAATTATTGGGGATGTAACCTAGCCTGAGCTTTTTCCACCTACGGGATGCCCGGATAATGCGCCACCCGAGTTGTAGCTCCCACGCGGGCGCGAGCGCTCACGATTTCACGATTTGTGATGTTGGCTGCGAATGGGCGAGGGAGCAGACCCTGATGACCGGAAAGGGCGGGCAAGAGGGCGGGCAAGAGGACGGGCATGAGCCCATTTCCCATTGTTGTCTTCATCGACACCCTGGCTTGCCGAAACGAGCCTCGACGCACAGATGTGATGGGCGATCCCACCGCTGCGCTGTCACGCTACGGCGACAAGATGACCGGGAAGAGGAAAAAGTGGACGCTTGTTCTCCAGATAATATCCAATCCGCACTGATAGACACGCATCAGGATAGATGGCATTCGTCATCGACGAGATGAGATGGGCGACGCGTTCTTTTGGGAGAAGAGACAAATCGGCCTGCATCTTGCTTCGATGAATCAGCGAGGCGGATTGACTGTTGACACCAGCGGAGAGTCTTTTTTTGCTCAACTGGCAACATTGCTAAGATAAAATTAGCGCCCGTCGATACTGTACTGTAACTGTCTCATTAATAATATGAGACAGGAACGGACGCGATGGCACTGTTGGCACATCACCCCATGTCTCGACTCTCGATGATGCAAAAAAAAAAAACCGCATCGTCATCTTCTAATAGCCATGTTGCTGCCACGCAGAAAAATCAATAGACACGCCTTCTCTCCGAGTTTGCCGCAGCAAACTCGGCGTTTTGACTGTATTCGCCGTCGAGTCCGGTTCCCCGACAACCTACAAGCCTCCTCCCACACCCAAAGGCTGGCCTGCGACATGACAAGGGGCTCTGCGAAAACGGAAACGTCAGGAGGCGTAAGGAAAATAAAATAGGCTCTGGTGGTGGCTGAGCTTCTCTTTGCCTGATGAATGTGACAGTCAATCAACAAGTATTAAAGTGCTCCAGCAGCATTCGTGTATTTCAGCAAACAGCGAGGTACCTCCGTCTCCGTAAGGGGTTCCATGACGCCTCGGTGGATAACGCGCTGCCTTGTCTTGCAGTAGCCTAGCTCCAGCTGGAGTCGCCGTGAGACGAGGGCCTCACAGCCTCTCTTTAAACTTGTCATCAATTGAGTGAATTTATCGCGTCTCCCGCAAAGAAAACGAGATTGGAAATGTCTACCTGCCTGACTAGTTTGCTTGTGCTACCATGATATTTGCTTGTTTGGCGGCAAGCGGTAATATATGGTGCTGTGTGCACCCGTCCGATGAGTGCCCGATGTTGGTATCACAGTGATGCAGCCAGCCGCAGCCTTCCGCCTTTTTTTTTTCCACTTCAGCTATGTATATAATCTTTTTGGTGTTTTTTTTTTGTCTCGTTGCTTCGCCACAGACAGCTGCGCTGTGGCTTTTTGCTGGGTGTTTCTGCGCGCCGCCAGCTGGCATGCCATTTCGCAACACCAGTCTGCTGCTAGTGTAGGACCACGCCACCTATCTAGGCTCAGGCCTGCAGCCGTTAAGCTACTAACAAGACACACAAACCTAGGCACGTCTTTCCCAACCCGCTGCATCTGCTTCACTGGTCATCGTCTGCTGGCGCTGCCACTAGGTAAATAACGGCAGAGGTGGAGCCAGCCAAAGCCAATTGCCAAGCCAGCTTGCCTGATGCAGCGTTGGTCATGGCCAGTACGCCCGAGCCAAGTGCCCTATCCAGTTGCCCAAAACTTTTGTGTGCCTATCCGTATGGAATTATCAAGTGCTCCGTAATAATTCTAGTGACAGATGTGCTCCCGCCCACCCGCCTCTTCCAAATCCAATGGAGCTCCCCAGTCTGCTCACCCCTAAAAAAAGCCTCCTAGCCCCATCCCCATTCTCCCCCTCCAACCAGGCTGCCTCCTCTTCCAACTGGTACCCACTCTCTGCACTCCGCAAAGTCACGCCCCCCAAATCCCACTCAACCGTATTACCAGCCAGCCCAGCCCAAGCCCAAGCCCAGGCCAACATCCTCTTATTCTCTCCCACAATCACCACCGCCCCATCCGCCATCTACCATCTCAGTCGCCGCTCACTTTTCTCTCCATCAATGCCTCATTGACAACACAGCTTTCGTCTTATTGACCGATACTTATCATCTATTATTTCATGACGGCGGCCGGGACTATAATAAATAATTGTTTCTTTCACCGGCCCTGACAGCCGCGCCGCCTCTCCTCCCGACCGTGCTCCGCTACGTGCTCCTCCTGCGTCAAGCGACACCGTCACGATCCTGACGTCCTCCAACATTGGGCTCCAGCGGGCGCTTTACCACTGCGCCGTGCTCCTCCATCTACATGCTGTCTCTGGCTTGTCGTCTTAGCACCTTTTCTCTCATCAACCTGAACCTTCATCCCGATTGCTGGCCGCTCGCTATATAGCCCCCCGTTTCTCAATCGCCATCATGGCGGTTCTTGCTGACCTCGTTGTCGAGGCCACTCGTATTGCTGTGAGAGCCGCTACCGATACTCCGTCTTCTACCAACAATGAATCAACCATTTCCACCACCACTAGCATGCCCACCGATTCAAACTTTCAGAACAACAAAAACTCTGACGGCAACAAGGACAGAGGCAGCTCGCCGCTCCTCTTCTTTGTCGCTTTAGGCTTCGGCGTCGTTTTCACTAACCTCTGGTAAGAATAACTCTCTGCGGCTCTCAATTCTTTGGCATTCACTACTGCCATCCCTATCAACCGAGCATATCTTTAACAGACGCTACAGGATCATCGTCGGTGTCAAGTACTGTTTCCGCTACAACGCCCGCAATCGCGCACGACTGGGCGAAGATGGCGAGCCTCTACCTTTGGAAAATATGCCTAGACCTCATCGTCGTCGTCGCGAAAAGAAATTGATGTCCATGGATGAGGTCAACGATAAATTCCCCATGATGAAGTACAAGACGTGGGTGATTGAGCGTGCCAGAGAAGGATTGCCTACCGCTGGAGGCGTGGACCTGTCAGCCAGCAGACCAACCAGTATTCACAACGTTGAAGCCGTTTCCGTCATTGCTGCTGCAAAAGACCGCCCTTCCCTAGACGAAATAGATCTGCCCCCCAAGATCCAGGAGCCTGCTGCCGCTACTGGAACCAAAACAGGGGAGAAACCGGTTCAGACGGAAAAAACCAAGCCTGTCAGTGATCCCGACGCCATCGAATCTGCTGGGCAGACATCTACCGCCGCAACCGCAAAACCCGACGATGTACAGCGAGTCGAAAGCCACCAGGATGACGATGATGACGACGAGCACATCAATGCCGCTCTGCCACCCGAATGTCTTGCCGCCCCCGGTGATGCCTGTGCTATTTGCATCGATACTCTCGAGGATGACGATGACATTCGTGGCCTCACCTGCGGCCATGCCTTCCACGCTGTTTGCGTCGACCCTTGGCTGACGAGCCGTCGTGCTTGTTGCCCGCTCTGCAAGGCCGACTACTACACGCCCAAGCCTCGACCTAATCAAGATGCCGATGCTACTGCCCAGAACAATAACAATCTGGATCCCCGGAATAACACGCGCATGAATATGCCTACCAGCTTTGCGTCCGCCTGGTTCCGCTCCGGCCGAGCTCCGCTGCGCGCCGGCCGACGCTCAAGAACCAATACAGCAGAGGCGCCTACACAACAGCCCACCGAGTCATTCAGTAACAGCATGGTGTCATCTATGCGCTCTGCTCTCCGATTCGGCCGCAGAAATAACGCTGCCCAACCTACCGAGCCGGCTCCTGCCGCCACAGAACCAACACCCGGCCAATTAGAGTCTGGCGCCAGACCTCCTGTGGTAGCTTAGAACCGGCTTGCCGCGTCTCTCTCCATACCAATAACGACTTCATTTTACGACCCTCCCCCCATCATTCGCTATCACAGGAGGCAACTTTTCCATTTACAAACTACAAACTACAAAACGTCTTTGCACTAAGACGGCGCTATGACCTGCCACATCATCCCGCTGTTCTTGCTTGCAATGATTCTCACACGTCACATATCCCACGGGACCAGGCCAAAATCAAAGGGGACAAGTCTTGAATTCACTGCCTAAAGATGGCAATGATGTGGACGACTTGTGTTCCAGGCTCGCGCCTACCGCAGATTCCTGGTCAGGCTGTGTGTCACTCTGTTGAGTGAGCTGACATGCGCGTGCCTGCACATGATGCAACTGCGCACTAGGCCGAGCTGGTTGAAACTTGTCGTTGTTTTTTTATTCTTGTTATTTGTTTATTCTATCTTGCATTGTAACTGGAAGGATATGGTAGCCATGGGTTTGATTGACTATATTTTGCGCTCTTTTGTACTGATTCTCTTTTTTGGGATGATTGAAATGCTTTTATTTTTGACAGCGGCGGAGTTTGGCTTTTACGAGACATACAAGGTAGCCCCTTGGGGACATTTATATACGCTACTTTCTGCTCGACGATTTTTGCATCACTTGATGTGCATGATGTTTTATACCCAGAACTGTCTGTACATTCAGTGTGCATGGAGCGGGTATAGCAGCAATGTGTACTGCTTTCTATCATACATGAATGACACCTGATTTTATAAAAAGGAGCCCTTTTGGAATCGTCCTCCAAAGTTGGCGCTCTTGGCCACCAACTCTCTGCGCTGCGCCGTGCCAATCTTGCTCCCTAGCGCCATGTCCTTTTCCCGATCAAAAGCCCTCTTGCTCGGATCATCCTCTTCCTCGCCTCCTTTTCCAGCCTTTTTACTCTTCCCACTACCACCCGCGCCGCTGCCATCTTTGTCCGCCTGGTGCTCGTCGTAGAGGCTCCGCCCGCGATGCGCCGCAATCGCCGCCGCGACCTTGCTATTGCGTTCATCCTCGTCGCGCGTACGCGCCGCGACCGCGGCAACCGCCTCGGCAGACTGTCCGCTGGCGTCGGAGCGCCCGAGCACGGCGTCTTGTAAGCGCTTGAGCTTTTCTTCGGGCGTCTCGGTCCAGATGGCGGCCAGGCCAGAGCCGGAGGAGGAAGGGCCGCGGCCAGGCTTGGAGGAGGTGAATTTGCGCGCTTTGAGCTTGGTGGGATCGCGTTCGGCGTAGCCGGTGTTGACGGGCGGCGCGAGCATCCATTCGTCGCGTGTGGGTGCGGACGGGTCGGTGGTGGGAGGGAGGGTTGGACCGATGGGCCCGCGGCGGGTGTTGGAAGCGCTGGGTAGGGCTGGGCCGTAGTCGTCAGAGTCGGAGTCGGAGTCAGAGGAGTCGGCAGGTATGGGCTGTGCTGTTGCTGCTGTCGCATGTGATGGTGGTGGTGGTGGTGGTGGCGGTGCAGGACCGGCGTGAGAGGAGGAGGAGGCAGAGTCATCGAGGTCAATCTCGTCTTGGTTCCGCGCAGAGGGGGTGCGCGGCGGTAATGAAGGACCCAGAGATGGCTTGGAGGCTATTGGTGTCGCCACGGGTGCGCGAGGACC
Organism: Beauveria sp. NWAFU-1; assembly: GCA_024472245.1. Taxonomy (NCBI): domain Eukaryota; kingdom Fungi; phylum Ascomycota; class Sordariomycetes; order Hypocreales; family Cordycipitaceae; genus Beauveria; species Beauveria sp. NWAFU-1. Next base: position 5,045,663 of record JANBXD010000001.1, on the reverse strand, counting down.
ATAATCATCAGAGTCGGAGTCGGAGGAAGCGTCGTCGTCGAGATTGATTTCGTTGGTGTTGCGCCGCGCGTGTTTGGAAGAGGAGGACGCGGCGCCGTGGTCGTCGCCAGGCTCGGGGGTGTGCTTGCGCTTTGCGGAGGGCTGCGAGGGGAGCTGTGGCCCTATTGAGGACATGATGGGCTGTGTGGGTGTGTGGTTGTAGGTTGGAAGTTGGGAAATGTAAAGTAGGTAGGGTGGAGGTGTAGGTGGTGAGTGCGCCTGTGCTGCGAATGGCTAGGTGGAGTGACGTAGGCACCTAGCGAAAGATCGCCGGCATGCTAGGGCGTGGCCAGGTACATGTAGAATGGCATTGCTTGGAGAGAGAGTATCCGAGATGTATTCTTTCCGCCCTGATAGGTCTTTTTAAGAAAGGCCTCTTTTCTATATGGAATTTTCTTTTCCTCTTGTCTTTCTGATTATGCTTCGCTATACCGTCTCTCATAGGTAGGTATTGGGGCTTTGTCGCTGTCAGACTTGGCAGGCCGCCGTTTCAGAGTCGCTTTGAGCGTCGGGGTAGAACCACGTACTTCCTACACATTCAAAATACAGTCTTGTTCAAGATTTGCCTCATATCATCAGCCATGGCAACGATCAAAAATTATTGACATTCTGTATGTTGCGAGGTCGCAACCAAGACTGCCTCGAGGCGGAGTAAAGCCGGACCGCCACCGTTGGGCGAGGCGAGGCGACGCAACACAAGCCAAGAAGCTACCTGCGCTCCGCTTGAGCTCAGCGGTAAACGTCAAAAGCTTCCCCCAAAAGCGCCAGCCTCCTCTTCCTGCAACCACGACAGCCCGCCCAGGCACAGGGCCAACATTGTCGGATATCAACTGGTGCTAATTTAAACGACGACACGCCACATATTGCAGCGCAGTCGGACCCGGCGTTTTCTTTTTAAAGCATTTGCCTCTCTTTTTCCAGTGCTCGGCCGAGTCGGCGTCCCTGCACGCCTCCCCCCCCGAGCCGGCGACGACCATTTCCCCGACTGCAGCCGCCCGCGGAGAAACAATGAAGTAATGCGCCCGGCGACGCCATGTCAGATACAGAGCACCAGGTCGCCGCGGCGACAGAGCAGTCAGACGACGTTCCCGCGACCCCAGAGGCATCAGTCGGCGCCGCAATAGCTGTCAATGGGGGCGGCAGCAGCAACGACGACGATGACACTGATGTGCCCCAGCTCGAGACTGGCGACGGCGACGATACCGCTTTGAATGGAGCTGGCGTAGATACTGTTGGTCAGGACACCGTGCACACGCCGGCAGAGAGGAAGCAGCAGCAGCAGCAGCAGCAGCATCTCGCGTCGCCGCAGGAAGGCTCCGAGCTCGGCTCCGTCGACGCGGACTTGGCCGACCTGACTCCACGGCGGCCGCGCAGCCCGGCCGACTCGCTCATCTCTGCGCGGGGCATATCGCCCTCGATACAGGTATGTAGACAGATGCGACAATCTCTCTCCTTACGGCTCCGCTAACGCGCCCAACACAGGGCTCCCGAATATCCTCCCCCAGCAGCAGCGTCCTCCCCTCCGTCGCCTCCCGCGCATACCTCAGCAGCCCGACGCCGTCATTTCGCCCCTTTGACCGGCGCTTCTCCTCGCGCATCGCCTCCCCGAGCCTGCACGGCGGCGCCAGCGGCAGCGGTAGCCCTCGCTCCCTTTCCCCGGCCTTTCTCGGCGCGCACTCGCGCAACGTCTCCGTGAGCTCTCATTTTCCTACTCTTGACGGCCCAGACACGGAGACTACGACGCCGCCCTGGGAGGTGGTCCGCTGGACGCGCCTGCAGAAACTCAACGCGCAGGCCTTTTCCGAATCGGGGCGCCGCAACTTTGGCTCGCCGACGTGCCTGGCCGTCTCAGCGTCGATTGTGCTCGGTACCTCCAAGGGCATCATCCTGGTGTTTGACTACAGCCAGAACCTCAAGGTCATCATCGGTCCGGGCACAAAGGCCGTCGAGTCGGGCTCCATCACCGCCATTGCCGTCTCGGCAGATCACACTACGATTGCGGGCGGCCACGCGAACGGAAGCATCTTTACCTGGGACACGTCGCGGCCCTCGCGGCCGTTTCTCAGCATACCGCATCTACAGCATAGCGACACGCCGCATCGCACCACAGACGGCCATGTCGCGAATGTGTCCGTCATTCACCTTGGATTTCTTGGCACGCGACATACAGCGCTGGTCTCGGCCGACGACCGCGGCATGGCCTTCTCGCACCTGGCAACCAGAGGCACCGGAGCGCTCGGCCGAACCGTCAAGACGACGAGGATCCTCGGTCGCTACCCCGATGCACCGAAGCCGGCCGGCAAGCCCGTGAAGCCGAGCACCGTGCTGGCCTTTGCCTCGTTGCCGTTGGGCAACGTCGAGTGCGCCACGGACCTCATGGGGTTGACAGCCATGCTCACGCCATATCTGCTGGTCATCGTGTCCACCACGCCGGTGGCACAAACGCAGCACAAGTCGGCGCGGCCAAAGGACGTACCAGCCCATAGCACCATGACGGGATGTCTCGCTTGGTTCCCCGCCGTGAAGCTCAAGACGCCAGATACCGTCAGCCGGAGTGACATTTCCAAGGTGAAGCTCGCGTACTGCTGGTCCAATGTCCTGACAGTTCTCGATGTCATTGAGGTGCCCGGCGAGGACCAAGATCAGCCACCGAGCCTCCGTTTCAAAGCGCGCAGTAGGTGGAAGTGCGAGGAAGCTATTGTTGCGGTGCAGTGGCTCAGCCGGTCCGTCATCACCGTGCTGACCGTCTCGCAGCGCCTCATTGTGCTCGAGGACAGGACCATGCGCATGACAGAGGCTTTCGACCTGATGCAGCGCTACATGTACCACAAAGATCTCTATTCCAAGCAGCTGCATAATTTGGTGGAGCAGCTAGACGAGGAGGACCCTTCGATGCACGGCGTAGTGGCAGACGCATTCTACATGAGCTTCAAGGCATACAAGGGCAGAATATTCATTCTTGGTTTTAATGAAATCTCATTGGGTGCGCTTTCCAACTGGGCAGACCGATTGATTGCCATGATGGAACACGGCGACTATATTGCGGCTATTCAGCTAGCCACGTCGTATTATACGGGCGACGCGGATAAGCTCACGGTCGGGCTACCAGAGGACCAGACTCAGCGGCACAGCATGGTCAAGGACAAGGTTCTAGAAATCATCAGCGCTTCTCTCAAATACGCATTCATGCAGCGAAAAAAGGACAAGAACGCTGCGGATGATGCACATTTGAAGCAGCTTGCCGAAACCTGCTTTGTGGCCTGCCTCAACATTGGCAACGTCGACTTTTTGCTAGACGACATGTTTGAGTGGTACGAAGACGCCGACGTCTCGGGTATATACCTCGAAGTGCTCGAGCCGTATATCCTAGACAGGTCCATTGTCTTTATTCCACCCGTCGTGGTCAAGGACATGGTCAGTCACTATGCTGCGCAAGGATGGGAGAGCAGGCTCGAAGAAATGATTTGCCACATGGAGACGGCGACGCTTGACCTCGACCAAATAACACTCTTGTGCAAGCAGCACAGTCTCTACGACGCTCTCACCTACGTCTGGAACCAGGCCATTCGCGATTACGTAACCCCCATGATTGAGCTTCTCAGCCTACTCGTGCCGATCATGGCCAATGGTAACTTTGCCGGCGATGCTGTCGGCGAAGACTACCACAGCATCAATGCTGTCAAGTTATTTCCGTACCTTTCCTATACTCTGACGAGCCGAATATATCCGAATGGCGAGCCAATGGATGAAGATGCAGCTGTCCAGGCCAAAGCCGAGATATACTGGTTCTTCTTCTCTGGAAAGACGATTACCTGGCCCAAAGGAAGCGGCAAGGCGTTTCTCACGCAACCTGGGGAGAATTACGAGCCTTCTTTCCCATACCTGAGGCTTATTCTGCACTATGATGCGCCGAGCTTTTTGAGTGCACTCAACGAGGCGTTTGAAGATCCCTTTCTCAATGACACTCCGGATAAAAAGACGAATGGAGCTTCGCCGATAGATATGCCCGAGGAACAAATATTTGGCCAAACGATTAATCGTCAATATATCATGTCTATCCTCTTGGATGTCATGAACCCGGACGATTTTGCCGCGACAGACACCATTTACCTGGACATGTTTATCGCGAGAAACCTGCCTAAATTTCCACAGTATCTGCTCTTTTCAGGATCGGCCCTATCCAAAGTGCTCGAGGGTCTCTGCAATTACCCTGGCCAGGACTTGGCAGAGGATGCGCAATTGAGTGCCGAATACCTGCTTTCCGTCTACCATCCGACGGACATGACTGCTCTGCTGCCGCAATTTAAAAAGGCTAGCTTTTATCGCATCCTCAAGCGCATTTTCAAAGTCGACAAGCAATTTGGAACGCTGATCCGCACATATTTTGAGGATCCAGACGACCAAGATCAAGTTTTTGAATGCCTCGCTAGCTGTCTACGCCCGTTGACGAAACTGGGCTTCCAGCAGCGTAACGATATCCAGGAAGCCATTCTCGATCACGCAAGAGATTTACTGGAGCTGAGCCCAGAGAAGTCTGCCGTAGTGCTCGCTGGTGAGACGACCGAGACGCAAAAACAGATTCTCGAAAGCGCATCTGATGCGCCGGAGCTTCAGTTTGCCTATCTCAAAACACTGCTGGATTCTGAACGCGAGAAGCTTGCAGAAGAGATGCCTCCTAACCGGCATCTCATCGAGCAGTATGTGCGGCTCATGTGCACTTTTGAGCCCTCGCACGTGTCCGACTACATCAATCGTGTTCAGGCGGGAGATTTGAGACTGGACCAAGTTTTGCCCACAATTGAAGAGACTGGCGTTGTGGATGCTGCCGTGACTATATTGACGCGCGATGGACTCGTGGAAAAGGCCATGCAGCGACTGATTACGCACTTTCGTACGATCGAATCGGCACTTCAAGGCGTCCTTTCGGGCGCTGCCGACTGGCCAGAAGACCCCGTCGGCTTGCAAGCCTCGATTGAAGAACTGCTTCAAGGCTTGCAAAAATACATGTACGTTGGTATTTGGCTTTGTCAAGGACAGCAGAAGCCGGCCAAGAGGGTCACCCAGGTGCAGAAAGGAGCAAAGGACGCTCAGGCGGCTCTCACCACTGACGAGTCGCTGTGGCTGCAACTGATTGAGGCAGCGGTGAGGCTGACGAGGCAAATCTCACCGGAAATTCAAAAAGCCGTCACAGATGCGGCGCTGGACGGCGAGCGGCTCCTAACGCTGCTACGATCGTTGGTGCAGCATACCTTTACCGCGTTGCTGGCGTCGACGTCTGGCCAGAGCCCAGGCCAGTCGACGTCCAAGCTCCTTGCAGCCGGCGGCACCAACCTCTCGTTTCTGCGGATTCTCCGTGCGTTTCTCGCCAACGCCGCGACGTCGTCTCCGAATCTCGCTGACTTGCGCGGCGTCCTGGCGTCCATCTTTTCCGCGTACGCCTACGAAGAGTCGATCCTGCGGCTCTCCAACCGGCTGCTGGACAGGAGCCTATTCGTCAATGTGAGCCAGTCGGTGGAGCTGCGGCAGCGGGGATGGCGCCCGCGCGGATCGACGTGCGAGCACTGCGGCCGCCGCGTCTGGGGGCCCGGCGTCGCGGGCGGCGCCGTGTTTGAGGCTTGGGAGGCGAGGCAGGCCGTGGAAGACGCCAGACGGTTGGACAAGAAATGTCGGGCAGCCGGCGAGGCGGGCGCCGAAGCGGATGGCAAGGGTAAAGGCAAGAGCCTGGACATGCGACCGGCGAGCATGCTGCTCGAGGATGGGGAGCGGCAGGCAGCAGACGACATTGCCGGCGCAACGGCGGCGGGCAAGAAGGATCCTCCGCTGGGCCCGCTGGTCGTCTTGGCGTGTCGCCATATATACCACCAGAGCTGTTTGGATGTGGTGCAGGATAAGCAGGAGAATGGCACGGGACCTGCGCGGGACAGGGAGTACCGTTGCCCGATTGATGGGTAGTAGCAGAGGAGGCCGCGATGGATGCTAACTGTAACGATTATCATGTATACACTCTGTCATTTTCAAGAGTTTAATCCGGGAAAATCCCGTGTAAATAATAAATGTTGAAAGAGAAAGAATGCCAACGTGCGTCTTGTTGGTGATGAAATGAAACACTTTGTCGTTTGTGTCCAGGTAGTAAGTAGGTGGGTCTGTCGCATCCTAAGCTGTCGCATCACCAGAGAGAGCTTGGAGCTTCAACTCGCCATCCATCAACATCACCATCCACTGTCCCCTTTTTCAGCCCCACGCCGCGCGACCGCGCACGGCACCACAAAACACACACACACATGTCTGCCTCTACAGACGAAGAAGCCGACTATCTCTCCGACGACCAAAGCTCTTCTGCCTCCTCCTCGTCCTCCTCCGGCTCTCCCTCCTCGTCCTCCTCGCCCCCCCAACGTCCCGCCGGCCCCGTGCCCACCAACTTTTTCGCGCCGCCCTTTTACGGACGTCCTCCAACACCACTACCCCCCTCGCCCTCACTCACCTCTCTCCTACGACCTTCACGCCCAACCACGCCCGATGCGTCCGACGACAACGACCACCACCACCACCACCAGCACCACAGCGCCGACGGCCACCACCACCCCCACGCGGGCCCGCCCGTGCCGCACGCCGCGCCGCGCGTGCCCACCTACGAGTACTACGGCTTCGTGCTGTACCTCCTCAGCGGTCTCGCCTTTCTCGCCTACCTGCTGTGGAGCTACCTGCCGTCGCCGTTCCTGCACGGCCTGGGCATATACTACTACCCGGACCGGTGGTGGGCGCTCGCGACGCCGGCGTACCTCGTCATGACGCTCGTGTACATTTACGTTGCGCTGGCGTCGTATAACCGTGAGATGCTGACGCTGCCGCTGCACCGCGTCGAGACGATTGTGGATGATGCGGGGCAGCTGGCCGTCGTGGATGCAGAGGGGAAGCTCAGGGGAAGCAGCAGCAGCAGCAACAGCAGGCAGAGCAAAGAGGAGGAGGTGGCGACGGCCAAGATGGACGGGGAGAGGTATCTGGGGGGACGTTTGAGGTGGCGAGAGGTCTGGAGCGTGGGAACGGATGCGGTGCTGGATATACCGCTGTCGGGGGTCTGTGAGGTGTTGTATGGGGAGGGGCGGGAGGGGAGTGATGGGGATGAGGATCTGTGGACAACGACATGATTCACAAAATGGACTTGTTGGGGTTTCTCTTCTTCTTCTCGGAGGTATGACATAGCATTTGCTTCTTGAAACATGGTAATGGCTTTTTTAGGGATTCGGGGAGACTCGGTAAAATGCTCTTCGTCTCTGTGTATAATAGGACGTTGCAGGGAGACGAGAAACTTGCCGCATTCGATATGGATTGACAGGTAGATCATATACCAAATCAAACAAAACTACTTCAAGGGCTTATAATATGATTGTACATTGATTGAGGAAGCATGGCTGGATCTCCTTGCGCTGTATCAGTCGCGATTGACGTCCTTCTGATTAGTCGGCGTCGGCGCTTTGCTCCGTATGTGTTTGCATCAAGAAAGGGGTCCTAGGCAGCCACCCGCAAGGTGCTCAACAAAGATTCAAAATAGCCTTGTAGTCAGGTAGACTCAGTTGGCTACGGGTCTATGTCAACTTCAAAAGTAGCATTTTTCCAGTGTCATGACGCAGAACAATGACCGAGTTCATCACGTATGGCTCGTACTCACACCGATATTCCGGCGGCAGGTATATAACCTTCTCGGAGCCCTTCATTATCCACCTGAAATGCTCGCTCAAGCCGTAGCCAGCATACATCAGTCGTTCGTCATCCGGTGCGAATTCTCTGACTCCCCACAGCGTTGCAATGCGGGAGAGAGCTCCCACTTGAAAAGAGAATCTCTGCTTTACCCACCCTACGTCGGCGCGTAGCTGGAGGTTGGGGACTCCAGCCAACTCCACGGCAGCACCGGTAGCAATGTTCCAGATGGCAAATCTCCGATGAAATCCCATGGCCCCGACGTGAAGCCCGTTTTCTGAGAACGCAACTTCCGCAATGGGCATCTGTGGTTCCCACTGTACCTCCGATATCACGTTGCACACTGAACCGCTGATATCCCATATTACTATTTCGCCAAACCGAAGGCATGCTGCCAGAAGCTGGCTGTCCGCCGAAAACCCGACACATGTCACCGCCTTATCCAAAGACAGACACCACGAGGGCCTCTCTGTCGTGTCCATGTCTGTCAAGTATACCTCACTGTCCACAACGTATGCGAAAATTGCACTTTCCGGTGAGAACAGTGCCTGGAAAGAGGAACCTTCGTCCGAGAACGCGCAATTTGTTTCCTTCTTGACTCGCATCGGTACATTGCTGTCAAGCTCGTATATATGAAAATGTTCCAAATTTTCAGTGTCCAGGGCGAAGCGTTGACCATCCGGAGATAGTGCCACTGGGCTGATTCTTTTTTCATCATCTTCGATAACTCGAATGCAAGCACCAGTCGCAATGCTTCGAACTTGAATCTCGTGTTTGGAGGCGCCTATTAGAAGAACTTTGCCGTTACTAGATACCAAGGTTCTTCTGCGCATTTGATCCGGATTGTACAGCTCGTGATGCTGCGATTTTGCGTCTATGCGAATGGTCCGCAGGCAGATGGCCTTTTTCGTGTCCCAAACCTGCACCCAGCTGCCATCTGTCGAGAGCGTAATCAACCGAGAGGCACTACTAACACACGCGAGGTAGTCTATCGATCGCTGCTGATTGTGCACCTTGTGGCTCTTCCTGAGATCCGCCACATCCCAGATATACATCCTCCTTTTTTCGCCATCGAAAGTGAGAAACTGGTTTTTTTCATCAAGCGGAAAACCTCTAGTCGCCGTGTTGTGAGGAGCCTCTATAGTTTGTAGAACTGTCAACGTTTCAGTATCCCAAATGTTCATTGGGCCGGAAGGAGGAAATTGCAATATTCGTTCATCATGGTCAAAAAAGCATACGCTTGAGCGGGTACCGTATTCTGCGGCAGGTATTGTAGCAGCCTTCAAGCGTTTGCCGGTCAAATTGTCGTATAATTCCAGGGAGCTGCCTTGGACCCGCGCGAGAAGTCCTGTTTGTGCCGAAAATGCGAAATTATCGTCTTGATCGTGGTGACTCCAAAACCGCCCAGCAAGGACATCAGAAATTTGATCATCGCAGCAAAGGTATGGGGTGGCATCTCGTTCGTTCTCAGGATTCCACCAACGTGCAAAGAGTTGTCGTGGGCCAATTGCTTTCAAGACAACGCCACTTGAGAGAAGTCGCAGTTCTATTCCTCCATCTTCCGTCATGCAGGCCAATTTCGTGTCGTTCTCAAAGAACTGAAGAGGTGTGAGGTAGGATGTATGACAGGGGAAGGTGTGCACCAAGATCCTTGTCGCCCAGTCCCAAATCTGAATATCATTCATGAAAGTTGAGACGAATGCCAGTCGGTTGCCATCATATGAGATTGCAAAACCACAAGGACAGATGTCTTCAAATCTATCTCTGAAGATGCAGTCCCATGTTGTTGTATCATACAGCTCCGCGTAGCCTTCGGTTGCGACAGCCAGTACACGACCGTTGCCGGATAACACTGCGTCATCTACATCGTACAGCTCCGCGTAGCCTTCAGTTGCGACAGCCAGTACCTGGCCGTTGCCGGATAACACTGCGTTATCATCGTACAGCTCCGCGTAGCCTTCGGTTGCGACCGCCAGTACCTGGCCGTTGCCGGATGACACTGCGTCGTCTACATCGTACCCCTCCAACGCGGGTTCGAATATTTCAATGATACGTACACAGTAATTCCAATCTTGAGCAATTCCAGACATACATTTAGCGTATTTTGGATGTTCTCTTTTGTGTGCCTTCTTTACTAGACTCTGCCTTGGGCTGAAGATGAGGGCAGAAACATAGGCTTGCAAAGGCGCGAGCTTTATTGCAGTTGCATGTGCTAGCACGAAGCGGCGCGCGTCTCGTATCAAATCAGCTTCCGATGAGTTGGCCTAAAGATAGACATTAAAGCTTCATTCAGCATATATCCCAAGCTATTTTTTGGGCATCTCACCGAAGCGGTAGCTGCAGCCAGGACTGACGTTCCCAAGATTGCATTTGCTATACTATCCAACAAGGACAATGCCTCCAACCAGTGCAGAAGATGCACTTCAATGAACTCGCAAATGCCGGCGAGATTCTGTAGCTGTCGCTCTGCCATGTTCATATGATGAAGCCAGTGCCTCGAGGCATATGCCAAATCACCAGGGATACACTCTGCGATGAGCGTCTTTTCCACATCCATGGCATAGAAACCAGGCTTCTCCAAGCCACAAATGTCTCTTCTCAGGCCGTCGTTTCGTATGCGTTCAAGACATCCCTCTGCCAGCAGTGTGTGTCCAGCATGCATCACTATGCGGAACTCTTCGGAAGCTGGATCTTTGTCATGGAGCAAGAAATCGTTGAATGATTTGTGCAGTAAATGAATTGGCCCATTGAAGTCATCTGGAGCACTCAAGACCGCTCGGAGCTGCTGGAGCCATCCTGTTACGATATGAAGCTCCATTCTGAGCAAGCACGCCAAGTGGGATGGGGAAAGGGGCTCTGCAGCTAGCACAACGGCGGTAATAATGTTTTTACCATTCATCATTTCGGTTTCCAATGTCTCCGCGTCTGTGAAGTAGTCTTGTTCGTCGCTCGATGGTTTGAACGCTTCTCTAAGTACTTGCAGGTAAAGCTGCGTCAGCTGCGGAAGAAGGCGATCAGGATTCTGAAGCCAGCGGTCCAGCTGAGAACGAGGCGTCCTTCGTGGACTGCTGATCTGCAGAAATCGATTAAAAGTAGAAGCGTAAATGAAGAGAGGGAATGGATTCGTAGCAAGATCGATGACTGTTGCCAAGTCTTGGTCGCGGAGAAGCAATCTTGGATCCTTCGTCTTCATCGCGAGGTTGGTCTTCTCGAAGACGTTGGTCAAGTAGCATCGAATGTCCTCGGTGGATTCATCCGAAAAGTCTTTGTGCAGGTCCAAGGATTTGTATTTGTTTTCATGCAATTGCAAAAAGGCGGCGCTCATATTGGTGTCGTCGCGGCTTGTGATGAAGATTCGCAATCGAAGCAGTTCCAAGCTTGCTAACTCGGCTAGCAGGTCGACGAGTTCTCTCAGGCTAGTCTGTTGTTTGCATTCATCGAGTGCGTCGACAATCACAAGTTGGCATTGTTCATTGACCAGCCCAATGTGTTCTTGCTCCAGAAGGCCTCTGAACAGTATATCGAATTGCGTCGGAAGGGACTTTTTTGCTAGCGTCTCGCCGCTCATGTCATCCAAGGCGTCGCGCAAGATGCTCTTGTATACGGGAAGATTTTGCGCCAATTGACTAGCAATTGTTGGCAAGAATTGAAGTATTTCGCCCGCTCCTTGGCGGGCGCGACTGAAAAAGTAACTCGCGGCTAGTCGTCTGTCTTTGGCGTACTCGTCAGCAATGGTGAGCGATACAGTAGATTTGCCCATACCAGCAGGGCCGGTGAGCCACAATATGTTAGGCCCAGCTTGACTGTTGAACCAGGCTGCTATTTGCCCTTTGAGTCTGCTTCTTGTTCCACCAAGACACTGGCCGCGAGCCGCCACCTCTGCACTGTCGTGACAAGCTTCAGCAATGATTTGAAGATCTAGCGGTCGCCGATCAGTCTCGATCAAGTGCTTGATGTCTTCTATGACATTCAGGGTTTGCATCGACACGTCGAGTAGTGTCTTCAAGTCGGCGCATCGCTTATTAGCAGCACTCTTCAATTCCTCTAGAGTCAAAATCATGTCCGTCTCTTGCAGTCGACTCAAATATTCTGCCACTGTACCTTCCGCGTCCTTGACTTTGTTGACCATCGACTCCCACTCGTCAGAAAGAAGACTGCTTTTCACAGTGTTCTTGACCCAGCTCCGGTAAAAGTACACGACAGTGCTTAGCTGAAACCTGAGCAATTCCTTGTACAGGTCCACTAACAAAGCTTCCAGCTGAATGGTCATATCATCCCGCACGCCGCTGCCACGTTTTCTAACTCGTCTCTCATATTCGGCGTAAAGTTGCACGCGGGAGATAACGTAGTGGAACCCAGAGGACTGGGCCTCGTAGGCAGTGCTCGGATTGGTGAAGAGAGGCAGAATTACACATACACCAGCCCACGCCAGCGATGCTTCTGATGAGACCTTGACTGCCTCAGAAACGAAGTTTTTGAACTTGAGAACCAGGTCTGTGGCCTCAGAAATCTTGTCCTCGATGACAAATTTCTTCCCAAACACCTTGTATTCGAGTTTGTTCTTTTCTTTGCGATCGAGACCAAGATCCAGCATTCGATCGAGTTGATTTCTGTTCAGCATTGGCCTGTCGGCGGCATTTGTAGCTATGGCATCCGTAGCTGTGATATCCGTAGCTATGATATCCGTAGCTGTGGCATCAGAGGCTGCGGCATGCGTAGCTGTGACATCTTTGATTTCAATCAAGTGCTTCAGGAGAAGCTCTTCGTAGTCTGCCACAAGTTTTTCATCGCTCGCCGCGAGCTGTACCACGGCGCGATCCCAAAGACTTGCTGTTGCGAGGGCTGGTTCTGGCTCCTGCCCATCACAGCCAGACCCTTGGACGGCACCTGGTGGCTCAGACGCACCAGAACCGGACGCAGGCACAACCAATTCCGGTGGCTGAGTACTGGCATTTGTGCCTTGTGAAGCGAGATCCGTTCTCGTGGCAGTAGAACCTTTACCTTTAATATCAGTCTCCAAGCTTCGCACTTGCTTGACCGCGGCTGCTGTTGGTGTGGCAGCTGTCGTTGCCCGTCGTTTCTCGGAGGTTCCATCAGTAGTATTATTTGCTGCCGTCGACGTTGAGGAGGTCTTGTGGTTCCGTCGTAAAAGACGATCCACGATTTTTGAGCAGTGCATCTTCCGCGGCTACGATGCTCTTCTAATATAAGTAAATAAATGGTAGTGGCTTAGGAGAGAAACTGACACTCTGGTTTTTAATCTCAGCCTGTTGCCTTCAGCAGCTGCATATCCAGCTCCGCGAGCTACAAAGATGACTACTCCTATTTGGGTGGGATGTGTCGTCTGCAGCTTCCTCACATGCAGGCGTTGAAGTGACTTACGGTATTGAGTTGATGCCCGACGTGGGGTCAATTGGTCTCCAGCTTTCTCGATCGTTGATCACACTGCATGTATGTATGTATACAGCTCTAGGAGACTCGTGCACCTATTGAAGCCCAATGAGTCAGTCAATGAATAGTAAACATTCAAAGAAGAAACATCGAAGCACTCAATAGTTTGGCATCGAATCCTCACTACATAAAGATGCCGGTAGCTTACTATGCTTGGCAGTCGAACTTACTAGGACATCCTCGGCTCGCAGTCTTGGTGTGATATAATGTAATAGACAGCTTGAATATAATATCGAACATCCTGTGTCGCTCTTCATGAGTCGCATTCTTACCGCGACGCCAAGCACTATCTCGTGCACCACGACGGCGGCGTAGCATGGCGGGACCCTCGCCAGCGGGTGGTCGTTGCTGATTATATCTGCAGTTGACGGTGCCGTATCGTGCGTTTGTCTTCTTTCTTGCTCTTGAACAACCATTGCATAATTAAAAGCATATCCTTTTGCAGTTCCGACCATGCGAGCTTGGAAACCCTGACCGAGTCTCTTCCAACACCGTTCGTGAGATTGTTTACTTCCCAACGAGATTGTTTCTTTAGATGGCGGATGCCCGCTTATAAACTGGGGATTCTCTTTTAAGGTCTGCACAACGAGATACCAGTCTTTCTGATATCTCAGGTGTCGGTGAGATTGCCGCTCGTGATCTGCGGGTTTCTTACGAGTCATGCGTATGGTGGCTACCACCAGCATGCCACCGTTCATGAACGAAGACTGGTTCATCGTATGTGACGGCCTCTCTCTGTTCTTCAAACAGAAACACGGGCTTGCTGCGAAACAAGAAATATGTGGATTCAGTCCAAGAACCGGTGAAAGCAGCGCTGGGCAAATGAACATTCTGAAACCGGCCCGACAAGGCTTGCCGCCGGCGACGGGTGCAGCCTTGGTGTGGCCGTTGCTAACGGGGTGATGCCAATTGCTGCAATGATACTTGATTTTTGACAGAGATAATTCGCGCAGACATATTTGCGCCCCGACGAGTCATCATATCTCTGTGAGTGTAGGCGTTGCATCGGCCAAGCAGCATCTCTGAGTAGGCGTTGCATTGGCCAACTAGCATCGGCCGAGACCAGGCACATCGCTTAAGTTCATTCGTAGTCTGCCCGCAAAACTCAAATGGACAGCAGGGCTCATTTCTCACCCCAATGTGTTACCAGCAACATGTATCGATGCAGCCACGCTTACTGCTCCTTCTTCTCTGCTAGATAAGCAGCGTCCCTGATGTCGCTGTTGAAATGCGCAAGCCACAGTTGCGCAAACCCCGCCAACTTGTGCACACATTGGGTTCGGCCTCCACAAGAGGAGCAGCTTCCCATAGGAGCTTGGCGCCGCCAGCATTCTGTTGCTTTTGTGGCGGCCCCAGCTTCTCGCCTGCGGCAAAGCTGGCCCAGGCATGGTGGCGGGAAAGCACTCAGTGTTTCTGGTCACCGCTGGGTGGCTCGAGCGGACTAGATCCGTCTTGATGTTATGCTGAAGAAGTCACTCCGTTGAGTACGTGCCAACGTCGCTACCTAATAGTGCGCTGAAGTCATTCCGCTCCTCGAAAGCGACACATGTCGTTTAAAGATGAGGTAAACGATCAGCAAGAGGTTCGGCAAGTGTGGTGGGGGTGCTGTTCGTGATCTTTGGCTTGCAAGTCGAGTGTGGCCAGCGGACGCTAATAGTATCCAGTTCGAGCTACTCGATAACCAGTCAAGTTGGTTTATGTCGCGTTGTACTACTAACGTGCTGGCAAACTCAGTTCCAGAAGTTCTCTCTCCTCGTGCTTTGCCAATTGTGAACTTGACTCGTTCCATCGGGATAATACGTACTACCCTGAGCAACGCTCCGCCCCCGTTCGTTTTCTTTGTTCCTGGGCTTCCGAAAGTCCTCTCGTCCTGCCCAATGCGCTGCAGCTATTCTTTGCATGTGCTGATGACCGAAGCGAGGCTAGTCTTCGCTCGCCGCTCGGCGGTCTGCGGCAGGCTGCGGGTGAGTGAGCCTTTTGCTATCCCTCCACCTCGTTGATGAGCGCCACAACTGGGCAGCGACTCAGCAAAGGAAGTATGTGCGCCTCCATGCCACAATTGTGAGGGTTGGACCTTCCTTCATGGGAGCTTTTTGTCCCGCCGCAGCACAGTTGGCGCAGCGTCCAAAATAGGTGGCAAGTCGAAATGCTGTGCTACGTATCACCACAGAACATCAGCGATACGCCAGGCTTCTGACGCAGACTTTATGCTGCGCGGTCAACTTCTGCGTCGCAGCAAAAAGGCGCACATCGAGGCTTCCTTGACAATCAGGCTCTAGACATTGATGTAGCTGGATTCGGTCGTGGCGGTAGTGTTCTCCCTTACAAGCTCCTATGCATCCTCGCCGAAGCATGAGAAGATGTGGTGCTGTAATTGCGCCCTTTCCTTAGCGCTGGTTGATGATCAAGGCGGGAGATTCTCGATGGCCGACTGCCAAAACATGCGACTGGGCCCGCACTCGGGACAGGGTTCCATAATCCGCAAGTCGATAACGGCTGGAGCCGGATATGCCTGGCAATTTAGTCTAAGCGGGCGACGTAGACTCGATGCCTTCACAAACGGCTGCTTCGCAGCTGCAAATATCAATACTGCTGGGTAGCTGCTCCTTTGCACTATGGCTACCGTTTCCGAGAGGAAGAGGTGCGCGTGCACGTACTGTGCCTGTCGCCCGTATAAGAGATGGTACCTGAGCGACGGAACGAGACTCTCACTAGATGGCAGACCTTGACGAACAAACAACTGCAAAGGGTGGCGATATGCATGCATCAGCCAATGAGGTTTCGGCCACCAACCTTGCCAGCGCCCTCCAAAGTGAAACCCCGATAATTCGGAAGAATGCCGACTCATGACATATGGATATTACCTCATGGAAATGCCGGGAAAGAGTCCAATGTTTTACTTATGCGGCAGAGCCTTGGCCAGTTCGCGTGGTAACGAAAGCCTACGTCTGTGGAGGCAGTTCGCTATCATCAAAAGTCAGACCACATGCTGTACCTGCAGGTTAACATGGCATAAAGCCCAACCATGAACTGCCATAAAACTAGATGAAAATGATAATTCGGGCCCGCTTATCAACTGACATCGCTTTTCACCAACATTGGGATGAACTGACAGTCAGGAATACTACATGCCGACGCCGACTCTAACTACACTCACTAGTTAGCAGGCCTTCCCCAATTGCGCCCGCTCCCAAGAAGCCTCGTGGCCTGCGGGCTTGCATGGACAAAACGTACCAGTACAGTCATAGCGAGTGACTCGAGTTACCTTAGCTTGCTCCATGTTTGAATGTCTTGTGTGCCTTCCACACGCTACACGCCAGTCGTAGACTTTATTTTTTAGCAGTGTCATGAGCCTTTCTTTGCTTTTTGCTGCAATTGGAAGTTGATGGCATTTGCAAGAGCCCTTGCTCTTGTGCCTGTAGAGGGCGTGTCTCTAGCCAAGCTGGCTGTGGACACCATGTGGGCTCAGTAAAGGGAGGAGGGCGCTATTTATACTGGTCTGATTGATGCAGTGGACCTATCCGTTCAAGATGCCGACGATGTCTTGTGTTGCTGCCCAGACATGCTAAAGTGCTCGTTGTGACAAGGCAGAGGCTTCCATCGAGTCAATGCATCTTCCTCAAACACCAACGTGAGCGGCCGTGCCGGATTGGGTCCTGCAATGCGAGACGAACACGGCCAATCGCTAATCTGGGCAAAGCCGTCGAGCAGCCGGGCTGAGTCTTCCGTACGACTCGCCGATTCGTTCTGGTGTGGGGACACCGTAAGCAACATGACGACGGACAAGCTGAGCAGGCGCCGCCATAATAGTTGAAGCTGACCAAGGTGTGAGGCAAGCTGACTGGCATACGCTCTGTGTCTTTTAATCGAACAACAGCGGTCATATGATGGTATTGCTGAGTATGGGGGCGCAGGGCTATAAACACGGCCGTCTGCTAACATGGTGAACACAGCGTGAGCAGAGGCTGTATTGAGCGATGACCAGGCGCTAGCCTCAATCTGACGCAGAAATGGTCGTTAATGGCGAGTTTTTCTCTCTCTCTTCGTTGTCCCCAGGTATCGTATTTTCGTGATATTTATCACAGGATACGCAGGGCCTCCAGAGGCCTTGAGAGGGGAGGGGCGGACTTGTGGGTATTTGTGATCAGACTCATCATTATTAGCCCGCGGCGTTCTAGTTACCGTTGCAGAGCCGATTGCATTGTCTGGGATGGTAAACATCCAAATCAAAGCGCCCAGCTCGCGTGCTCGAGGTTCAATTCGTGCACCAGCGGCCACGCAGAAAAGCTTGCCTTGCACCTGGCGATAAACTGCATATGTGGATGTCTTGGGATCCCATGATGCCGTCGATTTGCTGGCTGCGACAAAAGCTGAATGGAGGACTTCTCGCAGATGGCTCAGGAAATTCGTGGGCTAATTAGTATCATCCGGGGTCTGCAGCTATTCACAGATCGTACGAGAACCACAATAGGATGAAATGGGATTCCATCTTTTTTTCGGTCGACTTGAGGAATACCCGCTATCAAGTTCCTGAAACAGTGCTCTCTTCCGCGCCAGGTCAGTGCTGAAGCTGGGCCGTATGCGCTGAGTACCGCCTGAGTCGACAGTGTTTCAGATCATTTCGATAGAAAGACGAAGATCATTCGGTGTAGAGGAAAGCCGATGGATGCTCTCTCTTCTATCAGGACCGGACGAATAGTATATGGGCCCGTTGAGAATATATGGCAGAGCCGGCGACGTCGCCTGGCATCTATCATTGCCGTAGCCAACCATCTGGATCAATGAACGGGCAAGCCGGCGCCTTGCGGAAACTCAGCTGACAAAATGTGCCCGTAGTCGATGAATTCAATTGGCCCACACCCCCCGAGTTCGCCGCACACGCCCTGATTGATGCCTTGAATTTGCTCGGCGGCACGACGGCCTGGTCGCGCGGGATGTGTGGAAACGAGAAAGAGCATCAAGTTGCATAAACGGAGCAGCAGTTGATTGGTGTGTGGGTGTTGACGGCATGGCGCATGTGTTCTGGCGAAGGGACTTGGGAGCCCGGCGGGCGGCTGTCTTGAGTGGTAACCACTTGTAAGTAACGTTATTTAGTTACAGCTGAGAATGTGCAGCGGCGGCAGCAGGACCAGACATTGGCGGCGAGCCAGCCGAAGGGCGAAAATGGGCTTTTCAGCCGTCCTCTGTGGTGACCTTGTCTCAGAGCCTGGCACCAGCAGGACGGACATAACCGACCTCGTCACATAAATACTTAGCTGTCCGGAGTCTGCGACAGCATTGCAATATGAGTGGGCTACGCAGGCACATGCCTCCCAAGTAATTAGAGACGAGGCGCACGAAACGGGTATGGCACTATTGACGACGCCAGCCCGGTGTGTGGTTCGTAAATTTGATTAGGCACGCCCGTAAACAGGGCTGTGAATCGAACTTGGGCGCACGTTGAGGGCTTTCGGGCAAGTCTATCTGTACCTATTCTTTGGCGAAGAATTGACAACAACAGGCTGACTTCAGACTTCGGGCGATGCTGCGGCGAACTTGGATCTTGGCCTTAGTTAGCAGTTACGCATGTGTTGAAGACTGCTTCTGTCGCTGGGATTGAGCTGTTGCGTGCTGCAGGGAGAGTGTGTGGGGCAACCCTTTGAATGGCTGCGGTGGGTGGCGAGCGAGTCGCGTTTCGCATCAGATCGATTCGCCATGTTTTGGAGATGAATGACGAGTGGCCTTGATATTTGACAAGTAAGACGCGCGCGTGCAAGTATGGTGCTGAAGAGTTGAGATTCTCTGCGGTTGATTTTTACAGCTGGCAGCTGGTAGTCGGATGGGCCGCCGTTTGCCATCTTGGACCTATTACAGGCTCAGAGATTGACCTCACGTGTGTTACTGTATACAGGCCTCAAGGAAATCATACAGGCCTAAATTAGTACTCTCAGTCTATTTACGGATAATGGTAATTGCCGGGGAGCATTTCATTCCCCAGTGGCTTGTTATGGCCATCAAAGGGCTGATGTACTATCCGTATTGGCGGGCACATTGGCGCGGAAACTCCAACATTGTCCGTCCCATGGGGCCGTAAGTACCAATTTACTTGCTCGACAAGGTAAGTGGCGCCTGATGTAGAGGCTATGGCAGTATAAGGTTATGCCACAGCAAAAACCTTGTCTGGCTCTATGGATGACCCTCGCAATTTAGGCCCAATGATGGATGGACCCAGCGGGCGGCATTGACAGGGCGGACTGTTTTATTCTGCTGGTGAGGTATGAGAAGAGAGGCATGCATGGCAGTGTGCAGTCTGCTGTGGTGAGACTGTATTTACTGGTATCACCTATTATTATGAAAGTAGCAGCTACTGGGCAATCGGTTGTTGGGATACCAAGGTGCTTTATTATAATTAACTAGTACTTGCTACTTTACTTGCTTGCCTTCTTCAAAGTGCTTCTATTCGTGGTATCTGTTGCTGGCAACTGCAAAGCAACAGCCCACAGCACCCACATGTGCCCACCACGGGCCGGAGCACCAGTTGACCATTTGCATCTCAACCCGTCCAACTTGCTCCAGGTAGCTACCTAGGTGAATACTGAGTGGACATCTATTATTATTAGCTGCATATGGCGAGTCCGTAGACGGACGGTGGTTGAGAGCACGCACCTAAGTAACTAGCATGGTAGTGCAAATTGGTAATAGGTACTTGGGTAGTTGCTGAGTACGGACGGAGTAGTTAGTACCGTACCGACTACCGACAGCTGGTCAAGGTTGGCAAAGTCACTAGCGCTGAGGCACGACTCGCCATTGAACCTGTCTAGAAATTATACACTCGTGGCACCAAGCCTCGCCTGGCATGCCGCCCAAGGAGGAGCAAGTATCGAAAGGTTTGCATTTGTAGGCAACACGACATTTTTTCGGAGCGTCATTGGGCATGCGCGTGATATGTAGATGCCTACCTACCGAGGTGATAGGGATACGGTAGGGATACGGCGATGCGTTGTACGAAATAACGCTAGTTGCAACCTGGACATGAGACGGTGGATCGATTTCAGCGCCCTGCGCCCTGTAAGTATATTTTCCAAGGTTGCCTTTGGCGCTGCTGGAGTGGCACATGTTTGCTTTGCCCACAGACGGTGGCACACACCTCGTCCTACTCTAGCAAAGTCTTTTTGCCTCGACCTCTGCAAGCCCGTGCCAAATAGACTGAAGACTGAAGCCAAAGTTTGTGAGATGGTCGTCCAAACAGCCCAAATCCAGTTAAGCATTAACATTTCCGACAAATGGACCACATTGCCACCCGCACGCCAAGGTACACCATCATGACCGTACACCCAGCTCGTCTCCACCCGCCAGGCTCCCACAGGCTCCCACCCATTGCCCACCACTGGCCACCACTGCCACCAGGCATCGGCCAGGCCTACTTAGGCCGGCTGCCACACTCCCACGCCGCTCCCACGCCCACGCCCACGCCCACGCCCACGCTAAGATTGCCTATTATCAGTCAATGATAGCCTCCGACATTCTTCACGTAGTATTTTGGTTGGCAATTGCCAGGCACACAGGTATATTCTGCCGCCATTCTTACTGTCAGTTACATACATGCATCCACTTCACTAGTGACGGCCGGCCCCCAGCCTGTCACGGAAGACTCCAACTTAGCAGCACCACTTGCCACTCAACAACTCTACCACTCTACCACTCTACCACTTACCGATTTAGTGGAGGTACCTCTCCATCCACCTACCCACGCTATCCACCCAGGTACCTCGCCTCGCCCGGCCCAGTCCAGCCCACCCCAGCCCACCCCAGCTCAGGAACTCTCGCTCTCCTGCCAGCGCCTCATATCCTCCTCCTTCATATTATCCAACTTTCAACCTCGTGCCTTACTCTTACACCTTCTTCCTTCCACCGCCCTCTCGACCGCCTATACCGGTGTCAGGTTGCTTCGCGTCTCTTGTATCCCGTTCTACAACATCATTGACCACATCGCGTCGCACCACTTGGCCGTCTTTCGCTTCCTTGCACTGCTGGCCCTGTGGGGTCCGCACCTCTTCATCGCCATCGCCGGTTGCCGGTCACGCTCACTCATATAACTCGTCCTCTGCGCTATTCGACCCTCGGCCGGCCCTTGACAAGACATTATGCAACCTCGATAACATTTCTCTACTCGATATTACCTACTTTTTTGCGCTCGCTCTCGCTTTCCCTCTCGACCGCTCTCGCTACTCGCTCAAGCTACCCTCGCTTCACAATACGCCCTCGTAGTCGACAACATCCGCCTCTTGTTTCCGCTCCGCCACGATTACTGCACTTCCATAACTCTCCATACAGCATGGACTGCCTCAAGGTTCCAGAGGCCGGTCTGCTGTTGCAGGGCCCTTCCGGCCCGGACACCCCTCTTCCGCCTCAAGCCTTTGCTCTCTCGCTGAGTGGAGGCATCGTCGACAGCCTCCTCCGAGCCGCCCGCGACGGGGATTCTATCCAGCTTGCTCTTGGAAAGAATCCTGTAAGTACTTGAGCTCTGCCGCAATGTAGCTTGCATCTGTTCCGCAACTTGCGAAGCCATGCAGTCTGAACTGGCCCTCGAACGGCGCCTAGAGAAGCTCTTGAATGCTAACTTGCGGCGGCTAGACCCTCCACTATGGCAACAAGTCTCACCGTATAGCGCGTCCCGAAACCTCTTCATCTTACGATGTCTATTTAACGCGACCCTACGAGTCATCTCGTTTGGCCGCCAGACTGCCCATCACCACCGATCTGTTCACCAAGCCCCCCCAGAGCCAGACGAAGCAAAAATCCACGTCTTCGAACAAGGGAGCAGGTTCTGGACTCGGTTCTGATGTCGATGCAATGCAGAACGGGCTGGCGGCCCACGAAGCCGCTAAGGAAAGGTATGTTTACGTCCACGTGCCACGCATTCTTCGACAATAGCCTGGTCATACTGACTTGTTGGTAGAACACAACTGATCGAAAGAGCTCCCAATGTTGGCAAAACAAGCAAGAAGAGTAAGATCCTCTCCGGTTATAATGCCATTCCCCGGTCGATAGCGACGTCACCGAATCCCAATCCGCCTCCAGCGACCGCACCCGCACCTTCAGCAGCGAAGCAGGCTGTTGAAAGAAACAAGGAGCAAAGAGTGTCTCTCGTTCACGAGCTTGCTACTGGCGAAAAATCTGTTGATCACTTACGGCGGAAATGGGGTGGTCTACCGGAAGACTTCAAATCTGTATTGGAAAAGACGGCCGAGTACAATTCTGACACCAAGTGTTGGAGCCTAAAAAAGCCCTTCTGGAAAGAGCTCGACGTCTGGAACTACGACTACGATAGTCAGGAAGAACGGCAAACCGCCATCGAAAGCGCTATCCGACAGTACGATAAGCAGCGCCTGTCCGCATTCGAACCCGAATGGCAGAGGCTTCTCACGAAGGAAGAGCGTGGCAAGGGCAAGTGCCTTAGTCGGCTTCAAGCATCATTGGCAAAAGGCCCAGCACAGCCGGCCCCAAAAATCAAGTTACAAAAAGCCGACGACAGTTCGACTTCGAACAAGGATGACGGAGACAATAACAGTCTCACCAGCGACCGAAGCAGAATTGGTGGTGAGAGCATGTCGAGGACAAATTCCGCCAGCAGTGTCTCGAAGCCGACAAAGCCAACCAAAGAGCCGGAGCCTAAGCGGCCAGTGTCAACGACCAAGTCGAAGCCTGCCTTGCCCAAACCTTCACCCACCAAGGCCAAGGCTGCTGTCAGCAAGACTGCCAGTGTCAAGTCAAATGGTGTACGCGTCTTGTCGCAAGCCATCATTGAAAACTCGGATTCGTCTGGGGACGAAGCGCCGCTCGCGAAATCAAAGGCAAAGCCGAAGCCAGTCGTTGACAAGGAGCCTCCTCCACGCGTTGCACCAAAACCTGCCGCTAAGCCTGCCGCTAAGCCTGCCGTCAAGCCTGCCAGCAAGCCTGCGCCCGCAAAGCGACCTCATCACGATGACGAGGAATCCAGCTCAAGCTCGGGTACTCCACTGGCCAAGAGGCTGAAGCAGAAACCCCCACCACAGACTGGCTCGAAGCTCAAGGATCGAGCGCCGGTTCTGCACAACACTTCTCGTACGGCTACGAAGACGACGACAGGCAAGGCCAAGAACACATCGCCACTGAAGTCGTCACCACTAGCTACGTCACCGCCTACGAATGCATCTGAAATTGAATCGGATCGCCGACCGCCCGTGAAGAAACGCAAGGCGGAGATGGACAGCAGGGCAGGTGCTGTGAAACGTCCGGCAACACAAGGGGTGTCTCGAGAAGTGTTGGACAGAGCGACAAAATTCAAGCAGTACTACAACAAGTACGAGACCTTGCACTACGAGATAGAGGCGCTGGACCATCCCGCTCAGGCACAAATCGAGCACCTTCTCTACATGCGACATAAGCTGGAGACGATGAAGAAGGAGTTTTACAAGACAGGGAAGCAATGAGACATGCGATAGCCTGTGTGGTTCACCTGCTCTTTTTTGAAAATTTTGGGGTTATTTGATTTTGTTTTTCCTTTCGCCGGGCGCACAGCGTTTTTGTAAAAAAGGGGGCAGGTGATTTAACCCCAGGAAAATATATTGCATATGAGCCGCGGGATATATGTTATTTGGAGGGGGGGACGGGACTTGCATCTACAGGATCTTTACAGCCAGGTTCGGCTTTCTTTTTGATGATTCGATTGTTTCCAGATACCACATGATACAAAAGAAATTTGAATAACAAGCAACAAGAACGTTTGCAAATCATGCTCCTCTTGATGCAATGATGAATGTTTTGCTTTGCCGTCCTCTGTTGTCAACGAACCGCGTGGTGGACCAGGTTGATTACCAGGTTGTGCTTGGCCAACGTGGTGGCTACGCGCCCCGCGAATGCTCCCGTTGGTACTCTGTAACGGTCTAAACGCAACATGGTTCGATACTAGTTAGCAAAGCCAGCTCTCGAGAGGCCTTTGTCCTACCAGACTAGGCTAGGGTTGGAGGGCGGGTGTCTAACATAGCTCATAGGTAGGTAGGACGTGAGGCGTTTGCGAATAATGTCAGCATGATAATGGCGATTCGAAAGGGGTCCAGCGAAGCCCCGCGTTGACGGCATCTCGACTTATGATGAGGGTGGCCGCCGATGGGGGCCTCTCCTGAGGTCAAAACTAAAATATGCGTGGAAAACGGGGGGGGGGGGTTTAATAGCCTGGATAGATGAATATGATATCATGATTGCTTTACCTTGTGAGTATTTGTGCTGCCCCGATGGCGTTCTATGAGTGGCTGCTCGAGAGGACTAGTGGGCTTTGTCTGTGGACTTACACGGATCTTTGTGTGTATGCAAATAGGTCCTTTGTGCGGCTCTGGAATTCGGCGCCAGATAAAAAGTAAAGGCCAAGTGAAAGAGAGGCGACACAAACAGGGGCTGTTTACAAAGCTTTATCTCGAGTATCGCTTAGCCGTTGTTCTCCACCTCGGGTGTTTTGAAGAGACAAACAGCGCCGCCGGCTCTCATCCATCTTTGCCTAGGGCCACGTAATATCTGCTGCAGATAAAGCAACGTCTCAGCTCAGCTACGGTAGATGAGCTCCTCGCCGGCCTGGCCCGTCTGGCGCTGGGCCCGAGCTAACGGCATGGTTTGAAGGAGCATCGTTGCTCGCCGTCCAGCGTTACGGTGTAGGGACGCCGTACATCTCTTCCATCGGAGGGATCTCGCTCGCGCGGCCGTTCACCGACGAAAACCACGAGGACGTACTGGGAGACGGCCCGCCCATACATATTAGAGTGCTGCGGGGGGGCATGGTTGTCGGTGATATCGCGTGGGCGCTGGCCTTCTGCGGCGGCGGGCTACGACCCGTTTGAGCTGGTGCTTTGCGAGCCAGCATTCGCGGAATCTGCCGTCTGGGCTCCAAGATATGGGCGAGCGCGCAAATCCTGTCGCAGCAGCTACCACGACTCGGCGCGACGTCGTTCTTTCGGCTTCTCGACGAATCACTGGACCAGCCGCCGGTGCTCGAGCTCAGCACCAGCCCAGGTCTACTGGTTTTAGCAGCCCACCGCGCTCTAGAAGGTGACAGTGACTCTGAGCGACCTACCCGTCATCATGCCGGCTCTGGGGCGTAATGTGGTGGCCAACAAACAGGTCGTGGCGGCGTGCGAAGGGGAGGCACTGGCTGGGTACCTAACGTGGAGGAGTGAGATGATACGAGCCATGAGCTCTTTGGCGAGCCGCAATAGTTTCCGGTATGTTTAATAGAAAGCCTTGGTCAATTTTCGGTAAACAGGTGGTGACGAACGCTAATGTGGTGATCTGCCCAGTTTGTGTTGGCCGCTGACTCTTGTACGACGACCACCCCGAATCGCTGAGCTGGCCGTTCTCGCAACTTGGCGTTCGATTCGAAAAAACTGTAGTAATGCAATGCCATCGAAGCACGATGCGGCTGCACTCAAGTCTATAGAAGAGTCCGAACATAGCATACTCGCCCTAGAGCCGCCTTTATTCTGCAAAGAAAAGGACGGGGTTCCACGCAAAGATGACCGGAGCGGGTGCGACAACAACAGTTACGGCAGAAACGGTAACGAATATAACGAGACGGGTAAAGGGAGCGTTTTGCCACTGGCTGGGAATCGTTTCTCGAGGAGGCGTCCCGCTGAAGACGAGAGAAGAGTTTGGCGACGGTACTCAACGACGGCGGCCTGGAAAATAGACCGTACGAAGTATGCCATAGAAGAACAGAGGACCAAGAATCATCGGAAAGATCCAGAAAGTGGTGGTCGATGTAGGTTGACCGCTTTCGGAGGACATGTTGCGAATCATCATGGTGCCAATAGCCCTCATGACTACGCCACCATTTGCACCGCATTTTCACATCGTACGCTTTAGTTCTTCAACGAGACGAACCCGAAGCGACATCACTTTTTCTAGATATGAGGGCGCTTGAGTCCTGCCAAGATCAACATAGCCGGTATGCACCTCCTCGTAGGCGTGACCTGTCCCTGATGCTCTTACCTCCATCGCAGCTGCCCGCCAAAGAAGGTTGCCTCCTGCCCACCATCTTCCACGGCTCTTTGACTTACTCTAGACTGCCTAAAGACCTATTACTTTTTTTTCATCTCAGAATGCCGCCAATATGGACCAATAATCATCCGGTAGGGGTCGAGCACGGCTCCTCGCCTCATTTCTCCCGCCTTTTGGGCGACAATCCACCAACTCCATCGTCGTCTTTGTGCGTGCGACCCCCAGCTTCCACAATTTGCGCAGGAAATGGGATATTCTGGAGCTGTACGACCCGAAGCACCGTGACAGTTCGTGTCGCCTTTCCGGCCGGTAAGGACTGAGCCTGCCAGTTCGGCAGCGGCCGGGAAGAGGGCGACGCAACAGCAGCGACCAATAAACGGTCGACATGACGCACACACGACATGACAGGTCACGACAGGTAGGTCTACTAAGCGGTAGGTATTACAAACCAGCACTCAAACACGGTCATACAGTATGCACTCTACTTCTACCGGCAGCACGACGTGTTGATACAGAGTCGAGCCGCACAAGAAGATGGGAGGTGGTCTCGCCAGGAGCAAAACGTCAGGGCGAGACGCTAAATATATGGATTCAGATGGCGCAGATCTACATGCAGGGTGGTATTATCATTCTTAGCAGCCTCTATGCAGCCATGAGCGTGATAGCGTCTAGAAGGAACGCTCGATTTCAGGTTTGTGTTGCCCAGATGCTCACCAGAGTAGCGGCCTCGTGCCCTATTGTGGGAAGGACAAAGAAGAAAAGCGCATGTTGCAGGTCAAAACGACACGGAGACGACTTCGTAATCTATTGGACGAAAAATAGGACACCAGCAGAAGTAACAGTCACGAGAACGCCACTGACATCGTCGACATGAACATAAGAGGCGAAATTTTCTCGTCTAGTTGAGAATATTTACTATGTCTAGGAGTAAGAAGTTATATCTGGACAGTAATTCATCAATATAACGAAGAATCTCTCCAAACGAGTGATATTTTCTGCCTCTCCTTGCCCAAGAGTTGCAACCCACAGCGTAGAACAAGACAAGTAGGGTGGGAGAGGCGTAACGACTAATCTCGATTTGGATTTGAGGGGGCGGGAGAAGGAGTGGCGTAGAACTTGAATATTTATTTCTAGTCTCCTATAAAGACTTGAGCCTTCCCGAACACCACCCAGTCGTTTGCATCGTCACTTTTGGGCACTGCCAGCCACACGGGCTGCAATACACTCCACTTTCAAAAATATCCAGAAAGTTACTTTTTGGAAACAGTATATTCTTGGCTCTCTGGTATTCTTATTCTTTTTCATTCTTTTCTCTTGCAATCATTGGCGCGGAGGCTGCTTTGGTGGCCCACTGCTCTTACTTTTCCTTTCACCTCCAACAACGAACCGCGTGCGACTTCAAGCATCAAAGCAACCGCGGCAACTTTGCTCGAAAAGCATACCTTGACTAGCTTGAACTGTTTGCTCTGACAGTTCATTCTAATCGTGAGTCTTTCCCATCCTCCTCCTCCTGACCCATCCGATGAAATCTTGCCCTTGTCACTCCTCTCAGCTCTTGCTGTGACGCCATCACTCCGATTCAATCACTGACACGGATTTCTCTGTCGATATTCAGTCGACACTTGATCGGGCCCTCGATTACAACAACGATGGCCGGAAAACCACAGTACTCCGACGCTGAGATTCTCTGGTTCGTAAAACAGGTATATGAATACAAGATCAAAAACGAGGATCTGGTATGCGAAGGCTTCAAGGCAAGATTCGGGCGAGAACTTAAGTCACATCAACACAAATACCTCAAGGGCAGGTACGGAAAAGATCCCGCTTACAAGTAAGTTCCGATGTATACCCAAGTCATCCCCCAAAGGGTGAACATCTATGAATCCGTGACATTGACGGCTAACATATAATGTCGCGGGAGCGCAGCTGCCCTGCGATTACGGGCTTTGCATTTTTGGCCAAGCCAGCGATCAGTAAGGAGGCTCAGCTACCAATTCTTCCCCTTGGACAAGACTACACCGTCATGTCCTGCCATACGATAGAAGGGCATGGCAACGTTGGCCAAATCTTGAACTCCAGCCAGACCATGGAGGGGTATGGCAACGTTGGCCAAAGTCTGAACTCCAGCCAGACCATGGAGGGGTATAGCAACGTTGGCCAAAGTCTGAACGGCGGCAGCAGCGGTATGGCTGGGGCAAACCACTACACTACAGCTCGGTAAGACTGCAGTCACCATACCTGCACTGGTTACTTGGGATTCAAATCCGTTCTTGCTTGATACTGAAGACATGGCTAACTCGTCCGAATAGATACTCCACCGCCAACAACACCCCCCGACAGACTACAGAGGCGCATGTACCCGTACCGCGGCAAGCCGGCCTCTCCGGGAGCTCTACAATGCATACAGCATCCCGGATTTCCAGATCTGAACGCAGACGCCAAGCAGCACGAGCTGCTGCCTATCAGCAGGCACAGGCGGCGGTACATGCGGACGAGCAGGTCGAGAGGCAGCTGCAGAACAGGCAGCAAGTGCGTGAGGCCCGGCAGACTTTCGAGAGGCTGCGGATGCCGGGAATGTCTGGAGCACAGTACCCTGCCAACCAGGTGAGTCAACTCAACGGCCTTCTACCCAAAGCTATAGATCAACGTCTGCGTATGCTCATTTAGACCGGCTGTTAACTCCTCTTCCATAGACTCCAATGCTCTGGCCGCAGGCCAACGTTCCCCCGTCCACGCAACAGACACACTTCAGCCACGGCACGCACCAAGCACCGAGATCTGCTCACCAGGAGATCTTTGCGAACGAGCAGCCTAATTGGACGATGAATTCTTACTCGGGCCACCAACCCCCCGTGACCGATTACACCCAGCAAGCGACGTATATGGGCAATCACGGCCAAGAACTTGAAACACAGCGGTGGATCGAGACTCAAGAAGATCACTTGCAGGAAAGACAACAATCTGCGGCGCCAGTGGTGTACATGGACAATCACGGCCAAGAGCTTGAAACAGGGCCGTGGAATGGGACCCAAGAACCTCACGCCGCGCCGGAGACTGTCTTCAGGGCCCCCGGGCAGGGTTCCTGGGAAGTTGGCCCCCAGCTGGGCGCACTCGACTTGGCCACAATCAGAGAGATGGAAGAGAACCAGCAGGAACCAGGACAAGGTATGCAGAACCCCTACGAGCGCAGCGGAGAGCCTTACCCCTCCCCTGCGCTTTCACATCGGCAGTCGCAGCAGAGCATTGCACTCTCACGTGGAGAGTCACAGCAGAGCATGGCGCTCTCATATGGAGAGCCACAGCAGAGCATGCCGCCCTTATATGGAGGCTTGCAGCAGAGCGAGCCGCTCTCGCGTAGAGAGTCGCAGCAGAGCATGCCGCTCTCATATAGAGGCTTGCAGCAGAGCGAACCGCTCTCGCGTAGAGAGTCGCAGCAGAGTATGTCGCTATCACGTGGAGACTCGCAGCAGAGTATGCCACTTTCATATAGAGGCTTGCAGCAGAGCGAGCCGCTCTCGCGTGGAGAGTCGCAGCAGAGTATGCCGCTCTCCGAGGAAGGGCATGATAGCTCTAGAAATCTGCAGGAACCTACTACTGTCAGACATGTTAGTCCTTTCAGCTATCAGGTTATCAGCATCCAGCACCTTCAGCGGCTACTTGCCGGGACGAGCAACGGTACTGAGAATGCGAAGAAGCAAGACGATGAAGTGGACGACTTTAACTTTGCGGAATTTCTCAATCTTGAGAACGTCCTGTGAGAGTCCGAATCCACCGTCGAGCTCCAGGCATAGATGCCGTCCAGTGTCGACGATCCTGGGTCGCCAGACAGGGCTCCATCAGAAGTCTTCAGTCCCCAAGAGTAACTGAATGACGTATCTGGGAATTGCTATGAGTCTCTCACGCTACGACTGCGTATTGCATTTCATTCTAGATCTGTCATCTGTTTCAAAGGGGGCATGGATTCTTGGAAACTCGTGGGTAGCTGTAAGTCTGTCTCTCTGTCGTGTTGGTATGCTTCGCGTTGCCATGATTCTCACATGGGGCAAGTATGCATTTTTGCTTGCTTGTTTCTTTCTTTACCAGTGTGTTGAGTTTTTTTGCGACTCCGTTGCTATTGTTTCGGGAGAAGAAGAAGAGCTCAAGTCTCTCGAGCTGAGCAGGAGGTTTCATACTTGTATACTTGCGAGCGAAGCTCTGCCTGCCCCATCCCCTCCCAGACGCCACTGTGTTCTTTGGGGCTTCACCCTCCTTTTGAATCAACGAGCCGGAATGGGAAAGGTAGAGCGATTGGATTATAGTTGTTTTTACAAAATTGTCAAGAGGCTGGCTGCATTGCATGTCCCTCTTCGCAGGTCAGTGTGCGGATTTCCGCAACTATCAAAAGCGAATATGAGGCGGGATCGGCTGCCTTTTGCGCTACTTTTCTTGGTTTGAATAAGGTCTTTTTGCTTTTTATATGATACCCCTAACACCCTTGGAAATTTACTTTATTGGTTATTATTTTGCTATCTGCCCTCTCCGGCATATGCTTTATTGAATCGTCTTGGGCACGTCGCTATTTTCTTACGAGATACCTATGTCTTTTTCTAGTTTCTCAGGTTATGGTTTGAATTGGGAAATTTCACGCTTTTGTACTATTATGTTTTGATTCAAAATTCAAACCTGGTCATTTGATTGCGGTGAATGCGCCTTGTATATAAACGCCATATTCGAAAAAAGCAGGTATATAAAAGAAGTGGTCATGTCTCGTCTGTAAGAATGCTGGGGGTATCTTGCTGTGTCTGTGATGTGTGTGGGTGAGTGGTGTGATGAGTGCGGGTGTGATGGTTGATGAGTGCAAATGTGAATAGTGACGAAAAAGGCGACCTGGGTGCGCCAGCCGGTAACTCGAGCTGATCGATCATTCAGCCCATGGTTGTCCAACAACAGCTAGCCTGTCATCTTTGTTTATGCCTGAAAGTTTTTGGCAGCGGTGAAATGCTCGTGCAGAGAACGACAACTGAAATGATGTAGTATGAGCCCGTCGTTCCCGCGTAAATCGCTACGTTGCGAGTTCTTGTGGTAAAGAGCAGCGCAGGCAGTGAAAGTGACCGCCTTCACCCGTCTGGGTACTTTTCGTTTCTCTGGTCGATCCGCAATTGCGGTGTCAGACTTGAATGATGAGGTTGCGTCGAGAATCTGCCTCTTCGAGCGGGAAGCTGCACACAAACTTGAACAGCTCTCTCAAGTAGCCATATCGGGACTGGGATGTGCTGATCATGAGCTGCACAGACTTGGCCAAGTCTTGAACAGATACCCTCTTCGTCCGCGAGGACAGCACAAAGCTGCTTCGCGGAACGAAGCCATCAGTCAGAATGGACTCTTTGTACTGCTGTAGCAAAGTGGCATGCGTGGCAAGAGAACCAAACGCTCCAGGTTGCAGTTCCGATACAAATTTTTGCAATGCCGTATTGCCCGTTTTTACATCTACAATAGCCTCCTTGTTGAACCCAAGCTGCACAGCGGCGCGCAAAACGAGAACTTTGGCGCGCGTCACGTTGAGGTCTTCGGTAGCTGTAGTTGTGGTGGCAGTGCTCGATGTTCGGTTACTGTTGTGGGAGTAGCTGGACAAGTTGGAAGCGCTACTGGGCCAGCGACTGCCTCGACCACCATCGCTGCTGGGACCAAGGACCATGATGTTGGGCATCTGAGGGGATCGGCTCTCCGGGGAAATGGGAGTATCTTCAAACTCGGTGACTGGGGTCTCAGGCACCTTGGGCGGCTTTCTTGGCCGTTCTTCTTGGTATGATGACCCTTTGCTGCTAGTATCTCTCTTGGAGCGCGAGGAATGGTTGGAAGAGCGACTATCCCTGCCCGTGTGTTCCGGAGAATGGTAGGAGAAGCTCGTCTGGCTGGGCCGAGGCGTGCTTCTCTCGGACCTGGATGCACTGAGTCCCTCGCGGAACAAGTCGTTCAGATTGTAAGTAGCTTCAATAGCAGCGACAAGGAGGTTCTCGTCTGCAGGATTTCCGTCTCGTCGATTTTGTCGAATACTGAAGAGAACTTCTGTCAAGGACCAGCAGGCCTTCAAAATCCTGTCCGAGTCATCCTGCAAAGTGGTCCGTTGCTTCATCAGTCGGTGACAGATGGTGACATAAAAGTCAAGGGTCCGCTCTCTGAACTCTTCGGGGAGGTTTCGGTTATCTTGTCCACTGTAAAGACTGCTTATTATGAGTATGCCGATGAATAGAAAACGCCAGACAGCGGTGGATGCTTACTGGTTGTTCAATTCAAAAATGACGCGCAGCATAGAGTCGAATACCTCATCCTTTCTTGGACGCAGTTCGAATAACGCCTGGCAGAACTTGCGGCACAAATTCAAGCCGTCACGGACATTGAGAGAATCTTTCTCGCTGCTTTCATCGTTGTAAAGTCGCTCACAGAGCTTCCAACACGTCTGCCAGGCATAAACGTGAGTATCGGAGACTGAAGAGCTGTTTAAGTCTCGTTTTCTGCGCCGTGTGTTGTAGCTGCCGAATTCGAGACAGCAGGTCCATGCTGTGTTAAGTAAAAGATTGAGTCGTTCTACTTCGTTGTGTTGTCCTCGAAGCTGCGCCCTGCCGAAAAGTCCTTCGCCGTCGGAATAAAGGTCATCGTCATCACCTTCGGCTTCTGTCTGCTCCTCGATTTCTACCAAATAAGTCAATCGGGCTCCGGAATCTGCTTTGAAACAACTTACTTTCGAGGCTGCTTGTGCTGCTGGAGCGCAAACGACTGCTTTCAGATAGCATGTCCTGAAGGTCTTGGGCACGCGGGGTGGCACTGTCCAGGCTGTACCTCACAGGCTTGATGTCCGTCTTTACGGGAGGGAGAGTATGGTAGGCCTGTAATCGTAAACAGTCAGTCGTTTCGTAGCAGGTCAAGTTTGGTACATTCTCACGCTTGAAGGGCTGGAAGGCAACTTGGCTTCGTCCATTCTCGGTGATGACTTTTCGCCGGGTTGGCTTTGGCGCGTTGTAGACTCTTTGGAGGTCTACGGGTACTGTCAGCAAGGCTCGCACTAGAGGAGCAATTGATGCTCGCCTACCCAGCTCCGGAAGCTCTCGGGAGCATGGATAACGGAGTTTGACTCTTCTGTGCCCTGTTGATGGACGCTATCAGAAAGAGTTGTAGTAAGCGGTAAAAGCTGCTATTTATCAGTATCAAGTTTGGAAAGTGGAACAGGCAGGAAAGGCCACCTCGGTGTTTTGTGTGGGGTCACCGTCTTGGGGACTAAGCAGGTCATCGGCGACATCATCCTCGATTTCGGTAGTTTCTGTGCCGTTTGAAGTAACAGGCGAAGGGCCGACCAAATCACTGGGGCTTAGCAGCTGGTTTGGGTTGGGGTTGGAGGAGATCCTGTTGGCGGAGCTAGGGCGCAGAGAGCTGGAGCCCGTCGCCGACGGAGGAGAAGATCTGAAGTGCGGGTGTTAATAACAGAAGGTCGACGATGTATGCGAGAAGGGGGTTGAGAGACATACCGAGGTCTGAAAATGAGAGGGGATAAAGGGGAGCTTGCGCTAGCAGACGAATCACCTTGACGAGCCATGTTGAAGGATGGGCTATCGCAAATTGAATGGAAGGAAAGAGGTTCGAGGGACATGGCGAGGTGCGAGGCAACGGCCAAAGTGGGTTGCAGACTGTAGACTGCAGTCAGAGTGCAATTGGCGCAGGAATATATACACACGATAGGACGGGCAGTTGCTGGAGAAAATATCAGATCCTTGAGTATGACTTGAGCTGGATATATTGTTTGCCGAGCGAAGAGCTTGAGGCGGCTGCGACAAGGTGGGATGGAGGGCTGTCAAAGTAGGTAGCTATGGCAAAGCGCCTGGCCGGACAGAGAGAGGCCGGGTGGGGGAGCCGGGAGCCACAAGCCCAACTGCAGAGGGCGCTGAAACGGTCGCAGATTTGAGGTTTGGGGCGACGATGGAGTTGTTCAAGCAGAAGCAGGTTGCAACGAGACCGACGACGACGAGGACGACGGTTGGGGGCGAGGTTGAAAGGATGAGAGGAGAAAATGTGGTGGATGGGAGCAGCAGCTTAAAAGAAGAGGAAGAGAGCAAACGGGCGATGGAGCTGCGCGGGTGTGGTGCGCAAGGTGCAGGCTGCATGCACCCGGTTGGCGGCGGCGGCGGCGGCGACTTCATTCGATGACTGGCTTGCGGGCTTGCGAGGGACAAGAGCAACAAGCTTGACCATGAATTGGCCATAAAACCACTTGACAATGATCAAGGGCAATTAATAGCTTGACAGGCGCACCAGGTACTTGCAAGTAGCAATGCAACTGGCGGGTGCAGGCGCGTTACCTCTGCTCTACTTTCAATGCATGTTGGCCACTGGGACCCAGAATGTGGAGGGAAATCCCTGTCGTGCGGTCCTGCAGATGCGCCTCTTCCCATCTTAGCTGTCTTTTTTCTGCGCCTCGCTGGCCGGGGAGGACGTGGAGGGCAATGTCACAATGCGCAGGCAAGATTTGGCATGATAATGAGACATCAGACAAGAGAGCTGGTTGCTTACGCAGTCATGGGCTACTTTTGTGGCTACCTAGGTACCTACCTATGCAATTGGTAACTTCAGCCGCTGCGTGTTTTGCGTTGCTGCGCAGGTACCTAGCTACCTACCTAGGTATGCAGTCAAGCTATAACGGTAGACATACGCCTCGGCCGCCAGAGCTGCACTCCCCCTCCATTATTTACGCATCTTGTCCTAGGATCTTGACTATTGGTAAAGCAGCGTTGAAATGCCCTGCACTTGCATTGCGTGATACATCAAGTGCTGTCCTTATCAGTATGTTCGTCCAGCATCGAAGGGAGGCGTTGATCCAGATATAAATTTAAATCATTCATATACTCTAAATATTGCTAGCGCTGAGAACTCGGGGCCGGTCAGCCAGCTTCCGTCGATGCCAGCCTTCTTGTGCGGCCACTCCATCTCGTACGGAGTCACTACAGTGGGACGTGTAACGACAATTTTGAGCAAAAGGCGAACTGGTTGCACAACACGGGGAATTTCGCCCAGCCTTCTTCATGATTATTCCTAATTCTTTGGCCTCTTTCAGTTAACGTGGCCCAAGGCACCTTGATGATGTGACCATCCGACTGCTGACTTACAAAAAAAGCCATGTCTTGGTCCCCTGCAGGCTGCAGGCAACCACTGGTAACCGCTAAAGGTTTGCCCTCGCAACCTCGTTGACAGGCATCAGTATTCACCAACAGGCACAGGCGGGGTTAGCTATCTGCACAAACACCAGCATCGTCAACCACAATACCCACAAACCAGCATCGACTTCTCGCCCATCACCGGAATAAACCCGCTCGACTTGGCTGTTCAATTCTTATCCCCTCGGTTTCCCTCTACAAATTACGACCATCTGGCACTGGCACAAACCTGTGCGGACTCGGGCCTAGACTGCAACACACACCATCTGCCAAGCTTCGTCGCGAGGCTGCAACACTATCCCGACAAAGGCATAGCCATGGTGTTCGTCCTCTGGAGCAACTATTCCTCGCCCAGTCAAAACACATCTGGGCCGGGGCATGGCTGCAGGTGGTGTATCGACCTCACTGGCCCGCCCGCCGTGGGCCCTCCATGCAGGGCGACAGGCTTCGGCGCTTAAAATCTGGTGCGTGGCTGTCATTAGCCAACGATTGTTGAGAATGCAGCGAGATGGTGTGGAGGACGGGTTGCTTCTTTTAACACTCGTGATTTATTTGGTCTGGTCTAGTAGCCACCCAAACCACCTTTATCGATGGTCTGAGCTCTGGCCCGACACCACCGCAACAATCTCTTGTCAATCGATGTCGCTTCGGTCCCTGATTAGGGCACCGCCCGAACTGCTGAGTTCAGCCTCGCCCGGCCTGCAGCAAATGCCAGCATTTCACCCTTCAGCTATCAATCTTCCAGCCTGACCTGCCTTGTCTGTCACTCAGCTACGGATAGAATGGCCATTGTCAGCTACAGCCAATCCGGTACCCATGTCGCCTTCTAGCGTGGGAGTGTGGCCAGGCTGCTCTGGGGTCTGGGCCCAACCTGTCGCCTTTGTGAGACAGACAGCCTGGTCTACTCCGCAGCCCAGTTGTGACTGGTTGCTTGGTCCCGGCAATCTGGACCCGGCGGCTTCACGTCCATTGTGCTGGCTTTCTCGTTCTTCCATAAACACCCATCCCACAACTTCGGCGGGGCCTCCACACTAAACCATCTTGAGCTCACACGACGATCGCGACATGGTTGCGCAACAAAGCTGCCCAAGCTCTGGTGGGGATAAATGGGAAGATTGAATGAACAGAACTAGCGAACTACGGATTTGCCCCGAGAGGCGATATTGCAAGTCCGTCGCTGGCTGATGTCTTCGCTTACCGCTGCTACCCCAACTGCCGCCTTGGGACGCCGCTCGTTGGAGCCAGCGAATAGTCACGGTGGGTTTCAGCCGATACGTCGCTTATAATTTCTCGTCCGTCTAAAATCCCGTCCAAAGTGCTGTACAACGCCACCCAGCGCATGGCACCGCATGATGGTGCATTCGTGGCCTTGATTTCTGACGGCACAATACTTCACTTCATCGAGGCGACACTTCCTGTACCGTGCAAGCCCTGAGCTTGCAGACAGACCTCCTTTTGAGCGCCTAATCGCGTCTCCGGCAGGCCACCACCACTAACACGACACCCACACACCCTGCCGTCCTGTAGGCACGCCAAGGTTGACCGAGTCTCTACGGAGTAGGCAGGTCCTGTTCAATCCGCCGGTCAGTTCTTGGGGTGACCTTCCGGGCTGTGCTCACCAGGTGGCCGTATCCGCACCTCCATACACTGGACTGCCTGCTGGATGACGTGGAGGCAATGTGTTACACAGCTCACAACCTTTCGGCTCGCAGAAGTAAGCCGAAATACATAAACATTGACGTGTAATACCGGTGAGGCTGCCCACATGGCTGTTCTTACATCATGCACCCTATGACATGCGTGCTCAGCCATGGCCGACGCCTTTCTGCCGTGTAACGTACAGCCGCGGTAAGAGAATCGGGCTCGCTGCAAAGCAATGCTCCGCCACCCGAAACCGTTGCAGGATCTTTGCAGAATACTTTTTATAGCAGACCAGGGAAATACCTGGTAGGTTTTCGGCTGGCCGAGGCACATAATCCGCCCCTTGGGCGCGGATTCGACCTCTATGCCTGCCTTCACCTCTCTCCGCTCGCATTGGCCACCTTGCCGTCACGTTCAACTGTAGTTGGCACATGCTGAGACATCCATTTGAATATGTAAACGTGCCTGGAATATGACTATCGCGAGAGCTCCCTTGTTATACGCCATACCATCTAGCAGAGAAGAAAAAAGTACCCAAAAACGCCGTCCGATGAAAGCCTGCACGCCGCTTCAATGCGGGCTTTGTATTTTATGCCAGTTCGTTGAGCTTCTGCTTGATCTCGCTTCGGCCGTCGGGGGTGTACCTAAATAAATAGCCGGTTAGCAATCTGAGCCGCCAACTAAGCACAAGTGGTCGTACTTGAGGAGTTTCTCGATGAGGTCGACGTGGGTCATGATCATGCGGCGGCAGCAGTAGCGCTTCAGTCCAAGCTCGTCCATGGCATCGCTAGAATCATTAGTTAGCAGACCGTGCTCCAAGACGCATCGTAAATTCGTACCCATCAGTCTTTCTGGGGTCCGCAATGAGCTGCAGGTAGCGTTCCCAAAGGTCGCCAGTGACCTGCGCAAGGTTAGTCAGTCGCGCGCGCATGGCAAAGTCGAGAATCGCCGTCTTCGTACCTTGCCACAGGAGAAGCAACGGATGGGAATAATCATCTTGGTTATAAAACGGCGGCAGTCACTTCTTTCCTGATTTTATTTGACAACGCTTCGGCTGCTAGCAAAAGTCACGAATCACGTCGAGGTCAAGTTCGTGCTGCCTTCTGAAGGTGGAACATTGGATTTTCTCTGCGCCCGAGGTTTGCCCGACACCACCAGGAAGAAAAAAGCGGCCGCCTTATCTTATCGCTCAGAAAAAGTTCACCAAAATTTCATGCGCTCGCTGTAAACCAACTTTTCCTAGCCTCGAGCCCAACCTTTCTGCCAACGCCAATCGTGGTACATCAGATTATTATTCTAGAACCCACGATGGCTGGACAACGGGCGCAGCGTGTCAAGGTCGACAAAACAAAGAAGCGCAAGAGAGACAGCAATGACAACGAAGTCAAAGCCAAAAGGGTTCGCCCTCAAGATGCAAACGCAGAACTTGCCGAGCCGACCTCGACAAAGGATCTAGCGCAGAGGCTTGATCGCTCGGATGCCGCCTGGAAGATTTCCAAGCCTATGGGAGGACGCATGCTGGACATTGACCCTATTCTGACAGACGATGGAGAGTGAGTTGCAGTTCTTTCGACTACAGTTCTGCACCAGCAGCCAATACTAACAGCACCTGAAGATACTTGATCCTGACCTACAACACCTCAATTCAAGTATTTTCTGCCACCGACTCTCTCCTAGTGAGACGTATACCCGTCAGCAGCATTGATGCCTCTGCTCCGCAGGGCTCGAAGCCCCCTCCAATCGTTGCCACCCGCCTATCGAAACAAGATACCGACTTTGTCTGGGTCGCTTGCGCAGACGGTCGAGTACACCGCATCAACTGGACACAGGAGTCAAAAAATGTCGATAGCTTCCAAACCACTTCCAATACAGCCCGTGCCATGTCCATTGTACCTTCTTACGCCCAGAGTCGCTCCAAAGAGGTCGTCATTGTGGCCGAATCCGACAAGTCGACGCGCATTGAATTGGTTGCATACGAATGGGACCTGCTGTCGGCGCCCACGTCAAGGTCGTTAGTCTCTCTTAAACGTCAGGGTAACGGAATTCAGCTTCTCGAATCAACCAAAGACGGCCAGTTCTTGGTTGGCGCCATCAACGACCGCCTATTTCTCGGGGTCTCCAAGCAGCCTCCCGCCAAGTCGGAAAAGCTGCAGTATGAATTTTTCTCTTTCGACACATCGGATCTCATCACAACTCTGGACTTGCGCGCATATAAGCGGTCTTCAAAGCACGCCCGCAGCGAAACCGAAAAGGTGGTCGATGTTATTGTTGGCGGTGCTCGCGGCGGCATCTATCTTTACCACGACGCTGTTGCCCGATGCCAGGCAACCGAATCCGGCAAGCAAACTGATAACACAATACACGCGCAGAAATACCACTGGCATCGAAAAGCCGTTCACTCGGCCAAGTGGTCCAGGGACGGCAATTACATGATCTCTGGTGGATCCGAAAATACGCTGGTGCTGTGGCAGATGGATACTTCCAAGAAAGACTATCTTCCCCATCTTTCGGGAAGTGTAGAGAATATCGTGGTATCTGCCGATGGCGCCTCTTATGTGGTGCATCTCGACGACAACTCGACAATGATCATTTCTACCTCTGAACTGAAGCCGTCAGCGTATGTATCTGGTATCCAGTCTGCCGCCGCCAATGTTCAAACCCCCAAAGACCAGCTCGTCAAGCGTGTATGGGAGGTCCAGGAACAAGTGCGCCAGCGCATACCTGCTGCAATCCGCTCCAACGCCCCGTCTCGTCTGCATGTCTGCGTTGGGACTGGCAGACAATCCACCATGTCCGGCCGCTTTTCAGCGCCTCTTCTCCAGGCATTCGATCTCGAGACCTTCACCAGCATCTCGAAGCAGGCTCTTGCAAGAACACATCCCACTGACATCAATACGACGAATAAGGGCCAGATCATCGATGAGCCTCTGGTTACCCACGTGGAATTCTCAGGCGATGGCAAGTGGCTTGCCAGTGTTGATGACTGGCAGCCTGCTGCTAGAGATATCGACAACGTTAGCCCCGATCTGAGAGAGCAATTTATTCGAGAGCGTCGCGAGGTCTATCTGAAGTTTTGGGAAGTGCAAGATGACGATGTTGTCGCCCTGGTCTCACGAGTCAATGGACCACACGCGACGTCATCCTCGGAGCCTGTGCTTGATCTCG
The DNA here is from genome assembly GCA_024472245.1 of Beauveria sp. NWAFU-1. Lineage (NCBI taxonomy): Eukaryota > Fungi > Ascomycota > Sordariomycetes > Hypocreales > Cordycipitaceae > Beauveria > Beauveria sp. NWAFU-1. The sequence goes on along the minus strand of JANBXD010000001.1, from coordinate 5,005,488 downwards.
CCTCGGACCCCTCGTCGACATGCTTTGCTACGATTGGTGGCGACGGTCTTGTGCGTCTGTGGCGCCCGAGAATGAGACACGCCAACGGTATCGTTGCAAAAGGCGCCAGCGGCCAGGACACTGTTTCTTGGGGCTGCGCACAGGTTATTCCGGTCGGTGAGGGCTACGGAGCCGGGGCTCTCACTGATATGGCTGAATCGCCTACACCTCAGGGTAAAATCACGTACTCTGAAGATGGCTCTACAATATTTGCTGCCTTTGGTTTCTCCGATCTTGGATCGGTATATGTGATTGATGCAGCTTCCGGAAAGATTGTACGCATCCTCGAAGGGCTTTGGGAGGGCAAGTTGCATGCTATCTGCGCTCTGTCACCTTTTGTTGTTGTACTATCAGATATCCTCCACGTCTACGACATTGTAAGCGACGAGCTGCGATATGGCATCGTGGCGCCTCAGGTTCCCGGCATGGAAGACTTGCTGCAACTCGCCGTTGACCATACCTCGGGTCACTTTGCCATTACATTGCCGATTGATAACATCTCCAGCATTGGAATATTCAGCCCCGAGGACCCCGAGCCCTTGATGGTCCGCAGCACACCACACCGCATCATCAGTCTGACCTCACCCCCAGGCTCGAGTGGCTTCCTTGCCCTGGACGACGCCGCGCAAATATGGACTGTGACTGAAGGATCCGATCCTTCCTCGATAATCACTGCGCAGCCGCTCCATGACATTCATCTGGACGGTCATGTAGAAGAAGGCGCTGCGAACGGAGAGGTTGCGGCTGCCGCCGAAGATGACGTTTTGATGGCTAGCGACGATGAAGAAGCTGGTGAGGACGATGCCGCAAATGACGCCATGGATGTGGACATGGATGATGTGCCCACGAGTGTCATTTCACAACAAAGTCTGGCCGACATATTCAATGCTGCGCCGGCTTTTGCTGGTCCCTCGGTGGAGGACATGTTCTACAAGGTAACCGGGCTGCTGGGAACGAAGCCGCTATCTTCCTAGGTCAAGCTGCTAGATGGGACATTGTATAAAAATGAAGAGTAACGAAGCAACAAAAGGCATAGGGATATATAGGCTGTCCGGAATCGGAGCAGAGTGGCGCGAAAGAAGACCCCACCACAGGGCTTCTGGCTGCGACAGAAGACGGACGGCGCGTGCGGGGGAGCTGGCGCAATAGAGTTGCAACCAGTGAGTGGACAAGGCGATGGCGCCATTCATAAGCATTCATTCGGCAACATGACTACTACGGTAGACTTGGATCTTTTCTTATCATGGAGCATATATTGACAGAGCATTGTACATACGCAGCAAAAACAATCAACTATTCTCCAACATTTCGCCTAAAATTAGTGCATCGATTTAATGCTTCTTGAAGCCTCGCGCCGACCGCGCCGAAACTAAGCATGTCATTTACGTCGATTCCCATCTTGGATCTGGCCGAGGCCAAGGACTCGGCGACTAAGCCCGAGTTTCTGAGGCAGCTCCGCCATGCGCTTATGGAAGTCGGCTTCCTGTATCTCAAGAATGTCGGAATTCCGGATAGCCTGTTTGAGCAGGTGATTGAACAGGGCAAGGCATTCTTTGATATACCCGAAGAGGAAAAGTGAGTTTTACGATGCGAACGAGCTTTGAAGCCGTTGAATTTGAAGTTCCTGCTCATCTCACGTGTTGGGGGTCATGGACCTTGATGTACATGCACTGACAAAATGATCAGACTCAAGATTGAAATGAAGAATGCGCCGTCGTTTCTGGGCTACTCGCGGCTCTCTGCCGAAATCACCGCCGGCCAGGTCGACCACCGGGAGCAGATTGACCTGTCGACCGAGCACCCAGTCCCCGGGCCCGACGCGCCCCTCTACCACAACCTCCTCGCGCCGAACCAGTGGCCGGCCGAGTCTGCGCTACCCGGGTTCCGCACCGTCTACACCGACTACATCACACGCATGGGCGCCATCTCCGTCGCCTTTACCTCGCTCATCGCCGAGGCGATTGAGCTGCCCGCCGACGCCTTTAACAAGTACTTTGACGCCGACCAGCAGCACAAGCTCAAAATCGTCAAGTACCCCGACGCCGCAGATCTCGGCCTGCCCGCGGGCACTGCTGGGGGCCAGGGCGTCGGCCCGCACAAGGACAGCATGCTGACGAGCTACCTGCTGCAGGCGACGGCGCACCGCGGGCTGCAGGTGCAAAACGTGCGCGGCGCGTGGGTCGACTGCCCGCCCGTCGCGGGCACGCTCGTCGTCGCCATCGGCCAGGGCCTCGAGGCGCTGACGCGCGGCGTCTGCGTGTCCACAACGCACCGCGTGCAGTCGCCCGCGGCCGGCGCCGGCGCGCGCTTCTCCATTCCTTTCTTTCAGGGCGTCAAGCTTGATGCTTCCTTTGACGACCTCGAGACGGTCGGCGTCGGCGAGGTCCCAGATGCGGTCCGCGAGCAGCGCCAAGAGGTGGCGGCGCGCAACGGCGGCGGGCGCGTTGACGATGTCGAGTTTACGTTTCGAAGGGGCGGCGTGGCAAAGACGCTGGGCGAGGCGACGCTGAGGAATCGTGTCAAGAGCCATCCGGATGTAGGGGAGCGCTGGTACCCGGATATTTTGCGAGCGATTCGCGCGGAGCAGGCGGCGGAGCAGCAGAAGCAGCAGCAGCAGCAGGAAGGTGATGAGAGAACGCACCAGGAGAGCCTGGGCCGTGTGTCGTCGCTGCCGGTGGCCAAGGTGGAAGCGCATTAGATGCGGTGAAAGATATTTGTTTGACCGTCGGCTTTAGATTCGAGGACAGCTGTAGGTTGTAACGGAGCTGTAGTTTGTAATGGATAGTTTCAGAATCGTTAAATGCTGCAATCTTCTATTATCTCTCTACCACAACGCCTCTCTCCATGCCTCGCTTGCGTAGAAAAATCTCAAAAATGCTCCTCGTCCCCGTTTTCTTCCTTTTGTAGTACCGTATAACTCCGTATATTTCATCGTATCTCGTGCTGAATCGTCACGCCTCAGAGGCTCAAACGCTCACAGAGGGAAAGCAGTCGGCGATGCCCTTGTTGTGCTTGTTCTGGGCGTGCTCGAGCAGCCTATTCCCACGGTTAGTACATTTGTTCTCCCCGCGACCGTCAGGAGCATGGCGTAAAAGTCTTAACCAAACATACTGGGGAGGCTTGGTGGTCTTGAGAAACGTGGAACGGCAGACGGTGCAGATAATGTCGCAAGCGGCGGCGTTCTGCAAAAGGACATGTTAGCATAGCCGCGAACACAACAGGGCGAGATCAAGCGTATTGGAGAGATCTACATACCACCTTGAGCTGCGACTTGGCCGCGCCGGCCTTGTCCTTGGCGTTGCGCTCGCGCTTCTGCTGTGCTTTGGCTCCCTGGTAATTTCTGGTCAGGACTTGAGGCGTAGCGGGGTAGTACGCGACGGGGTGTAGCGAGACGACGGTGACTTACGTTGCCCATTGTGAATATTTGTTTCTTTGAAAAGTGTATAGGCTTCCTTGGGATAGGTAGGTTTCAAGTGCGCAGTTCCACGAGGCAAAGGGAAAAGGAAAAAGGAAAAAAAATTGCGGGGAGTGTCGGTGGCCTGGCTGAGGCTTTTGGTTGGCTGGAGCCCGGAAAAGGCCGCCAGCCTAACACATCGGCTTCCATGACGAGGTGCGCGCGACGTCTTGCGCCTATTTCTGTACTGTAAAAACTATATAGATCTGAAATGCAGAGGATTGCATAGTCCCAATCGCATCCGTGTCTCATATTCCCCCTCAAAAGAGTCTCATTGTGGCAGCGATGCTACGCCACGCTTGTTACCGGAGATGCGGAGATAACGCCACGCTATCCTGGTATAGTTGCCTATTCAGGTAGGTCGGCTCTGGAGATTGGGTACCTGCACCATTACGCAAGCAGACTGGGCATTATGACGTCTATAATAACTGTTGCTATTAACTCTATAAATAAACCCTCTTATCTATCTTGCAGGCACATGAGAAATCGAGATCCAAATTCCCGAGCCACCGTCCCCTCCCTCTCCAGCATCCCGCGCAGCCAGCGCCGCGCGCGATCCACGTCCCCGGCGCCAAACTTGACCACGGTGTAGCCTCTGGTGGCGGCCGCGCTCCAGACAATGTCTGAGCCGTCCTCCGCGGGCCGCTTCCCGTCGTCGTCGCCGGCCTAGTTGATTTCGCCAATGCGAGGCAGCGCGGCGAATTCGCCGAGAAAGAAGCGGCACAGCTTCTCCAACGCTGGACCTCCGACGATGAGCGTCCCGATGATGCCCAGCCCGCCTGCCTGCTGGCGCACCGAGCCGAGCAGCTCCGGGCGCGAGGCGTGCAGGATGACGTTGTCGCGGATCAGCAGCCTGCTCTTTGCTTTGGGTGGTGTCGAGAGCGGATGATGGACGTCGTGTAAGCGCCACACCTCATTCAGAGACTTGAGAGAGGTGAGGTCCCAGACTTGGCCCACGGCGCGCCGTCCTTCGGAGATCCAATCCAGCAGTATCAAGTTGGCGTTGGGGTGGACGTGGAATACCTGGCGCTGCTCGTAGACGCTGTCACGGAACGGCTGCAGCGGGTCCGGAAGCATGAGCAGCGCGGCGCCGTTTTGCACAGTCGCGATCAGCGTCTGGACAGAGACGAGGTTTGGGTCGAGGCTCTTGTATAGTTTTGTGCTTCCTTGCGTGAGCAGCCCGAGGCGACATCCGCAGTCCACCTCAACCTCAATCGTGACCTTGTCGCCGGGCACGATGCCGCCACCGTAGCTTAGTATAAAGGCGAGGACCGCCCGTCTGTCATGAGAGGGCCTTGGTGAGATGATTTTGACGGGGTATGCAGAGGATAGCTCGCTGATTCGCGAGCCTGCAGCGGTGGCTTTGACTGCGATGACTGCTTCACCCGGCTTCAGCACCGTCTTGCTTGTTGGTTCCAGGGGAATCACTTCAATCGCCATATTGTATTGAATTCATGGGAAAGCTAACTACAAAAGCTCATCAAAACTATTGCGTCTTTTCTTTTCATTTATTCGCCTGGGCTTTCCGAACCAGTCTCTCCGAAAAATTTCGTTGGTGCTACCTGTTGGCCGCTGGAAGGACTTGCCCGACAACGGCCAAAAAGCCGTTCTCGCCATCTCAATCCGAAATAGCGTCTTGGTGTTTTCGGTGCAATTTCAACTAGTGCAGTGGATATGGCGAATATGTTCCTCAATGTCTCATGCTTATCGCTATCCGTAGCGTGTCGGAGCGTTGCAGAGGAGAAGCCATCACGTACCTTGAGGCTCAAAGTGGCGTGGCGCGACGCCATTGAAGCTTTCGCCGATTTCCTCGCCCAAATGGAGCGGCACAGCTCCGAATCGGTGCCGATACTCGTTTTTATACACTGAAGGAGGGATGAAGGCACTATTTCGTCTTGCAAGTTTCGATGCGCGTGGTAAAAGATGCATCTGATCCCACGAGAGGTAGGCTACTCCTAGTACACTGCATGGATGCACTACTCATTGACGGTTTAGATTGATAAGCTTCTCATCTCACAGACGGGATTCCTCGCTCAGAGGAGGCTCGCGAGAGGTATCAAGCTAAATGCAACAGAGGCAACAGTAGGTTTAGTCATGAAGCACATCTCAATCATACTAATATCGCCAGGCATAAATTACCAATGTAATTCAAGAAGCAAGTTGAAGCGTCCAAGTTCTCTCTTCCCCACTAACACCTATAGCTTATTCGCGATGGCAACCATAGTGTAGCTCAGCTTATGGATCTTGGGCAGCGAATCTTGGGGCGACGACACGTTGATCCGTGTGCCATTTCTGTAGTTGTCGGTTTGCAAGTAGAAGGCACTTTTCGGACGGGAACGCATCTCGTTACCATAGATCAGCCCATCACCACCGACGACGGTGACTTGGAGCTGGCCATGCACGGAAGCTGCATTGCGACTCCAAGCCATGACCTGTTTCCCGAGGTCAATGTCCAAGATTTTGCCCACGAAAAGATGCCAGGCTGCATCATTGCGGCTAAAGGGGACAGCATCACGCTCAGCAACGATCGAAAGAGAGTCCGTCTCAAAGTGACCAACAAGGGCGACAGACCAATTCAAGTAAGTCTCTGGAGCCATCTGGCATGGTCGGAGCGCTGCTGATTCTATTAGGTCGGCTCGCATTACCACTTTATTGAAACGAATCCATACCTTGATTTCGATCGCCTCAAATCCTATGGCTTTCACTTGGACATTGCTGCTGGCACTTCTGCGCGTTTCGAGCCCGGCGATGTCAAGACTGTAACGCTGGTCGAGGTGGGCGGTCTAAAGACCATCCGCGGTGGCAGCAGCATTGCGCCAGGAAGAATTGACTTGTCCATGGCCAATACCATTCTCCGCCGCCTCGAAGTAGAAGGCTTTTGCCACACACCCGAAGATCCGCCCATGCCCGAGGAACTGATTGAGCCCGCCACAATGGAGCGATCGGATTACGCCGGCATGTACGGGCCAACAACGGGCGACATTGTCAGACTGTCCACCATGGACTTGCGGATCAAGGTTGAACAAGACTTTGCCACTTATGGTGACGAGTGTGCCTTTGGAGGAGGAAAAACACTCCGTGATGGTATTGGGCAGGCAAGTGGCCGTGCGGCTGCCGACTGTCTGGATCTCGTCATTACCAACGCCCTCATTGTGGATTGGAGTGGCATCTTCAAAGCTGATATCGGTGTTCGACATGGCCACATCGTCGGTATCGGCAAGGCTGGCAATCCAGACGTTATGGATGGTGCCCTGCCCAGCCTCATCATTGGCTCCAGCACAGACGTGATTGCTGGAGAAGGGAAAATCATCACGGCGGGTGGCATCGACACCCATTGTCATTTCATCTGCCCGCAGCAAGCAGAAGAATCGCTGGCATCGGGCATCACTACCCAGTTTTCGGGCGGCACCGGGCCCAGGTATGTGTTGCCGCAGTATCAGGCAAGCTTGGATACTGACAAATGTCAGTACCGCGACGGTGGCGGCGAACTGCACCCCTGGGATTAACAATATCAGGAGAATGATGCAAGCTTGCGATGACTTGCCTCTCAACTACGGCGTCATGGGCAAAGGCAGCGATTCTGGGCCGCGAGGCTTACATGACCAAGTAGAATCTGGCGTCGCGGGCCTCAAAGTACACGAAGACTGGGGATGCACCCCAGCCGCCATCGATAATTGCTTGACGTGAGTGCCTCGGACGCATTTTTTCCGACTTAGTATTATCATGCTCATGGCTTGCAGCGTGTGTGATGAGCACGATATCCAGTGTGAACTACACAGCGACTCCCTCAATGAGGCCGGATTCGTGGAACAGACGGCCGCCGCGTTCAAGGGCCGCACCATTCACGCCTACCATATCGAAGGAGCCGGCGGTGGCCACGCGCCCGACTTGATGAAGCTCGTCGAGCACGCTCACGTCTTGCCCAGCAGCACGAACCCCACCAATCCCTTCACCTCGGACACGGTCGACGAGCATCTCGACATGGCCATGTCCTGCCACCACTTGTCCAAGGACATCCCGGAAGATGTTGCTTTTGCCGAGTCGCGGATCCGGGCTGAGACTATTGCCGCCGAAGACATTCTCCATGATATTGGCGCCATTAGCATGATGTCGTCCGACTCGCAGGCCATGGGTCGCTGCGGCGAGGTCATTTCGCGGACGTGGGATACCGCGGATGCGAACAAACGGCGGTTCGGGTTCCTGCAAGAGGATGCCGGTACGGATGCGGATAACCATAGGATCAAGCGATATATTAGCAAGTATACAATCAACCCGGCCGTTACGCAGGGCATCAGCCACGTTGTGGGCAGCGTCGAGGCTGGCAAGCTGGCAGACTTGGTCATTTGGGAGCCCGCCCGGTTCGGCACCAAGCCCTTTATGGTTCTAAAGAGCGGGTTTGTCGCTTGTGCGCAAATGGTGAGTTTCTCTCTTGGACAGAAACTGGTCCGACCTTGCTGATATCTCGCCAGGGCGACCCCAATGCAAGCATCTCTACTGTGCAGCCCATCATCTCGAGGCCCATGTTCTCGGTAAGCTGGCCCATCCTTTCGAGTCTAAATTTACAAGACTAATATCACAGTAGCGGCTTGTGCCGTCTGCCAGCGTGCTGTTTGTGTCCAAGGCCAGCATTACCAACGGCGCAATCAAGTCGTACAACCTGGCAAAGAGGATTGAAATCGTCAAGGACACACGCAAAGTCAGCAAACACGACATGAAGTTTTAACGGTTCAACGCCTGTTATGAAGATTGACCCCGAGACATTTGTAAGTTGGTCGTGGCTAGGTTGACAATGTTTCTTTGCTAATTTATACCGATCCAGGAGGTGGAGGCGGACGGCGTTGAATGCCAGGCTGAAGCATCTACACGGCTTGCCCTGGCGCAACAGCACTTTATTTTCTAGCGATAGTGATGAGGTGTATTGATATAAGATGATGCCATTGCTTCTTTGCTTTACAACACTCTCTCTTTGAAGAACGACACTAGTATCATGGATTCCAAATGTGCTTTCATATTTGCCGACGATTCTCTTCTTTACGATATCGCGGCGAATTGACCTTTACCGTTGCTCTTGATAGTTCCTCTCTACTATTCAGTATCAGACGCACCCGTCGGCCATTCGAATGTCAACAACCCTACATTTCTTGGCCCAATCTCCTCTCTCATTCTCGCCTCAAAGGCCATACAGTCCACCTGCGCCATCAAATCCGCCTTTTTAAAATCCGTTACATTCCTCATGACAATCTTCTTCAAGTTCGGAAGCTGATCAAGCACATCCCTTCACTCTGCACATGAATCGCATTCATGCAACAGTCGCCAAACTGAGCTGCTGCTGCTGCTCCGTCCCCTCTTCTGCCAGGCGACATTGAGCCGAATAGAGGTGACGCTGCAGCGCTGGTCGTAGCCTAGTCTTGTCTCGACGAGCTTGCGAAAGTGAAGCGCCTCGACAAAGCGCAGCGTATTGCGACCGTAAAACACTTGGATGCCCGCAAAGTACATGGCGCGGCACGCGAGGAGGATGCTGACCAACGGCGACCAGGCACTGCCGCGGGTGGACTTTTTGACGGGGACAAATCGCGCCTTGGGAAGTAGCAAAAGTGGTTCATCGTGGGATAGAAGCGGGTAAAGTATCTGAAGGAGAAGCTCGCAAGGGAGACGAGCTAGTTGCGAGGGCTGCTCGGCGCCTTGGAGTGTGATTTCACGGGCGATTGGCGGCCCAGGCTGGGAAGCGCCGTCGTCGCTTTCTTGCAGCTCGCGTGACTGTTTTCGTTTTAGATTTTTCGACATTTTGTCAGCAGTTTCCCCTGATTTATACAAGATTTGGCAGAGATGTAAAATGAAGTGCGCGTACGGTGAATTCACGGCGCACCCAACCTCAGAATTCACGGCGCACCCAACCTCAGCCTCGTTAACGAGGTTAGTTAGTGCAACCACGAGCAAATCACGGCCTCGTGGTGAGCTATAAAAGGACCGTATATGAATTGGCGAATCATTTGGCAGCATCTGCAGCCTTGTCTGTTCTGCGCGGAGAACCGGCATCGAGGTCCAGCGCTTGCCTGCCTCTTTTGGATGCTCCCATCATGGTGCCTAGGGGCCAGACTATTTTTAAGTTGTTGACATGTTAAATCGGTCACGGCTTATGATTATGGCCAAAACGGACACGACTTGACCAGAAATTATGCCTTTGTTTTCTTAAAGACCAAGTATTCTGTAATCACTTTATACCGACAGAATTGAGCTATTTCCGGGACACAACAAGCAGGGGCAGACGGATAAATCGGCATACTGCACTCAACAAGGAAGAGTGAGCTAGGGATCCCGCATCGCCGTCAAAGAGCTGGCGACAACCTGCAGTTCTCTACTGCGGCCGTAGCTTGTCTGCCTGGAAACGAGTTGCATGTTGATACTACGGGTGCCGACTCCAACGCCAGTGGAACGAACCTGCAACTATTTCACAAAGTTTGGCATGTATGCGGGGTAAAGATGCGTACTATACAAACTATTTGCAAATCAACTTGTTATCTGTTGTGGTTTGCCTTGTGGAGTGTGAACCAAGCTAGCCACTGTTTCCAGAACTATAGAGATGGCGTGGTCAGACCAATTTTTATCCTTTCCTCTTCATCTTCTTTCGCCGGCCCCTTGTAGTCAATTTCAACATTGCGCCGTATGCACAGCAGCATAAGTTTACGACTTCTCCCACCTAGGAGTGGGTGCCGACACTCGGCCAACGGTACCGGAATTAGCTTAAGCAACTAGTCAGCTCGCCCGGCTGCTGTCGTAGCCGACATGGAGCTGCGCGCCTATATCGCTCGGCCATTCAGTCAAAACTTTGTCGTGGGCATGTATGTTTAAAAAAAAAACTAACGACCAAGTCCTAAAATGAATCGACAAAAAACATGAACTGAGTTTTTGGTCCTTTTAGCTTGCTATTCTGTCTGCCCGGCATCTACACGGCCCTAACGGGTCTCGGCGCCGGTGGCGGGCATCCATCCTCGGCAGACGTGGCCAACAAGACCAATGCCATTCTCTACGGCCTCTTTTCCCTCGTCGGCTTCTTTGGCGGCGTGCTCGTCAATGTGCTCAGGCCAAAGACGTGCCTCATGATGGGCTCTCTGGGCTATCCGCTGTACGTCGGCGGCCTCTGGTACTATGACCGGACCGGGCACTCTTGGTTTCCTCTTGTTGGCGGAGCCGTGCTGGGGCTCACGGGCGGCTTCTTGTGGTCGACGGCCGCTTTTGTGCAGTTTGCCTATGCTCAGCAAAAGGACAAGGCTCTTGTAAGTGCCAGGCCTGGGTGAATGCCACAACCTTGCGCGATAAGGCTGACCGAGAGGAAAATCAGTACATTAGCGTTCAATGGATGCTGCGGAGCTTTGGCGCCATGGTTGGAAGCTCGATTTCACTGAGCTTGAACATTCATCAGACTCGTCCAGTCGGTGTGTCAGACGCAGTCTACATTGTCTTTATCGTTTTGCATGCAAGTGCATTCTTCATTGCCATGGTCTTCATCATCCACCCTAAAGATGTGGTCCGAAAAGACGACTCGCACATTGCGGCCTCGACAGACTCCAAGGTCTGGTACGAAGTCAAGGAAACAGTCAAGCTAATGACAAGACGCAAGTATCTCATCCTGGCACCGGCACAACTCGGCTGTGAAATGGGCCTGGCACTCGTCAGCAGTATCAATGGTTCGTTCACTTTGCTTCTCCAAAAAAGAAATCCGAAATCATACATTAATCTCCCGAAAAGGTCGCTTCTTCAACTTGAGAACCAGATCCGTCAACAATTTCGCTTACCAGACTATTCAAATACTGATCCCCGGCTTGCTCATCTGCATTCTCGACAGCCGCTTCGTCAAGTCCCGTCGCCACCGCGGCCTTTTCGGCATCGCAGTCATGGGCACCGTCGCCATAGCCGGATGCGTAGGCCTCATGAGCTGGTTAGAGGTACACCACGTCGAGTCCCGCCCAGTCTCGAATCCCTTTGACTGGACCGACCCCGAGTTCGCCGGCATCATGGCGTGCTTCATCTTGTTTGGCGCCACGTATGCGGGCTACCAGATGTGTACCGAATACACCCTGTCGTCGACGGCGGTTGATCCGGCGAAACTGGCACGAGTGGCGGGAATGTTTAAATTCTACTCGACGTTTGGCATGATGGTTTCGTTTCTCTTGGCTGGGGAACGGGTTCCGTTTATTGGCCAAGCGAGCCTGCAGCTCTCGTGAGTTTTAGTAAAGCGCGCGAGCGCTAAACTGCAGTCACTGACGGAAAACATAGCCTTTTTGTACTTGGAATCATTGGTGTCGTCTGGGTGCTCATTTTTCATGTCGCAGACACTGACTATTCCTCCCAGGAGGGGCTTCCTAGACGGGAAGGGACTGACAACGAGTGCAAGGAAGAGAAGCGAGAGGTTTGAGCATTGTATAGGAATGCGAGTTGACAGGCCACGCATCTCCTCTACGAGATGCCAAACATGACGCTCCAGAAACGGACGAAACTTGTTGCTCGCGTCCTCGGCAGCCTCCCAGCTCATCTTGCTGTTTTTCTGGAAATACCGGGTATAAGAGTCGACACCTGCCAAGCACGAATCTCTTGGCTTGGCTTCCATGGTGGAAGCCAATCTGCGGGATCCGGCGGTTTGCGCCAGCAAAGCCTCTTTATTAGTGTGGGTGTTTGCATGTAAAACGGGCTAGCTGTCATTTGAAGGATATAATTCGAGTAGGATTCCGAATACGCAATATTGAACAAGGCTAGCTGCCGAGCCTTGTCTCAGCTTTCCCCGCAATGTACCCCAGATTTTGCAGTGGGGGTTCGAATCAAATCCCAACAATAAACTCCAATGGTGGTACGTCGCTGCCTGCTCATAATCTGTAATGATTTGCGCAAAACGATGTAAGTGGGGAGTTTGGCGAATGAACCGATTCATTGCGGGCGACTCTCGGCATTCGTCTCTCAAGTTTAAAAAAGGTTCCATCACTTCCCCCCCCCCCCCCTTTGCTGCATCTCATCTCAGCAAACATTGCAATTACAGTGTACAATTTTTTGAGCGTTGTTAAACCATCCACTGTAAAAGACATGGGTCATCACATTGAAGAGAGCGAGGGCAATGTCACCACTATTGAGCATCTCAAAGTTGTTGCCGACACCGACACTCACCTGTCACCGGAGGAGGACAGACGTATCCTGCGTAAGCTGGATCTATGGTAGGCAAAAGCATGAGGGAATCGCCGAATTCATGGGGGTCGCTAATTCCACCAGCCTGCTCCCCATCATGGCAGCAAGTTACTTTTTCCAATACCTCGACAAGTCGGCACTCGGCTCGACCGCCATTCTAGGCCTTCGTCAAGACCTTGGTCTCTCTGGCTCCGAGTACTCGTGGTCCAGTGGCATATACTACTTTGGTTACATTGTCGCTTCGTACCCTGCAGGAGTCATAATGATTCGCTGGAGAGTTGGCAAGGCAATCACTGTGTCAATGTGAGTTGACAGCCTTGGCATTCCATCCTGCGACTTTCCCCGCTGACCTTGCATAGTCTTGTTTGGGGGTCGATACTCATGCTCACGGCCGTCTGTCACAATGCTGCCGGTCTCCTCGCCACACGATTTTTCCTCGGCGTCGCCGAGTCGGCCATTGCACCGGGTCTGACAATCATCATTTCCATGTTTTACAAAAAGTCCGAGCAGCCTCTCCGTCATGCGGCTTGGTTTCTTGGCAACACCTCGGCCGGCTTATTCGGCGGGTTGCTGAATTACGGCATCGGCCATATTAGCAGCATTGCACCTTGGAAGGTTTGTGCATCCTCCTTCCACCCTAATCGGTTGACCAATCACGTCTGACAACTTTCAAGGCTTCATTTCTCATCCTTGGTAGTATAACCATTGCTTGGTCGTGCGCAAACATCTTTCTTCTTCCAGACGAGCCATCCAATGCCTGGTTCTTTAGCGAGGCCGACCGGGAAAAGGTCGTCATTCGAGTTCAGGAGAACTTGACTGGTATCAAAAACGACGAGCTGAAATGGGGCCAAGTCCGTGAGGCGCTGCTTGACCCGAAAACCTGGTTCTTGGTTCTCATACATTTTTCGTCCAATATTCCCAATGGCGGAGTCACTACGGTAAGCAGACACGGCCTCGGCGCGCGCAATAACCTAACATTGTAGCAGTTTCGCTCCATTATTCTCCGAGGCGTTGGATTTAGCACATTTGACACTCTTCTCCTTCAATGTGTTCCATATCTGGTTCAGCTTGCTCTCGTTATCTTGTGCACAGGAGGCAGCAGCTACCTCAAAAATACTCGAACATACTGGATGATGCTTACCTTTGCCACCGCCCTCGTAGGCGCAGCCCTCGTTCGGCAAATGCCTGAAGAAAACAAATGGGGTCGCTATGCAGGCACCTGTTTGATGGGTGCAAACTCGGCGTCCTTTCCCTTGCTCATGTCAATGGTGTCTGGAAATATTGGCGGATTTACCAAGAAGACAACGGTCAATGCCTTGGTAAGTCAATATCCACACTTCACTTGCAAAGATTCACTTCCTTTTCTAATGTTGATGTAGACTTTTACTGCCTTTTGCGCAGGTAACATCATTGGCCCTCAGCTGTTCTTTGAGCGGGAAGCGCCATCGTATAGTTCTGGCTTTGTCGCTCTCATCGTATGTCAGACAGCCTGCTTTATAGTCTGCCTTTTGATGCGGTTCTATCTCATGTGGGTGAACCGCAGTCGTGATGGACGCGAGAATAATACCGAGCTAGCCGATGAAGACATTGTGCAGACGCAAGCCTTGATGGCAATGATGGACAGGACGGACAAGGAAATCAAAGGGTTCAGATATGTATATTAACATGGCGTTTGTGTGCATAATACTTGGTCGTTCATGCGTTGGTCGTGATGATAGGGCACTCATTCCATACTGTTGAGCAGCCGCATCGTCTTCCACATCTTGCAGTCAGCATCCAACCTTCAGCCTGCAACCCTCTGACAAGTACACCACCTCCTCTACATGCCCATCCAAAAATCACCGTCTTGCTACTTTACAGATGTCGCTTTTTCAATCTTGCACCTTTTCACGCACGCATCAATCTGCGCCGCCACGCCCGCCGGCAGCGCCGCGCGAATCCTGTCAATGTCCGCGCCCGAGATGGCGTCGCCCAGCTGCGTGGCAATGACATCGTCGGGCAGCGCAAACGTCTGGTCGGCGACGAAGCCGAAACCGCCGTCCTCGGCCGAGAAGACGGTCAGTGCGGTGGCGTCGTCGCACTCCGGGTTGATTTGCGTGTGTAGAGCGCCCTGGTCAAAGACGGTCAGCGTGTTGGGCGCCAGCTCGTTATGGATGACGCGCTGCTGTGTCTGCCCGCTCGCGTCGACGGCGCCGAGCTCCGGAATCGTCTCGGTGACGAGCCGTCCAGAGAGGAGGATGAGCATCTCGGCGGCGCGGGGGTGAATGTGCAGCTTGCTGATGGAGCAGCCTGCGGAAACGAGTTGGTGTCAGAAGCATATTGCATCTAAAATTAGACGGAATTTCATTTGAAAAGACGGACCGGGAAACTTGGCTGCCGCGATGCTGGTGCCTGTGCCGACCATGGCGGGAAACGTCTGGCGGTTCGCAATGGACTGAAAGTCGTTCTGGCCAAGATCAAAGACAAAGTCCTTGTCATCAGCCAGGATACTGTATCGCTCAGCAAAACTAACGTCAAGGTCGAGTTAGTCCCCGAATTATTAACAGGCTCATTTGACAATTTAAACGTGCCTATCAGCCATGCGCAGACGAGCGGCCTTGCTGAGTTCAGCGCCTGGCTTGGTCTGGTTAGTCGGCGCAGAAACTGCAGTACAAGACAAGGCCAGAGCGGCTGCGATAATGGAGATGGTGCTGAATATCATGGTAAAATTTTCCAAGGAGTAAGATGATAGTGAAAAGGTGCTTGGTATTGCCAAGTGTTTGAGATGGGCTGTGTGTTGATGGTGTATCTGTGTGTTTTCGCAATTGCCGGGCTTTCAGCATCCTTATATATTCGCCAGAAATCTGATTGATTTCAAATTATGAAAGTCATGTTTATTGCAAAGGATCTTTCTGACAATGGTCGGTAAGCAGCACAGCCATGGCAAGCCATCGCAGCGTCCACAGCGGTCTCTCTGATCTTCACAGACGAGAGCAAAGTGTAAACATTCCAAATAGCAGTCGGGAATTGCCGTTATTGGTCACATTCTATGCAAGGGTATTTACAGTCAAGATCATCTTCAGCTTGATCTTGATCAAAGAGATCCATTAATCAGATAGGCTGTGCATGCAAGATGGTCTGCCTGCCAATACGCCGTCGTTGGGCTGGGCGACGGGCGTATTCCTATCAGCGCTGTCGTATTGCCGCCCCGCTGGCGTATTCCGGGCGTATCGCACTGGTCAATCTACACGAACAACTTTCCGATGGCTTTTTCATTTGTCATTTTTAAAACTCGGCATCAGCTTCCATCTCTTTGCTCGCAACCACACATGATGGACTCGCAGGGAGAAGAAATCCTCTTGTCGCTGATGGAGTCATTCAGGCTGCACCGCCCAGAGTGGACTTGATCGCGGACATGGTTTCCGGCCACCACGTCTCTCCCTCGGCCAGGTCAAGCACAAAGCCCTGCGCCTCTATGAAGCGGGTGATGCGCCCCAGCTCCCAGTGGCCAATGTCGCCGATCCACCACACGCCGTCCAGGAGCATCACCAGCACCAGCCAGTGCGCAAAAATGTCCATGGCGGGCTTGTGCGCCGCCTCGAGCGGCAGCGGCTCCTCCTCATCAGCGCTACGCGACTGCGCCTGGCTCTCCTCGACCGGCATGCAGTCGAGCGCCCGCTGCACGAGATGGAGAAAGTCAAACGGGACCTGGTTCAGAAACGCCATGATGCGTCGCCGCCACAGCTTGGACGGCGTGGCCGACGTCACGCGCGCCAGATATCGCACCAGCCACGGGGGAACATCCTCCAGAGCCCCGAAATCATGGGGTTTTCGCGGTACGGTGTGGGGAGCTTCATTGCCCATGACGGTGTGGAAGAGCTCTTCGAGGAGCACGAGGGCGGTGCCGCATGCCTCAAACTTGGCGTCGCGCGGCTCCGAGCTGGGCTCGAGGTTCCAATTTCGGGCTCTTAGTTTCGCCAGGGCGGCCTCGTATGTGGTGGAAATGATGGGCAGCAACAGACGTCTTGTCTCTTCTGCAGGACCATCTTCAAACGTGTACGTGCTCTGATCGCTCTCTGGCGGGTCAAGCGGCGATGCAAGCAGCTTGGCCTCTTCCTCCTCTGCCCTCGTATTTGAACGTGGTTGAGCAGGTTTGCCGTTGGAGCACAACCCTGGCTGCAAAAGCCCAACAAACGCTACGTGCGCCGCGCGTATGGACGTGATCCACTGCGATTGGAACGGCAGCACGTCGTTGGAAAGCAGAAAGCCCAATTTCTTGGCTCTTCTGGCCAGCAGTACGCGCACGTAGTGGCACGAGAGGGCGTACAGCACCATCAAAGCGGCATTAGGCAAGACTGACTGGAACTGCCTCTCCTTGATATCGTTTTGCAGCTGGTCCAGCGAGGTCTGGTGGTGACGATCCGCCAGTCTCAGCAAGTCGCAAATCTCCTCGATCTTTGCGGGCGACGTGGCCCAGCTCCCCATCATATCGTGGCACTTGCAGGACGCGGCCAGGGCGAGGATAGAGTGCATGACGGCCGGGTTCGTAAACGCCAGGTTGGGCATACCGATCTGCAGCGGGAACATGTCTTCCTTGCCGTACGGAATCACTCGGCTGGTGTGTGTAATGTAATGGCTGAAGAGCTCCAGCTCGCAGGCACTCAGCACGGGTAGGCTTTGCATGCGGCCGCTGTCAACGGATGGTGGAACGGCGGAACCATCAGCGTCATAAATACCGGCACTCGGCTGCGAGCTTGCCTGGGTGTGGGCTGAGATTGGATCAGTAGATGCCGAGTCTGTCATTTCCAAGCCCGGGCCACGAGGCGTCTGCCGGCCAAGCCCCTCAGAGACGTTGCCGGTGGCTGCTTCATCACTGGCGTCCGCATCAGTCACATATTCACAATTGACATGTTGCTTCAAGCAGCGCCAACATTTGGGCTTTCTTTCATCACACTAATCGAATTGTCGATTAGAAACGTGGGCAACTCGTGTTTGAAAATTACCCACCTTTTTCCTCAGCCTCTTGCATCTCATGCAGCCCTTTCTAGATTTCAAATGAGCCCTGCGCTGGCGGGAGGAGTCACTGGGATTCCTGGCAGTATTAGAGGACATGTCTAAGGCCCTCAAACCATCGTAGTAGCGCCTGTGCTTTCTTGGAGTCGATTCGACGCCATAGCATGGCTCTCTGTCGACTTGATTGAGATGTAATTGGATGGTAGACGATGACCTTGTGAGACTGATGATGGCTGGTGTAAGCAACACGATGCGATCTACGGAGTACAGTAGTGTAAACTAGTGGCCTCACATTTAGGGCACTAAAACACAGGCCACCGATTGTTAAAGGGGGTTGCTAAGTCAAGTCCTTTGAATTAATTTAACAAGTAAATTTTTTGTCCATTATGCAATTTCTTGACTCGTTGATGATTTTCGATCAATTGTGGCTGTAGTTCATGTGATGGTGGCAGCAGCTGTCACACCTTGTGCGAGCGAGTACCGGACAATCAAACCACCATGCACAACAGAAAATGACTTGTAGATCAGGCCTAGATTGTCTTTCCTTGAAATCTGCAACGAATTAACAGATTATTGCAGCCGCCCTATGAGCTGGCCAGATCAAAGATGCACGCAGTCAAACCTATACTCCTATCTGGTCTCGGCCGGCTCAGTAACTTGCGCCAAGTACACCAGCGCGAAATGATGGCCCTGTGCTGTAGCAAACGCCTCATATATAGTTGGCATATAAAGACAGCACATGAGATGGATTATACGCCGCTCATTGTATATTTCGCGACCAGAGCTGGCTGGTTCAACGCTAGGTTTTGCCTCACAAAGCGGAAACCATTGTCAGCATTTTCTGGTTCCCTTTGAAAGTGTGAAACCCCAAAGATTACTATTGAGAGAGAAAACATACAGGCCATTATTGTAAAGGAGAATTGACACCGTTGACGAACTTGGGGGGTGCCTGGGCCGAGATCGACGACCAACATGGGTCAGCCCCAGTCCACCACCACCGACTCTGCAACAGGCGACACGCTTCACGCGCGCCTCAGCCATCCATCCATCCACTACCTCTCACTCAACATCCGCCTCTGAAAAGCTCCAAGCCGCGCTCCACTAGTCTCATATCACCCTCTTCACAGCCGCATCATTGGAAGCAAGATTTCTGCATCGCTGAACAAGAGAGCTCCTTTACCGACCGCAATGGCGCCCACTGACGTGCCCGCGCCGGACGCGATAACCCATGACGAGTTTACAGCCCTTCTCGATGAATACCCATCTCTGGTCGAAAAAATCTCCCAAACAAAAGGATGTACGCTTCTCATGATTTCTCCTTCCCCCCTCCAGATCCCGCTTCTTCATTCAGAACACCCCTGACAAATTATCCAGCCAAACCCGGCCAGAAAACTCTGCAGCAGCTTGACGAGTACCGCTACGGCACGGCCATTGCCAACTTTGCCGCCGGCGCATCCTCCCCCAAGGAGATGACGCTCGACGACGCCAAGCTCCTCGTGGAGTGGAAGCTGCGTCATGGCAAATTTCGTCCCATGCTCATGGGCCTCGCGTCATCCAACAACGCCGCCCTGGCGCGGCGCACCATTGCCGCCGCCATCAAGGCCTACCGCAGCAGCAGCGCAGACGCGTCCTCTTCCTCTTCCTCTTCCTCCCCCTCCGCCGACGCCGTCGCCGCGGCGCTCACCGGCCTCTCCAAGCTCCGCGGCATCGGCCCCGCTACGGCGTCGCTGCTGCTGAGCGTGCACGACCCGGCGCGCGTCGTCTTCTTCTCGGACGAGGCGTTCTACTGGCTGTGCGGGGACGGCAAGGTGACGAAACTCAAGTATAGTAATAGAGAGTATGAGATGCTGCGCCGAAACGCAGAGTCGCTGGTCCAGAGGCTGCGCGTGAGCGCCACAGATGTGGAAAAGGTGGCATATGTGCTTTTCAAGCGCGATGGACCCGAGGGTGCCGAGTCGGATGAAAAGGCAGAGGCAGCGCCAAAGACCGCCAAGGCTGCCAAGGATAAAACGAGTAAAAAGACGGCAGAGACCGAAACGACGACAAAGACGGCAAAGACGGCAAAGACGGCAAAGACGGCAAAAGCTACAGAAAAGAAGGCCAAATATACCAAGTATGTGAAAGAGGCGCCGGCAAAGAGAAAGAGTACGGAAGTCAACGAGGACGAGCAAGCAGCATACACAAGACGGTCAAAACGAGTCAAAAAGTAAAACGGATAATTCGCGAGGCTAGCGTAAAACTATCATTTCATGTAATTGCAGGCGCCTTGCTCCTGAGCGACAAATCATCGGACAGTTCCTTTCTCCTCTGCGTCAGCGCCTCTTTTCATCTTTTTTTGTTTCGCGCACACTTTTGGCACAGGTGCTCCTTGACGCATCTGCCAAACTCTAGTCAAACAACTTTGCAGGAGCGGGACTAGACATTTATTTGTCCTTCTTGGCCTCCTTGGCCTGGGTAGCCTCGTACTCGTCACCGAGGTCGTTGTAGCTCTTGTGCAGCTGCTCGCTCTGCTTCTTGAGGGTCTGAAGGTCCTGCTCCTTGGCGGCGAGCTGCTTCTTGAGGGCGGCCACCTCGTCCGAGGGCTTGACAGTCAAGTTCTTGTTGCTGTCGTAGGCGCGAACGCGCTCCTCCAGGCGGATAATGTCCTTGATCATCACATAGGTTCGATTGAGGATCAGCGAGAGGAAGAGGGTGAAGCCGCAGAGGTACATGTTGCGCTGGGCATAAAACTTGCGGGCCTGGACTTCGGTGCGCTCGTGGCCGAGGACGACACTGCGGGAAACCAGTCGAGTTAGCTTTCAAGTTCCAATGGATTTCTTCTTGATGTGGCCGGAGGAGCTACATACGTTCCACCGCCGCGAGCAGCCTGCTCCATAGACTCAGCCAGTTCCATCTGGACACGGTAGACACGATTGACAGAATCGACGAAGAGGACGAGAATAAAAACAAAGGTAATCTTGAGCCAGTACTGAATCTGACCGATAATCTTGTTCTCGGAGACGAAACTAGAGATTTGTTAGTGCCTCTGGCCCCATGCGTGTTCATTGTGAGAGCTGCATACGTGAGGATGGCACGGCGAGCGTTGTGAGGCAGGGGAACAATCAGGAACATGAAGAGCGCCATCTCAAACATGAGAAGAGCAAATACCTAGCATGGCGCAGTCAGTGCATTGTTATTTTCGCAGTCATCATCACAATTGAATCCAGCCATCGCAGGAGCAAACGCACGAGGGTGTAGTAGAGCGTCATGGTGACTAGAGTCTGCCTGCGCTTGGATGCACTAGAGAAATTGCGGGATTTCGTAGGCTGACGTTGCGAGAAGGGGAGTTATGAGTTGAGCGCGAATGCCTCAGCGACGGAGAGAAGAGCGAGTCGAACAGAAAAAAGTGTCGCGATGTGATGATCTCCTTTGGCACGGTTATGTGTAAAGTGGTGACAAAGAAGGAAGCTGTTGAAAAGGTGGCCAGTTTTCCCACAGCCGAGGGCCAGCAAGTAAGTGACTGCAGAGCTCTGCCCCCCGCTGGATCGGGTCTAGAAGCTCTGTGCAAGCTTGCTTTTTTGCTGGGACGCGCCTCACACTGACGACCTTGCGACGTCATCGTTTTCAGCGCTGCCAGGGTCGGTTGGTGGCAGTGTGGCTAATAAAGCTCTCGGTGGCTGGCCGGTGGCTACGCAGAGTGGCAGGCAAGTGGGGCCACTAACAGTCAGAAACGGCTCTCACTATTCCATCTATTTACAATTCTTACAAATTACTGGCCATTTTCACAGAGAACATGGTTCATCTTGTTAGGTAGATTCGTAAATCAGCTGTCAAAGAAATGCACCAAAATTGCGCCGCCAATAGCCAGCCGCTCAGCCGTTCCTGAGCTAGCCCTGTTTGCCAGTCCTCCAGTTTTCTAGACGCAAAATTCCCAAGGCAAAATTCCAATAGGCCTGAACCAACTCCCAGAGCTGCGGCTATTATGTTTCTTCATGCTTCCTACTTTGCAAGTATCAAAAATCATCTCCGCGAAACTTCGCTGGCGGCCGCCTGTTTCTTGTGGCTCGGTCCATACGCTTTCGCACCACCACATCTTGGTCATCTTCTTCCTCCTCTTCTTCCTCCACACCATTCACGCTCGTGGCCTCGTCCTCCTCTTCTTCTCCCCGCCAGTCTTGCCTGTAGGCTTTTGTAGCATCATCCTCGCCAGCCGTAGACCACTCCTGGCTGTCTCCAACCTCATAATACTCGTCTTGTTCAGCTCGTTCCTGGCGCATCGTCCGTGGGGATCCGCTCAAGCTGTCACGCCATGTCGACTTCGTGGCAAGATCCTTCAACCGTCGCGCAGACTCAGCCGTCTCGAGTACTAGCTTCGGCACGGGACGGGGATGTTTCCTAGGCCGTCCACTGCCCGGCCGTGCACCACCGCGTCTGCCCGCTGCCTTGACCTTGTCGACTTTGGTCGGCGTCTCCGATGCTCTGGTGCGTAAGATACGCCTAGTCCTAATACCCCCATTGGGTGTTGCTTCCTCGACCAAGCCATCCTCGTCCTCTGCCGCTGATTCCTGCCACTGCGTCTGCGGCTCAGAATCACGAGTGTGATACATGTCCTCGTCCGAGCTAGTTCTTTCCAACCCTCGTTTGCGTTTTACTGCTCGGTTTAGTGGTGGAATGTATGCTGACTGCATATCATCATCGTCATCGTCGTCGTCGTTTTTGACAACTGTTCGCCGCCTCCTTCGCCTTGCTCCAGGCTTTTTGCGCTCCATTTTCTTCTGCTCTGGCTTTGGTGCCTTTCGTGCAACGCCCGTACTGGCAGCCGACCGTGGTGGTCGCCCTGGCTTCACTGGCTTCTGGCCTGTCTTAGTATCAAGAAGCTTCTTGGTGAGATTCGGAAAGTTTTCGCCGTAATTGAAAAACAGCTCTTCGCCCGCTTGAATGTCTCGCAAAGCCGTAAACTTGATTCGAAACTCGCCGTTGACGTAAAGAATTCGTGGTGTGATATTAGAGCCGGTGCGATCATGTTCAGTCGCATGGTTGATGTAGCGGCTGAGGTTTCCGTAGGTTGCGGCATCGACCCAGATGCCTTCATGCTCCAGCAGAGTGAAAACGTAAGAGATGTTAGACTCTTCATCAAAGACATCACCGCGACGAGCCTCTCTTCGTACACCTTCGTCATGAGTAATGAGCTCACCCACGTATTCGATTACGAAACCGTCCTGAGCAATATCCTCCGCCGTAAACAATCCATATCCAACCCCGTCTAGTTGACTCTGTCCCAGGATAAGCTTCTTGCTGCCTCCCCGCTGGAGCTCGCAATTCTGGCAACCAGTTTCATGCAATAGATGCGAGTTGGCATTGTGCGGATCGGCTCTCTCCAAGACACCGCAGGTTCCACAGAGCTCTGGGTCGCATTCGCGATTGAGTTGTACGCAGATGCATGGTTTATCTTTCTGCTTGGCCTGGCAGCTCTTGCCCGTAGCCCGGCATGGGCATCCAGTAAATTTGTATGAGCACGTATCTACCGTGCATCTACACCACTTCTCGCAGAGTAGGCCCATCTGAACACAACGACACTTCTGAGTACAGGGACCCTCGTGCGAACACGGTTCGATTATTTCGCGGCGTTGGTGCTCATGCGTTTTTATGTGGTCCTGCCAGTCGCCAATGAGAGTTTTTCGACGATTATCGTACCATGACAGTGCTTTGACTCGCGGTGGTTCTAAGCGCATGGCTTCTGGCAATTTGACAGCCAGCGACCTGAACCTGATATAGACAGCGCAGCATTCGCGATCCAGAATATCTGCGGCGATACAGATCGGGTCTCTTTGCAGCTTGCTTTGGTCGAGCGTCAAAAATATCGATTTCAGAAGCCTGACCTCTTCCTCCGCCCAAGGTCTCACCTCCCGCATCTGGCTCACTGGAGGTGTTGATAGGTAGCACTCCCGGCGACATTGCAGCTCACTGAGCTCACTCACGCTAGCACCGACGCTCTCTAATCCCAGCTTTCGTCGTCGTTGCTTGAGAAGGTCAGACAGCGGCATCACCGCTGACAAGGAAAAGGTCTGCTTGAGGTTCTCCTTATCATACTCGCCGTGGTCGCAAGAATGACTGTAGCAAATGAGACAGCCTAGGATGCTATAAGTGGCCAGGTGCGCTTCGGTCGTCTTATACACATCCCCTTGCGGTCCGGTGCCTGTATCCTTTGTGGCAGCCTTTGGATCCAAACCGCCGTCGACAGACTCCTCGAGCAGTAGACTCCTTCGAAGCTCAATCCTACTCGCCAGTGGCAAATCATTGTTATCGAAAACCTGTTTGAATGCGTCTGTAAATAACGCGGTAGCCTTTTTCGAATCCTGGCTAGTCGAATTACCCTCAGTCGCCTCGCGGCTGGATCGAATCATGTCTGACTTTTGCTGGGGTGTCATTTTATCACTTGACTCCTGACTAGCCATATGAGCGACCAATGTGGCCTTTGTGCAGTTGGCTATGCCAAGCTTCTCCAACCACGTATCGAGATATAGGGAAACGGTGGCTGCGCGCTCTGTTTGAATCGTGAGAATGACCTTTTCCTCCCGGTTCATTGGCTTAAAGCCCGATTCTGTATCAATTTGCTCGAGCTCCTTTAGCCATAGATTATACTTCGGCTCCTCGCTGCTGTCGAGGTCGCGGAGGTGTGGGACAAATGTCAACATCGTATTTGGCGTGAGGACGTTTTTCTTTATTTCGACATGATGGAATCGGTACCTTGGGACTCTTTCTGTCGTTGTTTTGATCGCTTTGATTTCGTAATGTTCCTCTCGCGCGTCCTTGCGAGTTTTCAAATGTTGCTGTATATGCTCAGTATTGGTTTGCCTAGTGCTTGGATCTCTAGCATACCTTGAATTTAATTCTCATAGTTTCTCCTTTCTTCTGTGGAACGGCGCCAGTCCCCAATCCCTGAAAGAGATCTGCGCCATTCCTAACGCGCCATTCTGTAGGTTCGAGGGCCTCAATCGCATGCGCGACTAGTCGCGAGTGGTCTTGTCGGACTCCTTTCAGGAACTCTTGTAGAGTCTTGGCCAGGTCGGCCTTGTCCCATTGTTTTTCTACAACACTAGCACGAGAAGATCTCGATGACGGTGCGGCGAATTGTGGCATCGGCATCGGAAAGCTGTGAGGTTGGGCTCCTGTGGAAGTTACAGCGTTGCTTGCGATCGGTACTTGCGACTCGGTTCGGGCCTGGGATCGTCTAAGGGGTGGCGGACTAATCTCTTTCATGATTTGCGGCGCATCGCTTAACGAGGATGTCGGGCTGGCCGGTGTGGTAGATCTCGAGGCGTATGTTTTGGTGCCGCTGCTGGCGAGGTGGGATGGCGGTCCATTGCCCAAAAGTATGGAGGAAGGTGGAGGGATTGCGGCTGATGGGTAGGTATATGCGGTTATAGGGTTGAAATAAAGGGAGGTGTAGGGTTGTGGCTGCGCAGGAGATCGTAGGTGGAAGTCGTCGGGATGCGACGCTCGTGAGACTGTGTCATGGTCACGCTTCGACATTGCGCAAACGTCGGTCTCGTCTGTTCCACAACCAGCGTCCCCTACTGCAGACCGTTAGCAGGCGCGTGGCATCTAGAATGCTTCCTTTATTGTGCAAGCTCGTGGTTGTGTTGTTGTTGGTCTCAGGGCGGCACGATCATGCTGTGCGATGCAGTGGCCTCCGTTGTTGGAGGTGGTAAATCCGCGAAACGCCCACGCCATCGCGCGCGTCTACTACGGCACTATGGATAGTGGTCTCCTGTCACCAAGCTACTTGGCTGCCCTCACTCATCTTGCACTCCACCGGCCTACCCTGCATGTATTGATGGGAAAAAACCCAACAAGCGGTAACGCCTCGAGATTGATGTCTGGACTCTGATCTGGTGATTCCTAACTCAGGGTCAGCATTGATCGAACTCTCCGTCTCTCCTCTACTAGTTTTCACCGTTTGCCTTTCTTTGCAGTGGATTGCACAATCTTGACGCAGAGGCAATTCGCCATTTCCACAAGGCGATAGTTCCACAACATGGGCCTTTCGTTCCAGAATTCCACCGAGGCACCAGTATTCGATTTTGTAATGAGTGTAATCTAACTCCAATCTCTGCGCATTGTCGAACTGATCCTGCGCAGATGGCATGCCGCATGTGAGAATTGAACATATGCACGAGTCTAATACAACGAAGCTACACAATTGGGCAAATGGAACTCGGTAGCACGTTTGTGGAACGGTTTCGACCCCGTCAGTGTGACATCAATTTATGCTCTGACCGTAAGAGCTGAAATACTTCAGGATTCAAAGAGGTGCACCAGGAATCACGGGAAATTGCCTACGAAGACCTTTATGACATACTAAGTAGGGGTCTAGTCGGGACCCAAACTGTCGACACCTAAACACTAGACCTTATTTTGACTGGTTGCCTCTTTCTATATTCGGCTTTACTGTATGCTCACTTTTTGCTTTACTCGGAAGACTTTACTGAAGGCCCAATTTGTTATTTCGGCGCTGCACATAGCGCTGCGACCGAAATTCAATTTCTGTCTTACTATACAATGAGTAATAGTCGCCACAAGTTGCAACAACCACTAGTGCATCCGATGTCGTCTAGAGGTTAGGATCCTGCGCTTTCATGTATCTTGAGTGCCGCAGTGGCCGGGGTTCGATTCCCCGCATCGGAGATCCAACTTTGATGTACTGTCTTTTTTTTCTTTTTGGCAGTCAACAGCCTCTCAAATAGGCATTGCCAAGGCAACCATCCAACGTCCATTGTGCGCTCCCTATGCATTTTTGTTTCTCTTCAAGATTGCCGTCGTTGACTGGCGGGTGATTCTCTGGCATCTAGTAAGCCTTGTTTGATAGGCAGAGAGCTAATTGTATGCTTAAAGCCTACATGGAAAACAGGGCGTATTACTCTCAAGCCACGCACGCCTGTCAACTTGCAAAGTGTGGCGCCTCGTCACCCACATGCGCATGCAGAGGCTCGTGTAATCTACGTTGCATGGAGACGGCTGTGGCATGCGATCTCCAGGTACCAGGGAGGCTGTGCAGTAGCGAGTTGGCGAGCAGTTGAGCAGGAGTACCTCAGCGAGCAGTCTAAACACATAAATATCGTGTCGCCAACTCGGGGGCCTGAAGCAGCCGGGTGACCGTCGCCTGCCCAACCAGTTGCCAGTCTGAATCGTGGCCCGAGAAAACCTGATTTTGGACGCCATGGCAGATGAACCCCCTGGCCATACCGGCGAACAGCAGGGAACGGTGCGGCCAAGGCGCGGGAGATAATGTGAAATTGGTCATGGTTCAAGTTTCGTCATTCTTAGGCCTAGTCTGAAACTAACATGGTGGTAGGCTGGTTTGGCTGGTGACTAGCGAAGGCTTGCAGCTGTCGGAGCTTGCCAACCCCGCCGCATTCGGAATGGAGGGCGCCCCACGGACGGGAGCGACGACGACGAGGTGACTGGTGGTGATAGTTTATTCTTTGGGAGGGGGGTATGTGCACGGAGTACGGATTACGCAGAGGAGGGAAACGGACAGCTGCTGATGTGTAATTGACTTGCCGGCATGGACGTGTCGTGACGCTCCTCAGCCTGCGGCCTGCAACTATAAGTACAATATGCAAACAAGACCCCTTTCTGCATATCGAGGCCTCGGTATTATTGGCAGGGCTACGGGATCGGGGACGCCTCTGGGCTCAATCGACAGAAACAGACACGCCCCCTGTGCAGGATCCAATATTCTGGGAGAGGCCGGATTAGCCACGACAACTGGGGCAGCTAAGGTTTTAGAGAAGAGGAGAGGATGCGTCGCACCAGCGCAGCAAGGTAGATAGGTACCTAGACGAGGTGAGGAGAAGCAGAGGACAAGAGAGCTGATGATGGCCAAGCGGGTTGGCGGGTTGGCGGGTTAGTGGGCACTACAGTGGGCAGTGCGGGCTGGCCGGCCTGATCAGTGGAGAGCAAAGAGGTGGTGCGCATTGGGTATTTGGGCCTTGCATTGGCGCCTGGAGGTGCCGAAAATGCAAAGTCGCGCCCGCTTTAGCGTTCGCAATGCCTGTAGACGTCTTCCAAAACTCCCTCTGCCTCCCAAACCAGGGTTGAGCCGGATACCCGCTTTAAAAAAGGATGACGTAGCCGTAGAAACGATGCCTCCAGCAGGCCACGCTCCTCTTCCCTGCAAGCAACCAAGCTCACCAGTCACCACCCACTCTTCTTAAAACCATCCGCGCCGCCCCATCCGCCCTCCCAGCCGACTTGTTCTCGATATCCTTTCCCTGTTGATACCTTTGTGATTTGCACATCAATCCATCATCATCGCAATATACTGTCTCCTCGTCTGCAGCAGCTTCGCTTCTACCCAATCTAGACTCTCACCACACACACCTTTACAACATGCATCGCACATACTCTATGCGCCAGTCGCGCGCTCCCACTGCGTCGCAGCTCCAGGTATGCTCTCCTACCAACCAATACGACTTCTCTCGTCGGTTGGCCCCGGAAAGCTAACCATGGCCTCCAACAGACTCCTCCTCCCCCCCCTTCCTCCACCAAGTCAGGACGTTTCTTCGGCAAGAGTAGCCTCGGTAAGTCGTCGTCAACACCGGGAGTGGCGCCATTCTCAATGCGGCCGAGCTTGATCATTGCACCACCTCTCGATTGGTACCATACCATGGAAACTAATAGCTGGGTTCGTAGGCCATGCTCTCCGCCGCAACGCCGGTGGCGCCTTCGGCCCCGATCTGGCCAAGAAACTCTCCCAGCTCGTAAAGATGGAGAAAAACGTCATGCGCAGCCTCGAGACTGTTGCCAAGGAGCGCATGGATGTCGCTGTAAGTTTTTGCCTGCGTGCACTCTACCGCTCGCCAATCAATTCTAACATGCCGCCAGCAACAACTCTCCGTCTGGGGCGAGGGTGCCGACGAGGACGTCTCTGATGTCACCGACAAGCTTGGTGTTCTGCTCTACGAGATTGGCGAGCTCGAGGACCAGTACGTCGACCGCTATGATCAGTACCGCATCACCATGAAGAGCATCCGCAACATCGAGGCATCTGTGCAGCCCAGTCGTGACCGCAAGCAGAAGATTACCGACCAGATTGCCCAGCTCAAGTACAAGGAGCCCAACTCCCCCAGGATTGTTGTCCTCGAGCAGGAGCTCGTTCGTGCCGAGGCCGAATCGCTCGTCGCCGAGGCCCAGCTCTCCAACATTACCCGCGAAAAGGTCAAGGCTGCCTACACTTACCAGTTTGATGCCCTCCGCGAGCACTGTGAGAAGGTCGCCATCATTGCTGGCTACGGCAAGCACCTCCTCGAGCTCATCGACGACACTCCTGTCACCCCTGGTGAGACTCGCGCCGCCTACGACGGCTACGAGGCTAGCAAGGCCATCATCCAGGACTGCGAGGATGCTCTTACCAGCTGGGTCAGCTCCAACGCTGCCGTCTCTTCCAAGCTCTCCACCCGCTCCCGCGGCCTGTCTCAGCGCCGCCGCAACAACCTCCGCAACCGCGGCGAGGGTCATGACCTATCCAAGCAGGATGCTCCCCTCGACAACGGGTCCTGGCGCGAGGATTCTGAGGAAGAGGAGGAAGAGGAACTCGACTCCGACGCTGGCCTGAACAGTGAGCACCGCGGCCGCGCCCAAGAGGTCGTTGCCTAATTTGGACCTTAATGAACGATATAAACCAAAAACAAAACGAACTACAAATAAAGTGGGTAATATGACGGAAAAGGTTAGCGATTCTTTGGAGAATTACAGGCTCGCTGTCTTGCACATGGCAGTCATGGTAGCTAATGGGCGCGTCTACGGAGAGCGAGGCTAAAGGCATACCCCGAAAGGCAACTGGAGGCCTAGATTTGACGTTTCCATGTGCTGGTAGAGTAGTCTTTTTTTTATTACGTGTATTCTTAGTGCTTAATACAAATCTTAAACACGCCGAAAGATGAACTCGTTACATGTCCCGAAGCGTATAACTGGAGATGTACGGCTCTCTCTATATGATAGATCGGCTATTACGTTGTCCCATCTGGCTCGCAAAGCGCTCAACCTCCATTTTTGTGATTCGATGGCCAGGAACAACAACCAAGCCTAGGTAACGAGATGTCATATCCAAAGTCACATTGCTGCCCGCAGCTTGTGTCATGGCCTGCGCCCGCTGTTCCTCGCTCGGTGGTCGGTATTCGTAGGTGTGCGCCAACACGATGTTGCTTTCCTGACGCCGCCAAACGAATTAGCAAGGGACACGCGCAAACATTGCAAAAGCGTAAACGATTCGGGGGTGACGAACAGCATCGGTGCACTTGAATTGGCCCCAGAACAAGCGGCCGTCTGTGGTGACGACTCGCAGGTTCTGGTTTAGCAGCGACGATAGGTACTCGTGCGCCGCGTCCTTGTCCATGTCGACGGCTGTGCGGGATATAGACGCAACATGTGAGCCGGCGAGGCCGTGGTAGCGTCAGTATCGGGAAAGAAATGGCCGGTGATCAATTTGCAAAGCAGCCTGCCGCCTTGGTAGGTAGCTTTTCGGGATGCTGCGGTCGTTTGAGTTGGTGGGCGGCGTGTCCGCTGAGCTCCACTGTAAGATTGGTGCCGCCAACAAATGCGTCATCAACCGTGAACTTGTTCACACTTGTAATGCGCGCCGTCGCCGGCAAGTGGCGCTTTTCATCCATTCATACGATTGCAAACGGGGCTTCCAACCATTGCCTCGCAGGGATACATTTCGTCATGACTTGAGCTATCCATTGCTCCAAAGGAACCCCATGCGTTGGTCTGTACATCGACTACAGCGCCGTAAATATCCGCCATGGGCGTGAACGGTCTCTGGACCGTCGTGCAGCCATGCGCGCGGCCGACCAACCTTGCGACGCTCAATCGGAAGCGCCTCGCTGTCGACGCCTCGATTTGGATATATCAGTTTCTCAAAGCCGTGCGCGACAAGGAGGGCAATGCGCTCCGCAACTCCCATGTCGTCGGCTTCTTCCGCCGCATCTGCAAGCTGCTCTGGTTCGGCATCCAGCCCGTCTTCGTCTTTGATGGCGGCGCGCCGGCCCTTAAACGCGCCACGATCCAGAAGCGACAGCGTCGCCGGGAGGGCCGTCGCGATGACGCCTTGCGCACTGCAGGGAAGCTGCTGGCTGTGCAGATGCAGCGCGTCGCCGAAGAGGAGGAGCAGAAGCGGAAAAGAGAGGCTGAGCGTCCAACGAGAGAAGCCGACGAGGAGCCAATTCCTGACCCAGAGAACATGATATACTTGAATGAAGTGGGCTTGTCCAACCAGGAGCGTCAGCGCAACCGCAAGTTTCACAAAAAGGACGCCTATCACTTGCCCGAGCTTGAAGGCGGCATCGCCTCCATGGGCAAGGCTGATGACCCTCGAATCATGAGTGTCGAGGAATTGGAAGAGTATGCGCGCCAGTTCAACAACGGCGAGGACATCAACCTCTACGACTTTAGCAAGATTGATTTTGACGGCGAGTTTTTCAAGAGCCTGCCACCTCCCGACAGATACAACATTCTCAATGCAGCCAGGCTACGAAGTCGTCTGAGACTGGGCCTGAGTAAGGATCAACTTGATGACATGTTTCCGGATCGCATGGCGTTTTCAAGATTTCAAATTGAGCGCGTCAAGGAAAGAAATCATCTCACCCAGCGTCTCATGTCCGAAGTCGGCATGACTGGCCTCGATCTGACGCTCGGTGTGAATGCTCGAGTTGCAGGCGAAAAAGACAGAGAGTATATTCTGGTGAAGAATGAAGGTGCCGAAGGTGGCTGGGCCTTGGGTGTTGTCAGCAAGGAGAAGGATGTCGGCGAGGCGCATAAGCCTATTGACGTGGATGCCATAGACATCCAATATCAAACCAAAGAGGAGGAAGATGACGATGAAGATGTAGATGGCTTCGAAGATGTGCCTATCGAAGGCTTGAACCGCCTACCAAAACACGACCCCACAAAAGCCAGCCTCGAAGCTGCTCGCGATATCGCCTCGAAACGTCAACAGTTATATGACAATCACAAAGAGCCTTTGGATGACGAAGAAGACTCGCTCTTCGTTGCAGGACCAGCCGGAGCCCCTGAAATCGAGAACGAAGCTCCCGAGGCGGAGCACATCCATCCTGAAGAGGAGGATGACCTGAACCGTGCTATTGCATTGTCATTACAGAATCAGCACGGGGCTACGGAAGACTCGGCGACAGATGACGACTTGTTTGAAGATGTTGTTGAGGACAAGCCCGAGTGGACACAAAAGGCAGTGGAAGCTGCCAAACCTCTGACAGCTCACGGTGGCTCCATGATTGCGCACATTGTCAACAACAGAGCCAATGCCGCCGTGCCCAAGCGCCAAGAAAAACTAGAGACCCAAGAGAGTGATAGCGACGATGATATGCAGGCCATCATGGCACGTTCACGAAAAGCCAAAAAGCGTGCGGCACCAGCCGCGCGCCCCGTTCTGGAAAACAAAAAGAATCCATTCGATGGCCCTCTGCCGTTCCCGAAGCTCAGCTTGGGATCGTCTCTGTTCGGCAAATCAAAGTTGAGTGAGACATCAGCAAAGGCAACTGCACATGGTCCATCTGCCACTGCTCATGGCGATGAAGATGACCATGAGCACGATATGGCAGGAGGTTTCACGGTAGAGGATCAAGATGAAGTACCAACGCTGCCGCCGTGGTTGGCCGACGAGTCGGACATCAGAGATTCTCTTAACAAGCAGCGGGTTGCTGAGCGAGAGATCAATGCGCAAGACAGAGAGGATGCAGAAGAGGAGGCGCGAAGACGGAAAAAGGAAATGAAGGATCGGCTGGTTGAAATCAATTCGGACTCTGATGATGACAGTGATATACAAATTATTGAAGTG
Organism: Beauveria sp. NWAFU-1; assembly: GCA_024472245.1. Classification (NCBI taxonomy): domain Eukaryota; kingdom Fungi; phylum Ascomycota; class Sordariomycetes; order Hypocreales; family Cordycipitaceae; genus Beauveria; species Beauveria sp. NWAFU-1. The sequence continues at coordinate 4,972,993 of JANBXD010000001.1, read as the reverse complement.
CCACCGTCTCCTGCTGCGGAACCGGCGGCTACGGAGTCGCGGATGCCGAGCGAACAGACAGAGGCAGAGCAGGCGGAGCTCAAACAGCAAGTGGAAGAGCCGACACAAGTGCAAGCTACGACAGAGGATACACAATCCTCCGATGCTACTGTGCGTGCTGATAATACCCAGGAAACGGCCCCTCCAAAAGATGCAGAGTCTCCCGAGCCTGACTTCGAAGATATTGAGCTCCCCCAGGTTGCTGAAGAAGCTCCTATTCCCGAGCCAGAAGACGATGCCGATGCCATGCCTGCTGTTGAGCAGCAGAGTGCCACTGTGCCAGTTACCATCAACGATGACGAGCTCTTTGGCGACGCAGATGAGAATGAATACAGCGATCCAGAGGAAGAGGAGCTTTTGGTGCAAATGGCTGAGGAGGCCGAGGAGCATGCGCGCTTCGCCAGTGAACTCAACCAAAAGTCTATGGAGCAGAACCGGCGTGACTACGAGCAAGAGCTCCGACAGCTGCGCACCCAGCAGAAAAAGGACCGTCGCGATGCGGACGAAGTCACCCAAGTCATGATTTCCGAATGCCAGTCACTGCTGCGACTATTTGGCATACCGTATATCACCGCGCCCATGGAAGCCGAAGCGCAGTGCGCCGAGCTTGTCCGTCTGGGCATGGTGGACGGCATCGTCACCGACGACTCCGACACGTTTCTCTTTGGGGGCACCCGCGTCTACAAGAACATGTTCAACAGCAACAAGTTTGTCGAGTGCTACCTCGGCAACGAGCTCGAAAAGGACCTCTCCCTCTCGCGCCAGCAGCTCATTGCCCTCGCGCACCTGCTCGGCTCCGACTATACCGAGGGGCTTCCCGGCGTCGGTCCCGTAACGGCCGTCGAAATCATCTCCGAGTTCCCCGGCAAAGACGGCTTGGCCCGCTTCCGCGAGTGGTGGGACGAGGTCCAGGTCCAATCGCGCCCGAAAGCTGCCGACGTCGACTCGCCGTTTCGCAAAAAGTTCCGCCGCTCGCAGGCTGCCAAGCTGTTCCTGCCGCCGGGCTTCCCCAACGCAGCCGTCGACGACGCGTATCTACATCCGCAGGTCGACGACAGCGCCGAGCCGTTCCAGTGGGGCGTGCCCGACGTCGAGGGCCTGCGGCGCTTTCTCATGGCGACGATTGGGTGGACCAAGGAGCGCACCGACGAGGTGCTGGTGCCCGTCATCCGGGACATGAACCGTCGCGGGGTCGAGGGCACGCAGAGCAATATTACAAGGTTCTTTGGGGGCGGGGTGGGCGCCGGCGCGAGGGAGGCGTTTGCGCCGCGGCAGACGGCGGGTGCGAGCAAGAGGATGGCGGCGGCGGTGGATAAATTGAAGAGGAATACGGCAGGAGATGAGGCGAGTACTGCTCAGGGAAGCAATAAACGACGGAAGCAGTAGATTAGGAACTATATGTAAATGCACGATATGTTGAGTCGAGGTTGTCGCACCACTGTAATGAGCACAGAACGGCCCGCTGCCGTCCGATCACTTTGCTCTGTAACATGACGGGTAGACATTCTTGCATCACCATTCAGCGCATAAATTTGCGAGATGACCCAAAACCACGTATATCCGAAATCAGCAATTTTCTCAATTTATAGTTTTACAGTTTGCGCGGAGGCGCCTTCCCGTCCAAGCAGCATCTCTTACACGGCTACATCAGGCAAGTCGTCACAAGCAGCGCCCCACAACGCGCAAGCTTATGACGATGTCGGCTAAAGCTCGGCCGAAGCCCGATGGCGCGTTTTCCCTTTGGGCGGCGGCCGTTCGCATGGCGGGCTGGGCGTGTACCACAACCTGTCTTTTTTTTTTTTGCCGCCCAGCGCATTGGATTCTTCTTCTTCCTCTTCCTGTTTCTTTTGATCCCTCTTTGCGTAAACATCGGGTAGCGACGAGTGACAACTACGACAGGCGAACAAGATGGATCAAAGAGAGCTCGAGTCGCGCATCAAGGCGCTCACCAAGAGCGTCGCCGCCAACGAGGCCCCCGAAAACGCACTGCGCCTGCTGGAATCGCTCAAGAAGGATGCGGCGCCGACGGAGGAGATGCTTCGGGTACGTGAGAACAGGGTAGCGCATTTGCGCTGCTTTTTTTGGGGGGCGTAGCTTTTTGTTTTCGACGAGCGCGATGGGGGGGGGGGGGGGGAGAGAGGTGCATAGGCGCATGCAAGGCAGGAAGGTCAAAAAGGATCGGGCACTTGTCGCAAATGCAGTTTGCAGCACCTGCCGCATGCCCGCCAATGACGCCTCTCTCTACCCAACGACAGTGCCGTCGTGTTGATGTACCAGACTTTTACTAACCATACCTTGGTCTTGAACAACAGTCGACCCGAGCCGGTGTCTTTGTCGGCAAGCTGCGCGGCAACTCGAACAAGGAAATTGCGCGGTCAGCCGCCGAGCTCGTCAACAAGTGGAAGAAGCTCGTCGAGCAGGAAAAGAACTCGAAGCTGCAAAGGTCCAAGCTCGGCTCCCCCGCCTCGGGCGCCGCCTCCTCCCCTCCCGCGCCTGCCGCCGCCGCCGTGCCCGCGTCTACCACGAGCTCCTCCTCCGCCACCGGCAAGAAATTCACCGGCGATCCCGAGACGCGCAAGTACGACGCCGACGGCGTCGACACCAAGCGCACCGACTCCGCCGTGCGCAACAGCTGCATCGGGCTCATCTACAACGGCCTCGCCTACCGCTCCACCGCCTCCGAGTCGGACGTACTCGCCAAGTCGGTCGCCGTCGAGGCCGCCGCCTTTGCCCACTTTAAAGGCCAGGGCGCCGACTACAAGAAGAAGATTCGCTCCCTCTTCACCAACCTCAAGAACAAGTCCAACCGCGCGCTGGGGCAGAGCGTCATGGCGAGCGAGATTCCGCCGGAGCGCTTCGTCGCCATGACCGACGACGACTTGAAGAGCGACGATCAGCGCAAAAAGGAGATTGAGCTGGAAAAGGAAAACATGAAAAAGGCGCAGGTGCCCATGGCGGAAAAGAGCATCAGCGACAGCCTCGAGTGCGGCAAGTGCAAGAAGAAACAGGTCAGCTATACGCAGGCGCAGACTCGTAGTGCGGATGAGCCGATGACGACGTTTTGCGAGTGCATGAATTGCGGTAACCGCTGGAAGGTAAGCCTTGCTCTCAACCCAGGTATTCAGGCGTCTTGTGTGTGTCTAACATTGCTTGCGTAGTTTTCCTAGGTCTCAACGGCAAGCCACGACATGGCTCAACATCTTTTGTTCATCTTTTTCTTTTTTTCATTTCACGCTACATAGTTTTATAGTTGGTCCTCACGGGCTATTTGTCACCAGGAGAAGAGGAGTAAACAATGACAGAAGGTGTTTGATTTTCTTTACTTTCTTGATTTTCTTGTTTGGAGTTTTTAGGGATCACCAGACAAAACAACGATGCTTGCTAGTTTTAATGTATGCATAGCAGATTATCACAGCCATTACCTTCCACCACCTCACAACAACTCAGCTTGCAAAGATGAATCTAGTATCAATGTCTTTTTGTGGGGGGGGTATAATGCTCATAATAGTACATGACTTTACTGTTCCGCTTGCTGCTCCAGGTCCAGCTCGGCAAACAGGTCCGCGGGCTCGTTCTCGTCCCGGCCCATCTCCTCAATGTGCTTCCAAAACTTGCTCAGGTGGCGCGTGCCCGAGTCGCACAGCACCGTCACCACCACACTCCCCGGCGGCAGCGTCCGGGCTGTGACGACGGCCGCCACGCAGTTGACGGCGCTGCTGCTGCCCACAAAGATGCCGTCCTTTTCCACCAGCCAGCGCGCCATGCGGCAGGCCTGCTCGTCCGTCACCTTGACGGCGTCGTCAATCAGGTCGCGGCCGGCCTCAAAGTTGGCCGTGACGCGATTGACGCCGATGCCTTCCACCATGGAGTCGACCTGCTGCCGGCGACGCGTGCCCTCGCGCTCCGTCGGCGAGTACATGACGCCGTGCTTGACCTTGTTGTAGAGCCCGCTGCCCTGGGGGTCCGCGAGCACGACGTGGACACTGCTCTTGGCCTTGTCCTCGCGGCGCTTGAGGTAGCGCGCGACGCCGGCGACGGTGCCGCCGGTGCCGGCACCGGCCACGAAGGCGTGGACGAGCCCGCCCGTCTGCCGCCAAATCTCGGGGCCCGTCGTGTCGGCGTGCGCCTGCCAGTTCGCGGGCGTCTCGAACTGGTCGGCGAAGAAGCCTCGGCTGCCGTCGGCGTGGGCGGCGGCGTGCTCAGCGGCGCGGCGGCGGGCAAGGTTGACAAAGTGGTCCGGGCTGGTGATGGGTGCGACGGGGACGCGCTCGACGGTGGCGCCGAGGCGCAGCAAGAGGTCCGACTTTTCGCGGCTCTGGTCGTCGGGCATGCAAATGTGCGCGCGGTAGCCGAGGGCGCGGGCGAGTGTCGCCAGCGAGATGCCCGTGCTGCCGACGGTGCCCTCGTAGATGGTGTCGCCGCGGCGCGGCGTCAAGAGGCCCTGCGCCTCGGCCGCGCGGATGATGCTCAGCGCCACCCGGTCCTTCGGGCTGTTGCCGGCGCCGTTGAGGAACTCGGCTTTTGCGAGGACCGTCCGCCCCGTGGCTTCGGAGAGGGATTGGATCTTGATCAGCGGCGTGTTGCCGATGCAGCCCACGATGCCGTCCTCGGCGATGCCGTCCGACCGGCGCGATGACTCCTGCTCATGGTCCTCGAGCGTCACGGGCGCCCCCCAGAATATGCTGGAGCGTCGGGGACGCAGACCTTTGCGGCGATTGCCTGGCCCGCGGTGCTTTTCCTGGAAGCGGCTCTCGAGATCGGGATAGGCGTCTTTGAAGCCCAGTGTTACGAGGATGCCGGCAGCAAAGGCGGCCACCAGCGCCGCGGAGCCGTAGGCCCGTGGGTGATCGCTCAGCGACATGCGGCCGTCAGATGGTCCGGACAAATGTGAATTTCCGCGCGCATTCGCTCTGCGCCTGTCAGAGAGAGAGGAGAATGGACATTGTAAAAAAGCTAGAACAAGGACGTGGTGCGAAAACGGTCATGAGCTCCCCACTAGGCGCTATTCCGCAGCAAGTTTCAGCGCCCCAGACCCCTGCAAAGAGACCTGAAGCTGCGCTGTACCGGAACAACGCTCTTCCCTTGCCGCCTGCCAAACGACTAGCCGTTCGACTTGGCAGTTGGAGCTTGACCAAAACGTCCGTCACACGCGATACTTTCTTCTTCTGCCCCTCTTACAAACACGCACGCCGTGCGTCGCCGTGGGGTTCATGGATTCCCCCATTGTCACGCAGCTCTTTCGGCAGCTCTTTCGACAACGACCCCGCGGATGCCAAGGCCGCCTGTCCACGACGCTCCGCCGGAGCCTCGAGCAGAGCCATCCCCGACCGCCGGCCAGCAGCCGCCATGGGCGCGACTACGCGACGAGGGCGTCCATCGACCGCGGCATGAAGACGAATGAAAGCCGCTGGCAGCAGCGAACGCATCTTCTTCCGGAGGACCGCAGCGACGAGTTTGCAAAGTACCCGTACATTTCCATGCAAGAGCTCAAGCAGCGGACGGAGCGCCCGCGCAAGGTCAAGATGCTGCTTCGAGACTTTATCGAAGGTAAGGCCCAAACCAGCAACCCAATTGGCCTCTCTACCAGTGTGGTATTCTCCTAACGCCGCCATGCAGACTCGCTCTACAACCCCTCGTACGGCTACTTCTCCAAGCAGGCCGTAATCTTTAGTCCCGGCGAGCCCTTTGACTTCAACGCCATGCGCGACGAGATTGAGTTCCAGGGCGAGGTCGGCCGGCGGTACACAGAATTCGAGGACCTTCTCGACGAGGCCGCGGGCGGCGTCAACCCGACGCGGCAACTCTGGCACACGCCCACGGAGCTGTTCCGCCCCTTTTACGGCGAGGCCGTCGCGCGCTACCTCGTCTCCAACTACCGCCTGACGACGTACCCCTACCACGACCTCATCCTGTACGAGATGGGCGCCGGACGCGGCACGCTCATGCTCAACATTCTCGACTACATCCGCGCCGTCGACCCGCAGGTCTACGCGCGCACCCGCTACAACGTGATTGAGATCTCGCCGGCCCTCGCCGCTATGCAGCAACACCACCTCCGCGCGACGGCCGAATCGCGCGGCCACGCGGACAAGGTCACCATCATCAACCGCTCCGTCTTTGAGTGGGACCAGTGCGAGCCCTCGCCGTGCTTCTTCCTCGCCATGGAGGTCTTTGACAATTTCGCCCACGACGGCATCCGCTACAACGTCGCCACCGAGGAGCCCCTCCAGGGCCACGTGCTCATCGACGGCGACGGCGACTTTTACGAGTTCTACGTCCACGAGCTCGACCCCGTCGCCGCGCGCTTCTTTCGCGTCCGCCATGCGGCCACCGGCGGCGTCTACCCTCGCCCCTACGCCGCCAACCCCGTCTTGCGCTACCTCGCCGCGCGGATGCCCTTTGCGCCCAACCTCTCCCGCGCTGAATTCATCCCCACCCGCCTCATGCAGTTCTTTGACGTGCTCGAGCGCTACTTTCCCGCGCACCGCCTCGTCACGTCCGACTTTGACTCCCTCCCGCAGGCCATCCCGGGTCTCAATGCGCCCGTCGTCCAGACGCGCTACAACCGCCGCATGGTGCCCGTCACGACCCCGCTGGTACGTCTTCCCTCCGGCCTCTGTCACCTTTTCTCTTCTCCCAGCACCATACTAACTGCTTGCTCATGTACAGGTCCATCAAGGCTACTTTGACATTCTCTTCCCCACCGACTTTGCCATCACCGAGGCCATGTACAGGGCCATCACCGGCAAGCTCACGCGCGTCATGTCCCACGGCGACTTTTTGCGCCGCTGGGCGTACGTCGAGGACACGCAGACGCGCAGCGGCGAGAACCCGCTGCTGTCGCATTACAAGAATGCGAGCGTTATGGTGACTGTGTGAAGAGGAGAAGACAATGAAGAAAAATAGAAAACTACGTTGAGAAACGCACTCGCTAGAACCAGAAACCTTGTTGATATCACCACCTGTACCAATAGCACCCAGACGCCATATTCTTGTACATTACCAAAAAGAGCTGGGATGTAAATACATAATCACATGTACAGTTTGCGAGATGATCTAGGCGTCTTGTCATGCCTTCGATTCGGCCTCTTTGAAAATGCAAACTATCTGTCCCGCCCGCGATACCCATTTATGTTTTTCATGGGGGACAAACCAACCACTTTGTTACATTTTCAATATCGGCGTCTCATATACACGTCTTTGTAAATCAAATTTTTTTTGGGGATCACTTGGGCTTTTATAGCTTGAGCTTCTCGCTCAGCCACTTGGTCGCCTGCTCAACACCCTCGTCGATGCTCTCGGGCTTGGTGCCCTGGCCCGCACGGGTCGGCTCCTTGCCGCCAGAACGGCCGCCGATGACCTCGGAGACGCTGGCAGCCCACGACTCAGCGGTGACTCCCTGCGAGGCGAGGTGCTAAAGGCGCGTCAGCATATACTATTAATGAAATCACACGTGCAATTGAATCTTACCTGTCCAATGTAGACGCCATGTACAACACCGCCAGACTCCTCGCTGCCACCAAAGAGGTAGACAGTCTTGTCCTTTTCCTTGCTCTGAAAGTGCTTGACGACGTCGCCCAGAGCCTTGGCGTTGGCGCCAATGGGCAGGCGGCCGACGAACCACTTGGCGTCCTTGTTTTCCTCAAAGTACTTGGTGACGGTGTCGAGCGCAGTCTTGGACTCGGCCTTTTGCTTCTTCTTTTGCTCGTTGATGACAGCGGTGCTAATCTTGGTGAAGCGCTGGTTAAGCTCCTCCTTGGTCAGTGTAGAGATGACGAGCTTGCTCAGCTCCTGCGAGACAGTCTTGACCTGAGCTTCCTTTTCGGGGCCAAAAGGAAGGGCATCCAGGGCATCCAGGGTCTTGGAGAACTCGGCAGCTTCGCGCTGGATTCTGTGGGCGGCCTCGCCAGTGTAGGCAATTATACGGCGGATACCCTTGGCGATGCCGCTCTCTTCGACAATCAGCAAATCCTTGATGAGGCCAGTCTGCTCGACGTGTGTACCACCGCAGAACTCGACACTGTACTTGCGCCAGTCGGCCTTCTTGGGCTCAGCAAGCATGGTGTCAATGTCCATGCCGATCGAGACGACGCGGACAGGGTTGGGATACGTCTCGCCGAAAACAGCGCGAACACCCTCAATTTCACGAGCGAGGTCCAGATCGACATCCTTCGAGTATACCTTGCAGCTTTTGCGAATGTAAGCGTTCGAAAGATCCTCAATCTTCTTTAGCTCATCAATCTTGACCTGAGCCTTGTGTGAGAAATCGAAACGGAGCTTCTCGTCGTCGACAAGAGAGCCCTTTTGATTAATGTCGTCGCCAAGAACCTCCCTCAAGGCATGGTTTAGGATGTGTGTACCAGAGTGGTTGTTGCGAATGGGAGAGCGGCGGAGCTCATCGTACTCGCAAATAACCTCGTCACCTGAGGAGAGGGCACCATATTCGATGTAGCCGCTGTGTAGTACATATCCACCAAAATTTTGAACGTCCATGACTTTGAACTCGGCAACATCATCAATGACAATACGGCCAGTGTCGGCAATTTGACCACCAGACTCGGCATAGAAGTTGGTCCGGTCAAGCAGCAGACCAACGGCGGTCTTGGGAGGTAGGTCATTGGTAGACTTGTGGAATGTTTGGCCGTCAAAGATGATCTGAATCTTGCTCTTGCTGTCACCCTTCACAAATTTGCTCTCGTCATCAGTGCGAGGGAGCTTGTGCTGCTGCTCAAGCTCAGCAATCTGGTGAACGTTGAGCTTGGCAAATGTGGCAGCGGCGTCCTTGACAGCCTTGGAGGCCTCGCGAGCCTTCTCCTTGGCAACTTCTACTTCCGCCTCGTCAATTTCGAGGCCACGCTCCTCGGCCATGAGCTTGGTCAAATCAACGGGGAAACCAAAGGTGTCGTACAGACGCCAAACAACATCGCCATCGAGCTTCTTGACGTTGTCTTTGGCAGCTTTTGCAGCATACTTTTCGAACTGGGCCTCGCCACGGTCGAGGGTGCGAGAGAAAGCCTCCTCTTCCTCATCGAGAATCTCCTTGATGTCCTCCTGCTTTTTGACAAGGTCAGGGAACTGACCGCCGACCTGTTCGACGAGAGCGGGCAGAATCTTGGAGAAGAAAGAGCCAACCTCGGCGTTGAGGTACTTGCGGGCATATCGGACACCGCGGCGCAGGACACGGCGGACAACGTAGCCGCGACCGTCAGAGTTGGGCACAGCCCCGTCGGTAATGGCGAAAGAGAGGGTTCGAATGTGGTCGGCAATCACACGGTAGGCGGTATCAATGCCGTCAACATCATCCTTGCCGTATTTGTCGGTATAAGGGCGGACTCCCGTAGCAGTTTCAATCTGCTTGAAGAGGGGAGTGAAGCAGTCGGTGGCGTAGTTGGAAATGGTATGTTGCAGGGCAGAGACGAGACGCTCGTAACCCATACCTGTGTCAATGTGCTTTGCAGGAAGCGACTTGAGGCTTCTATCCTTTTGTCGGTCAAACTGCATGAAGACGAGGTTCCAGATTTCCACGACCATGGGGTCATCCATGTTGACGAGGCTGGCGGCGTTGCGACCACCGCCCACCTTGTCATAGTGAATTTCGGAGCAAGGACCGCAAGGGCCCTGGTCGCCCATCTCCCAAAAGTTGTCCTTCATATCGCCGGGCAGTATACGCTCGTAGGGAACGCCGAGGGCGTGCCAGAGCTCCTTGGCTTCGAGATCGGGGTCGAGACCGAGCTCGGAGCTGCCCTCAAAGTATGTGACGTAGAGACGCTCGGGGTCTAGGCCGTAGACCTTTGTGAGAAGCTCCCAGGCCATCTCGATGGCCTCCTTCTTGAAGTAGTCGCCAAAGGACCAGTTGCCGAGCATTTCGAAAAAGGTGTGGTGGTAGGAGTCCTTGCCGACGTCGTCGAGGTCGTTGTGCTTGCCGCCGGCGCGAATGACTTTTTGGGTATCGACTGCTCGCTTCATGTTGGCCATAGGATCCGTCTTGCCTACGGTGCCGAGGAAGATTGGTTTGAACTGGTTCATGCCCGCGTTGGTAAAGAGCAAGGTGGGGTCATTGTGAGGGACGACAGAGCCCGAGGGGACTGGAAGGAGGGGTAGTTAGCATGGATGTGCGATGTAGAGTTATGGGATGCCTTTTTTGAGTTTGTCAAGAGAATCATGGACGTGTAAAAAGCAGTGATAGATCAGACGAAGTAGATACGCACCAATGGTGTGGCCCCTCTTCTCAAAGAAGTCGAGAAAGGTCTCGCGAACCTTTGCGGCGGGCCATTTCGTCTCCGTCGCCATTTTCGAGTCAGAGTACAGTCGACGCTGCAAATGACGAAACACGGATGGAATGGATGCAAAGGCGCGTCGAGGCGTAATTCGGTATATGGCGGCGGTATTTGCGCAGGCGAGCCGTTGAGAATGTGGAGGAGGCGAGATGTGATGGTGATGGCGGGGATTGCGGTGGTGGGACAAGTAGAATCTTCCACAACCCGCCTGAGTCAACTGGAGCGACGGCAACGCCAGCGCCGCCAGCGTCAGCGCCGACCACCGCTGCTGCTCTCTGCCACCACGCTTCAACATCCGATGACTCAAACTGGCTTGCGGCGCTTCACAGCATCAGAAGAAAGAAATCCAATCGGCATCAGTTTTCGACTGTCACTCGACACGGCCCGTTGATGCCCGACGATTTTTGACTAGGGTTCCTGCGAGGAGGGCGGAATTGATGCAAAGGCTATGTTGCGAGCGCAATCTCACTCGAGCGCCGCGCCGGCCATGGACCCGAACCAGCTTCCTCAGGCCAATGCCGGCCACAAGAGAAAAGCAGAGGCGCAGCAGGACAATGAGCGCCTGTCCAAAAGATTGAGTCTTTTAAACATAGGTAAGTTTCTTTGTCTATTTCCTTTCAACTTTTTCCTTCATTTACGTCAATCGCACTTCCGTCGCAATTAGACCCTTGGCCTAGTTACCTCTGTCGCACACTAACCCTTGTCGCAGAACACGATGGAACCAAGCTCTACGTACCCGTCGAGAGCCCGCCACACCCGTCGAAATCGCAGACGATAGATGCCGACGACGACTCCATGCGTCTTGACGACAGCAAGCACAAAATATACATTTATAATATTGACGAGGAGCTCGCCGAAGACAGCGAGCCAGACGACGCCAAGCTCGTCTTCCTCCCCGACATTGAGAAGCGCCTGCGGGAGACGCGAATACCGCCGCAGATCTTGGCCAACGGCGACGGCGAGTTGGCGGGCATGCAGCTCGTGCTGTACAGCGACCCCAAGTCGCTGTCGGTTCCCGAGAGCAAGGACGGCGTGCGCAAGGCCATTATTGAGACTCGGCGCCGGATTCGGGCGCGCCAAGCCGGCGCCGAAGACGACGACGAAGAAGAGGCCTACAGTCCCATTACTACGGTCGACACGAATGCGGCCCAAATGACAGAACAAGATGGAGCAGATGATCTAGCAATGGATATAGATTAATTGAGACCACGCGAGAGAGAAAGCGAGGGCGGGTATAAGAGGCGTTAACAATTTGCTGAGTAGCATATATGTATTACTAAAGTACAATATTGGAAACTAATTGCATTTCCCATTTGACCTAAAACGCCGTATGCAATGGTAAATGAAGAAAGAGTATATAGTTTGCGCGTTCACAAGGCAAGAGCTAGCTAGCGAGCCAATGTGGTTGCTGGTCTGCGCAACAGGAATGAATTCATATAAGCTGGGAATCCATACAACCATCGCCACAGTTTCCGCATCTACTGTCTCATGACAGCCGGAGGCGGGCCAGGCGGCGGCGCGTACTCGGGAACGGGGCCCGCACCCGCCATGCTTGACTCAGCCGGCCGGTTCGTGGGCTGGCCGGACCACTGCGAAGGGTCGACCTTACTGGCGCCTGGAGGTGGGCCCTGTTGATACTCGGGCGGGCGGTTATTGGCGTCGTAAATCGGAGGCGGCGGCATGGCGTTCATGTTGTAGCCGTTGTTATAGCCTTCCTGGGGCGGACCATATTGGTTGTACGGACGGTACCAGCCGGATTGCTGCATGCGTGGTCGTCCGGGGAAGAAGCACTGCGATAGGGGTGCGCGTGTCAGACGAGCCAGGTACTGGTTCAGACGGAGAAAGTGACATACGCTGTGATAGGATTTAAGAGGGAGACCCTTCTTCATTCGATGCTTGGCGTGAAAGTAGCCGCCAACTATCCAGAGGAGGGCAATGAGGATAATGACGCCAAACAGCGACCATCGGACAGCGTAGCCCGTCTGCGAAATTATTAGCACGCAATGATTCGGATGGTACGAGTAGAAAACATCCGCATCGTGGCGGATGCTCGGTTCAAACGTACTTTTGTGTACCAGAAACCGTAGTAATAGTCGTCGTCGAAGCGCGGAACGAGGCTTGCCTGCGGAGCCATGGCTGCGACCAGTTGGTGTAGCTGATTCGAGATGCGGCACAGCTGGCCTGGAAGCTGTTGTCGTAAACTATGCCAATGGGCCGGTAATCAACAGCGACGTCGAGTCTTGTGATGGCGTTTAGCTTATTGTAGGGGAAGAAGGGCGGAGATGAGAGTAGAGAATGTTGTGATGAAGAGGATGGCGCAGAAGTAGGACTTTTGGGCTAGCTCTGGGGCCAGGCGGGATGATATAAACTACCGTACCTACCTACCTACCTAGGTAGCGCTTCCTGCATGCAGAATAAACAGGGACTCAGGGAGGGTGGGTGTCGTGGGTGTTTGTGGCGAAGAAGGCTGGCGTCAGCGATGGCAGCCAAAGCAAGTAAGTACCTTAACCGTACAATTAATATGGGGTGGTACATGACCAGGTGGCCGGTCACTGATTGAGAAATGACTGCACAGCCCGATGACAGTTGGCAGTGTGGCGTTTGCACTTCTGTCTGTCAACAATTCGGAATCGAAAGCAGAAGTACTCTTTGTTCACTCCTATGCCTCTCTTTCATTAAAAAACCCCCCAACTGTACAAATCGGCTCTAAGTATGTTTTTCTTTCAATGAGGTTTTCTTGTAGTTCTTCTCAAACCATGCCACGGCCCAGCTCATGATTCCAAAACTTCACAAGGAACTCTTCTAACCAGGCGCGAGCACAGCCACCTGGTCACCTGAAATGAAGAATCACCTGTTCCGGCCGCTGCATATCACACTGGCGCTCTAAAAGCATCCGACAATTTCTAGTTTTTCTTCTGTATGCACCCAAATACTTCTCCTACCCTTTTCCGCGTCGCATACACGTCTCTCTGATGCGTCGCCCGTATCACAAAACCCCGCCGAGGGAAGAAACCACCCTGTCTGGTTTCAGATCCCCTTGACGAAACCTGCTGCAGCCCCTCTGGCATGTAAGACGTTTTCCTAAGCCCGTTTGCCAACCAGCTTCAACAATCGCCTTGTTCGAGACGAGCCCGAGTCGGCGGGCAACACCGCTCTCAGAACCCGAACGCTTCATCCCAGTTTCCCCAGCACCTCAGCAACGTGCCCCTCATGTGCGTCCAACGGATAAGATGGCAACTTGGCCGTTTCATCTGCCAAGAGAAACGTCGGGCCTCCGTTCTTGCAACGATGCCATCGGGGAGTTCAGCGGCAATCAGCCACCCCCCCCTTCCCCGTCAAAGCAAGCGTACTACCATGTTCGCTGCCCCATGACTGTGACGCAATCCTCGAGGCTGCAGCACAAACACGCCGTGCTGTCGAGAGTCACACGAGGCCATCGCTATCGTACAACGCCTTTGACAGTGCCTTCCCCTGCGTCGCTGCCCGGAATGAAACGCGGTCGTAGCCGACGCCTTTTCAGGATCATCCTCCATTTGGCTGTGAAAAAGGCTGATTCGTAGCGGAAATTGTCCCTCCGAGCATCAGGACTCCGAGCATCACGTTGTTTGTACATCTCGGCGGATTGTGCGTCACCTCGACTGTGTTATTTAAGAAGCGGCTGAAGCGGGAGCCTGCCACGAGCCTCGTGAATTTCCAGTCAAGAGATAACTTGTATTGTCTTTGTTGCCTAATCATGTACAATTTCTATACTTCCAATCAACGCCATCCTCAATATGTACATTCAAACCATAGCCTTTCCTCCCTAGCAAAGCTTAGAATCCTATACCCCCAGCAGCCCAGCCCGGAAACCCGCCCATCATATTCGGATCCATCATCACCGGCGCCCCTGGTGGCAGACCCTGCTCGCGCCGCCGACGCTCCTCGGCTTCGGCCCGCTGCATCTGTAGCCGCTGCCGCCACCAGACCAGGCCGACGAGGGCAAAGGTAACACCGATAATCAGCAGGCTCTCCAGCACGTTGGAGTCATCAAAAATTTCCCCGCCTTCAATCGTGTTGGCATCGTAGTAGTCTTCGTAGTATTCATCATCGTACAGCAAGTCTCCCTCGATAAAATTGTTGATCCACTCCGAGAGGGACCAATCCTTCTTTTTCTCTGCAACATTTGTTAGCATGCCTTTCATGTCGCTACGAGGGTAGGGAAACTTGCTCGGCTCGTCCTGGATAGAGTGAATCGGACCATGCGTGAAGGTGTTCCACGCACTACGCATGCGGAGCTTCAAAAGGCTCAGTGTGACGGGGAGATATGCCTCCGCATTGACTACCAGAGCATGGTCGTAGTATCGTTTGGCGAGATGAAAGTCTTGTGTCAACCCCACGCCATTCTCGTGCATCCAGCCTAGATTAAATAGAGCCTGCGCGCTTTGCTGGTAGTCAGAGGCACCGGTGTAGCATGAGACAGCCTTGGCAAGGTCCTTGTCGACGCCGATGCCGTAAAAATAATAGTCGCCCATCTTCACCAGCGAGTCCACATTAGACTGGCGCGATGATCTGGTCCACTCAATAAGGGCGAGATTAGCATTTGCCATTGGGCTGATCTTGTTCTCCTGACGACCAGTGAGCAGCTCCACCACTGACAGCTTGCCAAAGCTGGCATCAAGCATAAAAGCAACATTGGTCTGTGCCTTCTCATAGCCCTGTTCAGCAGCCATGACGTACTGCAGGAATGCCAAGTCATGGTTACCTAGTTCATACGCCAAGTTGGCTTGTGCCCAGAGCGAAACCAGAGGCTCAGCGCGCTCGGCAACAGTCTTGTAGTAACTGAGGGCTATCTGACATTGGCGCTCGCGGCCAATGGCGTGATTCGTCATTTCAGCCAAGTAATACCAGGCCTCGATGTTACCGTACCGGGCGGCAAGCTCAAAGAGGTAGTTCGCCGTCTTGACGTCCTCGGGGTTGCCTTGGTCAAGAAACAGGCGGCCCATCTGCACTTGGGCTGGAGCGTAGTCTTGGTCGGCCGATGTTCGCAGTAGCTCCGTCGCGAGTTTGATATTTCGTCGTATGCCCATGCCATTGAGCAGCATAATACCGAGACCCCATTGCGACTGGGCATCGCCGTGCGTCTTACCACGCTCGAACCACGCTTTGGCCTTATCATAGTTTTGCACGACACCTTCCCCACGCAGATACATTCTCCCGATATAGCCAGCTGCCTCGGCAGCCGTCTTATCTGCGCCGTTTTTGTTGCCGTCTGTAGCACGTCCATCACGCTTCCAGTATCTTGAGGCTGCCAAGAAGAAATATTTCAAGGCACTTTCGAAATCCTTCTCCAGGCCACGTTGTCCTTCATAGTACAGGCGGCCGAGGTTGAATGAAGCTTTGGAATCGCTCTTTTGCGACATAAGATCCAGGTACTCGATGACGTCGCTTATCGCTGCATTGTCGTTGGAATGCAGATTGCGTTTCAGTGCATTCAGTCCCGCGCTCGAGGCACTAGCTCCTTCGCCATAGATGCCACCGCCGTCATCCGAGATGCGCCATGCTTCCTGGATCCAGGACTGGCCTCCAGGAGGAGCATCCCTATACCAGTTGATAGCCTTGTCGGCCACTTCTTTGTAGTATCCAAGAGCAGTCTCGCAGTTTTTGATAGTGCCGACACCACTATGGTGGCGGTAGCCAATAGCCATCAGCGCCTTGGCGTCTCCACGCTTGGCGGCAAGCGTGTAATACAAAAGCGCCTTTGCTTGGTCCTGCGGCACAATATTTCCGATGCCTGTAGAATGAAACAGTCCCAGCATGTATTGTGCAGTCGTGTTCCCATTATGTGCGGCCAGCTCTTGGTAGTAGTCGAAGGCGACCTGAAGGTCTCGGGGGTAGTTGTGGTATCCGAAGAAGTTCAGTTGCGCTAGCAGGTATAGCGCGTCCGAGTTGTTCTTTGCCGCGGCTTTTTCGAGGTAATCCTTTGCAACGGCGACGGGTCCGCTCACGGTCGAAGCCTGCTTCTGTGTCGGGCCGGTCGCCGGCATGGTCGGCAGGACTCTGAGGAGGTATCGCGCGGTGAAGCTGAGCAGACCTGAGGCCATTTTATGTTTCTTTCGGGTCGCCAGCGGTACTTTTTGAAGCTCTGATAAGGCCAGATTGACCAGCTCGAAGCCTGTAACGATTAGTGCTTGATGGAGAGACACCGCTCGAACGTCATACCTTGTTGTTGAACGACCGGCTGGCCTGCACCCGCGGCCAAGTCCGTGGTTGTCCCGCTCGCATCTCCAACTTTTGCAACGGTCGGTTTGTTCTTCAGAGGCTTCTGTGCAGTGTATGTAGCGCCAATTGCTGCCTGCCAAAGCACTGAAAAGCCGTCAGCAACGAGATCCCGAGCTCGTCGGGGTTCGGGCCATCACTTACGGAGCAAACACACAGCCGAGCTCTTCATACTCGGCTAAATTTAAAGAATGCAAATCTTGTGGATAGCAAGGTGCATGGCGATCCCGCACGCAGTGCCCGTGTATCAATATGAGGCGGGAGGTGGGAGAATTGACGGTCAAAACAGCATATGACGCTGGCCGTTGTTAATACAAGCTGTCCACTTGCGAGGCGAAAGCCAAGTACGTCGTTACTGGCACTTCTACAATGATGACTAAGCAGCCGTTGTCGACAGCCGTGACTGCCTGGGCGGTCGGTGTTGTGACTCGATCCATCAGCAGCACTAATAACTGAATACACAAATATGCAGAATCATGTGCTAAATGGCCAAACCAGTTGAACTTGACTTTAGTTAAAGTTTTCAAGTTGACCACCATTTCGCACCCAAACCTGGTCAACCAGCCGCTTGCATGGGGCCTCCAGACTCCAGCTGAGCTTGTTGGGCGCACCCCACAGCGGCCGGAATCGCTGCTCCAGCACGCGTAAATTGGAAGCAGGGCTTCGCGTCGGCTCACCGCGTTCTCGTGCGCAGCAGGGTTCTTGTGTTGAGTTCAAGTCCTTTTCCCGTCTCACATAATTCCTTTTTCGATCATTTCCGACTGTGTACAGCCTCAAAAAGCGATTACGCCTTCCTCAACAGCACCTGAAATACAACCCACAGCTTTCCCCTTTACACACTCGCAGCCACGGCGTTCGCACTAATCCGTCGCGCATCGACGTCGCAGGCACGAAGCCTCGTACCAGTACTGCACACCATGTCGGGCCTCAAGCGCAAGGCCAGCGGCTCTGTACCCGCACCAGAGCTCAAAAAACCAAAGGCCAATGGCAGCATTGCCTCTTTTTTTGGCGCAGCGCCCAAGCCGGCCCAGACCGCGGGCAGCGCATCTTTGACAACTGCGCCGGCGCCGGCGGCCAAGTTCGACAAAACCAGATGGCTTGCCGGCCTGACGCCGGAGCAGAAGAAGCTGCTGAAGCTAGAGATTGAGACGATGCACGAGAGCTGGCTGGGACTGCTCAAGGACGATATTACGACAAAAGAATTTCTCGACTTGAAGAAGTTCCTGGAAAAAGAGACGGCGGCTGGGAAGAAGTGGTTCCCTCCCCAGGAAGACGTCTACTCCTGGTTTGTTTGCTTCCGCTGCCGTCTACGCACGCTACTGCTACTACTTGGTTCTAATGAGCTTGATGCAGGTCTCGACACACGCCGTTTGACAAGGTCAAGATCGTCATCGTCGGCCAGGATCCCTACCACAACGTGAACCAGGCGCACGGCATGGCGTTTTCGGTGCGGCCCCCGACACCCGCGCCGCCCTCGCTGCGCAATATGTACATTGCCCTCGCCAAAGACTACGCGGCTTTTGAGAAGCCCGCGAAGAACGCGGGCCTGCTGACGCCGTGGGCGGACCGCGGCGTGCTCATGCTCAACACCTGCTTGACGGTGCGCGCGCACGAGGCCAACTCGCACTCGAATCGCGGCTGGGAGAGGCTCACGCAAAAGATTATCGACTTGGTCGCGCAGAAGCGCACGCGCGGCGTCGTCTTTGTCGCCTGGGGCACGCCGGCGGGCAAGCGCGTGATGAAGGTGGACAAGCAGCGGCACCTGGTGCTGCAGAGCGTGCACCCGAGCCCGCTGAGCGCGTCGAGGGGCTTCTTTGACTGCGGCCACTTTCGCAAGGCCAACGAGTGGCTGATTCAGCGGTATGGCCCCGAGGGCGAGATTGACTGGGCACTTGTGCCAGGCAACTCGACGCTGAGCGTGCCCAAGGTAGAAAGAAAGGTGGAAAAAAAGGTTGCAGCAGGCAAGGAGAATCTCGAGGTGGATGGCGAGATTGGTTCTGACGACGAGGCAGCCCTGGAGGAAGCCATCAAGGCAGCGGAAGAACAAGCAACGAAACCATAGCACAGCGCGGTACTCATGTCACGAATTTCGCATTGTGTGTTTGAATAATGGCAGCATGGACAGGATGACTAGGTATATTATATGCTTGACTGGAGTTTTAATTTTCTTATATTCATGCGCTTTGACGCCGCCAGCTGTGCTGCACGAGTCGCTAGTTGCACCGTTTGCCGTGTCCCAAGTGTCCTGCTGCCTCAATCTGACGAGGCGGGAGCCGTGTTCTGCACCACGGCGACTGGGCCTCATGGGCAAAATCTTTATTAAAAAAGGAAATTCTGCAGAAGGGTAATGTGTGTAAACCTTGGTGGGCTTGGCTCGTGTCTGATCTGATGTGTGGTGGTGTATTTGGTTAGCGTGGCAGCAAGTCCGTTTGAGATGGACTTGTTCCATAGTTGGGACGACTTTGCGACTTGCTAACGGGCTGACAGGTGGACGGGACTCTTTATGCATTATGCAGGATCAGATGGTATTTTCTATGCAGAGCTCCCTCTCCAATTATGTAGCCTTTTTTGTCCTTGTATCCGGACGCAATATTCGTTGAGAGCTGACGAGATTCATGGCTTGACACCCCCTTGTCGATGTATGCGACAACACACACTGGGGTATGGGGTGCACTCTGGCGGGTTTCCCTGTGGTAGCAAAGACATTCTTCTCTGGCACGGGCACAAATAGCAGAGGACCGTTATTAACAGTGGCTTGCGCTTGACGTGTCTGAGACAGCGTGTACGGTCGTCGGCTACAGAGGAGTACTGCCGTACGCCGATAGTATTAGCAAAGATCCGTCGGAGAATGGGAGCGAGCACAAGACGCGAAGTGATTTGTGCTCTGTGCTAGAATAGGTAGGAATGGCTGAGTGGCAAGTGGTCGTTAGCAGATGGAAAATTGGCAATGGACACGGGCGACCGTTGAGTATTAGTAGGGTGTCATGGCGGCAAATGGCGTAGACAAGAGCAGGCCTGAGCTGAGAGTTATGCGCGAGTCGGCCCAAGTCTGTCGACATGATTGCATGGGCAGGTCCGTGATGCGACCTATTTTTTCAGGCGAGGCTGGAACAGCAAATTTTAGCGGCTTTGTAGTCGGCGAGTCCTAAATTCTGATGCGTTACTACATGGCTAACTGAATGATTGATGGACTGGTTGAAAGCTGCTGTCGCTGTGACGAGGCAGTGCTGGTGTCGAGGCGATGTGTGCTTGCGTGAGTGGTGCTCAGATTAATAGAGCGAGTTGCAGTTGGAACGAGTGATTGGACGACGGATACATCTGAGCACGTCAGGGGTAGGGGTCATTTGTGTGGTGTGGCCGGCATTGCACGGTTGGTTATGTGTGTGTGTGTGTGTGTGTGTATGACAATAGCGCTGCCTGTCGCTAACTACGACTTGAGCAATGGAAGAAAACGAAACGGACAAAGAAGTTGGCCCGGAGAAGGCATATATCTGGGTACCTAGGTAAATTTGAAGAGATCGCTCTTCGCGAGGGGCAGGAGCAAACGCGAAGCTGCCCTGGTAATTACCTGCGTGTGCTCGCTTGCCGGTACTTGCGGTCGGTGTGAAGAAGATTATCAGGTGCATCTGTGCATGGGTGTACCTAAGTACCTTAGTCGTGCGGTGGAGTGAGATGAAAAGAAAGCGAGCAGCAAGCAAGTATGACTGAATTATTGAATGGTTAATAATTTTTTCTCTTTTGCTTCTTCCAATTGCACCTAATTTTTTTTTTAAGCAAGATGAAAGTCTATGCCATCTCCTTTGCTGTAAATAGTTGGCAATGTGAAAGATTGCCTCCCTTGGTAATCATCTATTGGTCGACCTTGAAGGAGAGCAATGGGGGCTCGTGGCGGCGTCTCCACTGATGAAGCACAGCACATTTACGGAGTACTGGGGTGGCTCTTTTTAGGGCAATTTTCTGGGCGGATAGCAAGGGCGGAAGGGGGCGGCGACTGGGCCCATTCGGTGGGCTTGACTGACATGGCTGGTTGACAGCGACGGCGGGCTTTCACCGGCCCGAGGTTGAGAGAAACTTGGTAAAAAGGCAAAAACGAATGCGGACAGCAACTCAATCGACAGGTTGACGGGCAGTCGAAGAGCAGCCAGACATTCTAAATTGTGAGCAGGTACGGAGTACCTGGGTACGGATATACAAGTTACTGCCGGTGTGGATATAAGTATCTGGTACCTGAAAGTAGCGAGACGGGAAATGGGTCATGGCCCCACCAAGCTATTTAGCACAGTAATAAATTGCAGCCAGCTCAAAAGTGAGTGATGCGTTGTTGACTTGTTGGCAGTGGTAGATAACTACCTAATTTCTATATTCTCTATCTCAATGCACACGCTTGGCCAGCAAGTCAAAAAACGATGACCCATCCCAATCTTAACACTAGGTCCTCCTGACTTGATATGCCCCCTCAATCTCCCCGCTTGGTGGATTTGAAAGTGTTGGCCCATCTTCGGACCCCTGAGCCGGCCCAAGGCAGTCTCGAGGCGAGCAATGGCTTTTGGCACCAACTCTCGTCGCGCTCACTGTGTCCGTGTAGCTAGGTTGCTAGGTAGGTACTGGCAGTGACCAGTGACGGGACGGGGTATCTGTGTGCCTGTTCTTCTGCTCTCCCTACCTCGAAATTGCATGATGTGCTTGCTCTGCCGATAATTGCTAGCCGTAAGGTAGTTTTGCTCTTGTCCCCCTCTTCGCTCTCTAGACTCTCCCCTTTTTTCCAAACGTGAGCGCCCGCATTTCCCTTTTTGTTTTGCTCCTCAGCTCTCTATCCCTCTGTTCACTCTCGCCTAGCCGTCCAGGTCCCTCCTGTCCTTGACTTCGGATCGGGCTGCTCTTAAATTCATCTTCCATCGTTTATGCATCGCCGTTGCCAATCTTCCCTCCTTGGCTTGTAGCCTCCGCTGCCGCCTCTTTCACATTCATTGGCCGTCTCCCCAAACGTGCCCTCCGCACGTCTCCAACCACTTACACGTCCCCTACCTTATTTTCCCTCTCCTGGTCCCAGACGTTGGCGTATCAACTTCACCTCGCACCACACATCTGTCGCATGAAACTTTCCTTCTCTTCTGTTTGCTCCCTAGCCTCTCATCTCCTTCTTTTAGCCAACCGATTTTCTCCGTCTTTTTCCCCGTCTCTTCTCTTCGTTCCTTCTCCGGCTTTCACTCCTAATCCAGCCCTGCCTTAGGCTTCCACCTCTCCTAATACCTTGATCCTGCTTTGCGCTGTTGCAATCAGCGCCGCCTCACCACGGATTCCTCCAGCCCGAGCCGTTCTCCACGACCTTCGTCGTGCTGCCTCAAGATGCCGGGAATCTTCTCCCGCATCCACAAGGCACGAGATGCCCGCCAGAAAAAGAAGAATGCCCACAACGACCTCGCCAGCTCCCTCCCCGTCAAGCCCCGTTGGGATGACGCCTACACGCGTGCCTCGGTTGAGCCCGACGAGATTGACGAATTGATTCGCTGTTGTACACAGGAAATAAAGTCGCGAGGTACGTCAAACGCTCCGCTGCATCGTGTCCCTGGCGATGTGCTACCACCGCCTCCATGTCGCTTGTTGTCTCACTGTTCTAACTAAGTGCTGTCACAGGCCTCGACCACCCTTTCTTGCTCCTGCCTTTCCGACCGACTTCCAACCCCAGCGGCGTACGAACATTTATTCGCAACTTTTTTGGAAAGGATGGCCTCGATGCGCCGATCCATGGCGAAAGGCTCCAGCAAGAAGTCCGCATCGCAGAGCCCATGGTGTGCCTCCTAATAAATGCATGTTCAAAATGGCCAAGCCACTAATACAATTCTTCAGGTGCTCGCCTCAGTACTGAAATGGTGCTGGAGTCGCCTTCAGGGTGGTGTCGTGTCATGGGATGCATACGAGCTGTTCAAGATTGGCGAACTCGGCAAGTTCCCACGCCACAGTTCCTTCTCGCATATTGTTAACGCCATTTCTCCCACAGACTCCAAGCTCGCCAGAGATTCTTTCAAAACCTTTATCCCCATTAGTGTTGAGAGTGACTCGAGGCAAAATATCATTTTCAGTTTCTTCGAGCTTGTCGCTGCCATTGCCGCCCATGGCAAGAAGAACGGCCTCAGCGGCGTGAAGCTCTCCCGCATGGCCGCCTGGTGGGCGTTTGAGCAGAGGGACACGGGCGATGGATTTGACGGAGGCTACAAGGCCTGGAAAAAGTGAGCCCCATCACATCCGGAAGCAAATATTCTACATCATTTCATGCTGACGGGTTACCAGGGCTGCCGATGCCACCACTCACCTTTTCTTCGCATATCTGCGATCGCTTTCCCCCGAGCAGGAACTGACTGGTATCACTATGCTCCCCCGGTCTCTCCAGAAACTTTTGAACGAAACCGAGTATCCTCCCAAGGCCGCCGACATGCTTGTTTCCCGTACCAACAAGCTCGTCATGATTGTCGACTCCGTTTCGCCCACCCCCTTTGCGCTCCTTCGACGTGCCAGCAAATTCGAGTACCGCGATTCTGATGTTGCTCTTCGCAAGCTTTCCGACTTTGATGACGCTACCGAAGCCCTCAGCGAGGAATGTCGACGAGTCCTCAAGGCAATTTCCGCTGCCAATCAGTCTCAAGCCTCCAGCGCAAAGCACTCCACCAGCCTCCGTGATGCGTCTTGGTCGCGATTCGAGGACATTGGCTTCGCAAGCGCTCTGACCGAGGAGGATGACTACGAGGAGAGTGCTGTCCCGGCCAAGCGCCCTCCGCAGACCTTTGGTCCCAGCAAGAGCATGCACAATATGTCCTCTGCCGCTTATGATGCTCGTCCGACTACGCCCTCCTGGGCCGACTTCCTCTCCACTGGTTTTGTCGACGACTCTGCCAAAACCAACACACTTGTACCCCCCGACAAGGTTCTGCCTCCCATCGACGTCCAGCGGCAGCACAGTTCCCAGTCGCATCAACCCCGTTTGGAATCCGACAAAGATTTGGAGCCTGGTGAGCTGGCTAGCATCACCCCTTTTGACCTGGATGATGCTTTCTGGTGGGTCTGGATGAGCAGTCTCGCTCCAGAAGAGACCAGCGAGAGAAAAGCTGCTTTTGGTCGATGTGCCGTTCTCGAAACCACCGTTCACGATGGTGCATGGCTGGTCATGGAAGAGTTAATCGCCGGGGCGGCCCCCGACCCTCAGGAAGGCGCGTACATTGCTGAGAAGAAGGGATTCTTCAGCTGGACCAAGCGCAGCCGGACAGTCTCGCGTCGCAAGTCTGTCAACAAGTATTCTCTGAGGAGAGGTGAACACGCTGTTAGCGGTGGAAGCACCACCAACGTCGGTACTGACACCCAGGCCAAGATTGCCGCCAAGGCAGCTCAGCTACGTGCTATTCAAGAGTCTGGAAACAAGCCTGTCGCTACTCGACGTGGTCGCACTGATGAGGAGGTATTGGGTGACAAGACCAACAGTATCTTCGACCTTCAGCCGCCCATTGTTGGCGAGGCCTCTTCTGCCATGAAATGGGTCAAGAAGTATGACAAGGGAGCCGTCAAGGACGCGTATCTTTCTAACAGCAACGCTGGCCGAGGCGTCTCCATCTCTCCTTCTCAGGCAGAACACTCCCACGAGGCTGCTTCCAAAGGTAGCATCGAAGTACCCAACGCTAGTATCAAGGCGCTGGAGAGAAAGCCCGTCCCTTCCGTCCCCGTCGAGGAATCAGCCTCTTCTTCTGCCTTCACCAAGAAGGCTCAGGCAGCACACCCGAATGAGGTCCAGGATGGGACCTTCCAGCCTCAAGACACGTCGGCTGAGCCTCGGGAAAGCAAGGTCGCTGCTCCTGTAGTTGAGGAGTTCAAGGAAGAGCAGACCGAGAATGTTCCAGCTCCTCCCCCGAAGGATGAGCAGTCTGTGGCCGCTCCGGCTCCTCCGGCTCCAGCGCCCGCCCCTGCTTCCAAGCCAGCTGAGGCTCAGCCAAAATCTCCTGTTAAAGAGAAGGGCGGCCTTCGCAAGCTGTTCCGCAAGAACCGTTCCTCGAAAATCCCAGACAACTCAGCTGCCCAACTGAACAGCATGTTTCAGCAAGACGCCGCTGCTGCTGCCGCCGCGACTAAGAGCAAGGATCCCGAGCCTGTCGCTGAGACGTCTGTTGCCGAGAAGCCTGTTGAGCAGGCTGCCCCGACAGAGCATTTCACTGAACCAACTCTGGACATTCTGCCGGAGCCTGACAGTGAAGCAGATAAGCTTGCAACCTCCGATATGGCTGTCGAAAGCAAGACGGAGTTTTCTCGCTTCGATCAGGGTCCTCTAGCTGACCAACCCGCTTTCGCCCCTGAGGATGTGGAAGAAGATGCCCTTACACCTCCGGCTGTCGCGGATCAAGAACAGGAAAGTGATGATACTGGCAGCAACGGACTCACCCGCATAGCCAGCCCGGGTGTGCAGGATCGATGGGCACAGATTCGCAAGAATGCAGCTGAGCGTGCTTCTCAGCGCCAAACTGACGAGCGCGACCGCAGCATGCCGCCCAGCAAGAGCGCCACCGAGGCAGACGATGAGACCAGTGGAGAGGAGAGTACGTGTAGCTGACCCATCCTCAATTCTACTTGACACTAACTTGGTAAATAGCTATCGAGTCGCGCGTTGCTCGCATCAAGGCTCGCGTCGCCGAGCTCACTGGCAATATGGAGGGCACCCACGCCCCTGCACTGAAGAACAGCGCTTAAGCCAGCGCTTACAACCCCCAGCGTGCTTTCTTGTTTTATATTTCAATTCTTCGAATACCCTGCAGGACATTCCGTCTACCTTTTCCTTGTGTTATGTTTTTGCGGGCTTTTTTCATGATACCATAGAAAGAAATGGCGATGCGAGCATGTACGCAGTATGATGCGCGCCCTGCTGCATTTCACCAACTAAGCTTGACGACATCCTCTGCTGCAGGAGAAATATCTAATAGGGCCGCTGTATGGCTGTCCGAGTTTTCTTGACCAATCTTTTCAGCTCTTTTTGCTGTCATTTGCGTATCGAGACGCTCCTTTTGTCCCAATTGGGGTGACTGAAACACACCTCTCCGCGCCGACAAGAACTTGTCTAGTTTCATTTTGTTTTTTGTCTCTCAGCTCTTGATCAATGATGGGTTTTGCAAATTAGCAGGCCTTTTTTTTCTATAAAGCCTTTGTTATTTATTTTGTTGTTTTTATATCAAGCCAGTCTATCTTGTCCTTTTCAAAAGAATATTAGTTGTCTTCTTTCCTTGCATGATGTACCCGTCAGTGTCTTCTTCTGTCCTTGTTCTTTTACTCGACGGTGCGTCAGACAGAATGCAACTGCCGTATTATTCGAGTTGTTTTTTGTATGATGTTCTTCTTTGCGGATGAAATCCCCATCTGTCTTCTATTCATCGATAGATTATTTTTCATCTAGACGATTATCTCGCTTGTTGCTCGCCTTGGACCCATCTCCAGCTTTTTCGAGCAGTCTCTCTATACTCCTACTAATGGTCCATCATGCTAATCGGCTTCAAATCCTCGTCGTCCTGTGCTTTGGACGGCGCCGGCGCCGGTACTGGTTTTCTACGCATCTTGGGCGGCTCCTCCTCGCCGGCCGGGCGACTCGGCCTCGGCGGCGGTGGCGGTGGCGGTATCTCGTGCTCCTTTTCACCGAGCTGTAGCCTCTCCGTCTGCGAGGCTACCTTTTCCACATCTCCCTTGGCATCACCTGCCTTTTCATCTCCGGCGGGCGCAATGGTGGTGCCGTCCACGTCGACCGCGTGCCCGGCGGCGTACTCGTCCTTGAGGAGAATGACGTCGTCCTTTTCAATCGCCTCGTCGACCCTGACGCCCGCGAAGCCGCACCGGCGCAGGATGCCGCCGATGAGGTGCGGGTAGCGCAGGTGGCCGCTGACACGGTCGCTGAGGTCTAGGTTCTCGACGCCGGCGACGCCGCGGATGGGCTGCAGGCCGGCGACGCCGAGGGAGAGGCTGTGCATGCGGTGGACGTAGCCGAGGATCATGTCATTCTCCGAGTAGGCGTTGAATATGGCGCCGGAGACGACGGCACGGAGCGTGCGCCAGTGGGCGGGGTCCGAGGGTGCGGGCGCACCCATGAGGACCACGGTGTCGATGAGGCCAAAGGCGCGGCGCGCGGCGAGCTCCTGCAGGCAGGCGTGGATAGCGGCAGCGCCGAGCGAGTAGCCAATCAGGGTGACGGGCCGCTCGCCCTGGACCCTGTTAACGAGCGCGTCGGCGAGCAGGCGGCCGGCCTTTTTGGAGCGGTTCGACGCGTGATTGAAGGGGTTGTCAACGTTGGAGGCGACAGCAAAGACCTGAATTGGCCACAGCGCCGCCCAGAGCGTCGCGAGCACGGTGCGCTTTATAATCTCCGCCTTGACGGCCTTCCACGCAAACGATTGCACAAGGTCCCCCAGCGCGGTGCCCAGCGCGAGCAGCGTCTGCATCTCGTAGCGCAGGGCAAAGACCTCCGAGTCGGCCGGCAGCGCCTCCCACGGCTTGGTGATGTCGTCTTCCGAGTTGAGCCAGCCGTTGATGCCGAGCGTGACGCGCAGACGGCGGCCCTTGGCGCTGGGGGTGCGGTCTGTGGCGTCGGGCGACTCGTGGAGCGGAATGAATTTGAAGTCTTCGACCTCTTTGGCGTACTTGTCCATCATGGAACCCTGCAATGCCTATTAGTTCTCGAATTGCTCGAATTGCTTTTGTGTGTATTTCTCAGTCGCATACGTACCGTCATTTTGGCTCCATAGGCGCCAAAGAGAGCGCCGACGAGGGCACCATTCATCCAGAAGATACCGAGAAAGCTTGCTACGCCTCCCAACCCAACACCGCCGAGAATACTTCCCACCGCGCCTGCAACTAGCGGCGCCGCCAGCCCGCCCGTGACGCCAATTAGCGTGGCACCCGCGACGGAAGCGAGGCCAACCTTCCAGTAGCGACCAAACTTGTTGTCCTGCTGGCGCTTGGCGGCCTCGGCATCGGCCGACATGGCCTCCTTTTTCCCCTTGTCCGCCGTCGACTGCTCAATCAGCGACTCCGCAATGGCCGCCTCCTCGTTGTTGAGGAACGCGTGCGGGATGTCGAGCGACGACGTCAGGGTCAGCATGAGGGCGCGCGAGTGCGCCGAGTACTTGCCCGTGGAGAGCAGCAGCAGCAGGACGCAGCTAATGGCCTCGCGGCGGTCGTGCACCGAGAGCTCGGTCAGCGGCGTCGGTATGGGCGGGTAGAGCGTCTGCATCACGGCAAAAGCCGCCTCTTCGTCTCGGGCCTCGTCCGAGCCGGCGCGACGCTTGCTCTCGGCGCGCTCATTCTCCTCATTCATCTGCACAGCCTGGCGCCGTATCTTGCGCTCGGCAGTAATCTTGTCATTGTCCTTGACGCGCACAATTTCCTCGAGCTTGGGCACAAACTCGTGCTCCCATTCCTCCATGTACTGCCGCGCGGCGCTCTGCACCTCCTCAGCCCGTCTTGTCGTCTTGCTCGGGGCGCTGGGGTTGTTCTTCCATGGCACACCGACTTTGACGTTCTTGAACGGATTCGAGGGACTGAACTTCTTCTTGCTTCCATTGGCCGGGGCGGCGTTGCCAAAATCCGCGTCTTCCGCATCAAACAATGTGATGGATTCGCTGGAAGTCTCGGTTTTGTTGGCATCACCAGTCGGGGAAGGGCTATCGATTGTCTTTTCGTTTTGCGGTGTGCCGCTTCCTTCGTTTATACTGGATTCCACAGATACTGATCCCAGCTCCTCCGGCCTGGACTGGAGCTGCGCGGTCATGGAAAAGATGATGTCGTCCACAAGCTTGAGCAGCTCAATTCGTCGACGGGGCTCCAGGGCAATGACAATCTGCCGCGGGTCTGAGCAAAAGGGCGCCATGGTGAGTACCTAATGTCGGGCTACGACTGAAAGTGCTCCCATGTGTAAATTGAGAAAGGTGAGGAGCTCGCGTGAGGCATCGGAACTTGATCCCGACCAAGCCGCAAGCAAGGCCAACTGTTCCTATTTGCCTGGGTCTTTGGTGGTCCAAAGTTACGTCATGCGGGCTGCGAGAACCATTTAGCGGCGATAGGTACCTAAATAGTTGCTAGCGTGCCTGGGCCTTAGCGTACTGGCGTAGCGCCAAAAGACTCTCGAGCAGATCGCTGCCATGCGCCTTCATACCTCCGGCGACTCTGAGTAGTAATCGATTACTGTACCGCTCTCTCACTTCGAGGGCGAATGGAGAAGCTTGATCAAGCGCCATGAGTGCACTGGTTCGGCATTGGATTTTGGCATCCAAGGTCACTTGTGCCTGTTGCAAGCCGCTCCATGAACGGCGACATCTGAAGTCAGGAACATGTACCTTCCAACTTCGCTAGACCCTCCACATTAGCAGAAAAATCAGCGACTATCAAAGTTCAACCACCTTATACTGATGGAACAATGCCTAATGCATCCAAAAACATCATCTCGTATGTGTGCAACGTTGATGAATTGCCTCATAAATATGCAACTTCTAGTACAGGTTACCATGCTCCTCTAAGTATCTAGGTATCTAACTGGGTCACAACGCAGCCCGCCGATAAAGCGGCCCCACCGAAAAATTCATGATCGCCAAGACTGACCTCTGCATTTCCACGTTCCATTCCATTCGCAACATAGGGACTGGTATTTCGGGGAGGGTTTTCTTTGCTTTGCTTAACTCGCAGCCTCGAAAATCAGCAGAAGAAATTACAGCGATACCATGAACGCGAGTGCACTCCTCACAGCCCAAGGCTGGAGAGGTAAAGGCCACTCGCTGCACAAGACAGATGACGCTGTCGGCCTGGCAAAGCCGCTACTGCTCAACCGCAAAGACAACACGAGAGGCATTGGCGCCACGCAGCACTTCACCAGTGACCAGTGGTGGATGAATGCCTTCGACGAGCAGCTTCAAGGCCTCGACACCTCGAAAAAGGGCAAGGTCGTGCAGACCATCACCACCGGCAAGCTCAACGCGATCGAGAAGGGATCGCTTAGCAAATACTCGCTCTACGCGACTTTTGTGCGCGGCGGCTTTCTGCAGGGCACACTAGAAGCCCTGAACAAGCAAAAAGACGACATGGACGAATCGACCACCGACTCCGACTTCGAAACGGCTAACAAGAAAACCAAAAAGACTGCCCGGCCCAAGGAGTCCAAGGAGGAACGCAGGGCGCGCAAAGAAGCCAAGCGTAAGCGGAGAGAAGAAAAGGCTCAACGGAAGCTGGCGCGCGAATCGAAAAAGTCAAGGTCGAAATCCGACTCGAGCGACGACGCGGCCGAAGAAAAGCGACGCCGCTGCGCGCGCAAAGAGGAAAAAAGACGATTGCGCAAGGAAGAGGCAGGACAATAGGCGAACCATGTGCTCACAGAAACATAATGATGGCGTTTTTTTCTTGCATTTACGTTGGTGTTTATGTGTTTATTGTGGGGGTAGATAGAAAGTACTCTTCCATAGAAGATATCATGGGGTAGCGGAACAATCTTGTATATATTTTTTGATATTATATTCATGTTTCCTTGGGAACCTTCCCCGGCTTGTTGGACAATATCCATGGTCTTCGTTCCCAGAAATCGTCCCGAATGATATCCAGATGCTCGACCACAATTCGCGCCTTGGACCGGCGCTTCTTGTCATTCTCGGTCTGCGTTTTGGACTGTTGAACAGGCTCAGCTAACTCATCGACTGTATTTGCAGTTCTGTGGCTTGCTGGGTCGACGAGTTCATACTGGAAAACATTAGTTGGGTCCAAGCAGCAGGGGCATAATACGTACATCTCGGAACACGACACTTCCTTTTCTGAATACGTCAGGCTCGTTATTATAATTGATTTTGAATCGAGAGAAGAGAATCTCGTTCTTGTCAGCAGCGAGTGTTCCCTGCAAACCCAGGCTGTCAGCAGTTCACTTCATAGTATCAGGCCGGCGAGTTCTTACCGCAAGTGTCTTTTCCGCTTCCTTATTGTCTAAACCGCCAAGTTGAACCAGAGACCAGAAAGCGGTATTATACAAGTTATTGATATGGCCTTGCTTCGTTAGGTTGATGGTTCGCTAATGTAAGGATTAGAACGCTTACAGTCGGCTTGGCGCCAGCTCATGTAGTCTCGCAGATTTTGGACGGTTGGATAGCAGACAGCGCGCCCATCAAATGTAGGCAGAGGGAACGAGAGTGGCGTATCCGGAAAGAAATTTGGCCAGCAGTGGACATAGTTTGCGGTAAAAGTCGACACAATGGTACTGACAAGTTTACTATCTCATGTTAGAGCGTGTGAGTCACGAATAGGAGCCTGACGATTTCGCCATACCTTGCTCTTCGCTCAAACAAATTGCAAGATTTGTGAAGAACGAAGCTTGAAAGTTATTAGCCATGAGAGCTTCAACTTCGAGCAATTTGCCATTACCTGTACTCATCACTGACACCGTAGGCTATGGTAATCTCTGGAAGATCTGCGACGACCGCTTTAGCAGCCGAGTTCATGACGTCAAGTGCTCGGCGGTCATTTGGCTTCTCAAATTCGTATCTTGCACACATTCTGAAGTTTTGATGTCAGAAAAACGAGTTCCTCGACGTGGCGCATAGAACTCTTACTTAGTGAAGGCTCTGCCATCGACACGAACCACGACCCAAGTGTTTCGGAGCAGATAATCGGGCTGTTCGAACTCTCGAACATACTCGAATCTAAAGAAAGTTAGTCATAGAAAATTGAACATCGGGCCAATTTGCCTACTTTGAATTCGCCATTTTGTGATATCGTCTTCCTGCCGTTGGTGGAACAAAGTTGCACTCACTCATCTCACTGTCAATGTGATGCCCCGCGGTGGAGCTCCACAGAAGTGGCAGCCAAACTCGTCGCGCGCTACCGCAGATGCGACCATCACCGCCATCTTTTGACTTTGCGACAACCCTATGTCTCTTTCCATGCGCGCCACTCGTACCTCACAAAACGCGTCACTTTTCTACTTTGACTCGAAGAGCTACCACGACCTACTAAGTACGTGCTCCTCAGAACACAGAGCGGCTTCACAGCCCGCGTCGCCGACATGAATTTACTTCTCTCCGACGACTATCTGCTGCAGGACTATCCAGAGAGCATCACGAGTACCATTCGATCGGGCCATGCGACCTTTCTACGATTTAATCGCAAAGGCGACTACCTCGCGTCTGGGCGTGTCGATGGAACCGTGGCTGTCTGGGATTTGGAGACCATGGGCGTAGCGAGGAAGCTACGCGGCCACAACAAGAGCATCACATATCTCAGCTGGTCTAGATGTGGTCGGTACTTGCTATCTGCGTGCCAGGGGTGGAGAGCTATTCTATGGGATTTGAAAGACGGGAGCAGATTTCGCGAGGTCCGCTTCCGCGCGCCCGTTTACATGGCAGAGCTTCACCCATGGAATAGGTTGGTGACCCAGCCTCTGCGGCTGCTTGCTCTGAACTAACTGCTGACAGCTTCCAATTTGTCGCCGCTGTGTTTGAAGAGCAACCTGCTCTGGTCGATGTTTCTGAGCCCGTTGATGTCAAGCGGGTACTCCCTTCAGCACCGAAACGAGCGACGGCCGACGAGCGACGGGCAAAAGAAGACGCCAAACAAATGACCACATCAGCGGTCTGGACCATGTCCGGCGACCATATTCTTGCTGGAACCAGCAAAGGGAAAATAAATATAATCGACGCCAAAACGCTCGAAATCATCTACTCAGAAAAGATTTGCGCTGGCGCCATCACGACACTACGAACCACAGGTTCCGGCCGTGACCTCTTGGTCAATTCACAGGATCGCATCATTCGCACGCTAAGGATACCAAATCTTTCTGCTCAAGATCTCGATCCCGATACGATACAAATACCGGTCGAGCATAAATTTCAAGACGTCGTCAACCGCCTATCATGGAATCACGTCACATTTAGCGCAACAGGCGAATATGTTGCTGCATCTACATATAATAACCATGAGCTCTATGTTTGGGAGCGCAACCATGGAAGTTTAGTCTGCATGCTTAAAGATCCAAAAGAGGAACAGGGTGTTATTGAATGGCACCCTGGCCGTGCAATGCTCGCAGCCTGTGGATTGGAGACCGGCAGGATATATATTTGGTCAGTCATCAGCCCGCAAAAGTGGTCGGCACTGGCGCCTGATTTTGCCGAAGTCGAGGAGAACGTCGAGTACATCGAAAAAGAGGACGAGTTTGATCTATATGCGCAGGAAGAAATCCATCGCCGGCGTCTCGACGCGGAGGACGAGGAGGTGGATGTCATGACAAACGACCAATTGAAGATCGAGGCCGAGATGAACGGTGATGAGTTTCGCATGCCAGTTCTGTTTACTCTGGGTGAAAGCGATAGCGAGGATGAGTTCATAGCCGTGTCGACAGGGACCATGCGGAGGCGAAGTCCTGGAGACGACCAGTCTGATTCGCACGGGGGAGCCGAGATGGTGCCGCCAAAACGGGGAGCGGCCAAGGGCGGACGCAGTAAACGGAAATAGGAAAGGGACTAGATAAGCAGTCAATACCCAGAGACAGGTTCAACGAAGTGCACGAGATTGCTTGGCGAAGAATTGATTTCTGCAAGTGACACCGCATCCAATCGGTGACGGGTAAAGATCGTTGTTTGAGTCATCGGCGATGGTGGTGAATGGATCTCTGGGCAAGTATGGCGGAGAGCTGCTCGCCCAAGTGTTCGCGTTACTCCAGACAGTATCAAAGTAGCTCGACTTTCCCTTGGAGGCTGGTGCCCGCGAACTCTGCCAAATCGATTGGCAGTTCGTGCTTGCTCTGTTCTGGCCGTTGTCCCTGGTACCTCCCTTATGTCAGCCTCAGGCACCAATTTGCGCTCCCTGAGGAGGCGGCCGGAGCCCAAAGAGGACTAGCGCTGTGTGAGCCTCTCGCCAGCACGTAAACTCCAGTTTCTTCGGTCCGCCCTCTGTCGCCACGCCTCAACACGACAAAACTTTGTTCACGGGCCCAAACTCATCACCACGCGCGTCGGGCATCGAGCGCAACATCACCGAGCACAGATACGAGTGCCCTACGATACGGCGACTTTTGAACTATTGCCTCTTGCGATCCCAGAGGTGGAGGCGACGGGGGCGAATTGCCTGAGGTTCTCCTGGGCCGCTGGCCAGGACAGGCGCTGCTGCCTTCAAGGGCCATCCGCAACACGACTCTGACGGTGTCTGCCATCGAGGTCGAGACTCGTCTGCGTTTGGACTCAGCCGACTTTTGTATTTTTCTTTCCTCTTGCGCGCTGTTTTTTTCGTCGCACGAGGCTGTCCTACACACTTCACAACCCCCCGGAGGCGCGTCGCTCTTGACGCCTTAATTGGACGGTCAGAGTCTTGCAGCATCTCGTTTAATCGCCATAATATCGATTCATCATGGCGAACCTTCCCTTTCCGCATTCGAGCGCGCCGCTCAAAACTGTCGAGGAAATACAGTTTGGTATGTTATCCCCGGAGGAGATCAAAAACATGAGCGTCGCGCACATTCTCTATCCTGAAACAATGGAAGAGAACAAGACAACACCACGCGACGGCGGTCTCAACGATCCGCTTCTCGGTTCCATCGATCGTCAGTTCAAGTGCAAGACTTGCTCTCAGCCGATGAGCGAGTGTCCTGGTCATTTCGGCCATATAGAGCTGGCGAAACCTGTCTATCACCCTGGTTTCATCAAGAAAGTGAAAAAAGTTTTGGAGATTGTCTGCCACAACTGCAGCAAAGTGTTGGCCGATGAAGTTGGTCTTCCCTTTACTCCATGAAGCTTTGGAGCTTGCTGGATGCTAACGTGCATTTTCAGAGCGATCCCGAATTCGTCACAGCTATTCACACTCGCGATCCGAAACTCCGATTCAAGCGCGTTTGGGCCGTATGCAAGAAGAAGCGCAAATGCGAGAATGAGGAGCGGCAGGACAAGAATAAAGACGAAGAGTTCGCTCCAGGTGTCAAGAACGTCGTCCTTGAAGGACACGGTGGATGTGGCAATATGCAGCCGCAGGTGAGACAGGCCGCGCTGCAACTCAAAGCTGCTTTTGAAGTTACTTCGGAAGAGGGTCCCAAGAGGAAAGAGACGGTTAATATCAGCGCCGAAATGGCGCATGGTATCCTTCGCCGCATCTCCGAGCGCGATCTGCACAACATTGGCCTTAACTCGGATTATGCTCGTCCCGAGTGGATGATCATCACTGTTTTGCCTGTACCCCCTCCACCCGTGCGTCCTAGTATTTCCATGGATGGTACTGGTACTGGCACGAGAAATGAGGATGATTTGACCTACAAGCTTGGCGACATTATCCGCGCCAACGGTAATGTCAAGCAGGCCATTCGCGAAGGATCACCGCAACATATCGCGCGTGATTTTGAGGAGCTGCTGCAATACCATGTTGCCACCTACATGGACAACGATATTGCTGGTCAGCCGCGGGCCCTCCAAAAGTCCGGTCGTCCTGTCAAGGCGATTCGCGCCCGTCTCAAGGGCAAGGAGGGTCGTCTGCGAGGTAACTTGATGGGTAAGCGTGTCGACTTTTCCGCGCGTACCGTCATTACCGGCGACGCCAACTTGTCTCTGCACGAAGTCGGTGTCCCGCGAAGCATTGCTCGTACTCTCACCTATCCAGAGACTGTCACACCCTACAACATTGCCAAGCTGCATCAACTCGTTGAGAACGGACCTAACGAGCACCCTGGTGCCAAATACGTCATCCGCTCTGATGGCACCAGAATTGATCTACGACACCACAGACGCGCGGCTCAAATCTCTCTGGAATATGGATGGAAGGTTGAGCGCCATCTAATCGATGGCGACTACATCATCTTCAACCGTCAGCCCTCCCTGCACAAGGAATCCATGATGGGCCATCGTGTCAAGGTCATGCCTTACTCTACCTTCCGACTTAACCTTTCCGTCACTTCTCCCTACAATGCCGATTTTGATGGTGATGAAATGAATCTGCACGTTCCCCAGACCGAGGAAACTCGGGCTGAAATCAAGGAGCTCTGTCTCGTTCCCAACAATATTGTGTCGCCTCAGAAGAATGGTCCCCTAATGGGTATTGTCCAGGACTCTCTGGCCGGTGTCTACAAGCTCTGTCGTCGTGACACATTTATCGACAAGGAGCTCGTTCAAAACCTCATGCTCTGGGTACCCAACTGGGATGGCGTAATTCCACAGCCGGCTATTCTGAAGCCTAGACCTCGTTGGACCGGCAAGCAGATTATCAGCATGGTTATTCCCCCAGAGATCAGTCTGTACAGCAAGGAAGATAAGCTGGACAATCCTAGACATGACGCTGGCCTGCTTATCCAGAGCGGTGAGCTCATTTACGGTCTCCTCAAGAAGAAGAGTGTTGGTGCTGCCGCGGGAGGCATCATTCATTTGTGCTACAACGAACTCGGACCTGAGGGCGCCATGGCTTTCTTGAATGGTGTCCAACAAGTCGTCACCTACTGGCTACTAAACACCGGTTTCAGTATTGGTATCGGCGACACTGTTCCCGACAAGGCTACCATCAATAAGATCCAGGAGCATATCGACGAACACAAAGCCGAGGTCGCTCGCCTGACTGCCCAGGCTACAGCCAACGAGCTGGAGGCTTTACCTGGTATGAATGTCCGCGCCACTTTCGAGAACAAAGTCTCCATGGCTCTCAATATGGCTCGTGACCAGGCTGGTACTTCAACGATGAAGAGTTTGAAGGATTCCAACAATGCCGTCACCATGGCTGATTCTGGTTCCAAGGGTTCTTCCATCAACATTTCGCAGATGACGGCCCTCGTCGGACAGCAGATCGTTGAAGGAAAGCGTATTCCTTTCGGCTTCAAGTACCGAACACTGCCGCATTTCACAAAGGATGATTATTCACCTGAAGCTCGTGGTTTCGTCGAGAACTCGTACCTTCGTGGCTTGACTCCTACGGAATTCTTCTTCCACGCCATGGCTGGTAGAGAGGGTCTCATTGATACTGCGGTCAAGACCGCTGAGACGGGTTATATTCAGCGACGTCTCGTCAAGGCGCTCGAAGATCTCAGCGCGCGCTACGACGGAACTGTGCGTAACTCATTGGGCGACGTTATTCAATTCTTGTACGGTGAAGATGGTCTCGATGCTATGTGCATTGAAAAACAGAGACTTGGCACCATCAAGATGTCTAATGCTGCCTTCGAAAACCAGTATCGTCTGGATCTTGCCAATCCCCCTGAGTGGTTCCGCAAGGACTATGAGTATGGTAATGAGCTGGCAGGCGACAGGGCGTCCATGGAACTGCTGGACATGGAGTGGGATGCCCTGGTTGCCGACAGACGCCTTGTCCGTGACATTAACAAGAGCAAGATGGGTGAAGAAATGATGCAGCTTCCACTCAACATTGGCCGTATCATTGAGAGCGCCAAGCGCGTCTTCAACATTCGCGAAACTGATCGCAGCAATCTGCGCCCGTCCGATGTCATCACAACTGTTCAAACTTTGCTGGCCAACATGCAGATTGTGCGCGGCACGGACCCCATCTCAATCGAGGCCGATTACAATGCCACCATTCTGTTTAAGGCACTCCTGCGCTCTCGTCTCGCTTTTAAGGAGATTGTTTACGTGCATCGCTTAAACAAGCTTGCCTTTAATCACGTCATCGGGGAGCTTCAGAATCGTTGGGATAGAGCTTTTGTTAGCCCCGGTGAGATGGTTGGTGTTCTCGCTGCCCAGTCTATTGGTGAGCCTGCTACCCAGATGACACTCAACACCTTCCATTTTGCTGGTGTATCTTCTAAGAACGTCACTCTGGGTGTGCCGCGTCTCAAGGAGATTCTGAATTTGGCCAAAAATATCAAGACTCCCAGCATGGCCGTCTACCTGGACACCAAACTGGGTACACAGGAGCAGGCCAAGAAGCTTCGTAGTTTGGTCGAGTATACCAACCTGCGCTCCGTCACATCGGTTACCGAAATCTACTATGATCCCGAGGTACAGGCAACAAACATCGCCGAGGATGTGGACATGGTTGAATCTTACTTTATGATTCCCGACGATGCCCAGGATACCATTCACCGGCAGTCGCGCTGGCTCCTCCGTATTACTCTTGACCGCCAGAAACTTCTGGACAAGGAAATCAAGATCGATGATGTCGCTGCGTGTATCAAGGAGGAGTACTCAAACGATTTGGCCATCATCTTCTCTGACAACAACGCCGACGAGCAAGTCATTCGTATCCGCACCATTCGTCAAAATGATGACAAGGACGAGGATTCTGACACGAAGATTGAAGACGATGTCATGCTCAAGCGACTGGAAGCTCACTTGCTTGATACTATGACTTTACGCGGTGTTCCTGGCATCGAAAGGGCCTTCTTGACCAAGGGCACCCGCTTGATTGAGGATGAAGACGGCTCCGAACTGGCTCTCAAGGATAACCCGAAGTGCACACAGTGGTACCTGGATACCAGTGGTTCAGCACTCCGAGAGGTACTCGCTGTCCCCGGTGTCGATCCCACCAGAACCTACAGCAACGACCTGTACCAGATTACTGAGGTATTCGGTGTCGAGGCTGTACGATCTGCGCTGGTGAAGGAGTTGACCAACGTGTTGGCTTTTGACGGTTCGTACGTCAATCATCGTCATATTGCTTTGCTGTGCGACATTATGACCTACCGTGGTGTCATTTCGGCCGTCACGCGTCACGGTATTAACCGGGCCGACACTGGTGCTCTGATGCGTTGTTCCTTTGAAGAGACTGTCGAAATTCTACTCGAGGCTGCCGCTACCGGCGAACTCGACGACTGCCGTGGTATCTCCGAGAACGTCATGCTTGGTCAGCTTGCGCCCATGGGCACCGGCAACTTTGATGTCTACTTGGATCCTAAGATGCTGGAGACTGTCATTTCCGACAACTCTCGCATGGGCCTCATGCCTGGCATGCCCACTAAGGAAGGCGAGGGCGAGGGTGCTGCCACACCATACGACAGTGGCTCGCCGATGGGTGACTCTGGTTACCTTAGCATGGCTTCGCCTGCTGCTGGTAACTTCTCTCCTATTCAGGGTGCTGGCTCAGAAACACCTACTGGGTTCAATACCGAGTATGGCGGTGGCTTTGGGGCCAATGGTTCGATGAGCCCGTACTCGCGCGGCGCTACTAGTCCCTTCAGCACCTCGCCCACGTCGCCATTCAGCGCAGGCATGGGAGGCTACTCGCCATCGTCGCCCAACACGGGTTACTCTCCTACGTCGCCGATGCTAGACGGCGGTGCTCGTTACGCCACCTCTCCGTCATTCAGTCCGTCGTCGCCGTCTTTCTCGCCGACGTCGCCCATGCTGCGACCTACGAGTCCGGCCAGCCCCAATTACAGCCCAACATCTCCTAGTTACTCGCCGACATCGCCGACGTCACCGCGACACTACTCGCCTACATCCCCTGCTCAGTTCAACTCGCCGACGTCCCCCAGCTACTCTCCGGCCAGTCCCAATTACAGTCCTGCGTCTCCCAACTTCCAAGGAGCTGGTCCTACTTCGCCTTCGTACTCGCCTGCGTCGCCGTCGTGGTCACCAACCTCACCCGACGCTTACTCACCCACGAGTCCAAGCTTCGGACGCAGCCCCGGCCAGCAGCAGTCGCCAACGAGCCCTGGCTACTCTCCCACTTCGCCGCAGTTCTCTCCTCGCACGCCTGGTCCCTCGGGCTCTGGTGGAGGTTCTGGAACTGGCAACCAATACTCGCCTAGCTCGCCGAATAACGAGTGATTTGACACGGAACCTCATTATTAAATAAACCAAAAACAAAAAAAAAATAAAGCCCACGCGCAAAAAGGAGTCATGCTTTTGATTGGAAACGGAAGAGACTGGAGGAGAATCGCATTTACATAGAACGAAACCCCCTTTGCATTAGAGAAAGCAGCATGTTGCAGTTGTTGGGGAGGGGCGAACTCGATGCAGAGAGATGAAGGCGTTGCAAAGCAAAAAAAGACGGGGACAAAATATTCTTTTCCTTTTCCTTGTTTTCGTGGGGGATTTTGCCTGCCCCCCATTAATTTTCAGCTTTTGTTTGTATGTACACTACGAGAGGGGAGAGAACATTCGATAGCGAAGCAGAGGAGGACACACAAACCAAAAAGAAAGAGTACACCCTTTTCAAGTCTTTTCCCTCGCTCGGTTGACAGAAGAAGAAGGGAAGATGCCAAGAATGAAGACGGAAATCATTCCGTCAGAAAAAAAAGTGAAGCAGAAAAGAAGATGAACTTGATTGATGGCTGCTGGGAGGAATCGTGCATTTATCGTGTATATGAGAGAGAACCAGATTGGAACCTGAACATCATCTCTTGCTTTTGATGCTATCCTTATCATGATTTTGTTTTACTTTGGACTGTTTTGAGGAGCGGCTATAGTTGGGAAATACACACGTCACTTTGAATGAACCGTCGTCCTGTTTGACCTGCCACGTAAGCTCTGTGACTAGCGGACGTAGAAAGGGAGCGTAGACTTGGAGACTTGGAGAACGGGCTTGGCGAGGCCTGAACTTGTGAGCTACGGGCGGGTGGTACTCGATGCATAGCGATGATGATGATGATGATGAGAGAGAGAGACAAGGGGATGTAGGAGCCTGAAGCTGGACAGGATTTCGGGTGCAAGGTAAGCCGGACAGCTGCAGGGATCGCTTACACGCAAACCTGCAAGATGTTGGCAGGCAGCAGATATCATTCGCGGCTACGGCTCTTGCTTGAAAGAGCATCATGCTGGGTTGCCCTCTTCTGTTGTCATCAGCTCATTACAGGAGAGCGGCCCCGGCACTACGGAACCCCCCCCCTCCCCAAAGTGGAACAAACGCGCTGCCAACGAGGCTCTGCCTTTGAAACGGTCCGTTTCCTCTCTGCGGCCCCCTGCTCCGGGGACCAACATCGGCAGACTACATATCAGTCCCGAGAAGGCGCATGCCGTTGACATGAGAAGCAGTCTGCCAATCGAGCCCCCTCTCCTCACGAGTCGGCCTCGTAAGCGGGGGAGAGCGGAGTTTGGGGCGTGGCCGGCCCGTCGGCCGGGGGGCCAGGCTCTCTTTTTTTTTTCTTTTCGCCCGGCATTCACGTTTCCCCTCATCTAAATATCAAAATCGAACATGTTCCGCCCAAACCGCCCAAACCGCCCAACCCGCCAATCAACGTTAGTGAGCACAATGCCCTGCCTCAACCCCCTCTCTCGACCGTTCTTCTTTGTTCTATGATCGGTGTGTTGGGCCGGACAAGGGTTCTTTGTGCGACAAAAAAAAACGAAGCAGATTGAAAGGTGTCACACGCTCCCCATCACATGATGAGCTGCGGCTGCATGGCGGGCACGGGGGAAGGCGGGAAAGAAGGACAAAGTCGCAACGGGAGAGGGGGATAAAAAAAAACAAGGATGTAAAGGATGGTGAAAGTAAACGAGAGTGGGCAAAAGGGAGATACGGATGAGGCGTTCTTCTACTTCAAGCCACTGGCCGCAACGTAACGTGAAAGAAGCGAGCGGTTAATCAAAGTCGGCCACTGGCTCGTTAGCCATGTTGGAGAATGAAGCTAAGCTTTTCATGTACATGCAGGTGTTGACAGCAAGCAGCGTTTTGGGCAGAGCAGCAGCAAGACATGTTACATGTAGCCAATAAGAAAGATTAACAGGAAAAAAAAAAAAAGGAGAAATGAAGTTTAGGTTCGGGCATAAAAAACAGGCGGGAAAAAAAAAAAAAAGGTTCGCCGACTTTCCGCGGGCGCGCGCTTCTTTGCCCTGGCATTGGTACGGACATGGCCGGGGTCCTTGCAACGACGACGGCGATGACGCGCCGGAGCTGCGACGGCGACTCTGGAAAGAAACTGAAAGAAGAAAAAGAATGATGTCAATTTTGCCTTGACAGTTTTTTGATTTTATTTTTAGAAAAGGCTCAAGTTTATCATACACGCCCCCCCCCGCTTGCCTTTTGCTGTTTGTGTGAGGCGTGTTAGTCGACGATGAGGGGGGGGGGACACGGCACGCAAAAAAGACTTGGCTCATTCCTCTCGACGAGCCAATCCGCGATCAAGAGAGGGTAAAAAGCACAAAGATCCCTCTAATAATCTCGCAGAATACGGTATTTTATGCCCGCGGCCGTCCTTTTTTCCAGTTCTTGTCCGTTGGACCACCGACGACTCACAGAAGCTAAATACAGAAACCCACCCGGTCGCATAACGGGCCTCGAGGCGCTGAAAAAAGTAAAAAACCTTCCGTGCTTCTTGATGTTCCTTTCTTTCTGTCAGATTGTACAAAACGGCGTGGCAAGTTTTTCAGTCCGCGTCACCGTACTAGTCGAGAAAGAGAGAGGGGGGGGCAAGCCGGGCCGCCGCCGCCTTCCAATCTCATGTACATGCGGTTGTGCATATTCGATGCTTCCCCTCCCCCGTCCCTTCCTCGTTGTGGCAACGAGTTCACGCAAGGCACAAGGTCTCGGCGGTCCCGGCGCACCAGCCTTAGGGGGAAAGCAAACATGTCACACAACACATCGTAATGCCGTCGGCAGTTGACCATGAATGGCCCCCAAGCGGCCGAGCTGACGTCGAGCTGGTCCAAGGAGGAAAAAAATGACCCCTCACGTCTTACATGGCAGCTCGACATCCCGCGGCGCACAACAATCAATAAGACAAACAACACGGCTCTTTACGCAAACTGCAGGCTTCGCAAGTTGTATACATTCATGAAACATCACATAGGAAGCGCAAAAGTGGTGGGGAAAGCAATGGGTTTCTTGTCAAAAGATTGTGTGTAAAACCCGTCCCCCACTAACTGACTGTTCAAATCATCAAGTGCTCAGTGCCAACGCCACACTCCAGCTTGTGACTGCACATTCCTGTTCAACGTGTCCCATGTCCTCAGTCCTAAGAAGAATTGTCTCAAAGTTCAGAGAAAGAAGAAAAGTAGAGAGTGAATAGAGAAAATTCCGCCGCATAGCGACGTAAAAAGGGCGCGAGAGCTTGCAAAAAGCACACTCTCTTGCAGAGAAGAGCAGATATATGAAAGTTGGTGCCGCGAAACAAAGTGGGCCAAGCGAAGGAAGAGAATGAAAGTTGTCAAGTAGCCGTCATTGAGATATTCATGTTTGTTGCCGAATGGAGGCATGCTTGCCGCGAGGCTATCTACGCATGTGCTGCTTGTATGGTCGTTGTTCAG
The DNA here is from genome assembly GCA_024472245.1 of Beauveria sp. NWAFU-1. Taxonomy (NCBI): domain Eukaryota; kingdom Fungi; phylum Ascomycota; class Sordariomycetes; order Hypocreales; family Cordycipitaceae; genus Beauveria; species Beauveria sp. NWAFU-1. Next base: position 4,930,281 of record JANBXD010000001.1, on the reverse strand, counting down.
GACTGGGACCGGGTTTCGTAGCTGAAGAGACACTGTTAGTGCACCTTTTCCGGTCAAGTGTCAAATCAGCAATCCAGGGGAAAACTCACAAAAGGGCAATTGATTCAGCAGTGCACACATCTTAAGAGCTTTTCGGGCACTGAGGGCGGCCGCAGCTGCCCTCCCACACCTGGGTGCCTTTGGGGATCACAGTAGAGCAGCCGCAGGTAGGCTTCTGCTCAGTATCCTGAGAAGTGCATCCGCACAGAGTCCACTGCTGGGAGGTGACCCAAACGCACATTATTGCGGTATTTATGTTGCGGTTTGACGTTGAGTGCGGTATATGATGCTACCGAGACGAGGTAGCAGAAGAAAGTTGAGACTTGACGAAGCTTTGCCCGTCAAATCAGACTGGCTGTAGATGAGATTGGGGTTCAATCGGTTTCTTGAAGAGGCAGGAAGGTGTCTTGTGCAGATTGCAAGCGAAGAGGAGTGAGTGAGTTTGGTGGTGAAGGGATTCCAGAGGAGGAGGACGAAGACTCCTTAAATATTCCACGATTGAGGCATGAACTTTGCAGTGAAGAGTATCTTGTACTTGCTCGCCATACTATGACAAAGTGTATCGAGCCAACGCAACTACCTTGATGCAGCATATACAGAAAGCGGAAGTCGGGATGGAGGCGGGTGATTGATCCGACCAGTCTCGTTTGCGATGAGTTTTTTCCACTTGTAGACCCCGGTCAGAAGGTGACGCCGTCGGAGAAGAAGCGTTAGTTGATTGCTTATATTCTCAATGTTTGCAGCGTTGTTCAAGTTCAAGCTCAGCCAGGCGTAGGGCTGGGGTTGACGAGTGAGATGGTGGGGGGGTGTACTTGCAGAGTACTCGAGATGCAGATTGGAGACGATGTTAGTCGACTGGTCGGGCCGCGGGTTGGGTCGCTTTGGCAAGGATATGGGCAAATCATCTGCAGAAAAGAGACATTGAGGTGCTGAATGGAGATATAAGAATCCAGATCAGGTAGGCGGGCGTCTTCGGCGTTCAGAGCTTGGCCGAGTTACTCACGTCAAAGTCGAGCCGCACCCAACATTGTGCACCCCAACTTGGTTGTGCACCCCGGCCGCTGTGGAGATGAGGGGTGGCTACTATTCAGTACTGGGAGTAGAGAAAGGCAAGATGAGGAAAACTAGGCAGACGCCCAAGAGAGGGGATAGTGAGAGCCGGGGCAGGCGCGTGGGCCGCAGCGGACAGAGGACATGACGGCTCGACGGGAGCAGGTGAGCAGGGCCAACATCTCATAGCAGCCCCGGCCAGGTCGTCTACCCTCGCGGACACACGCACACACGCATATCCGCCATTGCCTCCTCTACAGAAAGATACAGGCGCGAGCTGTGGTTGGCAGTCGGCGCAGGATTGCGCATGAGAGGCGCCACGACGGAGCAGGTGCCAGGTGCACCAAGTGGAGAGACAATGGGAGCGATTGAGCATCTAAGATTGACGGGCTTCGTTCCTCGTTCGCCAGGCTAAGGCTGGCCGCCCCGTATTCCGCCATGGGAGCGGCGGGGATCCAAGTGCTTTCTCTCTGGCAGCGACCCGCTAACACAGCAAAGCCGACATATTGTCAAACTATTGACAAGTTTGCCTATTAGCTGCATGTAAGTGAGCGTGAATCGGAGTGCGCATACATGGAGCATGGCAAAAGGCAGGCAGCATTGGCCCCCACGGCAGATAAAATGATCCATGCATGTAGAGCTGTTTGACTTGAGCATGGCTGACGAGATGATCCCCGATGTTTCTGCGCAAATGTAGGAGGGGTGACGGGGCTGTAGCTATCGAACCCGTGGGCTGGGGAACTGCGACAAAATAGGCAGCTCGAGCGCGTCATTGGCGACAAGCGTAGCCGTTGCTGTGACGTTTCTGGGCGGCAAGCGCCTGGAGAAGAGTTTTGAGTGGAAGAAGGGGATTGACCTTGGACCTTGGTGCTTGGCGGGGTGGAGTGAAGCGAGGCGTCGACTAACAGCAGCGGGGAGCCAACTTGTGGCGTCAAGGATGTCGGACTAGAAGTTTTTCTCTTGTCGTTTACGGTGTCGTTGGTAGCTTACGAGTTGACTGAGGCAGATGCAAAAGCCCGAGACAATTTCGTGTTCGCGAGCTTGGAGCAGCAGCGTTTTAAGTGGCAGTCGGCGTTTGTGCCAGGCAAAGTCCGACAGCCACTCGCGGGCCTGAGAAGGACTGGACTCGGAGCTGGATTCTGAGCTAGGACTTATCCATCTACCAGTTAAAACACAAGATTAGCAGGGTCGAAGGGTGATGTAATCTACTAGATGCATGGTGGGCAAAGACGGTGCCTGCGTGCTTACTGGCGTGCGCATTGCCGATGTGGTGCTTGCTCAGGGACGACTAACACGAAGGGAACGCACATGACTGCGCACCCACCATCTTTTCGAATACGGCTAAATTGCTCGAGGTGCAGCATAGCTAGAACGGATTTTTGGATGAAGATAGAGAGGCAACGGGAAGTGGGTTGATTGATGCAAGCCTCGTGAGGAGTCGAGCAGTCAGAAGAGATGGTCAAGATTGACGGGCCGGCAGCTGGCAGCTGGCAGTTGGTAGCTTGCAATTGGTAGCTGGCAATTGGCCATGCTTCGCCTTATGCACCTCGTCGGCAGCCGGCGGCTGGTCACAGGCGCATGCAAGTCTGTCACATCTCTTCCATCAGATAGGTAGCAAGATAGATACTTTGCCTGTATAGTTTGTCGCTATTTTCGTTTATTTTGTTACATTTTCTCTAAACCGTATTTTACCTAATTTCCGATCGCCCTTTTCTTCCCCGTCTACTACACACTGTAGCGCAGCCCCAGGCCATTGTGTTTCGCGAACCAGTGGTCCACTAACTAGGTGGTTAGCAACTCGCCTGAGGCACCCACGGAATCCACCATAATGGGCCGTTTGCTGTGTTGTTCCGATGACTTCACCCCCAGCTCCCCTACCTTGCCAAATCGCTCATCTTTTGCCATTGTTGCATCGCGGCTTACTGATGCGTAAAGTCCCGAACTATCTGAACCGTCTCAAGATACCCATTAGATATCTATACCTCTGCAAACTCTGACATAGCTTGCCCTGCCGCAGCAATCAATACCGCCCAACCCTTACCTCGCAAGCAACGACCTCATCGCGCCACCGTCACACAACAGCCAAATTTTCTGGCCCCCGAAAGGCGTCAATTGCATCCTTTACTTCGATGCCGTGCTCGTACATCCTTTCTCGACTTTGTCTTGCATCTTTGCGCATAAACGGGGGCCACCGCGGCCCTGTCGTGGCCTGCAGTACAGTTGGGCCAATCACTGGCCTCGTTCCCGCGCAATTTCTCTTGAACAAATTTCCCGGGCGTTCGGAATGCCGACATGACTATCCGTCTTGCCCGACATCTGGTAAAACATCCTGAACCAGCATTATTTTGCGTCCGAGGCAGCTCATCACTCGCCCCATTAAGCTCACGATCGTCACGTTGACGCGCTCATGCGACCCAACATGCGGCCATGATGCATGGCACCGGCACTGCATAACTTGCCGCGCAACCAAGAGTTTTGTTGGTACCACATTTCCGTTTACCATATTCCGCATCATACTACCGGCGGCAACGGCGGCGGCGGCTAGTGAGCGAGCCAGCCATGCTCCATCCGAGCTGCTCGGCTCGCCATTTCACTGCGAGACTGTTTTGCCGCCGCTCGTGTAATCTACGGCCCAATACAGCCGCCCTTGCACATTCCTGCAAAGTCAAGTGACTGCCTGACCTGAATCGCGCATTCTTCGTTCTCGCATGCTTGGCACTGTATACAAGCGACTTCTCATAGCGACTTTCCATGGGGCAAAGTTGCATTTTCTTGATGACATCAGGTTATCTCCGCCCTCATGGTATTGCACACTAATTCATTCCTATGGCATTCGGTACTCTCTCGACCCGCAAGAGAACATCGGCAAATATTCGAATCGGATCCTTCAGAGCAGAACAGCTGATACACTCTGCTAACTCGTCAACCTTACATGAGCCCTGCGTATGTAAGCTCTTATATTGCCGCTGTATGAGCCGGCGCCAGGGTCGTATTTCCCCGCTTGATTCATCTGCGACGTTGCCTTGGTGTCGAATCAAGGCACTTAGTTACAATTCATGACCGCGCCAAACGCGAGCAACTAGCCAAACTGAGGTTGGTAGCGTTGCGCATTGTGATGAACCACGTCTACGAGTCTACTAACCAATCAAGCTTCTGCGTAAGCGCCCAAATTGCTGGCTTCGGCAACCCCCCCACACCGGCCCTGTAGGGCTCAGCTTCTTGACTGGGGTACAGTATGGACTGCCCAGACCACTAGAAGCCAACGCTGATGTTGCTTGCTGGCAGTTGAAAAGCTGAGACCTGCATCGGTCAATTGAAGATATAGTCGCCGGTGACTGCATGAGCGAGAAACAAGCCGGCTGCCACCCCGCGGGCGGCCGAATGATGGCACATACTTCTTGTCGGTCTGCGACGTACACATGACTATCAAGTACGATGTAAGCCGCGTTGGGAGGAGGTAGCATGGGAGAAAAGACGGTGTGGAGGCGCTGCCATCTGCATCTCTGCAAGCTCAATCACCAACAACGCTACGATTGTGGACCGATGAAGGCCGCTGCTTGGTCTTCCTCCCGCTGAGAGTCGCATGTGCTAGCCCGAATGCAGAGGACATGAGCGACTCGTTGTATGCAGTGCCTACTGTTAGGTGCGATGGGCCGTCTCGTGATGCCTTGCTGTTCATCCTAGGCTTGACATGTACAACGCTGATACATACGCCTCGATAAAGCTCATGCCAAGACCGACGGGTGAATTGACCTTCTGCATGTGGAACCATACGAGAGATGGTCCCAAAAGAGCGTAAAATCGAGACACGGCTGTTGTCCATGGTACCAGCGACTTGATGTTCTCGATGTTGGCCCGCGATGGGGCCGGGCTGCTCGTTGTGGCTTCTGGCCCTTGTTAGCTGGATTGTCAATAGGTGATTCTAGGGACTACCCAGCCACGCGCACTTGCTCATTCAAAGATGCGTTCCAGAAGTTTGACAAGTCTACCGGCAACATGGCTTGCTGACGTTGAAGAAGCGCAACATATAATCGAAGCACATGATGCAAATCGTGAGTCGTGGGTTGAAAGAGTTATGCATGAAACAAGGTTGTTCTAACAAATTTTTAGTTGATACATGAGATGACCGGTCTTCTCGAACTCTATGCAGCCTACGGCTCAACGATACGCCCTCACCAGTGGCAATTGGCTGGAGATGTTGAAAGAGCTGTCCAGCCATGCCAGCCCTCGCCATTGTTCCTAGCGCGGGGTAACCTACACGACCGGAGCCAACTGGAAAATTCTCCACGATACTGGTTGCACCATCAGCTGTCGCGGCCGGCTCGTATCACTGGCGACTAGACTCGTAGTCACAAAACGCAAGGAAGCTTGACCCAAGATCAAGGACAATCGACCCGTACGCAGCACGATACGCTTTGGCTCAGCGCAGCACCTGCACATGCTGGTGGCGCTCCGGTAAACTCTACGCGTGTAACCGATGTGCCTATATGTGCTTCTATTATGTCGTTTTTTGGCCGCAAGTGGAGTAGAGTTTGTGGGGAGGCGAATCGGTACTCGGGCATCAAGCGTTGCATCAAGCAAGCATGAAGCGTTTCCACCCGAAATCTCAAAAACGCCCATCTGCAGCGCCCAGGCGCTATTTTTTCCGTTTGGTTCCGGCGCGGTGCAAGATGCTATTGGACGAGCGGCTTACACGTCACGAACGGATGGGAAAAATTGCAAAGGGCAAGCGGGGAGAAAATTGGGCGCGCACTGCCCAGACCAATGGCTGTCGTTACAACACACGTGGATAATCGGCAGTTTGCTCCTTTGTTTTTTGGCATGTGTCGGCACAGGGCGCTGCTTGAGCCGTCGCCGCCCGCGATTGGCGCAAGATGGCGAGCTCTGTGAACCGTGAGAATGGCCACGCCATGCAACAGCCACGAGTGAGAAATGACTATTTCACCGCACACAGAGCGTGTGACAGCTGCCATAAGAGTGAGGGGGTGTCTTTGGTTCGTCAAAACCCCAGGATTAGCGTTCAGATGCCCACGCTGTGCCAGGGCGTACTTTTTGGTCAGCATGTCGGCCCTGTCTACACGGGTGGCACGGCCTTTGCTAATCCCATGTCGTAGCTGACGCCACCGAGAGCAACCAGACTAATCTGACTATGGATTACTCCATGGTTTCAGAGATATGTGGGTGTGGAAGAGAACCTTGTGTGACTGAAGAAGGAATATAAAAGGACGTGCATGGCCCCGATTTTGTTCCACGGCCATTCCATTCTTTGCAAACCCAAGCCTTGACGAATTCTTGTCGAGATTCCTAGATTTCTACTTGATTTGTGATAGCCAGTTGCCTCATTTCCATTCATATACGCGGATACATCTACAGTGTTCTGCCACGATATCCACGTCGCAGCTTCAGTCTCCGTCTTGCACATTCACACACCGCTATACCATCAAACTCTCAAACTCTTTTCGACACACGCACCAAAACATGTCTTCTTCCATCCAGAACCAGTTCCTCATCCTCTCGCCCGAGATTCGCCCTGCAAAGGCCCAGCCCGCCGCCGCCGCGCCGCGATTCCTCTCCCTCGCCCCGGACGTGTCGGCCTCGCACCCGCGCGCCCAACGCACCCGCGCCGACAGCGACGCCTCGTCCTCGGCCGCCAGCGCCGCCAGCCCGACGCTCGCGGCCGTCGATGCGGCCGTACCCGTCGCCAACACGCGCGTGCTCAAGCTCAGCCCCGTGCACTGGGGCGCCCACGTCGAGGACCACCAGGGCGACTACCACGACCTGGTCCGGTCTGCTTAGATGGGGTAGAGAGGGGAGGGAAGGCGAGTTAATGGCACGGTCTGGCTGGGGTTGCTGGAGAGGGGGGGGGAACACACACCCAAAGGGAAAAGTCTATTACAAGCTTAACACTGGCTTTAATTCCGGTTTGATGCATTGCGTACCCATGAAATGTGTCTGAGACAACATCTCAGGTGCGGAAACACACCACGCGCGCGCGGACGGCAGGGGTGTCGAGAGCCGGGAGGCGGAAGTGGAAATAATTTGAATCTGCATATGAAGCACGTTTTGAATCTTTGCTTTTTATTTTGCTTTTGCTACCTTTTTTTCTTCTTGGCATGTTTTACGAAATCCTTTTTTCTTACGACGGCACTTGAAATTGCATCACACGAGAGAGATGACCGGCACAAATCAGAGACAGAATGATGACACAACTTTGAATGAAACTGGGAACAAACATTGACTAAAATAAACTTGTCGATGAAACTAATGTGCATACTACATGACTCGTATCCATCTGATGAAAATTCCCCTCATCATTTATGCCCCCTCTTTCTGAATATTGAGCGCAACATCAATCACACCGCAGCGGCCGTGCAGGGTCGTAACCGAATCCACGGGGGCCGGTTTACAGAGATACCAGTTGACAGAACCCACCCCTGTCGTGCTTATCTCTGCGTTCAATTTCTGGCACAGATTGTTTGGTCGAGATGCCTCACACGGTTGCAACGCGTTTCTTGGCGTCATCCCATTCCTAACAACTCGCAATCCTAGACACAGGCGGTGTGGAAACGTGCAAGGACGACTTGTCACGTCGTGCAGCGACTTGGGGCGAAAGAGGGGACGGGGTTAGTCTGCAACGCACATAATAAAAAACAGGGAAGAAGCTCGCCCAAAGGTATTGTCATCGGAATACCGCCGACTTTCCCGGAATTCGTGCCCTGGGCCCCCCCTTGGAGCTAGATCGCCAAGTGATGGATGGCAGATTTCGCCCGCTGAAGCGGTAGCGTCTGGGACCCTTCCGGCTTTAGTCAGATTCTGTTGCCAAGTCCCCTGCATTGCGCAAATGGCATGACGCAGTAATAAAATGGCGTGCAATGCTGAGAATACAGCTCGTGGCAAAGGGACGTTTGCGTATTGGGCTGTCCGAGTCCAGAGAAAAGGGTGTCACTGTGTCACATCGAGCGTAATAAACGTGCCCGCTTACCTGGCTTGAGCGCAGATCTGACGAGATTAGTGTCATCGGGAAGGTACCACCCCTGTCACAAATTGCGTAAGCTTCTTTTTGTCTTGTTCGAGTTTGCTTCTGCCAACTCAGAGCTTTGCGCAAGCTGTCAAGGTGGTTGGGAAGCTCTTTTCAATTCGCCATGAAAGTATTGTATAACTCCACACAGTCAATCTAGGTCTTTCCGCAATGATAGACCGAGATGAGCAACTGAGCACAACCACACTTGGCAGACCGGGTTTCGTAAGGTCTTGTTTCACACAACCACCCTGTCTAAGTGTGGTATCTTCCAGACCAATTGGCTGGGCAGTGTTGTACGTGCTCTGAACTGTGCAACATCACATATCCCATGCCCCCTGAACAAGCCCGCGAAACAAGACCGAATGACGTAGATGAGTATCGCAACACTCGCCCGGCTGCATCTTCAGGCCCGGCTGGGACGAGGCTCGGCTTCTGACCTATGAGCCGCCGTGCTGACTCCTTCAGGATCTAGAACCTCCCGAACAATAGCTTGCCAGTCAACTCGTGTAATAGCAGGACATTCTGTCCCCCACGTGTCAAAATACAAGCCCTTATCATGGTACTTGCACCAAGCGGGCGGGTGTCCTCTTGTCAAAAAGAGTCGCGATGATTCGAGGTCTGGATCTGCCAACACCTGAAGGAAGCCCCTCAGCGGTGGCTTTGTAAACATGATTGCATCTCTGCTTGAGAACGACGTCGAAGCGCGGGAGTTTCTCACTCCAATATTGCCTCCCCTGGGGTTTAAATCAGGCAACCGATACAGGAGCGTAATGCTCAACAAAGCAAGATGTCCGGCGAGGATCATGTCAGAGAGCACCGGGGTGACAACCTGATCGATCCATCCGCGGTGACGTCCCACATCGAGCACAAACTTGCGTATTCTTCGCCGTGCTGAGGATGTCACAAAAAGCTGGAGCTTGCCCATCCCTCGCCTCTCCTCTGCAGCCAGAAAGTCCGGCACGTCAATCGAATCCTCAAACAACCCAGGCTGCGTGCGCGCCCCGCGCCCTGGCGCATCTCTGTGAGAGTACGTCTGCAGCATCTTGGCCTGAAGCGCGCCGTGCTTGCCGGGCACAATGGACAGCTTGAACGTGTTGAGGCTGTACAGCATCGGACAAGCAATGGCGTGCAGGTGCGGATGCACGAGTAGAAGCGACCTCGCCACCTCTAGCTGGTCGCCAAGCTCACCGTGATCTGGGCAGGGACAGAGCTCAATGGCCGAGTCGAACTTGACCAGCGGCGTCAGAATGAGCGCGAGAACATCGATGGGCAGGTCGAGCAGGTTCGTGGTTTGGCCGCCGGCCATGACTGACAGTGCCACGGCCCTCGTGAGTGGGCGGGCCGAGAGCTTATGCAAGAAGACGAAGCTCGGTCGTCATTTTATCGAGCAAGACACGAGGCTGCTGCAAAATAGAAGCCTTGCGTCCTGACCACACAACGCATTCGGCAAACGCCTCCTATTGTTGCAAATGGCTGATGAAGAAGCAGAGTTTGGTACTTTCGCGGCGGGGTTTAGAACCACCGGTACCTGCATTACATCAGGCGCACTGCCCGGTGTCATCCCCCAAAATCCTAGTGCCGTTCAAATCATCGCGTAGCGGCATCTTCCATAATTGAAATTGAACAAGTAAAAAAATCGTATTTGGCCATTCTACCGAGTCTAATCATAATTCACAAGTTACAGTTCTGTCTATTGCTCGTTGTCAGGCCCGCTCGCTCAAGCACTTTGGGCTTTCGGTTCTTTCAAACGCAGCAGAGACAATCTGTCCTTGCTTGCTTCCTATGCTCCCGGGTCAAACTTCCTTCGCCCACCCTCTGTTGAACTTTTTCGTTATATAAAATCGACATTTTGGTAACCGACATCAAGACGTGGCATAAGAACCATCCCAAGATTTTCCTTGAACACCTGGTCCAATTCAGCGCTTCATACAAAAAACAGCCCCTGCTTCTCCCGTCATTCATTAAACCATCATCAGTAGCTTATCAAAACGTGCTACCAACAGGCTGAGCTGGGTAAAGACATTTATCGGGAGGTCATGGCCTTGGTGACAAGGCGCTTGAGGGTGAGCTCCTGCTTCTTGAGTTCGTCAGCAGACGAGTCGTTGAGCTCGAGAGCGGCCATGGCATCGCTGATGGCACCCTCAATCTTCTCCTTCTGGCCACGCTTCATCTTGAGGGACAAAGTCTGGTCAGAGACAATCTCCTCAACACGGCCGATGTAGGACTCGAGCTGCTGCTTAGCCTCGAAGCGCTTGCTGAAAGCCTCGTCGTTGCTCTTGAAAGCCTCGGCATCGCTGACCATCTTCTCAATCTCGGCGGTGGAGAGCTTGCCGACAGAGTTGCTGATGGTGATGTTGGCGCTGCGGCCAGAGGTCTTCTCAGTGGCAGTGACCTTGAGGATACCGTTGACGTCGACCTCGAAGACACACTCGAGGGCAGCCTCACCGGCGCGCATGGGAGGAATAGGAGCGAGGGTGAATTCACCCAGAGAGGTGTTGTCCTCGCAGTTGACACGCTCACCCTACAGAATTAGTTAGCCGGGGCGATTCAAATTTAACGCAGATGATAAAACGGCTTACCTGGAAAACGGGGAACTGGACAGTCTGCTGGTTGTCGGCAACAGTAGTGAAGGTTCTAAAAAGCATGTTAGCATTTTGTTTTTTGCATATACACTTGGAATCGAGGTTTCTTACCTCTTCTTCAAGCACGGGCAGGTGGAACCACGAGGCACGACGGGAGCAAAGATGTTGCCCTCCATGGCGACACCGAGAGACAGAGGAACGACATCGAGAAGCAGAAGGTCGGAAGCTTCGCTGTCCTGAGCCTTTCCGGTTAAGATGGCGGCCTGGACGGCAGCGCCGTAAGCGACGGCCTCGTCGGGGTTGATGCTCTTCTCGAGCTTCTTGCCACCGAAGAACTCAGAAAGGAGCTTCTGGATCTTGGGGATACGGGTGGAGCCACCGACCAGGACGATCTCATCGACCTTGGACTTGTCCATACCGGCGTCCTTGAGGACCTGGCCGACGGGCTCAATGGTGCCAGAGAAAGCCTTGGCGTTGAGCTCCTCGAAACGGGCACGGGTGATGGTGGTGGTGAAGTCAGCACCGTCGAAGAGAGAGTCAATCTCGATGGTGGCCTGGGCACCGGAAGACAGAGTACGCTTGGCGCGCTCGCAAGCAGTGCGGAGACGGCGGAGAGCACGAGGGTCGTTGCTCAGGTCCTTCTTGGACTTGCGCTGGAAGTCCTTCTTGCAGTGGTCAAGAAGGTTGGTGTCAAAATCCTGACCACCAAGATGGGTGTCACCAGCGGTAGCCTTGACGGTGAAGACACCGCCCTGGATGTTCAGGAGAGAAACATCGAAAGTACCACCACCAAGATCGTAGATGAGGACGTTGCGCTCCTTGTCAGACTTGCCAGCACCGAGACCATAGGCAATGGCGGCGGCGGTAGGCTCGTTGATGATACGGAGGACGTTGAGGCCAGCAATGGCACCGGCGTCCTTGGTAGCCTGACGCTGGTTGTCGTTGAAGTAGGCGGGGACAGTGATGACAGCCTTCTCAACCTTCTTGCCAAGCTTGGTCTCGGCAATCTCCTTCATCTATAGCGGGCGTTAGCTGATTGCGTGCGAAGAAGCCGAGGTTACTAGGCAAACGTACCTTGAGGAGGACCATGGAGGAGATCTCCTGGGCGGAGAAGGACTTCTTCTCGCCGAGGTAGTCGACCTCGATCTTGGGCTGGCCATCATCGTCAAGGACCTTGAAAGGCCAAGACTCGATGTCCTTCTTGACGGTAGGGTCATCGAAGCGGCGACCAATCAGACGCCTGAGAGAGAGATATCAGCAAACTGCATGGTTAGGGATATGTGAGCCGAGGCATCAGAAACTCACTTGGCATCGAAGACGGTGTTGCGGGGGTTCATGGCAGCATTGTTCTTGGCGGCCTCACCAATCAGACGCTCCTTGTCGGTAAAGGAGACGAAAGAAGGAGTGGTGAAGGAACCCTGCTCGTTGGCAATGATTTCGACATTGCTACCCTCGTAGATGGCAACGCAGGAGTAGGTGGTACCTGTGAGAAGAAGCGAGATTAGTATCAGAATGCTGTGATTACGAATTTGCTAATGCTCGTCTCTTCTTTTGCCGTTACGGCGGCGTGTGGAAAAAAATAATACACTGCTCAGGCGGCGCAGAATTTTTGCGCTTCCAATTGGCAGCCACAACGCACAAAAACAGAGCAGCAGCAGCAATATTGCAAGGGAGAAGGGAGGGGAACGAGAGTGTATGCGTACCCAGATCGATACCAACGGCACCGTCGTAAACTTCATCCGCCATTTTGATTAAGGTGTTTGATATGCCCGTCTGTGATGTCTTGAGAGGGATGGAGGATGCAAAAGGAAGAGGAGCCCAGAGACGAGGGACGTGGGGTTACGGTGAAAGAAATTCAGCAGCCCACCACCAAAATTTTTGTGCTGGCCTGAGAATAATTTTTCGGGGCTCTTTTTTTTCTTGCCGCTGTACGGCAAAGGCGAGGGAAAAAAGCGGAACTTTTGAGATAGTTGGCCAGCAACAAGGACAAGCTAGACCATTCTTAGAATAGCGCATTCGCCTGAGTTTTCTGTAGCGCACATGTTATCTTATCGATTAATCTTTTTTAGCTTATCAGTATTGGCAAGTATTGCTGCGTGTCTGTTGGAAACAATCTCGGTTGCAATTGCGTGCCATCTCATCACGGCAGGCACCTGCGCAAATTCTCTATGCCTTATCCGCCTTGAGACCCAGCGCCTTGGCCTCGTCAGCAACCGTCGCTGCAATGGTAGACTTGAGGTCTGCACCCTTTGCCTTCCATCCGAGGTACTTTTCAGCACGCTGCGGGATCCCCTTGGAGTTTCTGCCAAAGCTGGGCGCAGTAGCACCCGCAATACTCTCAGCCTCCTTCAAAGTGACAGTCTTGGTCGTGGCCCCAGACTGGTATCCCTGCTCGGCAGCTTCATCTAGAATCCATTGCGACACGTCCGACCATCGATGCACTCCGTTGGCCGCAAAAAAGTACCCGTGAAGGCCAAAGATCTCGGGGTTCTTGCCCTTCTTTGGATCCTGACTGGCGTCCAGAAGCTTTCCAAATAACTGCGCCAGATCGTCAATGTGTACATTGTCCCACTCAGTCTCGCCTTTGCCGACCACCGGTGCGTAGCCTTCCTTGAGCGTGGTCCTGGTCAGGTCGGGCACCTGGATGCTCCGCGTGTTGACTGGTCCGGAGCCCTTGCCGTAAATTGTAGGCGGGCAGATGATGGCAACCTTGACGGCATCGGAGATGGTCTGTTGGACTAGAATGTCAACGTTTCGATGATGGGCGTAGTCAGGCAGAGTCACTAGACGCTCCACATCGTCAATGTCGCGATAGGTCTGTTCTGGCAGTGGTGGCTCGCCTTCGCGACCGTGCTTCTGGTCGTACCAGGTTAGAATCGAGGTACCACAGAGATGAATCCAGTAGCCAGGCTTCTCTGGTGTATGGCCGCGTTCTAGGCCCATGGCAATGGCCGTTGCCCCTGGAACATTGTCTGAAGAGTCGGCAGTGTCTGCTGCCGTCAGTTCTGAACAGTCCGTGGAGAGTGAAACGTACGGATCACAACATCAGTCTTAGCAACCGCGTCCAGTAAAGTCTCAGAGTCCTCCAGCGAGCCATAGACGAAGTCGACCTTAGGGTACTTGGCCTTGATTGGCTTGGCACGCTCTTCGTTTCGCACGTAGATGCTATAAGCGTAATCGGGATGAGCTTTGTAGATATAATCAAGTACAGTGCCACCAATGTAGCCTGTCAAGTGTCAAACGTTAGAATATGTATTGCCTGCCTGCAGCATTGAAGGCCGGGAGCGTCATAGCCCCGCCATACCTGTGGCTCCGGTTCTAGAGGCATTGTTAATCGGCTGCAAGTAGCATTGGGCACATGATTTATGCTCTCTTACAAAAAGACTTTAACGGTCATGATGACTGCAGCCAACACAGATGGGAATTGCTTCTAGAATAGATGATGATGGGTGTAAAGTGATGATTTTTGGATGACAGGCTTCAGACAAGATCTTAGAGTTTATTAAAGTCGTCATAGTGAAGTGGAGGGAGCTAAAGAGCTACTTCTAGCATGGAAGCCCCGTTTTAGGAACCACAAACCGACTCGGATTATGAGACGCTATTCTGAGCACACCTAGGTAAATAGTTCTCTCAATTGACTTGAAATACTCTCGGTCCTGTGACCTGGCAGGATTTAAAAAATCCGAGAAATGCGACGACGGGACAAGTAACGCAAGCTAGATCTCACCGGTTCTTGTTTTATCCCAAAAGACAATCTATATCAATAATTACAATTACAATTACGTATAAAATCATCACTGCCTTAGCCCGTCAGAACGAATCTGACAGGCTTGACCAAGTACAATCTCGATTCTTCAAATTAATTCAAGCAAATAAATCTCGGTCTTTGCAAAGTAAATGTCAAAATACAAGCCTTTGGTGGTTCAAGGGGCAAAGCAAGCGAGCCTGCAACATAAGCTCCGAGTTTCCAAGCACTCTTGTCAGTCTCGTGATCCATGTCCATTTCTTAGGAAGCCTCGCCGATTGTGATGCCGTGGAACTTGCCAAACTGAATCCATTTGTCCTTTAGAAACGGCCAGCCCAGCACGAAGTCGGGATAAAATCCGTCCTCGTTCTGCACGATGGCACCAAGGCACCAATCCTTTTTACCTTTCGGGTCTGCTGTCGTTTTCTGGAGGACAAGGCTGGCACCCGGCATTTTATATTTCCTAAAGCCCCAATATTTTTTCGCCCCTTCCCAGACCGGATCGATGACCCGTGTTGTGTCGTTGGTGAATTCTACCGTAAAGTCAGGCAGCTTCTTGTTGCAAGGAACCTCCCAACCGCGGTGGCCGGTTGGCAACTTAATCTCCCGCGCGCGGGCGCCAAGCTTGCGGTAGTATTCCTCTGCTATACGCCGGGGTGCCAAGATGTAAGAACTGGTAGAATCCATGCCGGCATAAGAGAGCTTCTTTCGTATTTTACTAGAGCCAAAGGCGTACCCCGTCATGTTTAGCACGTGGTAAGAGTTCTGGTTCCCATCCCGAATTTTGTCGTTATTGTTGTAAACGGCTCGAAAGAGATCACCAGTATGTCGGGAATCGTCATTCAAGTTCCAGTCCATGTGGCCTGCATTTATTAGCGCTCGAATCCTCTTTGAAATAGATTTGTACATACCTCCAGACTCCTTGAAGGCAATTGCGAATCGCCAAGAGTGCCCTTGGTGCTCGTGCATATTGGTCATTATGCTCTCGGGAAGGTGTGCGCCGCGGTCGCTCCTGTAGCCCAAACCGAGGATACCGACAAAGCCATTCTCGGAAACAAAGCGGGGATGGATCTTCTTGGCGACACCGATTTCCTGGAGCCAGGGTCCGAAGGCCTGGGAGCCCTCGCCGATGGCCATGCGGTCGCGGTAGACTGTGCCCTGGATGGCACGCTTTTCCGGGTACCACAGGTCAAAGTTCTTGAAGCCCTTCTTGCGCCTCACGTGCTCGCTATGGTTGCTGGGGACCCAAACCTTCCTGTCCGCAACAGGCCACTCGCCCTCCGTGACGGGATTCGGGCCCAAGACCCAGGTGGTGGCCATGCCAATGTGGACGTCGAGCTCCAAGAACTCAGGTGGATCGCCGAATTGGACGGGGACAGTGAACCGATGGCCAAAGGGGGACTTATGGAACCTGAGAGCAAAGGTTCCATTCTGCTTGAAGTTGGGATCCTGAAGGACCAGGTCGGAAGGGGCCAAACGCTGAGGGGGGTTCAGCCCCTCGACGCTCTTTTCAAAGTCAATACCAAGCTCATCGGCAAACTCTTCACCGCGGCCGGGAGAGGCAGAGTTGACGGCAAAGACAGAGCTGATAGTCGTAACTATACCGATAAGCGCGGCACTACGCATCTTGAAGTGGTAATCGGGAGGATGACCTGGTTCACAATTAGTATATCTTTCTGTATATGAAGGCGAGCAGGGACATACAGTTTTCAGCACTGAGGGTATGTGTGTGAGAAAACCAAGATATACCAGAATATGGGGACCCGGGCGGCTTTTAAAGATGGTCTGTTCGGTCAAAATATGTCGTGTGTGTTTATTTATTGGTCGCTTACGCGTGGTGGCGTAGGGTTAACTGCAAAGTTTGGGAAGACGAACGGCTTTTTTGGCGACGCCAGCTATGACGGTGCAAATTTTCGCTCCAAGATTAAAAAACCTTGTTTCAAAAGTCTAGGACATATAGTCGTTGGTTGCCGAATTTCGTTTACCAAGTTTGAGCAATCGTCCCACGGAAGCTGTCTGGTTACCGAAGTCAAGAGTCATCGTCACAGCCCCAAAGAAATTCCAGGTAAAACAAATCTGTAGCGGCAGCGAGAGATTGATTCTTGATGATCGGGTCTACTTCAATTAGTTGTAGGGACTTGAACAATTGATGGCTGCGACTAAGGTGTAGACGAGAACTGTTGGGGCTTCACACAGCGAGATGGCTAACAATGTAGGCGAAGCCACTGTTGAACCTTGTTTTCTAATGAAAGACACTGACAGTTTTCAGCGTATCTAACCAGATAATCAATTGGTACTTTGCCTGATACCCCTTATGTGGCCAAAATTGGCTTCAGAAGGTTGTCAGGGAGGCACGCCTGTGGGCAGTGATGGCTTCCTCGCCTGGGCGCCTGCAGTCTAGCCACACTTCTTTTTTCATCACAGAAATGCACCGAATCTTTTGCTGTCGGCTGGAGGTTCTGGCTTTGGCGGCGCCTAATCAGCTGGACTTGTTACGGATGGTGGTGGGCGAGGTCGGCGGCGTCGTCGGCGCCGGCTATTGCTGCTTGTCCGATAGCGCTCTGCTAACTCCCGATTCGTTTCACGAGTTGCCCTCGCGCATTCACTTCGATACCACTGGAACCTCACCAGGTTCTGGCGCGAGGCAGCAAAGTAACAGGCTCGGACGGGAAGCGGTCCCCGCCAACAGTACCTGCAGTTCCGATTCGGCGATAACTAACAACTACCCCGCCCACTCCTTCTCAAACAGAAATAGGTAGGAAAGTACCTATTAATGCCTGCTGGCGTCCTCTCTCGAAGCTATGACCAACTTTTATCTTTTTCATCCACCACCCTTCCATCATCGCAAAATCAGCCCATCTGCCAAAGACTGCCATCCATTCTATCCAATCGCTTCATCATGCCTGACAGCTACACTTACAAGAGCTCCGGCACCAACAGCCAGGTAAGACTGCTGGAGATAAAGCGTTCAGGACATCGCGATAGCTAACTTTGGGCGAATCTGCAGGGCAACCACTACTGCGCTCGCGATTACGGCTCAAGCGCCGCTAATTCCAACTCGTACCACTACTCCAACAGGTGAGGCGTGGCCCCGCCCCCAGATAGACGCATACTATCCGACACTAACGCAATCGCAATAGCGATGGTTCCTACTACTACTCCAACCCTAATGGGAGCACGTACCACAATGATGGCCAGGGAAACGCCACTTACACCAGCGCTTCTGGCTCAAGCTCCACCTCTGGCAGCAAGAAGTAACTACTTAATGAATGCCCGACATGCTTATACTTCGGCAGTCGCTTGATCCGCGTACCTGTTTTGGCATGGCTCGAGTCTAAATATTGCACAAGTTGCCACGGGTGCTAAAACATGCTTGTCTCATTTCCTTGGTCCCGGACAGTAACGCCACAATACCATCTGTTTTCTTAAGTGCCTCTTCTACTCTACAAACTGGAGCTCAACGTATTCGTCGCTGACCTCATCGCCGACCGTGACCTCTCCACCGTATACCTTAGTACCAATGCCTCCGGTGATACCATAGGCGCCAAAGACGGCAGCACGAATACCAAACTTTCCATCCCTACCCCACGCCCAGTCCGAGATCGTCATGTTTCTTGTAAAAGGCGCAGCAGGCATAGTTCCGTCTAGACGCGCTCGCGTTAGCCTAGAAAAAGCAATCGAGGCCACGACTCGTTCACGTACCCTGCAGATAAATGGACGATATCGGTGAGCCAATCACGTTGTTGGAGTCCTCGGGCCTTGTCCCGAGGCCAAAAGTGATGCTGGTCTGGTAGGTAGTCGACTGGTCAATGTTGTTGACGAGCTTCACCGGAATCTTCTTGCCCACAGCAATCTTCTGCGGAACCTGAATGGAGATAATGGAAGCAGTGGCGCTCGAGGCCAGGGCGGAGGCAGCAACGGCGAAAGAGAACTTCATGTTCGCGGAATAGACAGTTGAATTTACAAGAAATATTTTCTTCTACTACAATGAAATAATAAAACAAGTGAAGAATCTCTATTACCGGGCTGTGGCTCTCTTTTTATAATTGATGCAGATGCACGCTGGGTTGGATGGCACGAGGTGGCCGGCTGGGCCCGTCAGCAAATGCACTCGTTGAGACCTGCCGCGGCGATTCAACAAATGCGGGTAGAGGTATAGCTGAATTCGAGAATAATAAATCAAACACCTATGAAATGATGCATTGCTCCAATATTGGTGCTGTACTTGGAAGGTCCCTTTCAATAGAGTGGCTCCTAGCATCGGAAATCTCCCCGTTTGGCAACGCCGGCAATCGGGTGCCACATTAACCACATCAACTAGTGGTTCAGCCTCGCCTGGACGGGCCATCGAGTGAAGAATTGATACAAAGTGTTATTCTGCGTTACATGAATGCCGCTAAACAGTTAAATCATGTCCGGAATCGTCTGCCTGGTGTCAGATGCTACACAACATTCTACAAATCTCTCGCCACCCACAAACAAATTCTCAAACAAATTCAAGCAGTCTACCGTCCAACAGAAAAGTAAACTGACAAAATAATTACCAGACACATGTATGCGGCGAGCTCCGCAAGCAGCACTCGCTTCAAAATTGTTCTCTGCCCGAGGGTAAAGTGCGCCATCTCGCCATGCGTGCACCAACTTATTGTCGAGTTGAAAGCGCCGTAAAGGGCAATGTTGCCGATGACGGGAAAAACCACACTTAACAGAACGACACAGAGAAATACAGACGCCAGGTTCTTTTCGCAGTCTTGTGCGTAGCGTCTTCGAAACAGAATATCCGCCCTGGCAGACTCCATCAAGCGCGTTTCGGATGCCGTAAAGAGGGACTGTTCTAGCTGCAGAGGACCATCTCTGGCTCGCCGTTCTCTGGTCGACGCCGAGAAACCGCGCAGTCGGAGAAGTCTGGGGGCGACTTGCCGAAACTCCTCGTCTGCCGACTGCCAGTACGATGCACGCGGGTCGGGAGTCTGGAGAATCTGCGACCGCCGCTTGCCACCAAGAAGCAGCAACGAAGAGACACGTTCACTGGATTCGTTCCACAGACCTTGAACATGTTAGTTTCCTCAATTGTTCACGTTAGAAACTCTTGCATACCGTGACTGCGTGGAGAGTCCCAGCGGGAGTAGGCAGGGCTCAGCTTGTCGATTTGATCTCGGCTGCTACCAATCTGGCCCTGGGAGAGAAGAACAGAGCGCGGTGTGCGGGGGCTGTTGGTCGATGAGATGGTGCTTCGCGTCTCAGAATGTGGTTTCGTTACAAAGGAGCTTGCAGGATCGGTATGGTCTTCTTCACCGCGCTCAATGCGAACCCTTTGGAGTTTCGCTGCCTCGGGGAGGCTAATGAGCGGAAAAGGGAGAGGCGGGATACCGACCCTGCCATTATTCAAGTCCAAAGGAGGCACCTCTGCAAACAACACCCTCTGAGGATCTTGAGAAGACTCAAAGCCCTGCCAGTGGTTCCCGCTGCCAAAGTATTCAGAAGACGCAGTCGAGTTCAAGCTATCGAAGCTGCCATTAAACTGCTTCATCTCGAATGCCTGAGCGTCTCGCTCTCGAGATGCAGTGATACCATCGAGAGAGCTCGAAACGCGACGCATTGCCGCTTGCAATCGTGTTTTTGCTGACGTGCGTGCGCCGTGCTTCTGGATGGCACCATACCCAGGTCCCGATGTGAATGACACTGGTGGTTGATGGGCTGTCCCGATATAGTCGTAACTAGCAGTGTCGGACACGTCTGCAACACTGCTACCAGTCTCCGCGTTTGTTCGAAACTGGTGAATCTTTTGGCGGGGGAAGAGATGATCACTTGTCACCGTTTCCCAGTCGCTTTCATGAGCGTTTGAGGAACCTTGCGGAAGAGGTAGAATAGGCTGTACAGGGCAAGATTCGACTGTTGAGCTGCGGTGAGTCGGAGACGGTGTGGCCAGTTGAACAGGTATCTTGACAAAGTTGTCGACTTCCTAAGCCGATGCAACTGCGTCTGCATTGTAGAATGACCGAATATGATGCTCCCGAATGTCCCCGAGATGCCCAGTAGAAGTACCAGTGAAGCTGACACGACGCCGAGACAAAGGACGAGTCTCTAGCGCGCAAAGAGCGCGACTTACATCTCGCTCGGCTGAAGGGCTGAGAAACAACGAGCGACATGTGCTGGTCTCGGACCCTTGCGCACCAAGGGTGGACGTCTTTGAATGGCATGCCAAATCCTTGCGCCAATCTCGGTCTAGCAATGTCGTAGCTGGCCGCGCACGCTCTTGATATTGAGAAACCGGTGAAAAGTTTTCGTGGCCAATGTCAGAAGCATGGAAGCTGCTGTGACTTGCGTTGCTGTACATGCTCAACGTTGACGTAAAGGAATCGTCTCGACTTAACTGGGGCCGCATAGAGCATGGCTCTAGTAGAAGCCCCGAAGAGCCAGAGCTTGGCATTGTGTTTCGTTTTTGCGAGACCGAAGACGAGGCGTGACCTCGGCTCGAAGTACTCACTGGTGAAAGCATTAGAGTGTTCGTAATTTGGCTGTTGGAACGACGTTGCGAGGGTGTCGACGTGGGTGTTGTATTAGAATGTATTGTTGGCGGACAAATGATTGATCAAGTAGTAAAGTTTGTGTCCAAGTCAGAGCCGAAACTGTAAGTATTTATACTGAACAAAGTAGTACCCTGTGTATCACATCCATGTGTGGTCGGACAAGACAGAGGCCGCGTCGGACCGAATGCACCCCCTATTGATGTTTCAATGTATCGTATCGTAAGACAACTGGAGGCCAATGAAGGAAGTAAATCTTGACAGCGCCTTGAGAGGTGATAGAGTGTAGCTTGACAAGGTGTCACCGTACTACGAGCTCATTGTTTTTCGCATATGTTGTTGAGGCTTGGGACGATGGGAGCGAGACGCGAGACGCGACTGAAGAATAAACGCGAAAAGCGTGTGTTTTAATCGACGAGCTGGCGGCTGGCAAGATTGCATCACTGTGGAGGGCCTTGATCCAAACCAAGCCGTACCGTAGGTAGCGATAAGCGAAGTCCTACGGGGCTGGCAGCTGGCAGCTGGCAGCTGACAACATGACAAAACATGGCGCCGCGCAAACCGACATAATCTCGGGAGCCTGCCCAGACGAGTCTATGTACATGCCAGGTGCTGGTGGTACGAAAAGACTGATGAAATGGTATACGAGGTTGTGGCTTGTACAAGGTGATCTAACGATTCAGCAGAAACAATAAAAATCGCCAAATGGGGTCGGCCAGCCCGTCCCTGTGCAACGCCGACTCGCCTTTCTTTGCCTTGCAAACAGTGGCACGCCGCTGGGATTGGCCATATATCCGACGTTGTTGATCACTGCGGGCAGGGGTTTGTACCCAGAATGTAGAAATCGACCAGATCAACCAAATCAACCTAAGCCATAGTAAAGATAAGGCAAGGCCCCATAGTGAGGCTGCGACGAGGCCATGGTGGTGTCGTTTGGGCGGCTGACGCTGGATAGTGATTGGGAGACGACCTGCGGGTACTCTTTGCCTGATGATTGGGCTTCAAGTAGTGCGCCAGTACGGAGTACAGTTTGCAAGTATTCGATGATGCATGGATTCGATGGTGTCTGGCCCGGACCACGCGTTGTCGCCATATTTCGGCCGAACTAGCAAGCTGCCGTCTGTCCGCGTCGTTTCGGAGCAGCCCAAGCGCGATTTGGCATGACGGCACCGTCTCGGGCCGGAAGCCTATTATTGACTTTTTGACTCGTCGAGGGACTTCTGCTAGTAACAAGGCTGTTATGAGCTGGGCCAACTAGGTGGCGGCACGGGCGGCTTGGCTGGGAAAAGCCCATCAGCTCGTTCCATGTAAAGTGCATGAGTGCCAACTAACTTCCTACTAATCCAGAACCTACTGCGGGTCACACCCTCCACCAAGCAGAGACAGCAGCCGCAGCTGCGCTCCTCGGACACCTTATCCTTCACTTTGCCCTTTTGCCTACTTTTTAGCTGCAACGAAACCCAATTCGACTCACTGCCTATACGCTGAACGCGGAAAACATGCGCCATGGACCGCAACCGCAGGCCATCCGGCTGGGATGAGCTGCCAGACGAGATCTTGCTGCAGATCATCGCCTGTATGTTCCCCGCTTCAGCCTCGCCCACGCGCCTTCCATTGAAAAGCAATCCGAGATGCTAATGTCTGGAATCTGCAATTAGACCTTGAACCGTATCATATCACGCGTCTACGGCTAGTGTCACACAGGTTGCAGGAGCTTTGCTTGGATGATGAGCTATGGAAATGGAACTGCTTCGACGACTCGCCCTGGTACCTAAGGCTTCAGAATAGGCGCGGCGCTACTCCCCCGTTCTTCCGCCTCATTTCTCATGGACACGAAGTGCAAACTGCGGCGCAGAGAACGCAAAAGGATGCGCCCTCAAGCAAAAACCCAGATGTCGTAGTGCCACCGACTATACCGCCGGCAGACGACAGCAAACATCGCAAATGGCGAAAGATACAAGACATGGCGAACTGGGATCCGTCATTCCCAACCGAGCGAGTATCGTGGTACGATGAATACATTCAACGCTGTGGTCCCGCTTGTATATCGTGGCTACAAACGCCGCGTATACGAGATCGTGGAGTCGAAGCTATAATTGAATCGCGTGGTGTCGCCCTGTACAACCCGCACGACGGCAACGATGGTGGCGGGACAATGCTGGCTGTTTCGCCCCTTGATGATGGATCTGTCTGTCTTTGGGATATCAAAGGGACTCGAGGGAAACAGGGCAGCATAATTGGGCGTAGTAAGCCTGACATCCTTTTTATTGACGGGCCTAGCGGCCAGAACAAGCGGCGGTCGAAGCGAATTGACACTGGAGTGACTGAATGTGTCAGCGTCAATCACCGGAACAACAGAGCGTTCTTTGCTGTCCAGAGTCGTGAGTGGTCTGGTTGTTTGCCTAGCAAATGTGCATTTCTGACTGTACACTAGATCTTATTGAGGTCGACTTGAACCGCCTTGAAGCTGTGAGCCGACAATCGTTTGAATGGTCTATTACGACCATGTCAGCCATTAATGAGGGCCTGCCTCTCACTGTTGGAACGTCTCTTGGGATTCATCTGCACGATTTCCGACAACGAGCCAATATACCAAGTGACAAATCTGAGCGAGTGGAATGGGACGAGTCGGATGTCTACAAATCAATTTTCGATCCCAAGCCTCTGCCGCCCTACGCATCGCTGTCCCAACCTACCCCCATCAGCATCCTGCATCTCCCAAAACTTGGATCTCACGACCAGATATCGGACGACATTTATGTATCAGGACGATTCACCAACATATTACACTATGATCGGCGCATGTTCCCGGCCATAGTAGGATCAATATATTCTGGTGGTCTGATTAAAAGCTTGGCTGCCGTGCCATATCCGTATTCAACGGTGGACTACGAGGTTCGACGGCACGGCGAGTTTCCGGTGGAGCAGATTTCACGAATCAAAAGGACCGGCAGCGGTGTGACGATGATTGCTGGCGGCGCGTATAAGCTCAAGGGCTCCCTCGAAATGTACGGGCTGAGCTCTGCTGTCCATTCAAATGACCGGGCAACTTTGCAAAATGCTGCAATGAAGAATCGACAAACAGCAGCTTCGGCGACAATTCTCTCGCTGACGACGCATGGGACCAAGATCGCATTTTCAGACGGAACTGGTTTGATCAAGTGGTTTGAAAGGGATGGCTTTACAGAATGTCGGCGACACAAAATCGGGCCATGCGATGCAAAAGCAAGTAACCTTTTGTCCAGCAATGGACGTGGTGAAATTGCGCGCAAGATTGTGTCGACAAAGTCGTTTGTGGGTCAAGATCGACCTAATAATGACAATATTCTATTCTGGACGGGCGAGAGGCTTGGAATGCTGAGTTTCACGACAGCACCGTTATACCAATCCGATGACTTTGAGCCGCGGGACGAAGAGATGGCAGCGGAGGAAGAAAAGCGCCAGCAGTATGCTGACAAGATGCGTGAGGCGCTTGAGAGGCAGACTGACGAGATGCGACTGATGAACCGGTTTGGACACGGCCCAGCATAATCATGGCGATGGACGCCTAATCTGATACCGGGCACACACGGCGCGAGCACAGCTCGCCACGTACATAATGACGAAAATAATTGAGATGCCGCATGAATACGAGTAAAATGAGATATGCTCATGGGTTCCCGGCTCTAGAAGTATTTCGCTCATAATTTTGCTGGGACGCCACTGGTGCCCAAGGAGCTTTAGGCTCTGCTTAGGCTCGTCGATGCCCGGTCGCATCACGGCAACCCATCGTCTCGGAAGATGATGCTGCAAGTAGTCACGATGGTGGCAGCCAAGAAGAAGAAAGCAGCGGCACAGGAGCAGGGAAGAGTATGTCGTCTGTCTACGAGGCAGGGCTCCGATTCGGTGCATCGAAAAAGCGAAAGAACAAATGGCATCAGAGAAGCGGCGGGCGCGGACCGCTTCCGAAGGTCCCCTAGCTTACCTGTAGCTGGGGCACGACGCTGAGCTGCGACCATGGGCGCCCAACCTGCGAGGCTTTCCTGCTAACTACATCGCTTAACTATTATTATAGACTGGGGGCAGTGCTGGGCCAAAGATTTTTTCTCTCGCCCTTTTATTGCCTCGACGTGGAATCCAACCATACGAGCAATCTGTTACATTACAAATAGACCGACCTCTGCCCTCCCCGCATCGCCGGATCTAGGTAGGTAGTGTGACAGACCATCGGCTACCCTTCATCACCTACCTGGCTGGCACCTGCTCAAACGTCACACCACACCGCTCGCCGATCCAGCGGGCGTTTTACACTCTTTCACTATTCCCGCCGGCTCACCACTACCAAATTCACTCTTCGTCTTCTTTTTCATCTGTCACACTTCATTGCGATTTATTCAGAAGCTTTTGCCCTCGACGCTGGAGCCTGCTTCATGGCCTTTTGGGTTCTCGGTACTGGCGCCGGTGGTCCGCCTGACGACAGCCACCCATGGCATCCCCATCACCAAGACAATCACTGCTACGACGACTACAGAAGCAAGGCGTTCCAGCCGCCGGCCACCCAAGATCATGTATATCACCACCAGAATGCAAACAGGCACAGCTATGACGCCCACCAACCTAATCACAACGGCGGCTACAGCACAAAGCAAGCTGCACCCTCTATCCAGATCAAGAACCTCGCTTTCTTAGTCATTCGCGAGCAACATCCCGATAGCCCGCCCTCGGAGGCATGCAAGATACATTCGGTACCCAACAACAATGAGAGCAGCTTCCTTCAAGCTCCTCTCCCACAGCGTCCAGCGCCCCTGGAGCGTACCGAGTCCGGGCTTCCCATCGCAGATACGGCCACTCATGAAGACGACGATGAAGAAGGTGATCAAAGCGGGTGCTTTCTTGACGACTTGGCCGCTGCCCAGCTCGTGCGCGACCACGTCGCCAGTTTCCAGCGGCGGTGCCCAGACTCACAATCCGGGCGCATCCTTCGCGCGCTGATCAACCCCAAGAATGAACGCCGGCGAAGCCCGTCTCGAAGTCGGAGCAGACACCGCCGACAGCAGGATATGCCGCACCGCCACGATGACAGCCCAAGAGCCTCCGGGACCTCGTCTTCTGCGTTTCCTCTGGATAACGACGCCCTGCGCAGCGTCTTTTCCGCCGCCAACGAGCTCTTCTTCGCAAACCGCCTTGCGCGCCGCGTCGCTTGGGACTGGAGCCACCCGGGCAGCGCGCAGTATCAAAGCGCCGTCGTCGGCACCACGGCGCTGCGTCGCTGTGCCCACCTCGGCGGCTGGGAGACGCTGATTGTGCTGTCGTCGCCCGTGCTGCGCGACACGCGCTACAACCGCCGGCTGCTCTTGTCGACCTTTTTGCACGAGATGATACACAGCTTCTTGTTCGTGACATGCGGCCGGAAAGCCGGCCGGCAGGGTGGCCACACAGAAGGCTTCCTCCAGATTGCCCAGGTCATTGATGCGTGGGTGGGCAAGGACTACCTGCGACTGAGCGACATGCAGGCGGATCTGCAGTATTTCGAGGACGGCAGTCCGGTGCCCGCGACACCTTGCATGGGGTTCAGGCAAATGATTCATGATCACGGCGGCGGGGGCGGGCAGGAACCGAGGCAGAGAGCTGCCGTCCCCGCGTGGCAGCTGGACAATGAGAGGAATGTGTGGCCGCATCCGAGCGGCGGAGACGCTGCAGGGCATGGCATGTACCTGAATGAGCCTGTGCTACCGCCGCCGCAGCAGTTTCGGCATCCGGATGATGGCGCGTGGCAGTGGTACGAGCGGGAGGGTTTCGAGACCCGCGACGGGCCGGTTCTCGGTATGCACTATTAGATTTCCATCCTTCGCATTTGTATATTGGGGGGCAGCGAGCATTGCTATGGCGTTTTTTTCTCTTCTTCTTTGGTATTTTAATGAATATGCATGGAACAGCTGAATGTACACGATGACATGATTCATGAGTTGTGTTTGCAGAGTTTTGTTGAATGTCATCTATTGGATGGTCAAGAATATAGCTAAATGATTACGTTTATCATCTCTCGCATTCCCATTGCCCGTCATGCCGTTTCAAAAAAACACCCGTGAAAATGCAACAAACGCCTGATGATGCGGGTAGAACGAAGCAAAAGAGAGCAAGTCACCGATACCACCATTTCTTCTCAATATGAGTACAAGAGCGCGTATCCAATCTCGGCTCCTGTCTGTAGTAAAAACAGGCAGGCGACATAAATGCTACTAACGTCTAGCAATGGAGCGGTAATTCGTGCCGGCGTTTTCATGGCCGTTGATTAGCGGCTGCCTCTCGTCGCCGTCGTCGTCATCATCGTCGTCATCGTCGCTGCCTACGACGGCTGACTCGTTGGGCACCAGCACCGCACTCCCTCTCCCGCCACTACTACTCTCCGACTCTTCGCCCTCCTCCGCTGGCGCCGCAGTACGTCCGGCCGTGGGCCCGTCCCCCTCGACGATAAGAAACCCCGGCACGGCGCCAATCAGGGCGACAAGGCCGAGAAAAAAGTAGGCGGCGACGACGTAGCCGCGGTCAACGCCTTGAGTGAAGACCCAGCCGGCCGAGGCGGGCCCGAGGGCGCGGCAGAGGGCGCTGAACATGGTGGCGAAGCCGTTAAGGGAGGAGAGGATGCGAAGGGAGGTGCACGAGTTGGTGAGGAGGATGGTGGTGGAGGGGAAGGCGACGATGATGCAAAACGCCTTGAGGACCATGACGCCGACGATGGCGAGAAAGCGCGCGCGTGGGGTGGGGAAGAGGGAGGCGTAGGGCGTGATGAAGTAGACGATCGGGAGGGCAATGGCTGGTGAGGCAAGTCGGTCAGTGTTGTACGAGGTGTGCGTTTTCTTTTTTAAGCGAGAGGGAGTGGGAAGACATACAGCAGGCGCGAAAGGCGCGCAAGACGCCGTAGCGAGCGACGAGAGCCGGATAGAGAATAAACTGGACGGCGGCGCTGGTGACGCCGTAAATGATGAAGATTGTGCCGATGGTGCCCGGATCGAGGCCGAAGCCGCCGTTAAAGTACAACGGCGGCCGGTAGTTGTCGGGTGTGCGCGGCACGACGGGCGTGCTGAGGAAGACGGTAATGTTTTGGTCGTAGGCGACCGAGTGGAACGCGAGGAAGGAGTAGGAGAGCAGCGTGACGACGGTCTGGTTGGTGAAGATCTCACGGAGCGTTGCGGACGGGCCCCGGGCCTTGCCGCCGCATGACAAGGGCCGCGAAGGGACGAGCGGCGCCGTGGCCTCGCCGTCGACAAACGACGAGGTGCGGCCGCGGGGCCTGATGACACGTCTCCGCGAAAAGGCGCGTTTGAAGCGCTGGCCGACCAAGAGGCCCCAGTCTGTACCATCACGCTTCGTTTCGAGCGTTTCCTGCGCGAATGTGTAAGCGGATATGCGTGTTCGCCGCATCGAGGCGGGTTAACGTACCTTGAGGAAGAATGTGGCGCTGCAGACGGAGATGAGGAAGAAGACGGTGGCGAGCAGGTTGGGGAGCGCATAGGGAAAGGTGGTGAAGAAGGGTATGCCGCCAAAAAGGGCCGGATACTGCTCGGCGGGCTTGGCGAAGAAGCCGCCAAAGGCAGGGCCGACGACGGAGCCGAGCGACCAGACGAGCGGCATGATGGAAAAGGCGCGGGGCTGGAGTTCTCGCTCCGGTACCATTTCCGCCACCATGGTTCGGATGATGCCGACTATCAAAGAAATCATGTCAGTGAGAAACGAGCGTCCTTTTCTGACTATTTGAATGTGCATGTAGAGCAACGCACCGTTTCCGTTGCCGCCGCCTTGAATCGCGCGGACGGTGATGGCCATGGGCAGGCTGGTCGACAGGCCCCAGACGATGAAGCACGTCATGGTGCTGAGCAGGCCGGCAATGAGGACGGGCTTGCGGCCGTAGCGGTCGGCGGCGCGGCCCCAGGGCACGGCGGTGATGCTCTGGGCGAGGGAGAAGGCGGCCGCTGTGAGGCCGGCCCAGGTGGCAATATCGTTTTCGGCGACGCCAAAGTCGCGAATCATGTCCGGGAGGTAGGGGTTCACCGAGGTATAGGCAATGGGCTCTGCGAAGCGAGCGACGGCTGGTGAGAGGGGGAGGGAGGAGGAGACGGTATCAGCAAGCTTTCATGGTGTGGCGAGGTATGAGATGCGGCAACGAGTACGACGATGGAGGACAGGTAATTGGACAGCTCATCACGGCGGGCGGAATGCGAGGAAGTAGCAGATACGGGAAATCATGATGTAGAGGCCAAATTGTATGTATAATTTCAAAAGTGGTGTTTTTTTTGGTGAATACGGTGATGGGGGCAGCAGCGACAGAGCAGGTGCATCCGTTTGGGAATGTTTGCGTACCGAGAATAGCGAGCTGCTGCACAGGCAGCTTAGGCCCGGCAGAGTCGACATCTTTGGCCATGACTGCTTGCAGGTATTACTCAATATGAGACGGATGGCCCAGAGTGGCAAGATGTCTGAACTGCGTCTGGAGGGATCGACGATGCACGGCTCCGCGAAGAAGCAGGTGGCGAGGAGGATGGGTTGCTGCAGAGCGGCAGCAGCAAAGCGGGTAGATGTGCTTATAAATAGGTGTTATATACAGCGACGTGAGTAAGCCATGATATTTACTCCGAGTACCTATGTAGGGAGGTATTAATCATCAGGAGAAGAAAATGGAGGCAAGGGAAGAGCAAACAGGCCAGAGTTTGGGGCAAATATGAGTGAGAATTTTGGAGATGAAGATTGGAGAAGCGTGCATAACGGCTTTATGTAGGTAGAGAGCAACTAGATTCTGGGGAAGAAGGCGAGAAAAGGTCACTTGCAGGCGCTGAAACCCCGCTATTCAGGTATCTAGGCACCTAGGTATAGTTACCCAGCACCCTGTATTTAGCGGATAGACCCCCCCTCCCTGCTGCCTCTGACACTGTGGCTTGCTGGTGCCGCCGATGACGGGATTCCGTCATGGCGAGGCGATTCATGAGGCTGTTGGCTGTTGATTTTTGAACAGAGAATGGATCGACCTGGATGGCGGCTGCCGTTCAAATCACAAAAGGCGGATGACCTGATGCACCCACACACGACACACGCGCGGTTCATAATGTCGTGCAGACTCGGTCTCTTGAATCAGACTATACAGACACAAAGGTCAGTCGTAGCCGGTGGTCGTAATTACATCTCCAGCCCAAGTGGCATCGTCGGGCTCGACTCTATCTATTGTTCGGTGCTGCGCTGCAAGGCCCGGTGTACGAATCAGTTATTGAGTGCGGGCTGGCGTTTCCCGGGACTTGATGCGTCTTTTCTGCGGAAGCCAGCCTCCATCAACAAGGTGGTTCTCAAAACCTTTTATCAGCAATCATCGCTGGCGGTTGAGCCGTCTTGGCCGTCAAACGTGATTGTGCACCTAGGCGGTACGCCCGCAAGTCTGACCTTGTGTGTACAGAAGTAATAGACTGACAGGGAACAAAATTTGGAAAATCCAGAATATTATTTGAATCAAACGCACGCTCAGCGCCCTTGTCAATTCTTTAGCTGCAACGTATCGCGACCAACCCGGCAACCCGGCAACCGTTGCGGGCATGGCTCCCGGCCCCGAGTCTCGGAGCGCCATGCCGCTGCGGGGAAACACCACCAGACCTTCGCCTTGTACCTCGGCCATACAAAATTGCTGCCGACGATACCTATCCGGCCCCTACGCGGGAGGCGTACCCTGACATGCCGGTCGCAACCCATTACGACATGGATGGATGCAACCGTGCAAGATTGCCTGCCTCTGGCGTGCTATGCAATTGCTTTTTAACTCACTTTATTTATCAAAGACTCTTTTAACCTTCTCTCATGTTTCCACGTCTCTCCAAGCTCTGCATCGCCGTGGATTGAATGAGGCGCTTGGCTCGACCATGACGAAATCGTAAGTACACCATCTCTTTGTTTTCTTACATCTATATTCGTATAGGTAGTTCTGCAGTCGTTTATGCCCCGCTGCTTTTACAGCGGCCCGCGTGCCCTCTTCTCGTTGCCGTCTTGAAGGGTGCAGCATCCGAGACAGCGCTGGGCCACGCGGCTTTAGCTGCAACACCAAAGGTCAACCTTAGTTGAGGAATCTTGCCCCCAACAAACACATATCTGGGGAGCGCAAGTACAACCCCCCAACGGGCCTGATTGCATTTCCTTCTTCTTCTTTCTCTTCTTTTTGCTTTTCAAAATCTGGCATTAACTTGCTCAAGGTTCAAATTCCCCTCTTGGTCCGCGGCACCACCACCACCGCCGCCGCCGGAGAAAATGGCCGCCCACGCCCACCACCACTACCCTCACGCCGAGTCGACGCCGCTCATCCACGCCTCGCGCACCGCCGCCCTCGCCGACCAGCGCCGCCGCCGCGAGAACCGGACCTGCCGCCGCTTCTTCCTCATCGCCGTCTCCTGCATCGCCCTCTGGGGCCTCTTCTCCTTCTTCTTCCACGCCTTGTTCGTGTGGCCCTACCACTACCACCGCTCCCACGACGGCCGCCACTCGGCCAGCGATCGCGACGGCGGCGTCCTGACCTACGAGCAGCTCAAGGCCATCTTGCTCGACACGCCCGACTCCGAAAAGGCCCGCGAATGGAGCAAGTACTACACCGCCGGCGCCCATCTCGCCGGCAAGAACTTTTCCCAGGTGCGTTGCACTGTTGCAAAAAAATACTTTACTCGACCGACGGATGGGTGGCTAACAGAAGACATGGTTAGGCCGACTGGACCCGACAAAAGTGGGAGTCTTGGGGCGTCTCCTCTAGCATCGCCGCCTACGACGTCTACATCAACTACCCCGTCGATCACAGCCTGTCGCTGCTTGAAAAGGCCAAGGGCCACTCCGGCGCCTGGGACGTTGCCTTCAAAGCCTCCCTCACCGAGGACGTCCTCGACGAGGACCCCACCAGCGGCGCGCCCGACCGCATCCCGACGTTTCACGGCTACTCGGCCAGCGGCAACGTGACGGGCCAGTTCGTCTATGTCAACTACGGCACGTACGCCGACTACGAGGACCTGGTCCGCGCGGGCGTCGACCTGCGCGGCAAGATTGCCGTGGCCAAGTACGGCGGCATCTTTCGCGGCCTCAAGATCAAGCGCGCGCAGGAGCTCGGCGTCATCGGCGTCCTCATCTACAGCGACCCGGGCGACGACGGCGAGCTCACCGAGGAAAACGGCTATAAAGCCTATCCGGACGGTCCCGCGCGCCAGCCCAGCAGCGTCCAGCGCGGCAGCGTCGAGTTCCTCAGCACTCGCCCCGGCGACCCGACCACCCCCGGCTACCCCTCCAAGCCCGGCGCCCCGCGCGCGCCCCCCAACGACGTCATCCCCGAGATCCCCTCCATTCCAATCTCCTACGTCGACGCCCTGCCCATTCTAAAGGCCCTCAACGACCACGGACCCAAGGCGAGCGACTTTGGCAATCCCTGGACGCGCAACCTCGGCCTCGTCCACAAGGGCGTCAAGTACAACGTCGGCCCGTCCCCCGCCCACCTCGCCCTCAATCTCTACAACGAGCAAGAGTACGTCACCACCCCGCAGTGGGACGTCATCGGCATCGTCAACGGCACCGTCCCCAACGAGGTCATCATCATCGGTAACCACCGCGACGCCTGGATCGTCGGCGGCGCCGGCGACCCCAACAGCGGCTCCGCCATCCTCAACGAAGTCGTCCGCAGCGTCGGCGTCGCCCTCGAGGCCGGCTGGCAGCCGCACCGCACCATCGTCTTTGCCTCGTGGGACGGCGAGGAGTACGGCCTCATTGGCAGCACCGAGTGGGTGGAGGAGTACCTCCCCTGGATCGACGACGCCAACGTCGCCTACATCAACGTCGACGTCGGCGCCGCGGGCCCCGTCTTCCAGGTGTCGGCCGCGCCGCTGCTCAACCAGGTTCTACGCGACGCCACCCGCCTCGTGCCCTCGGCCAACCAGACGGTCCCCGGCCAGACCATCGGTGACGTCTGGGACGGCCGCATCAGCACCATGGGCAGCGGCAGCGACTTTACCGCCTTCCAGGACTACGCCGGCGTACCCTGCATCGACATGGGCTTCAAGGGCGGCCCGCGCGACCCCGTCTACCACTACCACTCCAACTACGACAGCTTCGCGTGGATGGAAAGTTTTGGCGACCCGGGCTTCCGCTACCACCGCAGCATGGCCCAGCTCCTCGGCGTCCTCATGGCCGAGCTCGTCGAGAACCTCGTCATCCCCTTCCAGGCCGCCGAGTACGCCGACGCCCTCGGCACCTACCTCGACCAGGTCGAGAACAAGCTGCGCCACTATGACAACCGCGACGACGACGACGACAACAACCACCATGCCGCGACCGACTTTGCGAGCATGGACGACGAGACGCTGTTCCTTGAACGCGGCCGCGTCGGCAGCTTCCACACCGAGGACGACGTGGTGACGGTCAACGCCGACGCCTTTTGGACTAGTCTGAGAGATATGCGCCTGTCCCTGGCGCGCTTCCGCATCGTCGCCGGCGAGCTAGACGAGCAGGCCGAGCACGCGCGCGAGGTCTTGGACCGGGGCCTGCCGTGGTGGAACATTGTCGGCAAGATCCGCCTCGGCGTCACCATCCTCCTCGTCAACCACAAGTACAAGGAGCTCGAACGCTACTTTCTGTTCGAGGGAGGCTTGGACGGCCGCAGCTGGTTCAAGCATGTCGTATTTGCGCCCGGTCTGTGGACCGGCTACGCTGGTGGTGAGTTTTTTTTTTTTTCCTTTCTGCAAGATGGATTGCGTTGTGACATTTTGCTGACTGGTGAATTAATAGCCGTGTACCCCGGACTGATGGAGAGCATCGATGCCAAGGACTATAGCAACGGCCTCAAGTGGTCTGGCATCATCAACAAGTGCATTCACAGAGCGACCAAAAGCCTGCAGTAGGCGTAATGATGGCGTTAGTTAGTGCATATATGATGAATCAAAAAAGAAAGAAAAAACCCTTTGCGTCTCAAATGGGGATTCTTCAATGGGCGCTAAGAGCGTCTGCAATTCGGAGACAAGCAAGTAAATTATAATGACGTGCCATCGGACAACGTATCACATCCTATTAACTCTTGAGGAGCTCATAACCAACGCCAACACGCCAGAACCTCACACATTTACCCTCGCTTCGACCAATCTTCTTCACAATCATGTGTAGTACGGGCTGTGCGGCTGTTATGGAGGAGGCGGAGGAGGATACGCCACCGCCTGCTGCGTCGGCACCGGCGAGACCGACTTGTGATAGGAGGTGCCCCTATGCGTAGGCATCACTGGCGCCGGCGCATAGTAGCTCGTTTGGAGCTGCTGCTGCTGCTGCATGTACCCCTGGCCAGCGTAGACGCCCTGCTGCGGCGGCGCGCTGTACAGAGCCTGCGGGTTATACGCCGTGTTCTGCTGAGCAAATGGCACTTGGGCACCGCTCTGCGCGCTCTGCGGGACGGCCTGGTAGGTGGTGTTTTGCGTGGGCGTCATCATGAGACTGGCGCCGGCAACATGGCGGACCGGCCGGCTGTGGAGGCCGGCGCGGCGGTGTCTGTAGATGATGACGGCGTCGACGACCAGGCAGATGAAGAAGTTTGGTTTTGATTAATTTCTGCGTCCATTGCCATAAATAATGCCTATCGTCCTTGCTTACTTGAAGCGAGAGAATGTGAAAGAAGAGTGTGTCACTTGTATGTTGTAATGCAGACCGCTGCTCTGTTTGCTCTTCCGCTCGGGGTGCTCGTGGTAGCTTCAAAAGACTCTTGTATTCCTTGTCGCGTATCTTGTATTTCTTGTCGCGTATCTTGTATTCCTTGTCGGGCATCTTGTATTCCTTGTCGCGCATCTTGTCTTGCCAAGATGATAATCTTGTTTGAACTTGTGAGCTGGCAGGGCTCCTCCGGGCTGACGTTCGGGCCAGTACGTGTGGGCCGCTGGCCGATCATCAGCCCTACCTCTCTTGGCACGTCAATTGGGCTCGCACGTCGCAGAAATCTTGTCCTTTACTTCTTCCTTGCCGTCATTTCCAATGATTTTGCCGTTGATCAATCATGCCGTTTTGCAGGATGAAAGGCTTTTTCTACTTGAATGAAACTCGATAAGGCCCCCTTC
The DNA here is from genome assembly GCA_024472245.1 of Beauveria sp. NWAFU-1. Lineage (NCBI taxonomy): Eukaryota > Fungi > Ascomycota > Sordariomycetes > Hypocreales > Cordycipitaceae > Beauveria > Beauveria sp. NWAFU-1. The sequence goes on along the minus strand of JANBXD010000001.1, from coordinate 4,895,248 downwards.
GAATCGCTGTACAACATGGCCTTGTGTGGCTTCGCGCTCCATCGCACAGGTTGCCCAAAACCAGTTGCCAGCTAAAACGATCGACCTCCAGGGGCACAACGAAGCTCTTTTCAGCCCGAAAGCGGTCCTCGGAAATACAGGACACGCCTTCTATCTGTGTTAATCGTGCCCGTGCTGGGTCAATGATGCTTTCGAAAAGTGCAAGAAAGGTCCAAGCCAGTGACTGATGAGCTGATGCACGGGGGCTTGGAGGCGTCACCATTTGTCTCAGCCAAACGACAACACTACGGGTTTGCAGCGGCTTTGCGAGATACGACGAGGCTCAGTTGGAAGTCAGACCTTGAAGACATGTTGCAATTAAACAGTGCCCCTCCAATGGCGTCTCATCAGCCACAACAACACCAACGTCTTCTGACACGACTACCCGAAGAGTTGCTCGCAGCTGTTATTTCGCATCTCACCAACCGCAATATAAAGAGTCGTTTGAGCGGCTCGCTCCCTGCGTTTTGGCCGTGTCTTCCTCTCGGCCAACTCGCGTAACATTGACGTCTTCCGCGCTGTCGCGGACCACGACAGGCTGCGACACGGTATTACACAAGTCGTGTGGGACGATGGGCGGTTCAAAAACTAGAAAGAATTTTACTTTGTCTTGTAGCCAAATAACCGGCGAGCTTTTAATTTGTCCGTGCTTTGCCAATACACGTTGCTCTCTGCTCGGTTTGCAGTTGGTAATTGGTTGACAAACTTGCCTTGTCATACCTCCTCTTGTCATGCCTTCTCCTGTCATGCCTTGTCTTGCCATTCGACAGCAATCGGCCAGTCACACTTCACCTTGCCGCTACGTGCTTGTAGCGCGCCACGTCGATCAGATCAGCGACCCTCCTTTTTACTAATAACACTAACTCAGACCGACAATTTAGATCCATTCCCATCATTCCCATTCTTTTCACCGAAATTCATTTCACAATGCCATGTCAAACATGCCGGGCCAAACCCAAAAACACACCACATTTGCGGAAACCAATTCCTGCCCAACGTCTGTGCCACACATGGGTTATATGATCCCCGGTCGGCATACGGCGGCATAACGGCAAGCAAAAAAAGATGACGGGGGGCGGCACTCGATCTTGGCCCGAATGCCGGTCTCTCAGTTTCCTGTTTCAGCAAAATCAGCCCCCAGGAGGCTTGCGCCAACAGGACGCGCGCCGCCACCAAAGGAGCAGGACAAGATGGACCCTGCATAATTCTCCGCGCATAGTCGGGGAATTATTACTTCCCCGAATATGACAAAAGCTTCCTCATCTGCATCCTCCCTTTCCGTCCTTCCTTTCTTGATGGTCTTACGTACGACGGCCCGCCCGTATTATCTCGCCTTTTTTCAGCTCTTGTCGAGGTCAGTGCCCGAAACTCGAACAACAAAAGTCCACTTTGGGACCACTCATGGCTTCATGCACAGAGACCATGTGCCGCAGCGCCGATCCAACCTTTTTTTTTTTTTTTTGATGCAGGAAAGCTCGGCGACTTTGTGTGGTTGGCATTAATCATGCGCGACTTTGAGACATGGCAAGGGCAAAGGCCCGACGCTACGGTGGGCGAATCTGGCCCGTTGTTGACAAGAGATGAGACACGAGAAAGTGAGATGAGAATTGCGTGCCAAGATGTCCGTGTATAAAACGACTGGCATTCGCCCTCCCATGTCGGCTGTATCTGGGTTCTTTATCGTGCTATTTCACTCTCTTCATCCTCCCCGGTGGTCTTAAACTACCTTTCCTTTCCTCGCCTCCAAGAAGCCATGGTCAATGTCGTTGGCATCCTCGCGGCCGTCGCCGCGCTGGCCTGTGCCGCCGGCGCCGCCCCCGTCGAGGCATATACCAAAAACGCCACCTGCGCGTCCGGAGTCTACCTGATTGTCGCGCGTGGGACCGGCGAGGCCGTTGGCCAGGGCAAGCCCGGACAAGTGGCGGACCTGGTGGCCAAGCGGGTGCCCGGGTCGGCCAGCGTCGCCGTCGACTACCCGGCGACGGCCATCAAGCGCCGCAGCAGTGTCGTTAGCCGCGCCTTGTACCCGTTTTCAGTGGCTAGGGGCATCAGCGACACCAAGAAAAAGATTCAAGACTACGTCGCGCAGTGCGGCAACTCCAGCAAGATTGCCCTCGTCGGATTCAGCCAGGGCGGCAACGTCATGACGGACCTTCTCGCCGGCGGCATCCTCAAGCCCGCGCCTCTAGACCCCAAGTACTACAAGAACAGTAAGTCCCCGCCCTCTTCCCTTCCCCTTCCCTTCCTCTCGACTGCCCCTCCTCATCATGAAACAAAACACACACAATGTAGCCTGCTGATACCTAGAGCAATAGTCGTTGCCGTCACCGTCTTTGGCGACCCTACCTTTGCCCCCAACCAGACCTACGACTACGGCACAAACGCTAATGGCAACGGCGGCATCTTTACGCGCGCCCACAATGCTGGCGAGCTGGCCAAGCTCAACGTCTTGGCTGACAAGCTTGCCAGCTACTGCGACACCGACGACCTTGTCTGCGCCAACGGCGCCAGCTCCGAGGTGCACAGCAACGAGGTTGCCGCGCACGCCCAGGAGGCGGCCGACTTTATCGTTGCTCGTGCCCGCCGAGGAGCGGCATGATGTGTGTAAAAGTGAAAGGAAAGGATTGTATATAAAGACTGCGTTGACCACCGGGTGATTTTGATGTGTATACATGAACAATAATGTACATGATCCAGTAAAGAAGGCATATTTCATGACAAACTTACGAAATCCGTGTAATTTGTTGATGCACATGGACCAGAAGAATGCATATTCATGGCCAATTTGCAAATTCGTGTAATTCGTGGCCACGTCGTGCAACACACACACACACACACACACACAGAGACAAGGTAAACAGAATGCCGTGTATTTCCATCTAAATCTTACAGCTCTAAAACAAATCTATAGTACCGAAATACAATCTAGCTCAAAATTTGTAGACCTGGTCCTTGTTGTAGCCCAGCTCCTGTAAAGCACCCGACAGCTCGCCCTGGTCCTGGGGGCTGACCTTGTTGCCCGAGATGGCCTTCATGAGCCCCGGCGGGCCGCAGACGAAAATCTTGATATTCTCGCTCTTGGGCTCCGGGAGCACCGTCTTGAGCAGCTCCTTGCTAATGAAGCCGGTGCTGCCCCGCCACTCCTCGGGCGCCTTGTCGAGCACGTAAAAGGCGCGGAAGCGCTGCGGGTACGTGTTCTCGAGCTCCTCGAGCTCCTTCTTCAGCAAAATATCCTCCTTGCTCACGTTGCCAAAGACGACGGTGACCTTTGTCTTGTCGTTTGCGTTTTGGAAGATACCGCGGGCGAGCTGGAACATGGGGGTGATGCCGGTGCCGCCGGCAATGAGGCCAATGTGGTCGTGCTTGTTCTCGGCCCAGGCGTACTTGGGCAGCGGGCCCTTGATGTCGAGTGTCTGGCCGGGCTGCAGGTTGTGGATGTGGGTGCTCATGGGGCCCCCGGGGTATTGTTTGACGAGGAGCTCGACGTAGCCGGGCTCATCTAGTACACAAACACACACATTAGCAACGGATTTTTTATTCTAGACTGAGCCATGGCTGCACGCGAGATAAAACCAAAGGGAAGAAAAAAACTCACTCTCATCGTTGATGGGGGTGTAGGGACGGAGAGTCGCCTTCGCGTCGCCCTCGCCCTTGTACTTGGCCAGCACAGCGCTCGCAATGGGAAGACCGGGAACCATGTCCTTTTCGGGAAGCTCGAAGCGGAAGCGCTTCGTGTTGTGGTTGACATCGACGACCTCGGACAGCTTCAGCGACAGGAAGCCCTGGTCGCCGCCGACAAAGGCGGACTTAGCGGGCTGCTTCGCGAGCCCGGCACCGGCGGCGCCGCCCTGCGAGGCAGAGGTGCTGTAGTAGTAGTAGCCGCCGCCGCCGAGGGCCGCTGCGCCGAGGACGTAGACGACGGCGTTGCTACCGCCGCCGCCGCCGCTGGGTGTCGGGGGAGGAGGGGGCGCGGCGGCAGCGGCGGGTTTCGCGGCCTGTTGCGCGGCAGACGGGCCAGTCTCGGTCGCGAAGCGGCGAGCGTGCTGCGGTTAGAGGTCAGCGGATATCCGCGAGGAATTGGCAGGTTGGGGGGAAGAGCGGGTGATTTTGGCTTTGAAATTAGCCCCGGATGGGCGACAACGCTCCAAAAAAGAAACGAGCGCAAATGTAGATGGTATAATCTGGGGCAAAAATGACAGCAGTACGTACCATTCTCAGCGGCTGAGCCGCGCGAAAGGCAGATCGAGCAAACATTCTGAATATGTTTTCCCGAGGTTGATGAAAATGTTCAATTGGCCTGAAAAAGCGTACTGAGGATGTTTGAGGAATGTAGAGCTGCGGGAGCTACCGGGGGCATCTTGACGTTACACAAGCCCAAACAGCCGTAGCAACCGCTGTGAGCTCTCCACCAAAAACGAATGACGCCATGCACGTGATATGCACCGTGAAACCTAGGCGAACCGGGCGCAACTCGGATTTACACGGCGTTGAGCACGGTCAGTATGTACTAAGAAGGTAAAGATGGTTTCTTGTTTATCCAAGTATGAATAGACTTTGTCAATCTTGATCCAACAATTTTCAAGCAAATTATATGATAAAGAAGTTGGTATCCAAACTCGCACCAACATTGGCCAAAATCACGTCTCCAGCGTCTGATTGGCTGGTGGGGAAGCTTGGTCAGCGGTATTAGGCAAGTCACCCCAAGTTCCCCCACCTGTTGCAGATCTGGCGATGTGCATCTCGATCATGCCCAAAGGCCTGGTGCAGCCATCAATTGCCCTCTGTTATCACTGAAATTGGCTTGATTGGCCGGCGCGACGTTGACTGCTTTCAATGGCCCGTTCTTCACGCTTACGTGCAAGTCAGCGTTCACCACCATGTGGCGGCTGATGCCCGGCCTCGATGATAATCTCCCAGAGAGCCAAACAGCACGACTCGTTTTTCACAGTTTTACGGTTCTCCATCTACTTCTTTTGATCATCAGCATCACCCTGCTTGTTCATCTCCAACTCCCCTCACTTTGTGTAGGACAGAAAAATTGGCGGCATTGTGCGCTGTTTGTCATTTAGTCTATTTTCTGACTGGCGTGTTGCCTGTTAGAGGCTGTTATGCTTCCGTTTTTTCTTCCAGCCCAAAAACCAGCTTGAGGCCGTCTCCCGCACTTTTTTTAGCCACTGTTACCATCTAAAGCGATGATCGATACTTGTCAGCCAATATCTTTCGGTTCTTTCCCGCCTGTTCTTGCTCGTCCGGCCCAAACGCCTCGGGAGGGTCCACCCCGTCAATCCGCCAGAGCGCGGCCGGGCCTTCCAGGACCGCATACTCAAGATGGATGCCCTTGTCCGTCGTAAACGGCTTCATGACGCCGTCGATGCCCTTTTTGATACCCTCGGCGACTTTCTTGTTTCCGTCCCAGTTTCTCGCAATGTGCGCAACTTCGAGCAGCACATATGGCGTAGCGTGCGGCTTGCCTCCCGTGAAGCCATTCTCTCGCTCGAGAGGGAAGAAGAGCGTGTGGACGTAGAAGGCGGGGAGACCGACGCTCTGGTACCACTCGGTGGCTTTTTTGGCGATGGCGTCTTTGTCTGCCTGGTTGGTGAAGATGCCAGCGCTGTGGTAGATCTTCCAGAGAGGCATGATGGCGGTCGAGAGAAGCGCGCCGTGGTGATTCAGATGTCGAGTAGATGAATGGTCCGAGCTGTAGCTTTTATAGATGCTTGACTGGTCGAAACAGGAGTGCAGAGCATCACAGGCTTATATACTTTGGGCGGCCAACGCTGAATCATTGACACAACGCAAATATGAGCATGGGGTAAGCTATAAACAGCCCGGAATGAGACGCAACCGTAAAGGTTGCAATCTACCAGGACGCTTTTGCCGGGAGGGCGGAGGTAATTGAGGCTGGCTGCACGCCCAACCACATTTCCCATCGGCAAGAAAGTAGTGGCGAGCGCGATAAACTATTTCTCGGCTACGCTAAAAAATGCCGACCCTGGAGAAGGTGAGAAGCCCGGTGACGGACATGTAACAGTGCGGGCATATTGCGGGCAGATGCGCCAACAGAAACCACTCTGTGAAGAGCTATTACGCGAAGATGATCTCAAAAATTGTTTCTATATTTGAACATGTCAAGCTTCTTTCTGAGTCATTACTCATTATATTGTCACGATCCGCGGCCGCCTCTGGTCTCTGTTGTCTACAGTCCACGGTTTAACTAAGTAGTCCTCTACCATCAGTCCGTCAAAAGGCCGCTATAAGTCCGCATCGCCCGAGTCCCACCTTGCGTCACTGGCTTTTAATATTAGTATATTATTTTTCTTCTTCTTTTGAATATATGATCCTCCTTCGGCCATAGATCACGTAAACATGCCCCTCGGTCACTTTGTTAATTGAGTTTACCCCTCCTGCTTAGCATGCCACGCCAAAATCTATACCGTCGAGTGGCTTGATGCCGGCATCACAACTCAGATCCATGTGCGTCATGGCTGCTGTGCCGAGCTTCGAGGCTTCTGCTCGCGTTATACACTCCGCACATAAATCACCGATTCGCCACTATTGCGACCGTCATGGTGTGCTGGTGGCAGGCTCAAACTACTACTTCAAGTCCTTCCATCCTTGACTATTCGGTCATTCCGTCCATCAGGGTACACTCCCATCATTAGACAAAATGTCCAATCTACGCTCTGCCGTGTACGTCGCGCCTCAGATCCCGTTCCAGCTCCCAGGACCGGGCGGCAAAACAGGTCTCTGGTCTCCCATCTCCTGCACACTCATCTACACGGCCCACGAGGCCGTCCTGGTCGACGCGCCCATCACCATTCACCAGACGCGCAACCTCATCACCTGGATCGAGAAAATCGCACCCAAGCGCAAGCTTACGTACATTTACATTACCCACGGCCACGGCGACCACTTCTTCGGCGTCCCGGTCCTCCTCGAGCGCTTCCCCCACGCCGTCCCCGTGGCCACGCCCGCCGTCATCCGTCACATGGTGCAGCAAGTCGAGGAGCCGGCCTTTTCCACCACCTGGACGTCGCGCTTTCCCAACGGGCAAATCTACGAGCCGCAGCAGCCCGCCGTCCTCACGAGTCCGCTCCCCGCGCACAACACGCTTCTGCTCGACGGCGGCCGCCACGAGCTGCGCGCGGTCGAGGTCGGCCACTCCGACACCTACGACTCGACCATCCTGTGGGTGCCGGATCTCAAGCTCGCCGTCTGCGGCGACGTCGTCTACGGACAGGTGCATCAGATGCTGTTTGAGGCGAATACCCGGCAGAAGCGGCTGCAGTGGATCGCGGCGATTGAAAAGGTAGAGGCGCTGCGGCCGGCGTACGTGGTGGCCGGGCACAAGCAGGCCGAGGAGGTGGACGGCGTCTGGCACCTGGCGGCGACCAAGAAGTATATAGAGGATTTTGGGAGAGTGCTGGCAGGCGAGCCCAGGGATGCCAAGGAGCTGTTCAAGGAAATGAGCCGGCTGTATCCAGATAGGCTCAACCCGGGGGCGCTGATTCTTAGTTGCACGGGGGCGTTTCTCGTTTCGAAAGAGGCGCATCTTTAAACGCAACACCCAGTAATAAGGGGAGTTTGTTAGGGGTGAAAGCGTTGGTAATAGCTCAGTCCACGTCGTGCGTCCAAGACTTTAGGATGGACCAGGCCACGGCCCGCAATGCAGACAAATTGAGGAGTCTATACAACTATGCTACTCGTGGGCACTTCCCTCAGTCGGCCCTTGCTCATTCGCCAGACGTAGACAGAAGAAGCTATCCAACACATCTCATCGAAAATGGCCGAATGCCTCCCCAAGATTCACACGAGCAATTGGATGCTACTCTTATTTGTGCGAGCTCGAGCATAATGAAAGGTGCAAGTAAAAGCAATTATAGTCTTTTGGTATCCAACCTGATTGTACTGTATTCAATGCAGTCCTACACTGTATTTGGCTAGCTACTACAGCCATGGCCCACTGCACTGCTTCCCATCTGCTTGCACCGCTGGCAGGCATCTCTAACCTCGTCAGCCGTAGACAGTTTTCATCCAGAAATAACTCTACTTGGGAATCGCTGATTGGCTCTCAAAGACCCACGTCTACTGCTGCGGGCTTTCAACTGAGGATATGGCGTCATGTTGCCAGTCCTACTGGCCTCAGTGTTTCGGACCTGGCGAGGGCCGCGTCACTCGTGTAGCTTCTATTCTTCGTGCTTACATATGCTAGGCGCCGGAATCGTGCAGAGGGCGCGGCAGCCAAATCCTGGTTGAAGTGGTCGCATTGGAGGTATCATGTTGGTGTCGACGTTTGTCATACTCGGTAACTATGTTACATCATCGATGCTGGGAGCGAATGTTTTCTTCATCCTTGGATGTGGCAACAGCCTTGAAGTCTCGTGCTGCCTGACGCGAGGAACGGTTGCCTTCTTTCGGGACTTCAGTCTCACTCTCTCTGGGCAGAGTGGGCGTATCCTGCGATTGGTTGATTGTGGGAGTGCTAGTCTGGCTGCCACCGCGTTGACCATGATAGTGCACTACTTGTGGCGGGGCTTGTCCAGCTTGAATGCCCAGCTGTTCAGTTGGGTAAGGGTTGAGATCTTTGCTCGAAGTAGAGAACATGGAAACCACAGGCTGGTGGTAGCCATTTGTGTTGCTGCTGCTACCAGGGCCTGTGAGCTGGCTCTGAGTAAAGTGATCGGCCTGTGTCGGGGTGCTGACATCGTTTCCGGAGCCCATGGTATCGTTGAGGTTTCCCGTCAGGCTATTCATTCCTCCTTCGATATCACGCAAGAGTCGCACATACTCTTCGGGCACTAGTCCGCTCTCCTGCGTCTTAGGATCTTCAGCCACCAACCAACCTTGACCATGTCGGTACGAGACCCAGATAATTTGGCCTTCGACAAGAGGAAGTTCATTTTCGTTTTCGCGCTCAAAATCGAAAAGAGCGACAGCCTTTCCGTGAAATTCCTCATCGGGCGAGGTAATGGTGAATTGATAATCTCGTGAATAGCGAGATTGATCCGTATCCTGAAAGCCGGAAGATGCGGGGGAGCTCGCGTGCTCCGAAGCAGCATACTCGTCGTGGGAGCGGCCAGTCTGGTCATAGTGATAGGCACGACTGTGTCGTGATTGATCGGGAGGATAAGTGACAAACTCGCCTCCAGGGCCGTTTGCCTCTCCCGCTTGATTGACGTAATATTTTTCGCGACCGTCACCAGCGGTACCAACATAGTAGCCCCTCTCGGTGTCGTAGTTTGAGGGATTCAGAATCTGGCTGCGATGTGCGCCGGCAGCTGATGTGGTAGACCTGTGCTTGCGGTGACGAGTGGCGACTACAGGGCTCTGCAGGTCTTCGTCTTCGCTGTAAGGAGGGCCGCCGTCACCGCAATGGATCGGAGGGATATCGTGGGCGCGTGAGAGTCTGTCAGGGCCCCAAAAGGATGGCGGGAATCGCTGCTCCCAAGCAACAGGAGGATCCGACAGTCTGCGGCTCTCACTTGCGGGAGTAGTCCATCCTGATGGCGGTCCGGATGGTTCTGGAGGTGGACCATAATGCAGTGGGTTTGTGTATGGGTATGCGAAATCGCGCACGAGGGTGTAAGACAGAGTAGAGGGGAAGAGTGGAAACGCATTCGACTCGGGCCTCGACTTGGATGGGACAGAGCCCGTCGAGTACTGGGAGAGGCGATTCCTCGAGACGTGCGACATTGGGCGGGAGAGGGTTGAACGGCGTGCTGAGGGCGTGGTGGCGGAAGTGGTGAGCGGTGGCAGGGCCGAAGGGTTAGCTTTGGAGGCGGCGGGCAACGAGTCGTTGGCTGAGGAACTCGACGGGGTATTAGATGTGACAGGCATGGCCGCGGTCGTTGTCATACCGTCGCGGGTGAAGGCAGGTGAACGGGCGCCTTGACAGGCGGGCCGCGCACCAAGAGGTGTATTTGACGCCGGTGGTTCGCTGGGTGGCTAGGTAGGCCTTTGTACGACGCAGCAGCGGTCGCGACGGTAGCGCTGCCTTGATGAGACCAAGCAGGCGGTGGACAGGCCTTGGTTGAAACGAACGAAGCCCTGCTATAGCGGTGTCGGAAGTGAGAAGCCGATAGATGAGTTGCTGGTGTGCGATCGCCAGGCGGAGGGACGGGGGAGGAGAAGGATCTCGCTGTGTGTTGGCGGTTGGCGCAACCCAATATTTGGCAGCGGCTGGAGAGGAGGGCGCAGACGCAGGCGTGAGCGTGGGGTAGGCTAAAGCGGGCAGGCCACAGATACACGGCTGCGGCGCAGGTTCGACGAGAAAATAAGTGAGGAGGGGGATGAAAGAGAAGTGCTGGAACAGCTGATGCGAGGACTGTGTAGTTGTTGAGAAGATGCTAGTGGTGGGATAAAAGATTTGATCGTAGGGGAGAAAAAACAGAGGCGGAGGAGGAGATGGTGGAGGGGAAACCTGTTGCCTGTAGGCTGTACCGTACGCTGTATGTACCTCTGTTGCTCCGGTACCAAGCAAGGTAAAGCGCAGGCCCGCATGCCCGCCCCAGCTGGGCAGGTCACTCTTGTGCTAAGCCGGCGCCAAACCAGGCCCGGCCACAGACCACTGCAGAAGCGGCCGGTCAATGAGGACAAAAAATAGAATCACAGCACAATGGCTTGTATTGGTTGGTGCTGGATGAAAAGGTGAATGCGCGGACAAGTCTGTTGGCAGGTGTATCGTGTAGGTACCTGGATGTCGACTTCCTGGTATCCGTACATCTCTCCCTCTATTTAATAGGTAGGTGGTCAAAAGTCCCAACGAATCTTGACTAATACCTCTGGCGTGTTTACTGAGGGAGTAGCGCTTGGGCAAATCTAAAACAAATCTACCACTGACGGAAAATATTAAAATAAAAAGTCACACGTATCCGATCCTGTGCCGCTTGGGCAAACTAGTTCCTTTTGTGCGCACGCACACACCTCGTTTTCATCCCTTGCTACCAAAAGTATGCCAGTCATCAGTGCCAGTTACGTACTGAGCACCAATCGGCCAAGACTTGCCACTGTTGCGCCGTGATTGCAGCCTAATGCGTCCTCCACCTAGGTAGGTAGGTAGGGAGGCATGCTCTGCTAAATTCGTAGACTTGGGCACACAACCAGCAACATCGTCTATTTACAACAGCGCATGTTTTTCGGAAAGGAACTAACAATAACATGACCCTTTGTTCATTTCCAAAGTTAGAGACACAGATAACATGGTGGGGGTCGGGGCCGAACCACGTACTTGCTTGCTTGCATAACCCGAGCCCGGCCGCCTTGTCATATATGTACAAAAATAGAACACAGCAACTCGTCAGCTTTGTACCACTTCGACATGCTCGGATACGTTCGACTGGCAGTCAACACAAGAAAACCGACCTCATGGGGCTGAGAATGGCTGCCAATCTCCCAATGAACAAATTTCCGCCCAAAAGCCCATCTAGTCCTTCACCTTGCATGAAAGCAATCTGCCCCAACGGGCTTCTAATTATCGACGGGGAAACTGGCAAAATCCAGGGGTTTGTCGCCCACCAGACGAACCTCACACCAACTTCTTTTGGCCCGGGCCGCCGTCACGGCTATGTATAATACAACATATGGGTGCGACTCGGCCTCTTCCACGGGCCCCTGTGATGTGCCCTGTGATGTGTAGTCGACAGCGCCGCCACGGAGCCGGGATGATGAAACCGCCCAACAAGGATGCAAATCCTGATCCCAGCGGCGCCACGTGTGAGGCGCAGTTGACGGATAAGCAGGTCATCACAATTTCACAATCATGTTGATGTCAACTCAAGTTGAATCAGTCCTCTGCTTATTGCGCAGCTTAGCTCCGTCCACCCCATGGCTTCTACCAACTGGCAGAAATTCCGCCTCGCCATCACCTTTGCGGCCTCTTGATCAGCATGCCAAACTCTGGTTAGCGCGAAAATCCTCAACCCATGACCCTCGAAAAAAACAAAAAGCAAAACTTAACCTCTAAAATCATTGCCAATGGTTCAGTTTTCTACCACCAGGCGGGCGCCTGTCCTGTGACGAACACTGCACAGTCAGTCACTGCGCTGCACAGGGCGCAGTCGGTGATTGGACGAGCTGGCTGCCCCTTGTGTTTCACATTTTATGCGTGCTCAAACGGCCATTGTGGCTGTGGGTATCCGTACAGCCTTACCATACCGTGGCTAAACCATGTCCAAAGAGCTAATAATCACGAGCAAATTTACATATACTCCTTCACGTTCATATACCTTCTTGTTGTGTCTTTCTTCCATGTTCTTTCAATGTTTTGTAGACTCATACGGATATGACACAACAATGGTAAATACTAAATTTTAGTTTCTAAATTTAGATCATCCTTCACCTGGTCACACCTGATTGCTCCCGGTAGCCGACATTTAGCCGCCCCACTACAGCTGCCGCACAACAATAGCCTCGTCTTTTCTTCGCGTTACAAATCTTCACCGTGCTTCTCCTTTCCACCCCCAAGAATGTCATCGTCCCATACCACCGGTTGATCTGGTGGCACGACGGTCTCTTCTCGCTCATCATATGACGTAGACTTTCTTAGATCAGGTAAGATGCAGCCATTGATGCTTGTGCCCCATTCCATGATGAATTCAAATATTGGAGCTGTCTGAAGCTTGCATGTTGATAGACACTTTATACGCAAACAACTTTATACCTGATGGAATAACCTCTTCTCGCTTCTTACGTTGCGCAACAATATTATTCGATGATCATCGCAACTAACAGGCTATTGCATAGTGTCGTCCTCGCGCCTAGGCAGCGACCCGACCCATCCCAACCTTTTCCCGCGTCACGAAGCGCGATAGCACACCAGCATGGCTGCCACAGTCAATGGTACGGCTCCTGCTGCCAATGGCACAGAGAATGGCCCCGGTGATTTCAAGCTCAAGTTCTGCACCGTTTGTGCTAGCAACCAGAACCGGTATGTTGTCACCCTGGCTATGTCAATTTGTGCCTGCTTAGTCTGACCGATGCTAGATCCATGGAAGCCCACCTACGACTATCCCAAGCAAACTATCCCGTAATCTCCTTCGGTACGGGCTCGCTTGTGCGGCTTCCTGGACCGACCATTACCCAGCCCAACGTATACCAGTTCAACAAGACGTCATACGATAGCATGTACAAGGAACTCGAGTCCAAGGACTCCAGACTGTACAAGAACAATGGCATTTTGAATATGCTCTCGAGAAATCGTGGAGTGAAGTGGGGACCAGAGCGCTGGCAGGACTGGGCTATTGGCGTACCACGACTCAAGCACACGACTGACCGTGGCAGTGAGGGTAGCGAGGGTGGCGTCGTCGACATTGTCTTCACGTGCGAGGAGCGCTGCTGGGACGCCGTTGTGGATGACCTTATGAATCGAGGTTCGCCCCTTAACCGACCTGTTCATGTTATCAATGTGGAAATCAAGGATAACCATGAGGAGGCGCACATTGGTGGCCAGGGCATCTTGGACCTCGCCAACTCGCTCAACGCCGCTGCCAAGGAGGAGCGCGAAGCCGCGGGAGCGAGCGCTTTTGATATGGGCGGTGCCGCGAGTCGTGCCGCGTTCGATGAGCGCGTACCGGATATTATTGCCGCATGGCAGGAGAGGTGGCCAAATTTGCCATGCACGTGGACACTGGCGTGGTTCTAGTCATGGCTGGTTATATTGCATGATGCTATTTTGCTTATGGGTAATGATGTAATGATCAACTGTATAAACGGACTCTCGGATCGTTTGATCAATTCGGCGAATTAATAGATACAATCTTGATATGATGTTCCATTTTTCGTAGCCATGTCAGTCCAGGATTACCGTGACATTAGGCATGATGCCAAGCTTTTGACTGGCTGCGAGGCATCAAGATCCGGGCGCCATGAAACCGGCAGCTTGTGCGGAGCCGCGGCCTCGTATCTGTAAGCATCCCAATGAATCAAGCCCTATTCATTGGCGCTAAGATCGGAAAGGTTGAGCGGAAAACAGGAAAAGGAATTTGGCCGACACGTATCTGAAAAGGGGCTTTATGATATCAGTGAATGATACAGATGGGGTTTTGCTTGGCAGCGGAACCGGGCAGTTGATGGTTGGTGCAAAGGTGGGTAAAGAGGAAGAGGTACACATCTCTTTGGTCGTCAACCGTGCCTCGGTTTGCGGCCCCCCCTGCATAAACGCAGTAAGAGAGTGAACCGCAAGGCAGGGCAAGTTCGAGACATGTTTCGCACCCCATGAGTTCATCATCAAGGGCTGCTCGGTTCCGAACTTGCAAGGCATCGGTCTTTGCGAGGATGTGTGCACTGGGTAATGTTGACGATAGGGGGCTATATGTGCTACATGTGGCGTATTGGCGCAGTCTTGGCAACGTTTTGAGATATAGGGCATTCGCAAGCTGATGGTGCAATAAGGTCTTGCGATTATTACCTGGAATTATTACCTGAAAAACTGCCAAGGATACGAGCGCGGCGCCCAAAGTCGTCCCATGTCTTGCATGAGGTTCTATAGGCAGGGAAGGAAAGGTATATAAGGCAGCAAGCGGCCGCGCATATACTTCGTATAGATGGATGAGCAATGCGAGGATGCTGGCGAAGAGAAAAAGCCTAGGTGCCTGGGTAAGCGGGCATGCAGGCAGATGAATAGCAAAACGCACAAACAGTTGAGCAATCGAATAGGAACGTGAAAGTTCTTAGATTAGGTAATGCTAATGTGTACTGGTAGGCTCGACTGCTGATCTTGTCGGCGCTGGGGTGAATAGAATGGAGCGAGGAACGGAACCGCGCAAGATTCGGCAGTCAATCTTATGCTGATCATCGTTTAGCTTGGCCTCTACACTTTGTAAACATTCGGGCCAGATTTCATGCTTGGCAAGGCCACAGACGGGCGCGTAGTCCATACAAGTCCATGACTGGAGAAGGACAAAGACGTTGTCAAAGCGCACTCCAATTGGCTGGGGTTCTGAGAAGCTTAAATCAGATGGTATAAATGCCGGCAGTTGGGGAAATCACGGGAGGAACGGCAAACGCGATAGTTGAGCGGCTTGCCATGGTGAGGGAGACAGATGGGTTACTTGGCAAGAGATGCGAGCGATGAAGCGAAAAAGGGTTGATTGGTGCAGTGGAGCATCCACATCACCTCCTCTTGAACCGACGAAGTACTGTTCCGTACATTTCACTGATTTCAGCAACCCGAGAATAGGGAGAAGGATCGCTGACTGTCACTGGTCAATGAGAAAGAAAAGGAACGAAGCCCAGACCCGCTGCGCAGGGCGCATCTCGGAGGGGGAGAAGCCACTAGTTTTAGCGTGGGCTGGGCGGGCACGCGGGCTCGCAGTTTGGCAAATCAGGGCGACACAATGCCGGACTCGAGGAAGAGGTGCAAGGGGTAGGCGAATGGCGGGTGTGTGCTGGTGATGATAAAAGGGAGCGGCGGTGATGCCAGTATCGTGCGCAAAGTTGGCCGCACACATATGATATTCAGAAGAAGTAGCCAAGATACTCTTCCCTTCTTGAAGATTTTCAAAAATACTAGTATCCGTAGTCGTGGCTAACTTGTATTTACTGGTAACGGCCTGTGCCGGCTGCTGTAGTTGGGTGGTTGTTGGTGATGGGTTCGGGTCGCAGCTGGACAAGGGTGCAAGAGAAGCTTGCGACCAATCGTCAGGAACCATCTTTCCCGGACAGTGAACTATTAATTAACATGTCGGAAGTGACAGTCAGGGCCGAACTTTACCATCTGGCTACAAGTCAGCAGTCGCGCCATCCAACTCTTGGTCATGCCATTCCCACCACACCCCCCGCAGCTCGTTGAATTTTGAACTGTTGTTGCCGTTTCGTTGGTTAGTTGCAGTGGCGCTATGTAAGTAGCCTACTTTCAGAATGTTCAGCTGTGTTACTTCCCGTTGCCCTTTTCCACACACCCGACCCCCTCTCTAAATAACAGCATACACTAGTGACGGCTATTTTCAACTAAAAAAAAATGCCCCTAAAATCTCCTCCCCCGGCCTGGTCTTCCCCATTCAGTGGTGGGTGCCAGAGATTGCCAGCAGACACACATATTACGCCCAGTAGCTCATTTCCCACGTCTTTGTTTCTTCATTTGTTTCGTCTTCTTTATTCTCGATATTTGCTTGATATCCCCAATCCTTCGGAAAGGGCCTTCTGACGAATCCACATCCAACCCCTTGCCGCGACCAGCATCGCCCGTTTCAAACCCACCCGGAACACCTCGCTGCGTGTGTATGGTATTTGTCGCAGAGGAAGCCCTTGCCTTTGTTGACTACAGTAGGACTGCAGGAGACTGCAAAACGCAAACGAAAGGGTTTTACATGCAGGGTCAGCGCTAGACGGCGCTCTTATTGTTCGTCTGCCCGGCTCTCGCATTGTATTGAGCCGTTTTGCTTGTCCTTGACTGCGCGTAACAGAAACAATCAACGGTTCAAGTTTTGGCTATTTGATTGGGGCGACATACAACAGTGGTGATCAAGGCCTGTTTCTAGTACAATCACTTATAGATTGCGCGAAACAGCTCTGGCAATTGCTGCCTGCTGCGACACCATCCATCGGCTCCAGTATCTGTATATTGACAAAGTCTGCGGCTCTGCGTTGTCTAAGACGCTACATTGTACCCAGGCACACCAGGCACACCAGGCACAAACCGCCGTCCGTCTAGGATACACGGACCATTGCCACGATCTACGACCCAACGCAGCAACGCAGCAACGAGAGAGCATTCATCAGCGCGGGACAATAGGTAGTGGGCTCGACTTCATCCCAGTCAGGTCAGTGCCAACAAGCTGCGGCGCGCCGTCATTCTCGGCGAATTCGAGAAACCAAACCGACCAAATTGCAATGCTGACTGAAAGACAAGGGGCAGCACTCACAGAGTCTCAGTGTGGGAATCAGTTGACCCGCTGGAGACAGCAGCTAAACGCCCCCCAGGACCCCAAGACAGCGTCAAACAGGCTGAAAGGCCCAAAAGACACGCCAACTTGCCTGTTCCTTGCTGTTTTGGCCGCTAAAGTTTGGTCCCGCAGCGCCCCAAAGCACCCCCGGCCGTCCCCAAAGCATCCGCAAAAAAAGGCCCCGTTTCGGCGTGCCTGCCGCTGCCCGACTCCTGCAATCAACCAAGACACCGCCACGGCCCTTTTCCTTTTCTCATGCAAACACTCCCTCCGCATCCCCCCCCTCACCATCATGAGCGCTGTTGGTCGCAATGCGCCGCTCTCTCCGATTTCTGTAGGCGGAAACGAATGGTCTATACCGAAATATCCTCCCAGTGGCGACGCTCCTTATCCCAATAGTCGCGGCAACCTCGCCTCCCCCCCCAACTCGGGTGGCTCCAACGGCAACATGAGCATCAATGGCTTCCCTGGCGGTCCCAGGAGCACCGGCGGCCCGTCACCGCCACCTTCGGTTGGCCGTTCCTCTAGCGGCACGAACATGTACGCCAGAAGCGATGCTGGTCCTCCCAACGGCGGTCTTGGCGGCCCCAGCGGCCAGCAACAGCAAAGGGGCGGCGAGCTCGACGAAGCCGTCCTCCACGAGCATTACCTCACCCTCCGCGTCTATCTCAACTCGCGCGACTCGGCCGCGAAGCAGCAGCCTAACAAGGCACGCGATAAGCTCCTGCGACTCTCCTCTGTCCAGTTCTTCGAGCTGAGTACCGACGTCTTTGACGAGCTGATGCGCAGACAAGCCCTTGCTCGCATCCCTCCCAATGCCCCCAACCGCCCGCCCGCCTTTCTATTACCCGAAAAGACATTTCACCCCAAACGGAACCAGGCTCGTCAGCGACTCTCTTCCCTTGGTCCTCCGCGTTTCCGAGACTTAGCCGCCGATGTCTTTTCCGAGCTCGAGCGCCGATTCCCCAGGTTTGTGGCGGGCGATATTCCCCGAGGGAACAGCGCCATGTCCAACCGCAGCGGCGGACGGACTGGCACTCCCGTCAACGGCGGATATCCTCCCAGAGGTCAGAGTCGTGTTCGGCGTCCGTCAGACTCAAGCTCAATGAGAGGCGGCCCACCACCACCAGACCCATATGGGGTTCCTCCATCTCCAAACCTCGGCGGCGGCAGCGACTTTAATCGACCCCTGCCCAAGCAGATCAACCAAAATAACACCATAATTCCCAACAAAAGTACCATGCTCGAGGAAGACGATGGCGAGGGCTTGTCAGAAGTAAGTCCCGATGTAACATGTGTCATACAATGTTCGCTCCTTGCTAATACTTCCTGTAGACTGATCGAAAGCTTATTGAGGACTACGAAGTACAACTAAGAGAGCTGCGGGAAAAGCTTGCGGACATGGAAGGCCAGAAGAAAGACGAGAACTCGCGAGAAAAGCAGGAATGGGCCGACAAACTAGCCGAAGCCGAGAGCAGGAACAGCTCGATGAAACAAGAGCTTGAGAGACTGCAAGACAAACACGACCGCGAAGCTCGAGACCTGCAATCGAGATTGGATGAGATGGAGCGCGATTCCGGGAGTATGCGTGGTGGTGGAGACTTGGAAATGGACAATGAGGAGCTGCGCAACTCGCTTAATCGACAACAACGGGTCACTGAAGAGGTTCGCCAGGAGGCACAGGAATTTCTCCGTGAAATGCGCACACTTTCCGAACAAAGTCACGCGCGATATGAAAAGCAGGTTGAACTGGAGCGCAACGTCGAAGCGCTAGAGGCTGAAGTAAAGGAATGGCGAAACCGGTATGCCCGTACAAAGACGCAGCTCCGCAGCCTGCGCTCTTCATCGCTAGGCCTGTCTGAGGATACCGAAGGCGCACGATTGATTCGAGAAAAGGGGTTCAGCGACGATAATGGCCTCGTCAAGGACGTCCATGTCACTAAGTATCAGATTTCCATCGATGATCTGCTCCAATCGGCGCGCAAAGATAACCCGGAAAAGACGATTGATGCAATGAAGGCTGTTGTGGTCAGCGTGCGGCGAGTCACTAGAGATGCCGACGGCGCGGCGCGACACGATGAACAGGCGGCGCAACAGCTGGGCAAACTCAAGGCTAGGGTCTCTGCAACGGCCAACAATCTCATCACAGCTACCAAGCACTTTGCTTCCGGAGCGGGCATCTCGCCAGTGTCGCTGGTGGATGCTGCCGCGTCTCATCTGACGGTGGCTATTGTTGAGCTGCTTCGCGTTTGCAAAATCCGACCTACGCCGGCAGGTGAGCTGGAAGATGACGACGACGGATCAGTAACGCCAGTGGACTCGACAAGCTTCTTTTCGCCTCGCACTACATCACACGCAGGATCGCAAAATTCACTACCGGCACCTCCGGCTTTCCAAGGGTTAGGCGGCATGCGAGCGAGCGCCGAGTCGTCGGCGTACAGCCCCATCAATTCCCCGCGAGAATCGATAGAACCGTTTGGACGCAACGGCCCTAATGGCATCACGAATGGCTACGGACAGAGCGCAAACGGCCGCAATGAGGGCTACAAGGCGTACGACGGTTACTAAGCTGGACGGAACTGCGACATCCTTTGCATACTGATAATGGAAGACGCGCACTGTTGATACCCCACGGGTCCGGGCACGGAAAACCGGATCACGAACTGTTGAAATTATGTTTTGCTTCGTTTAGCCGGAGATGGCAGCGCCACGGACGGTACTTGTGATAGTTTTTGGAGAAGCGAGATTGAAGAATGCCTGATGACAATTTGCATGCAACGACAGGGACACTAGAAACGACACGGCGAAGAAGGTGCTGGGATAGAAGGATCTGGAGCTGGCGATTTATCAGTCTGCAGCCCAAGGCGCGTGAGAGCCTCGGGTGTATATATGCAGGCGAGTCTATTTGTATCATTAATTCGAGGAGTTGAATTTTCGGGAGTACAAAGGGCGCTGCGAGAGTCTGTCTTGCGGACACGTCTCTTGGGCCCTGTTGAAATGAGCGAACGGCTTTTGCTATTTTGATAGGCTATTTTGAATTTCTTATCACTGGCTGCTTGCTCTTGATTATGTGAATTGCGATTTTCCACTCTCGATTCGACAATAGCAGATGTACGGACTGGCCGAGTTGAGATGACGTTTAACGTTTTCAAGAGGGCAGACAGATTGACAAGACGAGGCAAGGCCAAGCCATAGGTAGCCCCACCCCCACCACCTTCAGCCACTCTAGGCTAGGTAATCGCTTGATCGCCTGGCCGCATCTTGAAAGGCTTATTCCTTGACACCCGCTGGCGGCTTTGCCAGGCCATAACTTGTCCTTGCGCGCGACGCCTGGGCATCTAATTGTGAATTTCGACAAGCCCCCAACCTATTTCAGCATCTCTTTTTTTTTTTGGATCACTTTTTCACTCGCAAATCTTGCGCAATCTTGCCGAAACACTGCCCAAACGCCCGTTCAAACCGCCGCACCTACCACCTCCTCTGGGGAAGCGCAGCCTGGCACCACAGCCTTCCCTCTTGCTGGATTGACTTTGCCGCCCGTCACGACTCGGTCACCGACCTTTTTTTTTCTCCTTCTGTTTCCACGCACGACTCATGCGCACAGACTGGTTCATTGCCAGCACTCCCGAGGCTCGCTGTCCACTTGAAATTTTACACCAGACACCAAAAGTGCGCTGCGACAAGGGAGCAGCGGGCGCATTTTGCACTTGGAAATGGCCACTGCGATTCTGGAGTGGCCGATTGCGCGCCCCAAAGGATTCGCCGAGCCTTACGCCGACGACGAAGATGATGACGATGATACCGTCAACCTGGTCGAATACCCCGTTTCGGACGCAGAGCAATGTTTGCCAGTAGCACTCGCAAGCGACAGTACAACGGCGGGAGCAGAGCGAGACGAGCCTGTCGCCGGTGCGACGTCGACCAAGAGTAACATCATGGTCGGCGGAGACGGCGCCATCGCTTCCACGCCAGCGGACTCGTTCACCAACGCTGTCGCAGAGGCCGACGTCGATGAATTGGCCGAACAAGAGGATCGCTCATCTTTTACAACAAGCACAGCAGACGCCGGACTGCGGACGACGCCTCCCACCCCTCCTGCCACTACCACGCTACAGCCGCCGAGTGCCCCCACCACCATGACCAGCTCCGACATGGACTCTGTGCGCTTGGAATTCTCGTCGCCGCTGCGACAGCAAGTCGAAGATGTCTGCACTTCAACATCGCCGCTCAGCGACGTCAGCGATTCCCATGAATTCGACTACGACTTTGACGAGTCATCGGGCTATCGCCTGATCCGAATCAAGCCCACAGCCGCGCAGTGGGACGACTTCCCCGCGCTGCTGGCCTTCGCGCGGAAGCTGGGCGCGTGCGAGGATGGCTGCTTCAAGCTCCAGCTGCCGGCCGATCTGCGGCACCCGCTGCCGCACAAGGACAGGCAAGCCTTGCCCGCCAATGCCTACAAGGCGAAGCAGATTCGCCGCACGACATTTTGGCAGCTGAGCACTGTCAAGGCCGAGGGCGAGTTTTACAGCCCCCCAGATGCGGACGCGGAGCCGACAGAGTCGGTTGAGGCAACGCTCAAGACGCTCAAGGCGATTTTTCGCAAAAATATGGGCAGGCAGATGCGCAATGTGCGATATCGCCCCGACGTGCCCGCCTGGAGCTGCGAGCAGCGTCGCGAAGCCGGCGTCCCTCCCGACTGGAGCCCCATCCACCCGCTCCGCGGCGATCTGCTGGACCGCACAAAGGCCGTGATTCCCGGTATCCATACCCCGTACGTGTACGAATCGGCGCCGCATTTCGGAGCCACCTTTCAAATTCACGCCGAAGATTATCGCCTGCTGTCCCTCAACCACCTCTATCGCGGGCGCAAGATTTGGATCGTGATCCCCTGCACGGCGATTGACGTGGCCGAGAAAGCCCTGGGCCGCACCGCCGACGGCTGCTCGCAGTTTATGCGGCACCGGGCCGAATTCTTTTTTCCCGAAAAGCTCGACAAGCTAGGCATTCCGTACCGCATCGCGGATCAACGCCCCGGGGAGACGATTGTCATCCTGCCCGATGCGTACCACGAAGGATACAGCACGGGGTACACCCTCGCCGAGGCCAAAAACTACGCCGACGACGAGTGGAGCACCGACACATACAAGTCGTGCGCCGCGCACTGCCAGCTCGTGACGGCCATTCCGCCAGAATTCCTGCAACCGCTCGCAGACGGCGAGGAGAGGCTGGATCTGTGCGCGCTGCAGGACGAGCAGCATGCTGCAGAGGCCAAACGGGCGGCCGAGGAGATGGAGATGGATGGCGAGGGAGAGGGAGAGGGAGAGGGAGAGGGGGTGGAAGCGAAGCGGGTCAAGGTTGAGTGATGCAGCGTTGCAATGGGCAATGGTTGCAATGGTTGCAATGGTTGCAATGGTTGCAATGGTTGCAAATCACGGTACTAGGCGTTTTTGGTCTGACACCGGGAATGAGGCGAGTCGAAACGAGATTATGAAATGTAATTACCAGCGAGATTTTTTTTTGTTTCTTGTTCTTGTTTCTTGTTTTTGTTTCTTGTTTCTTGATGGTTGAAAATGTCCAACTCTCAAAGTCAGAAAGAGCAAGTGGGACAGTCAATGTTTTGTTATTTGTTGTTTTCCTGGGCGTTTGTGGAACGGATGGGATACCTCTTTTTGCTCTGATGATGCAAATTTCATGAATAGTTTGAAAGCCTTTTGAAAAACATGGCATTATTACAACTACGAATTACATGTGATGAGGGTTGCCGCCATCTAGAACCCGCGCAGACAAAAGGTCGAAGCGTACGAAACATGGACGAGTAAGCCATTTGAACCTGATTGACAAGCAAAGACAGTTTTTTTGAGTTTCTGTATATCAAAAAGGTAGTTGTACCATGTTTTCTGGGCACTTGTCTCTATCTGACCGCACATTTGCCACGTTTTCTAGCATTTTATTAAATCTACCCGCGCTTCGCCACGTCCTCTAGCAGCGTCTCCGCCGCCAGCTTGCCTAGGTTGTTGCTCGCCAGCGGCGAATCGCCCGTCAGCAGACGACGATCGCGGTGCACCTGGCCCGTGATGCCGTCATTCAGCGTCTTGACGCCGCGCTTGCGGAGCGCCTCGCCGACGAGCCACTGCATCTTGCCGGGGATGTAGCCAATGTCAATGTTTGTGCCCTTGTCGAGCGCGTCGGGGAAGACGACAATCTCGTAGCCGTCGTAGATATACTTGCTGCCGGCGGGCTTGCCCACGTCGGCGGCGAGCAGCGCCGCGGGGCCGTGGCACAGGGTAATGGTGTAGCGGTCGTTTGCATGCGCCCAGCGCAGCACGTCGCCGACGAGCCGCGACGCGGGCACGCCGTTGATGACGCCGTGCCCGCCGGGGATGAAGACGCCGAGATACGGCGTTTCCTGGCTAAACCCGGACGATCCCCAGAGCTCCTCTAGGTTGAGCGGGTTGCGCAGCTTTTGCTCGTACTTTTTGTAAATGGTCTTGACGGCGTCGTCTTCGCTGGGAAAGGCCCAGACCTCAAACTTGACGGGCTCGCCCGAGAGCGTGGCGACGTCGACGTCGAAGCCCGCGGCGTCGAGGTGCAGCAGCGGGAGCAGCAGCTCGACGGGGTGGTTGCCGGTGGAGAAGAAGCGGCCGTCGGCCATGGGCAGGTAGCGCTCCTGCGTGCCCACGAGGAGGATCTTCCAGCGGCCGCCGGTGTAGGCCGAGTACGAGGCGCCGTCAAAGTCCGTCTTGGAGGGCACGTACTGGGTGAGGGAAAAGGGCGAGGGGAAGAAGGCGTTGAGCTCGGCCTGGTCGGCGACGGGGGCGCGGTCGTTGGACATTTTGGAGGGGTTAAAGGATGGGTGGGTAGATGTGTGTGTGTGTGTGTGTGTGTGTGTATGCTTTGGGGAGAGGGTGTGATGGTGATGCGGTGGTGGGCTAGAGTTGAGGAAGCAGGAGGGGTGATGGGCTTTATACCAGAGACGATGGGGACTGCAAAAGGATTCAACTCTTCTTTTGGCTTCTCTGACTGTTTAGAAAAGGTAGCATCGACATGCCTCGGCCATCCGGACAAGCCCCCCGATAAGCGAGGGTTTTTTTTCGTGTCAATTGCTGTTGCGCCAAGCTGACTGGCTTGCGCTGACTCGACTTACATGCTGGCGGTTCACGATCAGCCGAAACCTTAAAAAGAACTGCCATCAAACTTACCCCGCCCTGCTCCGTCGTCGTAGGGCAAAATATTTGCAACTGGAAAACGATCGTCCCGCCATTTCAGGTTTAGCTTCCGTCGGAGTTGCTTCCATCGGAGTCGCTTCTCCATCGGAAGGCCCCCTTCCCTTGGCTCATCAATGGGTCCGTTTGTCTATTTCAAGGGTAAAAGCTTCTGGCTTATGGATCAGCCTTGTGAGTCATTACTTGCTCGTCTTCTTTCTGCTTCCGAATTGAGTCTTTTGAAACAGCATGATCAACCGCGGTTCGGCTGTATTCCTAGGGCAGTGATGGGGGTCCTGTCAATGCGGTTGCAGTGGAGCCGAGTTGGTACCTAGTTAATGTTATCTTGACATCATGTCGTCATGCAGCACCACAACAAACGGCGCAGAACAGTATTAATTTGGTCTAGAGCCATCAGTCATCTTGGCGTTATGGAGGAAATGAAATTTCTTCCTCTTCCTGCCAGAGCCACATCTGGCTGGCATCAGCCAAGCCAGAATCCATCAATACTGATAGACTGCCATCCCAGTCTAGTCCGTCGAGAGTGGCACCCTCAGTCGGCTCCGCTCCGGGCATTGTCGTTGGAACATCCAGGCCGAATTCGTTTTGAGAAGCTCCAACGCCCTGATCAGACTGTGTGAGATCTACAACACGACTTAGCATGTTGATTTTGTGTGCCGTCGCTGCGCAATGGCTTACCTGTTGGTGTAGACTCAACTTGGGGCATGTTTTGGCCAACTACAGGAGCAGTCTGCGTTTCACCAGTATCGCCCGAGAATGCGACAGCTGCGCTACCAGTGATGAGCTGATTTTCGTGCTGCAGCACCACGGCAACAAGACGCTCAAGGACAGCAATGCTCTGTCTGGAGCCAACGTTTTGAGGGTCCGCTGAGTCCTTGCAGGCTCGAATAATATGCATCACGCCGCTTTTAGCCTTTTGGCTCGTGTCCGACAGAGGCTGCGACAGGGCCGCAATACACAGCACTATGCCCGCAGTAAAGAGCGTGATGCCAATGTGCATACTAGCATGTGTCCGTCGCATTGCGTGTAGTGAATTGGGAAAAGCATGTAAATCTGATGTTCGCAGTGCCGCTTCCATCAGATGGCCCAGCGAGAACAATCCCTCGGGCGTGTCTTGTACCTTGCTGCCCTGGCCGAATGCAACTGTGCGGTGCAGGACAATTTGCAGATTGTCATACGTGAGCTGTAGTGCAATGGCCTGCATCTGGGATATTGGAAGCTCCTGACCTGGAGGCATGTCTCTGTACGACTCGATCCGTAGCCGGCTTGGTAGCTGGTTTCTCCAGTGTGTCAATT
Organism: Beauveria sp. NWAFU-1; assembly: GCA_024472245.1. NCBI lineage: Eukaryota > Fungi > Ascomycota > Sordariomycetes > Hypocreales > Cordycipitaceae > Beauveria > Beauveria sp. NWAFU-1. The sequence continues at coordinate 4,869,807 of JANBXD010000001.1, read as the reverse complement.
CTTCATGGATGGACTGGACGGTGACTTTTTGGTCCATTTGTCGGCGACGCCCTAGGAATTGGCCCATGATTCGATATAAACGAAATTTGTGATTGTGAAATGACAGATTTCCGTCGACGCTGGTATTGCTGTGAGCAGATCCAACCTGGGAGATCATGCCCACGTTGCAGTCTGAATCATCCACAATACAGGGCCGCCCAAAGGCAATGGCAAAATACCTAAAACCAGGGTTAGAAACTGCTCACGCTTGTAAACCATCTGTAGCCTGGCCTCCTCACTTGTCAAAGACCTCGAGAGTCCACCACGTCCGGCGTCTTGCCTCTCTCTCGACCGCTGAGCAGTCTCGCCAGAGGCTCTCGCGGTGGAGATTGATGACCTGCGCAATTTTGACGCCAGCAGCCGATATCGCCAGACCGATGTTGGGCCGGCCATTGAAGAGCAGAAAGCTTCCGAGCAGGACCGATATTTGAACTGCTTCGAGTGTCGCACAGCCCATGAGTTCGAGGAACCTAGCCTCTATTTTCTCCATCAAGTCTGTAGCGAGCTTCTTGAGGTCTGCCTGAGATTGACCGGCGACTTCAGACAAGGAAGAGTAATGGGCGCCCAGTGCAATGACGAGCATGGTGAGCCACAAGTAGTTTTCCTCATGGTGGACGACATAACTCGACTCGAGGAGCAGTGAGTATCTTTCTCTAAACAAAGACTCTTCGAGCAGCTATCGCGGACATTAGAATCTTCAAATTTGAACAGGTGAATGCAGACACGCACCATCATGAACCAGTCGACAGAGACAAAAAACTTGTCGACAAACTGGCTCAGGGTAGCATCGTCAGGAAGCTGAAGGCCAACAATCTGTCGCCAGTGCCGGCGCCCGGGTGGTTGCCAGTCGAGGATTTTGTTTCCTCCGGGCAGAGCAGAAGTATCCTGACTCGGCGAGGAATCGAGGCTCATTTTTGATAAAACCTACGCCATCATTAGCTTTGGCGAGCAATAGGTGCCAGAAGAGCAGCAGGGTCGTACCAGAGCAGTCAAGTCAACGATGCTAGACTCTGGCAGCAGCAGATGACCCTCCGAGCCCCGAGCCCCGGCATTATTGCCCAAGCTGGCACTAGGCGGCGCGGGCTCCGTGTCTGCTGCTGCGCGCTTAGAGGATGACGGGGCTGGATTCTGAGAAGCCGGGTCCCTGGAAACACACTCTGCACCGGCGCGCACGCAGAGCTGGCATGGACGCTCGCGGTCACACTGGAGACATGTCAGCTTCGAGGCTTGTGTCGTGTGGTGCTTGCAATTGGACAATGTCATGGCAGGCATAAAACGTCACCTACCCCGAGCTTGCGCTTCCGACAGCGCTCACAGGCCGACGCGACCTTTTGCCGCTTACGAGGCGCGTTCATGCCGGCAAACGTCAACTGGATATATCTTGTTTTATTGCCTCGGTTGTAGGCCTGTTAGTGAATGGGCAGTAGTGCCGGCTTCGACGAGAGCGTGCGCCTGTCTGTGGTTTGTTCACTTGGTTGCATAGAGAAAGTTGTGTGTAGCCGTCAACGGACTCCACACCTGGCAAGCTATGAGATAGTTTTTGGTTGGGATTGAGCATGGTGGTTAGATGGCGACGACCAAAAAGGCGCCGTACTGGTAGAACTTCTTGTTAAATTATCGTCATATAAATCGCAGTCTGAGCGGGGTGATTCAAAAAAAAAAAAAAAAAAGTCACCAGATCACATCTGATGCTGTGTTATGCATCTCGAATACTGATACACACTAGTAATGCCATGATGGGGAAGCCGATAGCGAAGCTACTGAACCATTGCTGGACTACGAAGTACTGACATCATGGGTAGCTGCTCATGAGCCGATTTTACATGTCCTGCAAGGGCAAATCGACAGACATACCAGTAAGCATGAAACAGAAGCTAGAAATCACTTGAGAGCCCCTGCTTCAGCTATCAAGATGGCAAATCGCATATTACTTGGATGAATAGGCTCGGGAGGGCAGTGGGGGGTCCAGAGCCGAAAGGTTGGCGTGCAGCTGGCAAGTATGCAAGACTGGAATCACAAGGATGGAATCAGAAAAAAACCAAACAGGCTCTGCACTTACATGCAATGCATGCTTAATTGGTGCAACAGTGTCATGAAACCACATTCGACGTGAGCGTACGCAGGTGGGATGAAATCAACTGGCCAACGACGCAGACTTTCACGCAGCAGCGGCCAGGCTGGTCAAACCAGCGGGACAGAAGCCCCGGCTAGGCCCTCCCCGAGGCCTTGGGTGGTTTTGTAATCTTGCAACCCACACCATCATAGGATGAAGGCGGGGCGAAGAAAGAAAAAATAGTGGTTGTATCGGGTGACATTGCATCTCGGGCTGGTTAGGCTTGTGTTCTTTTCTTTTCCCTTCCTTCTTGGGCGGTCTGTTTTGGGCGACGTAGGGCCAGTTGGTTTTTGCGTGGGCCATGCGCTGAAACGGACCTGCAACCGCCCAGCCCCGTGCTCGGCCCCGGTGAGGACCACGGGCGTGGGGGCCGGGAGACTGTTGCGATGTTGATGGTTGGATATCAGGTACTCGGACCTTTTTTTTTTTTTTTTCCATTATTATTATCATCATTCGCCTTTGCAGCCACCAGTATATTGTTCGGAAGAAAGCGCGAGGTGGGCAAGTCGATGAGCCCCTGTATCAGAAGTGGGAGAGAAGAAAATACGCAGGCCATTTGCGTCTTTGTGTCTGTCGCTGATTGATTCCAAGTACGGAGTACACGGAGTAGCACAAGTCATCCTTGCAAATGCGGTGCGAGGCGGCCCAGGAACAAGGCCCAGGTGAGGAGGAAACCAAGGGGAGGTGTTGCGGGCGCTTGCGGCTGGGGATGCGACGATTCAACATGGATAGAGTGGTCGAGGATAAAGACGAGACGGCCGCCGTAAGATTGAATGTGCGACTTGATGTTGTACATCTCTTTCTGCTTTCTCTTTTCTTCTCCAAGCTTGTTGATTTGAGTTTTTCCCCTGGTTCGTCGTGCTCGTCTGTATGCGCCATACAAAGTCTGATACCTCTAGCAGGTCACATCAAGCGGTTGCATCCAGCAGTTGCATCAGCTGCTCAAAGTCAACGTTCCATCTACCTGCCGTTCAAAAAAGACAGCTCTCGACAACCACGGCCCAAGACAGGCTCCCGGATACACAAAGATCCTGCACAAGAGTGGTGAGCGTGAGAGAGCCTACCAAACGGGCCGAAGTGAGCAGCTCCGTGGCCGTTGCCGACCCTGGCAAAGTGTTTGTTTGGTTTGCCATTCATCCCAAGTCGACAAGAGCCCGACGTGTTTCTTCATCGACGGGACGGGGGTCAAGGAATCGAACAAGAGCATCAGTTGGAAGTGGGAGGCTGTCGTGTGGCGTGCCCCTGCGTCATCCAAACCCCGGACTGCGAGAGATTAGTGGTTAGGAGGCAACACAAGCTGCAGGCAGCTTCGAAGGTTATTCCAGGTCCTTCCCAAGATTTACAGGCAGTTACAGGGCAAAATGTGGGACCGTCGCAAAGCCACAGGCAAAGCCACAGCAAGAGCTACAGCAGGAGCTACAGCAGAAGCCACAAGCGGTAGGAGACCCCCACCAGGCACAGACAAGGCCGTTTTTAGCGGCACCCTGAATGATCCGCAGCAATCTTCAGTGGCTTCATCTGCGTCCAAGTCCCTCTTTCGTTCCCGCCAACGCCTTGCAGCTGCTGCCGCTTCTGCTGACAAGGCATACTCGCTTTCGTCTTCTCATTCACAGCTCAACCTGGACCTCGAATATTCCCTCAGCGCTCTCGCCATCACCACAGACGTTACACACAAATATCGCATTCTCAAAGGCAAAGCCGTCCCTCAGTCTCTTTACCCAGAAGAGTAAGTCCCCTGTCACTTTGTCACTTGTCACGTTGCCCTACCCCAACCGTTGCATCACCATCACAATCACCAAACCTCGTCACCGTTTTTGCCCTGGCGTCAATATCAGGCTCCCATAATCCAACTACAAAACATTGACTCGGCCTCGCTGCTTTCCTAAAATACATCACCATCTTTGCCAGCATATCCCCGCCTGCCTCTTCTGCCTCGTCAACCTCACAGCCACATACGCCTCAGTCTTACTGTCATCCACCATCCACCCTCTGCTAACAAGCTTCTTTCCTCATCATAGCCCTTATTCCTCTCGTTTCGATTATTTAAGCAGCTCTGCTTCCTCTCCTGAACTAAAACCTCCTCCTCGCAACCCGCGCCGCCTCCAGCAGCTCCGCCATCAGACTGTCTTTGCTCCCACCCGCTCTTCCTCTGTCTACAGCGCCGACGACAGCGATTCCGACGACGACGCCTCGCCCACCACCATACGTCGCGGTGCCGCTGCTCTCGACATGGCACAACCGTTGGCCATCGAGCCCGTTTCCCCTCCCAGCTCTCCCGACATCGCAGCCTGGCGCACAGCGTGAGTGCAAACAAGTACACGCGGCATTGCGGGTCCCACCACCACTAACACCGTCTCGCAGCCCACACGCCGGCAATGTATCGCCCATTGACGAGGACTCAGATGCCTCGCTCGACGACTTTGTGCGAGCTGTCAAGGGAGAAAGAAGACACCTGACACCTCCCGGTGAGCCTCTGCGCTACAGCCAGATTCCCCTTGCCGACCGCGACCTGCCTGCTCTGCCTCGTCCCGGCCCTTATCACGCGCCGGGCTTAGACCAAGCGCCTGCATATCAGCGGCCTCCCTCACAAAGGAAACCTATCGCCGACCAAAACACACAATGGCATCCTCAGCCGCAGCTGCAAGGGAATCCAGCCGGCCTGGTCCCGCGACACCCTCAGCAAAACTTCATTCCACAGCGAGACTCATCCTCTGGCATGCGTACCAGACACGCGGATACACGGGCCATGCCGCTCGACGCCAGACCTCCATGGCAAGGCGCCAGTGGTCGTGAACAACAAGTTGCCTCGATGCGAGACGATCCAAGCGTTGCACCTCTGTCTCTCCCCGTCAAGGGCGGCAAGCGAAACACAGCCAAGGGCGACGGCCACTTTCGCACACGACTGTCCCACATTGGCAACCCGCGTACGGATGGAACAACTGGCCCTGGCGCTGCCATGCGCAAATTTCTTTCTTCTCCAAGAACACATAAAAAGGCCAACAGCCTCGCCACGCAGTCGCCTCGCGCCCAATACAACATGGATGCAAGCCAATACGAAGGCAACCCATATCCTTCCCCACCTCATCACGACCAGTACAGAATGGCATCCGCATCGCCTCCGCCGCGTCATTATCCGGGGCAGAGCATTACTATCAAGCGCAAACCACCTCCGGGCGTACATGTCGACAAAATTAGCAACAATGCACATCCTCAAATCTCTGCACACGTCGACAGAAATAGCAACCATGCACATCCGCTAGCCTCTAGCCCCGTTTACGAGAACAGCATCCCGAAACCACCTACTCCAGAGAGTCCGAGCGCCCCTCACCAGCGAGGGGACGCTTGGGCGCAGCCTGCCTCACGATTCAGCATGACAACCTACGCCACAACTGCCGGTGGAGTAACTTCCATCGACAGCTCTCCCGCTATTGGCATGCAATCGCCCACTTCGTCCTTTTCTCCCTTTGACGAGACATTGTCCAGGCCAGAACACTTACGTTCCGTCTCCGACGCCCCGTTCGCCATACGAAGCGCCTTGAACTCAAGGCCTGACTCTACTACCTCAAACAATACCATCAGTGCATCCGCCGTCTCCGGATCCGGTGCTGCGGTCAGTACGCCGCGGCGATCGTCCCTGTCGTCGATGAGCAAGCCGCTGCCGCCTGCGCCGCCAGAAGTCTCGGCAGGCGACAGAGTGGCCCATCTCACCGCGCAGCTCGATGGCTTGGCCAACCGGCGTCTCAACATCATTAGATGTGTCAAGCAGATGACGGAGCACATGCCTATTGACCATCTTCTCGACAGCGATGAAGTCCTGCGGAGGCGTGAATTAGAGCGCAGAAAAATCGACGGCCTCGAGGCTGAACTGGCAGAGATCAAGCGGGAAGAGCACGAGCTCGGCCTCATGCTCCATCGCGCATACAAGCGGCAGAATAAGGAAGCAGTATACGAACCAACAACTCTATGGGTTAGGCGAGTGGCTAGCTAAGATCAAGTTGGGACAGTACACGTATGTGTTGAATTTGTACATTGTATATAAGAATATTGTTACAGGATGGTAATACCGCGGATGCACGTTTTGCTTTGGGGAGGAGACGCGCTGCTGGCTGGGAGTCCACGGGCGTCAAAAAGAGAAGAAGCCAAAGAGAGAAGCGACATCGCTGGCGAAAGAGGTCGTGCCCTGGCAGAGTAGTAAGGTGAATACATGATATCACGAGACAAAACGCGCCCCAGCAAGGAAGCACAATCGTGAGACCGAGTGTAAAGAGGAAAAGTGTGTCAGAAAGATGCACACCCAGGCAAAGTGACGCCCGCCGCGCCGGGCCACGGTGAAAGCGGCGCACGTAGCCCGTCCTTACGCCCTTCGTCTCGTCATCTTCTGGTCCAATCTCGGATATTTAACATTGGGATTTTTTGTACAAACGTGCTTTTGAAACGGGGTATTGTTTTTTTTTTGCTGTGGCTTTGATACTTTACTCATATTGCTCTTTAAGAAGTGTATACTCGACGGCAGTCAGTTATGGATTGCTCCTGCATCTGATACGATTAGGAAGCAAACGCCAAATCTAGAGAAGGAAGCGAAAAAACTGAGATGAATGTAGAAACTTGGTCAGAACATATGCTCGTTCCGCGTCCCCCTCTCCATTGCATTCTGCAGCAAGTCTGCGGTGATGCGAATAATCTTCATTCAGAGGCGGCGCATATCCATGTCTCATTGACGGAATTTCCAGCTCAAATTCTTTTCTGTCACTTTCCAAGCGGTTGAGAATAGACTGCACTGTCTTGGAGAAGCGCCATCACGATGATTACTGCCGCACAACGCAGCGCCTTGCACACGCTTTTTTATTCAAGTTCTGTGAATACGTGGTGATAAAGGTCTCGTTGGTCGTATGCATCTCCAATGTATTCGTTGTTTTCCTTTCTCTAGATAGTTGGGCTTGTTGGTCGTCTCAAAGGGCCTTGATCGCAAACATTGGTCTACACCACCAAAATAATAATCGAAATCCTCATTTCAAACATCGGTCTGCAGATAAAACACGTCACCGTCTGACCCATCTTACATATTTGGCCTTCTCGCTCTTCACGCGCAGTAGACGCCGTCCTCGGCCCAATTTGATGGCCGCCAAGCATGGCTTGCATGGGTCAAGATATCGCTGTCACGCCACAAATCGATGTATTTTCTTGGCATCAAACTTGATCGGATTTTACCACGGCGAAAAACATTCCGGGACCCGTTCCTTTCCTTTTTTTTTTTGGTCTTGGTTACGTCCTCGTTCCTAGCTCATCCTTTGTTATCAGCTAGTGATGGACGTGGTGTCGATCGCTTCGTGTCCGAGGTGAGCGAGCTTCCTTAAACGGATTCGGGTCAAAACTAGGGTTGCCAATTACGGCAAGGTGGAAAGAACTGGTATCTTTATGTTCCCTGACAGAATCTTTTTGGTAACTAGAGGAGACTAAACACTTTGCCCTAGTAAGATAATAATGTGGTAATAGTGCTGATTCTGGACAGTAGTTACTGTAAGCGTAACAATTGCGTGACAGAGTCAGTTTCAAGACGGAGAAAGGGGGCTACTTTGGAAACCGTTGCCGGGCTTGTCCCGAAGAGAAAGGAGATGATACTCAACGGCATCTTCCAGAGATATCAGCCGCTCCATCCTCTGCCAAGCCGAGAAAAAACGCCGGCGGCCGGTATCTCTTGGCATCCGGGGGGCACCTATGGTACCCCAATGCAAAAGCAAAAAAAAAAAGCCCACTCTGTCACATCTTTATGAATCGTGGGGAAGGCCATGCGAAAGACGGCTAACACGGAATCTCAATAGGAATCTTCCTTCCGCTACGGGCAGGTGGCTCGGGCGTTGCATCGGCGATCGACACCCGGCTTCCTGTACGTAAGGACGGCAACCGCATAAGCACCGTCTCGACGAGGCGTTGCTGGTTCAGTCCTCTGATGCTGCATGGTTGCCCAGTCTAAGTCGATTTGGGCAGGCCGTGCAACGAGATGCTATTGTGACACCGGTGGCGGCGACCAAGCGACGTCCTGGTAGTAATTACCCCGTGGCTTGGTCCCTCATCCTTTGCTCATGTATAAATAGAGGGCCGTTCTATGCTTTGAAACCATCGTCTGCTCTCCAGCCATTCTCCTCTTACCTCTTCTTCTGCAAAGCACATCAGCATGAAGACCATCTTCGCCGTCGCTTTCCTCTCGGCCGCCGGCGCCCTCGCCGCACCCAAGACCAACAGCAACGTCCCCGTCGGCGGGCCGCTGCACACAAAGGTCGGCTCCTTTGCCGGCCAGCGCGTCGACTCGCCCTGGGGTGGCGGCGTCCAGGAAGGCCGCGGCTGGACCTTTGTCACGGGCACGACCAAGATTCCCTCCATCACTGGCCAAAACAGCTACGCCGGCACCGCCGCCTGGGTCGGCATCGACGGTGAGTTCTTGTCCCCTCCCCCCTGGGGCCCTGTTCTGCCTCGTCTCTCGGGAAAAAGTTGCCCACTAACACGCAACACAGGCTACAGCTGTCAGAGCGCCATCCTCCAAACCGGCGTCCAGGCCCACGGCGACGGCACCGTCCGCGCCTGGTACGAGTGGTGGCCCGAACCCCCCGTGTACTACGACGACCAGTTCCCCGTCAAGGACGGCGACGTGATCCGCATGTCGGTCAACGCCACCTCACCCACCTCGGGCACGTCGACGCTTGAGAACCTCACCACCGGCCGCCACATCACCACCCCGTACCGCAACATGCGCGAGTCTCTCTGCCAGGCCGACGCCGAGTGGATTCTCGAGTATGGCGGCGACTCGCAAACGTTTGCCGACTTTGGCGAGTGGGATTTCTACGACACCCACGCCACCTCGCGCCAGGGCAGCGTCGGTGCTGCCGGCAGCACCATCACAAACGTCGCCATTGACGGCCAGACCCTCACTGACTGCCGCGCCGACGGCCAAGGCGTGCAGTGTGCCTACAGCGGTTAGAGAGAGTCGGCGGCGGCGCGGGAGAGGGAGGTCAAGGAACACTAGATACGTATATAAGAATGAGTTTAAGTAAATATGACAAAATAAAAGAGAAGAGACCAACACGCAGGAATGGCTTTGCTTGACTTGACGAATGTAAGAGAATGTAAGTACGCGAGTTCTAGTAAGATAGTGAGCTCAGATGGAATCATGACAATGGACATCATAACTGCATCTCTATGGTCGTCGGTTGATAAAATGCACTCGGTCTTTTGACATGGGTCACGGATGTTGCGGTAGCATTGAAAGCAACACAGTCCGAATACAATAAATCAAACACTCGCGAAACATCGGAATATATACTAGAAACGATGAATCATCATATTATTACTCTTTTCATGATAATAGAAAGTCAATCATGACGGAATGAAAAGCCGGGGGGTCAGACAGCTGGGGGGCATGGCCAAGGTCTTCAAACTGGTACAGCTGACCATTTGGCAGCTGAGAAGCAACCAGAGGTCCAAGAATGTCAAAATGACCGAGCTTGGCAGCGACGTCCGGGGGGCTCCACTGCGTTCCAATCGCCGTCTTGTCCTTGTCACCGACAATGAGGAGCGTCTTGGGCCTCAGGTCGCCAAAGTAGTGCGCGACCGGTGAGGTAAGCACCATGTCGACAATCTGAGCCTGGTTGGCGATAAACTGCTTGCGCTTGGAGCCGTGGTAAATGTTGACCAGCATGTTGACCCATGTGTCGTAGGAGCTCTTCCACTGCCCGACGTAGTAGACCTCTTGCTCGTAGCCCCTGATGGACTTGTAATTTTGAGCGGACTCGGATTTGTAGCTGTCGTCGAGGGCGATATAAGGGACACCCTTTTCCACGTAATTCTCAAGACCGACCGGGTCGACGAGAATGAGCTTCTCAATCAAGTCCGGATATTGCAGGCCGAATCGGATCGAGAGCATGCCGCCAAGAGAGTGGCCAATCAAGGTAATCTTGTTGATGCCAAGAGTCGTCAGCAAAGCTTGCGTGTTCTTGACCAGCTGGTTGGTGCTAAACTGGTAGCCTGTAGGCTTGCTGCTCTTGCAGAAGCCAACCTGGTCTGGGGCAATGACACGGTAGCCAATACTGGTCAGGACGTCAATCGTGGCGCTCCAGGTAGGGCCGCAAAAGTTCTTGCCATGCAGGACCACGGCCGTCTTTCCGTTGGGCGGGCAAGAGGGAGCAATGTCCATAAAGGCCATTTCCAGGTCCTGGAGCTGGTTGTGGAAGCGAAAGAGCTTCACCGGATGCGGGTAGGTAAAGTTGGAGCCGTTGAGGTCTTGGTCAAAGGGACCATTGTCAACGGAACAGTTAGTCTGCGCCGAGACGAGACCAACGCAGAGCAGGCCCGAGGCCACAAGCCCGGAAAGAGAGAAGCGCATGAGTGACGGTGCAGTCGCGTACTCGTAGATGGCTAGGCTAGAACTGAGGGCGGCGGCTCGAGGACAACCACAGTGCAGAAAATTTGGTATTAGAAGCAGTTTCTGGCATCAATGAGTGAACGCTGCTGTGGTCGGTTGAGCGAGAAACCCCCCAACCGAGAAGCACATGTAACGTAGGGGCCGACATGCATGCAGATATTGATTGGCAAGTGGTTGGCGTGATAGCTCGTCGGCAATATATGGAGAAGGTCGTCTACTTTACTGGATGTAGAGCAGCGATGCAACGAGGTGGATAAAGCCGTCTCCTAATCTGAACTCCAGTGCCGAATGCAGCAGGTGAAGAAGCAAAGTGGCTTGAATTAGTTACTGGGTTAGCTTTGCACATTGCCCACAAATATGGAAAGGAACAGGAAATGCGTACAATACTGGATTCAAGTCAGCTATCCTCAATACTACATCGTGTATAGACTGAAACTAAGCTTCAGTCCGTCCTTAATGACAGGCTCTCTCCTCCTTGCGCATTCGGATGTTTTCGCGGGCATCTATGCAGTAGTTCTATGACTGTGGCTATGATCCACATCGATTTCATTGCACTTGCAGTTGCACTTGAGCTCCCAAAGTGGTGGAGAGAAGAACCAGATTGTAGAAAAGGCTCTCAAGTCATCCGGGTACTAAAATCGTCAGCTGATGATTTGTAGAATATAGCCAGAAATCGGAGTCTACATACATCCTTGGGCTGTAGATTGATATTGGCCCTTCCTTGGGTAAATTCGCAGGAGCCACGAAAGTTGTCGCCCGGATATCGGGCTAGACCGAAGAGATGAACCAGCCCTCGCGAGGCGAGCTTCGCTTTCAACAAGGTGACGAATTCAAGCATCTGATGGTCAAAACCATCGTCTTGCAGGGCCGAGTACATGTACTCGGTCGGTCTCAGGAGCCCTTCGCTATCAAAAGCCCACATGGATGGCTGCGGTTTCTTCATATCATCCGATGAGCCCGTCCAAGGAGTTGATGTGCCCAAGTACTCGACCAGCCTCTCGCTAGGAGCCAAGTCAAAGTGACGATGCATCATGGCCAAGCCAAATTTCCTGTCCATGCCATGCTCCACGAAGAAATCTTTAAGCCATTCAATGTGGCTCTGGCCCTCAAGAAGCTCGAAAGTGTCGTGTGCGTCTTTGACTGTTGGGAGACTGTGGAAGTGCTCGTGGGAGTAAGGGGCAAGGATTTCAGTCATCTTGACAGTCTGCAAACGGAATAGACGAAGATTCAAGAAGTGATCTAGACTCTGCGGCGAGCTGTGTGTATGTAATTAGTTGAGTCTAGTAGGAATAAGTCATACTATTTATACAATCCACTCAGGCTCAATCTACCTTGAAAGATGGTTAACAAAGTATTACCAGTATGCGGCATGATAGTTACGCGCCGTCATTTGTTTCCGACTGTATTCTGGGAGTCAAAACGCAGTTGGTTGTGCCCCCCCCAACCCGCGACTAAGTTCGATGTTCATTGACGGGTAGTCCAGTTTGGTACTTCACCTGGATGAGTGACTTGAACAAAACACCCCGCTGGAACTCGACTCCAAGGTAGTCAATTGGTTATTATGGCATTTCCTATTTGCCATCAGAATGCGCAAAGCTTTCACAGTAATTGGCTGGTGCTGCCCTATTGCCCCTTTTGAGGCCGAGTTCAGGGACAGCGGCAGCAGAAACAATGTGCGAGGCCACAACGAGAAGCGAGCAGCCAACCTTTGGCCTAATCGACGCATATAAATTGTCAGTGATTCACTGCTCATTCAACGGCAGCTCGAACAGGTCCTGTGACCACACCCGCTGCCGGGAGGAGCCGCAGCGTGTCGCGTGTTGTGGTTTGGACCGTTGGTGTGGGTGTCAATCGTACAGTGGTGTAGCATTGTGACGATCAAACGGTGTCGCTCCATTGATCCCGATTGGTGGCTCTTTCTAACTTATTAGAGACTTAGCGACGGATGGCCGGAGCAAGTTTGACTTGACTTCAGTCGTTAGCGTCTCGGGCAGAAGTTGTGGTCGAAGGTATAAGTCCACCAGCTGTGATAGGTCTGGTCATCGCGCTCGCGAGGCTTGATGCCCAAGGGACCATCCGGGTTCTGCCTTGAAGTATGTAATAACATGCGCCTCACTTGAGTGTCACGTGGTGAGACGGCTTCCACGGTTACGCCAAATCAGCACTCTTAATGCTCCGCTGAATCAATTCTCTGCAGTCTGCAGTACAGCCAACAGACATGATCCAACAAGCAGCCCAAAACCTCGAACCAGCGGCCATTTGTGCCGCTCTCTCTGATCTCCATTTGGGTGGCATCGACCCATTCGTGGATGGAGAATTCCAGGGAGGAGAATGTCGCATCTTTAAGATCAGCTTCAAGGACCGACCGAGCCTTTCAGTGCGTGTCAACCACCCTTTGCCTCTCAGCCAACAAGATATCATTGCCAATGTCGACATGGAAACGCGTATTTTTCGGACGCTCGAGCAAAAGGGCTTTGCCTGGTCCCCTCGATATCGCGCTGCCAGCCTTACCTTTGACAACCCAATCAATTATCCCTTCGTGGTGCTCGATTGGGCTGAAGGTGTCCCTCTACGATGGAACGATGATTCCCCATCACAACCTATTCGCGATACCTTGCTGGCGCAGTTGGCTGCAATTCAACTTTCCCTGGTAACGTGTACTCTGGAAAATCGTATGCAAATATGTCAACCGTCGGTCGGTATCAACCAGATAGGCAGCTAATCGGCTGCTTCGTAGGATCTACGACTGCTACAGCTTTCTTCGAACGACGGATTAGAAACCAACTGAATCGCGTAAAAGACGGAAAGCTTCCTGGCCTTGCCGAGAAGGACTGCCTAGACCAGCTAGCGTTGCTGCCAAAGGTCCTTGGTCCCGATGGTCACAGTACACTTTTTGCTGTAGACCATGGCGATTTGAAGCCAAATAACATCATTGTTGACCAAGGGAATAATATAAAATGGTGAGAATGCTGACAATACTCCATCCACCCCAACTGAATTACAGAGCTGATGATATGGAAGCATCATTGATTGGGGTTTTGCAGCCATGGTTCCCATCGTGCAAGCTGCTAAGCTGCCCTGTTTCTTGTGGACGGATGATTCCGCTACTCGTGTCCCCAGCCAGGCCATGCTGAAAGACAGGCAATCATACATCAACTCGTTTCCTGCACAAGATTCGCAGGCTTCTCTGCTAATACAGCGCTGGCAACGTGCCAAAGACGTTGACTTTCGCATGCTCTACCTTGAGTCAATCTCAAGCAAGGGGATGCTTGCGTCCATGGCTAGTGTAAGGTGGAAGCCTTCATACTGCGAACTTATAGAAGACGTATAAAAAAAGTATCAAGTCGGCCTCGATAGTCTTGATTGATTCCTTGAAGTATGTCGCGGCATAAATACCTTGGGAGAATGATGGTGCGTGGTTAGGCTCGAGGGAAAGGTCTCCACCACTGTCGGATCAGTCTGCCTCTGTTAATTGAAACGCAGGTATGACCGGGACTCGATGTCATGAGATACAAAGATTTGAAGAATGGAAGACTAGCCAGTTACCCCTGCTCGGCAGGCGGCGGGACGGCAACGGAACTCATTCTGGATATACGTTCACGGCAGTCAATCCGTACATTATTCCATAGGAGATGAATTCTTCAGCTCCAGAATCTTGCTTAGAAGTTGATGGGTAATTCCTTTGCCAGCAGCGAAACTAGTATGGTCATGCCTTGGCTCAATGAGCAACCGAGTATCCAGTGTATTGTCTTGAACTCCTTCGCATTCCTAGGGCAACATCTACGGAAAACTTCTGGCAGTTAACGAAGGATTTCAGCGATCATCATGTGTGCGGGAAGTGGCAGGAATAGCGGAGTGACTTAGTTTCGATGGCTTCGATCTATGGACGATAGCACGACACTCTTTGCCTATGTACACTGCGAGGCCATAGATGCGGCAGTTTACCAACAATAAATACAATTCGCGGTGTTCTAAATTTTTCAGTATTTGCGTTTAATGGCAACACGGGAGCATTTATTTGTCCATGAGCTAGAAGATATACAGGATTATAATGGTACATATGATCACAAAACAGGCAACGGAGCCAACTAGCTCATACCATCCATGAACTCGACACGGTCGAGAAGCATCTGGCGGTAACCCATATACTCTCGCAGGCCCTCCCAGTCGGCACCCGTCTCCTCTCCATGTCTCCAGGGTTCCTTGAAGCCCCAAGCAAGAGCGACCTTGTCCAGGGCAGCGCGCTCCTCCTCGCGCATCCATCGATAGCGCAGTGGCGTGCCAGGCGTCCATGTGACACGCTTCATTTGATCCTTGTGGCTGAGTTTGGCGATCATACCCAGGGAGCCGACAGCAAGCAAGTAACCGGATATACCGGCGGCACCAATTGCTGTGGCGGTTGTCACATCCATAGTGTTCTGCCAGTAGGCAGCGTAAGCAGTCGACAGACCCACGATGCCAAAGGGCAGTGTCATGAGGCCAATGGCCGGCGCTGTACCATGTTTGATGAGCTTGGCGCGTTTAAACGCAGGGACGCAGAATCCTGCTTCGATAATGCTGAGCGAAGCATCCAAATTCTTGGAGTCTATGGCCGTCTGCAGGGCCATGTTGACAACGTCCGTCTCGACGGCGCGCGAGGCGGCGTTGGGGTTTGTCCGCTGGTAAGTGATTGCACCGTCCTTGACTACGGGCTTGCTCTTCTTCGCGTACAGCTCGAAGACAGCCGGAAGAGACTCCGGGCGGCCCAACTGGTTCTGAGTCCGGACGTAGATTTCGAGGAACTCGGGCGTCATCTCGACATTGGGGTTGCTGATAATGTTCCAGGCAGCGTAAGAGATGCGGTTCGTCGCTTCGGCTATGCGGGTATCGATGGGTAATTTGGAGCCTGTTCGTTGGGCATTGAGAGAAGCCAGTCGTGAGGCGGAGGCCTTGCTCTGCGACTCGGCGCGCTTCAGCTGTGGGTGGATGCCTATCGCGGCGCGCAGGCAAGATTGCAGGGCTGCCGTGGTCAGCTGCTTTGCGGGAATGCCGTCGACGGATTGAAACTGCTTGCTGCTCTTTTCGGCCAGAGCAGCGAGCTCAATCTGATCTGTTATGCGCTGAACGCCAGTGCCGGGAGCCAGCGCAGCGTCTCTCTGGTTGAGGTCCGCATCCTCCGATGAGGCCGCGGCGCTGCTGGACCAGCGAACACCAGCGTCCCTCCACGTCGGCAGTTTCTTCGCGTATCGGGTTCTGGAGACGATGACTGGCCGACCGAAAAGCTGCACGGCAGCACCCGTTGAGCGCGGTAGTACTGCGCAAGACTGGCAAACAAAGCCGCCCACTACGCGAGTCGATGCAGAGCGCATTATTGTTGCAACAGCGCACTATGCGGGACTCAGGTGTTAATTCTTCCTTTCCCAAAGTACACGCTTTCTCGAGCCTGTCTGCCTGGGTGTGCGTCTTAGTAGGTGCTTGTCGTCGGCAAAGGGTTGAAGAGACCCTTGGTGGTGGTGAGAGTAGGAAGAAATTCTTAGCACGGTGATTGGATGTCGATTACAGTGAGAGCCCCTCTGAAGCGCCAGCCAGCGAGTTTCGGACCTGGCTTGGTGCAATCTTGGTGCCCGACCTCGTAGAGTGATTTTGTCAAAGAATTCATCCAAGTGCAAAGATTCGGTTGATTGATTAAATAATGTCTAAATCACCGTAAAATGCAGTGTTCGAATCACTTGAATCGATCATGACCGAAGGCTGCCATGAAAAAGGTAGTGGGGCAGACAGCCGAGCCACTCATCTTGGGCCGCTCTTGCGTGGCCAGCGTCACGCCAATGACGAAACCAAAGCATCTCACCCGAGACGGCGGCAAACCGAATTCAGTATTCTACCTACAACATACATAGCTGATTTGACCAGTCAGCACATTCATTGTCCGTCGCAGCCTTTTCACAGAATCTGCGACTCTGGCTGAGACACCCAGATATCATCTCTCGCGAACGGGCAGCCATTCCGGCGACCTCAACTACCACTCCAACCTACGTCCCTGTCCACGACTGCTGCTACCCCAGCATAGAACTCTCTCGACAGAGCTTCGGAAGATACAATGCCGGGGCCGCCGCCGCCACCGCCGCCGCCGCCGCCTCCCGGAGCAGGCGGTCCACCTCCTCCTCCACCACCTCCTCCTGGAGGTGCACCAGGTGGCCTCCCTGGACGACCTCCGCCGGGCCGAGTATGTTCATACGGGAGCGATGACCTCGTCTGTCTTCCATATTTTGCTAACCACGTTCAATAGGGTGCCCTTCTTGCTGATATCAGTAAAGGCAGGGCTCTCAAAAAAACCGTCACGCACGATCGCTCTGCCCCTCAGGTTGTTGGTGGTGTCGCATCATCTGGGCC
This sequence comes from Beauveria sp. NWAFU-1, assembly GCA_024472245.1. NCBI lineage: Eukaryota > Fungi > Ascomycota > Sordariomycetes > Hypocreales > Cordycipitaceae > Beauveria > Beauveria sp. NWAFU-1. The sequence continues at coordinate 4,852,870 of JANBXD010000001.1, read as the reverse complement.
AGCAGTCGGAGGCGCGCCGCCTGTCCCAGGCTTGGCGCCTCCTGTCCCTGGAAACCGTGCAAGGAGCAACAGTGATCAGGGTACGGGGGCAGCGTCAGCCGGGCTAGAATCTGCGGCGCCGCAGCTTGGTGGCCTGTTCGCGGGTGGTATGCCCAAGTTAAAGAAGAGAGGTGGTGGCGTTGACACTGGACGAGACTCGGAATCCTCGTACTTGTCTGATCCCGGCGAGTCAAAGTTCTCCGCACCTAGACCACCTGCTTCTGCACCTCCACCACCGTCTGGTGGCGCTCCCACGATCCCCGGAAGACCATCTTTGCCTGTGCCTGGTCCTGGTGGTTTAAGAAAGACGAGTGGAAGGGGACCGCCCCCTCCTATAGGAAAGAAGCCGCCTGCAATACCGACCTCTCGAAAACCAGCTATGAAGCCGACATTTACATCGTCCCCTGCTCCTCCCCCTCCCCCGCCTCCATCAGGAGCGCCGGCGCTGCCTCCGCCTCGTCCGATATCATCTGCCCCAGGCGCGCCTCCGCCGCCGCCGCCCTCGAGTGCACCTCCTTTGCCAGCGGCCGCTCCTCGCTTACAGCCACCTCCTCCTCCACCTCCTCCCGCCAGCTCCGTGCCTTCATTTGCATCGGCCGTGAATCGACCCTCGGGACGATTATCGCCTACGACAGCGCCTCCGCCTCCTCCACCTCCTCCGCCCGGAGCCGCGCCGTCACCACCATCTGCACTTTCGCCGCCTCCACCTCCTCCGCAATCCCGCAGCCGTGGCGCGTCTCTCCGACAATCTATGCTCGATCCTAGCGCCTATACCCTGTCCACGAACGGGTCTTCCTCACCAACCCCTACGCCGAATTCGAAAACCTCGTTCCATTCACCAAGCCCAAGCCTGGGTGGCGGGGGTCGCATCTTCATCAACGATTCAAGATGGCACTTCCAGGGGGACGACCAGCTTCCAAAACCAAGAGCCTTCTCAGGGGGTAGCCAACGATACAGAGCAGGCAGAGGAAGCAGTGTTCCACTTGATTTAAGCGCCTTTTAGTTGTTAGATTATAAAACTTGCATAGTTGTACATTTATATAATCCTTGTTCAGCTAAATTTGTTGTCAAGACCTGTCTTTTGCGCGAAACATACGAACGAACGCGCACAAGAGGATCAATTATTCTCTATTTTACAATAAGGCATTACCCAACCAGCCGATATGATAGTATACACATAACTCAATCCAGTGCTGAGAAGTTCGATTGCTCTTCTTTACATAGACTTCAAGTAATTGGACTCCTTAATCTTGGCCTTTCTCTCTTTGCGCATGGCGAGTTTGAGTTCCTGGCGTTTCTCAGCCGCTGCGAGGTTATCGGCAAGAGTGCCATTCTCTTCACCCGGAAGATTTATCGACTGCTGCGGGAGGGGAATCTTGGGCTGGAGGGCTTCGAGGTTGCCAGAGGCGAGCAGCTCGGCTTCGGTAGCCTTTTGGCGCTTGGCCGCTAGTCGTCGTTGCTTCTTGGATTTGGCTGCAGCGCAAATGGTCAGTACAGATTACAAGTAGCTAAAGGTGTCGTCTCGAGGCATCATGGACCCGGGAAGCGTACAGAATTCGTCGCCAAGAGTGTCATCCTCGCCCTCGGCGTTCTTCTTGGTGACGTCGAGGCAGGACCACAGCCACTCGGGGTACTCGTCGTCCTTTTTCGCAACGGGGTCGGAGCCTCCCTTGATATAGTTGAGGCCCGTGAGAGTGGTGCCCTGGAGGCAGCTGGATCGCGGCGCGGCCTTTTCCGGCGCGGGCTGGCCGGCGGCTGTGGTGGGAGTCGAGAGAGAAGGCTCACTGGCGGAGCGCAGAAACGGTGCGACGGAGAATTGGCGGCGAGCGACGGGGAATTGTCGACGCACAACAGCTGTGCGCAGACACCTTGTACAGAACATGGCGAAAGGCGGCTGCGAGAAGCGTTGTTGTTTGTGGACAGAAAGGATGTGGTGGTGGTGGTGGTGATTGATTAGGAGGCCTGGTACCAACGTTCAGAAATTTTGGAGTCGCTGTCGCGTGGGGAGCCTTGGGCGCTGGCCGGCATTTGGTCTACCGCAACGTCATATCAAGAGACAACTTGGGGCTCACGCAAAAGAAACACCGAAATAGATCAGGTATTCTGATTATTTGAAACATTTGTTTCATTTCTTTAACATATATACAATCTTGCAGAGTTACACAAATGCCCATGTCGTGGTCAGCTTGCCGCTGTGCATCTGTCCCTGTCGAGGAAATACCAAGAAAATATGGCAATCACTCCGCTTCTTTTACAGTCATTTCCAATGTCTTGATTATGAAGAGAATCGTCCCTGGTTCAGCTTGGCAATCTTATCAGAGGTGTGCACCTTGGCCGCGATATCCATGTCCTCATCCTTCTTCTCCAAGTAGTTTTGTTGCAGAAATCTCGTTCCCTTGATCTTGTTGGCGGCAAGAAGCTCCAGATACTTCTCTATATCATCCCATTCCAATTAGCATCCTCACGATGTTGCCCAGGATCCGCCAAGCTAGAGCTGCAACGCCGGAGAGCTTACCTCGCAGGTCACCGCACTTTTCCAGGTGGTTATTGCCGTTCTTGATGTAGCATTTGCTCAATTCCTCGCCGACAAGTCTGGTCATCATGGCGCCGACCCATTGTTCGCGGATAACGGCATCTTCAGCAGCCTTGTATGCCTTGGTGTCGTCAAAGTCGACACCGTTGAAGGTCGGCGCAACTGTGGGCTTTTGAGCCTTGAACATCTCGGATTCGGGGGTCGGCATATTGAGCGGTATGAAGAAGATCCTCTTTGATGGAAAAGCCGGATGTCGGGCGGCTATCACGAGGCTCGAGCAAGGAATCGCGGATAGTCTGGGAAGCAATGGCTGCTGGCATGCGCTTCGGCCTAGGATATCACAAACCTCTAGCGGCGTTGCTGAACTGGCCAATTGGAGCGCCTCAATTGTCAGGCATCAGTTCTTGGCCGCGACTTCGAAGTACCGAAGTACAGTCTTATCAAATTCACCGCTTTGGATTAGACCCGCTCTTTTCGTGAAAAAAAAAGTATCCAGGTTCTGCCCAACCACCAGGTAAAAAGACCCTGGCCGCCCGCCTTTTAGAAAATTTTCTACATCTCTTCACACCTCAATCCTTATACCCTCTACCCGAATTTCTTTTTGGGTTGTCTTTTTCTGTTCTTTTTTTCGCGTCTAGAAAGCATATCACACACAGTCGCAATGGCTAAATCTACAACCAAGGTGGCGAAGCCTTCCAAGGCCGAGTCCAAGGCTGTGAAGAACAACGGCACCACCAAGGCCTCCAAGGAGTCTGCTAAGGCTTCTTCCAAGAACATTGATCAGAAGAAGAAGAAGGTCGTCGAGCCTGAGTCTTCTGACTCCGACTCCGACAGCGAGTCCGAGGCCAGCGGCTCTGACTCTGACGCTTCTGAGGACAAGGCTCCCAAGAAGCCCGTCGTGGTCTCCAACGGCAAGAAGGCCAAGGCTGCTGAGAAGTCCGAGTCTGAGGAGGAATCGGACTCTGACGAGTCCGAGGATGAGAAGCCTGCCCCCAAGGCCAACGGCAAGAAGGCCGCTGCTGAAGATTCTGATGACTCTGATGACAGCGACGACTCTGACTCTGATAAGGAGGAAGAGAAGCCTGCCCCCAAGACCGCCAGTGCCAAGAAGGATGTACGTATAGCCATTGCGCTTGAGACTTCTCACCCAGAAACTAATAATGCTACAGGACTCGGACTCTGACGATAGTGACGACTCTGACTCCGAGGAGGAGAAGAAGACTGATGCTGCTCCCTCCAAGAAGCGCAAGGCTGAGGACGAGATTGACGAGGCCCCCAAGAAGGCCAAGTCTGATGACGCGCCCATGACCTTGTTCGCTGGCTCCCTTAGCTGGGGTGTCGACGACAATGCTCTGTACGAGGCTTTCAAGTCCTTTGGCAACCTTGTGAGCGCCCGTGTCGTTACCGACAAGAACACTGGCCGCAGCCGTGGCTTCGGCTACGTCGACTTTGGTGACTCCGAGTCGGCTACCAAGGCCTACGAGGCTATGCAGGGTCAGGAGATTGATGGCCGTGCCCTGAACCTCGACTACGCCAACGCCAAGCCTACTGAGGCCAAGCCTCAGGACCGCGCCGCCGACCGTGCCAAGCGCCACGGCGACACCCTCAGCGCTGAGAGCGACACTCTCTTCGTTGGTAACCTGCCCTTTGACACTGAGCAGGAGACTGTTCGCGAGTTCTTCAGCGAGGTTGCTGAGGTTGCCAGCGTTCGTCTGCCTACTGACCCGTGAGTAAAAATCTCAATCTCTGTCTTTCGCTAGTGTACATATACTAACAATTTCCTCAGTGATTCTGGTAACCTGAAGGGTTTCGGCTATGTTACCTTCAACTCGGTCGAGGACGCCAAGTCTGCTCTTGACGCCAAGAATGGCGCTTCCATTGGCAACGGCAGAATGTCGCGCGCTGTCCGTCTTGACTTTGCTGGCAGCCGTCCTCCTCAGAACGGTGGTGGTGACCGCCGTGGTGGCTTCGGTGGTGGACGTGGTGGCGGCCGCGGCGGTGGCCGTGGTGGTCCTCGTGGTGGTGGTCGCGGCGGCTTCGGCGGTCGTGGTGGTGGTCGTGGCGGTGGCCGCGGTGGCTACGGTGGCGGCTTCTCTGGCACCAAGACCTCTTTCGATTAAGAGCTGTCTAGGATTTTTGTTTTTTTGGAAAGCCATGATCGGAACTTTGGAGTGGGCGTTGAGCTATAGTGGGCTGTCGTTTCAAAACAAGTTGGCGGCTCTTGGATCGAGCTAGTGGGCTTTGAGAAAAATGCTTCCTCTGCGAGGCAGTGATAGACCTGGGGGCTTCATTATTCACTTTGGGTGGCCGAGGGCTTGTGGCTAATATGTCTCCTCCCGAGACCTTTGTGGGCAGACGATTTGAATGGCTTTTTGATGTACTCTTCTATGTTTGGGCGGCGAAAAGAGCAAACCATCCAGTGGGCTTCCTGAGGGATTTGAGCGTGCTAATATTGGAAAAGACGTTCTCTTGCCTGCGTCCTCCTGCCTCCTCCCGAGGCCAAGAGGGCAACGGCTGAGTTGACCAATTTGGATCGAGCGAAAACTTCTTGACGGGCTCTGGGGGCTTTTTTACCTAAAATGCAATTACTTGGTTTGGACCACTGCGAGAAGGCGGTTTTTGCTTTGAAGCAACTGCCACATCCACGATACCCATCCATCTATGCACATTTTGAGGGTGTGCTTTTTTTTTCATGATGCTCTTATGAATCAAGTAAGTATGTTGTTGGCTTATGACCACCTTTTTGCATTTGCTGTAGTTTTAGTAGTCCACTGGCGTTTTTAGGCTGGGAAAAAGTAATTCCATCTCGAATCTATGAACCTTTATTGCCATTACCCGTGCTCGTCTTTCTTTTACACGCCGTGATGCTACTTTCCTAACTACTCGACTGCGATCTGTGCGGGCCGACATTGCAGCCTCGAGCGCTTCCCAGCTCATCACAGCAATCCCAAAGAAAGGCATCCGGCCACTCCTCCATAACTATTCAGTCTCCATGGGCCCATGAGTGTCGACATCGTGGTCAGCCCACACGTCGTTGCGTGTGTCCGCCCACCTGGTCTCTACGCGCAAAGCCTGTGTTAGCAAGTCGCCGCTCCGCCATGCACGAACGCCACTCCTCTCCCTCTCTCTGCCTCTCTCTCTCCCGCCCCCCCCCCCCCCCACTGCTCAAATTTACCGGGATGATAGCGGCACGAGTTCTCGGCACGCGTCAGTACGGAAAAGGCCTGTTCGCACTGCACGCAGATGGCCTGGTCGCTGCCATTGCAGGAAGAGGGCGCGGCCGCCAGCTTGCTCGCCATGCTGATGACGCGGGCGTGCGTGTGCGGGTCGTTGCAGAGAGCAATGAGAATGGCGCGGAGATGGCTCTCCGGGAGGCTGGCGACAATGTCCATTGCTTGAGGGCTCTTTTGGTGTTTTGAGTGGTTGCTGGGGCGTAAGCTGTTGTGGGGGGAAAGGAGACGCGCGACAGAAACTTGACCCTTGCTGGCCTTCCGTTTGCTAACATACCGTGAGTTGTCGGGGCTGGGGTGCTTTGAACACTTTTGTTCAGCATATGGGGAATATCAACTCTCAATTTAAAAAGAAAAATCCCTATGTACGCATTTTGGGATCGTCAGTCTACTCGGATCTCTGGTTATCGTGCCAAGTCCTCATTTACAATATCTTCTCCTCCATTAGGATGCGTTATTGTGACTCGCGAGAGTTGAGTAAGAAGTTTAGGAGTATCAATTCCCTAGATGGATTTCTAATAAATGGACCAAGAATTCATGAAGCTGTACTATTAGATGTGATACTTGATTCGTGCTCATATCATTGCAAAGCCAGTCCCATGCGTGGTCTTTCTAGTCCGAATCAGAATCTTCGCCCGGCTCGATCCGATGCCGCCCCAACTCACAACCTTTCGCTGTGGTCACTTCATCGCAGCAGTCCCAAAGAAAGGCCTCTGGGTAGGCCCTCCTGTTTTCCGGGGTATCAAGATCGCCGTGGCAGCGAACGTCGTGATCATACCACGCCGGGTCGTCTTCGTCGGGATACAGGTCGCCTATAACGTTAACGCGACCATCAGCAATGGGAACCTGAGGCGCCGAATCTGATCTCATCCTCTGCAGCTTTCTGACAGACTTACCAGGGTGATATAGGCAGTCGTAGTCTTCGTTGTCGTCTATGGAGAAGGCCTTTTCGCAGCGAATGCAGATGGCCAGCTTGGGCTCGCTCTCGCTCACATCGCTGTCCGCCATTGCGTCCTTCTCCGCCGTCTCTAGCTTGTCAGCCATAGCGAGAGCCTTGATACATATATCTGTGTCTTTACATAGTGCCACAAGAACAGCTCGAAGGTGTTTTTCGCTGACGTCGTCAAAAAGTCCCATTATCGCTCTTGTGTTGTTTGGTCAATGGTCGACGAGCAGGTGTGGGGTTTGGGGACGACAGAATTCTAGAATTTTATACGGACATCACCAACAACATCCCTCAGCGAAGAAAAACGATTCAATTAATCAAAAGTCGCTGGATACCCAAACTTGAAGCCACCGCTGACTGAAATCAGCTCACTGCCGTTGGGCAGGACAACATCGCCCGTCGCCATCAACGCTGGCGAGACAGTGGGCGCGAATAGGTGCCGCGGCACGTAGAAATGCCGTTGGCATTCTCTCTTGCGCAGCTCGCTCACCGATGCACTGCATATCCATGAATCACGATCCATCAATATCATGCGGCCTGCAGTGTCTTGGTCCCAGCCCAGCAAGTATCGCCAATGCCTTGATCCGCCCGGCAAGATGTTGCTGATGCGCCGAGTACTACTACCTCCAGGATGCTCCCAATCGTCATTTGACAGGCAAAACGCAACAACCGTCGAGCTTTCAGCCATTCCCGCCCAGAATCCTATTTGAAGCGTCAAGACTTGGGGACCATCTAATGACAGTGTGGCCCTGGCAATCTCGCGCTCCGTACATCCTGGCGCCAGACTGTACTCTAGAAGTATATCAGACGGCTCTGTCGTCCTTGGAAAACTTTTTACGCTGTATCGTTTTAACACGTGGTCCTCAATGAGCCAAAACTGTTGCTGTGAGGCCCCCGTTGCTTGAGCGGCCATCCAAAATCGGGACCTCGTGTCATTGTCGTCCGAGTGCCACTTGCCCACGCAGCTCGCATCGTGGCATCGGTATATAGCGGCCCTTTCGTCCATTGAAACTAGTATGAAATCACCATCTGCACTAAAGCACAGCTGTCTAACTTGTGCTTCGATCTTTGTCCCTTCGGCGCCGTTCAGGCGTGTCACTGACCCAGTTTCTTCTTCGTATTTGCCAACCAGTATCCTTGCATTAGAATCATAGGATGCTATCATCCCAGTGTTTGAAATCGCAACTTGTAGCACCGATGCGCTATGGCGATATAACTCTTGCTTTTGGTGGCCGCTGTTTCGAAAAGAGAACCCGAGGACGTCGCCTTTAGGATTACCAGTCACCGCCAACGCGAGCTGAGGATGAGTGGCAACGACATTAATTTGCCCTTCTTTATCTCGCCTATCACTTTGCGGAACTAGTTCTGAGCGGCCAGTAGCATCATGCTGATAATGATGAGGCAGCATGCGCTGAGCAATGGCGGCTGGCGTCCAACATTTCATGCTCGAATCCGAAATGTCCAGTATTCCCAGGCCATCCCCTGTAAATCTCAGAATCCTGTATACTGAAGCGGGTGTTTGTAAATTTTCAATGATTCTTAGTTGCTCAAAGCTCCATATGGTAATGTTTCCATGTCCATCCGCAGTGGCAAATGTGTGCCCATCCGGTGAGCAAGCTGCCGAGAGGAACGCCGTCTCCGCTGGTGCGCAGTGCGACTGGACGATTTCTGTCGTCCATGTATCGAATATTGCCAGCCCATAGTCCGAATAAACGACCATTAGAAGTGGAATACTTTTGTTGGGGTTGAAAAGAAGCTCCTTGACCGCTCTCCCTTGCTCGTCCTCGATCCAGCCGATGAACTCCGAGTCCTTAGCATCCCATAAGCAGACACAACCGTCATTGTATGCCAGTGCTACCATTTCGAACTCGGGAGATAATCTCGCAAGTAAAGGGGCTCTTCTTTGCACAAATTTGTCCAACTTTCCAGCTTTGTGGTCCCGGTAATGTAATTGCTCGTCTTGAACAAGTTCGCCCGTGGATTTATGCCACTTCATCAGATGACCATGAGACATGATGGCAACTATCTTGTTCCCACACACCTCCACGCATAGGCATCGAAGTCGTAGACGGTTTTGCCACATAATACCACCTTGCCCGTCTTGCAGGATGATTGCCTTTGTAGTGCATATAACGGTTGCGGCATCTGCTAGGTGAACGAGATCGACGGCGTTGCCATGATCGAACGTCGTCTCTCGCTGGTATGTCCTCTGATTGATAATGGATACAGTCCCAAAGTCCGTACCTAGAATGATAACTTCTTCCCCCAATGCTACTGTAGACGCACCTTCGTCCCCGAGGTCGACATGCGCGGTACAGTCGTCCCAGTCTGCGTTTATGATCCCTCTCAGCACCAGCGCGCCTGCCCGCCTTCTGGGTACTTGTGCAATTGCCGTATTTGCAGGACACATGGGAGGAATCAGAAAATAAATGGAGGAAGGCTGTTTGAGCAACGGCTCGCCAAATTTCGTCACGAGACGGCCGAGGTCCACTGCCCAGCGAGGCACAATGACTGCCTTGGGATCCTCCGGCAGTACAGAAGCTCTCTGTTCCAAGTATCTAGTCAGATTTCTGGACACACGCAGAATACCGTGACAGTTTCCGCTCGCCGCAACTCTTTCGATCCATCCCAGAATATTGACCCTGCAGAATTCCTCCAGCGCGGTAAGAACCTCTGCATCGTTCCTTGGCAATGATGCCAAAACATGCTCTGAGAAGCTCTCGATAGCGTACCAGAGAAGTGGCGAAAGGCATGGTCGTGCTACCAGTAGAGCTCGTTGAGTACGCGGAGGTTGTAGCTCGGTTCCAGACAGTAGTTTTAGACAAACGAGCGCGATTCTCGCATGAGCTTCCGGTTCCGAAATTGTCAGAGATCCTGCGTCAGAGACCAAAAACTCACGCGCGGTAGGGTGTATGAGTTCAACCACGTTTGAGTCTGCGTTTACCACTGCCAACTGGCCGCAGAGTTCGCTTATCTCTTGCTCTGTCTTCTCAATTGTCGCAAAAACATCATGTTGAAGAGCTTCTGCTAGCTCATCCAACTTCAGTTGTCTGGTACCAGCGACAATCCAACTTAAAAGGGCTTTTGAGACATGTTTCTCTCTGTTGTTGGCCTCGATGAGCCCAACGGAGCGCTGGTAGATTTGCTTCATTCCCTCTGGTAGCTCTTCCAGAATCTTCATTTTTTCCTCAGCAGTGTGAGTCTTGTCCAACTCGTCGAGTACTATCCGAACCCAGAGGAAGCAGCCATTAGACTTCCGCAGAATAACATTGGCAGGATCTTGAGCGGCAGCCTCGCAATCGAAGGAACCTTTGACGAGTCGTTGCAGAATGTAGCTTCTAATGTCCGATAATGTATCTTCTGGTGGTACTTTGATACAAGTTGCGGAAGTTCGGGGCACAATTAACCTCTGAAGGCGCTGCATATCTCCAACAGGCCGGCTTGTGATGAAGATGCGCAAAGGGAACGACGCCTTCTCGCCCTTCAACATGTTGAATAGTTCAGAGTATTTCTCACACTCGTCCAGGGCATTAACAACCCAGAAGAATGCCGTTTCGGAGGGAAGCTACACGAAGAATGAGTGAGTCTAGTCAAATATGCAGCGCAAACAGCACTTACTTGCAAGATGCACTTTTTAAAGATTTTCAACCAGACAGTCCATGGATCATCAATGTCAAATGCCGTTCCATTTTGGTACATTTCATGGAGTCTTTCTCTGACATCATCTCTGAATGTTGCCATTTGGTATGCTACAGACCTGAGAAATGGAGCAAGAGATCGCGAATCATTGCTGCCGAGGCGGAAATAATAATAGGCAATCTGTGACCCCTTGTTTTCGAGGTAAGCTTGCACATGTGATGAAAGAAAGGTCTTTCCAGCCCCGGGGCTAGCATATACCCAGAATATCGCTGGAAAACTTGGGCCTTCGATGTTGTTTTCACGCGTTCTTCCCGGACTCCCGCTCGACTGCCATTGCCGAAAATCCTCTCGCCCTTGTATCCACTGGCAAGAACCAGGTAAGATGTCGCGCCACTCAATGGGGCTGTCTTTTACCCCGAGGTAGATTTTTATTGCATTGCATTGTGATGCCACAGATCTGGATCTCATCGTCTCCGCTGGCAATGTGTATTAGACGTGTCGTTCAGTATCAAGCCGTACAACGTTCTTACCTTTCCAAATGACATCCTTTGCCACCAGTGCTAGCGAGTTTCGTATAGCAACATACGTAGGATCCAGACGGCTTTTGTATTTACTAATATCGCAATGTGTGGCATTGGCGTACTTCACGTGTTCGTTCGGAAGTCCTGTGCTGGTTAGCGGCAGGTCAAGGTTGTCGTCGGTGGCGCGAGAACTACCTAAAACTGCTGAATCCCTTTCGACTATATAAGCAGACGACGGACCAAATTTCATTTTCAGCGTCTCGTAAAAGGAGTATATGATAATTTTGCCAGCCACGTTGATAAAGTCATCATGAATGGCTTTCAGCGACGTCGAGCCTTTAGCGAGGTCGCCTATGTATTGTCGTGCTGGCGCAATACGCGAAATCGTGAAGATACCGTTCAGAAGCGACGCATACTTCGATCCTCGATGAGGCGTGGCTAGGAAGAAGATAGATCTTATTCGGTCCCTCCACTCTGCCGAATCTTGCGCAATGACAAATGCCTCGGATCAAACATTAGCTCCTATGTTATCCTGGATCACATCGCTCTACTCACTTTTTTTATTACCAAGCCTCCCATCGAGTGTCCCAACATGATGATGGGCCGCTATCAAGGGCGTTAGCATTTTCTCTCTCGATGTGAACAGTGAAATTGACCGTTGGGTTATCAATTAGGTCTGGCGATGTGCGCATCTCTTCTATTAGCTGCCTTCCGAAATCTTGTATCTTGAAAATGTCGCCCTTCTCGCTATCCCAGTCTGCATCATAGCCAAAAGCATGGATATTGGCGTGCTCGAAGCCAGGCTCTGTAGGAAGCCACAGCTTTGGCCAGAAGCGTCGCGCATCGCCGCCCTTTTGCCGTGTTTTGACCGAGCCACCGCGAAGTCCGTGGACGAATATGATGTCAATCAGAGGACTTGTAGACTTGTGCAGAGTGGAAAGATTTGTAGGTCCAATTCCTTTGCCAATCTTTTCTTTGGTCGATCGTTTGCGGCCGAACGGTATCGCGAATCTGCTGTGTGACCGGGGGCTGTCCTCCACCACCTCATCATACCAGTGATGTTCGCTCGAGCTTTCTGGCACCCGATTCGGTCGAGACGTCGTTGAAATGGCGTCGCACATAATGCTCGTGTCACACAGCGGCTATGGTGTAACCAGCACTTTGAAATTGATCAGTCGGTTAACCCAACTGCATTCGAAGACCAACGCACTTTCGACTTACACTCATTGCCACACCAATGACCAAAACGACGTCAGCAAAATTTAATGATAAAGAGTTTCGAATCACTACCATACTTTTCCACAAGGAAAAGTTTGCCTTTACCCCTTACTACTCGCATTAGCTGAGTCGGCCTTGCACGCAACTAACAACCCTTCTGGTTGGCCTCCCCGCGCCAAGTTGTGTCAGAGCCAATGGCAGCAGGCCTTGAAGCGCCTCTCCATCTCCCATCAACAACGCAAAAACTCTATAGTAGAACGAGCCCTGTCTTGCCGCCTGGATACCGAAACACGGTTTCATGGACTTGAGATCCCCCGTCAGCTTCTGATTGGTAGCTCCGGGCTGCTCAAAGGCACTACCGCGCAAATGGCGGCGCTTAATGCTTTCATTATTGCAGATACACCGCCGGAATTGGGTCAACGTTGCTCCATTACTGAGCAGCTCTGATTTTTCCGAATGAGTCTGGAATTAATATCAGAGACTCTACACGGCGACCCCCATGTGAGCCACGTTCTATTCATTCTCGGTGTCGAAGCTCATTGGCAGGCAATGGTCAATTGGCCTTCCGGGCAGACACATGCGCCTAAAATGCGATTTCTGCCATATATATGAATCATTCACAGCCTGCTTCCTACTATTCTTTGATAGCACATGGGTTCTAAGTCTCTTTACAAACAGAGACTATTCGTTTGCGTACGGGTTTAGGGGGGGTTGATCACCCCCATGGACAGAGGCAGTTTCACCGGTCGCATGGCCGTCTTGTAAGTGATGCCTTCATGCAATGAGCGTATAAGATCTGCATGCCAATATTATTGTAGCGTCAATACACCGCCCAGTGTTGCATGCTCCCCAGCGGCTTACTCTTAATTCGATGGCATTGTCCAATGACATTCTGGTTTCTGGCTATTTCATCCGGGGCGTGTTCCTGATATTTCTGTCCATCCTACCAGAGACGTCCCAAAGCGTAGTTGGAGACGGGACACTCCCAACGAAAAGGCACAACAACATCATTACGCCATTGTTGATGCCACCAAAGCGAAGCGTGCCCGTCGGGACCACTGATGCAGAGAAGCCAACTTGGAAAGATGATGACACCGCTTGAACTCTTGCTCATTTTCAAGACCCCCGGAAACGTCAATTTCGAATCTTTGCTGTAGCAGAGATTAAGCCATATACTCTTGTCTACAGGCTTCGCTGTCGGCCATCTTTGTGGAGCAGTATGGTGTGTCTGGGCTCGCCGCGGGCTTGTCGTACATGCTGTTTGGCATCGCTTTGATGATGGCAGAAATAATTGCAGGTACGTGGAGGAGAGGACACGGCTTTGGCGAGATGCTGGCGTGTACAGGCAAGTTTGTGGACAGAGTATAAAAAGGCGGCCGCAAGTGTGGGCATCACACTGGTCAAGGGGGCCAAGTACGCCGTCATTGTTTGCATGGCTTGTATTGTTGGGTACGGTTGGGCACGACAGTATCACGCCGTATGTCCTGCTTACCTCTCGCCATGTTTCTGCCTGCTGATTTCTGGTGCGCGCATAGCACATGGCGGTGCCGCTCGTCTTGCAGGTTTCTATCGGCTTTACGGTTCAAATCAACTTAGCAGTGGGTAAATGAGTATGCAATCTAGTGTAGACCAGAGTTGACGGCCAAGGCAAAGTCGCTAAATGCGCTGCTAGCCAGTTACCACCCGGACCAGATGCCGATTGCAGGCAGCGAGCGACCTATTCCGGTGCGATGATGCAGGGCATAGCGTTTCCGGCGCTGTGAGCGGTGGGGCAGCATGGCCGGAGTGGCGCAAGAAGGGGAAGCAGTGTATCAGAGGCGCGTGAGTAAGATGATCTTGGGGCTGATATGAGGAATAAATGAGGCGATGGATAGATTATGGATGCATCAAAGCAGGAGGGAACTGTTGAGAAGGTGAAAAATAGATGGATCAGATAAAGATGTCGAGGGTCTGCAGGGGTTGTTGGACTGGCGGTGGACGACGCGCCAACGTGTTTGCAGGGATGTCACAGTGGGCCACAAGTACTCATGAGCAAAAGCGCCATACATTTGCCATGTGTTGTTGCTCGGAACTACTTGCGGAAGAGTCACTTGGCACTGTCGGCCGGCTTTGAGAGTGTTGGGCGCTTGGGCGCCAACAAGGAGCCAAGCTGCATTCAAAGAACGTTTATCAGATTTATTGAATGTACGAGGTCTATCTACAGCCTGGTGCGAAATGAAAGAGCGTGCGTGGGCAAGTTTTGTTAGGCGGGCTGGAGGGCTGACGGCCATGATGGATGCCGCATAAAATCTGCATTGTCTTGTTTGCCCATCTGAAACTGGCGATGAATCCAAATCAAGACAGCATCGTAATCTACACTCGCAGGTGACTTGATAAAAGCCGCAAGAATGAAAGGGGGCCTGCGCTGCGCCCTTGTGACGGGTGAGGCTGGTGCGCCTGTGACGCAATGTCTGGGCGCGTGATGTGCTCGTCTACTCTGTGCCCTCTGTGCCAGACACTCGACTTTGACCGACAGAATTTATCATTACAGCGTATTTGTTATGATCTATCATGGTCATGCATGTAATGTACGGGACATCCACATTGCCTACAACGTTTGAATTGTTGCCTCTGTCCACTGCCCACCCAGAATCCGCCCACCGTCCCGCCCCAACGCCGCAACGCCGCCCCCGCCCGCTCACGCTGCCACTTGGCTCGTGAGTCCAAACCTTGTGCTCAAATCCGTCTTTATTACATTTTAAATCTGGCTTTCTTTCTTTGTCTTTTTTCTTTCCTTCTGCCTTTCAAGCTTCACTTTCCATCCCACCACTTCTTCTCACTTGTCGCATAAAGTCTTGGCGCCTTCAGCACACACACCCATCCTCCTCCAACCACACGTCAACTTGCAGCGACAGCCATCTCCGCAGATCGCCTCTCACCTTATCAACCCGATTAGGCGGGGTTGCTAAACAGACCAGACCGCCCGTGTACGAGTCCCTCGAGGCGTCGTCGCCCCCCCTTTACACGTCCACCATCTGCATTCTCTCTATCGATAAAAAAATAAACTTAAATCCTGTCATCTTGAGTATCGATTCTACTCTCATACTATACTAGCTTTGCACTCCTCCGACCAAGGCGGCATCATGGAAGGCCAGTCCAGCCACAGCAGGCAACTCGGCCGTAGTGTCACACAGCCCGAGCAGCGGCCGAGCCCCAGCATACATCACAGTCGTCGATTTGACGGTACGAACAACGCTCATTTTGATGTTCCCCAAACATGTCCGCTGACTCTTGCAGAATCATGGGTCGAACTCTCCTCCCAGCCCTCGTCCTCGTCGCTCTCGAGCGTCGACAACGAAATCGTCACCACCGGCCTCCAGGTCGGCAGCCCGTTCCAGCGCCGCAGGCGACTCCATCCCTCGGCGCGATCACTCCCCCCTCCGCAGCGCACTGCCATCCACGTCACCGGCGCCAGCAGCCAGGACGAGGAGGACGAGAGCGACAGCGATGAGGACCGCGTCATGACGAGCTCCGCCGAAAATATTCACTCGTCTGAAAAGGACCCCTCGGACGCCTCCGACGACGAGTCCGACGATGACGGTGACAATGCCACCACGCTCGGTCGAACCCCCGACGCTCCCGTCTTCCGCCCGCATCCAAACGCCTTTACCCATCCGCCCGCCGGCCTGGCGCAGCGGAGCTACTCGACGAGCTCGGCCGAGCATCCTCACCCGCACAGCTCCTTCCGGCGCTCCTCGTACCCTCACCGATCGCAGGCGCGCGGCCACCACCGCGGTACAGCGGCGTCACCGCCCAACTTCATGTCGCCCTCTGCTCGCGAAGACAACGACGCCGCGCTGCGGGCCTCCCTCACCACGCTCCTCTCCTGCGCTGCCGCCGCCAGAGGCTTGCCCAAAAACAAAGACGAGACGGACGCGCAGCGCGTCACGCGGACCGGTGTCGCCCCCAGCAATCAGCCCATGGAGCTGCGGTTTATGCCCGAGTCTGCGCTCGCTGGTGAGGACAAGCAGGTCGAGGCCGGTCCCTCAGGTGTCCGACGCCGGCGTCCTTCGTCTGGCGCCGTCTCTCCCAAGTCGAAGCGGTCCGAGTCGGCTGGCAGGGGCCCGCGGGCGGCCAAGAAGAAAAAGACGGCTGCTGCTGCTGCTGACACCGATTATACGCTGATATCCCCCACGCTGCTCAGCTGGGTCGTCAGCGCCGGCGTCGTCGTGCTCGTGTCTGTTGTTGGGTTCGGTGCCGGCTACGTCATCGGTCGAGAGGTTGGCCGCGAAGAGGCGCGCGAGGTGCTGGCGGCCAGCGTCGGCGGTGTCAACGACACGACGTCGGCCGGCAGCCAGGTGATTCGTTCCTCGGCCGGGCTGCGCAAGCTGCGCTGGAGCGCGGTTGGCAGAAGCATCGTCGCCCAGGCATAGGTTCTGGGAAACGATTATACATACACGCATGCGCAGAGGCAAAATTATCTGTGCCACATGATGATTTTACGCTATGGTACGGAGTTGGTTTTATATGATTCTGGGCTTTGGTTTTTTTCTTGTCAACTTTGACAAGGTTGAAAGACACGACCGTGTTTTTGTGGACGTGGCATCGCATTTTCAGGGGACGGCCATTTGCTTTCGCTTATTAGTCGATGCGCGCTTCGACATGTAGCGCCTAGTTTAGGAACTAAATATGCAATTCTGAATTGATCAGTATGCACATTGAGACGGTACTGTGATGTCATGTTGCTAACTTGTGAATATCTGGAAATTCTATGCATAAAAGGCGTTTTCGTATTTTATGCGAAACACATTCTGGATGGAAGAAGAGCAATCAGGTCGAGAAATAGATAAAATAGAAAGACCAATCAAATAAAGGCAAGAAGTCATACGAAGTACGGATACATGCAAGGCATCTTGCTTTGTGACCCACCAAGTTCATCTTCAAAGTATTCGTACCTGCCATAGACCGAGGGACTACTTCCACGTAATGAAGCAACATGTTCGAAAATATATACAAATTAGATGAAAAAACCAAATACAGCCTCTACAATTGGCCGATGCCCCGTAAAAGCGACGCAACCTCATACTAGCCAAAAGCAGAGACTGTCAGATTTCGCTCCTTGTCGCATGTTTCTGTGAAAACATTTGTGGGGCCCTCTCGATGCGAATACGATCGCGGCCAAAGTCTCCACTCCGCGCCAGTCCCTTCCAGCGCCTCTCGAAAGATTTCAAATTACCAGATCCACGCTCCTCTGCCTCCCCTCCTTTCCTTTCTTTTGCCAGCATACAAGAAGCGAGGAACTGCTGTCATTCTTGTTTCGTTTCGTTCTCTACGGTACGACTCGCCGATACCTACTGCTAGCCTACCGCTGCTGCCCCCCTCGGCTTCATACTCCGACCAGATCTGAACCTAGATCGCCGCCACCATCATGGGTTTCCTTCAGGTCGCGGCGAACCACCCGCTGGTCCACGAATTCCAGGCCCAGAGCGTTGTCGTCCAGTCTGCTACCCTCTTCTTTGGCTTCATCGCTCTCTCCGTTTTGCTCAATGTCGCCAGCCAGATTCTCTTCAAGAATAAGAATGAGCCCCCCCTAGTGTTCCACTGGATCCCCTTTATCGGCAGCACCATCACCTACGGCATGGACCCTCCTACTTTCTTTCACTCGAATCGCGAAAAGGTGAGCACATTCCCGTCGTTCTTTTATTGCTGTATTCAGGCACTCGTATGCTAACGCATCTCATTTAGTACGGCGATGTCTTTACCTTTGTCCTCCTCGGCAAGAAGACGACTGTCGCAGTCGGCCCCGCCGGCAACGAATTCATCCTCAACGGCAAGCTCAAGGACGTCAATGCCGAGGAAATCTATACCGTCTTGACTACTCCCGTCTTTGGCCGCGATGTCGTCTACGACTGCCCCAACGCCAAGCTCATGGAGCAGAAAAAGGTATGATGCACCATGTCATCACCGCGCGACCAAGACCCTAACAAACGCTTTGCGCAGTTCATGAAGATTGCCCTCACCACAGAAGCTTTCCGGTCCTACGTCCCCATCATCTCTCACGAAGTTACCTCCTACTACAAGCGCGACGCCGACTTCAAGGGCGCCACCGGCGTTGTCGACGTGCCCAAGAAAATGGCCGAGATTACCATCTTTACAGCCTCCCATGCTCTTCAGGGCAGTGCCATCCGCCGCAAGTTTGACGTATCTCTGGCCGCTCTCTACCACGATCTCGATATGGGCTTTACTCCCATCAACTTCATGCTTCACTGGGCCCCTCTCCCCTGGAACCGTCGTCGTGACCACGCTCAGCGCACCGTCGCCAAAATTTACATGGACACCATCAAGGAGCGTCGCGCCAACGCCGATGACCACGAGCTCGACATTATGAAGCACCTCATGAACTCTACCTACAAGAATGGCACCCCTGTCCCCGACCACGAGGTAGCCCACATGATGATTGCTCTTCTCATGGCTGGCCAGCACTCTTCATCGTCGACTAGCTCCTGGATCATGCTCCGTCTGGCTCAGAACCCTCAGGTCATGCAAGACCTCTATGAGGAACAGATCAAGAATCTCGGCGCGGACCTCCCTGACCTACAGTACGAGGATCTTGCCAAGCTGCCTCTCAATCAGGCTATCATCAAGGAGACTCTGCGTCTGCACGCCCCCATTCACTCGATAATGCGCGCCGTCAAGCAGCCCCTGCCCGTTCCGGGCACCAAGTACGTCATCCCGACCTCGCATGTCCTTCTCGCTGCCCCCGGCGTCAGCGCAAGCGATCCTTCATACTTTCCCAACCCCGATGAATGGGACCCCTACCGCTGGCTCCCTGGCTCGGCCAACGCCCCCACCATTACCCGCAACGACGAGGAGGAGGAAAAGGTTGACTATGGCTACGGTATCGTCAGCAAGGGCGCGGCCTCGCCCTACCTGCCCTTTGGTGCTGGTCGCCACCGCTGCATTGGCGAGCAGTTTGCCAACGTGCAACTGCAGACCATTGTCGCCGAGACGGTCCGCGCGTTCCAGTTTACCAATGTCGACGGCAGCGACAAGATTATTGGCACCGACTACGCCTCCCTCTTCTCCCGTCCTCTGGAGCCTGCCAAGGTTCGTTGGACTCGCAGAGATTAAAGCAAAGGTTATACTATAGAATGCGCGCAAACAAATTAGAAGAGAACTAATCATGGATGTGGATTTTTCTGGGTCACAGGAGTTGTTACATGTATATATTTTTTGGGATGATCACGGCCATGCTTGGTTTTTTGGATGACGGGCAGAAACAAACGCGGTAGAATTACGGAGCTGAAACAATGAAGCTCGTTTATTAATAAATAATGCCTACAGCCACGTGTTCATTTACTGCCACCATGTGAGCACAATCACCATTTTACAAAGAGTAATGAAGAGTTTCATCCTGGTAATGTTTCATGTTGCTATAATAGTATATGCTAGATAAGAAGATGTATAGGTACCGCTATGCCAATTCAAAAGAAAATGTGCACGGCGACTTTTCGGTTCGTCAAGCTAGAAACTCATGACTGCGGGCAACAAACAAGACGACAGGTTCAAAAAATTAGAAGAAAAACAAAGGTATATATCGCCACAATAAGAAGAGTGTTTGCACACGCGCACGCGCACACAAACACACACATACACAACGTCGCCAACTCACGCGTCCATATCCCGCAGCGGCACGTACCCTTCGTCTCCTTTCCCAGCACCACGTCTGGCCAGCATCTCGCGGACCCAGCCAATGACGCCGCGCCCGCCGTGCCAGCGCAAGCCGCCGGTGCGTTCGGCGGCGGCCTCGTCCATCCAGCGGGGCCTCGTCCAGAACTTGAGCAGCAGGCTGGAGACGACGACGGAGACGGAGGAGCAGGCCATGGCGAAGCCGGCCATCATGGGGTGCATGTGGAGGCCGAGCGGGAGGAAGAAGCCCATGGCGACGGGCAGGCCGATGAGGTTGTAGAGGCAGGCCCAGCCGAGGTTCATCTTGATGCGGCGGAAGATGGCACGGGTGAGGGCGAGGGCGGCGGGGATGCTCAAGAGGTCGGTGGGACGCATGAGGACCACGTCGGCGGCCTCCATGGCAACGTCGGTGCCCGAGGACATGGCGATGCCGACGTCGGCGGTGGCGAGCGCGGGGGAGTCGTTGATGCCGTCGCCAACCATGGCGACGATGGCGCCGGTGGCCTGCATCTGCCGGACGATGGACTGCTTCTGATCGGGCGAGACGCCAGCGTAGACGTCGTCGGCGTCGATGCCGACGGCGGCGGCGACGGCGAGCGCGGTGGAGCGCTGGTCGCCGGTGACAATGGCCGTCTGGATCTTCATGCGGTGAAGCACGGCAATGGCGGCTGCCGCGCCGTCCTTGATGGTGTCGGCAAGGCAGAGGTGGCCGGCGTACTGGCCGTCGACGGCGACAAAGATGTTGGTGGTGCCGGCAGAGGACGCGGCGCGGGCAGAGGCGGTGGCGAGCTTTCTGGAGGAGGCGGGCTTGGACTGGGCGGCGGTAGCGTGGACGTTGAGCTGCTCGGCGGCCTCGACGGCGTCCTCGGGCACGGCGATGCCGTGGTCGTTGAGGTGCTTGAGGTTGCCGGCGACGACGCGGTAGCGCGGGCGGTCGGAAGACAGCGCAGGCTCGACCTGAGCGACGACACCCTTGCCGACGCTGACCTTGAAATCGCCGACGCTGCCGTCAATGGCCGCTTCCGGGCCGAGGCCGAGCTCGTCCTTGGCAGCACCGACGATGGCTTTACCAACGGGATGCTCGCTGCCCATCTCCGCGAGGCCGACCGCGGCCCACCAGACGCGCTTGCGGGCGTCGGTGGCGCTCCACGCCGGCGCGAGCGTCATGCGCGCGACGCTCATCTTGCCGTGGGTAATGGTGCCTGTCTTGTCGAGCACCACCTTGGTCACCTTTGTGGTGCGCTCGAGCGCCGCGCCGCCCTTGATCAGGATGCCGTTTTCGGCGCCCACGCCCGTGCCGACCATGACGGCTGTGGGCGTCGCGAGGCCCAGCGCGCACGGGCACGCAAAGACGATGACGGAGATGCACAGCTTGACGCAGACCATGATCTTGCCGCCGCTCGCGTTTTGCAAAAAGATTTGCGGCGGGTGCGACAGCACGTGGGAGAGTACCATCCAGGTGAGAAACGTGCCCAAGCCGAGCACGAGAATCGTGGGTACAAAGTAGCCCGCGACCGTGTCGGCGACCTGCTGGATCGGCGCGCGCGTCGTCTGCGCGTCCTGCACAAGCCGCACAATCTGACTGAGCTGGGTGTCGCGGCCGGCGCGCGTGACGCGAAAGTCGACCCTGCCGTTGCCGTTGACGGTGCCGCCAATGACATTGTCGCCGAGACGCTTCTGGACGGGCATGGCCTCGCCCGTGACCATGCTCTCGTCGATGTAGGTTTCGCCGCGGACAACGGTGCCATCAGCGGGAATCTTGTCGCCAGGTCGGATAATGACAATGTCGCTGAGCTGCAGCAGCTCGGTAGGGATGGACTTTTCTTCGTGCGCAGATCCCTCGGAGCCCGGTGCACGCGGTGTGCGGGGGGTGGTGGCATCGCTGGATTTGGCCCAGGCCTCGGCAGCCTTTTCGGCAGCGATGGGGTCGGCGTAAATGGTCGCCATAGAAGGGGCCAGAGACATGAGACGAGACAAGGCCTTAGATGTCTGTCCCTTGGCGCTGTTTTCTAGGTACCGGCCAAAGGTGATAAAGGTAATGAGCATGGTGCTCGTGTCGAAGATGGTGCTGGGCCGGGAGTGAGGAGGCATAAGGAGCGAGACCAGCATGGCAAAGATGCTGTAGAAAAAGGCACAGGACGTGCCGAGAATGACTAGAACATCCATAGTAGGGGAGCCGTGCTTGACGGATTTGTATGCGGAAATGTAGAAGCGCTTGCCAATGCCAAATTGAACGGGAATGGTGAGGGCCAGACAAATAACATCGCCTAGGCATAGACCCGGAACCAGAGAAATCTTGCCAAAATCCAAGCTGGGCAGTCCCATGGGCAGACACATGCCAATGATGAAGACGGGAATGGCAAAGCACAGCGATGTTCTAAATGCTGTCCTCCATTCCGTAATCTCGCGCGTCTTGGCCAGCGACTCAAGCTGGGCATTGTTATCCTGGCTGTCGGCAACAAGCGCGTTCAAGCCCTCCTGCTCAACGGCCTCGACAATGGCTCGCAGCCCAATGACAGATGGGTTGTGTGTGACGGACAACCTGTCTGTAGACAAGCTGAGAGATGCGGACTTGACGCCAGCGAGTCCGCAGATCTTGGCTTCCAGTTCCCTTGCTACAGTGGCGTCCGGGTTTCCGTAGATTTTAAATTGGGCAGTTGTCGTTCCCGCACCAACATCTTGGACGTCAAAAGTTGTTGAGAGAACAGCGGCGTCAAAGCCTCGGTCTTCGATGGTTTCCGCTATTTGGTCGGCGGAGATTTTCGAAACGTCGTGTGTGATGACGGCTCGCTCTGCGAGCAGACTAATGTTGAATTTCAAAATGCCATCCACGCCCTTGAAGCCACCTTCGACGGCAGATGTGCATGCACCACAGGTCATGCCCTCGATCGCAACCGTCGTGGTGGCGACGGTGCTGGCCGCTGCGTCTGCCTTGTCAGCTGGCACTGCTCGTACGCTGTCGATGATCTCGGCGCCGAAGCCACGATCCTCGATAATCTCGGCAATCTGCTCTGCGGTCAGCAGACTAGGGTCGTGCTCGATAACGGCTCGTTCGGAGAGCAATGATATGCTAAAGCTCTTGACACCGGGGACATTCTTGAAGCCCCCCTCGACGGCAGAGGTGCAGGCGCCGCAGGTCATGCCCTCGATCGCAAGCGTGGTGGCAATTGTGCTCGGCTCGACAGAGAGGCTCGGGTGGCGGGAGACGACTGGGCTGGGCAGGTCGGTAGCGAGAACTTCGGCGTCGAAGCCACGATCCTCGATAATCTCTTGGATTTCGGCGGCGGAGATCTTGGCCGGGTTGTGCATGACGACGGCGCGCTCCATGATGAGACTGACGGAGACACTGCCGACGCCTTCGAGACCCTTGAAGCCAGCTTCAACGGCAGAGGTGCATGCACCGCAACTGCAGTCCTTAGGGTTAGTGATGGCGCAACGGCGGACTCTGGCGCGAACCAGCTAAACCGGCGCGGCTCCAGAGTCGTTCCAAGAGGTATCAACTCACGTCATGCCGCTCACGCGCAGCGTGGTGGTGGCCATATGTGCTATCCCAGGAGAGGCCAACGTCGCAGACAGATGGCTGGTCTCCCGTTTGGGGATTTGAATGTGTGAGGGAGCCATCCTGGGCGCAATGAAACGAAACCGTTGTGCCCAGCACCTCGCTGTCTGGCGCAGCCGTCACAGAGTCGGAGTAATACGAAGATAAAAGAGAATAGGAAGAAGAAGAAGAAGAAGGTCGTCGATGTTCCGGAGTTGTCGGAAGGAAGAAGCACGCAGCACCCAGGTCGTTGCTGGGGCCCTTGCTTGACGGGGGTCGGGAGGAGAGTCGTCGATGCAACGCTCGCTGGCAAGACGAAGCGGAGGTCGCGGCAGGATTGTGGGGGCGGTTTCGACTTTGGCTGGCTGCAAGAAATATGACAGGACAGCCACCCGCGCAGGTGGATGGAGACGGAGCGATATATGTATGTAATATGCGAAAGGATTTCTGCGGCAGACAATCCGGCAGACAATGCTGGCGGGAGTTCAATTCCAAAGGAAAGAGGTGGAAAATGGGCGCGCGGCCAGTCTCAAAGCCGAGGCGTACAATGCGCTAGATATGAGGCCGTTTCCAAGACTGTCAGCGTGGCGCAAAAAAGCCAACATGTACCCGAACACAGACAGAGGGTGATTCGGCTTGAAGATATATGCACGGTCACCATGCAATGTCATCCAAGTCGCCAGCCCACAGGTGGGATACGGTCCGCCACTGCGCCAATAAATTTCGGTTCCAACGCCGCAGGTCGGTCGTCTTGAAGCGGGATAGTCCGTGTACCTACGAGTTTCTGCCAGCCAATTATTCAGCAGCGGGAGGAATAAAGACCTAGCGTTGACGAGCAAGCAAACGATGGAAAAAAAACTAAGAAAAAAAAACAGTACCCAGTATGTAGTACCTGGACGAGATGATAAAGGTGGAAACAGGGCCATTGATTGATTGCTTGGGGACATGACGCATAATATACACTCGGCAATCAACCCCACTCACTAAACAATTCTCATCAAGACCTGTCATGGTTTTCTCTTTCTTCTTAGGTCTCCTCGCCTAACTAACTACTCTCCTGATGTTTCCAAGTGACGTTTTACTTGCCAATTTCACTCCTAGGCACATCATCGTAGCTAGCATCGCCTAATCGCACTTGTGGCTTCTGGTGTTTCAAATCACCGCCCACCCCATGTCGATGGCGCCAGTTTAGCACCGGCCACGGCTCTACCCTGCCAATTTCTTCCGCCAAGTCCATCGACGGGGCTCCATTTGACTTGCCTGCCAGAGCCAGGCACCGTCCGTGTTTGACTTTTGTTTAGATTGTCGCAAAGACGTAGAGCAAAAAAGGGGAACGAGCGGGTTGTCGGCTCTGGAGGCGGGAGGGCCACGTTTCAGCGCTGTTTCCTGGTAATCCCGCCAAAAGAAACCCCGAAACTTGGAGTGCTACAGGCTTTGAGAGCCCAGGATGCACAGAATGCAGCGTGCTGCATCCGCGCCACGACTTACGAAATCTGTTCTTAGATACTCGTCATGGCTCGACAATTGCAGAAAATTAGACAATAATGTACGCTCAAGCGCAGCCATGGTTCGCCAAGTCCACATACATAAGTCTGCATCTGATCCGATAATGCCGACTCGCCGCAACGCACTTCGGCCACCGCCGTCCGTGCCAACTGTGCGGCCGGACGCTCGGCCAGGAACATCACGTGTCGCATGAAAAAATACAATGAGAGTGTGTTGTGCAATTTCGTGTTCTATTTTTGCAAATTCATCAGATGGAATCGTTGGTGACTTTCTTGTGATTTCGTCCGTTCATCGTGGGCGCGCACCTGCACGGGGATTATGGGGGCATGGAAATGCCCTCACTCTCACATAGTGAAGCGATTACCCGGTAGTAGGATGACAATTTGGGAACTTGGCCCGATTTAGTTGATCCTGTGGCGTTTTTGCTGTTGGTTGAATAATTGTGCGTCACTGTTGGATAATTGACCACTCTGCATTGATATGCCATTGATTTGGGCTATACAGCGGTAGATTCGGTGCTATGCGACCAGCGGCTAATCACCCAAACATTTGTCCAAGTAAGCAGCTGCTACGCAGCGCAGTCACGTCCAACCTGCCTCGTAAACCAAACTCGCGACCAAAAGCATTCTGAAAAGAACGAGAAGCGGCTTCCCTCAAAGAATCTATATGACACCTACCACAGCTCACGCTGCCTACTTGTAATCTCACAAACTGCCCCGCGTCGCTCAACCGTCAGGCAGACGAGCCCCGCTTAAACCATCAACCTTGAATCTGATCGCCTTCAAACACCACGACCGCCTTGCCTGTTTTGCACCCCTACACAAGCTCCTACCCATCCATCATGGAGCAAACTAAAGCCTTGAACGCACTAGAGGTATGTATCAAGCTTCAATGATACCGAACCCTCCCCTATTCCCTTGCATCAGAGCTAATCACTCACTGCCTCCGACGTGCAGCCGTTCATCGCCCTCTCCAAGTCGGCCACCTCGCCCCGCGCCGCCGCCGACCTCATCGAGCGGGCCACCTCGGCGCCCAACACATACATTTTCGCCGAGCTGCTGCAGTCACCGCAGCTCCAGGCCCTCGCGGCCTCGCACCCGGAGCAGCTTGCGCCGCACCTAGAGCTACTGCGCCTCTTCTCCTACGGCGACTACGAGACGTACGAGGCGACGCCCGGCCTGCCGGCGCTCAGTGACGCGCAACGCCTCAAGCTACGGCAGCTTAGCTTACTATCGCTCGCGGCCGCCTCGCGCCAGAGGGCAGACCTCTCGTACGCGCGGCTCCTGCGGCGGCTGCGCCTCGACACCGCGGCGCAGCTCGAGACGCTCGTCACCACGGCCATCTATGCGGGTCTTATCGACGCCAAGCTCGACCCGGCCCGCCAGCGCGTGCACGTCGTCCGCGTTGCGCCCCTGCGGGACCTGAGTCCCGACGATGACGCGCCCCGCATGCGCGCGGCGCTCCAGGGCTGGTCGGACCGTTGCGCGGCGATTCTCACGGATGTCGAGACGCACATGGAGCGTGTGAGGCAGAGCGCGGCTGCGAGAGCTAAGGCAGAGAGCGAGGCCAAAGACAAGATGGCGGAAAAGATGGCCAAGGCCATGGCGGAGCTGCGGGACGCGGACAAGTTGGGTGGGGGAGGCATAACGCGCGAGCAGCTGGCGCGCAGAGGTTTGAGTAAGAGAGCGGTGCTGGAAGCGGTGGCAAAGTCCAAGTCGGACGAGGCTATGGATCTGGATGGATCGTCTCCCAGCGAGGATAGCAAAAAGAGGGCGGGCAAGAGAAAGATGTAGCTGGAGGGGAGAGAAGAGGGGACATTGAAAGCATTGCTTCCGAGGTGACGAGAGGTGCACCACTAGAGGGAGGAAAAGCATAGATGAGGCTGGAGCAAAAGCCACCAGAGCCTTTTTTTAACGTTAACGAGCTTGCACCTAATGGTGCTGTAATGATATACATAACATAAATACCAACGCATCACATTCTTTTCACACATTACAAGACTGGCTATTTCCAATATTGTGCATCTGAATGGATCTCTAACAACATCAAAAGACTGAAACTACGGCCACTCATGTGCTTCCTATTGCATTACATGGATCTTGTAGATGAATAGGCAAACTAGTATATATATCCGACTTCCAAGGCTATCAAAAGAGGCAAGATTGTAATGATATACAAAGACAATTGACAATGTAAAACATCAGCCGCAATATAAAAAAACAGTTGAGCTTGACTGGCACAAAAATAAATCAACGTACAGCACCCGGACTTTGCTGGTCGTCACCGGCCCAGCTACTATTCGGGCGCTCGAGTGGTTATCGCTCGGAGATCAGACGGGATCCAGATCTGGTCACTCGGCTATGGCCGTACATGCTGAGCCGTTCCCTTATTATAGGATATAGAGGAAGTAAGTCGAGTCCGAGTCTCCATCGTTTGTCGTATTGATATCAAAGTCGCATTGTCTAGGACTAACAGCGTGTCCACATCCTCTCACCCCCCTTTCATGACGGTCGTTAAAAGAATAAAGGAAAAGAGAAAACATTGTGAAAGTTGACACTGGGCGTGTAAAAAAACAGCAAGCGAGCATGTGACGTTCCGCACCATGAAATGAAGAGCTTGCGGGCATTATATTATGTACTGGTGGTTGCAAGTCCTCTTGGTCGGGTCGTCTTTACAGCCTTTTGCCGGGCACAAATATGAACAAGACGCACAGCACTGCGGTGATGAGTGCCGTCACGAGGAGGACGATAAAGGCTCGCTTGACTAGCAGGGTGCGGACGTAGGGTTCGCGTATGCGTGAAAAGTTAAATGGTGTGTATTCACTGAAGCCGAGGAGCGCCATGACGGGGTCCAGCGAGTATTGGTAGGAGGCGAGGAAGTAGACGCCCACGGTGAATGGCAGAATGACCTAGGGTTAGGAATGTCAGCATTGAGGGGCACTCTTTAACGCAGTCAAAATTTTGGAACCATACCCAACATCTTGTGGCTCTGCTCTTGTTAAGAAAGATGAGCACAAAGCCGGTCCAGAAGGCGCCGAACATGGCCACGAGACCAAGGATCAGACGCATCACCAGCGTGGGCGGGATCAGGTTGCCCAGAGCCTTCATGCGCAGGAAGCCAGGAAAGGCATCGCGCTCCATGGCCTGGAAGACATAATCCTTGGCTGTGTCAAACACCTCGGGGTCGTCGCGGCCGTGCTCTTCAATGGCGCTGATGACGTCTTGCGTGATGGAGCCCGGTAGGATGATTTCGCGCTCGGAGCCGGGCAAGAGAAATGTGTACAGAATCTTCTCCGCCGACGACCGGATATCCTGACGCGAGACGGTGTGCACGGGCGAATTGGAGTCGGTCAGGTCGCGGGCCGGGCTGGCGGTGACGGGGCTCGGCCGGGAGCCCGTGTGCGGCGACTCGCGCTCCGACTGCTCCTCGCGCAGAAACGCCGACATTTGGGCGTCCTGATTCTTTTCCTTCTCCGTCGCGTACATGGATGGGCCCGTTGGCCGTGGCTCGAGGTCACCCAGGCTGTCGAGGATCGTCGAGGAGCGCTTCGAGGCGGCGCCGCCGGCGCGTTCCATGTCAGGCGTGGCGATGAGCACGGATCGTCGAAGCTCGCGGACGTAGTGCCGGCATAGCGACATGTGCTGCGCAACATCGAGCCTAGATGGAACGGCGAGTTAGTTATTTGCTTCTTCCCGCTGCGGGCCCAGAGAAAGAGGTGTTGCTCCAGGACCGGATTTCGAAGAGTCCAAGAAAGCGTACCAAAAGTCCAAGTAGTCGACAGACCGTTGCTGGTCTCGCATGTAAATGTAAAACGAAAATAAGTCCACCGGCGGCAGAGTCCTTCTGCTCAGCACCTCAAAGAGCGTCGGAAGTCGATTGCGGGTGAGGTCTGGCTGCATCACGGGCGAGCCGACGTTCGATCGGGCCGCCATGATGGCTGGCGAGAACTCGGACGAGGCGTTGACGGGAGGGAAATTTTGAGCGATTGGTGAAATTCGGGAGTGAGAGAAGGATCGTCGAGGACGGTTGGATGTTTGCAATGTTTATTGCTGCTGCGGCGGGGGGAGGAGGCTGAAAGAAAATGGCGAGCAAACGCGGGCGAGGGAAGCGTTTCACAAAGCTCGTTCGCGTCCCCTTGAATCTGCAGCTTGGGCTGCTCCGTTTCGACGGCGAGGCTGGTGAAAAGGCGCACGGAAATAACGTCTGGGGTGCTGCAAAAAGAAGGAGAGAAAGAAAAATGACACCCAGGACACGCAATACGAGGCAGGACTGTATTTGCACAGCTTCCCGCCGGGAGTTGCTTTAAATTGGGCTGTCACCAAGGAGGACTTTTGGAATGCACACGGGGCCGGACCACAGCAAATAACAAGGGCGACTGGCATCAAGCCACTCACAGGTGCAGCACAGCTTTCTGGTTGTCTGGCTCGGACCCATCCGACGATACTGCGCTAAAGTTATGGGTCTCAAAGAACCCAAAAAAAGGTACGTATATATCCACGTGACTAGCTTCTGCAAGCCGCAGATTCCCCAGCTCTGATTGGCTCGCTACTCCCCACCCACCAGTTTTCCCAAGCATTGCCCTACGCACAAAGATTTTGCGGAATTTGCGAATCCGACCAACCCTCGAACCTCCTTCAACCGACCAGACCTTGTACAGACGAGATATAGGTACGAACGCCAAACCTACCCCAAGGCCCGAACTTTTCCTTTACCGGATACTGCACCATTTTCTCCCCGAACTTCACATCACTCGACAATCGCCATTCTCGAAATCGGACCTGCCCGCGGTTCAAGCACGCTGACACTCGAAACCTACAGAAATGTCGTCCAAGAAGCCCACCGGAAAGGCCCAGCGCTCCGCCATTGCGGACGTTGTTGCCCGCGAGTACACCATCCACATGCACAAGAGAGTACGTCGTCTACAAATGCGCAACAACCCCCTCCAACGAGCCGCGACAAACGAGACAAGCGGCCCGGATACGCAGAGGAACGAAAAGGCTAATGGTTAATGTAGCTACATGGTGTCACCTTCAAGAAGCGTGCTCCCCGCGCCATCAAGGAGATCAAGGACTTCGCCGTCAAGGCCATGGTACGAGACAAATCATCCCGCCCCGTGCGCACCGCCGACCAAGTTGCGAACGCTGTTTTACATCGATTACAAGACGAGACGCACGAGACGCAACTTGGCGGCGGAAAACATCTGACCATGGGGAGAACATAATTGCTGACCGATGAATCTTCACACGCACACAGGGTACCACCGATGTCCGTGTAGACCCCGCCCTGAACAAGAAGGTCTGGGAGAACGGTGTCAAGGGCGTCGCCTACAGACTGCGCGTCCGCATTTCCCGACGACGCAACGACGAGGAGGGCGCCAAGGAGAAGCTTTACAGCTACGTCCAGGCCGTCAACGTCAAGAACCCCAAGGGTCTCTACACCGTCGTGGTTGAGGAGTAAATCTTGTTCTGGAGAGGGTTCGATGCTGAAATTTGGGGGTTGAAACGAAAAAAAAAAATTTACACACTTCAACGCTATTGAAAGGGAAAGAGGAATAAAAAAAGAACAAGACTCATTTTCTTCGGTAGTCGGAAAATGGATTCTTTTTTTCGGTTGGGCATGGCATTCTGGAGTTGCAACCGGCTTTTGTAGCTTTTCACGCTGATTTAACAAAAAAATACAGATGAATTGTCAAATCAAAACGACGACCAGCTGGATGGTTGTTTTCCTTTGTGTGGTGTTGTGGCCCGATGCGGAAGCTGATGCGAATGAGATTTACGTTTATCAGGAATACCATTCATTGTACAATCTGTCTTTGGCCCCTCCCATACGTCGCGAGTCCATGCGGTGCTCACTCAGTCCAATGTCGCCGATGGCGATGAAATAGTACAACAAGCTCCCCAGTTGTGATGCCTACGGAGTGCAATGATCACACTGATGCGACCAAAAAGTACGTCTCAATTTCGTCATATTGTCTTGCTGGTAGGCCAGGTCAACTTGTCGCATCTAAAAACTAATAAAGCCTGGACGGTGTGTATGCTCTGCCAGGCTACGAGGGGTATATATAGCGCCTAGTTTATGTGTAGAGACGCTTTCCACTCTCGCAGCCGCAGTAATGCTGATGCTATCCGATAACTACGGCGCGGAATTTCAAGTAACAAAGGACCCAATGACGCCCAAATTTCTCCCATATAAACAAATGCGGCCATCGTGATACAATCACACACCACCAACAAACCCCTCTACTCGTCCTCCACGTCGCGATGTCTAGCTAGAACCTTGCGCTTGAACTCGTCGGCGTCGTTGTCCCAGAGCTCGGCCGCCTCGCCGTTGAGCGGAGAGGAGCTGGATTCATGTGTTAGCCAAATCCACTCATAAACGGACATTGAGGACAGCGTGCTGAAGACTTACTTGTTGGGCTCGCCCAAGAGACTTTGCAGGCTGAGAAGGACCGTCTGAATGTTGTAGGCGGCGGTCCACTTGTCCTTGAGAATGTCGAGGCAGATGCGGCCCGAAAAGTCCACGTTGGGGTGGTAGATGGGTGTCGCGAAGAGGACCGTGGGCGGCGCGTAGGGGTAGTTGGAGGGGAAGGCGAAGCTGAGCTTCATGGTTAAGCCGGCGTAGGGCGTCGCGTCGGGGCCTTCGATGGTGGCGGTCCAGGAGAGCAGGTTGCCGTCGGCCGAGGGGAAGGCGGAGACGCCGGGAGCGGGCGAAGTCATGAGCTGCATCAGCTCCGTCTGCAAGCTGTCGAGTTGATGCTGGTTAGCCGACTGGCCCCAAGTACGTCTTTGTGTTTGCTGGTGCTCGATTGCTTGAGCTGCTGAAGCAAGGGAGCTGCGCGTGTACTTACCGCTTGGTAACGCTCTGTGAATCGGGCCCCTTGCGCGAGGCATTGAGCTTAGCAGCCTGGACGCCGCCCGGAGCGGAGTTTTGGTCATTTTCCATTGTAAAGTCCATTGTATCGGGGACAGGTGTATTTTCTGCGTGTTGTGTGAATGGTGGTCGGTTGTTAGCGACGGGCTAAAGGCGGGTAGCAAGGGAGGAGATGAGGAAGCCAAGGGTTGACGGAAGTGGTCCAATGTACAGCTTTGAATATAAGGCGAGGTAAGTAGATGTCGGGCGCAAGCAGGACTGCAGACAGAAGCGAATTTGGGGGGAGATATGTCAAGATGCAATGTCTGTGGCGGCCAAGGGCGGTTTATGTACACGGCGAGGCAGGCAACTCTGGGAACTGCAACGAAAGAGGAAGAAGCAGAGGGATGGGGTGTATAGTGGTTTTCCCCCTCTTTTTCTGAACTCGAAAGAAAAGAAAAGAGACTTGGGCCAAAAAGCGAGACGAAACAGAATGGGAGGCAAAATTCGAGAATTGATAGGAAGAGAGAGTGAGTGCTGGAAACGGAAGTAGAGGCGGGATGGAAAGCGAAGCGGTGGAGCGCCCAGAGGGCTTGGTTGGCTGGTGGCGCGATGATGAGCTGGTTGCACTGCGTTGCCGAAGCTTGGTGGATGCAAGTCTCTGTTTGCCCAGCAACGGCTGGTTGGAGGGGTGAGCAAAGCGCTACAAGTTCCAGGGGTTGGACGCTGTAACCACCAACCAAGGTACCCTGGGGGCCAGGGTCGCTGCGGGTGGAGTCTTTACAGGCGCCCTGGACTCGCTGCCAGCCAACGGCTCTGTCCCCTCGATTGTTTTGTTTTCCAGGCGCTAGTGCACTTCTGAAAACGGCTTTACGCGGTCGGACGCGCCACCACGCGACCGGTCCTGGGAAGACTGCACATCAAACGACACCAACACGACAAACACCATACGGGTACACCACAAGATACCACCCAAACCGTTTTTATCGCGCAACCTAAATCGCCCTCATCAGCCATTTTCTCTTTCGTCTTTGTCTGGTTTCTTTCCAAGATCCAAGCAAACGACCCACACTCCACATTCGACATCGTCGGCCGACGTCATGGTACGTGGACTCGAGCTGCTTCACTCTGCCCCTCCTCTGTGATACGAGCCCTGTCACCAACGACACACAACAATCTTATGCATAGAAATAATTAATCACTCATCTTCGCCATGTAACACGCTAACATAACATTCCTAGTCGCAATTAGACCCTCTGCCTAGCGACCTACCCTTTCGCATCATTTCCAAGACGGTAGGCCGCGGCGCATACGCCTCGTACGCTTCTCCTTCTTCTTCCCACCCTTGCCCAACAATGCGCCGCCGCCCCGACTAACACCGTCTCTTCTACGACGTTAGCATTAAAAAAGCCATCCCTCTCGACACCCAAACTCCCGTCTTCGCTGTCAAGCTCATCCACAAGGGCTACGCCGTCAAGCATGGCCGCGTCTCGGCCAAGCAGCTCGCCATGGAGGTTTCGCTGCACTCGCACATTGGCCAGCACCCCAACATCATCGAGTGGTTCGCGTCCGGGGAGGACCCCATCTGGCGCTGGATCGCCATGGAGTACGCCGAGGGCGGCGACCTCTTTGACAAGATCGAGGCCGACGTCGGCGTCCGCCAGGACATTGCCCAAGTCTACTTTTGCCAGCTCGTCAGCGGCGTCAGCTTCATGCACTCCAAAGGCGTCGCCCACCGTGACCTCAAGCCCGAAAACGTCCTTCTCTCGCAGGACGGCAATCTCAAGCTCGCCGACTTTGGCATGGCCACCATGTTCGAGTACAAGGGCCAGCGCAAGCTGAGCGCCACCCTCTGCGGCAGCCCGCCCTACATTGCCCCCGAGATTCTCGCCTGCGGCCGCGCTGATAAAAAGTCGGGGCTTGGCGGCACCGGCGCCAAGTACTCGCCTGACCTCGTCGACGTCTGGTCCTGCGGCGTCGTGCTCTTTGTGCTGCTAGTCGGCAACACGCCCTGGGACGAGCCCTCGTCTAACAGCTGGGAGTTTACTGAATATGTAAAGTCGGGCGGCCACAGCACGGACGCGCTGTGGGAGCGCGTGCCGCCGGAAGCGCTGTCCTTACTCCGGGGTATGATGTGCGTCGACAAAGAGAAGCGCTTCAGCTTTGCAAAGGTCCGCCAGCATCCCTGGTACACGCGGCACAACCCGCTGCTCACGTCCGACGGCCGCGTCGCCGACCCCATCAACCTCGCCACCCAGATGCTCGAGAGCCTCCGCATCGACTTTACCAAGCAGCCCCGACCCTCCCAGGGCCCGTCATCCATGCCCGATGACATCGACATGGACACGGGCATGAACGCCGGCCGTTTCGCCGCCACGCAGCCCGACGTGCCCATTGTCGACACTGACTGGGACTTTGAGCGCCCAGCTTTGCGGTCCATGGCCGCGCCCTCGGCATCGCTCCCGCCCCGCGCAGGCGCCGCCGACGACAGCCGCCGCATGATGCTCGAGACGCTCGCCGACGAGCCCTCCATGTCGCAGTTCTCACAGGCGCCTGGCCCGTCCATGACGCTGACGCAGCAGGCCCGCCGCTTCCGCGACATTTGCCCCGCCGAGTCCCTCACGAGGTTCTTTTCCCACGTGCCGCCCGCCCACCTCGTCCAGATGCTCAGCGATGCCCTGCACCAGCTCAACGTGCCCCTTGCGCCCGTCGTCCCCAATCTCCACGGCTACGCCGTCGCTGCCATCAAGGTCCGCGCCGTCGACGGCCGCAACCAGAGCCTGCACGGCGATATCCAGGTCCACCGGCAAGCCCTGCCCGACGGCAGCGAGGTTCTCGACGTCCGCTTCTCAAAGGTCAAGGGCGATCCGCTCGAGTGGCGCCGCTTCTTCAAAAAGATTGTCGTGCTCTGCAAGGACGGAGTGTATGTGCCGGATGCTTAGACGGCGGTTCGGCGGGCCATGTTGGCTGGCAGTGCAAAGGAGAGAAGCGGAGTAGATGGTGGAAGCGACAAGGTTGTATTAGACATAATATCATCATGCTGGATAGACCAGGAAGTTGTAGCATAGCGAGGCAAAACAAGCATCCTTGGATTAATATAGAAAGAGAACAAAATGCATGCATCATCATGATTGCATAGGATATCAAAAGGAATATTATCATCGCTTCCTGTCGTCATGCCCTGGTGACCCTTTCTCAATATTTCTGTTTTTTTTTTCCTGCTTTTCATGTGCTTGTTAATTTTATTCATGCAGCGCCGAAAGCAGTGGGTTATTAAGCTCCAGCTGTGCCGCCAGATCAAGCATCTCGCCGGGCGAGATGCCAATCATGGCGTCCGTCTGAAACAGGTCCCAGCCAGGCTCGTCGGCCACAACGCTCGGCGTCAGCGGCGTGCTGAGGTTATCGTCGTGCGCGTGGCCGTGCTCCGACATGTGCTGGTCCGAGCCGCCGCCGCCACCGGGGCCGGCATGGCTACTGCCGGCCGGTGCCGGGGGCGTAAAGGCGTTCATAAAGCGCTCGAGCTGGGCGAGTTCCATCTTGCGGATGGGCGCGACGATGCTGCCCTTGGAGATCATCTTGTCGAGGACGCTCTGCATGTTTTCTTCCCAGAGGTCGTCGGGGACGAGAAAGGGGCAGATGGTGCGCACGAGATACAGCACAAACGCCGACGAGTAGGCGTCTTCGAGCTGAAAGGGCAAAAAGGCCTCGAGCAGATCCTCGTCGCCAATGACGCGCAGGATGCGCAGCACCGTCTGGGCCGAGTTGACGCACGACTGCAGCAGCGAGGCGACGGGGGTGGAGAGCATGACGGGCCCGGTGACGACCGAGTTGGTGCGCTTGATGTGCATGTGCAGCGCGCACATGACGACGGGGCGGGTGGTGAGGACGACGCAGTGGTGGTAGGAGAGCAGCAGGCGCACGGCCATGCGCGACGCCTTGCTGATGGAACCCTGAAAGTGCGACTCGAGCAGGGCGTGGACGTCGCGCGAGATTTGCGCCAGGTCGCGCAGCACCGACTGCGTGTTGGTGACGAGCGAGCCGTCAAAGCGCTGCCCGACGCCGTATATGGCGTTGAGAATCTGCGAGACGAGGCGCGCGAGACGCACGTGCAGCGACATGTTGCGGGCGTCGAAGCAGTCGTTGAGGTCCGACGGCGCGCGGGCCGTAATATCCTCGTCACGGATCGATGACGGAGCGCCCATGAGCGAGCCAAACTCGCGCTCCAGCTTATATACTACCCAGAAGATGAGGTTGCAGCGCTGCGAGTGCTGCGCACCCACTACTTCCACGGGCATGTGGCGATGCCAGCCCTCGATGATGCAGATGCGCATGGCGTGGCATATATGCTGCAGCGCTCCCACGCGCATGTCAATCGACTGCAGGTATACGGCGCCGAGCACGAGCGCTTGTACGGCCGTGATGGAATCGGTCGCGAGCCCCGACAAGTCCGGCATGAGGGCCATGGCGCGTGCCGCGTACTGGTGGCCCGTGGGACCCTCAGCGCTGCTCTGGTTGGTGATGAAGACCTTGCCGTAGGCGAGAATGAGGAGGTACTGCGCATACCAGTGCCGCGACGACGCCGCCTTGGCCGACTGGTCCTCGTACAGCTCGTACAGGTTCCGCAGCCAGTCCTGCTCGTCGATGAGGTAGAAGATGGAGCCCAGATAGAACTTGGCCACGTTGAAGAGGAGCAGCGCGTAGTCGAGCGGCGGCAGGTTGGACACGTCGGGCGTCTCTTCCCACGGTACGGGGTTCCATACGAGCTTGTGTCCGCCGTCAAAGTGGCCAGGGTCTGCGACGTAGCCTTGGTCGGGGAGGTGCTGGCCGAGCAGCGTCAAGACGCGACGGCAAAAGGACCACGAGGAGGAAGGTCCCATGTACCCTGCAAGCAAGAGTTAGTTTGTGTAACAGTCACAGACGCGGGGAAATGCGGGGAAGCACTTACAGAATCTGCCCTTCATTTTGGTGAATGTGTAGTCGTTATCTGCGAGGGGATTTTGCATAAACGAGGGCTCGATGCTGTTGTTGTCATCTACACTGCTGCCATGGCTGCTGTGATATGACAGCCGCCCGGTATCGGGAGCTAGGGAGGGTGTTGGTCCTGGTGTCGCATTTACTATTAGAGGATGGTTGACAGGAGACAATCCAACGAACGGGGACCTGGGACACCAACCATTGCTGTCTTGGCCTTGATTGCGGTGGTCATTCTGGTGGGCTACATCGCGCGGATGCAAGCCAAACGCGGCCCGGGACGACGCGGCGCTGGGGCTCGGCTGTGTGAGGAGGCCCTCAACATCCAACCGGCGCGGTGCTGCGACGGGGTCTAGCATATGCTCGTCCTGCGTCTTGCGGCCTTCCAGCTCACGGAGATATCTTGGTGGCACCACTAGTGTCAGTACTCGAGGATCTAACATTCCCAAGTTATGCCCGGCGGCGGAGTCTGTGATGAGGCCGTCCATTGCCGCCGTCTGCATGTTGTGCGTGTTGGTTTTGTGTCAATCCTCACCTCTCGGAAATTGATATCCGTTTGGACTCGGCCACAAAGTAGCACCTCTCATTTTGTCTCGCGCAGCGGGAACAGGGCTGTTCCCCGCTGCACTTTACTTTCATAGCCCTGCATCGTTCACATCTAAAAAAAAATTCTGGTCAGCCGAGCTCAAGTTCGGAACCCCGCGAGGCGGGGGGGAAGAGAGGCGGCGGCAGAAAAATTGCCGTCGGAAGCGTCACCCACGCTTTTGAGACCTTTGGCACTGTCCTCTTGGTCACCCTGGAAGGCGACGGACGACCATCCATGTTGTCGGCGGTGTTGTGAACCAGAAGCCTAGGAAAGTCGATACTTTCGGACAGCGTCTTCCGGGGGAATTGCACACCATTTGCGCAGGGAAAAAAAACAAGGTGTTATTACGTAGGAGCGACAGTGAGCCAGTACCAAGCAAGCAAGGTCTTGGGGGCGGAAATCCCCACTTGGGCCGTTCTCAGACAAGCTTTTGGTTGGTTGACTAAGATCTGACTGGGTTTGTTCTTATGCATGAATGGTCAATTCGATCGTTGTCGCATCTTTGTGAGACACAATGTCATGTTATGGCATTTCCATTGGATACTGGGCACGACAGGCAAGGGTAGAATGGTTGTTCTGGAAAGTGAGACGCCCGTTGTAACCCATCAATATGGATAAGTAAGCATAGAACCGGCTAGTTATTGGACGGGCAACTCAATTTGTGCTTCCCCGTGCCACCATGATTTTATTGTGGGCAAGTCCGGCGTCGGACACCTTCTCGGCTGGCCTGTCCGACGTCCTGGAACTCGCACACCAAAACATGACACTCCTATGAGTAATGCAATCGGCTACAAAAGGGACAGCGTTGGCCCAAATCACGATCACTAGAGGATCAAGGGGGTCACTTTTTTTCTTCTAGAGCCAAGACAGGGGTCGCGATAACACAATGATATTGGGTCCAATGTCGGCACGCTGTTTGGCTTCCCTATCCAGGTTCGTTGCACCACTTATTGACATCACACAATTGCCACGCATGATCCAGGGCTCCAGACTTACACGAGATATTTCCCAATGTAGACCCCTGCCACTAACAATTTGTCGAACTGCCGCGTCGGCCACAAGAAGGAGTAGCTCCGCGGCCGCTTTGGCCGCCGACCAGGTAAAGCAGGCCGAGGCCAGCTACAAGATCGTGGACCGCGCTGCAGATTTTGCAGAGAAGCAGGCCCGCCGGCCAGACTTTGACCACTCAGGCACGCCCATAGAAGTGACAAAGCAACCTAATCCCGACTGGCAATACGGTGGCGGCGCGCAGGACTACGATGCATCATGGAAGCACCGAGAGGTTGATCCCTACGCCCCCGATCGGCCCATGATCAGCAACTACAAGCTTCTCGTGTCTGGCATCGCCCCGCGACCCATTGGCTTCATCAGCACCGTCTCGGCCGACGGTCGCACCAAGAACCTGGCGCCGTTTAGCTACTTTCAAGTCGTCGATCACGATCCGCCCACCTTTGTCGTGGGCTTCTCTTCGCGACCCGGCCGCGAAAAGGACACGTACCGCAACCTCCAGGACACGGGCGAGTGTGTCATCAACACCGTGTCCGAGAGCATGATGGAGGCGGTCAACGCCACGTCGCTGGACCCCCCGCATGGTGTCTCGGAGTGGGCCATTTCCGGTTTGCACGAGGCCCCCGCGACGACGGTGCGCCCCGGCCGCGTCCACGAGTCGGTCCTGTCCGTCGAGGGCAAGGTCGTCGACGCCAAGGAGCTCGGCCGCGGCAAGCCGGGCATGAGCGCCGCGGGCGTGGTGCTCATCCAGGCCACGCGCTTCTGGGTGCGTGAGGACGCTACCAACGACGAGGCCAGCCACATTGCGCTCGACAAGCTGCGGCCGGTCGCACAGCTGGGCGGCATGTCCTACGGGCGCATCACCTCGACCTTTGAGCTGCCCAGGAAGCGGTGGGCTGACGAAAAGGCGAGCTCTGCGTTGTTGTCTAGCCTCGAGTCAGATAAGAGTGAAACCTGAAGCCTGAAAGGGAATGATGGGCATTTCCCCTCACGTGAATTATTGTACAACATAGACTTGCATAGATAGACCTTGCATACTGGAAACATAGATATTATTATATTGACAGTCAAAGTACGTTCTGTGTATGTCTTATGACCAGCTAGTTGAGAAGCGGTCTTCCTACAAGTCGGACTGCTACAAGAAGCTTTTGGAGATTACGAGAGGGACGATTTTATGTAGATGTGTTATTTGTGTCATTCCATCTATCCTTCTATGGAATCAAGATAATATAGTAAAGACTAGTAAAAACTAGTGAAACCGACCCAATGCTCGCTGATAAATCATAATTAGTATATGCAATTTCTTCCCTTTGTTAAGAGGGCCGTAAGAAAATTCAAACGCAGAGGTCGCTTAGTTGAAGGAAAGCCTGTGCCACAGTTCCTTGCGGAGGGCAGTAGCCATGTGCTTGGTACGTTCGACGGCGCCGCGGTTCTCAATGGCGCGGCGATGGAGGTAGCCCATGCACTCGCCGACGGAGCCCCAGGTGAGGCACTTGTAGGGCTTGGGAGCCATGATATTGGCGGCGGCCTGGTCTGCGAGCGTGTTCTCATAGTTCATGATAAGCTCGCAGCCGAGTTCGTCGGCCATGCCGGCGACCTGGGCGCACTCGAGCTTGCAGGTGGGCAGGCCGTTGCTGATGCGGGCGCGGTGCGTGGCGGTGGCCAGCGCGGCGCTCTCGGCGTTGTGCGTGGCCAGCATGAGGCTGGCCTTGGGAAAAGCAGCGGCATCGCCGGCCGACGCAGGCAGGCGCTGGCTGATGAGCTTGTCGGCAATGTCATTGTACGAGGCGTCCGTGTCCGCCTTTGTGTCGTGGATGAGGGAGCGCTCCTCGTGCTCAATGTAGGCGCCGCGGACGAGCTTGACGCCGAGCTTCCAGCCCTCGTCCGCCGCTGCCGCGATGTGGCGGTCCGCGACGGCGCGCGCACCCTTGAGGTACGCCTGGATGGTGTTGTAGACAAGGGCCTGGCCGTCGCCGTTCCAGCGGCGCATCAGCTCCAGAGCCCAGTCGTCGATGCCGTGCTGCACCGACTGCTGCTCGGCGTCGAACCAGAGACGCGCGCCGCGCTTCTTGGCCTCGGCGCAGAGCGCCGTCAGCGCGTCGTCAACGGCCTGGGGCATGGGCGCGCGAGCCTGCAGCGCGTCCATGGCGATGGGCCCCGCGCCCGTCATCTTCATGGCGAGCACGTCGCCAGGCTGCAGCATGCGGAGCGAGGCGAGCGAGGCGTCACGCCACGAGGCGACCAGGTCGTGATGCGCCTGGGTGTACTGGCCCGGGTTGGCGGCAGCGGCGGCGCGCTCCGCCTCGGAGAGCACAATCTCCTTGGCAAAGGTCAGGATGACGCCCTGGTAGCCGAGCGTCTTGAAGCTTTGGATGGATTTGGAGACCTCGGCCTCATTGGTGCCGGCGCAGAACTGGTCGTAGACGACGTGGCGGACCAGCGTGTTGAGGAGCGGATTGGTCTCCGGGTTGAAGAGGGGAATCTTGGGATGTGTGATGAGACCCATGGCGGCGATGGAGGGCTTGAGGAGAGTGGGCGAGCACATCATGGTGGTGAGGGCAGCGGAGCGGAGGAGTGTAAGCCATGGTAGGCGGGAGAGTGCTGTGCGTGTGGGAGCTGGGATTGAAGGGCCAGAGGGGACCGTCGGCCCAGCTGCAGTAGTGCCTGTAAGGTACCGCACACTATCATGCCATCTTACGCCAGAATATCTGTAGAGAGGCTTGGTGGCCTGCTTGCGTAAGGTGGTGGTGACGGGGGCGAGTGCCGACATGGTGGCGATTGGTATAAGACGAGATGGCCCAGCTTCTCAATCTAACTGCCGGGCACTGAATATTGTTGCGTGTAATTATTCAACACAATGAAAACAATAGTGTACTGATGGGAAATAACAACAAACTGGCCGTATGGGAGGGAGGGGAAGGCGCTTTCAAATAGCCATCTGGAAACTCTGTTTGCGCCTGGTATCGGGGCTGTCCATGTTCGTGAGATGGGTGTCGGAAGCGCTGTCCGGGCCCGATATCGCCTGGATAGACAAGCAGGCTTGTTCCCACACCCCCCCTCGTGGTTGGCTCCCCGCAGCCGCCGTCTACCTAATCTGGTATTCGGACGGCATTTATCTTGCAGTGTGCTTGCAAGTCAGACAAGGAAAAAGAGTGGAGTGATAGGGTAACAGGAATCAAGACCAAGAGGACCAAGTTGATGCTCGCGCGGGTCAGCCAGCTATCAGTATCTCTGTCGCCGGTGACGGGCGGCCAATGGCACTCCCCGCACTGTCTGTTTTGCACGGGCGCGCGAACCTCTATCAGTCGAGTTTATCATCAGTCTCGGTTCCTGGGCGTTCCTATCGGTCTTCTATCTTGATATCCGGGGGAAACGCCTTATCTCCAGAGAGCCTGATAACGCGTCAGATTGCCAGATTGCACCCCCCAAAGTGGTGACGGGACCTTGCACTTGCGCGCACGCGCACGCGCGTCAGCTGCCCTTGCTGAGACGTTATCGCTTGGTTTTTGAAAGACAATTCGTACCAGATATGGGCGTGGCAATGCCAATCACCGGCTGGCAAACCTGCTTTCCCAGTCGCTACCCAAGGCCAAGCTTTCGTCAGGGTCCAGCCAGTCTCACCCAACCCCCCGGCTGGTCGGCCAGCTTCGGCAAGGCAAGACTAGCGCATGCCCCGGCTTCAGTCATGACATAGAAATGCAGGATTGGTCGAATGGATGCATCGAGGCAGCCAAGCAGCGTAACCTCATACCCACTCATCCGCGCCATCCGGCCGCCATGCACTCCGCAGATGGCGACGGCTGGGGCTTCCGACATCGTGGCCAAGTGGCCGACATATTAGGGGAGGGTGTGCGTGTTGCGCGTCCGCGTTGGTTCCAAAGACTTCAAGCACGACACAAATACGTCAGTTGCCAGCACTGTCTCGCGGGAAGCATCATTGATTCGTTCGCCTCTCTATTTGCTGCAGCGGGCCGCGCCAGATTTCTGGGGCATATTTGTAGGGTCCGGCGCTGCCTTGGACTGATGGACTGTCTTCCGGGCCTTTGCTCCGGATACTTCATGTCTGGTGACAGGATTTACGCCACAATGATGCGGAGCATCGCGAGAACGGCCTAGAGCCCGGGGAACTTACATACCGATCGGAGAACTTACTTAGCACGAGGACGTACTATGACCGTTGGCGTATTTATGACGGCTTTTTAAATCATTGACACATCCTGACACCTCCAGCCTGTTGATGCATTGCTTATCCACAGGCGACTAGTTCCTAGTTGTTGGCAAGGGCGATAGGGTAGCATGGAGCGTGTGAAAGGAGCAAAGGTCAAGCGACCTTGACCTTTTCATCAATATCGAGCCATTGAATGCAACGAGGCAGTTGCCTTGCGGTGCGAATATGTTCATATATTTCACTATCGACAAGTTCAATTTGGCCCATTACCAGGCATACAGCCACGAGCCGTTTTTATGCTCACTCCTGATCCTTCTCTTGAACGAAAGGACGGTTTTCTTACTTTCAGGGTTTCGAATAGTCCGCCGCCTCTAACGTTACAGCGCGCATCACAATCACGGCTTTTGATGTCGCTGCCACAGAGTTATTGGGCGGATTTGTAATCCTCAGCCTGTGGCGGTTGACCCTGGCCAGATGGCGCGGCTCTTTATATTTGCGTGTGCCCCCTCTTTACCATGACCCCGGGCTATGGTCAGGAGCAACTTCCGTGGGCATTTGCCCTTTGCTAAATCAAATGCGGGCGAGACAAGTGCACCGCAAAACTGGTAGCGGGCGCCAGCGCCACACACAAACGTCGCAGCCTTTGCGTCCGGCCTGTGGTGTGTGCGTTGCCAGAAACAGGCAGATGGCACGGAACAAATTTACATATTCGGCAATGAGGCTTTGTTTGAAAATCTTCTTACTGCATGGAAGAAACGTTGCGGGCCTCAGCTGCCCATGGAGCACCCTCTGCGGCATCTCATCCATTCATGGAGCGCTTGCCATGTGGCCATGCAGGCACCGGCATATGCAATGCACAACGTCCAAAAACACTGCTTCTGCTTCTGCTTATGGCAGTTCTTCGACGACTGAGCAGTGCGCCGT
This sequence comes from Beauveria sp. NWAFU-1, assembly GCA_024472245.1. NCBI lineage: Eukaryota > Fungi > Ascomycota > Sordariomycetes > Hypocreales > Cordycipitaceae > Beauveria > Beauveria sp. NWAFU-1. The sequence goes on along the minus strand of JANBXD010000001.1, from coordinate 4,809,526 downwards.
GCGACCGTTGCAATGACCTGGTCCGCGACGGAGCGCAAGTTTCCGGCCGCGTAACTTTCCAAGTGCCCTTTGATCGTTTATTAGAGCCTGTCTCTCAACCCCTTGCCAGATGAGGTGACGAGGCCAATTCTGGATCTTTTTTTCGAGTCAAGCTTTTTGAATCAGGGGTGGGTTGGGTGAGCCGATTTGCCAACTGTGTCAACCGAGACATTGTGGGCAAATAGTTGTCTGTCATCTCTTAAAACCAAGCTAGAAGCTCGTAGCTGATGGGCTAGTGGCCAATCTTTTGGCCTAAGCTTTCTTAGCCGCTGCTGTTCCGTTCCGTATGCCTGAAGCCTAATTGGGTCAATTAGCAATTTAGCACAAGCCTCGCTTGCCCAGGTCCTAGTATCTACGGATATACTCCGTACAATGGGGGCAAAATGCCCAAAAAATTTGATATCGAAATCCGCTAATTGAGACGCCAAAGCCATGGCCCGTCTCAGCTGAAAGGCTGAGAAATCAGGCCTTCCTCACTGGGCCGCAGATCACCAAAGGTCTAACGATAGAGGGAAATAGCCCCCTTGCAAGATTGAACGAGGAAGCCACCTGCCTGCCGACTAGGAAACCATGGGAAACGACTGGGGAAGAAATCCGAAGCCCGATGATGAGTGTCTGAGACGGGGCAAAGCCTCGGGGGAAGGCCGACATCTTATTACCAGCACGAAGTATTCTCCCTCTCTGCAGATGGACCCCGTCACGGGAAGAGCGGCCTTGCCATTTTTGGGACGTTTTTTTGTTCCTCCTTTCTTCTAGCGGCAAAGACGATGGGGAACGGGTCCAGCCCGTCAGAGGAACAGTTCAGCCCTGAGAAGATAACTAACCCGACGCGGTGGGAGGAGGAGGGGACGGAGCTTACTTTGTGTGTATGCTTATGCTATTTAGTTTTGCAGTCTCTCACGGGCCACAACATGTCGTCCCATCTCCGCAGTGTCGTAGGATGGCTTTTGCCGCAAGTTAGCTTAAAATTCTTGCCCCTGCTCGACGCCTTCCTCCGTCCTCGCGGACTTGCAAAGCCAGACCAGCGAGCCAATGGTAAGATGACGCCCCTTGTCAAGGTCTCAGGTGAGAGCTGTAGGGCGCAAAAAATTCACTGAGAAGGCCGCGCCCATCCCCCACTACCCGACGGGACTTGGGATCAGCAAAAAGGTGGCAGCGTGCCAGTGACACCGTACCCTTTCGCTCTTCAATTAGGCCTCGCTGCCTCTCTCATTTGCAAAACACTCTTCTCTTCTCAATTGGCGCTGGAAACTTGAGAGTAGACCTGATCTTAGTATTGGTTGAGAAACAGTCGCAAAAACGGACACAAGCAGAGACGACATCAAATCGCCCAAACCTGCAACTCGGTACAAAACTACCTACATGGGACCAAGAGGTCTGGCGCACGTTTGACAGCCGACGCTCCTTGCTTTGGTGACAAACGACTTGCAATCTCGAGACCAACATAATCAAACATACATAAATACTCGAACTGTTTTTCAGAAAATATGTACCGCGGACACTGGAATCACACATCGCCGACCGAGATGCCGCACTCGACGGTCGAGCAGAGATGGCGGTCAACGCTACCAGCCGTCTCATTGACGTTTGGCATATTGGCATCGGCCGTTTTTGCTCTTCGCGTATACGCTTCGAGGCTCGCATCGTGCAAGATGCGGGCAGAGGATGTCCTCATGGGCATCAGCGTTGTGCTCATGTGGGGGACCGTCGCGTCTGTCTTAATGAGTGTGTGCTCCCAGTCCTTGTCTCTTTACGCCTGTTGGCTGACCGCTGTTTTCAGAGGCATATAATGGCATTGGGCTCCCTGCATGGCAGATTCCCCCAGAACAAAAACATTTGCTCAATGTGGTACGAACTTGCAGCTCTGTTGGCTCAACGTCTTGGCCCCCCCAAAACGCTAACACATGGCCGTTGATAGGGCTCGTTTCTAGTGCCCAAATTCTGGGCCAGCTCGACCGCGTGCTGCAAAGTTGCCATCATTCTTTTCCTGCGCCGCGTTGTTGGCTTCACGCGCTCCATCAACACGACTCTCGTCGTCGTGGCCGCCGTCTCCGTGCTGTGGGCGCTGGCTGCCATTCTCTTCTCGACCTTTGTGTGCACGCCCATCTCCTTCTACTGGGATAAGTCGAGCCACAACGGTCACTGCATGTCGAAAGACCACTACTTGCTGGGGAACATTGTTTTTGCTGTAATGAACATGCTGGGGGATATCACCATCCTCGTCATTCCCATGCCGACGCTGTGGAAGTCGCAGATGCGCAACAAGCAGAAAATTGCCATGACTGGCGTTTTGAGTCTCGGTCTAATGTAAGTCTATCCTAGCATCATTACTCCCGACGCAGAAACCTAATGGAGACAATAGCGTCTGCATATTCAGCTTGTTGCGAGTTGTCCAATTCTTCTATTTCGACTTGGAACACATCTCTAGTAAGTATACTGGCCTTCTTCGCGGCACCGCAGAAGCAACTGACAAGGTCCTGCAGCTTCGAGCGCATTGGAAACTCTTTGGACTACGCTCGAAAACGAATTTGCCGTCATCTGTGGTTGTGCTCCCCAGCTGGCTCCCTTGTTCCGCGGCTTGCAATCCTCACACCCCAGCAAGACAAAGAGCTCCGGCTACGCCGGCATGTATGATACATCGATACTAGGCAAACACGCCAAGATGAGCATCATCCGCACCACAGTCAGCGGCACAGCCGCCGGCGAGGCCATACCAGGTCTTCGAACAGTGTTGAGAGACGGCAGGAGCTCGTCCGAGGTGGAGCTCAAGGGTATCGAAGTGCATACGGCAATCGATCAAGAAATTTCGGCAGATGGATGCCTGCATCATGATTCACGGCATTTGTTGACGGTGGAAAGTGGAAGATATACCCGCATTTAGGCATGTTGCATTTTCTGGTGTTTGTAGCGAGCATAGCGAGCCGCTTCGACAGCTGGCTTCTTTTGTAAATGGCATTTTCTAACAATATATGTGAATTGCTCTTGCAACGTGAGAGATGCTGGTGCTGGTGCGTAATGTGTTGTATGCAATGTCATGAGTCATTAGTCTGGCTTGGAGGCGGTTCATTATCCTGCTCAATCCATTCGAAAGCTACATTTGAAGTGATTAGCCACGGACTGCGTTGTGCTGACAAAGTAACGCTTACGCTGTCGACACATGGGACACTGTCCTCGTGAAGTTTCCTGCTTAATCCACTCCATGATGCAGTGCTGAGACATGCAGTCAGTATTGTGGAAAAAAGGCCCGAGATTATCGATGAATGCTTACCATGTGAAAGTTGTGCCCGCATTTGCCGGATACTGTGCGCTTGTTAGCATTGCTGGCGGTACTTGCCAGGTGAGAGGTTGGTTGTACGTAGTGCGCAGTCGTCGCCCGGATATCTGCACGAGGGACACGTGCCGTCGAAATGAACCTGGCAGATACCGCAGACGTCGTCCTCGGGAATATCCCACCGCCAAGTAGCGACGGCATTCCACTCCTTGATGGTGACCTTCATGGCAGCGTGTGTTGTTGCTGTGTGGGGGAGGCTACAATCGGCGCATGGCACTGTTTGTGTGCAGACTGTATGAGGTAACGACTGTATAACGCGGAAATATGTGCACAATGGAGTGTAGAAGGTTGTCAACAGCTGAAGTTATCTCTGGCCATCTGCGACCAGCCAACAGAGGAAGACGCGGTTGGGGCGTGTCTTGGTGATGTTTGATTCGTGAGTGGTGATGATTGGACGGGACGGCTCCAGAAAAGATTAGTGGGTTAAAGGCGGCGAGATTGGTGGAAGTTGGCGCTAGCAACCACTGTAAACACCTCGAAACGCCCTATTTTGGTGGGTTCTAGCACTGTGGCAACGGCTTTTCGAGCCTCCTCAGCGCCTTTTGCAGCTTCTGACAGCTCTGACCGACAACGGACTCGATAGGTACAGGTAGGGCGCTTTCAGAAGCTTGCCAAGCTTGTCCTGTCAGCGGTTGGCCCAAGCTCCCCGCATCGCAGAAATACGTGACGCCAACCCCCGCTGTCCGGACCCCGTCATAAATTATTCGCCGTTGCAGTTTCGAACTGCCAATTGCACTTCGCATTCATTGCAATCCGTGACATATCGCCAGTGATACTCTGCAGACATTACTGTAACTTTTCCTCCGCAGGCTGTCGCTCCGCTCAACAGCCTCCAGCTCCGCCGTCATCCGGACCAGTTCGCTTGGCTCACCAAAGCTGTCCATCTCTGCTCCCGCTGGTCCGGCCGTCTGGACTCGTAGGCAGCTTCGCATTCTGGCCATGTCATTTGTAGCCGTGGGACGGGCTGTGCGAGCCGGTCTGCCCAGGGTTCTTGCCCCCGGCATGGCCGCCGGCCGCCGCGGCTTCTCCTCCTACCTCGTCACCCCTAAGGAGCTCAACGAGGCGCTCCAGAAGAACCCACCCTCGTCCATCAACACAGACGCGCGCGTCGTCCCCCTCTGCGCGTCGTGGTTTCTCCCTAACGATGAGCGCACCGGAATCCAGGTATTCCGCGAGCAGCGCATACCCAAGGCGCGCTTCTTTGACCTCGACAAGGTCATTGACAAGCGCAACCCGTACCCGCACATGCTGCCCACCGCCAAGGGCTTCGCCGGCGCCATGAGCGAGCTCGGCATCCGCAAGGAGGACGTCGTAGTCGTCTATGATTCAAAGGAGCTCGGCATCTTTTCGGCGCCCCGCGTCGGCTGGACCCTCAAGATATTCGGCCATCAAAACGTGCACATACTCAACAACTTCAAGCTGTGGGTGCAAGAGGGCTATCCCACAGAGTCGGGCGAGCTGTACAGCGTGGAATGCTGCCCGTACCCGATCCCTGAGCTGGACGAAAGCAAGGTCGCCAGCTTTGAGCACATCAAGGAGATTGCGGAGGACTACAACAAGGAGGGCTCAGAAGGCGTCCAGATTCTGGATGCGCGACCCAATGGACGCTTTACAGGCCAGGCTCCCGAGCCGCGCGAAGGACTGTCCTCGGGTCATATGCCTGGAGCCATCAGCCTGCCTTTTAGCGATCTGCTCGATCCGACCACCAAGGCATACCCTTCGCCGGAGAAGCTGAAGAGCATTCTGTCAAACAAGGGGGTTGACCCCAGCAAGCCCATCATTTCCAGCTGCGGAACTGGCGTGACGGCCTGCGTTATCGAGACTGCGCTCGAGGTTGCCAATTATGGGAACCCAGAGTCGCGAAAGGTGTATGATGGCAGCTGGACGTAAGTCATTGGAAATGTACCCGGATAGAAACATTGACTAACGTCACTCTAGGGAATGGGCACAGCGTGTGCAACCCAGCGATAACCTCATTCTCAAGTCTGAGTAGAGTCGATGAGTTTGAGCTGTATAATACGAGGAACAGCCGGGATACCCTTTGGAACACGTCTATTGCACGCAAGTTTTTGTATGATTATCTATTGATCTAATACACTCTCCACCAATTGATACGAGTCGCGACGGACCGCTTTGCGTCCGCGTTGAAATTTCAAGTACAAAATGCACATGCACACGACTGCCCGCAGTGTGAAATGAAGACAACTCAATGAAGATGTTGAAAATTAGTCTACATCATAAGTCCATTTGGGCGACATGGAAGAATCCGGCAGTCAGTGACATGGACAACTGATGGCCAATTTTGGTTTAGCGCAGATTAGACGACCGCAAGTTGGTGCCTGGTACTCAAGGCATAAAAAGTAGCAAATCAGGCACAAAGAGAGAGAAAGTCCAGGTACCCACATAAATACGTTAGGGCTCGCTAACCTTGACCGCACTTCCAGCCAGAAAATTTGGGAAACCATCACAGTGTGCACCGGGACCCCGCCAAGCGAAGCGAAAAAGTCCCCATCACGACTTGTCCGCCAATTTTGTGAACCTGCGCAACAACACCAACACACACCCAGCCCCTCCCCCCAACGACAAACCTCATATCATACAACATGGCTGACCGTGGACGCGGTGGTGGTTTCGGAGGCCGTGGCGGCGACCGTCGCGGTCGTGGCCGTGGCCGTGGTCGCCGCGGCGGCAAGGGCGAGGAGAAGGAGTGGCAGCCCGTCACCAAGCTCGGCCGTCTCGTCAAGGCTGGCAAGATCAACAGCATGGAGGAGATTTACCTGCACTCCCTGCCCATCAAGGAGTTCCAGATTGTCGACCACTTCCTCAAGGACTCCCTCAAGGACGAGGTCATGAAGGTGCGCACGAATCCTGGTCGAACAGCTACGAAAATGCAGACGCAACTCGCTGCAGACGACGCAATGCCTTCAATGGCAAGAGTAGAATGCAGTGGGGGGCGTTGTTTTATTAGCTGAACGTCTACAAACATGGAACTACAAACATGGAAACTTTGCAAACAGAAATGCTAATGGATATCCCCACGTACAGATCAAGCCCGTCCAGAAGCAGACCCGTGCCGGTCAGCGCACCCGTTTCAAGGCCGTCGTCATCATCGGTGACTCGCAGGGCCACGTCGGCCTCGGCATCAAGACCTCCAAGGAAGTCGCCACGGCCATTCGCTCCGCCATCATCATCGCCAAGCTCTCCGTCATCCCCGTCCGCCGCGGCTACTGGGGCAACAACCTCGGTCAGCCTCACTCCCTGCCCTGCAAGGAGTCTGGCAAGTGCGGCTCCGTCACCGTCCGCCTCATCCCCGCCCCCCGCGGTACCGGCCTCGTCGCCTCGCCCGCCGTCAAGCGCTTCCTGCAGCTCGCTGGTGTCGAGGACGCCTACACGTCGTCGGCCGGCTCCACCAAGACGCTCGAGAACACCCTCAAGGCCTGCTTCGTCGCCGTCTCCAACACCTACGGCTTCCTCACCCCCAACCTGTGGAAGGAGACCAAGCTGCTGCGCAGCCCTCTCGAGGAGTTTTCCGACTCGCTCAAGGAGGCCAAGCGCGTTTAAGCGCGGCTTTTCTTTTACGAGGTTTATGTGGACTCCATCACGGGGTGACGTCGTGATGTGAGGGGATACATTTTATGAAGGAAGGAAGACTGCGGGAGTCCAAACGATTCATGTTTTGTGTGTTTCATTTGCATGATGGTTGGTCGATTTATAGGGCAAAAATAAACGTCAGAGTCTTGGGCGCCTAGGACATTTCATGGCTACCTTCTGAATTACAAAAAGTTATACAACCTTGTCCGATCTGCATGTGACATGTTCGCCTCTCACCATTCGCTTTGCAGTATGTTCCATGCTTTACTCACATTCAGTCTCCATATCGATATCCAACCGGTCAGTCAAGCACCGTAGCGTCGGGGGCCGATGCTGCTCTTCCGCAGCACCAGCAGCGGCCACGCATTTGTGTCGGGCGCGGCCGGCCCACCGCGACGGGTGCGCCCACGATCACACCGTCTCACCTCCAACGTGCCATGCCGGTTCTGTGCTCGCAGCATCTGTCATCATATGGTTCTTACTTTGCGAGCGATCTTGAGCGGCTGCGCGAGACTGTAAAGCGTGTGAACAGGAGCCCGCTTGGTTGTGGTGCTCTCGATGGCGATGGCTTCAATATTGGTCGCGACATGATGGCTGAGGGGCTGGGCTTTGCAGGCCTGTTCTGAGACTCCATGGCTGCTGTTGGTCTAATCCTCTACAGAGTTTAGCTTCATCTTTATTGCTGATGCTCAGTTCACCGGAAGTTCTTGATGCCCGCATAAGAAGAACCCGGGTGGCCTAGCAGTCTTGCGAGGAAAAGCTGGTTAACCATTCAGCCACATGGCTGGCCTTATGATGACCCAGAAGGGCCTACCCAGCACACATTCAAAGGACTTGCAGGAAAGCTGGGAATACATGTTGGATCATGTTAAGACCATCTCTGATAACCTTCAGATCGCAAACAGTATCCTCGCTACTTTACTGTTAAGCCAGAGCGGATGAGGGCTGCCCTAGACCCATTTATGCTGGCTACTGATCTTGCCGATTATCTCGTACGAAAGGGTGTAAGGGTGTACCCTTTTGTCAGACACACTATGTCTCTGGGCGATGTGTTGCTGAGAGCGAGGTGCCAGGTATCCCGATAAACGAGCTCTTACTGAAGCAACTACAGGCTATTGATGGCCGGTTTGAAGAGGATGTTTCGGACACGTTTGACTACCAGAAAAGCGTCGAGATAAGATCAGTCAAGGGTGGCACGTGTCTTGGAGCAGGTCAAGGTCCTTGAGGGAATGCTAGCGTAGAGAGGTTCAATACCTAAGCAAGTATCTTGATTGAAAGCCAACGTCGAAGATGCGCAGGCAAGCACACAGCTACTGCCAGCTCTACATACGGGTCGGCATTCGCGCATCACGAAAGACTCCACAAGCTCGGTAATGTGATGACACAGTGTTGTCAGGAATCACTGTGAGTCGTGGCTGGTGATGCTTGTTTACTCTGCAAAGGACATGTCGCCAGCATATCTAACCATTTTCTGTCCACGCTCAATGAGTAGAGCTGGCAGCCTCATCACATCAAAGCACTCAATAGGTAGAGCTTGCAGCCTCATCAAGGCAAGCCGGTTTGCGTCATGCAGCCCAAGAACCTTGTGTCAACCCAATCGGACATTGACTTGGAGTTTATGTGCTTCATCCACACGTTGTGTAACCTGGAAGCTGGTCATGCGACACCTTTTTTTTTTTTTTCCTCCGACGTGTATTTTCGAGTCGCGGTGCGACAGCGGGGTTCGCTTCCTGCCACGGGATAGTAATTAGTATGGAAACGCTATTTAGATGGCGCACTATTTGAGGTTATTGACCCGTTGCAGGCATCACCGAATGTGTGCATCAAGTGGAGGCGTAGTGGACAGGGCAATGCCGCCGAGAGTAATCTGTAGTGGAGCAAGATGCCGAGTTTTCCTAGCAAGGCTGCGAAGCAAAGAAGATGCACATGGGACTACTCATGGATATTGATTGCGATTATTGGCAAGTCTTGTTTCGTGAAAATTTCGAATCACCTGGTTCCTGGATCATGATGACCACTGTCGCCGGAGTGGTTGCAGTTGGCTTGCAGGCATGATTTATACTTGTCAAACAGGTGAATGCTCATGTAGTCATTTAGACTTCCGTCTCGTTCACTTGCCACGTTAATGGCTTCGTATGGCCGGCCAGTCATGCAGCAATAAAGTATGGTGCAGCGCAGCAGAGGTAATATCAAGTCAGCTTCTGCATGAGCCTGGGTCTTGCACCCCCGCAGTCGATGCCAACGTTGCAAGACGGCCCTTTTTGCGAGCAGCTGGGATGGCGTCGCAGCTGAAAGTAAGCTGCATCATCTCGTCCAACAGAAGGGCAAGGGTGATAATGATAAGGCCTATTTCCGGGGCAGTGTGGAGGTCGGCCTGCTCCAAATTCGAGAGAGCTGCGGCAAGCAATGCAAGTCACTACGGACCTGCCAGGACCTTGATCATGTCTCAGAGAGCAGTTCATGTCATTGGGCATGGTGTCGAGCATTAAATGACTTACATGGCTCGTCCGAAAAGGGCTGTGCTCCGGCACTGCAAGCCGTGGCAATACATATCCGGCCCCGGTC